>JAYESD010000008.1:7392304-9792304 GCA_036927565.1 Tuctoria greenei
CAATGTGCGATAAACCAACTGCTCCATCTTCCACTCTGCGCGGCCTTAAAGACGCGCTATCACCTGTTAGTTCTCCACAAGCGCATCGCTCACTTTGAATCCTCTTGTTTTCTTCGTCTTCCTCCGCTCCGATGACCCAACACCACTATGGCCGACCTTCCGCCACCAAGCCCTCCGAGGGAGCCACCTTGCAAGAAACTATGTTGCAGCTCCCCCGAGAAGATCAACACCGATCAACGCCTCCTCATGGCGCGAGAGGCGTACAACAATACGTCTCGCGCCATGAGTGCCTTGGGGCTGGGTACCCTTCCAGAGTATACTGGAATGGGTACCATGGGCCACTACCTCTACACCCTCACGGGGGTGGCTGATCGTCTCGACATTCTGTTCGCGACGATGGCCCAGGTTCTTGGCCCCGAGGGCCGTAGAACGCTAGTGGAGGCGACGGCTAGCAACCTCGGGGTTGCACCGCCGGTGCAGCCAGTGCAGCCGGCCCTGTCTCCTGTTGCACCGATGCCGGAGTCGCCGCCGCAGGACGAGGAGGAGGAGGAGGAGGAGGAGGAAGAGGAGTAGGAGTAGGATTTAATTAGTTTTTCTTTCTGTTGTTTTTAGTTGCTTCTGTTTTGTAAATATTGTTAATGAATGAAATCTATCTTTGTTCATCTATGTGATTGAATATTACTTGTGTATCTTGTGTGTTCTTGTGTGTCATTGTGTAAATATTATGCATCTTTTGTGTTTTTTTGTGAGATGTGTGATTGAATATTGTTAATGAATTAGTATCTTGTGTGTTCTTCAACTGTGTGAATGAATGAATGTGTAGTGTGTTCATCGTTAATTAAAACACGTCTGAGAAGAAGATTATCTCAGGCGGTTGGTAAGTAATACCCGCCTGAGATAAATATATTCTCAGGCGGTTGGTAAGTACAAACCGCCTGTGAAGATATTTACTTCTTCTTAATTAATATTCTTGATTAAATGTGGTCCTTTAAAAAGGCAAAATCCACTTTCTTGTAATATTATTGATAAGTAAAGGTTACCATTAAATTTCACTTCATAAATCCTTTGAAATTGGTCAGAACATAAAAAACATACAACAAATGCTATTTTTCATTTTTCTATCTTGATGAATATAATGCTTTATTTATTTATTTTTTCAGTGGACATTTTTACTCATCATACCAACCTCTATGAATTTTTTCAGATTTTTTTAAATTTTTGTGAATCAATGTGTGTTCATAATTTGATGAATGCCTCATATGTATATGAGCATTTAGTTAGAAGGGTGGATAATTTGAAGTTTGACATGTTGGAATGCTTTTAAAAAAATTAAACAAATTCATACATGTATAAATTATACAAATATGTTCATACCAACAATTCTGAGTGAAGGAACCTTTTTTTATGAGATACGCAAATGTGAATAATATGTGAGTAGAAATTAATTTGATATTTACCAAAACATTACAATGTCAGCTATAGAAGTTTTAAAAATATTTTGTTCAGGTGGTAGATGTTAATTTTATACAAATATAGAAGAAAGAATCAATTAATTTGGACACAATTTGTAGAATCTAAACATGTTTGAGTATTTATATTGGAATCTAAATAAAAAACAAGCAAGGGATAAGGAAACTGAAGAACAGTATCAGGTATTATCTCATGCGGTTGGTAAGTAATACCCGCCTGAGATAAATATATTCTCAGACGGTTGGTAAGTACCAACCGGCTATGAAGATATTTACTTCTTCTTAATTAATATTCTTGATTAAATATGGGTCCTTTAAAAAGGCAAAATTCCACTTTCTTGTAATATTATTGATAAGTAAAGGTTATCATTAAATTTCACTTCATAAATCTTTTGAAATTGGTTAGAACATAAAAAACATACAACAAATGCTATTTTCATTTTTCTATCTTGATGAATATAATGCCTTTTTCATTTATTTTTTCAGTGGACATTTTTACTCATCATACCAACCTCTATGAATTTTTTCAGATTTTTTTTATTTTTTTTAATCAATGTGTGTTCATAATTTGATGAATGCCTCATATGTATATAAGAATTTAGTTAGAATAATGGATAATTTGAAGTTTGACATGTTGGAATGCTTTTTAAAAAAATTAACAAAATTCATACATGTATAAATGAATACTTTTTCATTGGCGTTAGGAGAACTAGGGGTAGCGCATCCAAAAGGGAATGGAGGGAATATAACCCATAGAGTACAACACGTTATGGGAGAACAGGTCATACTCGCGCTCAATCCTATAGTTCTCAGTACAGAAGACGGTCCACTCGGACCACCCTCGTCTGCCGCAGCGGGCAGGCCCCTGGTTCTCCCCTGTTGGGCAGCGGCAAACGCCATCATCAATGTCGGGCAGCACCACCGGCGGCGGTCCGGGAGGAGGCCGACGCAGTAACCTCCAGCTCACGAAAACGTCGAGCCTCTGCATGGCTTGATTCCGACACCGGCAACACTCCTTGTTGGTCCTCTTCATCGCGACGGACCCGACCCGACCTTGTTGAATTTACCCTGCGCCGTGCCACTGCTCCGCCGCCCAGCCCATACTGCCGCGCCGCCACTCAACCCCGCGCGCACTTCCACTTCTCCACCCAGCCGGCCCACCGTGCTGACGCCTCCCCACCGTGCTGACGCCTCTGCAAGGTAAATGTAGTTTCCTTACTTTTTTTGTATATTTTCATTAGCTGATAAGTTGTTAGTTTTGTGTGTTCTGGTATATAGATTTTGTCCTTTTGCATGTGTAAGGATTGTATGGATTGTGTTCTAGTATATTGATGTATGGACTATATGGATTGTTTTCTTTTTGTACCTATTATGTGACATGAATATGATGTTTAATTAACAGATGCTATTGTAATATATATAAGATGCATCTGGGCCTGTTTCCCGATATAACGGATCGGATCCCACCCAGACCTAGGCCATGCTGCTGGGCCTATTTCCCCCTTTGACTCCGTCCACCTTAAGACGTCGCCCGTCTTCTACATTAGTCGCCCTAATCATACTTGTATGTCTCTGTAAATTCATTTTATAGAAGACCTTTAGAGAATATTTGTGGCCAAATTTTGTAAATCTAACAAAAATTCTATTATTGAAGCATGGACCATCGAGCGTGGATGTATAACATGCCAAGACCCAATCTTATGTACATTCATAATGTTGCAAATTTTATTGAAACATCCAAGAGATATGCGAAGTTGCAAAAGATAGATGACATATTATGTCCATGTATCGACTGCGAAAATAAGATTGCTTGGACGGATACTATAGTAATCCAATCTCATTTGGTGAAAAGAGGTTTCAAAAATAACTACACAATATGGACCGAGCATGGTGAGTTAGATACACATGATGTGGATAAAGATGATGAGAGAGGCTCAGATGATGATAATGTTCATATCGATGATGGTAGTGACAATCAAGCTGGTGATGATGATGATGAGTTCGATTGTGAGGAGATGTTGCGTCACATTGAACCATATGTATTGACTTCTATGGGAGCAAGCAAAGGTTTAAGTAAAATGGAGACATTGCAGAATGCGGCGACAGAGCTTTTATATGATGAATCAAACGGTTGTGATAAAGAGTTTACTACATTGCGTGCAGTCTTAGAACTACTAAAGTTGAAAGCTACGCACGGATGGTCCGATTGTAGTTTCTCTGATCTTTTGAATCTTCTGGCAGAAATTCTTCCAAATCCAAATAAACTGCCCAGAAGCACTTATAAAGCGAAGAAACTTCTTTGCCCGATGGCACTAGGTGTGACAAAAATACACACTTGTGTGAACCATTGTATTATGTATCGCAAAGAGCATGAGCTCGCAACTAGATGCCCCATTTGTGGTGTCAGTAGATACAAGAAGGACTACAATCACCAGTATGTTACCAACATGAAAAAGACTCAGAAGAATAAGAAGTTAATTATTGGTCCTGAAGGTGACGATGATGATACTTCTGGCGATGCAGACGGGAAGAATAAGAGAAAAATTCCTGCCTTGGTGATGTGGTACCTTCCGGTAATTGATCGCTTGGAGCGTTTGTTCTCAAACCCTAGGGAGGCTGAACTTATGCATTGGCATTCCGAGCAACGCAAGAAGAATGAAAAACATATACGACACCCTGGTGATGCAACGCAGTGGAAAAATTTTGATATTCAGTATCCAGAATTTGCGAAGGAAATCAGAAATGTGAAGTTTGCCTTGGGTACAGATGGAATGAATCCGTTCGGTGAAAAAAGGAGCATACACAGCACATGGCACGTGGTCTTAACGATGTACAACCTACTGACGTGGTTGTGTCACAAAAGGAAATATATCTTATTATCTGTTCTTATCCAAGGTCCGAAACAACCCGGCATCAAAATTGATGTGTTCTTGGAACCTTTAATGGAAGATATGGCGAAATTGTGGAATGAAGGGGTACGTACATGGGATGAGTACAAGCGGGAGTATTTCACGCTAAGAGCAATGATATTCATTACCGTGCATGATTATCCCGGACTGTTTACATTATTGGGACAAATGAAAGGGAAGAAAGCTTGCGTTAGGTGCGTGGATAGAACTGGATTTCTATACCTCACTTCATCCAGAAAGACGGTGTACATGAGACATCGACGGTTCTTGACAGATACACACAAGTATAGGAAGATGAAAGAACAATTTGATAACAAAATCAAAAAAGATATTGCACTGAAACCTTATAGTGGAAAACTTGTGTTTGAAATGGTCAAGAACATTCATATTGCTTTCGGTAAGGGAAAAAATAGTAAAGGAATTAAGAGAAAGAAAAGTACATCTTCGAATGATACAACTGACATGGCTTTCAAGAAACAATCAATTTTTTTCAAGTATCTTCCGTATTAGAAGAATCTGGAATTTTGCCATAGTATTGATTTGATGCACGTTACAAAGAATGTATTTGACAGCATCATTGGGACCTTGCTGGACATGCCGAGGAAAACAAAGGACGGATTAAATTCACGTATGGACCTAGTAAATCTTGATTTGAGGCCAGAGCTTCATCCAGTAGAAAAGGCGAACGGGAAGCATTACCTTCCCCCAGCCAGCTACAACTTGACGCTAGAAGAGAAAAAAGCAATTTGCGAATGCTTGTGTGGGATCAAAGTGCCCACAAATTTTTCGTCCAATATCCGCAAACTAGTCTCGATGAAAGACTTGTCTTTATTCGGTTATAATTCTCACGACTGTCACATGATGATGACAGTTTTCCTTGCCATTGCAATAAGAGTAATCAAACCTGAGCATATAAAAGTTTTCATTACACGTTTGTGTTACTTCTTCAATGCAGTATCGCAAAAGGTGATAGCACGTGAAGATTTAGACTATCTGAAAACATACATCGTCGAGACAATGTGCAAGCTTGAGATGTGTTTCCCACCATCCTTTTTTGATATGCAAGTACACCTAATCATACATCTTGTTGATCAGATAAAAGCATTGGGGCCACTATATTTACATCATATGTTTTCGTTGGAGAGATATTTAGGAGTATTAAAAGGTTATGTACGGAACCGTGCTCACCCAGAGGGTTCAATTATGGAAGGATACACCACTGAAGAAGTGATTGAGGGTTGCGCTGATTACATCAAAGATGGAAAATCGATAGGTGTGCATATACCGGTACATGAGGGTAGACTACGTGGGAGAGGCAAAGTGGGTAAGAAAACTTTTATTGTTCAAGATTACAAGAATGTACACCGTGCACATTTTGGTGCACTACAACAGCTCGCAATAGCTGAGTCGTACATCGAGGAACACCAAATTGAGCTTCGTGATAAAAACCAAGACCACACAGAGGACTGGATCATGAAAGAGCACAGAAGATGTTTCACTGAATGGTTAATGGACAAAAATATATCATACGGAAACACTATATAAGAGGCAACAATGAAGAAGTTAGCTTCTGGCCCATCTGCTTTGGTAACATCATGGCAAGCATATGACATCAATGGTTACACATTTTACACTAAAGAAAAAGACGGTAAGAGTGTTGCACAAAATAGTGGTGTTCGTATTGAGGCTTATGATTCACAAGGGCAGAAGACCACATACTTCGGGTTCATAGAGGAAATATGGGAACTCGATTATGGCGAAAGAATGGTAATGCCCGTATTTAAGTGCCAATGGGTCAAACATCCTGATGGTTTGAAAGTAGACAATTACGGGCTGACACTGGTAGACTTCAATAAAGTGGGTTACAAATATGACCTGTGGGTTCTCGCCGATAATGTTGCACAAGTTTTTTATGTTCAAGATCCAGAAACTGAGAAGTTGCATGTAGTTGTTTCTGGAAAGCAAAATATTGTTGGGGTTGAGAATGTGGGAAATAATGAAGAGGAATATAATCAGTATGAAGAGATGTACCTTTTCACCGAACCAGAAAACATCAAGCGTGTAGAGAGAAGCATTAAAAAGAATTTGAAACCCTATATGCGAGAAGATGTCAATGCTGGAAAAAATGTATATAGTAATGTGAGATGATATATATTGTATATATTTGTATCTTCTGAAATCAACTTAGAACAATGTTGGTATATGGATTGTGTCCTTTTGCATTTGTGTACATATGCGTTTGGACTCAATAATTTGAAAGTTTGGAAGTTTGGTCTTTCAGATAACGATGTCTCAGGCGTGTAGCCGATTGAAGGAGGAGCGCTTGGCGTGGCGCAAGAACCATCCCTATGTATGTACATATGGCACACCGGTCGCATAGTTGTATATACATATGTATCTGTAATGGACTAATGAACTTAACTGTAGTTTGTTTTTCCGTCTTGTTTGTTTTTGGTATTTTCAATTTCTCCGCGTAGGGTTTCTCTGCGAAGCCTGAATCGGGAGATTTATTGAAGTGGTAGTGCATCGTCCCCGGTAAAGAAGGGGTAAGTCATGAAGAACAAGCACAATATGAGTTTAACCATCGTCCTCCTATTAATAAATTTCTTTTGCAGATTGAATGGGAAGATGGTTACTAGCCCCTGACAATCTCCTTCTCTGAGGACTATCCCTTGGTGCCTCCAAGATGCGCCTTTCCAATTGGGTTCTTCCACCCAAATGTCCATCGTTCGGGAGCACTCTGCATCGGGATTCTTGATCAAGAGACTGTAAGATAGACATATTTTGTTCATGTAATTATTACTTATAATTATTGTCAAGCTTATTTGAACTGGTTTCTTATATTGCTTAAATTATATTTCGTAGGGGTGGTGCAGTGCTTTTACAATCAAAACTATACTACTTGAAGTTCAGCGTTTGCTGCATCAGCCAAATGTGCCTGATGTTGAAAATGATTGCTATAATCTACTTATCAAGGTTAGATGACACTTTGACTTAGTGACCAATGTAGGTTATTCATTCCTCCTTTGACATTTGTTAATTTAAATAATGTCAATATTTTTAGGATCCAGCAGAATATAAGAGACGTGTTCGGGAGCAAGCAGGACGGTACAATTTAGATTGATCGATGGGAGCTTCATCGTCGATCTACAATGAATGTAGCATGATTTTTGTTCAGTGTGTAAAAAAATTATCTTTGAACAATTGTAAAGCCTCTAATAGTGTATTATCACAATTAAGCCAACCTCACTGGTGATCGAGCATTTCCTATAATGCATTACTGTACAAGTATCCGCTCATCTGTGTTTTTTTCCTGATACAATTTTGCCTGCACGACTATATACAGTTGTGATAATTGCAACTACATCCCTGTAATTTCAATGAAAACCGCTTGTGATAATGGAACAACTACATACGGTTCTTAAACAATTTCAGTAGTTGGTTATGTGTGTCTGAAACTGTGAAATCAGTAACATTTCATCTTGTGGTAGTTTGCAGAGATAATATTCTGAATAGTAGTTATTTTTCTTCTCCTAGGATCATTAGGTTTACCAAATATATGCTGAAGAAGTTCCACTTCGTTATATTCATTGGAGCAAAGCCTGTAGGATGAAAGCCGCTGAAAATACATGATCTTCTGAGACCGTTGTTAACCAAGAACCGTCTATGAAGTTCATTGCATTACAGGCGGTTATTAATAAAGAACCGCCTACGAAGATCATGTATTTACCCAGGCGGTTGTTTCTTAAAATCCGCCTGTGAAGTTCATTGCATTACAGGCGGTTCTTAATTAAGAACCGCCTGTGAAGATCATGTATTTACCCAGGCGGTTGTTTCTTAAAATCCGCCTGTGAAGATCATGTATTTACCCAGGCGGTTGTTTCTTAAAATCCGCCTGTGAAGTTCTGTCATCACAGACGGTTATTATATCATTCGTCATCACAGTCGCATATTTTTAAGGACTGCCTGTGTTTGAAAATTTGAGGCGCCTGTAAAAATGCTTTTTGTAGTAGTCAACTGATCCTGATACACAGCAACTGATAGCTAACTTGGTTGTCTCTTCTCCTGATGAAAATGGGTTTGAATTGCAGCAAAGTGTCATAAGGACAGGAGCCCAAATCTGGGTTGGGGACAACTCAGCATTGAGGACTAAGATCATAGCTGCCCTACATTCAAGTGTTATAGGTGATCACTCTGAAGGACATGCCTGCTATCAAAGGATCAAGAAATATTTCTATTGGAAGGGCCTTAAACAAGATGTGATTTAGTATATTCAGCAATGCCAAATATGTCAACAGACTAAGGAAGAGAGGATCCATCCAGCAGGGTTGTTGCAACCACTGCCTGTTCCACAGGGTGCCTGGCAAGAAATCACTATGGATTTCATTGAAGGGCTGCCAAGGTCAGAAGGGTGTAATGTTGTCTTAGTGGTTGTGGACAGGGTCACAGAAATGAGGCATCCTTACGCTGCCATTCAAGTGGCACAGCTACTACTAGACAATGTAGTCAAACATCATGGCATGCCAAGAACTATGTTGTCTGATCGAGATAGAATCTGGAAGCAGCTTCTCACTCTATTGGGCACAGAACTACTCCTATCCACAGCCTATCATCCGCAAACGGATTGGCAATCTGAAAGAGTAAATCAAGCATTGGAGATGTACTTACGATGTGCTATTGGAGAAGCTCCCCATCGATGGAAGGCCTATCTCCCACTTGCTGAGTTCGGGTACAATTCCTCTTTCCATTCCAGTATCAAATGCTCACCCTTTTGTGCTCTGTATGGATATGACCCAGATCCAGTGGTGGCTCCAATACTCCTGCCATCGACAGACGAATCAGTGGTTGATCTGCTAGCTGAGCGTGCACAACATTTAGAGTTGCTTAAATCAAACCTAGTCGTGGCTCAAAACAGGATGAAACAAAAGGCGGATTGCAACAGATCTAAGCACAAGTTTCAGTAGGGGGAAATGGTTCTACTTCGGTTACAACCCTATTGCCAGACTATTGTGGCCAACAGATCATGCCCGAAGCTATCCTACAAGTTCTTCTGTCCCTTCAAGGTGGTGGAGAAGATAGGGAAAGTTGCATACAAGCTGTTGTTACCTGATGAAGCTCAAATCCACCCGGTCTTCCACGTATCACAGCTCAAGCCCTTCGTCCCCAACTTTGTGCCAGTCTTCTCCAACCTTGCGACTCAGCTGGATCTGGACTGGTCGAATCTGCAATCGTCGAAAGTCGTCGAATGCGGGCTCGTCAAGAAGGGACATCAAGCAGTGTCGCAAGTGCGCATTCGCTGGTCTAGTGCCTTGCCGGAGGACACAAGCTGGGAGGACTACTACATATTGCGGCGGTGATTTCTAGGGTTTGCTACTCGAGGTCAAGCAGTATCTCGGGTGGGGGGAGGTGTGACGGCCACCAGTGTCGGTCACATATTCTATAGGAGTGTGTCGTACTGACCTGTGGGTCTGGCTGTCGTACTGACCTGCGGGGTCTTATTGTGTGGGAATTTCCTTGCTGTCAAGCGAGCCCGACGTCTACCTATAAGAGGGAAACAATGTTAAGGGTTGTAACAGAATCGAAACAGACCCTAATCCTTATGATCTTTAGCTCTCTCTCCCATTTACGTGCACTTACCGCAAATCGCCGGTGGCTCGCCGGCGACGCTCGTGCGCCTCATGCAGTGACCGCGCATCACTGTCCGGGGGTGTCACATAGACGCTGGCCCCTGCTGACCCTAGTTGCTACCTCTGTCGTGCTGTTGCCGCATACCTATCGGCGTTTGCCGCCACCACGCCGTTAGTCCGCGCCGTTCGATCCATTCGGAGAAGCTGCTGAGGGAGAAGATAAGGTTGAGTTAGCACTGATCTTAAGCATATGAAATATAACATTTCTGTTATCTCAAACATAGGGTGTGTTGCTTTCATGGAGATTAGACATGTGGTTATACATTAATTGACGAGCAAAATCTTTTTGGGTGTCTCTTTTCACTCAAATTGTTTCCACAACTCAAACTTTTTGTGTGGATAAACCAAATCCTGTTAAAAGAAAAGGGGAATACTACTTTTCATGTGCCTGAGCGGTTCCAAATTTCAGGCAACCGTAACACATGTGCTCCCTCAGGCGCACAATACGGCAGTAGAGAAAGATGATTAATTTTTTATTTTATTAATTGTTAATATGTAATTTGTAAGCGTTATGTTAATTATAAAATAATAAAATAAATAATTTTTTGATTGATTAACCTATAAATTAAGATTTAATAATTAATTACAATGATTAATGGTTTTACTATTAACCATTAATTATCCTGTGCATGAATTTTTCTCAAATTTCAGGCACCGAAAATTTAGACAGACCTAAAAGAAAAAAAACTTTTGAATTCGATCTGCAGGAAGCATATTATTAACTTTCTACTGCAACCTACAAGCATTTTCTTCCGAATTAAGCAAATATAAAAGTAAACATCTCTTTCTTTTGATATGGTCCAACCCAACCCACAAATCGCTCTCACCCCTCCCTATTTTTGCATTACCACCGCTCTATGGCTCTATGCAGCTCTCCTGGCCTCACTCCCCTCCAAACGGCCTCTAGACCCATGAACGCGAGACACGTATTCGTCTCCTCAGTCTTCCTCTTCCTCGTCGCGCTCTGCATTGTGGCGCTCCTGCCATCACGCAACTTGCCGTCACCGCGGTCGTTCTTGCAGTCTCGGCAGCATCCTGTCCGCAGCAAAGGCAACACGGAGCACGATGACGGCTGCGACTTCTCGGACGGGCGATGGGCGAGAGATGACTCCACCGTGACTGCTTACAGGGAGGACTGCCCGTTCCTCGACCCCGGCTTCCAGTGCATGCGAAACGGCCGCGGCGACTCGTCCTTCCGGTACTGGCGCTGGCAGCCTCATCGCTGCCGCCTCCCTATGTAGGTAGCGACAACCGCCATGTGTCGAGATCTTACAAAGATGTCCGTGTCCTTGTGACAGGCTCTTTGCAGTTGTTTGATTCAAATGCTCGTGTTTTCATAAGATTTAACGCGACGGATATGCTGGAGAGGAGCCGGAACGGCCGGATCGTGTTCGCCGGGGACTCGATCGGCCGGAACCAGTGGGAGTCCATGGTGTGCATGCTCACCAGCGCCGTGCCGGCCGGCTCGACCGGCGTGTACGAGCAGTCCGGGAAGCCGATCAGCCGGCACAAGGGCTACCTCTCCATGGTCTTCGCCGACTACAACCTCTCCGTTGAGTACTACCGCGCGCCGATGATCGTGAGGATCGACCGCATCCCGGCAAACGCGACGAGCAACGGTGACGTGAGGGGGGCCGTCCGGCTGGACGTGCTGCCGCGTAACGCGGACCGGTGGGCCGGCGCCGATGTGCTTGTGCTCAACACCGGGCACTGGTGGAATCCGCACAAGACTGTCAATGTGTAAGCCGTGGTTATTTTTGGATGCTGGTTGTTAAACCGTTACTCGTGGTAAGACCTGCGAACACGGCTGATGATGGAGCGGTGCCATATGACTCGTGTGCAGAGGAAACTATTTCATGGTTGGAAACCGCTTGAACAAGACCATGGGCATCAGGGACGCATTTCGATTGTCCCTGCAAACAGTGAGAGATTGGGAGCTGAGAACTGCTATATTTTCCAAAAGCCATTTCTTCTTCAGGAGTTATTCTCCTTCACATTATAGGTATTTGTAATTAAAAAAGAAAAAGCATTACATTTACACGTACTCACTTTGTTCCTAAATACTTGTCGCTTTGCAGTTTATATTTAAACTACAAAGCAACAAGTACTTAGAAACGGGAGAGTAAGCACTGACTGAGGCTGAGTTCAACCTGGAAATAGCAGCAACGGCACATGGGACGCCGGTGGTTCGTGCGCTGACCAAAGTGAACCACTGACCACCAACAACCACTTCAGTGAAGAGTACTCGTGGATCAACGCGATGATCGCTGAGACGACGGAAGACATCAAGAGCCACCGAAGGAAAGCGCAGTTCTTGAACATCACTCGCATGACGTATCTCAGGCCGGATGGCCACCCGTCGCGGCACCGGGAGCCGGGAACGCGGCCGGACGCGCCGGAGGACTGCAGCCACTGGTGCCTGCCTGGCGTGCCAGACGTGTGGAACCAGGTCCTGTACGCACAGCTCCTGTCCATGGGGTATGACACGAGAAGAAAATATAGATGATTGTATAGTTGGATTGGTGTTCCCGATACTAGCTTAGAGTAGTATGCTCATATGAAACTAGCAAGTACACGACCAGTAGTCCCAAGCTTTATTTCGAAACTGCTGGGATTGGATTAATAGCAGTAGCCGGCCGGCAGTGTATGTCCATTGACTATTTATTGGTCATCACAAACCCGGTGGAGTGTATACAAATTTATGAGACATCCATCACAGCTTGGGACAAGGGGGTGAAGCAATCTCGCCGCTCTCTTCGACTGGGCTTGCTGGAATATGGTCATTCTTACCCAGCTTCACAGCAATGGTTGCCAAAGCTTCTGATGCTCTATCATCAATTTGAAGAGCAAATCATGATAACTAACACCTTGGAGCAACCTACCAACTCTATACATTTCAATTGACACCGACGGGCATTCAAAAGTACTCTCTCCTTTTCTAAATATTTATCGTCTTCTTATTTATTTTGTACTAAAAGACGACAAGTATTTAGAGACGGAGGAAGTACATAACATGTATGATTAATTTTCAACAAGCCATGCAACAGTTTCCAGCACATTTCGCACACCAGTTTTCAACTATCTACCACCTCCAAAAGTATCTCTGCAACATTAGCGTATCAGCTAGTTTAAAGGAGCTCTTTACATGCCCGTATTTTCATTACATTAAGAAAACATTATGGAAGGAAATTAGCAAACTCAGGAACCATCTAATATTTTGAGAAAGCAATTTACATGCAACTGTACAAAAGGAATTTTTGTTAGTGTTGATCTCAGTCTAATCTGAGAAAAATGAGGAAAAAGTCAAATAAAGAAAGAAATAAAGAAAAATGAAAAGGGAGACTGGTAACCGACGTTACCGGGTCTTCCCGTACGTAACCGCCTCGATCGAAGGTGGCAGTAACCGACTTGGCCCGATCCCCCTGTCGCACGCACTATAAAAAGGGAGAAGAGACTAATGACGGGATTAGCACACTAATCACCTCCCAATCTCAAAAGGAAAACCGATCAAGACGAAGTGCAGTGCGGTGGGAAGGACCGACACCTAAGATCCGCACACTGGAAGTGTCAATCGAAGAAGGGAAAGCGAGATCCAAGTTAAGTTCATCGCTAATCCGCTCTTAATCATGTTTATTAGGTGCATAATAGGTGATTAGGTTTATGATTATGTTTAACTGGAAAGACATTAAGAGCTAACAATGACATCAGAGCCAACCCTAATCGTCTATTTGCCTTAATCATGTCGGATTAGTGATTAAGATCAGAGAAAGTTTAATCCAAATGCAAATCCCCAAATTTCTCGATACCCTAACAATGGACCGAATGCTTTCTCTAATTGATGCCCCAGTATTTCGGATCAATGAAGAGATTAAGAAAATGGACTTATCTAATCAAGGGTGACACTGCTGCTCCTATGGAGTTGCAGCCATCGCCATGGTGCCCGAATGGCCGCGAGCTCCATGCCACGGCACCGCGCATTCGCGCGCATGCACCGAGCAGCACCCGAGTGTTGTGCGCCCGCGAGCACACTCGCGCTGCTCAAAATGGGTCGCGCCCCAAGCACCAGCGCTGGCCGCGCCAGTCGCAAACACGCGCGAGGCGCAAACACGCGCGGTGACGCCGCCGCCGACCCCAGCCGCGCGCAAGCCGCCGGGCAGGCCACGCCCGCAAGCTCGCGCGTGCGTTGCGTCACCAGGAGCTCCGCTCGCCTGATCCGTTTTTTCCGGGAGAGGGAGGAACGAATATGGCCTAGGGTTTGAGGGTCCTTGCCGCCGTTTTTTTTCTCCCCGCAGGTGCATCTCGGCCGTCGATTTTGATCAACGGCCAAAATTAGGCGGCGGCGCTGACAGGCTAATGGGTTGCGCCAAAGTGGAAGGGCGGGGAGGTTAACGGGCTGTTTTTCAGCCACGGGCTTCGGCCCAAATTTTCATGCCTGAAACCTTAACAGGCCATGCTGAAGTGGGGATTAACATGCCATCGGCAACGGGCTTCGGCCCAATAAATGATGACCCGGAATGAAATTTCATTTTCATGTTGTTTTTCTGTTGGGCTGTCCTTTAAATTTAACAGGACTGTTTTCGGATGCGGGCCTCGACCCAACTTGTTCTAGTATGGGAGAATATTAATTTTAATTATACTAATAGGTTGGACTGTTTTTTTTGTGGTTTGGGCCCACGAATGTTAAAATGTATTTATTTTTCAATACACATTAATGCTTTACTTTAATTACGATGTAATTTTTGCACTTATTTAAATAAAGAAATTTGTTCAAATGAACTTATGTTTAAGCATGTTATTTAATCTAAATGAAATATGAACCAACGGGATGATTTTATTTGGATAATATAATATGTTTATATGTTCTATCATTTTAAGCATCATCACAAAGATAATTTACTTAATGTTTATAATGGATGCTTAATTTGAGAATGTTGACACTGAAAAATTAATTTCAAACCAACGTCGATTTAATTTTTGAGTCATATTTATTAAATCTTGTATTTAATTATGTTTGGAAATTTCGTGTTATTTTCTACCCAACAGTGATATAACACGAAATTTGTTAGGATTTTGACTCTGGAATTATTTTTGACCAACACGAAACTAGTACAATAAGCCTCATCACAGGCGGCTCCAAACCTATTATCACAGACGGCTTGTAAAACCGCCTGAAACGAAGAGTCTGTGATAATCAGCAATTTCACAGGCACAGAAGGGATACCGCCTGTGAAGATAGATTATCATAGATGGTTCTTTACTCAGGCTAGCCGCCTGTGAAGAGACATTATCATAGGCGGTTCTTAACTTAGGGTAGCTGCCTGTGAAGAGACATTATCACAGGCGGGTCATGCAGCATAAATAACCGCCTGAGATAAATGCCTTATCACAGACGGGTATTGAAGCATAACTAACCGCCTGTGAAGACAGATTATCATATGCAGTTCTTTACTTAGGCTAGCCCTCTGTGAAGATACATTATCATAGACGGTTCTTTACTTAGTGTAGCCGCCTATGAAGATACTTTATCACAGACGTGGTCTTGCAGCATAAATAACCGCCTGTGATAAATGTTTTATCACAGATGGGTATTGAAGCATAACTAACCGCCTGCGGTAATGGTGTTATCACAGACGGACGTTTACCTACATCAGCCGTCTGTGAAGACCTTTTAACGCAGCCGGTTTCTACAGTAACAGTCATCGCCTGTGAAAATTAGGTTATCACAGATGGTTCTTTACTTGTATCTAGCCGCATGTGATAATTCTTTTTCACAGTCATGCCTAGTCGTTGGTTAATAACCGCCTGTGATAAGGTATAACCTATGCAGTACTACTACTGTTATTTCTAATTTCCAGGTCAATTCAATATAATCACAGAACAAAAAACGACAATATCATCACAGAACAAAAGTCAACAATATCATCACAGAACAAAAGTCAACAATATTATCATCACAGAAGTCAATTTCACTAAAACAATATACATATGTACAAGTTACACATACAATTCATCTCAAAGTTTACAAGTTTTCACTAAAAACTGTTTTTATTGGCATAGTCGCAAAGTTCTGGCACATCAGCTGCTGCACAATTCTCATCAAAGAACTTCCCTTTTTTGTGCAAAATTTCGCGACGAATGAACTGACAGAGTTCAAAAGCAATCCTGTCGGCTCCTCCATCAGGAATACTTCTACAAACCGGCCATTCTTCGTTCAGATTCTTCGTGTGCTGCAATATAACACATAACAAGGTTTAGAATGTGTTGGTTTGAACAATCTCAAAGTATAGATCAAAGTGAGAGTATACAAGAATTTAGTTGGTATTTTTGGAGCAGTTGTACTATGAGTAATTGAATTTTGAAATTGGAATCAAAATATGAAAATAATGTTTCTGGTAATATTGAACAGCAGAGAATATAAGCATTAAACTATGCTAGTTACAATGAAAATGAAACACAAAAGTAAGAAAATAAGGTATCGACATTAAGGATAACTTACATCCTCACGATTCACTCTATATACGTCGGCGGTCCGAAGATGCTCGCATACATAATACCTGCATAAGACACTCCCAGCAGGCTGCTTCGGACAAGCATAATATGTTTTAATGTCCAATGCATTCGTATTGGAAGGTCTCTCACCGCCAAGCCGGTCCGCGTAAAACCGCCAAGCGCTGTAATACAAGAAATGTCATATAAAACTTGTCAACACATTCTAAATGTGCGTAAATTAAAATTATTGAATAAACATACAGTTTCGAAATCGAAAGGAAATCTTTGTAACGATCTGATGAGAAATCGGCCGAGTCCAAGACTGTTGCCATTCCCTGCGTTGGCTTGATGAAGATCATTATGTAGTGATTACTGCAAACATACAAACACGCGTGTTAACAATTACCAATAATTGCTATTTCAATGTCATGTGTCGAACTTACTCGAAGTGGTACGGAGCCTTTACGAGGTCCTTGCCGTCTCTGACAAAGTTAAACATCGCATGTCCTATGTAAGCTGCAACTTCTGTCTTTCTATCCTTCTTAAGTTTTGCAATTGCTTTTTCAAAATATTTTCTTTTCATGTGTTTGTACTGTCCTGAGTCTCGATTCGCCTGGACGTCGAATAGCGACTTTGCAATCCTAGTACGGTCAAGGATACCTGTCTTGCGCACTAACTTTTCATTATCCATGTATTGCATCCTATTGAAGAAGTCCAGAATTGTTATAATCTCATGAAATGCGTATGCGTATAGTAAGAAAAGCAAATACAAAATATTAGAGCACTTACAAGCACCAGACGAGCAGCAGGTTGATTTCGAGCATGCCCCGATGGAAAAGGGAATGCAGCTCTTCAAATAAAATGACTCGTTTATCTACTCCAGTGCTCCAGAATGCTTCTTTTGGAATACGAAATGTGACGCAATTAAGACCATATTTTGTGCTGACAGTGATGTACCACTCATGCATTCTTCTGAGCTGGACGGGTTGTTTGCTAAGTTGTACGGATGTCATGAACGGCTTTCCATTCTCAAATTTAGGAGGAACATCCTCAAGCTTGTATATTGGAACTCCTGGTTTAACTAAAGCCGTCTGCCGATTATACATGACACCGTCTTCTTCCCACTCCTCGATATCTTCTAATGCTGGCTCATGAGAAGAACGAGATGCACTCGATTTTCTAATATTTTCCTTCATAGCTTCCAAATACTTTGACACTTCTGATGAAGGTTTATTAATTTCGTATGAGCTAACTTTGATAGGCACTGATGATCGAGGAGTAGTCGTCGGAAGTTGGACACTGGCTTGTTGTTGAACCTGTTGTTCAACTGATTGCTCTTTACTCCCACAGTTGGCTCTAGTACTACTTCAAGCTGTTGCTCAACTGGTTGCTCTTTACTAGCAACGGCTTGCTCTGGTACTGCTTGAAGCTGTTGTCCAACTTGTTGCTCTTGGATATCATCCTTGCTGAGACATAGGTGGAGTGGACTGGGAGTGGATCTTCATGCACTTTCGCCTTAGAAGATGGGGTTGCAGTATTTGGAGATGCGATGGGGCTAGAAATTGGCTCATCGTCCAACACGATATCGCGTCGGTGCCAAAGGATTAATTGGTTGATAGCCTGCCCCAGAGTCGCGATCCCCTCAGGTGTGACGTGGTCTATTTCATAATCTTCATAATCATTATCAATGATCTGAAGAACTTGCACCACAGCATAATACAACGGAAGTGGATTCCCGTTGAAGTCACGATCAGGCTTTGCCATAGCAGTGACAACCTGTTTGGTTTTGTTCCCTGCTCTGCCTATCGGGACAAGAAGACGACAAGATTTGTCATTAGCAATATCATCGACAGGGAACTTATGGGCTGACCCTGAGCCTGGCACGGAACCAACGCTGCTAGGGTATGCAGTTGGAGATACTAATTGCTCCTTTTGCACCGGAACCATCATTGTACTCGGTGCCACTAATTGTCCTGATTGTCTAAGTTGTTCCATTATTTCTTGCATATTTTCTTTGACCTTTTGAGCAATCGTTTCATCAAGTGTTTTCTTAAACTTCTCACGTCTTCTATATGTGTCTTTATCTTTAGGGAAACCATCTAGCCAAGACATTTGAGAAGAGACCGCTCGAACCCGTCCGCTGTGTTCACGGTTTCCTAAGATAGCGGTAAGTTGGTCATTCTCCCTCTTCGGCTTGAAGAGACCCTTCTGTTGCTTTTCAATTACTTCTTTCATTTTATCCTCTACTTCATTCAGAGAGTCGGGCTTTTCAAGTTTGCCCTCGCTGGTCAAACCTGATCGATCAAAGACCCAACGTTGAGTTCGCTCATCGCACCCTTCTAATGGGTGAGGATTGCCCTTACTGGTAATTTCGTCTAATATCTTATTCCATTTCTGGACTTTGGGGGCATATTCGGTAGACCCCAAGTGATGATGATATTTGTTCTTTTTTGCAAGTTCTGACCTAGTTGCACTTAGAGCTTTAGCATCAGGTGTGCTCTTTTGACGAACATACTCTTGCCACTGAGCTTGTGTGATTTTTCCCATCTTCCTCATGCTAGGGACCTTATCGGCCTTAACATAAGCATTCATTTCACTCTTCCAGCATCGAAACTTCTTGCCGCAAGAGACCAATGTTGCTTTCTTTATAGCTTCTTCTGTGCCTTTTGGGAACTTGAATTGTTTCTTTATCTTTTCCCACAACTCATTCTTGGTCTGCTCGGGTAATTTCCTCCAATTCTCGGTTGTGATCGGCACAACCTCCCTAACAAGAAAACCGCATGCATTACGGTACTTGGTAACTGAATCCAGTGGTTCTTGGGGAAGCCCACCTGGACCGACCCTTGTTATGTACATGATGCAGTCCAATGGACCCTTATTGGGACCTCGTTGCCCTTGTTTCCGCTTGAGTGAAGCTGAGGATTCATCCATTGGAGAACCTTCTGCGGTTTTAGGAGCCGATGTCACCTCATTGTCTTCGCGATTAATCTAGGTAGAAAAAAATTATAAGACTTCGTATACTTGACAACCAACATTAACTTGAACTGCTGAAGTTAAGATTCGTGATCCATACCTCGTTGGCAGGATCATATTCCTGGTCTAGATCCACTGAAGTCTTTTTAATTTTTATATTCGGAAAAGGATCCGATGGACTGTGATAGGAGCCTGAACTACTGGAGTCAGTAAACTCGATATTGTCTTCTTTGTTGTTACTATCAGGACCAGTCTTCTTAGGGCTTTCCATGCTAGATCTAATAAGACAAAAAATCTAATAAATGGCGTATTAACTCTACATGAAGTGTTGCATGAAGAAAAAGATGGAAGCATTCTAGG
Source organism: Tuctoria greenei (assembly GCA_036927565.1). Classification (NCBI taxonomy): domain Eukaryota; kingdom Viridiplantae; phylum Streptophyta; class Magnoliopsida; order Poales; family Poaceae; genus Tuctoria; species Tuctoria greenei. Next base: position 7,412,192 of record JAYESD010000008.1, read on the forward strand.
ATTTGATAAGGCATTCTAGGGTTTAAGGCGACTGACCAAAAGGTTCCTATACATTGCGAGGGTGACAAGCATGTTAAAGTTGCTCACCAGCAATGGCAATTTTATCTTTTTTTTTATAAATAGGCTAGCTTCGTTCAGAGTGGCGACCATGTTCTTGAGGTTTAGTAGGCGGCGCCTAGCTCCGGACCTATAACTGATCAAGCAAGGGACAAAAAGCAAATCCTCGCACAGCTCCTACCTAGCTTAGAGGGCATTATCGTCCCCGCTCTCAAGTTTCCTCTTATTCCCTGTCACTGATTCTTCTGCCTACTGAATGAAAAACAACATGCTGATGCGTACTTGTGCAGATGCAGTGCCTAGAAGAGACTGATAGCAACAGCAGCAACTAGCAAGCTCACTTAACAACCGACAACCCAAGGCATAACTTAGTCAAAATTAGTCAAGTATAGCTATATCTAATGTAACTTAGCCAAAATTAGCCAAATTTGCTCAACTTAACCAAATATAGCTAAATCTTGCCCCTAATAGAGAATTATGTGGCATATGCAAGGCCGATGACAGAAATAGGGTATATACTGCTGTTACTAGAGTCTAGAATCATGTTTACCACTAATGTGTCAGAACAGAATAGGATCATGCACAATGCGATGACAGAACGCGCAGACTGACAGTTTTGCTACATGATCCTACAGGCTTTGCTCCAATGAATATAACGAAGTGGAACTTCTTCAGCATATATTTGGTAAACCTAATGATCATAGGAGAAGAAAAACAACTACTATTCAGAATATTATCTCTGCAAACTACCAGAAGATGAAATGCTACTGATTTCACAGTTCCAGACACACAGAACCAACTATCAATTTATCGTGATATAACCATCCACGACGAAGGGAGTAACTCCTATTCATTCCAACTTGACAGTTTTATCTCTGCAAACTACCAGAAGATGAAATGCTACTGATTTCACAGTTTCAGACATACAAAACCAACTACCAATTTATTGTGATATAACCATCCACATAAATCTTGCCCCAGCGAACCCTAACCAGAGATGCCACCGAACTTGACAGTTTTTCGAGTTCCACCGAACCCTAACCAAGGATGCCTACCATTTTCCAATTCTCGAACCCTAACCAAGGATATGCAAGGCGGCGGCGAGGGCGGTGAGGGAGGCGACATGGCGAAGGAGGATGGAAGGTCGAAGGGTTTAGGGTTTACCTTGAAGCTCAGCGGCGACGGCAATGGCTTCGCTCGGCGTACCTGGACGTGATGAGGGCGAACACTTGGCGGCAAACAAAATTTTGGCAGCCTAACGGCATCTAAATGTTTCGCCCGGGTTAGGTTTTTCCAACGATGCCGAGGGGTATATATAGACTCTCATTTTCTCAGGCGGATTTTAAGTACCGACCGCCTGAGAAGATTTTTACCTCAGATGGGTTTTACTTACCAACCGCCTGAGAAGATAGAATCTTCACAGGCGGTTGGTTAGTAACACCCGCCTGAGATAAGCTATTTACTTCTTCTTAATTAATATGTGTTCATAATTTGATGAACGCCTACATAAAGACCCCTCACCAACCGCCTGTGAAGACATGTCGATGACCGTGCGCGACCTTTCTTTTCCAACTGCTCCATCTTCCACTCCGTGCGGCCTTAAAGACGCGACCTTTCAATGTGCGATAAACCAACTGCTCCATCTTCCACTCCGCGCGGCCTTAAAGACGCGCTATCACCCGTTAGTTCTCCACAAGCGCATCGCTCACTTTGAATCCTCTTGTTTTCTTCGTCTTCCTCCGCTCTGACGACCCAACACCACTATGGCTGACCTTCCACCGCCAAGCCCTCCGAGGGAGCCACCTTGCAAGAAACTATGTTGCAGCTCCCCCGAGAAGATCAACACCGAGCAGCGCCTCCTCATGGCGCGAGAGGCGTACAACAATACGTCTCGCGCCATGAGTGCCTTGGGGCTGGGTACCCTTCCAGAGTATACTGGAATGGGTACCATGAGCCACTACCTCTACGCCCTCACGGGGGTGGCTGATCGTCTCGACATTCTGTTCGCGATGATGGCCCAGGTTCTTGGCCCCGAGGGCTGTAGAACGCTGGTGGTGGCGACGGCTAGCAACCTCGGGGTTGCACCGCCGGTGCAGCCGGTGCAGCCGGTCCTGTCTCCTGTTGCACCGGTGCCGGAGTCGCCGCCGGAGGACGAGAAGGAGGAGGAGGAGGAGGAGGAGTAGGAGTAGGATTTAATTAGTTTTTCTTTTTGTTGTTTTTAGTTGCTTCTGTTTTGTAAATATTGTTAATGAATGAAATCTATCTTTGTTCATCTATGTGATTGAATATTACTTGTGTATCTTGTGTGTTCTTGTGTGTCATTGTGTAAATATTGTGCATCTTGTGTGTTCTTTTGTGAGATGTGTGATTGAATATTGTTAATGAATGAGTATCTTGTGTGTTCTTCAACTGTGTGAATGAATTAATATGTAGTGTGTTCATCGTTAATTAAAACACGTCTGAGAAGAAGATTATCTCAGACGGTTGGTAAGTAATACCCGCCTGAGATAAATATATTCTCAGGCGGTTGGTAAGTACAAACCGCCTGTGAAGATATTTACTTCTTCTTAATTAATATTCTTGATTAAATGTGGTCCTTTAAAAAGGCAAAAATCCACTTTCTTGTAATATTATTGATAAGTAAAGGTTACCATTAAATTTCACTTCATAAATCCTTTGAAATTGGTCAGAACATAAAAAACATACAACAAATGCTATTTTTCATTTTTCTATCATGATGAATATAATGCTTTTTTTATTTATTTTTTCAGTGGACATTTTTACTCATCATACCAACCTCTATGAATTTTTTCAGATTTTTTTAAATTTTTTTGAATCAATGTGTGTTCATAATTTGATGAATGCCTCATATGTATATGAGCATTTAGTTAGAAGGGTGGATAATTTGAAGTTTGACATGTTGGAATGCTTTTAAAAAATTAAACAAATTCATACATGTATAAATTACACAAATATGTTCATACCAACAATTTTGAGTGAAGGAACTTTTTTTATGAGATACGCAAATGTGAATAATATGTGAGTAGAAATTAATTTGATATTTACCAAAACATTACAATGTCAGCTATAGAAGTTTTAAAAATATTTTTTTCAGGTGGTAGATGTTAATTTTATACAAATATAGTAGAAAGAATCAATTAATTTGGACACAATTTGCAGAATCTAAACATGTTTGAGTATTTATATTGGAATCTAAATAAAAAATAAGCAAGGGATAAGGAAACTGAAGAACAGTATCGGGTATTATCTCAGGCGGCTGGTAAGTAATACCCGCCTGAGATAAATATATTCTCAGACGGTTGGTAAGTACCAACCGGTTATGAAGATATTTACTTCTTCTTAATTAATATTCTTGATTAAATATGGGTCCTTTAAAAAGGCAAAATTCCACTTTCTTGTAATATTATTGATAAGTAAAGGTTATCATTAAATTTCACTTCATAAATCTTTTGAAATTGGTCAGACATAAAAAACATACAACAAATGCTATTTTTCATTTTTCTATCTTGATGAATATAATGCCTTTTTCATTTATTTTTTCAGTGGACATTTTTACTCATCATACCAACCTCTATGAATTTTTTCAGATTTTTTTAAATTTTTTTAATCAATGTGTGTTCATAATTTGATGAATGCCTCATATGTATATGAGAATTTAGTTAGAATAATGGATAATTTGAAGTTTGACATGTTGGAATGCTTTTTAAAAAAATTAACAAAATTCATACATGTATAAATGAATACTTTTTCATTGGCGTTGGGAGAACTAGGGGTAGCGCATCCAAAAGGGAATGGAGGGAATATAACCCATAGAGTACAACACGTTATGGGAGAACAGGTCATACTCGCGCTCAATCCTACAGTTCTCAGTACAGAAGACGGTCCACTCGGCCACCCTCGCCTGCCGCAGCGGGCAGGCTCCTGGTTCTCCCCTATTGGGCAGTGGCAAATGCCATCGTCAATGTCGGGCAGCACCACCGGCGGTGGTCCGGGAGGAGGTCGACGCAGTAACCTCCAGCTCACGAAAACGTCGAGCCTCTGCATGGCTTGATTCCGACACCGGCAACACTCCTTGCTGGTCCTCTTCATCGCGACGGACCCGACCCGACCTTGTTGAATTTACCCTGCGCCGCGCCGCCGCTCCGCCGCCCAGCCCATACTGCCGCGCCGCCGCTCAACCCCGCGCGCACCGCCACTTCTCCACCCAGCCGGCCCACCGTGCTGACGCCTTTGCAAGGTAAATGTAGTTTCCTTACTTTTTCTTTGTATATTTTCATTAGCTGATAAGCTGTTAGTTTTGTGTGTTCTGGTATATAGATTATGTCCTTTTGCATGTGTAAGGATTGTATGGATTGTGTTCTGGTATATTGATGTATGGACTATATGGATTGTTTTCTTTTTGTACATATTATGTGACATGAATATGATGTTTAATTAACAGATGCTATTGTAATATATATAAGATGCATCTGGGCCTGTTTCCCGATATAACGGACCGGATCCCACCCAGACCTAGCCCATGCTGCTGGGCCTATTTCCCCCTTTGACTCCGTCCACCTTAAGACGTCGCCCGTCTTCTACATTAGTCGCCCTAATCATACTTGTATGTCTCTGTAAATTCATTTTATAGAAGACCTTTAGAGAATATTTGTGGCCAAATTTTGTAAATCTGACAAAAATTCTATTATTGAAGCATGGACCGTCGAGCGTGGATGTATAACATGCCAAGACCCGATCCTATGTACATTCATAATGTTGCAAATTTTATTGAAACATCCAAGAGACATGCGAAGTTGCAAAAGATATATGACATATTATGTCCATGTATCGACTGCGAAAATAAGATTACTTGGACGGATACTATAGTAATCCAATCTCATTTGGTGAAAAGAGGTTTCAAAAATAACTACACAATATGGACCGAGCATGGTGAGTTAGATACACATGATGTGGATAAAGATGATGAGAGAGGCTCAGATGATGATAATGTTCATATCGATGATGGTAGTGACAATCAAGCTGGTGATGATGATGATGAGTTCGATTGTGAGGAGATGTTGCGTCACATTGAACCATATGTATTGACTTCTATGGGAGCAAGCAAAGGTTTAAGTAAAATGGAGACATTGTAGAATGCGGCGACAGAGCTTTTATATGATGAATCAAACGGTTGTGATGAAGAGTTTACTACATTGCGTGCAGTCTTAGAACTACTAAAGTTGAAAGCTACGCATGGATGGTCTGATTGTAGTTTCTCTGATCTTTTGAATCTTCTGGCAGAAATTCTTCCAAATCCAAATAAACTGCCCAGAAGCACTTATAAAGCGAAGAAACTTCTTTGCCCGATGGCACTAGGTGTGACAAAAATACACACTTGTGTGAACCATTGTATTATGTATCGCAAAGAGCATGAGCTCGCAACTAGATGCCCCATTTGTGGTGTCAGTAGATACAAGAAGGACTACAATCATCAGTATGTTACCAACATGAAAAAGACTCAGAAGAATAAGAAGTTTATTATTGGTCCTGAAGGTGACGATGATGATACTTCTGGCGATGCAGACGGGAAGAATAAGAGAAAAAATCCTGCCTTGGTGATGTGGCACCTTCCGGTAATTGATCGCTTGGAGCGTTTGTTCTCAAACCCTAGGGAGGCTGAACTTATGCATTGGCATTCCGAGCAACGCAAGAAGAATGAAAAACATATACGACACCCTGGTGATGCAACGCAGTGGAAAAATTTTGATATTCAGTATCCAGAATTTGCGAAGGAAATCAGAAATGTGAGGTTTGCCTTGGGTACAGATGGAATGAATCCGTTTGGTGAAAAAAGGAGCATACACAGCACATGGCACGTGGTCTTAACGATGTACAACCTACTGACGTGGTTGTGTCACAAAAGGAAATATATCTTATTATCTGTTCTTATCCAAGGTCCGAAACAACCCGGCATCAAAATTGATGTGTTCTTGGAACCTTTAATGGAAGATATGGCGAAATTGTGGAATGAAGGGGTACGTACATGGGATGAGTACAAGCGGGAGTATTTCACGCTAAGAGCAATGATATTCATTACCGTGCATGATTATCCCGGACTGTTTACATTATTGGGACAAATGAAAGGGAAGAAAGGTTGCGTTAGGTGCGTGGATAGAACTGGATTTCTATACCTCACTTCATCCAGAAAGACGGTGTACATGAGACATCGACGGTTCTTGACAGATATACACAAGTATAGGAAGATGAAAGAACAATTTGATAACAAAATCAAAAAAGATATTGCACTGAAACCTTATAGTGGAAAACTTGTGTTTGAAATGGTCAAGAACATTCATATTGCTTTCGGTAAGGGAAAAATAGTAAAGGAATTAAGAGAAAGAAAAGTACATCTTCGAATGATACAACTGACATGGCTTTCAAGAAACAATCAATTTTTTTCAAGTATCTTCCGTATTAGAAGAATCTGGAATTTTGTCATAGTATTGATTTGATGCACGTTACAAAGAATGTATTTGACAGCATCATTGAGACCTTGCTGGACATGCCGAGGAAAACAAAGGACGGATTAAATTCACGTATGGACCTAGTAAATCTTGATTTGAGACCAGAGCTTCATCCAGTAGAAAAGGCGAACGGGAAGCATTACCTTCCCCCAGCCAGCTACAACTTGACGCTAGAAGAGAAAAAAGTAATTTGCGAATGCTTGTGTGGGATCAAAGTGCCCACAAATTTCTCATCCAATATCCGCAAACTAGTCTCGGTGAAAGACTTGTCTTTATTCAATTATAATTCTCACGACTGTCACATGATGATGACAGTTTTCCTTGCCATTGCAATAAGAGTAATCAAACCTGAGCATATAAAAGTTGTCATCATACGTTTGTGTTACTTCTTCAATGCAGTATCACAAAAGGTGATAGCACGTGAAGATTTAGACTATCTGAAAACATACATCGTCGAGACAATGTGCAAGCTTGAGATGTGTTTCCCACCATCCTTTTTTGATATGCAAGTACACCTAATCATACATCTTGTTGATCAGATAAAAGCATTGGGGCCACTATATTTACATCATATGTTTTCGTTGGAGATATATTTAGGAGTATTAAAAGGTTATGTGCGGAACCGTGCTCACCCAGAGGGTTCAATTATGGAAGGATACACCACTGAAGAAGTGATTGAGGGTTGCGCTGATTACATCAAAGATGGAAAATCGATAGGTGTGCCTATACCGGTACATGAGGGTAGACTACGTGGGAGAGGCAAAGTGGGTAAGAAAACTTTTATTGTTCAAGATTACAAGAATGTACACCATGCACATTTTGGTGTACTACAACAGCTCGCAATAGCTGAGTCGTACATCGAGGAACACCAAATTGAGCTTCGTGATAAAAACCAAGACCACACAGAGGACTGGATCATGAAAGAGCACAGAAGATGTTTCACTGAATGGTTAATGGACAAAAACATATCATACGGAAACACTATAGAAGAGGCAACAATGAAGAAGTTAGCTTCTGGCCCATCTGCTTTGGTAACATCATGGCAAGCATATGACATCAATGGTTACACATTTTACACTAAAGAAAAAGACGGTAAGAGTGTTGCACAAAATAGTGGTGTTCGTATTGAGGCTTATGATTCACAAGGGCAGAAGACCACATATTTTGGGTTCATAGAGGAAATATGGGAACTCGATTATGGCGAAAGAATGGTAATGCCCGTATTTAAGTGCCAATGGGTCAAACATCCTGATGGTTTGAAAGTAGACAATTACGGGCTGACACTGGTAGACTTCAATAAAGTGGGTTACAAAGATGACCTGTGGGTTCTCACCGATAATGTTGCACAAGTTTTTTATGTTCAAGATCCAGAAACTGAGAAGTTGCACGTAGTTGTTTCTGGAAAGCAAAATATTGTTGGGGTTGAGAATGTGGGAAATAATGAAGAGGAATATAATCAGTATGAAGAGATGTACCTTTTCACCGAACCAGAAAACATCAAGCGCGTAGAGAGAAGCATTAAAAAGAATTTGAAACCCTATATGCGAGAAGATGTCAATGCTGGAAAAAATGTATATAGTAATGCGAGATGATATATATTGTATATATTTGTATCTTCTGAAATCAACTTAGAACAATGTTGGTATATGTATTGTGTCCTTTTGCATTTGTGTACATATGCGTTTGGACTCAATAATTTGAAAGTTTGGAAGTTTGGTCTTTCAGATAACGATGTCTCGGGCGTGTAGCCGATTGAAGGAGGAGCGCTTGGCGTGGCGCAAGAACCATCCCCATGTATGTACATATGGCACACCGGTCGCATGGTTGTATATACATATGTATCTGTAATGGACTGATGAACTTAACTGTAGTTTGTTTTTCCGTCTTGTTTGTTTTTGGTATTTTCAATTTCTCCGCGTAGGGTTTCTCTGCGAAGCCTGAATCGGGAGATTTATTGAAGTGTTAGTGCATCGTCCCCGGTAAAGAAGGGGTAAGTCATGAAGAACAAGCACAATATGAGTTTAACCATCGTCCTCCTATTAATAAATTTCTTTTGCAGACTGAATGGGAAGATGGTTACAAGCCCCTGACAATCTCCTTCTCTGAGGACTATCCCTTGGTGCCTCCAAGATGCGCCTTTCCAATTGGGTTCTTCCACCCAAATGTCCATCGTTCGGGAGCACTCTGCATCGGGATTCTTGATCAAGAGACTGTAAGATAGACCTATTTTGTTCATGTAATTATTACTTATAATTGTTGTCGAACTTATTTGAACTGGTTTCTTATATTGCTTAAATTATATTTCATAGGGGTGGTGCAGTGCTTTTACAATCAAAACTATACTACTTGAAGTTCAACGTTTGCTGCATCAGCCAAATGTGCCTGATGTTGAAAATGATTGCTATAATCTACTTATCAAGGTTAGATGACACTTTGACTTAGTGACCAATGTAGGTTATTCATTCCTCCTTCGACATTTGTTAATTTAAATAATGTCAATATTTTCAGGATCCAGCAGAATATAAGAGACGTGTTCGGGAGCAAGCAGGATGGTACAATTTAGATTGATCGATGGGAGCTTCATCGTCGATCTACAATGAATGTAGCATGATTTTTGTTCAGTGTGTAAAAAAATTATCTTTGAACAATTGAAAAGCCTCTAATGGTGTATTATCACAATTAAGCCAGCCTCACTGGTGATCGAGCATTTCCTATAATGCATTACTGTACTAGTATCCGCTCATCTGTGTTTTTTTCCTGATACAATTTTGCCTGCACGACTATATACAATTGTGATAATTGCAACTACATCCCTGTAATTTCAATGAAAACCGCTTGTGATAATGGAACAACTACATACGGTTCTTAAACAATTTCAGTAGTTGGTTATGTGTGTCTGAAACTATGAAATCAGTAACATTTCATGTTGTGGTAGTTTGCAGATATAATATTCTGAATAGTAGTTGTTTTTCTTCTCCTAGGATCATTAGGTTTACCAAATATATGTTGAAGAAGTTCCACTTCGTTATATTCATTGGAGCAAAGCCTGTAGGATGAAAGCCGCTGAAAATACATGATCTTCTGAGACCGTTGTTAACCAAGAACCGTCTATGAAGTTCATTGCATTACAGACGGTTATTAATAAAGAACCGCCTACGAAGGTCATGTATTTACCCAGGCGGTTGTTTCTTAAAATCCGCCTGTGAAGTTCATTGCATTACAGGCGGTTCTTAATTAAGAACCGCCTGTGAAGATCATGTATTTATCCAAGCGATTGTTTCTTAAAATCCGCTTGTGAAGTTCATTGCATTACAGGCGGTTCTTAATTAAGAACCGCCTGTGAAGATCATGTATTTACCCAGGCGGTTGTTTCTTAAAATCCGCCTGTGAAGTTCTGTCATCACAGGCGGTTATTATATCATTCGTCATCACAGTCGCATATTTTTAAGGACCACGTATGTTTGAAAATTTGAGGCGCCTGTAAAAATGCTTTTTGTAGTAGTCAACTGATCCTGATACACAGCAACTGATAGCTAACTTGGTTGTCTCTTCTCCTTATGAAAATGGGTTTGAATTGCAGCAAAGTGTCATAAGGACAGGAGCCCAAATCTGGGTTGGGGACAACTCAGCATTGAGGACTAAGATCATAGCTGCCCTACATTCAAGTGTTATAGGTGATCACTCTGAAGGACATGCCTGCTATCAAAGGATCAAGAAATATTTCTATTGGAAGGGCCTTAAACAAGATGTGATTGAGTATATTCAGCAATGCCAAATATGTCAACAGACTAAGGAAGAGAGGATCCATCCAGCAGGGTTGTTGCAACCACTGCCTGTTCCACAGGGTGCCTGGCAAGAAATCACTATGAATTTCATTGAAGGGCTGCCAAGGTCAGAAGGGTGTAATGTTGTCTTAGTGGTTGTGGACAGGGTCACAGAAATGAGGCATCCTTACGCTGCCATTCAAGTGGCACAGCTACTACTAGACAATGTAGTCAAACATCATGGCATGCCAAGAACTATGTTGTCTGATCGAGATAGAATCTGGAAGCAGCTTCTCACTCTATTGGGCACAGAACTACTCCTATCCACAGCCTATCATCCGCAAACAGATTGGCAATCTGAAAGAGTAAATCAAGCATTGGAGATGTACTTACGATGTGCTATTGGAGAAGCTCCCCATGGATGGAAGGCCTATCTCCCACTTGCTGAGTTCGGGTACAATTCCTCTTTCCATTCCAGTATCAAATGCTCACCCTTTTGTGCTCTGTATGGATATGACCCAGATCCAGTGGTGGCTCTAATACTCCTGCCATTGACAGACGAATCAGTGGTTGATCTGCTAGCTGAGCGTGCACAACATTTAGAGTTGCTTAAATCAAACCTAGTCGTGGCTCAAAACAGGATGAAACAAAAGGCGGATTGCAACAGATCTAAGCACAAGTTTCAGTAGGGGGAAATGGTTCTACTTCGGTTACAACCCTATTGCCAGACTATTGTGGCCAACAGATCATGCCCGAAGCTATCCTACAAGTTCTTCGGTCCCTTCAAGGTGGTGGAGAAGATAGGGAAAGTTGCGTACAAGCTGTTGTTACCTGATGAAGCTCAAATCCACCCGGTCTTCCACGTATCACAGCTCAAGCCCTTCGTCCCCAACTTTGTGCCAGTCTTCTCCAACCTTGCGACTCGGCTGGATCTGGACTGGTCGAATCTGCAATCGTCGAAAGTCGTCGAATGCGGGCTTGTCAAGAAGGGACATCAAGCAGTGTCGCAAGTGCGCATTCGCTGGTCTAGTGCCTTGCCGGAGGACACAAGCTGGGAGGACTACTACATATTGCGGCGGCGATTTCTAGGGTTTGCTACTCGAGGTCAAGCAGTATCTCGGGTGGGGGGAGGTGTGACGGCCACCAGTGTCGGTCACATATTCTATAGGAGTGTGTCGTACTGACCTGTGGGTCTGGCTGTCGTACTGACCTGCGGGGTCTTATTGTGTGGGAATTGCCTTGCTGTCAAGCGAGCCCGACATCTACCTATAAGAGGGAAACAATGTTAAGGGTTGTAAGAGAATCGAAACAGACCCTAATCCCTATGATCTTTAGCTCTCTCTCCCATTTACGTGCACTTACCACAAATCGCCGGTGGCTCGTTGGCGACGCTCGTGCGCCTCATGCAGTGACCGCACATCACTGCCCGGGGGTGTCACATAGACGCTGGCCCCTGCTGACCCTAGTTGCTACCTCTGTCGTGCTGTTGCCGCATACCTATCGGCGTTTGCCGCCACCACGCCGTTAGTCCGCGCCGTTCGATCCATTCGGAGAAGCTGCTGAGGGAGAAGATAAGGTTGAGTTAGCACTGATCTAAGCATATGAAATATAACATTTCTGTTATCTCAAACATAGGGAGTGTTGCTTTCATGGAGATTAGACATGTGGTTATACATTAATTGAACGAGCAAAATCTTTTTGGGTGTCTCTTTTCACTCAAATTGTTTCCACAACTCAAACTTTTTGTGTGGATAAACCAAATCCTGTTAAAAGAAAAGGGGAATACTACTTTTCATGTGCCTGAGCGGTTCCAAATTTCAGGCAACCGTAACACATGTGCTCCCTCAGGCGCACAATACGGTAGTAGAGAAAGATGATTATTTTTTCATTTTATTAATTGTTAATATGTAATTTGTAAGCGTTATGTTAATTATAAAATAATAAAAATAAATAATTTTTTGATTGATTAACCTATAAATTAAGAGTTAATAATTAATTACAATGATTAATAGTTTTACTATTAACAATTAATTATCCTGTGCATGAATTTTTCTCAAATTTCAGGCACCGGAAATTTAGACAGCTCTAAAAGAAAAAAAAACTTTTGAATTCGATCTGCAGGAAGCATATTATTAACTTTCTACTGCAACCTACAAGCATTTTCTTCCGAATTAAGCAAATATAAAAGTAAACATCTCTTTCTTTTGATATGGTCCAACCCAACCCACAAATCGCTCTCACCCCTCCCTATTTTTGCATTACCACCGCTCTATGGCTCTATGCAGCTCTCCTGGCCTCACTCCCCTCCAAACGGCCTCTAGACCCATGAACGCGAGACACGTATTCGTCTCCTCAGTCTTCCTCTTCCTCGTCGCGCTCTGCATTGTGGCGCTCCTGCCATCACGCAACTTGCCGTCACCGCGGTCGTTCTTGCAGTCTCGGCAGCATCCTGTCCGCAGCAAAGGCAACACGGAGCACGACGATGGCTGTGACTTCTCGGACGGGCGATGGGCGAGAGACGACTCCACCGTGACTGCTTACAGGGAGGACTGCCCGTTCCTCGACCCTGGCTTCCAGTGCATGCGAAACGGCCGCGGCGACTCGTCCTTCCGGTACTGGCGCTGGCAGCCTCATCGCTGCCGCCTCCCTATGTAGGTAGCGACAACCGCCATGTGTCGAGATCTTACAAAGATGTCAGTGTCCTTGTGACAGGCTCTTTGCAGTTGTTTGATTCAAATGCTCGTGTTTTCATCAGATTTAACGCGACGGATATGCTGGAGAGGAGCCGGAACGGCCGGATCGTGTTCGCTGGGGACTCGATCGGCCGGAACCAGTGGGAGTCCATGGTGTGCATGCTCACCAGCGCCGTGCCGGCCGGCTCGACCGGCGTGTACGAGCAGTCCGGGAAGCCGATCAGCCGGCACAAGGGCTACCTCTCCATGGTCTTCGCCGACTACAACCTCTCCGTTGAGTACTACCGCACGCCGATGATCGTGAGGATCGACCGCATCCCGGCAAACGCGACGAGCAACGGTGACGTGAGGGGAGCCGTCCGGCTGGACGTGCTGCCGCGTAACGCGGACCGGTGGGCCGGCGCCGATGTGCTCGTGCTCAACACCGGGCACTGGTGGAATCCGCACAAGACTGTCAATGCGTAAGCTGTGGTTATTTTTGGATGCTGGTTGTTAAACCGTTACTCGTGGTAAGACATGCGAACACGGCTGATGATGGAGCGGTGCCATATGACTCGTGTGCAGAGGAAACTATTTCATGGTTGGAAACCGCTTGAACAAGACCATGGGCATCAGGGACGCATTTCGATTGTCCCTGCAAACAGTGAGAGATTGGGAGCTGAGAACTGCTATATTTTCCAAAAGCCATTTCTTCTTCAGGAGTTATTCTCCTTCACATTATAGGTATTTGTAATTAAAAAAGAAAAAGCATTACATTTACACGTACTCACTTTGTTCCTAAATACTTGTCGCTTTGCAGTTTATATTTAAACTACAAAGCAACAAGTACTTAGAAACGGGAGAGTAAGCACTGACTGAGGCTGAGTTCAACCTGGAAATGGCAGCAACGGCACATGGGACGCCGGTGGTTCGTGCGCTGACCAAAGTGAACCACTGACCACCAACAACCACTTCAGTGAAGAGTACTCGTGGATCAACGCGATGATCGCTGAGACGACGGAAGACATCAAGAGCCACCGAAGGAAAGCGCAGTTCTTGAACATCACTCGCATGACGTATCTCAGGCCGGATGGCCACCCGTCGCGGCACCGGGAGCCGGGAACGCGGCCGGACGCGCCGGAGGACTGCAGCCACTGGTGCCTGCCTGGCGTGCCAGACGTGTGGAACCAGGTCCTGTACGCACAGCTCCTGTCCATGGGGTATGACACGAGAAGAAAATATAGATGATTGTATAGTTGGATTGGTGTTCCCGATACTAGCTTAGAGTAGTATGCTCATATGAAACTAGCAAGTACACGACCAGTAGTCCCAAGCTTTATTTCGAAACTGCTGGGATTGGATTAATAGCAGTAGCCGGCCGGCAGTGTATGTCCATTGACTATTTATTGGTCATCACAAACCCGGTGGAGTGTATACAAATTTATGAGACATCCATCACAGCTTGGGAGAAGGGGGTGAAGCAATCTCGCCGCTCTCTCCGGCTGGGCTTGCTGGAATATGGTCATTCTTACCCAGCTTCACAGCAATGGTTGCCAAAGCTTCTGATGCTCTATCATCAATTTGAAGAGCAAATCATGATAACTAATACCTTGGAGCAACCTACCAACTCTATACATTTCAATTGACACCGACGGGCATTCAAAAGTACTCTCTCCTTTTCTAAATATTTATCATTTTCTTATTTATTTTGTACTAAAAGACGACAAGTATTTAGAGACGGAGTGAGTACATAACATGTATGATTAATTTTCAACAAGCCATGCAACAGTTCTCAGCACATTTCGCACACCAGTTTTTAACTATCTACCACCTCCAAAAGTATCTCTGCAACATTAGCGTATCAGCTAGTTTAAAGGAGCTCTTTACATGACCGTATTTTCATTACATTAAGAAAACATTATGGAAGGAAATTAGCAAACTCAGGAACCATCTAATATTTTGAGAAAGCAATTTACATGCAACTGTACAAAAGGAATTTTTGTTAGTGTTGATCTCAGTCTAACCTGAGAAAAATGAGGAAAAAGTCAAATAAAGAAAGAAATAAAGAAAAATGAAAAGGGAGACTGGTAACCGACGTTACCGGGTCTTCCCGTACGTAACCGCCTCGATCGAAGGTGGCAGTAACCGACTTGGTCCGATCCCCCTGTCGCACGCACTATAAAAAGGGAGAAGAGACTAATGACGGGATTAGCACACTAATCACCTCCCAATCCCAAAAGGAAAACCGATCAAGACGAAGTGTAGTCCGGTGGGAAGGACCGACACCTAAGATCTGCACACTGGAAGTGTCAATCGAAGAAGGGAAAGCGAGATCCAAGTAAGTTCATCGCTAATCCGCTCTTAATCATGTTTATTAGGTGCATAATAGGTGATTAGGTTTATGATTATGTTTAACTCGAAAGAGATTAAGAGCTAACAATGGCATCAGAGCCAACCCTAATCGTCTATTTGCCTTAATCATGTCGGATTAGTGATTAAGATCAGAGAAAGTTTAATCCAAATGCAAATCCCCAAATTTCTCGATACCCTAACAATGGACCGAATGCTTTCTCTAATTGATGCCCCAGTATTTCGGATCAATGAAGAGATTAAGAAATGGACTTATCTAATCAAGGGTGACGCTGCTGCTCCTATGGAGTTACAGCCGTCGCCATGGTGCCTGAATGGCCGCGAGCTCCATGCCACGGCACCGCGCATTCGCGCGCATGCACCGAGCAGCGCCCGAGTGTTGTGCGCCCGCGCGCACACTCGCGCTGCTCGAAATGGGTCATGCCCCAAGCACCAGCGCTGGCCGCGCCAGTCGCAAACACGCGCGGGGACGCCGCCGCCGACCCCGGCCGCGCGCAAGCCGTCGGGCACGCCACGCCCGCAAGCTCGCGCGTGCGTTGCGTCGCCAGGAGCTCCGCTCGCCTGATCCGTTTTTTCCGGCGGAGGGAGGAATGAATATGGCCTAGGGTTTGAGGGTCCTTGCCGCCGTTTTTTTTCTCCCCGCAGGTGCATCTCGGTCGTCCATTTCGGTCAACGGCCAAAATTAGGTGGCGGCGCTGACAGGCTAATGGGTTGCGCCAAAGTGGAAGGGCGGGGAGGTTAACGGGCTGTTTTTCAGCCACGGGCTTTGGCCCAAATTTTCATGCTTGAAACCTTAACAGGCCATGCTGAAGTGGGGATTAACGGGCCGTCGGCAACGGGCTTCGGCCCAATAAATGATAACCCGGAATGAAATTTCCTTTTCATGTTGTTTTTCTGTTGGGCTGTCCTTTAAATTTAACAGGACTGTTTTCGGCTGCGGGCCTCGGCCCAACTTGTTCTAGTATGGGAGAATATTAATTTTAATTATACTAATAGGTTGGACTGTTTTTTTTTGTGGTTTGGGCCCACGAATGTTAGAATGTATTTATTTTTCAATACACATTAATGCTTTACTTTAATTACGATGTAATTTTTGCACTTATTTAAATAAAGAAATTTGTTCAAATGAACTTATGTTTAAGCATGTTATTTAATCTAAATGAAATATGAACCAACGGGATGATTTTATTTGGATAATATAATATGTTTATATGTTCTATCAATTTAAGCATCATCACAAAGATAATTTACTTAATGTTTATAATGGATGCTTAATTTGAGAATGTTGACACTGAAAAATTAATTTCAAACCAACATCGATTTAATTTTTGAGTCATATTTATTAAATCTTGTATTTAATTATGTTTGACAATTTCGTGTTATTTTCTACCCAACGGTGATATAACACAAAATTTGTTAGGATTTTGACTCTGGAATTATTTTTGACCAACATTAATTTAGTTTCAGGAGTCATTTTATATTTAGTGCTCATATTCTATTATGTCTTACAATTTTATGTTATTTTCTACCCGACGGTGATTTAGCGTGAAATTGAAAGATTTTGAGCATTTATTGACTCTCAAATTAAATCTCATTGATTTAATTGAGTCATATTATGTATAATAATATTTTGTGATTCATGACATTTTCTGTCCAACGATGATATGTCATGGAATTGCACTCTTATTGCATGATGATTTATTTACTAACGTAAATTTATTTTCATAAAATTCATTAATATTTTTCTAATGTTATAATGACGACCACTATGATGATGTTTCGATATGAAAATATAGAAAATTTTATGTGCAGTGATTTCTCCCGTTGAATGAACTGCATTAACTTTACTTGAGATCAAATGAATTTATGTATCCAAGTAATGATGTTTTTAAGTGATTTATGAGGCTAAGTTAAGAAAATTAAAGGTGCTCCGACCTTGTTGTCCCTCACACAATGAACGTCTCAATGTCTCCGGACATTGTGAATGAAATGTCATAAAAAAATATTGTCATAAAGCTTCTTATGACAGTAAAAGTAATTTTTAAAAGGATTTTAAAGTACTAATGCTCATAAGCTTTTGATAAATCTTATGAGAAATATTGGGATGATAAAAATATGGGGAGCATATTATGAATAAATGTTTTGCTTATTCAAAACTTTATGTTTTGGATTAAGTAGAAAATTACTAATGAAATAATGTTTTAGTATCTTCCAAATATAAGTAATCAAAATGGCAACTAAATTCTCTCAAAATATGATAGTACTTTCAGAAATGACTCTTGAAGTTATTCAGCATGAACGGAGAATTATAAAAGAAATTAAGAATTAAGACATGAATGTTAATTTCTATCAGATAAAGAAAAAATGTCTTGTTCTGTATTCTTACAAGCCTCATATAATGACTTTTCAGAACCAATCGACCTGAATTATGACACGTGCGATTTTAGCACTATAAGTTTCCGCTGCGTACAGGTCGATTGTATACAACTTCTGCAATAAGATAATAATAATAAAGATTATGTTTCTAGAAATCATGTTGTGTTGATTTTCTAGAAAATTTTAGTTGATTGAATCAAATGAAAATGTTCATTCTATGCCTACGACTCAAACCATGAGGTGAGGGAAAGAATAATTAAAATGGGAAATGAGAAATACACGAATGTCGAAGCTGAGGTAACTCATGCTGAAGTACATTCCATATTTCCATTTAATAATAAGTGTACCCATTTTAAGTACGAATAATGTTGGTATTATGCTTATGAGATAAGAATTATTCGTTTTGTCTCGTCTTCAAACGAGAAATATTTATGTATTATCTCTTAATGACTCAATTTGGCATGTGAATAATTTATATAATGTTAATGATATTAATGAAAATATGATGTTGAGAATAATGGAAAAGTGCGAGTACTTCTTCAAAATTGTGGCACTATCGTCTATGCCACATTTCGAGGAGGAGAATCGAACATCTAACTAAAGATATACTTTTTTCCATTAGCCTTCTCAAATACCAATAAGTGCATTGGTTGCATTAAGGAGAAACACGTGAAAATAATAAAGGCAAAATAAGAGTCACATACGAGGACCTTTTAACGTTAAATCCGTGAATTATTTTGAATCATTCTTAATATTTACGGATAATTTCTTCCGCTATTGCTATTTTTATCCTATACGCGATCGATGTGTCACGGGGTGGGGGGGGGGAGGCATGTCTGGTGAACTTTAATAAGACGAATGTCTAAGCATCACAACCACTTTTTATAGTGGAAAATGTGCTATATATGGTACGTAATAAATCTTGTCATATATGATGTGTATGAGAAAGAAATGAGGATGCTTTATTTATGTATTTGTTATTGTGCATTAAAAGAAAAAATGTTCAATCCACGAATTTAGATAATTATGTTTCTAAATGTTATACTCGCAAGAGGAACGAAATAATGATGTCACGTATGCCAGAAAGATTAATTCTTCGCAAGAAGCATATCTCTGTTTTGTTCTTCGTGATGCTAAAATGATGGCTCATCATGTTTTAGAGCCATTGGGATTGTTGCAAAGGTAAATCAATATTTATATGATCAAATCGAAAGATTTGTCATAGAACGATAATAAAGAAAGACATGTGACATGTCATTTGAAGAAGATCATGTCTTGAAGCAAGCTTCAACATAATAATGACTGATGTTCGATAAAGTTATCCGAACTGTTGATCTTACGAATAATGTTGTGAATAACTGCAATGATGTTAATAATCAAGGCAGTAATTCACATTTATAGTCCTATATGTGGCTAATGTCATTTAAAGTATCATAACGAAAAACGCATATGTCTTTGACATTAAGATTATGAAGTTGGATCCTTTTCATATTAGGACTATTTATAATCATACTTTGGAGAGTGATAAAGAAATTCAGTATGCTCAAGTGCTCTCATACGCCTGCTGTTATGGTCAGAGAAAATGAATTCTAGACATTAAGATGTATGTGGAACAAAAATGAATCTGATCAGATAAAATCGGTTCATTTTGCTTCAGCTGTTAGAAACATTATATAAGTCTCTGACATGAATTATGCAATGGGAATGTTAGGCAGTTTCCAAATAAATCTAGAACTGGACCACTGAAAGACCGCAAATAAAGTCTTATGTTGTATATAAGATTTTAAATATCATGCTAACGTTTTAAATTTATTTGATAACTTTAAAGTAATGGGTTATTCATATATTGATGTTACTGGGTATGTGAATAGCAATATGTGAATAGCAAGTAATTCACGATAATGTTATATATTCACATTCACCCATAGAGTCATATCGTGGAAATAACTCCAAACGAACGACAATTGCGTACATCGTAGATCGTAATTGTTATCGATCATTAAATGTAATGTGTTTTATCTACGATGTATTCTTATTTTATAGCATGATATAAGGCCAATGAGCAGGATGTATGACTAAAGATTTCATTTCCGAACACAAGTTGAAGGACAGCATTAATTAACCACTTGTGCTATACTGTGATAATGCACATGCAATTTTCTATGCGAGTACCAACAAGTCAAATGGTATTGTCAAGCATGTCGACATAAAGGGTGAATGTTGTGAAAGATAGAATCCAGAATCAAACATCAATGATGAGCATATAGTACGATTTATATGCTAGGATCCAACGATAAAGACTTACCACCCAATACGAATTATGTCGACGGCATGGGATTGATGGAAGGCTTGTGGTTTTGAAGAGTAGAGACTATCAAAGGAGCCACTCCCATAAAGAAAAATGTTTTCCATTTAGAATCGGTTGATGTATCATAAATGTGAAAGTTCAATGGTCAATTGTAGACCATTGTAATGATTCACTTTGTGCATTGATCAAATAAAGAAAGAAATAAAGAAAAATGAAAAGAGAGACTGGTAACCGATGTTACCAGGTCTTCCCGTACGTAACCGCATCGATCGAAGGCAGCAGTAACCGACTTGGCCCGGTCCCCCTGGCGCACGCACTATAAAAATGGAGAAGGGACTAATGACGGGATTAGCACACTAATCACCTCCCAATCCCAAAAGGAAAACCGATCAAGACAAAGTGCAGTATAATGGAAAGGATCGACGCCTAAGATCCGCACACTGGAAGTGTCAATCGAAGAAGGGAAAGTGAGATCCAAGTAAGTTCATCGCTAATCCGCCCTTAATCATGTCTATTAGCATTACAGGAATCCCGACGATTTGCGGCCCCGCCAAATGCCGTCGCAAATAAGCTATTTGCAACGGCTTTTCTTATTTGCGACGGCTTTCGGCCGTCGCAAATACGACGTCGCAAATAAGCTTATTTGCGACGGCCACCGTCGCAAATAAGCTTATTTGCGACGGCTAGGAGAGGCCGTCGCAAGTTATTGTTGCGGGCTGGTGGGCCCCGCAAAATTATTTGCGATGGCTCAGCCGTCGCAATTAATTCTTATTTGCGACGGCCAGGCTGTCGCAATTAAGGGCCTCTATTTGCGACGGCCCGGCCGTCGCAAATAAGTTCAGTGGGCAGGGCCCACGTGTCCTCCTCCGGGACCCACGACGCTATTTGCGACGGCCCGGCCGTCGCAATTAACGCTTATTTGCGACGGCAAGGTCGTCGCAAATAACAGTGGTTTAATTGCGACGGCTTGGGTCCTTATTTGCTACGGTACTGTATAAAAAGCCGTCACAAATAAGGTTTTATTTTTTTAAAAAAAACAGAAAATACTACCCGGCTCAATGGCCAGAATCACAACAAACACAATATACACAATATATACACATCATACACAAACATCATCACAATCACAAACTAAAATTCCGATACATCTCACATCGTCATCAACAAAGTAAATAAAAGGGCTCACTCGCCCATCTGACCTACGGAGCCACCTCCGAAGTCGAAGTCGTCGTCGTCGCGCCTCATTCCAGGCGGCGGTAGCGAAGGCGGCGGCGTTTGTGCAGCCGTCGCGGATCCCTGCAATTAATAAAACTTAGAGTTAGAATATAAATGCATCAACATATCTCTCCCTCCCTCTCCCTCTATCTTCATCTAGATCACCCTCTCTTCCTCTCTCTTTTCATTTCTCTCTTTGTCTCTCACTCTATCTTTCTCTCTCACTTTATCTCTCTATTGCTATCATTTTCCCTCTATCTTCCTCCTTCTATCTCTATCTACATCTCCCTCCCTCTATCTTGCCCTCTCTCTATCTCCATCTACATCTTACTCTCTCTCTTCATTCCCCTCTTACTCTATCTAACTATATTTCACTCTTTCTTCTGTCTCTCTTTCTTCTATCTCTCTCTTTCTTCTATCTCAATCATTTTCTTCTATTTAACTATCTCTCTCTTTCATCTATCTCAATCTAATTACGCTGGAGAAGAAGGATTACATAGAAACTTACCTGACCCGCTGAAGAAGGATCGCCAGGAAGGACCGGTGGTAGTACCGGTAGCTGGATTCCCGGACCTTGCGCCCGAGCCATGGCCTGTCATTGCAAACATTAAATGCTATCTATTAGTAAGTCATTTACGCTAAAATAATGAGAACTTTAGTTTTTTTTTTGTTACCTTCATTGCTTCCTGCATCTGCGCCAACGCTGCTGCGTGGCTTTGGATCGTGGCCTCCATCATGATCCTTTGGCGTTCCGACTCCTCCTGACGCCTGAAGAGGGACTGCATCTCAATGTCCCTCTGGGAGGCGCGACGACTAGTCGTGCCCACCGAAGAAGCCTGCGTGGAGCTGCTTCTCGCAGGTCTTCCCGCCCTAGAGTCGACGACTCCGTCGAATATGGCGAGCCTATAAAAAAGAGAGTCAGTAATATGAAATTGAAATATCTTGAATACTTTGAATTGAAAACGATAAAATGACTTGTAAACTCACCTTCCGTGTGCTTTTCCACCACTAGTTGCATACGCGGCTTGAGGATCGATCGGTTGACGTTCCCAATCGAAATCCTCGTTGTGTATCTTCCTGGCCTCCTCCCCGTACTTAGCCTGCAAAACAAGAAAAATGTGTAAGTTCAACAATCTATATAGTTATATTTAATATGAATGCTTTCTAAACTTACCAACCGCTCGGCTGCAGCCTGACTGCACCCCGTCGGCTGAGAAGGGTCCCTGTGACCTCTCTTCCAGACCTCAGCAGGGGCGGCACCCCCGTCTCGCGCTCCTGTCAATACGTGTTAGTACGAACAATATATTATTAATATATAAACATAAGTTACACACACTTACCATGTGTTTAGCTAAACACAAGTGGTTATCTTGCCCGTGCCTGCTCTTCCCCTCGACCCCTCTGCAGTCTCGAGCCTTCTCAGACTTAGCTTTAAATTCATCGCTAGCCCAGTAACGACAAAGGGCCCGAAATGCATCGGTCCGACCCTGCAACCAGCTCACGTGGCCCTGCACATAGTTGGAAGTCATTAAAAATACCATCGAGAAAATTATCAAAATAAAAATACTTACTACACTCCACGTACCTGCGCGTACTTCTCTTCCGTCAGGTGCATCTCGCTCGCTTGCCGGAAGTGTAGCACGGGCTGCTGGTGCGCCTTCAAGTGCTCATTAACAAGTTGAACGCGGGTGTTCGACAAAGCTTGTCGAAGCGCCTTGGCAGCATTGTAGTGAAACACTCGCCTCGCATCCTCAAACTGGCGATGGTCGTTCGGGTCCTCTAAAGTATATCTTGCCTGCGATAAAAAATATATTGAAGAGGTGTTCACTAAAAGAGTTTAAGAGTTGAAACTTAGAAACTTTTTTAACATACTTACCATAAAATCGGCCCATACGGCCTCCTGAAGGTTGCCGTGCTCCTGGTGATGGACTCGTGCGTAGTCCTCCCACGAAAGAGCAGGCACCCCGTCGATGACCCCGGGATAGTGCAAACGCACTATGGACTCGAGGACACTGTTTACCGGTATGTGGTGTCTCTCACCGGTGAAATACATGTCGTCCCAAGCCCTGCAAGATATTTATGCATTCATTGCTTGAGTAATCAAAAGAAATTAAAATTTAACACTATAATTTTTATTACCTGTCTCCGACTGGACGAATCACGATCCTCTGTGAAGGGACCGCGGGAGGACTGACAAAGTGAGTCCTCCTCGTCCTCCGCGTCTGCTGGGGTGTCATGTCAGGTGACCCGGACGGCTCCTCACCAGCCGAGTCAAAGGCCTCAGGAACAAACTCATCGCCAGCCGGGGGCTGGCTGGCCGAGGGCTGGCTCGCTGAGGGGTGGCTCGCCGAGGGCTGACACGCTGAGGGCTGGCTCACCGAAGGCGCCGCAGCCTCTGAGTCAGCCGGTGAGGACTACAACATTCAAATGATTCATAAGTAAGTTTAATGTGAAATTGAATTTAAAGAATTTATCAAAAACGAGTGACATTTACCTGTGACGAAGCTCTAGAGCTGGTATGAACGTGCCCCAGCAGCTGAGAGCGTCTGCTGCCAGTCGACGAGGCACCAACGAAAGCGTCCTCAGGTCTAGAGGGGTAGAACCCCCTCATCGGCGGCACCTTCTTACCCTTCTTTGACGCCATCCTATTATAATTAGATAATTAGTAAATATGCAAATAAAATATATAAAATTCATGTTACTATCTTAAATAAAACATTACTTGTAGTCACTTTCAAAATTCATCAACATCATTGTCATGTGTCTGTGCCCTACTCCTTAAACCAGCGCAACGATCTTCCACCGTGGCCTGTTCTAATTTTCGTTTTCGCGTATCATCTGCCTCTACATCTTCAACGTCTTCAACATCTCCAACTAATTGATCGAGTCCTGCACCAAGCTCGACAATAAAAGTGTCTGGCAACTCTTCTTCTTGGTACACTTCTTCAACGTCTTCGCT
Source organism: Tuctoria greenei (assembly GCA_036927565.1). Taxonomy (NCBI): domain Eukaryota; kingdom Viridiplantae; phylum Streptophyta; class Magnoliopsida; order Poales; family Poaceae; genus Tuctoria; species Tuctoria greenei. Next base: position 7,436,437 of record JAYESD010000008.1, read on the forward strand.
ATCATGGTAACCATCATCCCCAGGAGTATATAGCCGCTCACGAGGATTCACCTTATATACAACTCACCAAGCACTGAGCTTCGTACATGGATAAGGTAGATAATACACTTGTTCAACTTGATGCGCAAGAACAAATGTATCGTAACCTCGTAGTCGGTCCTTATGTTTCACTTCCACCATTCCAAATTGGTTTTCTCGAGTTCCATGAGTACGATCAAACCAGTCACAGTCAAAGAAGACAACTCGAAGGGTCTTATTTCCGGTAAAAGTAAATTCAAAGATTTTATTAATGATCCCATAATAATCGGTTAAATTCCCTTGAGTGTCCATTGCTCTTGTCACAACACCGGAATTTGATGTTGCCGCGAGAGGACGATGAGCTTCAAAATGAGTTGTACGGAATCAGAAGCCATTTATGTCATATCGACCATAGCTTCTAACATTCACCAATCCATAAGATAGCTGCCGCAAATCTTCATGGACATTGTGAGTCCGACACTGTCATAAATGATCGTGAGTTAAAATAATACTTCTTTAATAATAATAATTTATAATACATAGAAGACGAGAGAATATTACATATTCTCGAAACCAGGATAGAAAACTCAGCCCCCCATTTATTCCTTCCTTTCGCATCACTTCTACTTGTTTGGTCGTAGGTTGATGCCTATGTGGCCAATATTGTCTGTGGAACTCGCTGAACATGAAAAAACATCTTTTAGAGTACATGTGTAGCAAAATATATCGATTAGCATAAACATAGGAGAAACACTTACTCGAAGTATTCTTGCATGCCTTCTATATTTGCGTACATGTAGAGTAAAGCAACAGTCCTTTCATGTTTGGATAGCACGTAGGTCGTGTAGCTACCAACGGTGGCGCCTCTTGTTTGAAAAATGGAAAGGTCGCTTAGAGGGGGTGTTTCTTCCACATTGTACCGCATCGCCGAAGTATTGATATTGTTTTCTTTCCGCAAAGTAGACACTTGAAAAGTATCCTACTTCCTTAAGAGCATATGCTTCAGCGATGCACCCTTCCACCCTTGCCCGGTTGCCAACCATTGGTTTCAGATATCGTAGCGCTCTTTCAATGTGATACATCCACCTATATTGCACAGGACCGCCAACTTTAGCTTTGAATGGAAGATGGATAAGCAGATGTTGCATTGGATTGAAGAAACCCGGTGGAAAAAAATTTCCATCTTACATAAAAGTGTGGGTATCTCCTTCTCTAACTTATCCATCATCCCGATCTTAATTTCTTTAGCACAAAGCTGTCTATAGAAATAGTTGAGCTCGGCTAAAACCTTCCACACCGCATCATCTAGATAGCCTCGGAACATAACAGGTAGGAGTCTTTCCATTATAATGTGATAATCATGACTCTTCAACTCAGTGAGATTTCCTGTGTTAACATTTACCGCTCGTTTCAGGCTAGCTGCGTAACCATCTGGGAATTTCAAAGTTTTCATCCATTTCATAACTTCTTTCTTTTCTTTCGATCGGAGACAGAAAGAAGCACGTGGCTTTCCACCACTTTCGGAGATTTCAAGAGTTGGACGGTGACAAATGTCTGCCAAATCTAGTCTAGCTGTATAATTGTCTTTCGTTTTGCCAGGCATATCCATGCAAGTGCTTATGATACTTTCGCTCATATTATGCTCCTGATGCATGACATCAATGTTGTGCATTAGAATCAACGACTTCACATATGGTAGCTCCCAAAGTCCACATATGTGAGTCCAATTGTGTTCCTCTCCATAACCTACGAAATATCCAGGACGACCTTCATCAGGCACCAATTTGTCCAACATATCAGAAATTTCTGACCCGTTGAGACGCTTCGGTGGTCCTTTAGTAACAACAGTATTCTTTCGAAAGACATGCCTTTGCTGCCTAAATATATGATTCGAGAGCAGCCAACGTCTGTGACAATCGAAGTAAGATATTTTGCCTCCATGAGTTAGTCAAAAGCAATCCGTGTCTGAAGCACATATAGGACATGTCAGACGACCGTGAGTGCTCCATCCGGAAAACATGTCGTATGCCGACAAATCATGGACGGACCACAAATAAGCAGCTCGAAGGTTGAATTTCTGCTTCTTATAACTGTCGTACGCTTCGACTCCTGTCCACAAGACTTTCAATTCTTCGATCAGCGGTTTTAATATCACGTTGAGACGTGACCCGGGATGATCAGGTCCAGGTACAATGAGGCTGAGAAACATGAACTCGTTCTTCGTATAAAAAGCAGATGGCAGGTTGTACGGAATGACAAAGATAGGCCAACATGAGTATGGTGTGGCGTTCGTACTGAACGGTGAGAATCCGTCTGTCGCTAATCCGATGCGAACATTCCTTGCATCACGAGAGAAGTCTGGATCGAAACGGTCCAGTGCCTTCCATGCATCACCGTCGGACGGATGTGTCAAGAATTCTTTGTACTCACGTTTATCTTCTTTGTGCCATCTCATGTGTCTTGCGGTTCTTTTTGAGAGAAACATCCACTTCAACCGAGGTGTCACAGGCAAGTAACGAAGCTGCTTATGTGCGACTTCTGTCATCACATTATCGCCATCATCATTAACAACTTCGACATACCTCAATTTACCACATTTCAAGCACATCTTCTCATTAGTGTGCTCTTTCCAGAATAGCATGTAGTTGTCTGGGCACACATTGATTTTCCCATACTTCATACCGAGACTAGATATCTTGATCTTTGAGTGATACATATCTGGTGGCGCTTTGTGGGGTTGTGGAAGGATATCGCTGACCCAACCCGGCCTGTAAAATAAACATATAAAACCAAACCAACCCAACCCAAACCTACTTTTGAGCCCAACCCAAACCGATCTGTTTTCAATAACCACGGTTTGGAGCGGGGACGGCGGGGCCGGGGGCAGAGCGGCGGTGGCGGGAGCAAGGGCGGCGGGGCCGGGGGCAGAGCGGAGCGGCGGCGGCGGTGGTAAGGAAATGAGGAAGGGAACGGTTCGGCCCGACGGTATAGTGCGTTAACTTTCGCCGCCGCTCACTGCGTCCAGCACAGTTGTACCTTCTCAACTCCTGGTTGACTCACTAAACATATAACTTTGGACAGTAATAATCAGTTTCGTTGGTCCAAATGTTTGAGTGAGTTCTAAAGAATTGGTTGTCGAATGATACTCGGAGACTTGTGGCAATTATTAGTCGCAATAGCGTGTACAGATTGTTCCCATTGATTTTTAGTGTCTGGGCGCCAATGGCAAAATTTCCCCAAGATTTGATGGTGACGACATGATGAAATCAAAATCAAAGGACACAATATTCCAGATCACAGCAGTAGTACGGAGACTAGCACAGTGCATTGTGAGCAGTTACGCCATGCAAAGTACATTTCTCGGCTGCTTCTATGATCTGACTGAAATGTTCAAAACCATGTTCCGCGAAGTTTCCGAAACACGGGTATACAGAGAGACAAGGAAGGCCATCCTACCAATCAAGATTCATAGCATAATCTTATTGTTAATATCTACAGAATGTACAGAGCTATGTTGCAGCTGCAATACCTAATCATCCAATTGCAGACCATGATCCCAGACTAGCATTTCCAAATGCTACGACTACGATTGCCAACTTGGCTAAGCACTAGTACAATCTTAGAAGCATAAGCATTCGGAGGGAGTAATAATACAGTAGCATTTTAGTAACGGCACAACCGTTAACGCACTATTACATGGCATCGTTCCCATACATACACACACTCAAGTTCTTTCACCGTATGCATAAAACTGCACTAGCAAATGCCCTTTTTATTACATCTTCAGCCATGTCCTCTTCTATAACCCAGTTTCATAACTCTTCTATAATTAAGTGATTCAATCCTTAAATAAACTATACAAGCTATTCTAAGCTACTATAGCTAATTGCTGCTACCTCTTAACAAAATTGCTAGCTAGATCTGAAAAAAAAAAAAACCTAAAACCGGGGGAGTAGCACTGACCTCAGAGCAGCGGAGGCGTCGGGGGTCGGGGGCGCAGCGGAGGCGTCGGGGGCCGGGGGCGCAGCAGGGGGCGCGGCGGTCCGGTCGGGGGCGCAACAGGGGGCGCGGCGGTCCGGGCCGGCGGCGGCGACGCCGGTGGCGCGGCGAGCTGGCGGCGGAGGCAGGCGGCGGTTGGGGCGCGGAGGCGCGCCTGGAGCTGGGGGCGGGCCGCCGGTGGGGGCCACAGGCGGGGCCGAGGGCGGAGGGCCGGCGGCGGAGCCGGGGGCGCGGCGGCGGGGGCGCGGCGGCGGGGGCGCGGCAGGGCGGCGGCGACGCGGCAGGGTGGCGGGGGCGCGGCAGGGCGGCGGCGACGCGGCAGGGTGGCGGGGGCGCGGCAGCGGCGGCGGAAGGTCTGAAGTGAATGAAGAGTCGGGGTCGGAGCGTCCCGATATTAGCCCTAGTTTGCGACGGCAGCTTTAATTGCGACGGCCTCAACTTACGGCCGTCGCAGTTAAAGCCTATTTGTGACGGCCGTCGGACAGGCCGTCGCAAATAAGTGTTTATTTGCGACGGCTCCATTATTTGCGACGGTCCTAGGTTGGCCGTCGCAAATAAAATCTTATTTGCGACGATCAGTCCGAAAGCCGTCGCAAATAACCACTTATTCGCGACGGCCATCTTATTTGCGATGGCCAGAGGCGGGCCGTCGCAATTTAAGCTATTTGTGACGGCTGACCGTCGCAAATAAATCCAGCCGTCGCAAATGATTGCTTTTCCTGTAGTGTAGGTGCATAATAGGTGATTAGATTTATGATTATGTTTAACCGAAAGAGATTAAGAGCTAACACTTTTCACGAAAGAAAAACAATATCAGCTCAAAATTCAAATAGTAGCATTTCTAGAAATAAGAACTTACAGATTTCTACACATGAAAATTCACCCCAACGAAAGAATAATCATTCAATACCATCTCCACTATTGTTTATGGATTTCAGTTATTCAGCGATTTATGACCACCACCAGTCCTGTCCCTCACGTTCCCTGTGTCAAGTTTGATCATTTGTGGAGGCCCTGTTAAATGGCATCGACAGTCATTAGCAGTGTCACAGGTTGTTTGACTGGAAACAAGGAAGAATTAATATTTCAATAACATTCAAAAAGGTTTATATGGCAAAAACGTCACCCCACACAATGTGACCTATGGTCCTAGCCTCCTAGGGTTGAGTGCACCTATGTGGGTGGTAGGTCAAAGGTTTTTTTCTGCTAGATGGTTCCACTTACATATCAAATTTTACTTTTGTGGGATGAAGATAATATTGAATCATGGTTCAGGAATCTAAGCATGATTGGAAGCAATGCCCGTGCAAAAGCTTCCAGATGCCCTGCAATCCTAACTTGCTGGAAGCTTTGATGTGAGAGAAACCGCTCGATCTTCGACAACATAGCAAAATCTCCCCAATAAATTGTTGATAGCATCTCTGACGAGGTGGTCCAATGGAGTACTGCTGGGGCCAAAGATTTCGACACCCGAACATGAACAATCTGGATAGCTACTGTATATACCTCCTGCAAACTGTGCCCCCCCCCCCCGATAGTGTATGCTAGTACACTTGATTTAACACAAAACAATTCTCCATGATGTATCCCTTATTTTCGGCAGCGACTGCTGTGTAAGCAACGCTTCTGTGCAAGCGTGCAAGCAGATGTTTTGAGCCCTCCGATTACAATCTAACGGTGCTTTTTCTCAGGGGCTCCTTTGCATATCTCGTAGGCTGAGGTGGGAGGACTTATGTGAAAAAATCGAAGGCACCGTTAGATTGTAATCGAAGGGCTAAAAACATCTGATTGCACGCCACGAGAGGGCTGCTTGCCTAGCAGTCGCTGCGCTCATTTTCTCCTACTTATTAATAGAAGCCGGTCTGACCGGGTCTTTCAAAAAAAAAATTGGTATAGGGTTCATGCTACTATATCACTGTTTGTCTGTTTCCATTACACAGCTTGCCAGTTCTATTGATTTGTTCATGCTCTGTAGTAGTATTAACTTCTTCCAAGTAGCAAGAATTTCGTTTGTAGACTTGACAGAACATTTATACTGCAGTGAAATAAGAATAATGCTTGCACATTACCAAATTTCCCTTACATGCGTCCAGCAGGCAATGTTTCTGAAGAAGCTGAACTAAGAAGCCTTTCTGCTTCATCATTAGCCTCAGCTTGTATACGCCATTGCTAAATAGAAATTTGAGAACAAAATGTTATGTCTTTCTAGTAATGTGCTTCTAAGGAAAGTATACATGCAGAGGATATACTTGCCTCTTCAAGGCTATCGATCTCCATTAATTGTTGTATCTGCTCTGATACTCTCTCCTGATACCACAAAATTGACTATTAGGATTGGACAAGATTAAATACAATAAATATGATTATACTTATCTACATTCTACAAATTGTAAGGATCAAAGGGGAAGATAAGGTACTGACTGCACTGCTTGCTGCTTCAGCAGCAATAACATTGGAGTCCATCTCAACTTCAATTTCAATCATTGAACACAACTGCAACAGTACATAAAACATTTCACCACAGTTTAAAGGTTGAAAGAAACTGATGACAGATAGATATAAAGTTTTCTATATTACTTTCGCATAACTCTCCATTAGCTCAATCCTTGCTGATAGTGTATTTTCCAGGCTTTCCCTTACCCTTTTTACTCTACCTCGTCTAGCACTGTAAAGTAGATCGTACAACATAAAATTCTTTTAAAGATAGTAGGCCAAGTAAACAATTTTGCAGAGTATCATATTGGTAAACCATCACAGATAAGCTGGTAAAAAAAGGAGCTTAAGAGAACTTCCAAGTAAATTACCGATACGATGGTTCACCCACTGCTAGTATCTTGTTGTCCAACTGACACATACGTGCAAGCATCCACACCTTAAAAGAAGCAGTTATGATATTTAGAAATATGATTTTCAGAACGCTCATCATAGCAGCAATACTTGCCAAAGGGATTAAAAAGATAAACCTCATTTTCAGCAAGCTGCTTCAGATCCTTAAGACGAGTCTTAAGCATGTCATACTGAGACAAAAGCTATTGCCGCACGGCGACTATATCTACTGCCTTTTGCGGAAGCTGGGAAAACATGAGACTTCGGTCAATACCTCAAAGAGTGGATAATATATTTCACTATTCCTGGCCGAAAAATATTCCTCTTCAAATGTCCTATTTAGATAGTGGGGTGCCTTCACAGAGAAGTACAGTCCATAAAGGTGATAACATTCTTCGTTGATATTTGGTTGACCATGACAAAAGTATTCTTATCCACTACTGCAAACCAATCGGTCCAACCTAAACAGTGATGTCATAATGGGGTGGACTGAACCAAATGATGTATGATAGAACAGGTTAATGTTAAGATTCACTTCTTACCATCATTCATAGCAGGTACAAGATGACTTTTATCTAATCAATCAGATTGTTGAAAGTCTTTCTCATTAACATAATGGTGAAAGTCACTTTTTTCACATAAAGAATTAAAGATTGGACTTACCATTTGAATCTCTGGCAGAATTACTTGATTGAAAGTTGTTCCTACAGCAGCTGATCCAACGAATGCAGAAGCAGCATCTCCAGAAGCAAGCAAAGCAAGACCACCAACCAATAAATATGGACCAAGGAGAAAGGATCCCTCATTCTTCGATGGAGCTCTTAGCAATTTTGAGACCTGTCCATTGATGTGATTAGTGAGGCACATAGGTTCTCCTGGTCTAGATCCTCGTGCGCGTGCAGCAATCTTGAGGGGACCCATTTGACGATACACATTGGATGGAGCTGCCAATGAAATAGTCACTCTTTCTCCTTGTTGAGCAGGAAGTTCAACTGTCTCGGTAGCAAAGCTATGTGTACGCGCTGTTCTTGAAGGAGTGCGGATCTGCAGCAGCAATGAGAGGAAAATGTGCAAATATGAATATAAATCAGATATATCACAATCATACATGAATTTGTAATGGTCTTAACACAGTTGCACATAAATTCAGAACTGTGATACCAATACCATCAGCAACAGTTGAAGCTAAATTTGATGGTAGAATGTTTGGGTGGATTGGTAGTAAGCAAGGTGACAAGAAAGATTTTTTTAAAAAAAAAATGTACTAGTGCCAAAGGCTCAAATGGGTCGGACCCTTCCCGGACTCTGCGCAAGAGGGAGCTACATGCACCAGGCTGCTCTTTGTACTAGTGACAAAGGCTCCCCACACATTATGGGGTCTGAGGAAGGATTATTTCTAGATAGTCTTGCCCCTGCTTTTGCAGAGAGGCTGGTTCGAACCCAAGACCTCAAGACACAAGTGGGGACACACTACCACTGCGACATGTCCGCCCTTCATGGCAAGAAAGATTTGGGGTTCAAAATTTATATGGAAAGTACCGTTCAAGAGATATATACAGTGGTATCAGATATATTCATGCTGTCAGCATGCTGGAAAGGTTTCGGATTTATTTTTTAAGATAATGTCCATTTGTGTTGCATGGGACCTCAAAAACTAATATACACTAGACACTGCTATAGATTGGTCTCTTCGACCTATGCTGTCTCCGAAAATTGCTTTAGAGAAACCATCTCGTTTTGTTGTGAATCTAGATGCGAGGAGGTTCCCTGGCTGCGCCTAGGGCTGCGCAGGAGAAAAACCAGCAGCGAGGAGGTGTGGGGAGAGTCGCGCAGCGCGTATCGCGGAGGAAAGGGAACGTCACGGCTGCTTCTAGGGTCAGGGTTAGGAGGGAACAACCCAATGGGGTAATTATCTTTATTTCTTGATGCCAAATACATGTGGGGGGGGGGGGGGGGGGGGGGGGCTGGTTTTATAGGGTCCAGGGGGGCCCTGGCTGCGCGCACCTGGACACCCCCCCCCCCCCCCGGGCCGCACCTCCTATGGTCGGTTGGGACACTCCCCCAACCGACCAGGACTCTTTATTTCCTTATCCCTAATACAAATATATGTATTCCTTATCTCTAATATTTATTCCTTTAAATCAATCTTCTAGAAGATCCTCTCCTAGTCTTGTGCGGCGGGGCATAGATCGGCCTGGTTGTGGGCGTCGCAGGCCCCACGCTGGCCATATTGGCGGCCTACAAACGCATCCACAACATTTCCCCCATTCCCGACAAAGAGCTCGTCCTCGAGCTTGAAGGTGGGGTGCTTCATCTTGAAATCTTCTAATCTTCTAGTTGCTCCCATGATGTATCAGCTTCAGAATGTCCTGCCCACTTGACGAGCAGCTCCTAGACGCGTTCCCCTCCCTTTCTATCTTTTCATGCATAGGCACAACACGCCCATGGAGGAGTGGTGGTAGAGGCACCACCTGTGCTAGACAGGACCTTCAAATTTCTTCAACGGGGGCACATGGAAGACATCATGTATCCTAGCTTGAGGAGGCGGCTGAAGTAAGATACAATCCAAATGCGTTGGATAATCTGATATGACCCAAAGTATTTTGGGCCAATCTTCGAGGGAGACACCACTATCACTCCTACAGCTATCCTCTAATGAAGTTGAAGCCAAACCCAATCACCAATCTGAAACTCCACCTCTCGACGGGACTTGTCTGCATAGCTCTTCATAGTGACTTGTGCTTGTACAAGTCTATCTTTGATCTTAGCCAAGAATTCACTTCTATCTTTGAGCTGCTTTTCAACGGCAGCTGCCCTGGACACACCCTGCTGATATGAGATAATGGTTGGAGGGTCCATGCCATAGACCACTCTGAAGGGCGAGCATTTGAGGACCGTCTAGTAAGGCGTGTTGTAAAAGTACTTGACTCATGGAAGCCACTACAAGCATGTCTTGGGTCGGTCACCAGCCAAGCAGCGCAGGTACATGGTGATAACTTTGTTGACGACCTCAGACTGGCCATCAGACTGCGGATGGAAGGCAAAATTGAGCTGTAGACGAACACCAACTAGTGAAACAGGTCTGATCAGAACAGACTGGTGAAGATGGTGTCGCGGTCGCTAACGATGAAGCTAGAAGCCGTGTAGACGTACAATGTCGTCAAAGAACGCCCATGCCACGGATGCAGCACTGCACGAGTAGCTTAGTGGAATGAAGTTGCGTACTTCAAAAAGCGATCCACCACCGTCAGGCTCATCGTCTTGCCTCCAACCTTCAGAAAAACCTTAATGAAGTCCATAAAGATATCACTCCAAACCTCCGAAGGTACATGAAGTGGTTGTAGCAGGCCGGCCGGATGTAGGTGGTCTGTCTTCTTGCGCTGGCATGTGGCGCAACCGCGGACGTACTCGCACACTCATCACATGAGTGACGGACTGTAGAAGGAGAGTCGTAGCCGGTGTGCCATCTTCTGGATGCCCTCGTGGCCCCCATCATGCACCTCAGCCAGGAGAGAGGGCCACAAGGAGGACGTGTTGCAGACGAAGAACTTTCCCTTGTGCAGTAGAAGGCCGTCACGTTCGGCCTAGTCAGCAGGTGCGACTCACTCTTGGACCTGGGCGCGCAGCTGCTGCTCTGCTGGTCTGTGGCGATCTCTGGGTGAAGCGAGTCCAAGAGGTGGAAGACTGGCGTTGATATGGCGTGAATAGACATGTCTTCCTCGTCGGGGCAGGACATGGCGTCAGCTGCCCCGTTCAGACGCCCCGGCCTATACTCAACCTGCAGATCATAGCCAAAAAGCTTGCTCACCCAAGCATGTTGGGGAATTGTCATGAGGCGCTGATCTAGGATGTATTTCAGACTGAAATGATCAGTCCGAACAGTGAAGCGACGACCCCATAAGTAAGGCCACCAGTGGCGCACGACCTTCACAAGGTCGATCAGCTCACGCTCATACGCCGATAGCTTCTGGTTGTGAGGATGTTGGATTTCCGGAACTCGAATAATTATTTATTCCTCGAATAAACCTGGTTTTATATAGACTATTACAGATAGGAGTCCCTCTTAACTACGATTTGGACTATTTAAACTACACTTTGGACTCTATCTCTACCTCTATTAGATATGCCCGAATGTGAACGCGATTTTTCTACTAGAAACAAGATTATTTTCAACGCACCCCCTAATCTTGTTTTCTAGGACACACTTAGGACGGAGACACACCTATCCATCCTACACACTTTGCGGGTGGATGTAACACCCTAAAAAATCAACTGAGCAATAAAAGAAAAAAAAATCCACTTGCATGGGCCCAAGGCCCAACTCACGGAAGGTGCCTCCCTGCCAAATCCCTAGTCGCTCGTCTGCCTCAACACCGCCGCCAGCCATTTGCACGCCGCCGCTGCCTCCGCTCCGCTCGTACGAGCTCCTCAACCTAACTGCTCCCTCTCCCTCTCTCTGCATGCGTGGCCCACTGGTCAGCGCCGGGTTCTTGCTCCCAATGCTCGCGCCCAGCCGGAAACCGCGCCCACGATCGTGTCTGAAATGTTGCCCCTTGGCGTTCGTGCCCTTCTGTTTGGGCTCTGCATCGTATAAGACGGTAGGTGCCCAACCTCCCTGTCCGTTCGTGCATCGCCCTCTCGCCGAAACCGCCGCCTCCCAAGCCTTGTTCCGCGAAGCCGCGCCACCACTGTTGCCATGGTCGGAGGCTGACGAAGCTCGGCATTACGCCGCATGGACGGTGTTCCGGTCGTCGCTGACGAGCCGCCGAGATCCACACGCGCGCCGTCCGAACAAATCGGCAGCCGCCGTGATCCCCGCCCTCGTCAAGTATCGATGCCAACAAGTCTGCCCAGTCATCCCCGTGGCGAATCCAGGCCGGCGAGCCTCATCCCATCAAGCTTGGTAAGAAGCCTCCAGCCGCGAAGGCGACGAAGAAAACGCCACTACGACGACGTGCTCGCGAAGTCTGATGTTGACTGCCGCCCTATGCTGAAACAGTCCTTGTTATATGCATTCGTATTACAACCAAGAAGCAATATGAAGATATGAAGACGAAGAGTTCAATTAAGAAGAACTGAGCAGCTATATAAAGAACAGGCAAGTGTCCTTGACCATCTTGTACCAATTTTAGGATGTTAGCTAGTTGCATGCTTAATTAATGTGAATCATATTTTATTTACCGTTCCATGTAATTTCTTGTCGCCCGAGTTGAATTGGGTGGTTTTGGGTATTTCAATCACGCTTAGCCATGCTTATTAGTTGGGATGGAAATCTGGACACATGATTATATTATTAATTATGATCATTATGTTACATTGAAAACGATGAAGTAATTGGTATGAATCTGGCGGTTGGATGGTTTGGTATGGTGCAGTTTGCACGACACTCGGGATTGAGTTTGACACCGTCGGATTCTAAGGACCGGTTTATGGAGGAAGCCACTAAGCTTTATAGTACCACCACGAGACTGAGATGGGGCAACTTGGTCAATTAATTAGGTTTCTCCCGATGAAATGCTAGTAGTTGGATGGTGCGGGGAATGATGCAGGGGTACTGCTCTGGGAACCGCAAGGCTCAAGAGGGGGCTCTGAGGCGGAGGGTTACTCCAGAAATGCCTCAGTGGTGGAAACCTTAGAGGGCTAGCACTAGTCGGGAGTACCTTTGTAAAGACCATGTAGTGATCTCCTGGCCACGCACCTATGGAAGTGTGAAATGTGGTTGGCCGCCACTGGCATCAGGGAGGTTTACTTAGTCCACCTGGCAACAAGGGATGAAATCACTGCTTGTGGGTAAAGGGTACATTCTCTGCAGAGATTTGGAAAACTGTCATGACAGCCGTGCTCACGGACAAGAGCGGCTTGGTGTCCAATTCATAATTAGACGATGGTTGGGATGATGGTTGAGATGATGGTTTGGGAATGATGTTGGTATTGATTCATTATTATTGTTATTCTATAATCATTGGGAATATACACCTAGATGTAGGTGCTAATGAAAGCTAAGGATAGGTTTAATGCATAGTGCTTAAACCATTATTAGCCTTTCCTTTTTTATTGACCTTCATGTCATTTATTTCCCACACTTGCGGAGTACCACGGGATGGTACTCACACTTGCTTCGTTGTACTTTTGATATGCTGCTCAGTGAAGAGAAGATCTAATGAAGACAGTGACAAGTGAAGACGGTGCATAGGTCGCGTTGCTGCCAGTCGATTTGCCTGTGGTCGCCCTAGAGTTTTTCCTCTTCCGCTGCTGTTTCAAAACACTTTTCAAGGTATAAATGTTGTTTGCATGCGATATAGAACTGTTTATCACTTTTTGTCATACATGTATGGTGAAACTGATCCTAGCATACATGTATTTTGCAGCTGGTTTTATTTCTAATAAAACCGGGTGTGACAAAGTGGTATCAAAGTTATATGTTGACTCTAGACACGTGATCTTAGTTAGAATGGACCTCTTAGACACTCCTTTGGCCTTGCTCATGAAGACGAAGATTCAACTCAACCGACAGGAGCGTGAAGATCAACGTATGAAGACAACACGAAGGAAGAAGAAGACACTTGAAGATTATTACACATCACTTGCTTAGGTCCCGTTTGGTTAGCAAGTGAAGCTCATGCCTTTCTCACGGCGAATTAGAATACGTTGTTTGATGTATTACATTACATTAACAATAATAACAACAATGAATTTAGAGCATTTGTGTGTTTAAGGGGGGTAGCCAACTGCTAGTAAATCATATCTCCTCTCTTTAGTGCAACCCATTGAATTTCATGGGTGGGATTGTGACCCTCAAACATATAAAAAAATTAAAGAAATAATAAAAAAATAGTAATCATGACAATGCATTTACCATAAAAGACTTTAAACTTGAACACAAAGGAAATTAGGCCAAATTCAAAATAATAAAAAGGATAAGATTAAGAGTAGTAATGATAAGAGCATAAAATAATATGTGGTGTTGTGTGACAATACTCTTAAATTAAGCCAATCTGACACATTTTGTGTAAAAAATACAAATTATAAGTGTAGAGAGAATGTTAAATCCAAATAAAATTTAGAGAGGACAAAGAAAGCTTTACCAAACCTAGTAACACCCCGTTCAAATAATAATAGTGTAGATAATAGTAATAATGATAATGATATAACAATAAAGTATTAATTTGTGTGGTAATGAAATAAGTTCTTAAGACAATTTAAAAACAAGTTCATCTTGTTATTCTTGCATTATGTGAGATATTAAACTTTGGAAAAAAATTGGAATAAAGATTTCAAAACTAAATAAGAAAAATGAAATTATAGAAAATATATTTTCTAATGAGGTGGCTTTTCGAATAACAAGAACTTAGATCTTCTTCTTAGTCGAACCTTCTAGAATCTCGGAGCGAGATTCTATTTAAGGAGGGTAGAATTGTAACACCCTAAAAAATCAACTGAGCAATAAAAGAAAAAAATCCACTTGCATGCGCCCAAGGCCCAACTCACGGAAGGTGCCTCCCTGCCAAATCCCTAGTCGCTCGTCTGCCTCAACGCCGCCGCCAGCCATTTGCACGCGGCCGCTGCCTCCGCTCCGCTCGTACGAGCTCCTCAGCCTAACTGCTCCCTCTCCCTCTCTCTGCATGTGTGGCCCACTGGTCAGCGTCGGGTTCTTGCTCCCAATGCTCGCGCCCAGCCGGAAACGGCGCCCACGATCGTGTCTGAAATGTTGCCCCTTGGCGTTCGTGCCCTTCTGTTTGGGCTCTGCATCGTATAAGACGGTAGGTGCCCAACCTCCCTGTCCGTTCGTGCATCGCCCTCTCGCCGAAACCGCCGCCTCCCAAGCCTTGTTCCGCGAAGCCGCGCCACCACTGCTGCCATGGTCGGAGGCTGACAAAGCTCGGCATTACGCCGCATGGACGGCGTTCCGGTCGTCCCTGACGAGCCGCCGAGATCCACACGCGCGCCGTCCGAACAAATCGGCAACCGCTGTGATCCCCGCCCTCGTCAAGTATCGATGCCGACAAGTCTGCCCAGTCATCCCCGTGGCGAATCCAGGCCGGCGAGCCTCATCCCATCAAGCTTGGTAAGAAGCCTCCAGCCGCGAAGGCGACGAAGAAAACGCCACTGCGACGACGTGCTCGCGAAGTCTGATGTTGACCGCCGCCCTATGCTGAAACAGTCCTTGTTATATGCATTCGTATTACAACCAAGAAGCTTGAAGATATGAAGACGAAGAGTTCAATTAAGAAGAACTGAGCAGCTATATAAAGAACAGGCAAGTGTCCTTGACCATCTTGTACCAATTTTAGGATGTTAGCTAGTTGCATGCTTAATTAATATGAATCCTATTTTATTTACCGTTCCATGTAATTCCTTGTCGCCCGGGTTGAATTGGGTGGTTTTGGGTATTTCAATCACGCTTAGCCATGCTTATTAGTTGGGATGGAAATCTGGACACATGATTATATTATTAATTATGATCATTATGTTACATTGAAAACGATGAAGTAATTGGTATGAATCTGGCGGTTGGATGGTTTGGTATGGTGCAGTTTGCACGACACTCGGGATTGAGTTTGACACCGTCGGATTCTAAGGACCGGTTTATGGAGGAAGCCACTAAGCTTTATAGTACCACCACGAGACTGAGATGGGGCAGCTTGGTCAATTAATTAGGTTTCTCCCGATGAAATGCTAGTAGTTGGATGGTGCAGGGAATGATGCAGGGGTACTGCTCTGGGAACCGCAAGGCTCAAGAGGGGGCTCTGAGGCGGAGGGTTACTCCAGAAATGCCTCAGTGGTGGAAACCTTAGAGGGCTAGCACTAGTCGGGAGTACCTTTGTAAAGACCATGTAGTGATCTCCTGGCCACGCACCTATGGAAGTGTGAAATGTGGTTGGCCGCCACTGGCATCAGGGAGGTTTACTTAGTCCACCTGGCAACAGGGGATGAAATCACTGCTTGTGGGTAAAGGGTACATTCTCTGCAGAGATTTGGAAAACTGTCATGACAGCCGTGCTCACGGACAAGAGCGGCTTGGTGTCCAATTCATAATTAGACGATGGTTGAGATGATGGTTGAGATGATGGTTTGGGAATGATGTTGTTATTGATTCATTATTATTGTTATTCTATAATCATTGGGAATATACATCTAGATGTAGGTGCTAATGAAAGCTAAGGATAAGTTTAATGCATAGTGCTTAAACCATTATTAGCCTTTCCTTTTTGATTGACCTTCATGTCATTTATTTCCCACACTTGCGGAGTACCACGGGATGGTACTCACACTTGCTTCATTGTACTTTTGATATGCTGCTCAGTGAAGAGAAGATCTAATGAAGACAGTGACAAGTGAAGACGGTGCATAGGTCGCGTTGCTGCCAGTCGATTTGCCTGTGGTCGCCCTAGAGTTTTTCCTCTTCCGCTGCTGTTTCAAAACACTTTTCAAGGTATAAATGTTGTTTGCATGCGATATAGAACTGTTTATCACTTTTTGTCATACATGTATGGTGAAACTGATCCTGGCATACATGTATTTTGCAGCTGGTTTTATTTCTAATAAAATCGGGTGTGACAGTGGACACAACTACACCTTTGGGATGGACGCAACTACATCCCGAACACGAATTTGGGTTTTATCCCTGGAGTGGCACAACTACACCCCCTTGGCATGGACACTTCCATCCCGAGCACGAATTTAGGTTTTATCCCTAGAGTGGACACAACTACACCCCCTGGGCATGGACACTTCCATCCCGAGGATACTTCGATGTGAGATCAAAATAATTCCCCTCCCGACGCAAAATGCGTCTTCTCATTTTCCACCTTCTCATCTTCCTCGTTAAATTGGGACACTCACTAGCAAAGTGCCCAAATTTATGACAGTTGAAGCATCGAATCTTTGACTTGTCTAGGACCGTAGAACGGAAAGCGCCTTCTAAACAACTCGGCAGAAGGGAAGGGACCCATATCTTACAATTTCTTCGGAATTGTCCGCTCATAGCACGATGGAATTGTCCGATTGTAGCCCGACGCGCTGCTTCAATGGCTCGATATGAAAGACGACCAGCTCTACAACTTTTGGTGCCATATCTTCCAAAACCAAGTTGTGTACCATATGCATATTGTTTGTACTTGTTTGGAATTTGGAAATACCATTGCAAATATGGATTTGTCATCTACATGCATGTATTCTTATAATTGCATTCGTTGGCAACTTCTTTACCTGACTCATGTAGTTTTCTGGCATTTCACTATCCCAGGAAGAAAGAGATGCAATTTCCGCCATGATAGAGGTTTCTGAGGTTCATCTGGATATTTTAAAGCGTACAAATGTTCTCAATGATGCATTTCATATTTCACATGATGGAACAACTTTCATCTTGGTTGTCGTCCTGATCCGAAGGTAAGCATGCGAATTGCAAAATGCATAGATGACACATCGACTCCTTGATTTATATTCAAGCCATGGTTAAAGTTCAGACATTTGATCCTGTGTACTAACTCTGTAGATCCATTTCACTCTTTAGGTTGAATGGGATGAGATAAATGCTGCTTGGGGTCAGGCTGCACTTCTGTTGCATACCATGGCTCATTATTTTACCCCAAAATTTAAGTATCCTTGGCACATAATGTCATTTTCTACAAAAAAAAGGAGAGAGAGATATGTACTTGCTGCCATACAGATTATTCTTTTGAGGAGTATTCTGATTTCTAAATTGGTGGCTTCATTTATCAATCAATTGTACCATATGTTTTGGTGTATTTTAAGTTTAATCATATCATCATATGTGTTTTACTGTTTTATTTGTTTTTGTTATGCTGATGTGTATATGTGAATCTGCCCAGCAGCGCTATCTCCACTGTTATTAAGGTTGTATTACTTGTAGGATAGTAATGTATTCAATAATATTATGTGTGACCGTGTGCGCTAAGGGTAGTTTGAGTGCAAGGATAAAGATGACAGTTGACACATTGCAAAATTAAAGCAGGACACTGGGCAGTGGGGTGGGTGCATATTATACCGGTTGCTTTATCTGTGTTCCTTTGGTGTTTTTAGTGTATCATTTTCTCTCAGCGGCATCAGCATTGCTAGTAAATGTTCATTATTTTGAAGTTGCATTTTTTCACTTCATTGAAATGATTATATAAATGATAAACCTTGAGACATAGATTTTAAGTTGCAAGGTACAATTCTTCTAAGAAAACAATTATTAGCAAGTTCCTAAACATTTGCCAAGATACCAGATCAAGATTCACCCTATGGGAAGCTATTCAAGAGTCACGGACAGGAACAACAATACTTATGAACTGTAAGTTTTCTGCTAGCAAATATGCCTACATTTTCTGGTCATGGGGTATTATACTATTAGGGTGTGTTTGGTTTGAGGGATATGGTGTGACGGGACGGGACGATCCCACTTTTACACTGTTTGGTTTGGAGACAGGTAGGATGGAGTCATCCCTCAAATAGGAATATTCTCTCTAGATCCGGGACAGAACCATCCCTCCAAAAAGTTACGGACGAGTCCATCCCACTTCTACAGACCCGCTCTGGTTACCGCTCGGTGCTTGCGCTTGTTCCGTGGCCGACGGCGCCTGATACTTCCGTGGCCGGGTCTCCTCCGCTTGGTGCTTCCACCCGCTTCTTTCCCGAGTTCCTGTCTTCTTTTCTTTATGTTACTCACTCTCTTCTCTCTTCATTTGTGCAGATCTGTGTGCATACGGATTGTGCTTAATTAAAATTTGTGTTTGTAAATTTAGTATTACTACGCTAATAACAAAAAATTAGAAACTATACACTGCGAAAAAAAATCACTTGCAGATTTGTGAACAATAGTATAAAGGTAAGCTCATCACATTTATAAAGAGGTGGCCATATTCACATGCATCTGTTCCCATCCCACGATACAAACAAGAGACGGGATCATTCTATCCCGCATCATCCTCCGAAGCAAACAAAAAACAGGGATCGTCCCGTCCCTTCAAACAAACAAAAAATGGGACCATCCCATCCTTGGAAAGTGGATGGGTCCAATCCATCCCACCTTGTCTCTAAACCAAACACACCCTTATACGCACTTCTGTTGCAAAGAAAAGGTGGTGCATATTCTTGTTTATTCAAGGCAACATATGAATAATAAATTATTGCAGCATGCAATAGTTCTTGGTTTATGCATCAAATCAACATGAAAATCTCCATTAAGTCTTTTATTTAACGAATTGGCATGAGACTGTGCCCATTTCATTGATAAGGCAAAAGTTTATAACCCCCTCATCTGGAGGCTGCGGGAAGTGTACAGAAAAAAACAGAAATCCCATAAAGTTAATAGCGATGTTTTCTACAGAGTATTGTATTACACCTAACATTTTAACTTCTGACTCAGGGTATGTTAGGAGAGACTAGAAAGATGATATTTTCCAGTTTTGATAACATTTTTTTCAGAGTTTTCCCTTTTCTTTTAACCCTTAACCCGTAATTTGTAGCAATACATAACAAATTTAAACAACAAATTATGTACACAGCTAATGAGCTAAAAGTACGTTGAGAAGTGAACCTATAGTTTTCTCTTGAATTTGAATAGTTGAATTAGTACCCAACATAAAGTGATTACACGGTTACTCCCTAGAGGAATGATTGCACTCCATATTATCCCTTCCACGGGTCTGCTGAGCACGCTTATTTGTGGTCAGCAACTCAGCATACAATGTTCATGAATCGATAGACATCCTGTCAATTACGATTCTGCTGGGAATTGCATTTTCTTACTCCCTCCAGTGCATAAAAAATTGTCGTTCTACACTAGAGCCAAGAGTGCACAAAAAATTGTCGTTTTACACTGCATGTCATGGAAAATAGTGTAAAAAAAATGGCGTGGCATGTACCTTAGGAATCGAACCTACATCTGAGTGGCTGGAAAAACATGGAGAAGACCACTCAGACCACTAAGGAGAGTTGTATTGTAAAAGAAAGAAATCTATTTAATGCTTTATTGGTATGTGAGAACATGTCTAAAACGACAGTTTTTTGTACACCAGAGGGAGTATCTGTGTTAGTGATAATAGTAAGTCAAACAATCACGACTATCCCTTCTGTCTCTTGACATTGCTTTAGCTATTTTCTGCATTTCCCTCTTTTTTTTTTTACTTGTATTGACATGGAAATTTATCGTGCTTTTGATTGATGCCTTAGGTTTGGCCGTGGGCAGTGGTTCTGGAGAACCCAATTTGATGATGCCATGAAAACTTTTTTAACTTGCCTGCAAGAGTTTGCTGAGTTTGCCATGAGTTTGGATAAAGAGATCAATAATCCACCTGATAAGTCATTGAAGCTCCCCTATAAGTAAGATTTCTTGAAAGTGTAATGTTCATGTATTATGTAGATTGACAAATCATGTCACTCATACAGTTGAGTATCATGGTTTATTCTTAGATTTTTTATTTCTCTTGCATTGCAGTTTTTCTTTTTTCTTTTTCAGGGGCATCTTGCATTGCAGTTTACTCCGTCCGGATCTTTTTATTTGTCACCGGTTAGTTCATTTTTGAACTAGCCGGTGACAAATAAAAAGATCCGGAGGGAGTAATAAATAAGCTATATGCTACCACCTGAAGCGAAAATCAAATGCATAAGGTCTTAGTTTGTGAACATTGAAGTAGTGAAGCTAGGAAAATTATTCAGTGGTTTTGATCTCTTTCGTTAGTGCTCCATAGGACTCTTGGTGTTAGAGTACATGCAAGAACTCTCTTATGGCGTGACAAATAAGTGGAATCTATTTACGTAACGTTGCCCGCCTTTTTGCTAATTAATGTTTCACATTTCGCAGTATTGATGGTGACAAGATACAGGGCCATACAGTGGTTCGTAGTGGGAACACTGAGGAGAACTGGACGAGGGCGCTGAAATACATGTTGTGCTATTTGAAATGGGTTCTCCACTGGTTTGTCAACAATGCAAGTTTTGCACTGCCATCGGCATCCTTGCATACACAATGTTCAATGAACGAGGGCTGATTTGTGTTTTGATTCGAACTGTGCATAGTGTAAGACGTGCAGGCCCAACCCTGGCAGCTGATTTTTAGCCCCAGTTACAAACTGATGATACGACACATTTGATGTACATAGGTAGCAGATACTCTCGCTTCTAGCTGTTACTCGTGTTATATTTCCACATTCTCGAGCCAAGACCTGTAGCGTAAAAGAGTAGTCAATGGCAGCCTAAGAAGACCACTAGCAATGAAGCTGATGGTGTTCCTTTTCATATTTCAATTGGGACTAGCTTACGTCCCCATATTGTTAGCTCGCAGCATAAAACATTGAACTTGAAATTCTGTTTATAGCGGGATATTTGAGGCGTTCTTCGAATCCAATTATTGAACTTGAAATTCTGTTTATAGAGGGATATTTGAGGCGTTCTTCAAATCCAGTTCGGAATTATATTCATGTAGTTTGATACCAGACCTAAAACAATTCATGGTCGTACCTAATCGTGAGTTGGCAGTTGCCATCACAACATATATTCGCTCCTGGTTCGAAATATTTGTTACTGGTTAGTTCAAAATGAATTGTTGTGATTCAAATGAACTAATCGGAGACAAATATTTCTAACCAGAAGGGAGTATCTCACTCCTATGCTTCGATATTGTTTGGCAGAGTTTGTGCTTGCTGAAAAAATAATTTATTTGAAAAACTAGTGAAAAACAATTATGAGCTCGAGAGCCACCTGTGTCCTGACTCAATCGCCGGACTTCGGGACGTCGGAGCGTGAAGGAAGGCCGGCGACCCGTGGATTCAAGAACCAGTAGTTAACCGCCGAGAGGTGGTTGGGTTGTCTGCGAGTGGACGCTACGCACATAGAACACTACTACAATAAGCCTCATCACAGGCGGCTCCAAACCTATTATCACAGACGGCTTTTAAAACCGCCTGAAACGAAGAGTCTGTGATAATCCGCAATTTCACAGGCGGAGAAGTGAAATCGCCTGTGAAGACTAATTATCATAGGCGGTTCTTCACTAAGGATAGCCGCCTGTGAAGACCGATTATCATAGGCGGTTCTTTACTTAGGCTAGCCGTCTGTGAAAATACTTTATCACAGACGGGTCGTGCAGCATATATAACCGTCTGTGATAAACGTCTTATCACAGACGGTTATTGAAGAATAACTAACCGTCTATGATAAGAAGTCTTCACAGACGGGTATTGAAGCATTACTAACCGTCTATGATAATTTGTATTCACAGGCGGATTTTGAAGCATAACTAACCGCCTATGATACACTGCTACAATAAGCCTCATCACAGGCGGCTCCAAACCTATTATCACAGACGGCTTTTAAAACCGCCTGAAACGAAGAGTCTGTGATAATCCGCAATTTCACAGGCGGAGAAGTGAAACCGCCTGTGAAGAGTAATTATCATAGACGGTTCTTCACTAAGGATAGCCGCCTGTGAAGATCGATTATCATAGGCGGTTCTTTACTTAGGCTAGCCGTCTGTGAAAACACTTTATCACAGACGGGTCGTGCAGCATATATAACCGTCTGTGATAAAGGTCTTATCACAGACGGTTATTGAAGAATAACTAACCGTCTATGATAAGAAGTCTTCACAGACGGGTATTGAAGCATTACTAACCGTCTATGATAATTTGTATTCGTAGGCGGATTTTGAAACATAACTAACCGCCTATGATAAT
Organism: Tuctoria greenei; assembly: GCA_036927565.1. Taxonomy (NCBI): domain Eukaryota; kingdom Viridiplantae; phylum Streptophyta; class Magnoliopsida; order Poales; family Poaceae; genus Tuctoria; species Tuctoria greenei. The sequence goes on from JAYESD010000008.1 coordinate 7,458,957, forward strand.
ATGTCTTCACAGGCGGGTTTTGAAGCATAACTAACCGCCAATGATAATGTGTCTTTACAGACGGTTATTGAAGCATAACTAACCCGTCTATGATAATGAAGTTATCACAGACGGAGTTTACCTATATCAGCCGTCTGTGAAGACCCTTTAACGCAGCCGGTTTCTACCATAACAGACACCGCCTGTGAAAATTAGGTTATCACAGATGTTTCTTTACTTGTATCTAGCCGCCTGTGATAATTGTTTTTCTAATTTCCAGGTCATGCAGTACTACTGCTGTTATTTCTAATTTCCAGGTCAATTCAATATAATCGCAGAACAAAAAACAACAATCATCACAGAACAAAAGACAACAATATTATCATCACAGAAGTCAATTTCACTAAAACAATATACATATGTACAAGTTACAGATACAATTTCATCTCAAAGTTTACAAGTTTTCACTAAAAACTGTTTAGATTGGTATAGTCGCAAAGTTCTGGCACATCAGCTGCTGAACCTCTCTTATCAAAGAACTTCCCCGTTTTGTGCAAAATTTCGCGACGAATGAACTGACAGAGTTCAGAAGCAATCCTGTCGGCTCCTCCATCAGGAATACTTCTACAAACCGGCCATTCTTCGTTCAGATTCTTCTTGTGCTGCAATATAACACATAACAAGGTTTAGAATGTGTTGGTTTCAACAATCTCAAAGTATAGATCAAAGTGAGAGTATACAAGAATTTAGTAGGTATTTTTGGAGCAGTTGTACTATGAGCAATTGAATTTTGAAGTTGGAATCAAAATATGAAAATAATGTTTCTGGTAATATTGAACAGCAGAGAATATAAGCATTAAACTATGCTAGTTACAATGAAAATGAAACACAAAAGTAAGAAAATAAGGTATCGACATTAAGGATAACTTACATCCTCACGATTGACTCTATATACGGCGGCGGTCCGAAGATGCTCGCATACATAATACCCGCATAAGAGACTCCCAGCAGGCTGCTTCGGACAAGCATAATACGTTTTAATGTCCAATGCATTCGTATTAGGAGGTCTCTGACCGCCAAGCCGTTCCGCGTAAAACCGCCAAGCGCTGTAATACAAGAAATGTCATATAAAACTTGTCAACACATTCTAAATGTGCGTAAATTAAAATTATTGAATAAACGTACTTTTTCAAAATGGAAAGGAAATCTTTGTAACGATCTGGTGGGTAATCGGCCGAGTCCAAGACTGTTGCCATTCCCTGCGTTGGCTTGATGAAGATCATTATGTAGTGATTACTGCAAACATACAAACACACGTGTTAACAATTACCAATAATTGCTATTTCAATGCCATGTGTCGAACTTACTCGAAGTGGTACGGAGCCTTTACGAGGTCCTGGCCGTCTCTGACAAAGTTAAACATCGCATGTCCTATGTAAGCTGCAACTTCTGCCTTTCTATCCTTCTTAAGTTTTGCAATTGCTCTTTCAAAATCTTTTTTTTTCATGTGTTTGTACTGGCTTGATTCTCGATTTGCCTGGACGTCGAATAGCGACTTTGCAATCCTAGTAGGGTCAAGGATACCTGTCTTGTGCGCCAACTTTTCATTATCCATGTATTGCATCCTATTGAAGAAGTCCAGAATTGTTATAATCTCATGAAATGCGTATGCGTGTAGTAAGAAAAGCAAATACAAAATATTAGAGCACTTACAAGCACCAGACGAGCAGCAGGTTGATTTCGAGCATGCCCCGATGGAAAAGGGAAAGCAGCTCTTCAAATAAAATGACTCGTTTATCTACTCCAGTGCTCCAGAATGCTTCTTTTGGAATACGAAATGTGACGCACTGAAGACCATATTTTGTGCTGGCAGTGATGTACCACTCATGCATTCTTCTGAGCGCGACGGGTTGTTTGCTAAGTTGTACGGATGTCATTAACGGCTTCCCATTCTCAAATTTAGGAGGAACATCCTCAAGCTTGTATATTGGAACTCCTGGTTTAACTAAAGCCGTCCGCCGATTATACATGACACCGTCTTCTTCCCACTCCTCGATATCTTCTAATGCTGGCTCATGAGAAGAACGAGATGCACTCGATTTTCTAATATTATCCTTCATAGCTTCCAAATACTTTGTCACTTCTGATGAAGGTTTCTTATTTTCGTATGAGCTAACTTTGACAGGCACTGATGATCGAGGAGTAGTCGTCGGAAGTTGGACACTGGCTTGTTGTTGAACCTGTTGTTCAACTGATTGCTCTTTACTCCCAGCAGCTGGCTCTAGTACTACTTCAAGCTGTTGCTCAACTAGTTGCTCTTTACTAGCAACAGCTTGCTCTGGTACTACTTGAAGTTGTTGTCCAACTTGTTGCTCTTGGATATCATCATCCTTGCTCAGACATAGGGGGAGTGGATCTTCCCGGACTGGGAGTGGATCTTCATGCACTTTCGCCTTAGAAGATGGGGTTGCAGTATTTGGAGATGCGACGGGGCTAGAAATTGGCTCATCGTCCAACACGATATCGCGTCGGTGCCAAAGGATTAATTGGTTGACAGCCTGCCTCAGAGTCGCGATCCCCTCAGGTGTGACGTGGTCTATTTCATAATCTTCATAATCATTATCAATGATCTGAAGAACTTGCACCACAGAATAATACAACGGAAGTGGACTCCCGTTGAAGTCACGATCAGGCTTTGCCATAGCAGTGGCAACCTGTTTGGTTTTGTTCCCTGCTCTGCCTATCGGGACAAGAAGACGACAAGATTTGTCGTTAGCAATATCATCGACAGGGAACTTATGGGCTGACCCTGAGCCTGGCACGGAACCAACGCTGCTAGGGTAGGCAGTTGGAGATACTAATTGCTCCTTTTGCACCGGAACCATCATTGTACTCGGTGCCACTAATTGTCCTGATTGTCTAAGTTGTTCCATAATTTCTTGCATATTTTCTTTGACCTTTTGAGCAATTGTTTCATCAAGTGTTTTCTTAAACTTCTCACGTCTTCTATATGTGTCTTTATCTTTAGGGAAACCATATAGCCAAGACATTTGAGAAGAGACCGCTCGAACCCGTCCGCTGTGTTCAGGGTTTCCCAAGATAGCGGTAAGTTGGTCATTCTCCCTCTTCGGCTTGAAGAGACCCTTCTGTTGCTTTTCAATTACTTCTTTCATTTTATCCTCTACTTCATTCAGAGAGTCGGGCTTTTCAAGTTTGCCCTCGCTGGTCAAACCTGACCGAGCAAAGACCCAGCGTTGAGTTCGCTCATCGCACCCTTCTAATGGGTGAGGATTGCCCTTACTAAGAATGTCGTCTATTATCTTATTCCATTTCTGGACTTTGGGGCCATATCCGGCAGACCCCAAGCGATGATGGTATTTGTTCTTTTTTGCAAGCTCTGACCTAGTTGCACTTAGAGCTTTAGCATCAGGTGTGCTCTTTTGACGAACAAACTCTTGCCACTGAGCTTGTGTGATTTTTCCCATCTTCCTCGGGCTAGGGACCTTATTGGCCTTAACATAAGCATTCATTTCACTCTTCCAGCATCGAAACTTCTTGCCGCAAGAGACCAATGTTGCTTTCTTTACAGCTTCTTCTGTGCCTTTCGGGAACTTGAATTGTTTCTTTATCTTTTCCCACAACTCATTCTTGGTCTGCTCGGGTAATTTCCTCCAATTCTCGGTTGTGATCGGCACAACCTCCCTAACAAGAAAACCGCATGCATTACGGTACTTGGTAACTGAATCCAGTGGTTCTTGGGGAAGCCCACTTGGACCGACCCTTGTTATGTACATGATGCGGTCCAATAGACCCTTATTGGGACCTCGTTGCCCTCGTTTCCGCTTGAGTGAAGCTGAGGATTCATCCATTGGTGAACCTTCTGCGGTTTTAGGAGCCGATGTCACCTCATTGTCTTCGAGATTAATCTAGGTAGAAAAAAATTATAAGACTTCGTATACTTGACAACCAACATTAACTTGAACTGCTGAAGTTAAGATTCGTGATCCATACCTCGTCGGCAGGATCATATTCCGGGTCTAGATCCACTGAAGTCTTTTTAATTTTTATATTCGGAAAAGGATCCGAAGGACTGTGATAGGAGCCTGAACTACTGGAGTCAGTAAACTCCATATTGTCTTCTTTGTTGTTACAATCAGGACCAGTCTTCTTAGGGCTTTCCATGCTAGATCTAATAAGACAAAAAATCTAATAAATGGCATAACTAAATTTGGTCATATTTAAAACAAATTTTCTCAATTTTGGCTCAATTAAGTAAATTTAGCCAAAACACATTTTTGAAGTTATATAGGTCTAACTAAATTCTTGTATCATAGAGATCGGCATCATATGCTCAGACTCCATCGCCACACCTAGTGTTACCTAGATATGGGCGTGAGGATGCTCCTGGCATCACAAATGAGTTGGCCAGCAACTTTTGTTTGGCTTCAGAGCTAAATATAGCATAACTTTGGTAGCTCAGATTAGGTACAATTGCTAAAATGAAGCTGATGGAGCCACAAGTGCAGACATCTTTGGTAGCACAGATTAGCTACAATTGCTCAAATGAAACTTAGAGAAATAAAAGCAAACTTAGCCAAACTTAGTCTAGCATAGCTAACTCTAAGCAAAAGTAGCCAAATATAGCTAAATATAGCATAACTTAGTCAAAATTAGTCAAGTATAACTATATCTAATGTAACTTAGCCAAAATTAGCCAAATTTGGTCAACTTAACCAAATATAGCTAAATCTTGCCCCTAATAGAGAATTATGTGGCATATGCAAGGCCGATGACAGAAATAGGGAATATACTGCTGTTACTAGAGTCTAGAATCATGTTTACCACTAATGTGTCGGAACAGTTTCAGACACACAGAACCAACTACCAATTTATCGTGATATAACCATCCACATAAATCTTGCCCCACCGAACCCTAACCAAAGATGCCACCGAACTTGACAGTTTTTCGAATTCCACCGAACCCTAACCAAGGATGCCTACCATTATCTAATTCCCGAACCCTAACCAAGGATATGCAAGGCGGCAGCGAGGGCGGGGAGGGAGGCGGCACGGCGAAGGAGGATGGAAGGTCGAAGGGTTTAGGGTTTACCTTGAAGCTCGGCGGTGACGGAAATGGCTTCGCTCGGCGTACCTGGAAGTGAGGAGGGCGAAGCTCGGCGGCGACGGCGAAGCTCGGCGACGACGGCGAAGCTCGGCGACGGCGAAGCTCGGCGGCGTACCTGGAAGTGACGAGGGGGAACACTTGGCGGCAAACGAAATTTTGGCAGCCTAACGGCGTCTAAGTGTTTCGCCCGGGTTAGGTTTTTCCAATGCTGCCGAGGGGTATATATAGACTCACATTTTCTCAGGCGGATTTTAAGTACCGACCGTCAGGGAAGAATGTTATCTCAGTCGGATTTTACTTACCAACCGTCTGAGAAGATACAATTATCTCAGGCGGTTGGTTAGTAACACCCGTCTGAGAAGATACAATTATCTCAGGCGGTTGGTTAGTAACACCCGCCTGAGTTAAACATGAAGATATTCTTGATTAAATTTGGTCCTTTAAAAAGGCAAAAATCCACCTTCTTGTAATATTATTGATAAGTAAAGGTTACCATTAAATTTCACTTCATAAATCCTTTGAAATTGGTCAGAACATAAAAAACATACAACAAATGCTATTTTTCATTTTTCTATCTTGATGAATATAATGCTTTTTTCATTTATTTTTTCAGTGGACATTTTTAATCATCATACCAACATCTAGGAATTTTTTCATATTTTTTTAAATTTTTTGGAATCAATGTGTGTTCATAATTTGATGAATGCCTCATATGAATATGAGCATTTAGTTAGAATGGTGGATAATTTGAAGTTTGACATGTTGGAATGCTTTTAAAAAAATTAAAAGAATTCATACATGTATAAATTATACAAATATGTTCATACCAACAATTTTGAGTGAAGGAACCTTTTTTTTTATGAGATACACAAATGTGAATAATATGTGAGTAGAAATTAATTTGATATTTACCAAAACATTACAATGTCAGCTATACAAGTTTTAAAAATATTTTGTTCATGTGGTAGATGTTAATTTTATACAAATGTAGAAGAAAGAATCATCGAATTTGGACACAATTTGCAGAATCTAAACATGTTTGAGTATTTATATTGGAATCTAAATAAAAAAGAAGCAAGGGATAAGGGAACTGAAGAACAGTATCGGGCATTATCTCAGGCGGTTGTTAAGCAATAACCGCCTGTGAAGATATTTACTTCTTCTTATTTAATATTCTTGATTAAATTTGGTCCTTTAAAAAGGCAAAAATCCACCTTCTTGTAATATTATTGATAAGTAAAGGTTACCATTAAATTTCACTTCATAAATCCTTTGAAATTGGTCAGAACATAAAAAACATACAACAAATGCTATTTTTCATTTTTCTATCTTGATGAATATAATGCTTTTTTCATTTATTTTTTCAGTGGACATTTTTAATCATCATACCAACATCTAGGAATTTTTTCATATTTTTTTAAATTTTTTGGAATCAATGTGTGTTCATAATTTGATGAATGCCTCATATGAATATGAGCATTTAGTTAGAATGGTGGATAATTTGAAGTTTGACATGTTGGAATGCTTTTAAAAAAATTAAAAGAATTCATACATGTATAAATTATACAAATATGTTCATACCAACAATTTTGAGTGAAGGAACCTTTTTTTTTATGAGATACACAAATGTGAATAATATGTGAGTAGAAATTAATTTGATATTTACCAAAACATTACAATGTCAGCTATACAAGTTTTAAAAATATTTTGTTCAGGTGGTAGATGTTAATTTTATACAAATGTAGAAGAAAGAATCATCGAATTTGGACACAATTTGCAGAATCTAAACATGTTTGAGTATTTATATTGGAATCTAAATAAAAAAGAAGCAAGGGATAAGGAAACTGAAGAACAGTATCGGGTATTATCTCAGGCGGTTGTTAAGTAATAAAGAAGACAACTAGGTCCATACGTGATTTGAGGCCTCCTCTGTTGAAGAAGAGAAGATAGCAACCATTGCTATAAAGAAGACAACTAGGGTACGTACATGGGATGAGTACAAGCGGGAGTATTTCACGCTAAGAGCAATGATATTCGTTACCGTGCATGATTATCCCGGACTGTTTACATTATCGGGACAAATGAAAGGGAAGAAAGGTTGCGTTAGGTGCGTGGATAGAACTGGATATCTATACCTCACTTCATCCAGAAAGACGGTGTACATGAGACATCGACGGTTCTTGACAGATACACACAAGTATAGGAAGATGAAAGAACAATTTGATAACAAAATCGAAAAAGATACTGCACCGAAACCTTACAGTGGAAAACTTGTGTTTGAAATGGTCAAGAACATTCATATTGCTTTCGGTAAGGGAAAAAAGAGTAAAGGAATTAAGAGAAAGAAAAGTACATCTTCGGATGATACAACTGACATGGCTTTCAAGAAACAATCAATTTTTTTCAAGTATCTTCCGTATTGGAAGAATCTGGAATGTTGCCATAGTATTGATTTGATGCACGTTACAAAGAATGTATTTGACAGCATCATTGGGACCTTGCTGGACATGCCGAGGAAGACAAAGGATGGATTAAATTCACGTATGGACCTAGTAAATCTTGATTTGAGACCGGTCACATGGTTGTATATACATATGTATCTGTAATGGACTGATGAACTTAACTGTAGTTTGTTTTTCCGTGTTGTTTGTTTTTGGTATTTTCAATTTCTCCGCGTAGGGTTTCTCTGCGAAGCCTGAATCGGGAGATTTATTGAAGTGGCAGTGCATCGTCCCCGGTAAAGAAGGGGTAAGTCATGAAGAACAAGCACAATATGAGTTTAACTATCGTCCTCCTATTAATAAATTTCTTTTGCAGACTGAATGGGAAGATGGTTACTACCCCCTGACAATCTCCTTCTCTGAGGACTATCCCTTGGTGCCTCCAAGATGCTCCTTTCCATTTGGGTTCTTCCACCCAAATGTCCATCGTTCGGGAGCACTCTGCATCGGGATTCTTGATCAAGAGACTGTAAGATAGACCTATTTTGTTCATGTAATTATTACTTATAATTTTTGTCGAACTTATTTGAACTGGTTTCTTATATTGCTTAAATTATATTTCGTAGGGGTGGTGCAGTGCTTTTACAATCAAAACTATACTACTTGAAGTTCAGCGTTTGCTGCATCAGCCAAATGTGCCTGATGTTGAAAATGATTGCTATAATCTACTTATCAAGGTTAGATGACACTTTGACTTAGTGACCAATGTAGGTTATTCATTCCTCCTTCGACATTTGTTAATTTAAATAATGTCAATATTTTCAGGATCCAGCGGAATATAAGAGACGTGTTCGGGAGCAAGCAGGACGGTACAATTTAGATTGATCGATGGGAGCTTCATCGTCGATCTACAATGAATGTAGCATGATTTTTGTTCAGTGTGTAAAGAAATTATCTTTGAACAATTGTAAAGCCTCTAATGGTGTATTATCACAATTAAGCCAGCCTCACTGGTGATCGAGCATTTCCTATAATGCATTACTTTACTAGTATCCGCTAGCTCATCTGTGTTTTTTTCCTGATACAATTTTGCCTGCACGACTACATGCGGCTGTGATATATAATTGCAACTACATCCCTGTAATTTCAATGAAAACCGCTTATGATAATTAAACAATGACCGCCACTGAAAATACATGATCTTCTTAGGCCGTTGTTATATAATCAAGAACCGGCTATGAAGTTCATTGCATTACAGACGGTTATTAATTAAGAACCGCCAACGAAGATCATGTATTTACTCAGACGGTTGTTCCTTAAAATCCATCTGTGAAGTTCATTGCATTACAGACGGTTATTAATCAAGAACCGCCAACGAAGATCATGTATTTAACCAGACGGTTGTTTCTTAAAATCCGTCTGTGAAGTTCATGGCATTGCAGGCGGTTAATAATTAATAACCGTCTGTGAAGATCATGTATTTACCCAGACGGTTGTTTCTTAAAATCCGTCTGTGAAGTTCGTTGCATTACAGACGGTTCTTAATTAAGAACCGATTCTGAAGATCATGTATTTACCCAGACGGTTGTTCTTTAAAATCCGCCTGTGTTGTTCTTTCATCACAGACGGTTATTATATCATTCGTCATCACAGTCGCATATTTTTAAGGACCGCCTGTGTTTGAAAAATTGAGGCGCCTGTAAAAATGCTTTTTGTAGTAGTGATAATATGTCTTCACAGGCGGGTTTTGAAGCATAACTAACCGTCAATGATAATGTGTCTTTACAGACGGTTATTGAAGCATAATTAACCCGTCTATGATAATGGTGTTATCACAGACGGAGTTTACCTATACCAGCCGTCTGTGAAGACCCTTTAACGCAGCCGGTTTCTACCATAACAGACACCGCCTGTGAAAATTAGGTTATCACAGATGTTTCTTTACTTGTATCTAGCCGCCTGTGATAATTGTTTTTCACAGTCATGCAGTACTACTGCTGTTATTTCTAATTTCCAGGTCAATTCAATATAATCACAGAACAAAAAACAACAATCATCACAGAACAAAAGACAACAATATTATCATCACAGAAGTCAATTTCACTAAAACAATATACATACACACAAGTTACAGATACAATTTCATCTCAAAGTTTACAAGTTTTCACTAAAAACTGTTTAGATTGGTATAGTCGCAAAGTTCTGGCACATCAGCTGTTGAACCTCTCTTATCAAAGAACTTCCCCGTTTTGTGCAAAATTTCGCGACGAATGAACTGACAGAGTTCAGAAGCAATCCTGTCGGCTCCTCCATCAGGAATACTTCTACAAACCGGTCATTCTTCGTTCAGATTCTTCTTGTGCTGCAATATAACACATAACAAGGTTTAGAATGTGTTGGTTTGAACAATCTCAAAGTATAGATCAAAGTGAGAGTATACAAGAATTTAGTAGGTATTTTTGGAGCAGTTGTACTATGAGCAATTGAATTTTGAAGTTGGAATCAAAATATGAAAATAATGTTTCTGGTAATATTGAACAGCAGAGAATATAAGCATTAAACTATGCTAGTTACAATGAAAATGAAACACAAAAGTAAGAAAATAAGGTATCGACATTAAGGATAACTTACATCCTCACGATTGACTCTATATACGGCGGCGGTCCGAAGATGCTCGCATACATAATACCCGCATAAGACACTCCCAGCAGGCTGCTTCGGACAAGCATAATACGTTTTAATGTCCAATGCATTCGTATTAGGAGGTCTCTGACCGCCAAGCTGTTCCGCGTAAAACCGCCAAGCGCTGTAATACAAGAAATGTCATATAAAACTTGTCAACACATTCTAAATGTGCGAAAATTAAAATTATTGAATAAACGTACTTTTTCAAAATGGAAAGGAAATCTTTGTAACGATCTGGTGGGTAATCGGCCGAGTCCAAGACTGTTGCCATTCCCTGCGTTGGCTTGATGAAGATCATTATGTAGTGATTACTGCAAACATACAAACACACGTGTTAACAATTACCAATAATTGCTATTTCAATGCCATGTGTCGAACTTACTCGAAGTGGTACGGAGCCTTTACGAGGTCCTGGCCGTCTCTGACAAAGTTAAACATCGCATGTCCTATGTAAGCTGCAACTTCTGCCTTTCTATCCTTCTTAAGTTTTGCAATTGCTCTTTCAAAATCTTTTTTTTTCATGTGTTTGTACTGGCTTGATTCTCGATTTGCCTGGACGTCGAATAGCGACTTTGCAATCCTAGTAGGGTCAAGGATACCTGTCTTGTGCGCCAACTTTTCATTATCCATGTATTGCATCCTATTGAAGAAGTCCAGAATTGTTATAATCTCATGAAATGCGTATGCGTGTAGTAAGAAAAGCAAATACAAAATATTAGAGCACTTACAAGCACCAGACGAGCAGCAGGTTGATTTCGAGCATGCCCCGATGGAAAAGGGAAAGCAGCTCTTCAAATAAAATGACTCGTTTATCTACTCCAGTGCTCCAGAATGCTTCTTTTGGAATACGAAATGTGACGCACTGAAGACCATATTTTGTGCTGGCAGTGATGTACCACTCATGCATTCTTCTGAGCGCGACGGGTTGTTTGCTAAGTTGTACGGATGTCATTAACGGCTTCCCATTCTCAAATTTAGGAGGAACATCCTCAAGCTTGTATATTGGAACTCCTGGTTTAACTAAAGTCGTCCGCCGATTATACATGACACCGTCTTCTTCCCACTCCTCGATATCTTCTAATGCTGGCTCATGAGAAGAACGAGATGCACTCGATTTTCTAATATTTTCCTTCATAGCTTCCAAATACTTTGTCACTTCTGATGAAGGTTTCTTATTTTCGTATGAGCTAACTTTGACAGGCACTGATGATCGAGGAGTAGTCGTCGGAAGTTGGACACTGGCTTGTTGTTGAACCTGTTGTTCAACTGATTGCTCTTTACTCCCAGCAGCTGGCTCTAGTACTACTTCAAGCTGTTGCTCAACTAGTTGCTCTTTACTAGCAACAGCTTGCTCTGGTACTGCTTGAAGTTGTTGTCCAACTTGTTGCTCTTGGATATCATCATCCTTGCTCAGACATAGGGGGAGTGGATCTTCCCGGACTGGGAGTGGATCTTCATGCACTTTCGCCTTAGAAGATGGGGTTGCAGTATTTGGAGATGCGACGGGGCTAGAAATTGGCTCATCGTCCAACACGATATCGCGTCGGTGCCAAAGGATTAATTGGTTGACAGCCTGCCCCAGAGTCGCGATCCCCTCAGGTGTGACGTGGTCTATTTCATAATCTTCATAATCATTATCAATGATCTGAAGAACTTGCACCACAGAATAATACAACGGAAGTGGACTCCCGTTGAAGTCACGATCAGGCTTTGCCATAGCAGTGGCAACCTGTTTGGTTTTGTTCCCTGCTCTGCCTATCGGGACAAGAAGACGACAAGATTTGTCGTTAGCAATATCATCGACAGGGAACTTATGGGCTGACCCTGAGCCTGGCACGGAACCAACGCTGCTAGGGTAGGCAGTTGGAGATACTAATTGCTCCTTTTGCATCGGAACCATCATTGTACTCGGTGCCACTAATTGTCCTGATTGTCTAAGTTGTTCCATTATTTCTTGCATATTTTCTTTGACCTTTTGAGCAATTGTTTCATCAAGTGTTTTCTTAAACTTCTCACGTCTTCTATATGTGTCTTTATCTTTAGGGAAACCATCTAGCCAAGACATTTGAGAAGAGACCGCTCGAACCCGTCCGCTGTGTTCAGGGTTTCCCAAGATAGCGGTAAGTTGGTCATTCTCTCTCTTCGGCTTGAAGAGACCCTTCTGTTGCTTTTCAATTACTTCTTTCATTTTATCCTCTACTTCATTCAGAGAGTCGGGCTTTTCAAGTTTGCCCTCGCTGGTCAAACCTGACCGAGCAAAGACCCAGCGTTGAGTTCGCTCATCGCACCCTTCTAATGGGTGAGGATTGCCCTTACTAAGAATTTCGTCTAATATCTTATTCCATTTCTGGACTTTGGGTCCATATCCGGCAGACCCCAAGCGATGATGGTATTTGTTCTTTTTTGCAAGCTCTGACCTAGTTGCACTTAGAGCTTTAGCATCAGGTGTGCTCTTTTGACGAACAAACTCTTGCCACTGAGCTTGTGTGATTTTTCCCATCTTCCTCGGACTAGGGACCTTATTGGCCTTAACATAAGCATTCATTTCACTCTTCCAGCATCGAAACTTCTTGCCGCAAGAGACCAATGTTGCTTTCTTTACAGCTTCTTCTGTGCCTTTCGGGAACTTGAATTGTTTCTTTATCTTTTCCCACAACTCATTCTTGGTCTGCTCGGGTAATTTCCTCCAATTCTCGGTTGTGATCGGCACAACCTCCCTAACAAGAAAACCGCATGCATTACGGTACTTGGTAACTGAATCCAGTGGTTCTTGGGGAAGCCCACTTGGACCGACCCTTGTTATGTACATGATGCGGTCCAATAGACCCTTATTGGGACCTCGTTGCCCTCGTTTCCGCTTGAGTGAAGCTGAGGATTCATCCATTGGTGAACCTTCTGCGGTTTTAGGAGCCGATGTCACCTCATTGGCTTCGAGATTAATCTAGGTAGAAAAAAATTATAAGACTTCGTATACTTGACAACCAACATTAACTTGAACTGCTGAAGTTAAGATTCGTGATCCATACCTCGTCGGCAGGATCATATTCCGGGTCTAGATCCACTGAAGTCTTTTTAATTTTTATATTCGGAAAAGGATCCGAAGGACTGTGATAGGAGCCTGAACTGCTGGAGTCAGTAAACTCCATATTGTCTTCTTTGTTGTTACAATCAGGACCAGTCTTCTTAGGGCTTTCCATGCTAGATCTAATAAGACAAAAAATCTAATAAATGGCATAACTAAATTTGGTCATATTTAAAACAAATTTTCTCAATTTTGGCTCAATTAAGTAAATTTAGCCAAAACACATTTTTGAAGTTATATAGGTCTAACTAAATTCTTGTATCATAGAGATCGGCATCATATGCTCAGACTCCATCGCCACACCTAGTGTTACCTAGATATGGGCGTGAGGATGCTCCTGGCATCACAAATGAGTTGGCCAGCAACTTTTGTTTGGCTTCAGAGCTAAATATAGCATAACTTTGGTAGCTCAGATTAGGTACAATTGCTCAAATGAAGCTGATGGAGCCACAAGTGCAGACATCTTTGGTAGCACAGATTAGCTACAATTGCTCAAATGAAACTTAGAGAAATAAAAGCAAACTTAGCCAAACTTAGTCTAGCATAGCTAACTCTAAGCAAAAGTAGCCAAATATAGCTAAATATAGCATAACTTAGTCAAAATTAGTCAAGTATAACTATATCTAATGTAACTTAGCCAAAATTAGCCAAATTTGGTCAACTTAACCAAATATAGCTAAATCTTGCCCCTAATAGAGAATTATGTGGCATATGCAAGGCCGATGACAGAAATAGGGAATATACTGCTGTTACTAGAGTCTAGAATCATGTTTACCACTAATGTGTCAGAACAGTTTCAGACACACAGAACCAACTACCAATTTATCGTGATATAACCATCCACATAAATCTTGCCCCACCGAACCCTAACCAAAGATGCCACCGAACTTGACAGTTTTTCGAATTCCACCGAACCCTAACCAAGGATGCCTACCATTATCTAATTCCCGAACCCTAACCAAGGATATGCAAGGCGGCAGCGAGGGCGGGGAGGGAGGCGGCACGGCGAAGGAGGATGGAAGGTCGAAGGGTTTAGGGTTTACCTTGAAGCTCGGCGGCGACGGAAATGGCTTCGCTCGGCGTACCTGGAAGTGAGGAGGGCGAAGCTCGGCGGCGACGGCGAAGCTCGACGACGACGGCGAAGCTCGGCGACGGCGAAGCTCGGCGGCGTACCTGGAAGTGACGAGGGGGAACACTTGGCGGCAAATGAAATTTTGGCAGCCTAACGGCGTCTAAGTGTTTCGCCCGGGTTAGGTTTTTCCAATGCTGCCGAGGGGTATATATAGACTCACATTTTCTCAGGCGGATTTTAAGTACCGACCGTCAGGGAAGACTGTTATCTCAGTCGGATTTTACTTACCAACCGCCTGAGAAGATACAATTATCTCAGGCGGTTGGTTAGTAACACCCGCCTGAGAAGATACAATTATCTCAGGCGGTTGGTTAGTAACACCCGCCTGAGTTAAACATGGGCCTGTGAAGATATTTACTTCTTCTTAATTTGATGAACGCCTACATAAAGACCCCTCACCAACCGGGATGAGGATCCCCTGACTTAATCAGCGGTCACTGACATGTGGACCCGGTCCCACACGTCAGTGACCATGTCACGCGTGCGCGACCTTTCTTTTCCCCGAGGTGCGACCTTTCTTTTCCACTCCGCGCGGCCTTAAAGACGCGCTATCGCTCACAAGCCCTCCGCTCACAACTCCTCTTGTTTTCTTCGTCTTCCTCCGCTCCGACGACCCAACACCACTATGGCCGACCTTCCGCCGCCAAGCCCTCCGAGGGAGCCACCTTGCAAGAAACAATGTTGCAGCTCCCCCGAGAAGATCAACGCCGAGCAGCGCCTCCTCATGGCGCGAGAGGCGTACAACAATACGTCTCGCGCCATGAGTGCCTTGGGGCTGGGTACCCTTCCAGAGTATACTGGAATGGGTACCTTGGGCCACTACCTCTACGCCCTCGTGGGGGTGGCTGATCGTCTCGACATTCTGTTCGCGACGATGGCCCAGGTTCTTGGCCCCGAGGGCCGTAGAACGCTGGTGGAGGCGACGGCTAGCAACCTCGGGGTTGCACCGCCGGTGCAGCCGGTGCAGCCGGTGCAGCCGGTGCAGCCGGTGCAGCCGGTGCAGCCGGCCCTGTCTCCTGTTGCACCGGTGCCGGAGTCGCCGCCGGAGGACGAGGAGGAGGAGATGGAAGAGGAGTAGGAGTAGGATTTAATTAGTTTTTCTTTTTGTTGTTTTTAGTTGCTTCTGTTTTGTAAATATTGTTAATGAATGAAATCTATCTTTTTTCATCTATGTGATTGAATATTACTTGTGCATCTTGTGTGTTCTTGTGTGAGATGTGCATATTGTTAATGAATGAGTATCTTGTGTGTTCTTCAACTGTGTGAATGATTGAATATTGTTAATGAATGTAGTGTGTTCATCGTTAATTAAAATTTCACGTCTGAGAAGAAATTAATTTGATATTTACCAAAACATTACAATGTCAGCTATACAAGTTTTAAAAATATTTTGTTCAGGTGGTAGATTTTAATTTTATACAAATGTAGAAGAAAGAATCATCGAATTTGGACACAATTTGCAGAATCTAAACATGTTTGAGTATTTATATTGGAATCTAAATAAAAAAGAAGCAAGGGGTAAGGAAACTGAAGAACAGTATCGGGCATTATCTCAGGCGGTTGTTAAGCAATAACCGCCTGTGAAGATATTTACTTCTTCTTATTTAATATTCTTGATTAAATGTGGTCCTTTAAAAAGGGCAAAAATCCACTTTCTTGTAATATTATTGATAAGTAAAGGTTACCATTAAATTTCACTTCATAAATCCTTTTAAATTTGTCAGAACATAAAAAACATACAACAAATGCTATTTTTCATTTTTCTATCTTGATGAATATAATGCTTTTTTCATTTATTTTTTCAGTGGACATTTTTAATCATCATACCAACATCTACGAATTTTTTCATATTTTTTTAAATTTTTTGGAATCAATGTGTGTTCATAATTTGATGAATGCCTCATATGAATATGAGCATTTAGTTAGAATGGTGGATAATTTGAAGTTTGACATGTTGGAATGCTTTTAAAAAAATTAAAAAAATTCATACATGTATAAATTATACAAATATGTTCATACCAACAATTTTGAGTGAAGGAACCTTTTTTTTATGAGATACACAAATGTGAATAATATGTGAGTAGAAATTAATTTGATATTTACCAAAACATTACAATGTCAGCTATACAAGTTTTAAAAATATTTTGTTCAGGTGGTAGATGTTAATTTTATACAAATGTAGAAGAAAGAATCATCGAATTTGGACACAATTTGCAGAATCTAAACATGTTTGAGTATTTATATTGGAATCTAAATAAAAAAGAAGCAAGGGATAAGGAAACTGAAGAACAGTATCGGGCATTATCTCAGGCGGTTGTTAAGCAATAACCGCCTGTGAAGATATTTACTTCTTCTTATTTAATATTCTTGATTAAATGTGGTCCTTTAAAAAGGGCAAAAATCCACTTTCTTGTAATATTATTGATAAGTAAAGGTTACCATTAAATTTCACTTCATAAATCCTTTTAAATTTGTCAGAACATAAAAAACATACAACAAATGCTATTTTTCATTTTTCTATCTTGATGAATATAATGCTTTTTTCATTTATTTTTTCAGTGGACATTTTTAATCATCATACCAACATCTACGAATTTTTTCATATTTTTTTAAATTTTTTGGAATCAATGTGTGTTCATAATTTGATGAATGCCTCATATGAATATGAGCATTTAGTTAGAATGGTGGATAATTTGAAGTTTGACATGTTGGAATGCTTTTAAAAAAATTAAAAAAATTCATACATGTATAAATTATACAAATATGTTCATACCAACAATTTTGAGTGAAGGAACCTTTTTTTTATGAGATACACAAATGTGAATAATATGTGAGTAGAAATTAATTTGATATTTACCAAAACATTACAATGTCAGCTATACAAGTTTTAAAAATATTTTGTTCAGGTGGTAGATGTTAATTTTATACAAATGTAGAAGAAAGAATCATCGAATTTGTACACAATTTGCAGAATCTAAACATGTTTGAGTATTTATATTGGAATCTAAATAAAAAAGAAGCAAGGGATAAGGAAACTGAAGAACAGTATCGGGCATTATCTCAGGCGGTTGTTAAGCAATAACCGCCTGTGAAGATATTTACTTCTTCTTATTTAATATTCTTGATTAAATGTGGTCCTTTAAAAAGGGCAAAAATCCACTTTCTTGTAATATTATTGATAAGTAAAGGTTACCATTAAATTTCACTTCATAAATCCTTTTAAATTTGTCAGAACATAAAAAACATACAACAAATGCTATTTTTCATTTTTCTATCTTGATGAATATAATGCTTTTTTCATTTATTTTTCCAGTGGACATTTTTAATCATCATACCAACATCTACGGATTTTTTCATATTTTTTTAAATTTTTTGGAATCAATGTGTGTTCATAATTTGATGAATGCCTCATATGAATATGAGCATTTAGTTAGAATGGTGGATAATTTGAAGTTTGACATGTTGGAATGCTTTTAAAAAAATTAAAAAAAATCATACATGTATAAATTATACAAATATGTTCATACCAACAATTTTGAGTGAAGGAACCTTTTTTTTATGAGATACACAAATGTGAATAATATGTGAGTAGAAATTAATTTGATATTTACCAAAACATTACAATGTCAGCTATACAAGTTTTAAAAATATTTTGTTCAGGTGGTAGATGTTAATTTTATACAAATGTAGAAGAAAGAATCATCGAATTTGGACACAATTTGCAGAATCTAAACATGTTTGAGTATTTATATTGGAATCTAAATAAAAAAGAAGCAAGGGATAAGGAAACTGAAGAACAGTATCGGGCATTATCTCAGGCGGTTGTTAAGCAATAACCGCCTGTGAAGATATTTACTTCTTCTTATTTAATATTCTTGATTAAATGTGGTCCTTTAAAAAGGGCAAAAATCCACTTTCTTGTAATATTATTGATAAGTAAAGGTTACCATTAAATTTCACTTCATAAATCCTTTTAAATTTGTCAGAACATAAAAAACATACAACAAATGCTATTTTTCATTTTTCTATCTTGATGAATATAATGCTTTTTTCATTTATTTTTTCAGTGGACATTTTTAATCATCATACCAACATCTACGAATTTTTTCATATTTTTTTAAATTTTTTGGAATCAATGTGTGTTCATAATTTGATGAATGCCTCATATGAATATGAGCATTTAGTTAGAATGGTGGATAATTTGAAGTTTGACATGTTGGAATGCTTTTAAAAAAATTAAAAAAATTCATACATGTATAAATTATACAAATATGTTCATACCAACAATTTTGAGTGAAGGAACCTTTTTTTTATGAGATACACAAATGTGAATAATATGTGAGTAGAAATTAATTTGATATTTACCAAAACATTACAATGTCAGCTATACAAGTTTTAAAAATATTTTGTTCAGGTGGTAGATGTTAATTTTATACAAATGTAGAAGAAAGAATCATCGAATTTGGACACAATTTGCAGAATCTAAACATGTTTGAGTATTTATATTGGAATCTAAATAAAAAAGAAGCAAGGGATAAGGAAACTGAAGAACAGTATCGGGCATTATCTCAGGCGGTTGTTAAGCAATAACCGCCTGTGAAGATATTTACTTCTTCTTATTTAATATTCTTGATTAAATGTGGTCCTTTAAAAAGGCAAAAATCCACTTTCTTGTAATATTATTGATAAGTAAAGGTTACCATTAAATTTCACTTCATAAATCCTTTTAAATTTGTCAGAACATAAAAAACAACCGTCCCCGAGATAAATATATTCTCAGGCGGTTGGTAGTAAGTACCAACCACCTGAGAAGATGTTAATTAACTGACGCGCCGCACGAGGTCTGCGGAGAAGTTAAGAAGTCGTGGTGCAGGGGACGCGTGTGACGGAAGGATCTCTCAAGATCGTCTTCCACAGTGGTTTAATTGTGCGCCGCACGAGGTCTGCAAAGAGTTCAATGCGCAATGAACTAAATATTTTGTTCAGTTGGTAGATGTTAATTTAATACAAATGTAGAAGAAAGAATCATCGAATTTGAACACAATTTGCAGAATGTAAACATGTTTGAGTATTTATATTGGAATCTAAATAAAAAAGAAGCAAGGGATAAGGAAACTGCAGAAGAGTATCGGGCATTATCCCAGGCGGTTGTTAAGTTATACCCGCCTTAGATAAATATATTTGCAGACGGTTGTTAAGTACTAACCGTTTGTGAAGATTTTTACTTCTTTTTTCTCAGGCGGTTCATAAGTAATAACCGCCTGAGATAATCATTTTTGAAACTGACGCGCCGCACGAGGTCTGCGGAGAAGTTGAGAAGCCGTGGTGCAGGGACGCGTGCAAGGATCTCTCAAGATCGTCTTCCACAGTGGTTTAATTGTGCGCCGCACGAGGTCTGCAAAGAGTTCAATGCGCGGGAAACGAACCACTCCCTCGTCTACTCCGCACAGACCTATATAAGGCGCGTCGTCGGTTATGGACAAGCACAAAACTTTTCTCCACTCCTTTCTTCTTCTCCTAGCCCGCCGCCGATTAACCACCACAGCCATGGTCAACCTTCCGCCACCTAGCCCGCCGAGGCAGCCACCCCGCAAGCGGATACGCTGCAGCTCCCCCGAGAGGGTGAATGACGACCAGCACGTTCCACTGCCGGTGCAGCCGGAGCCACCGGTACAGCCGGAGCAATCGGCTCAGCCGGAGAAGCCGACCCTCTCTCCTGCTGCATCGTCGCCGGAGGAGGAGGAGGAGGAGGAGGACGACTTCGACGACGACGACGATGATGACGATGATGACGACGAGTCGTCCTCCGACGACGGCGACGACGAGTCGTCCTCCGATGACGGCGACGACGAGTCGTCCACCGACGACGGCGACGACGAGTCGTCCACTGACGACGGCGACGACGATGACGGCGACCACCACCATGGTGACGACTACGACGACGACGAGTCGGAGGAGGACCGCTTGGCTTGGTTTGAGAAGCTGGCGGAGAGGATGGAGGAGGCGGGGCCGTAGTGTAGTTTTAGGATTTCAATCAAGTGTTCTTGTACATTTTTCTTTTGTTTTGTACATATTTCAATCAAGTGTCAATGAATACTGGTGGTGGATAATTTGAAGTTTGACATGTTGGAGTGCTTTTTAAAAAATTAAAAAAATTCATACATGTATAAATTATGCAAATATGTTCGTACCAACAATTTTGAGTGAAAGATCTTTTTTTATGAGATACACAAATGTGAATAATATGTGAATAGAAATTAATTTGATATTTACCAAAACATTTCAACGTCAGCTATACAAGTTTTAAAAATATTTTGTTCAGTTGGCATTATCTCAGGCGGTTGTTAAGTAATACCCGCCTGAGATAAAAATCTTCCCTGGCGGTTATTAAGTACCAACAGCCTGTGAAGATATTTACTTCTTAATTAATAAATATCATCTCAGGCGGTTGGTAAGTAAAACCCGCCTGCGATAAAGTTAAAAACCGCCTGTGAAAAACCTACGTCTATATAAGGACCCCTCACCGCAGTCAAAACGCAACCCTGGAGAATTTATATCGACGCCGCCAGGCTGTTGAAATTTCCCCTGCGCCGCGCCGCCGCTCCGCCGCCCAGCCCATACTGCCGCGCCGCCGCTCAACCCCGCACCGCCACTTCTCCACCCAGCCGGCCCACCGTGCTGACGCCTCCCCACCGTGCTGACGCCTCTGCAAGGTAAATGTAGTTTCCTTACTTTTTCTTTGTATATTTTCATTAGCTGATAAGCTGTTAGTTTTGTGTGTTCTGGTATATGGATTCTGTCCTTTTGCATGTGTAAGGACTGTATGGATTGTGTTCTGGTATATTGATGTATGGACTATATGGATTGTTTCCTTTTTGTACCTATTATGTGACATGAATATGATGTTTAATTAACAGATGCTATTGTAATATATATAAGATGCATCTGGGCCTTGTTTCCCGATATAACGGACTGGATCCCACCCAGACCTAGCCCATGCTGCTGGGCCTGTTTCCCCCTTTGACTCCGTCCGCCTCAAGACGTCGCCCGTCTCCTACATTAGTTGCCCTAATCATACTTGTTATGTCTCTGTAAATTCATTTTATAGAAGACCTTTAGAGAATATTTGTGGCCAAATTTTGTAAATCTGACAAAAAATTCTATTATTGAAGCATGGACCGTCGAGCGTGGATGTATAACATGCCAAGACCCGATCCTATGTACATTCGTAATGTTGCAAATTTTATTGAAGCATCCAAGAGACATGCGAAGTTGCAAAAGATAGATGACATATTATGTCCATGTATCGACTGCGAAAATAAGATTGCTTGGACGGATACTATAGTAATCCAATCTCATTTGGTGAAAAGAGGTTTCAAAAATAACTACACAATATGGACAGAGCATGGTGAGTTAGATACACATGATGTGGATAAAGATGATGAGAGAGGCTCAGATGATGATAATGTTCATATCGATGATGGTAGTGACAATCAAGCTGGTGATGATGATGATGAGTTCGATTGTGAGGAGATGTTGCGTCACATTGAACCATATGTACTGACTTCTATGGGAGCAAGCAAAGGTTTAAGTAAAATGGAGACATTGCAGAATGCGGCCACAGAGCTTTTATATGATGAATCAAACGGTTGTGATAAAGAGTTTACTACATTGCGTGCAGTCTTAGAACTACTAAAGTTGAAAGCTACGCACGGATGGTCCGATTGTAGTTTCTCTGATCTTTTGAATCTTCTGGCAGAAATTCTTCCAAATCCAAATAAACTGCCTAGAAGCACTTATAAAGCGAAGAAACTTCTTTGCCCGATGGCACTAGGTGTGACAAAAATACACGCTTGTGTGAACCATTGTATTCTGTATCGCAAAGAGCATGAGCTCGCAACTAGATGCCCCATTTGTGGTGTCAGTAGATATAAGAAGGACTACAATCACCAGTATGTTACCAACATGAAAAAGACTCAGAAGAATAAGAAGTTTATTATTGGTCCTGAAGGTGACGATGACGATACTTCTGGCGATGCAGACGGAAAGAATAAGAGAAAAATTCCTGCATTGGTGATGTGGTACCTTCCGGTAATTGATCGCTTGAAGCGTTTGTTCTCAAACCCTAGGGAGGCTGAACTTATGCGTTGGCATTCCGAGGAACGCAAGAAGAATGAAAAACATATACGACACCCTGGTGATGCAACGCAGTGGAAAAATTTTGATATTCAGTATCCAGAATTTGCGAAGGAAATCAGAAATGTGAGGTTTGCCTTGGGTACAGATGGAATGAATCCGTTTGGTGAAAAAAGGAGCATACACAGCACATGGCCCGTGGTCTTAACTATGTACAACCTACCGACGTGGTTGTGTCACAAAAGGAAATATATCTTATTATCTGTTCTTATCCAAGGTCCGAAACAACCCGGCATCGAAATTGATGTGTTCTTGGAACCTTTAATGGAAGATATGGCAAAATTGTGGAATGAAGGGGTACGTACATGGGATGAGTACAAGCGGGAGTATTTCACGCTAAGAGCAATGATATTCGTTACCGTGCATGATTATCCCGGACTGTTTACATTATCGGGACAAATGAAAGGGAAGAAAGGTTGCGTTAGGTGCGTGGATTGAACTGGATATCTATACCTCACTTCATCCAGAAAGACGGTGTACATGAGACATCGACGGTTCTTGACAGATACACACAAGTATAGGAAGATGAAAGAACAATTTGATAACAAAATCGAAAAAGATACTGCACCGAAACCTTACAGTGGAAAACTTGTGTTTGAAATGGTCAAGAACATTCATATTGCTTTCGGTAAGGGAAAAAAGAGTAAAGGAATTAAGAGAAAGAAAAGTACATCTTCGGATGATACAACTGACATGGCTTTCAAGAAACAATCAATTTTTTTCAAGTATCTTCCGTATTGGAAGAATCTGGAATGTTGCCATAGTATTGATTTGATGCACGTTACAAAGAATGTATTTGACAGCATCATTGGGACCTTGCTGGACATGCCGAGGAAGACAAAGGATGGATTAAATTCACGTATGGACCTAGTAAATCTTGATTTGAGACCAGAGCTTCATCCAGTAGAAAAGGCGAACGGGAAGCATTACCTTCCCCCAGCCAGCTACAACTTGACGCTAGAAGAGAAAAAAGCAATTTGCGAATGCTTGCGTGGGATCAAAGTGCCCACAAGTTTCTCATCCAATATCCGCAAACTAGTCTCGATGAAAGACTTGTCTTTATTCGGTTATAATTCTCACGACTGTCACATGATGATGACAGTTTTCCTTGCCATTGCAATAAGAGTAATCAAACCTGAGCATATAAAAGTTGTCATCACACGTTTGTGTTACTTCTTCAATGCAGTATCGCAAAAGGTGATAGCACGTGAAGATTTAGACTATCTGAAAACATACATCGTCGAGACAATGTGCAAGCTTGAGATGTGTTTCCCACCATCCTTTTTTGATATGCAAGTACACCTAATCATACATCTTGTTGATCAGATAAAAGCATTGGGGCCACTATATTTACATCATATGTTTTCGTTGGAGAGATATTTAGGAGTATTAAAAGGTTATGTGCGGAACCGTGCTCACCCAGAGGGTTCAATTATGGAAGGATACACCACTGAAGAAG
This sequence comes from Tuctoria greenei, assembly GCA_036927565.1. Lineage (NCBI taxonomy): Eukaryota > Viridiplantae > Streptophyta > Magnoliopsida > Poales > Poaceae > Tuctoria > Tuctoria greenei. The sequence continues at coordinate 7,483,056 of JAYESD010000008.1, forward strand.
TGATTGAGGGTTGCGCTGATTACATCAAAGATGGAAAATCGATAGGTGTGCCTATACCGGTACATGAGGGTAGACTACGTGGGAGAGGCAAAGTGGGTAAGAAAACTTTTATTGTTCAAGATTACAAGAATGTACACCGTGCACATTTTGGTGTACTACAACAGCTCGCAATAGCTGAGCCGTACATCGAGGAACACCAAATTGAGCTTCGTGATAAAAACCAAGACCGCAAAGAGGACTGGATCATGAAAGAGCACAGAAGATGTTTCACTGAATGGTTAATGGACAAAAATATATCATACGGAAACACTATAGAAGAGGCAACAATGAAAAAGTTAGCTTGTGGCCCATCTGCTTTGGTAACATCATGGCAAGCATATGACATCAATGGTTACACATTTTACACTAAAGAAAAAGACGGTAAGAGTGTTGCACAAAATAGTGGTGTTCGTATTGAGGCTTATGATTCACAAGGGCAGAAGACCACATACTTCGGGTTCATAGAGGAAATATGGGAACTCGATTATGGCGAAAGAATGGTAATGCCCGTATTTAAGTGCCAATGGGTCAAACATCCTGATGGTTTGAAAGTGGACAATTACGGACTGACACTGGTAGACTTGAATAAAGTGGGTTACAAAGATGACCTGTGGGTTCTCGCCGATAATGTTGCACAAGTTTTTTATGTTCAAGATCCAGAAACTGAGAAGTTGCACGTAGTTGTTTCTGGAAAGCAAAATATTGTTGGGGTTGACAATGTGGGAGATAATGAAGAGGAATATAATCAGTATGAAGAGATGTACCTTTTCACCGAACCAGAAAACATCAAGCGCGTAGAGAGAATCATTAAAAAGAATTTGAAACCCTATATGCGAGAAGATGTCAATGCTGGAAAAAATGTATATAGCAATGCGAGATGATATATATTGTATATATTTGTATCTTCTGAAATCAACTTAGAACAATGTTGGTATATGGATTGTGTCCTTTTGCATTTGTGTACATATGCGTTTGGACTCAATGATTTGGAAGTTTGGAAGTTTGGTCTTTCTTCAGATAATGTTGTCTCGGGCGTGTAGCCGATTGAAGGAGGAGCGCTTGGCGTGGCGCAAGAACCATCCCCATGTATGTACATATGGCACACCGGTCACATGGTTGTATATACATATGTATCTGTAATGGACTGATGAACTTAACTGTAGTTTGTTTTTCCGTGTTGTTTGTTTTTGGTATTTTCAATTTCTCCGCGTAGGGTTTCTCTGCGAAGCCTGAATCGGGAGATTTATTGAAGTGGCAGTGCATCGTCCCCGGTAAAGAAGGGGTAAGTCATGAAGAACAAGCACAATATGAGTTTAACTATCGTCCTCCTATTAATAAATTTCTTTTGCAGACTGAATGGGAAGATGGTTACTACCCCCTGACAATCTCCTTCTCTGAGGACTATCCCTTGGTGCCTCCAAGATGCTCCTTTCCAATTGGGTTCTTCCACCCAAATGTCCATCGTTCGGGAGCACTTTGCATCGGGATTCTTGATCAAGAGACTGTAAGATAGACCTATTTTGTTCATGTAATTATTACTTATAATTTTTGTCGAACTTATTTGAACTGGTTTCTTATATTGCTTAAATTATATTTCGTAGGGGTGGTGCAGTGCTTTTACAATCAAAACTATACTACTTGAAGTTCAGCGTTTGCTGCATCAGCCAAATGTGCCTGATGTTGAAAATGATTGCTATAATCTACTTATCAAGGTTAGATGACACTTTGACTTAGTGACCAATGTAGGTTATTCATTCCTCCTTCGACATTTGTTAATATAAATAATGTCAATATTTTCAGGATCCAGCGGAATATAAGAGACGTGTTCGGGAGCAAGCAGGACGGTACAATTTAGATTGATCGATGGGAGCTTCATCGTCGATCTACAATGAATGTAGCATGATTTTTGTTCAGTGTGTAAAGAAATTATCTTTGAACAATTGTAAAACCTCTAATGGTGTATTATCACAATTAAGCCAGCCTCACTGGTGATCGAGCATTTCCTATAATGCATTACTGTACTAGTATCCGCTAGCTCATCTGTGTTTTTTTTCCTGATACAATTTTGCCTGCACGACTACATGCGGCTGTGATATATAATTGCAACTACATCCCTGTAATTTCAATGAAAACCGCTTATGATAATTAAACAATGACCGCCACTGAAAATACATGATCTTCTTAGGCCGTTGTTAATCAAGAACCGGCTATGAAGTTCATTGCATTACAGACGGTTATTAATTAAGAACCGCCAACGAAGATCATGTATTTACTCAGACGGTTGTTTCTTAAAATCCATCTGTGAAGTTCATTGCATTACAGACGGTTATTAATCAAGAACCGCCAACGAAGATCATGTATTTACCCAGACGGTTGTTTCTTAAAATCCGTCTGTGAAGTTCATGGCATTGCAGGCGGTTAATAATTAATAACCGTCTGTGAAGATCATGTATTTACCCAGACGGTTGTTTCTTAAAATTCGTCTGTGAAGTTCGTTGCATTACAGGCGGTTCTTAATTAAGAACCGATTCTGAAGATCATGTATTTACCCAGACGGTTGTTCTTTAAAATCCGCCTGTGTTGTTCTTTCATCACAGACGGTTATTATATCATTCGTCATCACAGTCGCATATTTTTAAGGACCGCCTGTGTTTGAAAAATTGAGGCGCCTGTAAAAATGCTTTTTGTAGTAGTGGAAACCAAAATTTGTCTGGACGGATGCTTGCCAGTAGATAGACGACGATGCCTGGTGCCTAGCTCACCGGCTCTCCGCTGGCCGTTCTTGACCCAGATGCTATGTTAGATTAAACATTAAAACCCGGATGTATTTGGATGTTGCATATGTTGTTGCTGCCAGATATCAAAGCATTTGCCGTAATTATATAGGTACCTTGGAAAAACCTTGCTAGAAACTAGCTTTCACTTGTCTAAAAGTTCAGGTCTTGCACCCACTCTTTCAGTCTTTCTAAAACAAACTTTGCACGGTAACAAAATGTCAACTGAACAATTATACACAAATTAAAAAGATGATGAACAGGGGATATTATATTTCTCCTGGATTAGCTGAGCCTTCTTTAATACTCCCTCCGTCTCATTCCAACTCTATTTCTGGAAACGGTCAAAGTCAAACTCATTTAAGTTTGACCAAGTTTATATAAAAATATATAAGTCTCTAAGATATAAAATAAATATGTTGTGAAAATATAATTCATGGTGAATCTAATAGTACTAATATGGTGTTACGAAAGATAATATTTTTTCGTGTAGATTTAGTCAAAGTTAGATTAGTTTGACTTTGACCAATTCCAGAAATAGAGATGGAATGGGACGGAGGGAGTACCAAATAGCTCTGTGCCCAGAAACAGCAGCATGCATTCGTCACATTGAAAATGATACTCCATCCGATATCAAAATATTTGTCGTTTCAGACAAACAAAAGAATTAAAAATAAACTGTACATGACTGTCCTAACAACAAATATTTTGATACTGGAGGGAGTACTATCTGTGATTTAAAGTAATCTTAACTAAAAAGGAATAATTACTCAAAATAATCATGTTTGAAAGCAAAATACTCATGTTGCGCATGAGCATAGTACTGCACGTTTTAGGCGAGGGTCCGTCGCATCCGTAACTTGACGACGGACCCGATCCTTGCCGTTCGTTTGAAACCATCAATCACGGGGCTGATGAACCTTCATGGACGCGCCACGCTGACCGGTGGGCCAGCGACATCATAGACCCCACAGGTCAGTGAATCACTGCGTGAAGCGCTCATTTCACATGTGGCGCGTGATCATTCAACGACAAGGTCACTGACACGATGGGAATGCGCGTATTGCAGGCCCACATGTCATAGGGTATTGGATGCGCGCGTCGTGTGACGTTCGTTTCGGAAGCCGATCTCCCTTCCGTTGTGTTGCAGTGCAAGAGGCGCTGCTCGGATCTCCCTCCGTGGCGCACGAACGTAACAGTCCCGGCGGAATTCTCCCAGTAACCAAGAAAACGCCAACTTCCGCGCGGGGGCATTTCGGGCAAAGGAGAAGCAGTGGCAGAACGGTGAATGGTCATTCATACTGGAGGGCAGAACGGGGCGACCGCGAAAGATAAAGCCTCTATTTGGACCCCGGCGCTGCTGCCCATCGCCATTGCTGCTCTCGCCTCTTCTCCCTCCTCATCCTCCTCTGTTCTTCTCACAATTTTTTTTTCCATCTGAATTTCCTGCCGGTGTCCGGCGTCTTGTTTGTTCCTTGTACTGAGACGAAGGCGAACGGCCAAGGGAGACAAGAGTGATTGCCGAGCGGTCGCGAGAAGGAAGACGAGACCGGCTGCGGAGCCATTATTTTTGATGCGTGGCTCCGTCGAGGTCCACGCGATTGGCACAGACGTCGCGTCGCCGAGCATCTCGAGACTCAGAGCCGCCCCTCTGGCATTGGACATGATGAGGTAGCAAGCAGATCTCCGGCTCTCGCCTTCGCTTCTCTTGTTCCTCCTCCGGTTCATCTGTTTTTCTGCGCCTGTTGGCGTGTGACAGATCGAAGTGTGCCCTGTTTCTTCTTCTAGTTCGAGTTCGTTTCTCTTTTCCTTCTGGTTTCGGCCTCTCGTTTTGTTGATTTCTGGCGCTCGCCGCCGGCCTTAGCCGGCCCGCCTTGTCAAAATTCTGGCCTTTGCGTCTTGTTTTGTTCGTCTGCCTGATGTTTTCAGCGTTATGTCGTTTTGGTTCGATTCCGCGCTCTTGCTGACGTTTGGTTGATCTGCACTCTTGTATCTCCAGCGCCTGTTTCGCCGATTCCAGCGGCTGTTCTGAGTCTCCTGATTTGTTGCTCTTCATACCCTCGATTCGCTCTGCTCACGGCAATTTCAACGCTTTCCTTGTTTCAAATTGGATAACAAGCCATTTGTTGTTTACTCCTTAGGATTTGCACCTTCAGAGTCGCTTTTAGAGTTTTGGTGGAGACGACTTCTCGTAGTTCTTCACGCCGCCGGAGTAAAAAAATTTGGTTATCTTGCGGCTGCCTTCATCTCCGAGTTCTCTGATTGTGTTGTGTTCTTTTCCTTTGAGGCCGTTTTTTGCGAGGCGACCGATCTGTTTGTGTCCTGGTTTCACCGGCCGTTCACCCAAATGAGCGAGCGATTTGTTAAATGCAGTGCATCTCCTTGCCTGATCAAAACTCTAATCCGGCGACTTTTGTTTGCTGCCCTGCAGGTACCAAAGGTTCAGCCCTGACTGCCTCCCTCTCGGCAACGGCGGCGGCGGCGGATCCGTGCCTAGGAAGCCGGCGTCGAGGACGTCATACAAGGACGACGACGACGCCCCGGACGTGGCCACCGACGGCTCCCGCCTCGCCGCTTCCCTGCAGGTCGAGTCCAAGCCGCCGCTGCGCGCCCGCGCGCCGCAGCCGACGCCTCTGTCGTCGGCCGGCCGGAGCCCCGCACGCGACCACCACACCTCCGACTCGTCCGACACCGCCTCCCCGAGCTCGACCGTCGGGGACGTGCTGCTGCAGTGGGGGCACAAGAAGCGGTCCCGTTGCCGGCGGGATTCGGCCGCTACGGCGCAGCACGGCGTCGGCATCGGCGGTAAGATCCAGAGGCGCGCGTCGGCGCCGCCAGAGAAGCTGCTCATGCCTCCGCCGCCGCCTGCCGCGGGGTCCTACACGCGGGGGTCGTCCCACCTGCGGTCGGCCTCCTCCTCTGTGGCGGCGCGTTCCTCCTCCGGCGCCGGGGACGGCCGCCACGGAGGCCACTGCCCTCCCAATCACCACCACAGGTAAAACAAACGACGCGGGCTCTCGTCCCCTCCGTCTCGCGCATCGTTCTCTTCTCCTGTTCACCTCACCGTCTTTTTTTTAAGTATTTCCGCTTTTGCCCCCGGCGGAAACTCCTACAGCCGCCACCTGGAGTCGTGGTTGTGTTCTTCGGGTGCGTTCGTGCCTTTGCGGTGGTGGTGTTATTTATTCGCTCGGTATTTTTGGTCCTCGGGTTCGGGTCTTCCGTCTTCGTTTCGGTGAGCTGTACCGCCACATCTTTCCTCAGCGTTGGACGGAATCTTTTGCTCTGCTATGACATTAATTTCTTTTTTTAATTGATTATGGTATTGGAATATTTTTTCCTGAATATTGCTTGGGTCGATTTGACATAGATCGTTTGAATCTTCTAGCTAATTTTCTTCTTATTTAAATTTCTTGAAAATTGTCATTTTTTCGTGGGAAAGTTTTTAGTTTTGTGCGTGGATCTTCTACCTTGCCTTCCTTTGACAGAAACCAGTAGCCGTATTTGTCACACATCGTTGCATGATGCATAGGGGGCCCTACCAATAGTATTTCCCTATCTTCACACATCCGTTACTTTGTTTGGATTTTGGGGGCGTCGAGATGTTGATGATATTATGAATTGCAGAAAATCAAGAGGGGGAAAGGTAGTACATTCAGGTTGGGTAGATTTTGCTATAAATATGCGCGCCACCCTGCTTTGGTTTTGCTTTGCTGCTCATATTGCATCTACTACTAGTTAGGATGGGAGCCTCTACTATCTGCTAGTTATTCTTGTACTAATCCACCGCTTCTTCCCCTTCTTTACCCTTCCGCCTCCCGGCCTCACCTTGCCAACCACCACCGCAATCTCATCATTAATTTCCGTCAAAAAGAAAAAATCTCATCATCATTAATCTTTTCTTTGGCTGTACGTACGATCAGGTCCGTCGAGGAGCGATCGGGCGGTGTGCAGCAGAAGCGGTCGTCGCCTGACAATAAGACTCGCAAATCCGGCACGGACGCCGTGCTGCTGCACATGGAATCCAAGAACCACCACCACCATCACTCGCCGTTGACGGCCAACGGTTCCGTGGCCGGCAACAAGCTGGGCGTGGAGCTGCCGCGGATCTACGTGGCGCTGTCGCGCAAAGAGAAGGAGGACGACTTCCTGGCCATGAAGGGCACCAAGCTGCCCCAGCGGCCCAAGAAGAGGGCCAAGAACGTGGACAAGACCCTCCAAGTACAACCGCCTGATCTTGATGACCTGATCCGTTCCGTTGCTATCCATCTGTTTTGATGGATCGCAAAACTTACATGTCTGCGGTTTGTGTGCAGTTCGTCTTTCCGGGGATGTGGCTGTCGGATTTGACGAAAGGCCGGTACGAGGTGCGCGAGAAGAAATCCGTGAAGAAGGTACGTATAATCTAATCTAACCTTCGCACTTTGACGTTTGCTGTTCATGCATAGATTGTTGCTCCTGAAAGAAAAGGAAGAGAAAAGAAGATGGAAAATCGCTTAGAATTAGGGCATGGGGTTGAGTGCGAACAAAATGCAAAATAAAGCCGGAAAGCAGGTGGAATTAGTTGCCCTTTTCTTTCGGTCTGGTCCATGGCTCCCACGTGGGACCCGTGATGCTCCGTGTCCTCAATCCTCAGTTCTGCACCCGCTTTATTGATGCGAACGCGGAGGAGAATGGAGAAACAAGCGATCCGTGGCTTTGCCATTAGACCAAGGGTAATAATTTAACCTGCTGCAGTATAAGGACCAGTTGGTATCTGGTAACATGAGGCTGATTGTTTTAGCTGAGTATTGAAAATTGTGAAAAAAAAAAACGACGTGGTTATTAGGTCGTGCGTGTGGTATTTGAGTACTGTATACCCTCATTGCTTCCAAAATCTACCAACTGATAGTATCTTGCTGTATCTGGTATGCAGAAGCGAAGAGGCCTGAAAGGGATGGAGAGCATGGACAGCGACTCGGAATGATGGCGAGACGCTCCAATGAATACGGCAGAAATGGGTGGTATGTCAGGGATGCGGCCGTAGATGAAGCGGAGGAACGGCGGCGACCACTGTGGGAGCTCGCCAATGGGGCAGAGGAGAGGAGGGAGTACGTGGTGTCCAGTGTAGGAAGATGGGGATTGAGGAGACGCCGAGGCAAGAGTGGTTTCCGCTCCTCGCATCGCATCGAGCTGCCGCCCAATGAAAAGTTGGACGAATATGCAATTTTTGTGGGCCGAAAGATGTGTGTGGTTGGGAGGTCGGTTTCGTCTCGGGCTAAACCGCGTTTTTCCTTCCCGCGTCCGCGAGGCCGTCCGCCCGTCTTTGCTTGGAACGTGTTGCCTGGTGAGTCGTAGCTTGTTCATAGTATTCCACCGGTTCTCTTCTCTGGCAACAATCCGTTTACACCTGATCAGATAGCATCTCTGATCTCGCGGTCCTTTTGTTTTACTAGCTCTGGGACCAACATATTTGTCATCTACTAGTTATTTTTTAGTCGTTTGTGTTAAACGACAACTAAAAAATAACGGAGGGAGTATATCAGAGGGCATCTCCGTTGATTGCCTCAGCAGATCGAAACATGGAATCGGATTCCGCCAAGTTGCTCCTGATGTTTAATTTGAAGGGACAATTGTGTTATTGACCCTGCTTTGACATCTAATTGTCTCAGATCTAATGGTTAGAGATTATTGATTATACCATATTATAGATTACATACTAGTCGTTGCAAACCCAGCTCTTGATGTTTGCGGCCGTGTTACTTTTACGTCACGGGACACTCGGGTCGTCTCGTCTTCGCTCTGCCTTGCTCTTCCTCGAGGTCAGTCGTTCCGTATCGTCTCAGGCTCTCGATGATCTGCGGAAGTCGGAACATATGCGTGACATTTTATACACAGCTGGGAACAAGAAACGCAACTAAAACGAGGAAGCGGAAACCACAAACTCGGATCGCAACAGCCCAGAATTTAACAGACGAAACACATCGAGGACTCATTTAAGGTGCACCCAAGTATACAACAAACTTAGAACCAGCAGCTAATGCAGTCACAGCATCACAGGATGGGGTACAAGTTAACAAGCCCAAGCACTTTATACACACCAGACACCATTTTGCATTGTATGTATCACGATCCTCCAGCTTGGAGTTAGTGCTCTTCGTTTTGCCTAAATGCATACAAATGAACTGTGGTAGCTCATGCATGGACACGGTTCCATATATCTGATAGAAATACGTCCTGACTGATGCCAACTGAGATGCTTCAGTCCTAACGAAAGAGCCTAGGAACAGATCTACGTGGGATCTTCCCTTCAAGCTTCAGTCTTCTATATGCTTCCCTGACGTGGCAAGGCCTGATGGGTCCAGAATCCTTCCTCTCTGTCATAACTACTCTAGCTGCAATACATGCAATCAAACTGTTAAGAAAATAACATATGGAGGCCATCCTACCATTTTTTTCTTTTTTTTTAAAAAAAAAAGAGCATGTGCTCAATACATTATTGTGAACCATACATGCAAATTCCTCTACTAGTAATAAAGTATTCTATTTTATATAGTGAGCTTGATGGTAAAAATAAACTTCTGGACAGGGTAGCAGACAGAAGGTGAACCAAAAGCATAGACCTGTACTGACTAAGATTAATGTTTAGCAGTATGATTGTCACACTTAGATATAAGTACAAATCGTTTAATAGGTCAATGCCACAGCAGGTAGAATTCATGTGGAACAAATAAAATAACAGAACTACTATGAACTTGCCTGTTTCAATTAGCTCACCAACAAACATTTTTGCTATTCCTGACACCACAATTGTCGTTGGGATAGATATCTTTTGACTTCCAGTGATGCTTGCCAATATCTGCAAGTACACAAAATAGCCGATCAGCTCGAGAAAAAATCCAGCTAATGTATATCACCATCTCAGGATGCTTCATAAAAAACATCTATCATATTTGATTTATCAGGTTGCAACTGTAAGACTTCAGAATGCACACCAAGATACTGATGTTAGTAGTATATTGAAGAAGATATATTCAAATATTAACTTACAAATGCCAACAACAACAACGTGTTTAATCCCAAGCAAGTTGGGGTAGGCTAGAATTGAAGTCTGCAAGGACCAACAAAAGGAGACAAATGAAAAGAACAGAAAAAGGGAGAAAAGGGTTTTAGTAAAAAAAAGCCAGAATTGAGAAATATTTGGACACAAATTGGATGATCCATTGGAGCAGATCATCCAGTTACGAAATTAGAAGTGAATAAGTAACGAGTCATACCCTTCTCATGTTAGATTTCTGGAATCCAGATCTCCGGAATGATTCGTACCGGTTCATCTGTTCTGCAGTAAATTGGGACAGTATAGCGCTGACAAAGAAAGCAGTTAAAACATAAGATATTTTCTTATCATAGACATGACATTTTTGTTTCTGTAACTGGAATGAAATACACATCCCTCTCTAATTACGAAGGCCCAGAAGAGAAAATGTATTTTTGTTTCCAGAAACTGTCACAATGTAGAAAATGATTGAGACAAACTTCCTTTCCAATTCGCAGATCATCACTCAAACTACCCTATCCAACGCTGAAAAGGGATCCAGGAAGGGAATTTCTAAGAAGCCCTCCTGCTTATTTTGTAAGGAGGTTGATTCAAATACAAGACGAACACTACACACGTGGATGTGGACTCCATCCAACGCTATCTGTACAAAAGATAAGGGCGAAATTACTGGAATCGCCCACATTCGACAGTCGACACACGGATGTTAGCTTTGTTACATATAATTGGTCTCTGTGGCTGTATGGTCAACATGTGCAGAATTAGGGGTCAGTAAGGTGGTGTTCTCAAAAACACACATAGATTCAACTAAAAAACAGGATTATGCCAAATCAAAGGAATGGTACCACCAATGATCCAACGATTGCGAAACAGGAAGGCACCATCAGGCACGTACTTCATCTTGGCAAGCTTGTCGGGGTCGCCGGTGCTGGAGGGGAGCTTCTCGAGGTCGACCTCCATGTGGTCCTCCTCGTCGTCGTCGTCCTCCTGCTCCCTCCCCTTGGCCCTGGCCGCGTACGCGGAGAGCGGCACCGGTGGCGCGGTCGACGACGAAGGGCGATGCGGCGGAGGCAGGGCGTGCGAGGGGGCGCCGCCGTCGTAGTCCTCGGCGTCCGCGGGGGCCGTGGTTGCGGCAGCGTCCTCCTCCTCGGGCAGCGCCGGCGATTCCGGCGGCGAGTCCTGGTCCTCGGCGGCAGCCTCGAAGGGGTCCTTCATGGTGGCGAGCGGTGGCTGCGCCTGCACTGCGTGAGATGGTTCGCGAGAGGCCGGCCGGACAGACGGTGCTCGAGCTCGAGGAACGGAAAGAGAGACGAGCAGTAGTTCTGGGCCTGCATCTTGGGCTCTTGTTTGTCAGTTGTTCTGGGCATTTGTGGGCGTTCAATTGCGTAGCAACCGCCCATGTCCACAACTCGGGGACCTGCAAGCTCGAGGGCAGTCTTATAAAAGGGTCATCACAAATCACGGACTTCTCTCAACAGTTTTTTACCAGCCTTTCAAATAAGTTGTTTTTTAACAAGTTTTAAGGGCCCGTTTGGATGGATGAAACGTTTTTGATTCTGGGTAGAATTACTTGAAACTGATCTAAACGGCAAAAAAGAAAAACGTTTTAGGGAAGAAACACTTTGAAGTGATTCACTTTTTTGAACTGTGGAGGTGAAACACCTGAAAACGTGTTTCACACCTTGGAACGCTTTGGTCAATCGTAACTTGGGTCTCAGTTCTAATAAAATTACGAAGAATTGCCACCATCCTAGAATGCTTCAGATCAAAGGCCAAAATTGTTTATCTTCATTTTTTTCTGAACTCGTCAACGTGATAATACAAACAAAATAAAACTTACAAGAACCAAATATCAGCCATGATATGTTACAACGTTCTCACTACGGGTCAGCATTACGACCGGAGGCTACCTTTTTTATTATCAACGTCATTACATAATCACAAACATAAATGAAGAATAATCACAAATCAGTCAGGGTTAAATGGGTCAATTTAGCATTTCTCTCCTCTCTCCTAAAACTGAAACAAATATGCTAGCCAAACAATTTCTAAAGTGATTTTATTCCAGAGTTTGAAACCGTTTCCGCTTTGGAACTGAAACGTTTCTGATTCTGTGTGAATCTGGAACCGTATCAAACGAGGCCTAACTATGTCAAACATGGCCTAAAACATAAATCAGAGCATCCGAGTCTTGTCACTTTATAAATTACTCTCTCCATTCTCAAAAGTTCGTCTCCTCAAAAATAAACTAGCAAACAACAAGAACGAAAGGTACAAGTCAACCAACTGCAACCTGCAGAACCTGAACTGTATGTTTCTCTGGAGAGCAAACAACCAGCCGACTCATGAAAGCTGGCTCATCCCCATACATAGGGGCAGATCTACAGGGGTCGGAGAGTTCGAGACCCGACTTTCCAAAGTAAAGTGGAGCCTCTTTTGAGTTCCTTCATGAATTTTGTACAATGAGAAATAAATTTGAAGAACTACCTTCATGAATTTTGTACAATAAGAAATGAATTTGAAGAACTAAAAGTTGAAGATGAATGCAAGCAAACTTTTCGACGAAATGTTTTAGGATAAAACATTGGTTCGAAGTTTAAATTTATATATGAGAACATTTGAAGTTGTGTTTATTAAGAGTGTAGTTCAACCCCCTAAACTTTCGGTCTGAATATGCGACTGCTCATACAATACAATATTAGGCTCACTACCACAAGGCTTCTAAGCATTTCAAAAGACAAATAACAGCACTAATAAAAGCAGTTTTGATACATAAACGCAGGATAAGAAAAGCGAACAGATAAGATGGCGCCGTCAGCAAAGACTGGATGTGAGATTACAAACCATCGAAATCATTCTGGAAAAAGTTGCACAGCCTTACACATATATTCATCGCCACAAATCTCAACCATAGATGTCCGAATCAAAAACCTATTTCAGGCCATAAAGAACCAAGCGAAAACGAAAGGGTTATATATATAGCGGGCTGCAAAGACACGTGGAATCTGTGAAGAAAATATCAACAGCCTTCTCAGTTTTTTTCGGTTTCCTTTTCTTGATAATGGAAGAAAAAATAACACAATATGAAGTTATTGTGCACAATAATTCTAGAAATTCCTAACCTATCATCACGTACTTTTTTTGCTCTTTTCTTCTATGTCAGCTCCTAAAGCAAGTACACAGACTCTCAGATAAAACAAACAGCTCCTACTAAATCAAGTACAGACTCAGAGAGAACAAACACGACATATCAGCCAGTCAGCAAAACACACACTAAAATACATGCAGCGATGAGACCAACTTGCTCCTTTCAGATTGCAGCGCAAACCGCTTTGCAAAACCTCTGCAGTATAATTAGGAAAAAAAAAGCGCAACATAGGGAAAATAATCCCTCAAGATGGGAAACACGGAAACCAAGGAGGGCAATACAATGCCTTAGTGCCAGAAGTAACAGATACACGGTAGGTCTCTACCCATGTGTCCTGCAACTTTTTTTTTCCAGTCATCGAACGTTTCTCATGGGAAGACAGGTCTGGCTTCATTATTTTTCCTTTTCCCACTTGTATGAGGAAATGGAACAGATCCAATAAGAATTCTCATTCTTGGCATCCCAGGCATCAAATTTACCAATTCAGGTTGAAGGAGACTCAAGTTTCCCAGTTCAAGCAACCCCTACTTTTGGCATCCTTATATTGCAACCTCGTTGGGTTGCTCCTCACTGCTTCTGGCTGTATCAAGTACAGTTGTAACATTGTTGCTCTGCTCCTCATTTCTCTTGGCAATATTGTCAAATTCCACCGTGGCATTACTATGTTCCTCGTTATTCTTAGTTCTATCAAGCTTTGTGGCACATACGGACTGAGTTTGCTTCTTAATTTCTGGTGGCTTTTCAGCTTTTGGCTGCACAAAAAAAAAAACTAACATTAATGAGGGGCAAACAACTGACATTTGTCAATGCTAATGCAAATGAGAAAACAAAAAAACAAATCAGCATAGTTGACTATCTGGCACTAAAATCTTCCGCCCCTGCAAGTTAGCAAATCTCGACTGCAATACCTTTAAAAAATCATAAGCCTACAGGCATAGCATTGTTTTTTACAATATTTGATAAGGTTAAACTTGTTACTTTTGTTATGAATATTGGATCGTCTGATCTTGTATTATTTAGGAGGTCAGTGGCCTCTATATATAGATGCACAGGATGACAAATATGCAAATGAGTCTCTAATACATCATCTAATATAAAACTATTATTATATCTCTAACACCCCCTCAAACTCAAGGTGCATCAAGAACATTGAGTTTGAAGATAAAAACATACTGAAGTCACAAAGATGATCTTTGGTGTCACTAAGCAGAACGACGAAGTAGATGAAACAGCAAAACAAGAGCCGGCAAAACTAGCACGCGCAGCGAAAGACGAAGTCAGTCAAGCTCCCAAACATGATGCGAATCACGACGACGAGGATCAGCACCAACCAGAGATCGTCCATGAGCAACTCCCAGAGTCGTGGACCACACATATGTAGACGCATACGAGGAACCCAATCACAACAATTAGTGCAATTGAAAAGCACTAGACACCGCATAGCTGGAATTCCGACCGAAGAAGAAAAAGTCATCATGATGAAGATGACAAAAACGGCAAGATACAAACATATGCAACGGCGGGTGACGGCGAGAGCGCAACAAAAGCGGCGCAAGCAGCATTTTTTTTTACGAGGCGTAAACGGAGCTCCCGAATCAATGATAGATCAAGACGTCACAGGCAGCCAAAACGAAAGCGTCCTAGAGACGTCAATTCCATCCTAGATCCAAAGAAGAGCCAACACGCCACATATTTTCTTTTTTTTTTTGTAATGGAACCCTAGAGTGTCCTCACAGCATAGCTGTTATCTCTCTTTTTTTGCAATGGAACCCTAGAGTAACCTAACAGGAAGAAACTTGATAAAAACGGCACAACTCCTCACAAGGTAAATCTGATGTCATGCTGACGTAATCATGATGTCACACTGACATCAGCATGACATGGCCACATGCATTGGTGCGTGCAGAACCACGGAGCCGAATGAGGATGCGCAGGAGCAGCGCGGAGATGGCGTCCATGAGAACGAAGGCCGCTGGAGGCTTGAAGACCGCATATGATGTCGACGGTGAAGAACGCGCTGCACCCCGCTGAGGCGACGAGGAGGTCTCCGACGGCCGCGGGCGCACGCAGAGCGCGCACATTATGATGCCCTCCCGTCCGATGCCGAGCACGTAGATGAAGTTGACGAGGCGGAACACGACGCGGTACTGCGACTCGATGCCGATGACGAGATGGCCGTGGAAGTGGCGAGGGGGTCGTTGTCCGACCAGCTACTGTGGAGGCCGAGCAACGCCCGTCTGCCAGATCCAGCAGAGGAGCGGATGGCAGATCAACTCGCAAGCGGAACGTCGGCGAACTTCCTTGTAGATCGATCCCCGTTGACAAGTCTCTTACGTGAGTTTGACCAACGCCGCAAGCAAGTCACCCCCCAAATCCGAGAAACCTCACAATCTCCAAACCCTAGATGAAGGAGCGGGGACGGAGCTAGCGTGGCGATGGCGGCGGCGAGCTTGGGGCAGAGAAGTAACACGCGGCTGCCGCCGGAGGTGAACCGTGTGCTGTACGTGCGGAACTTGCCGTTCAACATCTCGAGCGAGATGTACGACATCTTCGGCAAGTATGGAGCCATCCGGCAGATCCGGCGGGACGTCAGGGAGTAGCCCTCCGCGGCGGCGACGACGAGACCGATAGCCCTCCGGCAGGCACGGCGTAGGAGAACGACGGGATCCACCGGCGGCGGCGGGATCGATAGGCAAAGCACCGCCGCCGCCGGAAAGCAAAATTAGAGTAGATCTAAAACCTAAGCTCTGTATACCATGTTATGAATATTGGATTGTCTGATCTTGTATTATTGAGGAGGTCAGATGTCTCTATATATAGATGTAAAGGATGACAAATATGCAAATGAGTCCCTAATACATTATCTAATATAATACTACTATTATATTTCTAACAACTTTATAATCATAAAACACATTTAACAGATCATAGGACAATATATAATATAATTTCTATTAAATGATTTTGAATGTTGTAAGCAAATGTGCAAACACATAGGATACCTTAGTGATAAGTAAGCAGTTTAGTTTATTCAGTACCTACCAATTGGTGATCAAGTGATGCAGCAGACGGCTTGCCTCTTCTGTCCTGCATTACTTTCTGCCTATTTTCATAGAAGTCAAAGTCGTCCAATATTGATGTTTTACATGAGAAGTTCTTGAAAATGTTCAACATCTCGGTACCTTGTGGAAATTTGATCTGGATCGGTGAGGCATTTGATCAGAGGTTGAAGAAAAATATAACATTTTTACAGTGTGATAGAAGCATAACAGGCTTATTAGGACCAGAATTGAACACTTAATTGATAAGTAACACCACAGACTCGAATAAAAAGAATTAAGACCACACGGTGCACAATAGAAGCAAAAGAAAATGAGAGACTGAAGGACTTCTGTTTCAGTCTCACAGATCATCCGGATCATGAAAGCAAACAAGTTATCTATCACACAGTGCAAAATAGGGATTAACTGCATCTGCAACAAGGAGAACGGCAACAACATGAAATTTTATGTACAAACAAATTTATTAAGTGTTGTCAAGAAACGAATGTTAACATGCAAAACTAGCCGTAAGCATGCCAAAGAACCCTAGTAAGATATTGGAAGTAATACCTCTTGTGTGTCCCTGCTATTTGCCACGGGCTTGTTCTCATTATTCTCTAAAATTATGTGGCGAAACTGTGGATTAGGAACATCCTTGATAATGTGCCATTTTACTGGAAAGAAACCATTCCACTTGTCCTGTTGCCAGAAGTTCATATTCTTATTGAAATCTACTGGACCAACCATCTCAGCCACACCACAGAACTGGCCACTTGCGTTGACCTGATCATCATGCATAATAATTAATATAAATGATCAAAAGAAATTAATAAAAATATCCTTTTCCTAAAAATGCCACTCAGATAAGGAACTCATTAACTTGCCACAATATTTTCAAGAAAAAACAAAGTATTCATACAGTTGAAACAAGATTGGCACTCATGGAACTCGTGCTCATTCACTTGTCATAAAATTTTCAGGAAAGAAAACAGCAAAATATTATCAAACACTTATAACAAGGCTGCAGCTACTGCGTGTTTCACTTACTGGCACAGCATGCTTAGAAGAATCAGATGGTTACGGGAACAGAAATTTAAAGTTACATGGACCAAAGATAATTAAATGGCATCTACATATATAACATTACTAACAGTTCCTGTTGTGCACTTCATGTGAAACTCAGCACTGAAACAATTGTAGCAACTTAGAAAAAGAAAAGAGAGAGAGAGAGCAAATGTTTGGATATGGCATGGGCATGCCCTACTCTGATATTCAAGGTGATATTCACGAGAAAATTCCTCTCTAGGAACAAGGAGTAGTATTTAACTTACAGAAAAGAAAAGAAAAACAGGGCATTTGGTTCCTCTTTCTGCTATCCTTTCTTGTGCAAGTCTATAGGCGTTGTCCAGCCTTTTGTTTCCATTAGGAGTACTTGCCCAGACATTGTACTTGATACTTTTGTGAATATCATCTTCACTGTAAGATTTAATGACAAAGAATAGAGCTTGATCATATTTTGTAACAAAATCTGAAAGATTATATGCATTTATGCTTGTTGCGACAGGTGAAGCTGTGCAATCATTAGCATCTCCTGCACTTGACAACACACCAAGATCATCTTGAGTGATCAAAGTGTGTTTCGAGTCATCAGTGTGGTTATTCTCGTTAGATATATCACAATCACCATGTCCATTGAGTTTACTTCTCGCCTTAAGCTTGTCACTGTTGTTCCAGCTTTTACTACTTTCTTTCAAACTGGTTCCTTTGCTTTGATAAAAACTGTTTTTTCCTTGGCCACTATGAATCAAAAACTTGCTAGATGGAAGGTACCCTTTTGTCATAGAAGCACCATATGCCTAACATGAGAACAAGCACATCAACATCAGTTTCCTACTTTAGGGACAAAACATGATCTATTCTTAACAGAAATTTCAGGTACCTTGTTTGCACCCTTTGATGATGGGTTATTATTAGCAAAATCGAGTACAGTATCTAGAGCTGATGATGGCCTTTTAGCAGTATCTGGTGCGATTTTAGCGTTGCGGGCAACTTTTAAAGAAGGAACAGTGTGCTTATGAGAAGAGTATTTTGGTCTTGCAGCGTAATTTGTTTGATGCACACCAACAGGATGTCCCTGGACTCCATCCAGAAGAACAAAAGAAGGGTCCCATGAGTATGCAGGTACTAACTCAGATCCATAAGCAATTGGTTGAGTAAAAATGCCAGGTGCACTAGGATCCTGCACTGGCATTGCAGTATAGTAATATGGTTCGTTGCTGACATATTGACTATTGACACCAGTAATGACTCCTGAAGCACCTGGACTATAAGTAGCATATCCATCTTCATACCCCGGAAGGTAACACAAATATGCTCCATTATCAGCTTGAACCACCTGAAACATAAATAAATCAGATATAAGTATGGTTCTCTTGCAATTTGATAGCTGCACCTTCAAGGAACAATGCATCCCATTCCAAAAAAAAATGATGGCACCAAAGAATCGATAATTGGGGGCTTCACAAGAACAACAAAAATTCAATTATCCGTTCTTAAAACTGAATACTCCAAACAACATTTTTGTAACATGCACTTCATCATTCAAAATTATGATTGGAAGTACAAGTAAGGGCTTATCCTAGCTAAAACAGTTACATCAGTCGGTAATAATTCAACTGTGTTTATATTGGCCAGTCAATAGAACAGTCATTTTTTAGATAATGGATAGTCATGAGGTTATGAAAGCATGGAGTGTGATGGAAACCAGCATAAAACATGACAAAGTTGATTAATAAAGCTTAGAGACTTTTGGAACAAGGAGAATAAAATAGGAATAAAGAGGCACACTAGAAAGAAAGTTGACCACTTTTCCAAACATAGCAAAGAAAAGATGATAACAAATAGGTGCAAAGCTTGTGGGTACGAGTAGGACCATACCCCCATAAAGATGCACGAAGAGGTTAACCATTGGTAATTTTAGGTAGGAGAACTAGTTACTGCTGTACAAAAGGCTTATGCTACTACAAGCTTACGACTTACTTCAGGGTGCATCTCTAGGCCATTATATCCAACAAAATAGCCATTCTCATCCCACCCTCCATATGAGCCTGCAATAAACAATCATATAGTCAAATGGAAGAACAGAGTTTTTATAATTTTCATATCATAATGTTGATTTGCCCACCTGGATAATAATATCCGTAGCAATACATCCCTTGGTCCCCAACAGAAGCTTCTTGGTTTATTCCACTTTCCTTCACTGTACTAGCTGCATCGCCCGAGGAAATGCAAGATATTGCATCAGAAGAACTCGTGCCTTCCTTAGCAGGCTACAAAGGTTGAAGGTGAAATGCATCAAGGAGACCATAGATATAGCACAGCCAACTAACCACGGAACATAAAGGTGTTTCTTATACGCTAAGATAAGAAAGTTAGATATAGTGTACAGGAATGAGAATCTCACCAAGTTGATATTGCTTGCCTTCACGTTAGCATCAATCTTCAAGTTGTCCATTGCCTCTTCGATAGCTGGATGACAGAAAAGTCAAGGATTGCAAACAGAATATATACTTATAAAGGTCACTGTCCAGGGCTTTCGAAAAAATATAAAGGTCACTGTCCACGAGTGACCAATGAAATAAACCAACACAACAGAGCCACCATTATCATCAACATAACACCAGCTTGACATTATGCAGCTAATAATTGCCCTTTATCAACTCATCTAGATCTAAAAATATGGCACCGACCATTTGATAAAGTGCATATAATTTATTTCCATTCTCAAACACAAGGACGCTGAAAGAACTCTGATTGAGAAATTACATTGACTGAGACGTGCAACACAAAACCTAACCAATAATTTGGAATCCTTCTCTACAGGCACCATATTATTGGTGCACCTGTCAAATAAATGGGAGTTGGCTCGGCTCTCACCATCCAACTCAATAATAACGGGAACCTAATATTAGTATATTATACTAAATTTCTTATAGCAAAGATATGATGATGGGACGGGAAAGCCCAATAATGTGAACTATCAAGGCTGAAAACTAAACGGGTCAAAACTAGATTAAGTTCCACACAACTGGTTCCTGAATGAAAAAAAAAAAGAAAAAGAAAAACAGAACAGGCAATTCGCTGATCGTGCAAACTTCGATTCAACGTAATATCCACGTACTGAAAGAATCTGTTTTTGTTTCTAAAAGGCCGGCCGGATTAACACTGCTGTTTCGTGCAAGAAAAGAACGGGAGAAGATGACTCGGAAGCAGTTCAAAAGGCAGAGAAATTTGATCGAGTACAGCCCGTAACGAAAACGGGAACCAAAACGAATATGTTAATGCAACAAAATAGAGAATTTTTCATCCAACAGTGTGTCGTTTCAATCATGTATTTCGAAGAGGATAAGAATTGAGTTGAACAGCAGCCGAACAAAATTCACAAGCACTCAGCATCGCAGGAATTCCAGAAATTTATTCATCCAACAGAAAGGTCACAAAAAAACAGCAGCAGCAACACAGGAACGCAAAGAACCAGTCCATCTGATCCGCCGGTCGCCGGATGGGAGAGAGAAATGAAGTGGTCTCGGCGCGCGGCGCGCTCAGATGTAAGAGTCAGAGAAGTAAGGATACGTTTGTGGCGCGGCTCGCCCTTGGGCTCCATGAGACCACACCACAGGTCGCCGCAGAAGAAACCGGGGTTGCTCCGCGCGCCCTCCAGCTCGACCGCGAAAGGGTGGGCCCGGGACCGCCGGAAGAATCGTAGCCTGCTCCGGCCGCCGCTGCAGGGAAGAAGCTTTTCTGGTGGACGACGGGTTTTCGGGATGCTGTTCTGGCTGGTTCAGTAGACGACTCCCGAGTCACGACGGTGTAGGTCTGGTGTTGCCTCGCAGGTTTCTTTGCAGGAGTTTTGCAGTGTTCAGGCTGCTACATATATGATTCTCTTTCTTGTTTTCAAAAAAATCAAAATAAATTAGAAAACGATAAATTTTAGAGATGGAGGGAATAAATTGCACATCGATAGTATTCTGGTACCTTTTGTTTTGCTGGCAGATACCGGAAGATAAACCAGAATGAATTTCGCGAGAACTATATTACGGTCGTAAAAAACTATCATAAAACTACGCCATTGGTGGAAGGAACAACCGTCCAAATGAATCTGCCCACCACCACTCAAACAGAGTTGATGTGTTCCTCGGCCTGCTTAGTATTCAAAGCGTAAATCCAGGTTTCTTATTTGATCTGCGCGGAGTAAACCGTGCTGGCGTGTGCATGTTTCATCCGTAACTGACATAGATTCCTGTATTAAAATTAGTTTCAATGCAACGCGGCAGAAGCCAAGCCGAACTCTTGTTGGCGAACTCGGTGCCATGCGGGTGCGGTGCAGGTTGCGCGAGGATCGCCGGTCCGGCGAGCAAGGGATGGGATGGGCTTGTAACGCTACAAGGATGGGATGGGATGATGCTCCCCTAGCCTCGAAACAAAAAAAAAAAGGGAGGCGCAAAGGAAACCAAAGTGATGCAGGCTATTTCCCTCCCCTCTGATTTGACATCTTCAGATGAGGAATTGGGCAATGGAGCGGTGGTCCTTGCTCTGCATATAAAACTTGCATAATATGCAGAGAAACCGGGAACGGTTCTATTTCCGCGACAAGAAACTAAAATCATTTAGTAGGGTTCTAGTGGCAAGGCATAGGCATCTTGTCTTGCATTTCCCATTTTTTCCTCCTTTGTTTATTGTGGTGGAATATATTTTGTCCCGTCGGTCAAGCAGGGTACTGCATGCATCACCTCTCACCTTGGGGAAGGGAAATTCCCAGTGGAATATATCGATCTTATTGGGACCTACATTGATATGCTCATGTCATGCGGCTACGATGTGACGCATCTGTTGTACTTGACGGTGGCAAAAGGATACCCTGCCAAATGGAAGAGGCAAGCAAACGGCAGACGCAGGCGGACACGGCTTCCCTCCTCCTGTTTGTACTCTCATGCGTCCTACAGCTGATGTGTCATCATCTTATTTGTTGTGAAGATATGGTAGTTCAACTGAGTATTAATGAAGAATCAATAATATTTTGACACGTCAACGGGAAGACGTATGGGAGGACCGAATAGGAGGAGGGGGCAGCCGCTGAAGGGAAGGAAGCAGACGAAGGTGGTGGTGGGAGCTCAGTGAACGCGCCGATCCTCCAAGCTGGGCATTCCTTGTTCTGCAGCGGGAGACGTCTTTAAATGAAGCCCGAGATGACTACGAAAACTTGAAGCCCAGCAAGCTAGTATGCGCTTGGCGCCCGGCCCAACGGCAACATCTCAAGGGCCCGACCCGATCCACGCAGAGCGAAACCCTAGCGCCGCCGGTACAATATCCTTCTCGCGCCTCCTACTCGGCTCGGGCCCTCCCCGTATCGCCGCCGACACCACCCCGCACCGCGCCGCCGCCGCCCACCCGTCGCCGAGATGGTATGCCGCTTCTCCTCCTCCTCCTTTCGTTCCTATCCCTCCTACGTCGAAAACATGTAGCCTTTGGCGGCTGCCTGCGTAGTAGTAGATATGATGATCTCCTGTGCGGAATCAGGCCTAAACATCGGTGTTGTCGTTAGCATATAGTTGGGCACAGAATATGCACGCTTCAAATTGAGATGAGGGGCCTTGTTGAACGTTGTGCCCTTTTCTACAGCGAAACGCACAAAATGTCTCGACTTCACTTACGTGAACTGTAGTAAGCCCCATCCCAAAGTTTACCGCCATCCTTGCTAGCCCCCCTGGGTTTCCCGGCTGTTTGCTCCGGCGGTGGCGTGGCGGGAAGGTATGTAAGGGGGGCGGCAGCGGTGGCTACTGTTAGGGTTGCCCCTGTGTCACCCGCGAGAGTGGCTGCCACATTAGCATTCACAAGTGCACTTGCACCAATCATGCCACATTGAACAAATTTAGCTAGCACCGATCTAATTTATTGTTTTTTCATTGTTTTGTCAGACGAAGCGCACCAAGAAGGCTGGAATCGTTGGCAAATATGGTACAAACCGTGAAGACATGAAATATTTCTATTATCCAATCATTTTTTATAGTACTTAACAAATGTTAACCCTTGCAAATTATGATATACAGGCACTAGGTACGGTGCCAGCTTGCGTAAGCAAATAAAAAAGATGGAGGTGTCTCAGCACTCCAAGTATTTCTGTGAGTTCTGTGGGAAGGTATATCTTCTGTCAACCAGCCTCTTTATGCATTTTCCCGTATGCTCTTGTGCTGCTTGTGGATTGTTAGTACTGATTTGTATATAACAATTGTGGTATTTGAGCAAATAATGAGTTTGTTTTAAGTTTAGTTCATTTTGTATGTGGGGACTTACCACATTGGATAAATTGCAAGGCCTGATTTGTCTGTTCGTAAAATATGGATGTTGAGAAACACAATATTTGTTCTAAGTCTCCCTTTATGTTTGTACCAGTTTGCTGTCAAGAGGAAAGCAGTTGGGATTTGGGGATGCAAGGACTGCGGGAAGGTCAAGGCTGGCGGTGCTTATACCATGAAGTATATTTCTGCCAACTCTGTTTTTTCCTTCCAAAAAAACCTAGTGGAAGAGTTGTTGTCACAATATGTTCGCTAATTTTGCTCTATATATTTGCAGCACTGCTAGTGCTGTCACTGTCAGGAGCACAATCCGTCGCTTGAGGGAGCAGACTGAAGCATGATAATAAACACTGTTTTCTCTTCAGGTGTCCTGGGTTTTTTGTCGAGTGAACACTTGCTATATTGGTGAACAAAAATATTGCCTTCTACCTGAAACTATGCCGTTGGAAGTTTGTGTATGGTTGACTGTTGCAATGTTTATTGGTTACCTATGATCCTGTTCACTTCTTTGTAGTTTTCACACTTCTATGTCGCTGCAATTCTTTCTGCTTGTGCTTGAAATTCGTTAACAATGTTTGAAATCAACGAGGGCTTTTGCTTATGGTGGTGTAAGTATCTTGAATTTCTAATTAGCTACATCTAAGAGCTTCAGGACAGGACCGGAGGATAAACACAGCACCACTTTAATTGGACATTTACACGCTGAACTGTACCATGAACTTTATGCTGTTATTGAACTCCAACGTTCAATGACATCCTGTAACGGTTCGTTTCTCAGAGCCTGGTCCCTCTAATCAATTGGCGTTTGTACGGATCCGATCAAGGGTTCTGTCGTTTCTCCCTGTTAGTGTGGGCTCCGTTATTTCTCCCTGTTTGTGTTGGGGTCCAGAGCTAAACAGAGCTGTTGCTCTTTTGGCTCAAATTCAGTTCGAGGAAAAGCAGAGACATCCAGTTCAGGATAAGTGCTGACTGGCAAAAGCCGCCCGGCTTAATCTGGAGAAAAATTATGCTGCCTACACTCAACTCAGCGCATAAATGCACTGAGCAGTTTGTAAACAAAAATGGGTGTAATGTAAGTGGAACGTTGCATAAATGCTGAATAATCAACTCCCTCCATCTCTAAAAATTTGTCGCCTTTTAGTTCAAATGAACTAAAATGTGACAAACTTTTGATGACGGGGGAGTATGTAATTTCCTCAAGAGATTATTTGATAGTTCAAATTTCCGCCAGTAATGAAACAGAAGTTTGTGTTAAATACTTCAGGTCACCCACAGATTAGCTAAAAAGGCTCCTGTGCCGCACTTCAGCACTTCGTGTTCAAATCTTCTTAAGAAGGGCTTTGAGATGCAGCTGTAGGCTAGTTGCGTTTGTTGCCATCTGAACAACGTATGACAGCTCCCCATCTACCACTTGAAAATCCCTTGTGATCTGCTTCACCTGACAGTACCAAAACAAATGTAAAAATGTGATTCGTCGGATATAAGCTAGAATCCACTTAAGAATAAACACATCCCAGTTGTATGTAATTCTGTAGAAGCTGTAATATGCCAAAATAATCCAGTTCAAAATAACATGTGAATGCGATGCAATCCATCATCTAATCATCTCTTCCGACAATGTTTAAAGCATACTCCTCTATTTTTCTTTTGTTGATGTTGGTTAGTTCAAAATTGAACTAATCAACATCAAAAACAAGAAAGTGAAGGGAGTATCGGATAGTTAAAGCAAAAAAAAATCCTCAAAATTTTGAAATGATATCTTTCAGCACACGAAAAACATCATCACAAAAAGTTATATTAGACAAAACCTGATATAAAAAATATAACATCACAGTTCCTCTTTAGTTATCCAGTGAGCAGTACCTTTGATGCATTCCCAACAAGTTCGCTTTGCAGTGTCACTGTTTTCTTTTCGGCATCATATGAACCCTTCTGCATTTTATTTATTGTTTTTGAGAAGTGAGATGAGATATGCAGCTAAAATATAATAAATCATACTTTATACTTAAGGAATGTAAATAACACAAGAACTTATGAAGGAAAAAGGAAACTTTTTACCAAGAAGTTCCTAGTGGTCATTTACGACTTAACTTTTATAGTACGTTCTCACAAATAGAAGAAATAAACTACAATGATGGATACAACATATTGGCATGACAAAAAGGATACAATTACTTTTCATTTTAAATGCCAATTTCCTTTGTATTCTCCCAGCTAATCATGGTGACAAACCATGGGAAACAAGAGAGGAGAAACCTCTAAAGGTCAGCCACTTCAACGAAATTAGTCATAGCCTAAATTTGCATGAAAGAAATTTTTATCAACTATCATCCAATCAAATCATATGGAAAAACAGTCCTAAGTAAACTACAAACATTTATTCAACTATTCATATTGAACCAAAAACACATTTCTTAGGACCCCTAAAATTGAACAAGCCTCTTACAGAAATGTAGGGAAAGGCTGCGTACAAAAGACTCAAATGGGTCGGACCCTTCCCCGGACCCTGCGCAAGCGGGAGCTACATGCACCGGGCTGCTCTTTCTTTTTTCCTAAAATTGAACAAGCAAGAGTGGCTACAAACACAACATTACTTACTAATTTGCCATGATGTTCCTCATGCACAATTCAATATTAAACTACCATAATAGAATGAAGATCTCTAAAAAGATGTGCATAGGCTCAATACTAATTGTGTGGGATCCATGTAGCTGCCTCTCTTGCACGGCAACACAAACAACTTTTCCGATACCGGCTCAAGGAACGGAAACGTGTAATGACTATCTGGCATGTGATTGGTCAATGTCCAATATCTACAACTAAATAAGGGGAAATTGGTTAATTGACTTTGAAAGATACCCATTTTAGAATTTCCCTTTGAACTGATTTGGTACACATTAGTACCATCAAAAGATCCCACGTTTGAAATCTACCATTGTGTCCAAGTCTGTTGCAGTTTTATCATTTTTTCCTTTGGGGCTTAGAGAAACAGAGATGTCTTATTTACCCTTAGGGGTTCTAATCCAGTCAACCAGACCAAAACCTTCGCCGTTGCTGCGAATGTTCCTCACCAACTACTGCTGCCGCCTCATACCCAGCTCCAAGTCCGGCGGCTGCTGCTCCAGCAACACAACGACTACTCCAGTTTCCATTCACGAGGACAATGCCTAAGTTTCTAGTCTAGGGTTCCTCCACATGAGATATTCTCTTTATGTCTCCAGTCAACCGAGCACCGCGTTCAATCTGTTAGTAGCTGGATTTTTACTCTCATTGAAGAGAGGATGACACTAGAGAGTTGGGGCAATTTTCTTGTCTATTCCTCACACAATGCCATGCCAACCCAAGGGGTTGAGGCTACATATTTATAGCAGCCCAAGGGCAGCCAACCAGCCAAGCATATGCCTTCTTGCTAGTCCAAGATGCCATGCAAGGTGCTGTCCTAAAGATGCTAACAACCGTCCTAAAAGCAGTCAAGATGCTGCTGTCCTAACTGATGTCCTAAAAGCAGTCAAGATGTTGTCCTCTAGTCTAAGATGAGTACAACAAGGACCAAAGACCAAAGGACTAAGGTACAACAAACTAAGGACAAGGGTACAAGGGACTAGGGGACCAAAGACCAAAGGACTACAAGACTTATTCCATCATTCTCCCCCTAAGTCTTGTACGTCGTCTTCTGGGAGGGTTGGACCATCCCGATCCTGGAGCAAAGTTCAATGAACTTGAGCCTCCCAAGGGGCTTGGTGAGCAGATCCGCAAGTTGGTCCTTAGTGTTGATGTAGATCGCCTTGATGCTACCTTCCTCCAAGCAGCCTCGGATGAAGTGGTACCTCACCCGGATGTGCTTGCTCCGTTCATGAAAAACGGGGTTCTTTGCCAGGGCCAGAGCAGACATGTTGTCCACCCTGAGCTCCACCGCTCCAGTGTCTCTGCCGAGTAGATCACCAAGCAGTCGAACAAGCCAGAGCGCCTGAGTCGAAGCAGTGGAGGCCGCTATGTACTCGGCCTCGCAGCTGGACATGGCCACCACCTGCTGCTTGACCGACTGCCAGCTAACGAGGCACTTGCCGAAGAAGAAGAGGATCCCGCTCGTGCTTGTGCTGGTGTCGATGTCGCCGGCGTGGTCGCTGTCGCTGTACCCGACAAGGTGTGCCTCTCCAGGACACCTCGAGTAGTGGAGGCCGTGATCAAGAGTCCCCGCAACGTAGCGGATGATCCTCTTCACAGCCTGCTGGTGCTCCGTCGTCGGTCGCTGCAGGAACCGACTAACGTAGCCGACGGAGAATGCCAAGTCTGGCCGTGTGTGGGCGAGGTAGCGAAGGCTCCCCACAAGACGCCGGTACTGTGTAGCGTCCACCTCCTCCGCCGTGCTGTCGCGGCTCAGCTTCAGCCTCTCCTCCATCGGAGTGAGGGCTGGGTTGCAGTTTGTGAGCCCAGCTAGCTCAACAATGCGCCTGGCGTAGGCGGTCTGTCGAAGTGTGATCCCGGAGTCGGCCTGGTGCACCTCAATTCCTAAGTAGAAGGAGAGGGATCCCAGGTCACTCATCTGGAAAGTGGCTTTCATCTCTTCCTTGAACGCTGCCACCTCCGCCTCCTTGGTGCCGGTGATCACCAAGTCGTCGACGTAGACACCCACCAGTAGGGTGTTTCCTCCATTGCCCCGCCGGTAGATGGCCGCCTCGTGTGGGCATTGCCCGAAGCCCATCCTCTTGAGCGTGGAATCCAACTTGGCATTCCACGCCCGTGGTGCCTGCCGCAAGCCATAGAGGGCCTTGCGCAGGCGCAACACCTTGCCCTCCTTGCCAGGGAGCGCAAACCCTGGCGGCTGGTGTACGTAGACCTCCTCCTTCAAGTCGCCGTTGAGGAACGCCGACTTGACGTCCATGTGCTGGACATGCCAGCCTTCTTGAGCAGCCAGCGCAAGAAGGAGTCGCACGGATTCCATCCGTGCCACGGGGGCAAAGGCATCGTCGAAGTCGATCCCCTCCTGCTGCACGAAGCCGCGTGCCACCAAGCGAGCCTTGTGCTTGACGATGGCGCCGGCTTCATCCCTCTTCAGCTTGAACACCCACTTAAGGGTGATCGCACGATGACTGCGAGGGAGGTCAGCAAGCTCCCAAGTGCGGTTCGTCTCAACCGCATCCATCTCTGACTGCATCGCGGCACGCCATGCCGCGTGTTTCTCGGCCTCCGCGAAAGACCGAGGCTCGCCGTCGTCGCACGCAAGGTGCAACTGCGCCTCCGAGTCTTGATCATCCAGATCGTGAGGGGCCAGTCCCGGCACCGGCTGGTCGTCGAGAATGTTCTCCATCTTGCGATACCACAACTGCTCGCCGTCGTAGCACCCGTCGAGGCGCTCCTCGTCGTGGGAGAGCGGAGTGACAAACTCCACTGGGTCGTGCTCGACACGAGCTGGTGACGGAGTGGACGTGCCCGGAGGGGTGGCTGTCGGTGCTGGAGTGCGTGGGGTCGCCGACTGAGGTGGAGGTGAACGCTCTGGGGCTGGGGTAGACACGCTCGGTGAAGAGGAGTTGCCTACTCCCCCAGCTCCCTTGAAGTAGACGTAGTCGACGACGAAGTCGTCGTTCGTCGAGGTCGAACCATCGTCCACCGCCTTGTCCCATGCCCATCCTCGCCCTTCGTTGAACACAACGTCGCGCGTCGTGCGCACACGCTGTGTCTCTGGGTCGAGAATGCGGTAGGCCTTCGAGCCCTCCGCGTAGCCGATGAACACCCCGGGGGTGCTCCTGTCGTCGAGCTTGCCGATCTGGCCAAGCTCCTTGGTGAACGCGACGCAGCCGAAGACTCGTAGGTGAGAGACCGCCGGCTTGCGCCCATACCAAGCCTCGTACGACGTCCTGCCGTGGAGGGCCTTGGTGGGCGAACGGTTGAGGATGTAGACGGCGGTCACCACCGCCTCTCCCCAAAAGATAGCCGGCATTCCCCTCTGCTTGAGGAGGGCCCGAGTCATCCCCACAACCGTCTGGTTGCGCCGCTCGACGACGCCGTTCTGCTGCGGGCTGTAGGGCGCGGAGTAGTGGCGCTGAACACCCTCATCCGTGCAATACGACGCGAATTCAGCCGCCGTGAATTCGCCGCCGTTGTCGGTGCGCAACACGCGCAGCTTGCGGCCGCACTCCGCCTCCGCAGTGGCCTGCGCACGCCTGATGGCGTTCGCAGCCTCTCCCTTGCTGCCAAGGACCACCACCCACATGTAGCGGGAGAGGTCGTCGACGAGCAACAGGAAGTAGCGTCGTCCTCCTGGTGTAGCCGGTGTCACCGGGCCACACAAGTCCCCGTGAACGAGCTCGAGCCGCTCCTTGGCTCGAAAGCTCGACTGCTGGGGAAAAGGAAGCTGCCTCTGCTTCGTCACCACGCAGACGTCACAGAGCTGCTCCACGTGGTCAAGGCATGGCATGCCTCGCACCATCTCCTTGGCACTGAGCTGCTTCAGGGCCTCGAAGTGAAGGTGCCCAAAGCGCTCGTGCCACTGCCATGCCTCGTCCTCCCGACGAGTGGCAAGACAGACAGGCTGTGCTACCTGCACGTGAAGGACATAGAGTCGATTGGTGCCTCTAGTTACCTTGGCAAGAAGGCGACAATGGCGATCTCAAATCCTCATGACTCCGTCCTTGATCTCCACGCGCGAACCACTCTCATCCAGCTGTCCCAAGCTGATGATGGAGTTTCGCAACGCGGGGATGTAGTAGACTCCGACGAGCAGCTTGTGCTCACTGGACTTAGCACTGAGGAGGACGGAGCCAACACCCTTGATCTCCACACCGGAGGCGTCACCAAACTTGACGGAGCCTCGGACATTGGGATCAAGCTCGGCGAAGAACTCCCGTCGACCGGTCATGTGATGGGTGGCGCCGGTGTTGAGGCACCACCGGTCAGTCTTGTCGTTGCTGGAGCCGTCGCCGAGGAGAGCGTGTGCTCTCGGCTCATCAAGATGAAATAGAGCCGCTGCGGTCGATGCCGCTAGAGGTGGCTTGATGCTTCCATGTGCCATGAGCAAAGCTAGCTCCTCCTCCACCTGTGCGACGTGAGCCTCCTCCTCCACTTGTGCGACGTGGGCCTGACCACGTCGTGGATGTCGACACTCCCTGGCCCAATGACCAAGCTTGCCACAGTTGTGGCAGGTGTCGTCTCGTGCCGGCTTGTGGTTGCCGGCTGCACCGCCCTGGGCACCTCCGCGTGCACTTCCTTGCGCCCCGGCTTGGGCGCCTCCGCGCCCCTTGCGCGGCTTGCCGCGCTTGCGGCCGCCTGTCGAGGAAGAGGACTCCCCCTTCTTCCGGTTACCCTGGCTAGCCTCCCACTGCTCGCGAGTGAGATGAAGCTTCCCGCCAATGGTGATAGGCTCCGAGAGAGGTTGTGGTTCGTCGCTGTCGACGACCTTGAGGCGACCTATCGCCTCTTCGATCGACATCGTGGAGAGGTCCAGCAGAGACTCGATCGAGCGAGCGATCTGCTTGTACTTCTCAGGGATGCAACGGAAGAGCTTCTCGACAGCTCTCTCCTCGTCGTAGGTGTCGTCGCCGAACTGCTCCAACTTCTGCAACAAAGTGTTGAGACGGAGAGCAAAGTCATCGAGGTCCTCACCTGGCTTAAAGGCCAGGTTCTCCCACTCCTTGCGAAGCGCCTGCAGCGTGGTCTTGCGGGCGCGGTCGCTGCCGATGCGTGCCGCAGCGATGGCGTCCCAAGCCTCCTTAGCAGTCCGCTTCTTGGAAAGCGAGAACTGCATCTCGGGCGGGACTGCAGCAGTGAGGGCATCCAGCGCCCGTCGATCCTCGTAGTAGTCGACGTCACCGTACCGAACTGCTTCCCACATGTGTCGCACCTGGAGCCGCACCCTCATCACCCGGCCCACTCCACGTAGTTGGTCTTGGTGAGGGTAGGCCACCCACCGCCGGGACCGACATCCCTGACAATGGCCTGGACCCCATGGTGTCCATGGTACCGATCTGGGGAGGGAGAACCGCGCTGCCTGTAACGGCCGCGTTCTCCGTCGATTGCGCCGCCGCCGCCGGGAGCGCCACCGGCACGTCCGCGTCGGCCTGGGCTGCGGCTATCGCGCCCATGGGGACGCGCGGCTACTCGATGCATCTCCTGTGCTCGCGCCACTTCCCTTGCCAACCTGAGCTCATCGTCGACGCCGCCGTCGACAGAGCCGCTGGAGCTACTGCCGCGCAGAGCCTCCAGCTCTGCTGCCGCTGCACGCGCTACAGCCGCCGCCGCCGCTGCTTCCACTTCTGCCCTCGCTGCTGCCAATTCCGCCGCCGCCAACTTTGCCGCTAGTGCCGCCGTCGCTGCAGCCTCTGCCGCCGCTCGCTCGCGCTCCTCCGCCGCGGCGACCTCCGTCTGCCGCGCGCTCGAGGCGACCGAACGCTGAGACTGTCCGTCGGACATCGCGCACTAGTGGGGAGCTGGTGTGTGGGGAAGAGGGATGAGCTGGGGCAGCCGGTGTTCCTGGTACCGGCTGCGGACAGGGAGAGGCGCGGGAGGGAGATGAGCAAGAGATGTTTAGGCTACAGGATAGAACGGCTCTGATACCAAGTGTTAGTAGCTGGATTTTTACTCTCATTGAAGAGAGGATGACACTAGAGAGTTGGGGCAATTTTCTTGTCTATTCCTCACACAATGTCATGCCAACCCAAGGGGTTGAGGCTACATATTTATAGCAGCCCAAGGGCAGCCAACCAGCCAAGCATATGCCTTCTTGCTAGTCCAAGATGCCATGCAAGGTGCTGTCCTAAAGATGCTAACAACCGTCCTAAAAGCAGTCAAGATGCTGCTGTCCTAACTGTTGTCCTAAAAGCAGTCAAGATGCTGTCCTCTAGTCTAAGATGAGTACAACAAGGACCAAAGACCAAAGGACTAAGGTACAACAAACTAAGGATAAGGGTACAAGGGACTAGGGGACCAAAGACCAAAGGACTACAAGACTTATTCCATCACAATCTTCCCAAAATCACAGATGAATTTGTATTCATATTGTCATCCCACTCGAAAACTTTGCAAACTCCATGAAACTGCACGCGATCAGCAACAAATTGATGCTCAAATCAATCTAGCATACCGTTAGCGATATGGGAGAAGGGTCCTGTAAATTACATGTGCACAAAATATTCCCAAATTTTGTGGATCACATGGACAAGGCAAGACCATGACAAATAACAGTCATACCTCTCTCAGCCACTTGCCTAGTTGCTGCTCATGGACCAAGTGAAGATTCCCCCAAAACAGTCCGGTTTTTTTTTTGTTGAACGCTCAATTTAGATAGAATGGTATTTTTCTAAACGGTACGATATTTCCATGCTACTAAACTATACCAAGTCGATTGGATTTGGATGGTAAATTTCTAAACCGTACATTCAGCACTTGTCCTCAGAAATGCACATCCAGCAGAACACGAGAAAACCAGTAAACGCTAGGGACTCAACTTACCTGAACCTCGGAGAGGCCTGTGCTCTGCGCGATTACAACCTCGATGGATCCGTCGGGGCGGGGCCGCCAGTACCCACTCTCGGCGTGCATCGGCTCGCCGGACACCGCCTTCCACGTCCTCTGCGTGTAAGAAATTACCGGCTGCGTTCGCGCGCCAACAGCAACCCCGAAAGGCAAGAAAAGGCTCCAATTAAGCTTCGAGCAGCCAAAGGCACGGTTTTTTCCATCAGCGGATGGAGCGAGGGTGAACCTTGGAGGGGTGGTGGGAGAAGAGGAGCTCCTCGCCGTAGCGGAAGGGGGTGATGGTGGGAAAGCTGCCCTCGCCTTCCCCGCGCCACTTCCCTAGCAGGAAGGTCAGCGGCGCCACCGCCGGGTGCGGCGCCGGCGGCTGCGAAGGAGTTGCTCCGCCGGCGGTTTCCATTTCTTGGGTGTGTCTCTGGTTGATTCTGTGACTTTTAGGATGGTCAGGCCTTCGTTTTCTTCGCGTGGCACAACAAAGTTATCAACGGCAAAGACCAGATGTTTGACCATTAGGCTTTGCACGCTGAAATGCCATGTGCTACGCCGTGCTTCAAGTTTTCACGGGCTTTTCAATGCACATACATGACCTGCTATTAGCCCACCAATCTCTGTAGCTCGCCGTCAAAGCAACATCACTACAGCAGCTGTCACTTCCGTGGAGTCCATCCACAATATTGTCCGGTAAGATACGAACTCTGAATATATAGTCAGGTACTTCTTCCGTTCTAGTAAAAGCTTGTCATTTCATAGTTTATTTTTAACTACAAAACAACAAGTTTTCAAAGATGGAAAGAGTATGTATATGAGAAGAATTAAGAAATGAAACTCATTACACTTATGGATTTGCATTGCAGCTTGCAAAGAACATCCATTTCTGGTTGCATTAGGCTTTCTCCAACGCGGGACGTATTTTATGACCGCAACGGCAAATGGCAACTGAAGCCTGTGTTTCATGTCTCTAACGCAGTAGGCAAACCGTCATCCAAATATCCGTAGCGTGTCCACCAAAACGCACAAATTGGTCTCCGGTAGCAACGACGCAACACTGTTGCGAGCTGGAGAAGAACGCGGGAATCTTCTAGGCGTAGACGCGCCGGCGCATCGGAAAGAAATTTCGGCGTGCAGCACACCTGTTTTGGCGCGAAAGCACGTGCAGGAAGCGGGAAAAATTTTCGGCGGCGTGAATCCGTCGTAGCGTTAGAGACAGGTTATTTTGAGTCATGTACCAGCATGGTGAGTGACACATAAAAAGTAATAGCAGTGTTTCTTTTTGCATCGTAGTGTTGGAGTCAGTCTTAGTATTTGAACACGGGTGAAACAAAAAAAATGGAAAAAAAAAGGATCAGCAACACCACCACCCAGAACAGGAAAAAATTAAAGAAGTGTAGGGAACGATCGATCACTGCGCGCCCAATCATTACGTGCACCGCCAGCGCAACCTCTGGAATCTGAGCCGTCGGTTCTTGAGATCGAACTCCCAGACGTGCTCCTGCTGCAGGATGTTGACCCCGGGCCACCCCCCTTCCTGCAGGCCGATGCACTTCAGCTTCGGCACGGGGCACGTCCAGGTCCTCGCCGTCGACGGCGACGTCCAGTTGTAGCAGTAGAAGAATGGGTCCATGGCCACCACTGCGCGATACGCCGGCGAGATTCTGGCTCAGGGCCGCCACCACTACGCGGTACGCCGGCATGGCAAGCACCTTGAGGGCTGAGGCTCGTCCCGGAGTCGAGGATGGTCCCGCCGCCCCTCTCGACGTCCCAGACGAGTCGCGGGATCCTGAGGAGGTCCCCGTCGACGGAGACGCCGTTGATGGCCACGGCGTAGATCGGGCGCGTCCGGCTGTCGTCGAGCAGCAGCGGCGTCTGCCGAGAGCCGGGCACCGCGGGCGCCGAGTGGCAGGCGGGCTTATTGGGGGAGACGGCCGGGTTGGGGCCGAAGGTGAGGTAGCTGGTCTCGTTCCGCGGCGCGAGGTGGTCCACGAGGCAGCAGGAGAATCGGCCCCCGAAGCGGCGTATATGCAGCATCATTGGGCACTTTCGACTTCCATGCTACAGAAGTGCCACGCCGTGAGTCCGTGACTGGCTCGCGAGCTTAACAACACCCAGCAAATCCAATCCTCTAAAATCCAAATCATTGAAGAACACGAACACAGGGCCGGGGGTGGTGCTCACGACATGTACACAATGGTTGGAATATATCATGGTTCATATACAGTAATACCTGACAAATTTATAAAGACGAAGGAGCAGATAAAAAGTTACTTACTGTCGTGCAGGTGCGCATTGTCTGATGACTGGGTCACGATTAAACCATATATGTCGGCCCAGACGACCAATCATTTCTGTCCATCGCCTCGCCTGTTCCTATCCACCTATACACGGGCGCCGGGCCACCAGCGGCCCGTCCAAACAACGGGGTAAAACCATGCTGAATAAAATCAGCGACAGCAACAGCATCACTGCATCAACCGTTGACACGACAGCCAGCAAGGAAGTACAGTAAGCAAGAATAAGCGTTGAGTATATCTCTGTCCTTCTCATACTTTTTTTTAGAAAAAAAAAACAGGGACGCCGCAAGAAACATGGACCATTTATTTACCTTGGTTTGCTTCGAAGGAACCTTGAACCGCACCACCTCGATTCCCAATAAACCCAGCCTCGGTGAACCCGAAAAAAAAAGCAGAGCGTATCGGGCGCGTGAAGCATCATCGAGCATGCTGGAGCTCCTGCTGGTGGGGTGCAGCGGCGTGGTGGTGGTGCTCCTCCACGGCGCCAGCTTCTTCCTCCGCGCGCTCTTCGCGCCGCGCCCCGTCAGCGTCAGGTTCGATCGATCCGATCGCTGTGGTCTCAGCTCTCTCTTGCCGTCCTCAGGCCGAAGCGCGCGTTCCTTTCCGAGCCTCGTCTCGCGGCCGAGACGTGCACGCAGGTCTCCGAGTTATTACCCCCTGTCGCGTGCGTTAACTGCTCTCAGCCTCTCACACAGGTCGTCTGCTGGTGCGTGCAGCTTCCTCGGCTTCGTCGCCTGACCGACGCTCCGGGCCGTCCGATGGATGGATCGAGGTGCGGAGATGGAATCCACGGTGCTCCAGTTGCCTTGCCTTCCATGTCCAGCACCAAAGACGACACGGTGGTGCGCCCTGTTTTCATTCCTTCCACGAATCGCTGGACGCCCGCCCCTGTTTTGAGCTACGTACCGTGTACCTCTAGTTGAAAATTGAATTAATCAATATCATCAGTTATTTTGAAACGGAGTGAGTACCAACCGGCTGCCGAATTAAGTTTGAGTGTCTGCTGTGCATCGATACACGAATCCCTTTCCAGGAGCAATCATCTAGTGTCTAGTGGATTGGATCGAATTGATCAGTGAGCGACAGCCAACAGCGACGCGAACGTGAACGTGGTGGCAACTACGACGACGACGACTCCGTTTTCATTCGGTGCGGATCCCACTCCCACCGGTCAACGTAAGCAAGGTTTGTTCGTGTTTCGAAGCGAACACGATTTAATTTTGCTCGCTCGAATCGCCCGTCGTCAAGTGCACACAGGAAGTTTGAAACCTATCGCATGCGCCCTTTCCTTTGCTTGGGCGCGAGTGCGGGATTTAGCCTTTTCTTTTACAGATGAACCGAGCTGTGTGAAAATTCAAACTTCAATGGTACTGTATCAAATTGTGTACATACATGGTTCCCTGAACAGTCGTAAGTCGTGGCACCCAATTTACTCCCTTTCTTAAATACTTGTCGTTTTCTTTAACAGTTATTTGGTGATGGAGGGAGTACCTCCGATACCCAACCATCCGGCACTCCCACCCGTCACCGCATCACCAGTTCACCACTGCACGCCGGACCCAATAGCAGTTTTAGAATCCAATGTACGACCTGAATACTCTTCTCTGCACTCCAAAATTCAGGCCCCAAAGCTAGTTTAAGTCAAGAGCAAGTCCTTGAGGGTGCAAATCATGTCGTCAGACTCCTCTTATGTTATTATCATGGCAGAGTTCCAGGAACAACCTTAGGAACCAAATTCAACGAAAAAAAAACAAAACCCAGGGATGAGAGAAATACAGCACAGCCAACAACAAATCACGCAGTTTTCAACTCCCGGCCGGTTCTATGAACAGCGACGTACCACCAATACAAAAACCTACATGCTGTACTTAAGCCAACCGCAGTGACATGCTGTACTTAGACCACTGGTACACTGCAAAGCATACTGAAAAGCATGAAATTTTTTACAAAATAGTATATTTAAAGGATAGAGGATACTTTAGAAGTTGCTGATGCTGATGTTTTATACCGACACTACTGTACCGTGCTTGTCTAATGAGTAGTAGTACAAAGTCGCTGACATCTACCAGTCGCCACCCGCTCAGCTCATCATCGCCGTTTTTCGTTAGTTAATTAACCCCATTATAATTAAAGAAGACGACTAGCTCTAGCTCCCTCCAGCGCTTCTTCACACACGCGCTCGTCAACGTCAACGTACCACAGACGCAGCAACTTCGGCCAATTGCCGCCCATGCATTTAGACAGGAAGCTTCGATCAGCATGCGGCCACGCAGGAGGAGCCTGCATTCGACGACGACACAAACCGCGCACATGCCTCTTGATTGGTTAGAGATTATACATACACATACACGTACTTCAAATTATTGGCTGTTCCGCCGGTACCTACTTGCTGCAACACAGTTTATTGCGGAACCCGATAGCTTAATTAAGCGATTTGATTTGACAGCATCGCCTGTGATAGGGAAAATTTTAGAT
Source organism: Tuctoria greenei (assembly GCA_036927565.1). NCBI lineage: Eukaryota > Viridiplantae > Streptophyta > Magnoliopsida > Poales > Poaceae > Tuctoria > Tuctoria greenei. The sequence goes on from JAYESD010000008.1 coordinate 7,520,671, forward strand.
ATATGCTGTTCACTACTACAAAAAACATTTTTACAGGCGCTTCTATATTTTTTTTACAGACGGTCTATTAAAAGTGCCGCCTGTGATGTCAGATGAGTTAATAACCGTCTGTGATAATAGAATATCACAGGCAGTTCATAACAAACAACCGCCTGTGAAAATGTATTGATTTTCACAGGCGGTCCGTAACAAAAACCGTCTGTGATAATAGTTATTATCACAGGCGGTCCATAACAAACAACCGCCTGTGAAAATATAATGATTTTCACAGGCGGTCTGTAACATAAAAACCGTCTGTGATAATAATGGCTTCTCATTGGCCCGCTGCTTCATCCCACGGATCACTCTTGGACTTCGTATCTCCGCTGTCCGCTGCTTATCAATCCAACGACTCAGTTTAGAAGCCGCACGATAGATGTGTCTATAACAGCAGCAGCCACAGTTCAGTCCGTGATCCCCCGTCAGCCTCCCAAGGTACGGCTTCCGACGACATCTCCCAAGGCGCGGCTGCCGGTGGCCTCTCTCAAGGCGCGACTAAGGCGCGACTTCGGTTGCTCCAGACCTCGGCGGCTCCGGCGCGGCCTCCCGACGAGTGCGAGCCTTGCCGACACGAGCATGGGCGCGGATGTGGCACAGTCTACCTCGAGCTCCTGGCGGCGCGGCTGTCGGCGGCCTCTCTCAAGGCGCGACTAAGGCGCGACTTCGGTTGCTCCGGACCTCGGCGGCTCCGGCGTGCCGACGCGAGCACGGACGCGGATCTGGCACAGTCTACCTCGGGCTTCCGGCGGCGCGGCTCCGGCGCGCCTCCCAGCGAGCGTGCGCCCTGCCGGTGTGAGCGCGGGCACAGATCTGGCGCGGTCTACCTCGGGCACCCGGTGACGCGGTCTACCTCAGACTCTCGACGGTGCGGCTCTTCCAGCTCTAAGCGGCACGGCCTCGTCGGGCTTCGGGCGGCACGGCTCCTCCGGCTCTCGGCGGTGCGACCTCCTTCGACACTTGGCGGCGCTCTTCTGGCTCCCGGCAACGCGGCGGCCTCCAGGCGGCGCGACCTCTTCTGACTCCCAGCGGCACATGTGAAATTTTTTTTTGTTTCACTAGCCATTTTCACAGGCGGTTTTTAATAAAAAACCGTCTGTAAAAATGCATTTTTACAGGCGGTTGGTAATTAAAAACCGCCTGTGAAAATGTATTTTCACAGGCGGTTTTTTATTACCGACCGCCTGTGAAAATATATTTTCACAGGCGGTTTTTTATTAAAAACCGCCTGTGAAAATGTAGTTTCACAGGCGGATTATGCCACCGCCTGTGTTAATCGACCATTTTCACAGGCTCTTCGTTACAGGCGGTTTTTAAAACCGTATGCGATAATATGTTTAGAACCGCCTGCGATGAAGCATTTTGTAGTAGTGGTTCTACAATAATTTAATAATTCCAACGACAGCGTCTCTTGTTTGTCAGTTGCACCTAATATCTATCTGCTTGACTTGCTTGATTTCTCTCTGTTATTTTTCCACTGGTCTAATCATACTGCTGCAAGACTTTTCTAATTAACGGGAACAACGCTCGCGGCGTGTATGTTGTAAGTATATGGCAGCCTTGAACGAGTCCACCAACCACAGTGCTGACGAACCATGGCCGTCTGATCATCACACCTAGCAACCAACCCATGTACAATCGAAGTTTGAGCTCCCTCTATAAGAGAAGAAAGAGCCTTTTGGAAGAGCTTTGTAGTTTACTACAAATAATAATACTGCAAGAAGCGCCTCACCTCGTGGCCACGATGAAGGTTAGCGTTTAGAACTTTCCTATCTAGGACTTGAATTTGTATTGTTCGCTCACTTTCGTTGTTCTCCATTTTTCGCGTCAGATAGTGCTTAAAGTGGCCATCACTTGCAAGAAGTGCAAAACCTGCGTCCTACGGACCGCCTCAAAAGTGAAAGGTATATACTTGTATTCGATCTTACAGTATCCATCTTCCGTCTCTCCAAACGCACGCATGTTTCTTTGAGCATCGAATCGTTCGTTCGATGTGTTTTGTGGCTCGCCCTTGAACTGTCGATTGCTCTGTTGTGATGAACGATCGATGATAAGCCATGCAGGGATCAAGTCGCTGGCGTTCGACGAGGACAAGGCGACGCTGACGGTGGTGGGGGACGTGGACGTGGTGGTGATCGTGGAGGCGCTGCGCAAGGCGAAGCACCCGGCGGTGGTGGAATCGGTGGTCGACGAGAAGAAGGAGGCCGAGGAGAAGAAGAAGAAGGAGGAGGCGGAGAAGAAGAAGAAGGACGAGGAAGCGGCCAAGAAGAAGAAGGAAGAAGAGGAGAAGAAGAAGAAGCAACAGGAGTGCTGTGCCCAGATGTACGCGCCGCCGCCGCCGTGCCCCAAGCCGTACCCGCCGCCGTGCCAGCCGTACTACATGGTCGACGAGCAGCCTGGCCCCTGCACCATAGTCTAGCCTGAGAGAGATCGATCACGATCGATGGCAGTTTATACCTGCAGGATGCTGCTGGACTGCTGGTGAATAAGAGCCTCTGCTTGTGTAGCGGGCACTTGAATTTCATCCGTCACATTTGTCAACCCAATCGCTGTAAAAAATTCGATCTTCACGCCTCTTTCGGAAATCTGAATACCCCCTTCTTCATTTAACTTGAATTCCCAGAAAGGTAGGTTCGCAAATAAATGTAGGTTAGTTTTCAGCAATTAAGCAATGGAATGTCAAGAATCAGATGCACATGCACCGCAAGAAATTCCGAAGTTGACAAGCATTTTCCACAAGAATTATTGGTACTGAAATGTTTAATGACAAGTAGGGGATGCAACTCCTTGCTTGACCTGTTCATGAAAATGCAACTTGGATAAGCAGTTCCCATGATGGCTTCTCTGGTTCCCAACCGACAGACAAGTAGTCAGTCGGAACTTCCTGTAGTTTGTTTTTCGAGAAAAAAAAACTACCTGTAGTTTCAGTAGGTTAACAGATGACACCGTTTTTTCAGTAGTAGTATGGTGATACAAGTAGGCCAGTCAAAGCTTCCCGCGATGTCAAAAGGCTACTAGTACATTAGTGGTTAATTTTAGTATGAAAGGGAAGTTGGAGGACAAGAGTTGCTGGTTTGTTACTTCGTACAACTGACTAACGGAGCCTCGAGTGAATTTTTGATGAATGAGAATGGTCATTCGATCAAAATTTATTCTGAAGGTTTCAAGCATTTTTTTTTCTCAAAAGTTTTTTAGTACCAAATATCTAATTTCCCTATTTGGGATTAAAATATGATTGTTTACTACATGATATTACTAATTTGTTACGCAGAGTGTGCATATTTAAGAATCGGTACATACAAACAGATTTAACTCATCATAACCCGGGCTAGCTGGATACATCATCATATTCTTCATAGCATTTCAGTCGTGTTCACTGTACTTAGCAATACCCATTTGGCTTACTTGTTCACTTTACTTATTCTTCATAGATTTAACTAGGGTAGGGCATGCAAAGGTGAGGAACAGCATAAATCGATGAAGATAAAACCATAATTTTACTGATTTTTTTTTTTAAAAAAGGGAAGATGTTTTGCTTCCTTTAAAAAACGACGAGAAAGATGGAACGACTTCGGTCAACGGGCCGACGCGGCCGGTGTCTGTACGCCTGCCTGAGTGCCTGTAGCTGCTTCTCGACCTTCGAACTCTCGATTGTTGCGCTGCCGTACGAGCACATCTGTTGATGGCGCTCTTTTCCACGAAAGTAAGGACTCTTTCTTCTCCTCTCTTCACCTTTTCCCCAACACACCTCTCCTCACTTCCCTTCCCCTTGGCCCTTGCAATAGCACACGGCAATGGAGGCGCCCCACGGCGACGCGGCGCCCGCCGCCACTGAAATGGCCAGCGTGCTCATCCGCGAAGGCGCGAACTCTTCTGCGCTTCCCGACCGGTACCGAGCCATTCTGTCCCACTCCCGTGCCTCTTGGCAAAAATTTCGTGTCAGACTTGAAGCGAGGGTTTGTTGGGTTTGTGCCTGTTGATGCAGCGCCAGCGGCAATGCGGCTTGCAGTGGGGAAGAGGATGCCAAGAAGAAGTCGAGGAAGGATAAAAATACTCCGCGGATCAACGGTTGGGGGCTGCGCGAGTACAGCAAGTTAGGTCAGATGGCACAGCTCGCTGGATGCACGAATCTTTGCTTATTTGTTGGCGCGGTTTATCAGTTTATAGGGTGTTTGATTTGAGGAACAAGGTGATCTGTTACCATTTTATTTGTAGCATACTTGTTCGGGTTGGTGAATGGAATTTGTCCATATGTTGCATTTTTCACTGAAAGTTCATAGGGTGAGCCCGTATGGACCATCCCATCTAGCATGGGCTCATCCCTCACACCGAACACTTGGTAAATGTGCGTATAACATGATATGTAATGGCATCTTCTCTGGGTAAGAAACTAATCATGTAGTTTCACGAGTGGCGATTTTTTCCCTGGCCTGAGTTAGATCTGCTATACAGAATCGGTGTGTAGTTTCCAACTTTCCATTAGTTGGGGCATTGTCAAGGAGGCTGTGATTTCTTAACATTTTGACTGAATTATGTAAATACAATCATCTTTGTGAATGATTGAGGCACTCTTCCCAAAAGACTGGTAACTTATACGGGCTTGAAATCGCTTAGCGTGATGCAGTGGCTGCATATGGAGCACGTGATGCATGTAAAACATCCTTTGTTATATACTCCCTCCGTCTCCAAAAGTTTGTCACCTTTTAGTTCACTTTTGAACTAAAAGATGACAAGCTTTTGGGGATAGAGGGAGTACTAGTTTACAACTTAGTAACTGACACGTAGTAGGACATAGGAGGTAGGGCAATAGAAAATCTGTAAGGTGGTAACCGTGAAAACAAATGAACTTTTTTGTGTTAACATTTAAAGCAGACGTTTTCTTTTGCGGTGTAAACTTAAGTTGCTAATCTGCTACTGTGATGTAACCAGCATTTCCCTTGCCGCTGCAGTTTCTAAGAAAGTTCAGGCTAAAGGACGGACAACTTGTAATGAGGTATTCTCCATATGTACTCCCTCCATCTCAAAATACTTGTCACTCTCTAGTTCAAAAATAAATTAGAGAGTGACAATTATTTTGGGATGGAGGAAGTATATCCCTCAGGCCCTCACTTGTAGTCCATGATACATAAGGAAGACGATATCTAGAGCATTCATGTATTTATGTGATATTATCCTGATTTATACTGCTTCGCCAACCTGTAACCAAGACAATTGCATATAAGCTCCTGACTCCTGTGCTTATGAGGCATCCTAATCCCAAATTGACTTTTTAATAGAGTTATTATATTCTATAAATGCCAAAAGGTACCTACTTGGTATTATATTGGTAGTTTAGTATAATACTATTTTTTTTTCTTGATACATAACATACCTTCTGATTTTGGCTTTGAATGTGTTTTTTCCTTGGCCACGAGGTATAGAACAGTCTAGCGTGCATTGGCATATTTGCTCTACTACTCAGGCCTAACTAAGTAGTGACTTCTTGCCTTTGCTGGGACACTTTGACTAACACCAAATATTCCCTATATTTCTTTATACTTGAGCTTGAGTTATTAATTCCTCAACTAGTAACTGTATATGCCAGGTTGCAGATGAAATTTTCGCGGAGCTAACTTTGATGCTTGACGGTCAAGAGGTTACATCATATTATATTGCTGTTAAGTTCCATAAACTGGCTTGCACAGTTTTCCGAAATAATTCTGATCTAAGGATACTAATCTTGTCTTTGTAGTTGGATGAGAAGAGTATTAGGCGGAGAGTGTATGATGCTTTTAATGTGCTAATCGCTCTATGTGTTTTTGCAAAAGACAAAAAGGAGATAAAGTGGATGGGTCTTTCTAATTTTAGATATGAAAAGATAAAGACGTTGGAGGTCAGTATCTGTGCTTTGCAGGCTGATGAATGACTATTGAGGATGATTGTATTGTGATTGTTGTCTTGTTCTATTGCAAAGGAAGCTCACAAAGAGCTGACGACCAGGATTAAGAACAAGAACAAACTTCTCCAGGTAATCGAAAAACAGGTAAGTTGTTTGTAAATCTAGCACAAAATTGCTCTGCTTTCATATATAGCTACTGCTTATTAACTGTTGTACCTATTATCTTCTGCATACTTTGTTGTCTCGTTCAAGTTTGATGACCTCCAACATATCAAGTTTCGCAACCAGATACTACAGAAGCCAGTAGAGAGTGCCAATGGTATCCGCCTTCCATTCTTATTGATCAAGGTATTTTTCTTGATCTACAACTGTCAATAATACTTCTAATCTAGTAATCTGCCATGTGTAATTCATCTCAACATGTTTTAAATGTTCAATTAACTATGGTAATTTGGGTGGTCTGTTCTAGACTTGTTTAGTTGTTTGACATTCCTGTATTTATAGCTGCAAATAACTACAAGCGGTAGTGATTAGGCTCTACTTTAGATAGAAAATTATTCTAACATCGTGGTAAGAATATGTTACATAGGCAACAGTATAGAGTACAGGGGGGGGGGGGGGGGAACTTGGGTAGTCTAGTAACTGATGACACTTAATCTTTGAACAGACGTCCACAAAAGCAAGGGTGGAAATTGAGATTTCAGAAGACTCAAAATTTGCTTGTTTCAACTTCAATTGGTAGGTCTGTTTGGTACCAAAACTTTACCTGCAAAATTGATGCTCTCTCCAAATTAGCATGCCTTGCTCCTAACCAGATGCTCTCTACTCATCATTTTCAGTAGTCCATTCACCTTGCATGATGATGTCTCGATCCTTAATGGGATTAGGCGTAACAGCATCAGAAGAGCTGGATTTACCAACCATCATTAGATGCTCAAGAAGATCGATCAATTGATTAAAAGTGATAAAACTTGCAAAATCACTTCCTTTTGCACAGCTACATAATATGTATAGCTGTATATAGTATGAAAACTTGCCCTAGTCTTCATGTCTGCCTCTCAGGTAGTCTGCCTTATGAAGATTTAACCTGCAAATTTTGCCTCTTTTTTTGTGCCTAGCAGGTTAAAAGGTCTAATATTAGTTAATCTCGTATATGATGGTATGCATTAACTTGATGATAGCTCCAATTTGAAAGTTTGTGTACAAGCTTTGTTGATCATCATGATATTTGGCATTTTGCCCATAACAATTATTGTAATTTTGTTTAGCTGCAGCGAACTTTTGATTGGACATTATATATTTAAGGCGTCATTGTGAAGCATATGCTAATTATCTTTAGTATTTTTCTGGGTAGATTGTTTCTGAATTGGAACATTCGTTGTGTACTACTAGGAAACATTTTGAGATAATTTGCTGTCTGCCATTGCAAATGCACCAAATGCGAAATCGAGCCGTCACCAGGATAATCCCATAAGTACCACCGGGTCAACAAATGTTAACATTTTTTTATAGTCCTGATATCCCATTTCAATATTTATAGCTAAATAAAAAAAGAGCAAATTCATGATACGAATTATTCAAATAATGGACACACAGTGGCGCAAGTCTGCACCGCTCCAGCTCGATGAGCTCAACATGCCTAGGCGATCCCAAAGCGTGGCCTTGCAGGCCAGGGAACCATGGTTTTGCTTGCAAACACTATTCCAGGCAACACATCTCATCGTGTCCCTAGAATTTTCAACGCTAAGATTATCTCTAAGATGCCCTGCTTCTATTGATTGATTTAAGCATCGTTAGAGTCCACATAATGGATAATGGATCAAAGAAATCAAGCTAACTAATTTTGTTTGATTTTGTGATGATGTAGCATTCTGTAGAAGTCTAATTTACTCCATTCCTCAAATTATTGTCATTAGAACGACTCCAGTTAATTTTTGAACTATAAAAACTGAGAAAATAAGTTTCTGTTAGCTGCTGCCACTCTCTTGGTAGTTTGAAATATATCGAAACTACATAAATCAAGTATGGCCATCTTGATAAGAACGTCAGGGTATTAAAATCAAAAGAAATCTTAAACCGCAATAGGACGTTATAGATCATTCGGAGGATCTTATCCACCCTCAAACCTTTTCTATTGTACCGAAGACAATAGTCACTGGTAAGGGAAGTGCCGTTGGCATATACTCCCTCCGTTCTGAAATAATTGTCATTTCAGACAAGCAAATGAACTAAAAATGAACTATTGAAGATTGTCCTAATGACAATTAAAACGAAACGGAGGGAGTAATATAGGAGAGGGGATGCATAGTGATATACCTCTACATGAAGAAATCTGCTGCACCATAAGATACATTTCAATTTTTCTGACCTGAGGTTTTGATACAGTGATGTAATCATGTAAACCACAATAAACGCAGGGGGGAGAATAACTGACCACTCTAGTTGACTTTTATTACAGAGCAGGCACAAATACATAGAAAGATGGTACAAAAGGTATAAACAGATCACTTGAATGGAGCGAACTTGGCAAACTTTTGACATCCATGAATAACATTTGGTGTCCAAAATTGGCGAGATTTGATGAAAACAAAGCTTCACTATCATGGCGATGATTTCTCAAGAAATTAGGCAACAGCAGCAGGCTCAACATTTGGAACATACCAACCACGGAGTATTTCAATAGCATTCTTCCGTCTGGCGAGCCTTGACTTGCGATGGTTCCCAGTGTTCCTGTGCATGGCGCCAACCTTCACTGTCTTGTCGATGGCTTTGTATGCCTCAGAAATCAATTTCTCTATTTCAATGATTTCTTCAGGCTGGGCATCAGGTTTCTTCCTAAGCTTTTCAAGTGACCTGAAGACCTATAAATAGCAAGCAGCTTATGAAATTCATCGCAGAAGAGCTTTTGTTTTTCTATTGCTACATCAATAAGGTGAAATACCGGTATGAACCAACCTTATCAATTCCACCACAATTTTTTTTCGGGCCATATAACTCGTTACAATAACACAGAACAACTACTGTTCACATGACAGATAACTAGGAAAATAAACAAACAACTTTCTTTCTTCTTTGGCGGAGGGCACACACTATTTGCTATTTTGATGAATGACAAACATGTTTTTTTTATCAGCACATGTGATATAATAATCATCTGCTTTTGCTATTAAATTTAACATTTATGCAGCTTAATGCGACATGAAATCCATCTACATTTACTAAACAGCTGCTCACAAAATTTTTTACAAGCAGCAGACTCCACGATCGGCGCCTCAATCCATACACATTAACATCGTACGTATGCATGGGTTAAGAGAAACAACTACCCAAAGTGTAAAGCAATGCCAATATACTTGATAATAATCAAGCCCGATTCTCTCTCCCCTCCTCTTCCTCTCTCTTCAGGAACACAAATGAGAAGTTGTCTCACAGTTTTTTGTCGAGACAAAGTTGATGCCACTGGCGCTCCCTCTTCGCGACCGAGTCCGGTTGCCGCCCCGTCTTGGTGGCCTCGCACACCACCTCCAGCCCCCGCCCCCTCCACCTCCCCGCCGACGGCGTCGACGCCCATGTCCCGAACCCACCTGTAAGAGCCACTCACGACATTCAAACGCCAATGAGCAAGCACGGAGACATTGCCGAGGGAGGCAGAAACGTAGGTGCGTGCCTGAGAGGCGGAGAGCCGTACCGAGTGGGGAGGCGAACGGGGAGGAGGTAGAGAGGCGGGCCCGGGGCGCGAGCGCGCGGAGGGAGAGCGAGGCTGGGAGACGGATGGGGGAAGGGAGGGAGGAGGAGAGGGAGAAGAGCGGGGAGGTGGCGGTGATGGTAACCATGGGCGCGGAGCGCAGGAGTTCGAGCTGCTGCAGTGCTGCGCGGCTCGTGCCCCTTGCGGCTGTGCCCCTATCCTACCTATCCGGGGTCCGGGCGACGAGCTGTGCGCTCCGAATGGGCCACGGTTGACAGAGGTATGAACTCGGAAGGCGGATCGACTTTTACGCCATCGTCGGAGCAACGCGGTTCTGCTCTAGTTCGCTACCATGGTGGGCCTTCCAAAATTCAGAATTGCGAAAGGGGACAAAACACCTGCAAATTTGAAAACAGAGAAGGACACGCGCGCAAATGTCTCGTTCTTCCTTCTCCGCGCCGCGCTGGCAGGCACGCAGGTGTAGACCTCATCCGTTCCGAAAGCTACCCGTTTTGGCCGACACGTACAGTACAGGACGAACGCCATCCAGCCAGCCCACGTTCAACGCGTGTTCGTCTCGTCGCGGCGGTGGTCCCGCCGCTCCGTTACAGCCGCGACGTCGTGATTACAGTTACGTTGAACTGCGCACGATCGCATCAGGAATTACTACTTTAATCCGGGCGTTTCCGCTCCAGCTTGCCCTGACCAGGCAGCCTCCACAGCTCCACTTCCTTGCACATCACTGGTAAACTAATCCGAGCGAGCGAGCGAGCGAGCGAGACCACTTGGGCCAGCAGCGGCTCCATCCAGATCTCCCTCTGCGTCCAAGCGTCTGCGTCTCTCTTCGTCGAGGGAAGCGATGAGCGAGGCGGAGGCGCCGCTCATCACGGAGGTGGAGGGGGAGGAGGCCCGTGGCCACTCGTCCGCCGGAGGGAGACGCTCCGGTGGCGGCTGGCGGAGCGCGAAGCGGTACCCTCGGCGCTCGGACGCGCTCGCTTACGGAGACCGGTACCAGAAGGCGGCCGCCCTCGTTGATCTCGTCGGTTCCCACTCCCGCTGCTCTGCTCTGCTCTTGCTCTGCCTCTCTAACTGTTCTGCTTCCTTATGTTAAGCGGAGAGCTGGGCTGCGCTGCGTAGCCTGCGCTCTGAGAATTCAGGTGCCCCCTGAATTGTCCGTGCGCTGGTTAGTGTGTTGATCAGCCAGTAGGTAGTATGCTGTGGTGTGAGAGAAGATCGGTGTAGTGTAGTGTAGTGTTCGTCTGTTCGACGAATTGCCTGTTCGCTCCGCTTGCTTACGCTTACGTTTCCTAAGGGTGCGCCCCTTGTGGCCACGTAAAGTTGTCTAAGTTTGTGCTCCGTTTAGACTTTAAGAGTCGCGAAATGAAGTTGTGCTGTCTATGTGAGTTTCGTGGCGGTGCTGATTTTTGCAGTTGGGGCAATGTTTACATGCCAGTCCTTGTGGAGTCGAGTGCTGAACTTTTATTGAAGTTGGGGCAATGTTTACATCGTACGAAGCTCTGCTGTGCTATGCTACAGGAGTTGGGGTAGTCGTGATGTTATATTTTACAAGTGATTTCACTGATTGATACAAACATTTTTTTAGTAACTCCTCGAACAACCTAAGCTTATGTGAATAGACATTTTAACCTCTGACTGGAGCCGGGCTGAACTTATTAGAGGTGAAAACATGCTTTTCCATTTGAGAAGAAATGAATACATGGCGAAGCTTACTTAGCAATCTATTAGTTGCCACTTTATTTTGCGTATTTTGAAATCTCATTACAATTTGTTAACAGGCAGAAGATGGTGTCGGTATTCCCGAGGATGTCTTGAATGACACAAGGTTTGAGCGGGCCATGAGGTTTTATTTCGTGTATCTCCGATTGGATTGGCTGTGGTCACTTAATCTATTTGCTTTGATTCTACTGAATTTTCTAGAGGTCAGTTCCTCCGAAATCTGGGGTCTCCATTTGTTATTTTTCTAAAGGGAAACTGTGGGGGAGGTCTCCACAGCTTCATTTGTTGTAAATTGTAATGTATACTAGGTTCTTGGTCAAGAATGACCTTTTGCTACTCTTAACTGAAACTAGGCATCTTAACTTCTTAAGAGCATCAAGTTTGCTGTGGCTATAGAATAACAGATCATCACATCACCATTACAGCAATGAGATTGAGATATTTTATTTGTGTTTTTCAGAAGCCTCTCTGGTGCCGAAAGTATGCCTCACATGCTTGTGATCAAAGGGATATCTACTATCTTGGGGAATTGCCATACTTGAGCCAATCAGAGTCGCTCATATATGAGGTAAGGCTTCCTTGACATGAACAATGTTGTGCGCTCTAGCAATAAATTAATTACACGAATCTTGATGATGCATACTAATGGAGTATTGGGTAGTTTGTTGGACCATTTGTACACTAGTCTATTAACCTGTGCACCTGCATGGGCTAGCACATTTGAGGGCATATGAACAAATATATGTTCGTAGAAAATTACAAATATGTTTTATATTTGTTCGGTAACATGCCTTTCTTCTTTAATTAGCCCTTATTATTTTCAAGCAGAGAGTTAGTTCCGATATGTTGATCACATATTCAGTTATGGAGATAGACTCTACACTGTTACATGAAGAATAATGTTGGACCTTCAGTTATGGAAGCTATAGATTCCAACCCCATAAATCCTTGTCTAATGGTTGTAAATTGTCATTTCCTTTCCAACATATGTACATATGACTTTGTTTAAGTTCGCTACTTGATTAATGAAACATTTCTCACGAGAATCCAAATCAAAATCTAAGTACTGGTAGACTGTAAATTTTTTAACAGTTTTGTTTGAACTGCAGGGGCTTACATTTGTCATTCTTGTATTGGATGTCTTCTACCCACTTTCCTACGAAGGCTTAAATATTTTCTGGAAGAACTCCATCAATAAATTGAAGGTATCATGTGTCTTTAATTATCTCTTCTTGGATACATTTTCAGTAATGATCTGTGGGGTTGAATTGTAAATACTGCACAGTGCAGTCTTGAAATAGTAAAAGTAGGTTCTATACATGAATATCTTCTTTCTAGTAAAACATTAGCAACACTTTGGGATGCATGCAGTCAAACGTTTTAAATTTTGCTATTTAATTTATGTTTTCAATGTGACATCAAAATGGAATGGTATGCAAATATGTCTCAAACAATATTTCCATCGTTATTACATTTCAGATTATATATATATATATATATAAATATAAAATAAATTATGGCAAACATTTCGTTGTGGGGACCAGGCTTTTGTCCATCATTGAGACATTCTTTTTGATAGACTAGATATAGGTGACTAAGAATAGTAAATAGAGGCCAGTAGAGTAGAGACTAGATAACTCAAACATTTGGTAATGCATATATGTTGATTTGAAAAAGTTAAAATAGTTTCTAATGACTGTTAAAGTAGCTTCTGGAATCTAGACATTGTGATATAGTTAGACATGACTAAAGAGTAAAGATTGAAAATAACAACCAGTGTTTTACTTTTCAGTCAGCCTAATATCAAAGAGAAATGCCACTTCAAAAATTAGTGAAGAACACAAAAAATACAGCAAATTGATCTTGAATATCTGGCTTGTCCGCCGCTATATTATCTTATATAATAGAAACTGTCCCTGAAAAAATGGTTTGATTTTTGTGCTGGCAATTTTTTAAAAGAGTTGTTGGTATATCGAGCTATACTTTTTCAGTTTGTGTCTGATCAGATGAACTGCAGTCAGTCACTATTTCTACACGGCACGCATTTAATTTCCTTGAGTTTTGCATTTTAGATAATCTCCTCAAGCTTGTTTTCTCCTGTGTTACTAATTCTGTGCTGTTTTGATGTGCATCTTTGCTGCTCACATCGTTGTTATTTGTCCATGGTTCTGCTTTTGATTGCAGGTTCTTCTTCTCTTCGTCCTGGCATGTGACATACTGGTGTTTATATTTAGTCCTGGACCTTTCAGAGTAGCCCCATACATCCGCGTTGCATTTCTAATCATGACTATCAGGTATGTATTTTTATCTGCCCAAACGGATGCCAATTGTGCTACGTAATTAACATTGTAGGAGAAATCCAACTGAATCTTTTTAGAACTAACGTGGAATAGCCAGAGGATATTGTTAGAAGGCACATATCATATTTGTTGTTAGTTAATGACTGTCGTATCAGATAGTTTGATGAAATGCCCCTTTCCTGCTGTAGGGAACTGCGAATGTGTGCTGTTACGCTGGTCGGTATGGTTGGGACGTACCTTAATGTTTTGGTAAGGTTTGTTTGTTATGCAATAGGTGCCGTCATAATACTATAAGTAACAAGTTCACTTCAAGTATCCATGATTTCTACTATGCACACAGAACACAACTCAAAAGATTCAATTATTAATTATAGTACAATAGTATGGAGTAAAAGTTACATCCTGGAGTAGCTTCCTAAGTTTTGAGTCACATACCATCTTGTAAATTGCGTGATTAGCTAACTAACCTGTTTTTCTTTCTTAAATAGAAAGGAAGAGGCAACATGGTAACATAGTAAAAGATCTGGGTCAAAATAAAAAACATAGTAAAAGACAAAAAGAACAAAAGAACATTCTTACAATGATACCAGGGAGCTAGCCATTACTAAAACACCTAGTGAACTAGATCCCATCCCTAACATGCTTCCATCAATTAACTTTTCTTCTTATTTTATTATTGAGTTAATTTAAAGCAGATGTATGGCTGAGCAGATTACCATCTTGATCATCAACTAAATGCAGATGCTGATGTTATAATTCATATTAGAAAATAACCTTAAATAATCTGTATCCAAACATCTATCAATCGACAATCGATCTTTTTTTGGTGGGCAATAAGAGAAACTATAGTCAAGAAAGCATGGTGACATCTCTGTTCTCGAAACTGGTGAAATTTCAATGGCACATATATTTGCTTGTTGGTCGTTGTGCTTTTCCGTAGTGAAGTCAGCTCAATTCCATAATAAGTCTTGCACTTAATACTTTCTGAAGTGTAGTAACAGTGATACTGAATAACTTATGTGACATGTCTGTTTATTAATTTATCATGCACCAGTTCCATACTTTTTCATGTTAAAATTCTTAGTTGCATTAGTGTACTGTCTACATTATCTTTTCAGTATCATAATGTAATTTTGTCGCGTCCATTGTCTAGGCTCTTTCACTGTTGTTCCTATTATTCGCAAGCTGGCTAGCTTATGTAATATTTGAGGACACACCACAAGGAAAGACTGTTTTCTCATCATATGGTGCAACATTATATCAGATGTTTGTCCTTTTCACCACATCCAATAACCCTGATGTATGGGTCCCTGCTTACAAGTATGTGGACGTCACTATTGTGAAGCATTTATGAAAATTCCTTCAGATGGACTCATACATGCTTCTACATGTTCGAGCAGGAGCTCTCGTTGGTACTCTCTGTTTATTGTTGCATACGTTCTGTTTGGAGTCTACTTCCTAACAAACTTAATTCTTGCGGTTATTTATGACAGCTTTAAAGAGCAGGTAAAATCCTTCTGGGCTTCATGAATCTCTTGATTATTAGTATCTTATTTATAATTCTGGTGTGTTGTTGGTATGTTGCAAAATAAATACATGGTTTTGTTTTGAGATCAGTTAGCGAAGCAAATTGCTCTGATGGACTCTATAAGGAAAAGTATCTTACTGAAGGCTTTTGATCTCATTGATACAAATGTCAGTGCTTTCTGTTTATGTTCTCTTGGATACCTTTTTTATTTTCGCTCAGCAGTACTATCAAGTTACTTTTACTTTACATTTTTTTTTTGCTGTTGATCTTACTTTCTTGCTCGTTTGTGTGGATCAGGGTCAGGGCTATCTCAACAAGGACCAGTTTGTATCATTACTTGATGAGCTAAACAAGTACAGGTAAGCAAAGTGTCTCCCATCACTATCTCGGACATTACACTGTTTCACTTCGTCCTGTTGCATCATATTCTTTGCTGTAGAGAATTGTCATGTTCACGTATAAAATACTATTTGTCAGTAATGATATTGCTTATCACAGTATTGTAATTTGATTTGACACTTCAATTGTTTCACTGTACCAAATAGTATAATGTTGTTTATTCTTTCCTTTATGTTTGCTTATAAATAAACTTTCCTTTATTTTGATTAATGAAATGATGTAGGTTTCTCATGTTATCTTAGCAAGTCAGCATAGACAATTTAAAGTTTCCATGTGGACATTTGTAACTTACCTCAGTGATTCTTTAGAGATATCCTGAATTGGCAGCTAGAGAATTGCGACAGTAAATACATCTTGTTGAGCTCTGGGCTCTTCAGCGTCGTACTTTATGTGTACTTCTGGCTCTTTTCTCCTTCAACAACATTTATCATGGTTTTGAGTTAGAATGCTCGACCTTTCATATATTATATAAAACAGTAAGTGTTGGAGTGTATAAGGCGCATAGTAGCTTAACATGGTAGATGGTACCAGAGTCAGAGGATTCGTGTTCGAATCCTGACGGGCACAAGCCCACTCGAATTTTCCACGTTTGAGGCCCGAGGGAGCCTCACGTGAGGGGGAGAGTTGGAGTGTGTAAGTGAATTGTCTACTCTTACCCATCAGCTTAAGCGTTTGGGTGCAACCGGTCAGCACATAGTAGTTTAACAATAAGGAACCAATAAGTCATACACAAAATGTTTCCAATAGAAAGCATCAGATTCTACTGTCTTCTAGATCATTGTGGCCTTACGGCTCATGTTATGATACTTCTTTGTAGGTCATTGCCGAAGACTTCAAAGGAAGATTTTGAATTAATATTCTCTGAGCTTGATCAGAGTGGTGATTTCAAGGTATCCCCCACCAACCTCAATAAAATATAATAATATTTAAGTATATTAATTCTATCGCTTTTCCAAACAATGATGGTTCTTCTAGATGCTGAAAGCCTTACTGGATTTTTTTTTTTTAAAATACTGAATGACCAAAATTTTACCTTGAGCTAGGAGTGTTTCATTAAAAAGGGCTAGCCAGTGCTGCAAGCTCCCAAACAATGTGGTGGCTGGGGAAAGGGAATTTCTAGGAAGCCTTCCCCTTGCCTAATTTGCAAGGAGGCTGATTCAAACCCAGGAAGCTAGGAGTGTTTCATTGAGCTCCAAGAATGTTTTTGTTAGGTTATTTAGTTTTCTGAAATTTACATACCCCCCCCCCTCCCCCCCCCCCCACCTTTTCTTTTTATTTGTCACCGGCTAGTTCATTTTTGAACTAACCAATGACAAATTAAAAGAAATAAAAAGAAACGGAGGGAGTACTGCTTTTCAAGTTTATTTGTATTTCTATTATTATGAAATCAGAAAATACTAAAATAGATTATTTTTGTGACTTCATTAGCTTCATGATGAAGAACAATTATGGCTTAGTGAATGCATTATTTGGTGGAACTGATGGCACTGTGTAACTTCTTTTTGCCCCATCTTTGTGATTAGGAGTTGGTGCGGAAATCTGACTTTGAGATTTGCGTATGCACTTCATGTAATTTATATGTTTCTTGATAGTACTTTCAAAATGTTCAGAGTAAAATGCTTCTATGTATCACTTCTAGCATTTTTTTCCTAAAAAAATAATAATTACACCTCTGATAGTCCTAGTTAATTATGTCTTTTTATGCTTATAAATTGTATCACCTTGTACAGGTTACCCCTGAGGAATTTGATGACCTATGCAATACCATTGGAATAAAATTCCAGAAAGAACCACCGGTATGTTTACTTCTTAATATGCTCATAATTGTATATTTACTCTGTATTTTGAAAATTCTAATGTCAAACAGAATTTTGATTTTTTTCTGTTATAACGAAAATATTTCAAAAACATAGAAGAGCCGCTCTTCATTAATCATTATATTAAGAAGATATTTGCTACTGTCATGTTTGAAATACATGCTTGTGTATGCACATTTTATGATAAAAGATTCTATTATGTCTCATAGCCAGTAAATATACTTGCAATCTAAGAAGGAGGGCTGCTATTCCCTACCAGAAAGGAGAGTCGCAAATTTTAAACTGCATTGGGTTCTGATTTGCTTATATAGATTGTTACTCTAAAACTAACGTTTAGAACTTGTGGACATTTTGGGAGAGCATACAAGTACTAATCAAAATTTGAAAATATATCACCATTGATATGAATGAAATAATCTTTCCAGATTGAAAATAATAAAACAAATAAGTCACCACTGATATGAATGTGGCATTCTTTCAGATCAAAAGTAGTAATACTTTAAACAGTTTACTGTTGCAACCAACATTGTGACTTGTTTAACTTAATGCCATGCATTTTTGCAGCCTTCTTACCTGGAGAACTACCCATCTTTCTACCGTTCACCGCAATGTGAAAGGTTGAAATCATTTGTGCAGAGTCGTCAGTTTGAATATATTATTATCTTTGTTCTTCTGGTGAATTTCATTGCTGTCATTATTGAAACAACGGTACGGAAGTGGCATTATTTTTGTTCAAATATTTTGTTTGACTCAATGTCATAGGCTCCGTTCATTTATTATGTCTTCAAATGGTAAACATGTGGATATATGATGTCCGAGACGAGGAAATTCAAGCAAGAAATTTTGGTTTATTAATGGTTAAATTTTTCCTCGTAATGAGATAGGATTACTGATCTCAGGTGTATACATTAGCGATTGTATTTGTTGAGAGTTTAGGGGAGGTCTATTATGGTTAGGGCTTTCAGGGATTTTAGTAGTTTGTTAGTAATATTGAGCAAAATCATGAATTAGTAAACTTTCTTTATTTCTCACTGTTCCCCACATGTCCGCATGTTGTCCCCAACTGGTGTAATATATGTACAGTATGCACCACCCCCATCATGGCCTCATGGGTATTTAGATTTAGGTCATCATCTGGGCACTTGCACGAAATTGCACATGAAATATACATCGTTTTGTATACATTCCTGACATTTATTTTGTCTTTTTTCTTTTGCAACTGCAAACTTGGAATTGAAATAGATGGATTCTGATCTTTGCAGCTAGATATAGAAAACAGCTCCTCCCAGAAAGTGTGGCAAGAAGTTGAGTTTGTCTTTGGTAAGTATTGTTGTGCCGAGCATGTCCTCACTCCTCAACCATATTGTTTTACAAGTATAGATACTATCTATCATGAAGTTTGTAATTTTATATTATCTGGGACATATGGTGCGTGCCAACTCATGGACACCACTCCTCTCTGCCACATGGGCACACAGAATTTGCAATGTCTCATGTCAGTCCATGGACTAGTGTGATTGCTAGTCCTGAAAATGGGTTTATCAGTCCTTATGGGTCTGACTTTTCATATCCGGATGAACATGCTATGATTGGGCTTCAATTTATCTATGGGGTTATAGATTTTCCAAATTGCACAGTTTCTGCACATTAAGCACTGCCCTGATGAAAAAGTTTCAAAATGCACATTGTCTTTGATTCTGTATAGAAAATATCATAAAGTAGAAGTACCTGACTGATATGCCTAGGGATTAGGGAGATTATAAGCATGGAGCAAGGCTAACTCACCCTCTGTTGGAGGCCCTGAGAGAGACTAATTCTTGCTCGAATCAAATGATGCGGCCTGCATTATATATCGAACCCTTAACACAAACTGCATCCTTATCTAAATAAGGAACCAACAACCAATCAACTAATCGATAATTCAGCCACTAGATGAACTGAACTGTCGCGTTCTGGCTCCTTTGTTCCCACCCCTGTAAATTCTGCCAATCAAAGCGTCCACAGCAGTACAGCACTGATGGGACATGGAAAAAAGAATAATTTCTTGAACATTTAAACACATACCATGTGTCCTTTGATATATTTATGTTAATTTTATGTTGCAGGATGGATCTATGTTGTGGAGATGGCACTAAAAATATTTTCATTAGGATTCGGTGCTTATTGGATGGAAGGTCAAAACAAGTTTGATTTTGTGATTACTTGGATTATATGTAAGTCTGTTGGGAACTTTGCATTCCATCTCCTGTAGTTATCACTGTAACCAGAATACCAGATAGTGGATACTAGCTATAAGACTTGAATACTTTATATCGCTTCTTTAAGAGCAATTTCTTGAGCAAACATGTGTTGTATCTGACTTAACACTATATGCTACTAAATTATCTGATGTTGTATCTGACTTGATAGTTGATACATCCTTTTCTCTGTAGTTATTGGAGAGACACTGACATTCGTCTTCCCCTCCAAGCTTTCCTTTCTGTCAAATGGAGAATGGTAACTTCAATTTTGGATGCATGACTGATTTTTTTTCTATTTGTTGCAGATATAGATTATTCTTACAATTATGCTACCATGCCCCTTTCAGAATTACTGAAAACTGAATGGGTAACAATAACGTACTGCATACCTTGTAGAAAGGGTCAGAGTCTAGCTCTAATTTAGTGTTCTTTGAGAAGGTCTAACACAGCACAACACACTTAAATGAGATTGTGAGTCGAGCTGTACTTCAAAGGTATCATGTGCTGTAATCTAAGAATTCAATTGGTAGCCATTTTTGAGAGGATAGATCACTTGACAGATTTTTGTTGTTTCTTCTTGTAACAATTATATATCACAAATGTGACCCACTTTCCTTTGATTTTCCTAACAGGATTCGATATCTTCTCCTTGGGAGGATGTTGCGCTTGACTAGAATTTTATTGCAAGTTCGTCGTTTCAGGGCATTTGTTGCAACATTTTTAACTCTGATGTCCAGCTTATTGCCATACTTAGGGATTGTATTTTGTACACTTTGTGTATACTGCTCCATTGGTTTGCAGGTCTGAATATACTTGTGCTTTCCCATGTTAAGTTCCATGCACAAATTAATTTGCTTGAAAGCTTAATTATTATTAAATGTGGTACGTCTATTGTTATTTATCAGCACTTACTGTTGTAATATTTCAGCTGTCTACAAATATTTTGCAACTAATAGATTCAGTTCGTGTTTAGTTAAGCACCTGTCTGCCTACATACAGCAACTTGTCTTTTGTTATTACTTGTTGCTTCAGCTTTTTCTCATCTGAAATGCATGCGTTTGCTTCTGATATATCATAGGCAACTCTACATATGTTTTATAAGATGACAGTTCAATATCTTCCATTTTATTTATTTTGCAGATTTTTGGGGGCATTGTGTATGCAGGAAACCCAAAATTAGAAGAAACTGATCTTTTTGGTAACGAGTATCCTTTTGTTTTTGTCTTGTTGTCCACCTAGACTGCTACCGCTTGTCGTGGCTCTACTGAAACCTCAACTATGCAATCAAAACGTAGTTTGCCCATTATTCTCAACTTTTGTGTCCCTTGACATATTCAGTTATCTTCTTTTTAACTTCAATGACTATCCAAGTGGTATGGTTACTCTGTTCAATTTGTTAGTTATGGGCAATTGGCAAGTCTGGATGGAGGTAAGACTATCACAAGTGCCTGTAACCTGCGATCTGTTTTATTTCTTGCCTTGTCTACTTTTTCTTTTCTTTTCTTTTCTGTCTTCTTTTACGTGCTTTTTATGACTTTTCATGCTGGTTCACGCCATTACTTTGTGAGGTTCATGTTTAGCTCTAACCTACCCCTACCCCAACTTGCTTGGGATTAGAAAGGTTTTTTTGTTATTGTTGTTCACTCGACCTTCTGAAATCTAAGAAATGAAGTCGATATCCTTGTCTATGGCCCTAAAGCTTTTTAAGGTGGAAGGGAAAAACATCGTTTTCCCCTCAAATTTCTGCTCTTGTTTTCGAGGAATTATTGTATTTGCTAACATATTTTTCTTTACCTTTCCCATTCTTTCAGAGCTACGTACACCTGACTGGAACTTCATGGAGCCTAATTTATTTCGTCAGCTTTTATCTTCTTTCAGTATTACTGCTGCTTAATCTGGTAAGATATTAATTTTGTCCTTCATCCTGGTACATGAATGATATAAATTTCTGACTTTTCACAACAGAAACTTTTGTCGTTATGATTTAATTTCTCTTCACTTTAAATTTTATCGAGAAATGAATACTTCTTAGTATGATTTTATTTTGTGTTACTACTTACTACATGTTTAGTTACCAAATAGTGTACAAGAAGCAGCTTTCTTAAATGAACTGCATGTTACAATTTCCCTTCCAGATTGTGGCATTTGTGTTGGAGGCATTTTTTGCCGAGATGGAACTGGAGAAAGCTGGAGAAGCTTCTTTGCAGGTTAGATGATCATTTGTGCTCAAAACAAATTTACATATAGATACCAAAAACCAGTGTTAAGTCATTGGCTAACTCGGCATAGCTGGTACCTTATTTGGCAATTAGGCCATAATTCTATCCAGTTCCGTCTTTTGCATTGTCCATTGGCTACTTTACAATTTTACGTTATTGTTTGGAGAAGTTAGAACTTTTGTATCTTACTGTTCTCAAATTTCATTTGTTTAGCACCTTTGGCAGTACTATCACGGTTTCCACAAGTAGTGCTAGTGCACAGACATTTGCAATTAGTTGGTGGCCCACACATTTGCGCGGCTAGAATTAACAAATCAAATATAATTCTATTATCAGTAATCTAACTATATCTGGTTTATATTATATTATATTTGAATGTCAATCTATCTTTTGCCGCATCATCATTGCTATCACTATTATTTTCTTTAGTGTATTCCTAATGACAAAATCGTATCATTTACAAACTTAGGTTAATTGGTTTATTTTTATCGTAATGGCAATGGTGAGTAATTTAAAAATATATAAATGAATATTTAGTCTTATATTCTTATAGTGGTAGTGGTGGTTAATTTACAAAGTTATTTAGGTATTTCAGTCTACTTTTATAATGACAATCGTGAGTAATTTAAAAAAATGTATGTAGAGCCAACATGGAGGGCTGGAGGCTCCTATATATAATAAATTATGTTGTTCAAAAGTGCTAATGGTTTTAGGGCGCTTCCACACTTGCAGGATGCTACTCTCCAAGGAAGAAACAAACGACGATCAACACGGTAATCTACTGCTATTTTTTGCTTTAATGTTATAGCTTTGCAGTGCAGTTTTGTACTTAACTCAGCCTTTACTTAATCTTATAGAGTGAATACAAAGGGTACAATGGTTGATATTCTTCTGCACCATATGTTGAGCAATGAACTTGATGGATCTCAGAACCCAGAGCAATAGCTTACTGTCGTGGTACTACCCTGCTTATTTTTAACATCAATCGCAATTTCCATTGAATTTTGCTTATGTGCACACGACGGAGTGAGGTAATGCGTATGAAAGTTGAGAAATTTTGGTAAGTAGTGGTGAAATGAACCGGAGTATACAGAATTTGTATAGCTTAAAAATGATATTACTGATTCTGGCTGGTGTTTTATCTTTTATTTCAGCCAACATATGTGATCCATATTTGCTAGTATATATGGAAGCCTTTCTGATGGCTGGTGTTTATTTATCTGCTATTTCATTCGATATATTAAAACCACATTCACCCGTATATACAGACACCCTTTTTATTTATTTATGAACAGTATTGTATTGTATAGCCGTTCAGCTCGTTTATTACTCTGTGCACTTGGACGCTGTAGTATGTGAGTTATTCGATGGGAAAAGCTTCGTCGGAAAGAAATAAAAGGCAGGGCAGCTATGCGAGTTATTTATCTGTAAAAGAAGCACCCACCATCAATTATCGCACCAACGGCAGCTTTGCTGCCGGCCGCTTCACGTTGTGTTTGTAGCACAGTTCGACGAGAGTGAGACGGCGAGGCGAGAGGCAGTAGCTTTGCAGCGCTGGCTGCTCTCGATTAGTTGCATGACTGAGCCACTCACGTCACATAAGGCCACTAATTTGTACCACTTACCGGATTTTCAAAGTAAACGTCAACCACTTCGTTTTGGCTGTGCTTTGAACAGACTTGGCGCACAATAACCAAGAGAGAGGTCGCAGTGATATCTTTGCAAACTGAACGCTGAACGGTAGTCACTGTCGGTGACGACGTGGATTCATCCTTACTGCTACTAGCTCGGTTGGATCAAAGGCAGGTTTGGCTGTGCAAGTCTTCGGTGAGTGACTGGCGGCCGTGGAAGAAACTGGAACACCCAAGTCAGGTACTCAGGTCAGGCGAGATAACCCTTTTTGAGCTTGAGCTACACCGTCAAGATTTTGTGAAAGCGTAGCACCCAATTAAGGTGGTAACTGTCGGACGATTACCAGGGGGATGCAAACGACTGCCAGGTATTTAGCACGACTAGAATGCGCATGGGAAAGTGATACAATGGACCAGGCATCACACGAACACTGCCAGGTAGAGTCTTTACTATTTTTTCATCAAACTAACGCAAGGCGTAATAATAAGTCGTTTAAGCCTATAACAGTTTGCTCAAGATCTGACCGTGGAGACCATCTCGTACTCAACACCTGGTCGCCCACCCCTCACACCGCACAGGAACGCGCCTCCGAGTCGCTGCTGCAGGAACAGCACAACGGCCAGCAACGCCGCCCCGCAGGGTACGGCGACGTCCCACGTCGCCACGCCGAAGAGATCTTCGCGGGGGCTCGCGTACACGTAGGACGACGGCGCCCAGCTCGGCACGTAGTTCCGCCTCCGGAACACGTCGTACGCGTGCGGCGCCGCGCGAACCACGGCGCCGCCGGCGTAGAACCACGGCGAGAACGCCCGCACCCTGGAGCCCGCGAACGCGTTCCGGACGACCTGCGGGAGCAGGAACCCGTCCAGGATGAGCCCCGCGTAAGCTGCAAGGTCGTCGACGACTCGAGCTCGTGCTGGTGCTCGGTGCGGCCATCGTCCGTGCACGTCGCCGTCGTTCATGTGGACGATCCAGACCAGGACCGCACCCAGCAGGTACAGCGGCACGCATATCCAGAGCGTGCTCCTCTCGGCGTCGGACGACGGGTCCTCTCCTTGTTCGCCTCCCGCTTCCGCTGGTCCCCGCGACGCCAGGACGAGTTGGAGGAGGCGCAGCTGCAGCACGAAGGCCAGCATGGAGCTGACCCTCAGCATGAACTCGTTTGGAAGAACATCATCCCTTCAGCGACGAAGTCCAGGGCTTGGAAGAACAGAAGATCTCCCTGCTTTCTCAGGCTGCTGATCGTGCCAACGACACGCTCCGTCGCCTCGGCGTCCACCGGAGCCATCTGGGCCGTAACCAGGACCTCGCAGTCCGACGAACCGTTGCTGATCAGTTGGCAGGCAACCATGCACAGGGAGCCTGTCCGAGTGTCATAAATACCTTCTGCCGAGATGCGGTGCTGCCGAGACATCCACGTCTGTGAGACACGTGCAGATGAATTTAAATACCCAACAACATAATATTCCAAATCGTAGCCGACATTCAGCAGCCTCTGCGTTTTCATCTCTGTTGTGGTCCAATTAGTACTATAGAAGGCGTTATCAGCCATGAGCCTGTCCCCTTGAACCAAGGCGGAACCAACTGTGATCGGCGTGGCGTACCCGTAAAATTCAGGTTCCTCCAGGTAGAAATGGAATGCAAAGTCCTGATACGAATAGTTTCCCGGGAACGTGCCCTCTCTCGCCTTTCTCAACGCCGGCTTAGAGAGGTCGTAGTGCTTCTTGGCCTCCTCCACCCGGGTGTAGTTGTACTTGATGTAAGAGAGGTCATCCCTGTAGCTCGCGCTTCTTAACACCGAGATCACACCTGACTTGTTGCCAGCTGTGTCGCCGTCGGAATCCCCGGTGGTCGTGTTCCAGATCATCCCCGCGGCGAAGCTCCGGTCCCGGATTGACCACACGGTCGGGAACCATAAGCTGATTCCGATGCCGCACTCGCGCACGGCGAGGTCGGCGCGCGAGGGGCCCGAGTGCACCACCCGGCACGCCCTCAGGCAGAGCTGTCTCCGGAACGTGTTCCAGGACCCGTCGGCGACGAGCGCCTCGTCCCCGACCAAGAAGGCGTGCCTCCTCCTCAGCGGCGGCACCGTGTAGTTGGACAGGCCAGCAGATGATGTAGTATTGGCTTCGAACACCATGTACGCGCGTAGTTTACCGTCGCCGTCACAGCGCATCTGGTTGAAATACAATCGCTGGTGGCGCAGCCGCAGCGGGGACCTGCTCTTCGCGGCGCCGTGGCCGCCGGGCCCGTACTCCTCCAAGTTGTAGGAACCCCGCCGGAGCATAGCCTTGAGGCGGTAGCACGGCGACCCCTTGCGGCGCGCCTGTCGCGCCGGGACACGCGCTGGGGCGGGCGGCGCCGGGCAGGACGCGGCCTCTCCGTACTCGTAGTCACTGTCGGCGTAGTAGGCGACGAGGGTGACGGCTCCGAAGTCGGCGCCCTCGAGGCGGCCCGTGACGAAGGGCCGCGAGAGGTTTGAGGGGCGCGGAACGTGGAGGCGGAGCACGACGTCGGGAAGGACGGCGACGCCGAAGCCGTCTTCTCTGGCGTACGAACCGGAACCCACCATGCAGAGCTCCGACGACTCCGGGGAGGAGGTGTAGTAGTAGTAGCCCTCGAGGTCGAAAGACACGGAGTGCGGACGACGGGCGCGGAGGCTCCCGTGGGTTCCGTCGAGGGTGAGCGTGGCGAAGACGTGCAGCACGGCTGGGTCGTCGGTGGTGCGCGCGGAGCGGCGGGGCTCGAAGTAGAAGGAGCGTGGGATGCCGGATCGGTCGGGG
Source organism: Tuctoria greenei (assembly GCA_036927565.1). NCBI lineage: Eukaryota > Viridiplantae > Streptophyta > Magnoliopsida > Poales > Poaceae > Tuctoria > Tuctoria greenei. Next base: position 7,546,925 of record JAYESD010000008.1, read on the forward strand.
GTGAAGTGCAGGTCGCTGCCGCCGGAGAAGTGACCGGTGGAGATACCGGGGTGGTCGATTGGTTGGACGCTGGAGCGCCGGCGGGCGGGGAGGTCGGACGCGGGGGCGGGAGTGCCGCAGTGCGAGGAGTACGACGTGGCCGTCATGGCGCCGGGAAGCAGGAGGAGGAAGAGAAGGGAGTGGCAAGCGAGAGCGCTGGCGCGGACCTGCGACCGTGCCATTCCGGAAGTGGCGGGAACACGATATGCTGGCCGCTGTGGTGGGTGCTGCTACGCCGTGGCCGAGCATCGTTGGGTTGTGTTGTTTTAGTAGGGCGGGAGGAGACGAAGACGAGGAGCAGGGCAATCTGCCAACGTCTTCTGTTTAATTGAGGTCATGTTAACGGAGTTCGTATCTGAAGCCATGGTGAGAAGGTTACATCATGCGCGTCCTTATCAACGCATGCGTAATGGAAGTGGCAGCAAAAGGAGACTACGAATTTTGGTGCTCAGGACTCAATGGGAGACCAAGACTCAGTTTTTTGTTGTTTTTTTGGAAAAGAGTACTGTATTATTCAGTTTTTACTGAAAGTCAAATATAAGGTTTGAACTGGGATACCAGGTTTACAAGAGAGATCTACTAAGGTTCACACCGACCTTGCTAGAAGAAACAGTTACAATTCAAAGACATTAGAAACAATCGGCGCTGCCGACCTTCCTTTTTGCAGATGTTCCATACATCAGTCTTTTCGTCAGATCATCCGCCAGTTTGGAGTCTGACAGTGGCAGCAGGCTCGGCGAAACGCCGAAACCCGAGGTCTGCCGTAACGTTGGTGGCCTCGAGCTCCTGTCGGCCCGCGCGACGTATATGAGGTTTTTGTTACTCTCTCGTCTCCAAAAGTAGTTCAAAAATAAATTACAAAGCGACAAACTTTTAAAGATAGAAGAAGTAGCATGTTGTAAGAGCTACACATGACTTTGTTACAGAACTTAAAATAAATTAAACTTTGTACTTTGAGTAATCTGAAGCAAGGGGCAAGATCCTCGATTATTTGGTCACTCGTACATTTGTTCTTGGGAAACAATAGAAGAACGCGCCAGCGACGTCAACGCGGCCAGCGACGCTGCGCCGCAGAGTATGGTGACATCCCACACGATGCCGAAGGTATCATCTCGTGGAGGCCACAACACGTTGTAGAGGCCCCCGCGTTGGCACCCGAGTACGCGTTCGAGATCACCTGAGAAAGCAGGAACGCGTCCAGGATCAGCCCTCCGTAGGACGCGAGGGCTTCGGAGAGAGTGTTTGAAACGAAGTGGAGAGGTCGAGGGCACCCTGGGGAGGGTAAGTCCCCAAGGCCCGGACTAGTCCAGTCAGGGACCCGGACTTGTCCGACATCCGGACTGGGTCCGGAGAGCTCATACCACCAGACTAGTCTGGTACAAGGAGCGGACTAGTCCGGTCCTAAGACCTAAAACTCCTATATATTGAGTTTTGAGTGGAGATTTAATCCTTTTAGACTATATTTCACAAAAGATCTTTGTAAATATGGTCAGTAAGCAATCAACAATTCACAAGGATTCAATAATTTCAAAATAATTTGTGAAAAATTGAGGAGGATGAGTTTATTGCAAGCATGCGTGAATTTTGAATATTGCAATCAGATGTGCAAGACTTAAGCCACATTTCGAGAATCCAAGATATTTAGATCACTCCTAAGTTCAGAAAACCTTTTCTCATCTATGGGCTTGGTAAAGATATCGGCCAATTGTTTATCGGTTCTCACATGGGAAATTGCAATGTCTCTTTTGATGGAGTGATCTCTCAAGAAGTGGTGGCGTATATCGATGTGCTTGGTCCTTGAGTGTTCAACTGGATTGTGAGCTATTTTGATGGCACTCCCATTGTCACATAGGAGAGGAATATGACACAAGTTTATGCTATAGTCCCTAAGAGTTTGTCACATCCAAAGAAGTTGTGCACAAGTACTCCGCTTCGGCTGTGGAAAGTGCAATGGAGTTTTGTTTCTTTGAGAACCATGACACTAGAGATCTACCAAGGAATTGGCAAGTTCCCGATGTACTCTTCCTATCAACTTTGCACCCCGCATAGTCCGCATCGGAATATCCAATGAGGTTAAACTTGGAGCCTTTGGGGTACCAAAGTCCTAGGTTTGGTGTGTGAACCAAATATCTAAGAATTCTCTTAACGGCGGTCAAATGACACACCTTTAGAGCAGTTTGAAATCTAGCACACATACATACACTAAGCATGATATCAGGCCTAGATGCACATAAGTATAACAATGAGCCTATCATAGAACGATATATCTTTTGGTCTACACTTGGACCATCTTCATTGAGATCGAGATGCCCATTGGTTGCCATAGGAGTCTTGATTGGTTTGGCCTTGTCCATGTCAAACTTCTTGAGTATATCTTGTGTGTACTTGGTTTGACTAATGAATGTGCCTTCCTTGAGTTGCTTCACTTGAAAACCTAGAAAGAACTACAACCCCCCATCATGGACATCTCGAATCTTTCCGTCATTATCTTGGAAAACTCATCACAAAAAGCTTTGTTAGTAGAACCAAATATAATGTCATCGACATATATTTGGCAAACAAACAAATCATCATTAAAGTGCTTAGTGAATAGAGTATAGTCCGCCTTTCCAATTTTAAAACCATTTTGAGTTAGAAAGTCTTTAAGGCACTCATACCAAGCTCTAGAAGCTTGTTTGAGTCCATAGAGAGCCTTACACAATTTGTACACATGGTTTGGGATTCTTCATCTTCAAATCCGGGGGGTTGCTCCACATATACTTCTTCCTTGATTGGACCATTGAGGAATACGCTCTTGACATCCATTTGATATAATTTAAAATCATGGTGAGTAGCAAATGCAAGTAATATACGAATTGATTCAAGCCTAGCTACGGGGGCAAAGGTTTCTTCGAAATCCAAACCTTTGACTTGTGAGTACTCTTTGGCCCCAAGTCATGCCTTGTTACTTGTAACCACCCCGTGTTCATCTTGTTTGTTGCGGAACACCCATTTGGTTTCTACAACATTTGCATTTGGCCTCTTCACAAGCTCCTATACTTTATTTCTCTCGAAGTTGTTGAGCTCTTCTTGCATGACCATCACCCAATCCGGATCTCGTAGTGCTTCTTCAACCTTGTGGGGCTCCAAGAAAGAAACAAAAGAGTAATGTTCACAAAAAATTGCAACACGAGATCGAGTATTTACCCCCTTGGAGATGTCTCCAAGTATATTGTCAACGAGATGGTCCTGTTGGACGCTTTGATGGACTCTTGGGTGAGGTGCTTGTGGTCTTGATTCATCATCTTGGTCTTCCTCATTCTCATTGTCTCCCCCTTGATTGATGCCTTCATTTTCATCTTCTTAAAGCGCATCTTGGGGAGGTTGATCTTGATATTTGAGGAAGAACTTGCTTGATGTATAGGATGGTTACTTGTGACTTGAGGTTGCTCTTGTGGTCGTATGTCTCCAAGTGTCATCCTTCCTATCATCACTTGTGGAGCTTCTTCTTGATCTAGCACATGACGGTCAACTTGCTCCACTTGGGAGCCATTAGTCTCATCAAACACTACATCACGTGCTACTTCAACAATTCCAGAGGATTTGTTAAAGACACGATAGGCGTAAGTGTTTGAGTCATAGCCAAGCAAGAAATCCTCATCGGACTTAGAAGCAAACTTCGAAGTCCTAGGTTTCTTGTTAAGAATGTAGCATTTGCTCCCAAAAACACGAAAGTAAGAGATGTTAGATTTGTTACCGGTTAGGAGCTCATATGACGTCTTTTTAAGAATGCGGTGAAGGTACAACCGGTTTATGGCATGGCAAGCGGTGTTGACCGCTTTCGCCCAAAACCGGTCCGACGTCTTGTACTCATCAAGCATGATTATTGACATCTCAATTAGAGTCCTATTCTTCCTCTCGGCCAACCCATTTTGTTGAGGGGAGGGGGCCGAGAACTCATGCTTTATACCTTCTTCATCTCAAAATTCTTCAACTTGGGTGTTCTTGAATTCAGTGCCATTATCACTCCTAATGGTCTTGATACTCAAGGATAATTCATTTTGAGCTCTCCTCAAGTATCTCTTGAGGACACTTTGAGTCTCGCTCTTGTCATGTAAAAAGAACACCCAAGTGAAACGTGAAAGATCATCAACAATGACAAGACCATATTTATTACCACCAATACTAATGTAGACGATTGGACCGAAGAGATCCATGTGTAGAAGCTCCAATGGTCTTGATGTTGTCATAATGTTCTTGGATGGATGAGGTGCTCCAACTTGCTTTACGGCTTGGCATGCGCTACATGACCTATCCTTTTCAAACACAACATTCTTTAAACCACGAATGTGCTCGCCCTTAAGGAGTTTTTGCAAATTCCTCATTCCAACATGGGCTAGCCTCCTATGGACAAAGTCATCCCATGTTAGTTTTCGCAATTAAGCATGTATCAAGTTGGGCTTTATCCGCGGAGAAATCCACAAGATAGAGCTTTCCCTTGAGTACACTCTTAAAGGCAATTGAGTCATTGCTTCTCTTTGTGACGGTCACACCCTCATTAGTGAATAAACAATTATAACCTTTTTCACATAGTTGTGATATGGACAAAAGGTTATAATCAAGTGAATCAACATGTAAGACATTTGAAAGAGTATGATTAGAGGATATAACAATTTTACCGGTGCCAAGAATTTTTCCTTGGCTATTGTCCCCAAAATAGATTCCTTCACTTGGATCTTCATTAAGCTCATACTCCACAAACATATTTCTCTCTCCGGTCATATGATTTGTGCATCCACTATCAAGGACCCACTTGGTTCCACTGGAGGAATATGCCTACAAGAAAGATTTAAGCCTTGGCTTTAAGTACCCAAATGGTGTTGGGTCCTTTGATGTTAGTCAAGAGGCACTTGGGCACCCACACACAAGGTTTGGGACTCTTGCGGTGTGGCCCAACATACCTAACATATGCCTTTTCAAACTTGTTCCTTAATAAAACATATGAAGCATCAAAATCATGGAACAATGGATGCGGTTCTTTCTTAGGCATTTTAGGTGTAGTAGTAATGTTCTTTCCCTTAGTGTTGTATGAGCCTCATTTGACAAAGACAATCAAGTTTTTGCCATTCTTGAGAGTTTTGTCATTTTGCCTCATCCCCCTAGAATAACCAAGACCATTCTTGACAAGGAGATGTCTTGTGTTGGTAAATGCACTATGTGCATATGTCACATTCTCCTTGTCAAAAATGTCACCCTTGGGTGCTTGATTGGTTTGTGTCAACTTTAGCTCATCTTTAAGCTTTATGATTAAGTTTGAGCATTTACAAGGTTGAGATGCTTTGGATTTAACATTTGTAGAAGGTGAGCTTGTAGAGGAAGAAGGTGCATTGACCTTGAGAGACTTCACTTGCGTCTCAAGGATTTTGTTAGCTTGTGTCAAACTAACAAGTTCATCCTTGAGCACAATTGTAGTGTTCTCAAGGTTTGAGCAAGTTTCCTTGCTCAAAGCGAGTTCACGCTCAAGTTCCTTGCTTCTTTCTCTTTCAAGCTCCAAGAGCTCCTCAACCTCTTGACATATCTCCTTTTGTTGGATGAGCATGTCCTCTTGACGGTTGATGAGTTCTTCCTTCTCAAATATTTCCTCCGTTAGCAATTTCAATCTCTTCAAGGTGCTTTTGCTCAGGTCTTTAAGCATATGTTCATTTTCACTACTACTATCAAAGTCATCATGAGAAGAAATTGAAGAAGAGGAGTTAGATTTAACCTTCTTTCTTCCCTCCTTGGCCATAAGACATGTTTGCCTTGAGATCTCCAAGTTGGAGAAGAGCTTGTTCTTCATTGTTGTCTTCTCCATAGCAATGGTTGCTACCTTCTCATCTTCATCGGAGGAGGATTCCTCATTTGAATCCTACTCCTTCCCAAGGTGAGCATGTCCGGATTGCTTCTTCTTCTTGAAGTACTTCTTCTCTTTGGACTTGCCCTCCTTCTTCTTCTTGTTTTCTTCATGTGGACAATCCACAATGAAGTGGTCATATTCTTCGCAATTGTAACAAGCCCTTTTTGATCTTGTTTTGGGCTTGTCTTTGCTTCTCCTCTCATTTTGGTAGCTCCCCCTCCTTCTTCTAAACATCATCTTAAAGTTGTTGATAAAGAGAGCTTCTTCTTCATCGGTGTCGGGACTCTCTTCATCACTTTCTTCCTTTTCTTGTGATCTTGAGGATGTTGCTTTGAATGCAACATCCCTTTTCTTAGAGGAGGGAAGCTTTTGTAGATCGTTGTAGAACATCGCTTCTTTCTCCATCATCTCATGGTTGATGATTCTCCCTAGCACTTCTTCGGGAGTCATCTTGTGAAAGCCCAGGCTTTCACGAATTAGTGAGCAAAGAGTGATGTTTCGAGGCATGAATGCTCGAATCATCCTCTTTACTACTTCGTGGTCGGTCCACCAGGTGCTTTCATATGACCAACTCTTGTTGATGAGAGTCTTGAGGCGGTCATACATATATTGCGGAGATTCACCCTCCATGATGGTAAATCTTCCAAGCTCTCCTTCGATCATCTCGATCTTTGCTTCCCTTATGACGCGGTTGCCTTCGTGCGCTATCTTGAGGGTATCCCAAATCTCCTTGGCAACCTCCAATCCTTCAATGCGGTTGAACTTCTCACGAGTCAATGAGGAGGTAATCACTCCAACAGCTTGAGCATTGCGATGTAGAAGGACGGCTTGCTCCGGAGTGATGTCTTCCTCATTCTTGGGAAGGTGAACACCTGTCATCACAATTTGCCACAAGCTAGGGTTTAAGGAAATGAGGTGCATTTACATATTATGCTTCCACATAGAATAATCATTTCCACCAAATTGAGGAGGTTTGCCAATGGGAATAGACAAGTAATGATTGCTAGTGGTAAGTTGCTCATAATTGTAAGGATATCGGGAGTAGTCTTGTGAACTACTCCCGTTGTCGATGTTAACCAGAGCAATTGGCTTGATCTCCTTCTTCGGCACATTGAGCTTCTCGCGAAGTCGTGCCTTGAGCATCCGAACTTCTTCATCGTCATTTCGATCATCTTGAAGAACATCAACGTTCTTCATCACGACCACCGGAACCTCGTTGTCACCCCTTCCGACCATTACTTCTCCGAGTTGTTAGACTCTTGGGGAAAAGTCTGCTCTGATACCAATTGAAAGTCGCCTAGAGGGGGGTGAATAGGCAATAATACCTAAAATGACTTAATTAAACGAGATTAATTCTCTGTGGACGGACTAGTCTGATCAGGGCCGAACTAGTCCGCTCAGCACAGGGTGGAAACCCTAAAACTTGATTTGTACAAGTTGTTTGCGAAATTAAACTTCACAGAGAATAAAGGCAATATGTAACAAACTTGTGAAGCTCAGATTGTGATGTTAAAACACTTAGGTTGCAGGTTTACAATATTGATCAAGTGTAAGGCATTAAGACAAATGTGAACCCTAATAGCAATGCTAGTGATCACAAAAAGCGAAAGACAAGTGAAACGAGATTTATCCCGTGGTTCAGCTCCACGAAGAAGTCTACCTCCACGTTGAGAAGTCCACACAAGGACCGGGTCTCACTTGATCCTTCTCTCACCAAAAGCCACCACGATGGTCGGCTTGGTTTCCACTATATCAATGGGTAATCATAAAGTTTGATGGGGCTGCTCACAACTTGAGGCTCCCACAAATCAATACAATGAGGAGCACACGAAGCTCAACTCACACAAGCCACACACCACAATACAATGTGCAAGAGATCAAACCGAGAGCCAAAGCGTGATGATCTTCCTTTACTCTCCTCCCCAAACCCTAATCTCTTCAAGATTTGCTCTTATGGGGTTAGTAGGACGAGTAGAAGGCTTTGGAAGGCTCTAGGTTACTTGTGGCAACGCTAGGGTTCTTGTCATTTTCAAATGAGTCAGGGGGTCCCCTTTTTATAGAGGTCTCGAGCCCCTTTTACTTACATCAGCAAAGGGGCAGACTAGTCCGGCCTTAGAACACAGACAAGTTCGGCCCTATGGGACCACTGACCCTCTGGTCAGTTCCCGACAACTGCCACACTGAGCAACTATCGTTACGCTACCCGCCAAATTTCCAAATTCAAACGGTCACTAGACACCGCACTAGTCCGGTCAACATCAGACTAGTCTGAAGTGGAACAGAACCACTTGGTCCATCCCAAAACGGACTCTTCTAGGTTGGTCCGGACTAGTCCGGACCCCTAGGATTTCCTCTCAGTTGTCACACTAAGTCCCAAACGGACAAGTCCGTGCCCAAACGGACAAGTCCGAACTATTCCAGAGAGTTTTGGTCCGTCCAAAAACAGACAAGTCTGGACTTCTCGGACTTAGCTCCAAAATCACTCGGGGACACTCCAGAGACGTTTGGTCCGTCCAAAAACGGACTTGTCTGCCATGGCCGCACTAGTCCGGCCCAGAGGCCCGGACTAGTCCGGCCTCCTAGAGTTTTTCTCATTTTGGGCTTCTCACTTAGGTTTTTCTCTGAACCACCACTTTGAACTCCTTGGTATGATCTCAATGCACATGATACAACCACCCTCTCACATGATACGGCTCATATAAGCTCAATACCATAGAAACACTAATTTCTACGCTTGAGTCTTTGACGCCCGTTTTCTCCTTTTCCTTTTTAAGGGTTTTCATCTCATTTCAATCCTTGTACCTATGCTTAAGATCAACTGAGCTCATTAGCCTCTTAATTGTTGTCATCAATCATCCAAAACCCACAGAGATGCCTAGATGCACTTTCACGTTTCATACGGGGCACCCTGCCCTAGGGTTCACCACGGAAGTCGAGTGGCGACGCTTTTGTTTTGGGAAGGCATGAACGATGGGAAGGCGAGATTCATGGGACAGTTTCCTTGCCGATTGAATGCAGGCGAGACGGGGAAGCGTGCACGGAGCGGTGGGGGCGTGAGCGGCGGTAGCTGCACGGCATGAACGCACGCGCGAGCGCGATTCGAGGCAGGGCGGTGTGCGTGCGGCATTGGCCGTTGGCCACAAGCGAGCTGGGCCAACGCTGGGAGTTGGGCCGAAGAAATTTTTTCTTTTTCTTTTTAGTTTTAGGGTGTTACACCTTGTTGGCAATTAGTATCTCAAGTTCAACAAGTCAATCAGTAAGTTTGGATTATCATAAACAAGGAGGAGAATTCAGCTTCGTACTTTGTAAATGGCATGTTACTTACAAGTAATCATGTTGATTTACTATTCAATTTTCGTTCTCCGATTTTGACGTTAAGGGGCATTAAGCTCATAAGGCATAGTTGAGTTATACTTGAAAAGTATGACGTGTATGTAAATAAATAGTCTGCTCAGAAAAGTTAAGATTAATTAGTATTGGAACCAATTAGAGAACGTTCAAACAAAATACGGTTCTAAGGACTTCTACTTTCAGAAGTTTTTAAGTTGCTCAAACAATTAGTCACCTTGACATAGACTAAGTAATTGGGTTATTTTGGCAAAAGTTAGTTCAATCCAAGGTTTTGGAATGGGATGAGTTAATCTGCAATTATGCAATTAACTAAGGTCTCATGATAAGATTAGTATTTTAATAAGTCATGGATCATTAAAACTAAGTTTTTGTGAGATGTGTAGTAAAAATCCTCATTAGAAAAATAACACTCGCAGTAGGAGCTTTGTTGAGGAACTAGCTCCAAAACTAAAGCCATTACATCGTTAATGATGTATATTAAATTAGTGATGAGACCACTGAGTAGACACCATATGAAAACTTAGGCTAAGTGTGGTTGACAGCATAGAACCACTAAGGTTATGTACTTCTGAGGCAACAAGTCAAATGTGCCGCCAAACACATTGACGTCAGTTGTGTGTTGCAAAAGAAGTAAATCTAGGAACATACTAAGTATTGATAATTGAGCAATTAGATTCATGCGAATCCTCGCGGTACCGCATACAAAAGGACTTCCACCCAATGTGTTCGGTGAACACATAACGCGCATAGGTTTAAAGAAGAACCTATGATCTCCTGGATTATTAGGGGTCAAACTCAGTTTTAGGATATGTTTCTAAATGTGAGATGTAATGTGATCGTCGAATCAAGCAATACGTAACTGGTTGTCTTCGATACGTCGTTCCCTTTATATCAAACATGAGGAGATAATATCAAAAGTTTATGTGATAAGAAAATCAATTTTATGTGACCCGTGGTCAAGAGGAGGATGTTGGAATATGGCCACGGGAGTTTAGGAGTTGGTTACGTTTTGTAACCGACTCAAGTTTCACCTTTTCTCCCTAGGAGTCTGATCGGGACTCCACCCCAACCGATTCGGTTGGGGAGGCCCCCTGGAGCGCTTCCTCCACTATATAAGTAAATGATTCGGTCCTTAGAAACCCAAGGCAACAAAGAAAACCAATCCCTAAGACCTTAGAGCACCGATCGCTACGGAGGGAGAAGTCTCGGGAAGATCCTCCCCACGCCATCACGATCTACAGCAACATCATCGTCATGGTTGCGTCTTCCCTATCATCTACAATCCAAGGTACGACCTCAGGTGTGCTCCTCCTCACCTCTGTTCATAGCTGCTACTCGAATAGATTATAACTTCGATCTTGCTCTCTGTCACATCTAAGATTGAAACCCTAATGTTCAATTAGGCTTAAGCACCCCACCTCAGTTCTAACAGGAGGGGCTATGGAGCCCTGCCGGTTCCATTTCGGAAGAGGCAGGAAAACAATACGCTAGTGTTGGCGTTGTTTTTTCAGAAGGGCACAGTACAGAATCCAGCAAAAGAGTAACCCTACTCCACCATGCTTGCCGGCCAATATTAGCAATCACTACTGTGGGTGCGGCTTCCCGCAGCTCTTACACCATCCGGCACATAAAACATAAATCTCACGGATGCACAAGCAGATTAGCCTACATGCCAGGCATAGACTGACAAGGCTGAGATACCAAGAAGGAAATGATGTATTATGTATATAATCAGGCAATCAACATTGTTGGTTAAACAACTCAAATGTAAGCGACAATGGCAACACAGACATAAATGTAAAAATAAAATAAAAAATGGCACCAGCACATAAGGTACAGGATTAACACCAGATGAAGTAAACTGATGTATTTCCAGATAAAACAGATGCCTCATGTGCAACTTGTGTTAACAAAATATTAGCAGGACGGGGCATTTACAGAAACTAACGACCAGAATGAGGTCAGCTAGTTGCACATGGTTTTAGAGTGGGCATTTGCCCCCTATATCCTCAGAACCAAAACAACAATTGTGTCCTCCCAGTCCCGGGAGCAAAATGTGTCAATGTCCTACTACTAACTACCAAGAAGCAAAATTTGTCGATTTCAACTCGAGCTGTTTTTTGTAACCTGCTGTTCCCCAAACCCCACAATTTGTGGGAGCCTACGGCACTAGTTACACAGTTTGTTTTACTAACCTGCTGGTCTTATATCTTCAATGTGGTGTCTGCTGTAGCTATCGTAGCTCCACGATTCTGGAACTCATCACAGTTGACTCCTATATTGATGAATTCAGTTTGAAGATCCAAAAATAACTTCTGCAATGAGACCTTGAAGTTGTTAGAGCAACTTTTGTCACCCTCGTCAACATCATGCACTCCATCTCCATCAAGGCAACCAACTTGGACACCATCCATGTATGCTTTGCATCCTCTGAGGAGTTTGCACCCATACTTGCGGAAATGACCAACAATGAAGTCCTCAAAATTCTGGAACAAAAAAAAAAAGAACGCAGGTCAAATTTACAAGCATCAAGGTTATGTGAGATGTCTGCAAAACCTCTTTCTTCCCAGCCTATAGAATTTATCCATTTTTGTATATTTCCTAAAGGGCATTAGGTTTCTCATTCTAATAACAGACAAAGTGATGTGAAGAGTACTGAGTAGTGAGTACTCAATGGATCTTAGCTACACGTGAAGAAAATCATTCGTAGTTCATAGAAAATAGCGCAGCAGATTCACTGAAAAAAAAATTTGCCAATGAAAACAATCACCATTGATCCTGGTTGCTTAAATTGCAGAGTTAAATTATTCACAAAACATTGCAAAGAAAAAAAAAACATGTATATATATTCAGACCTTTGGGGGATTGCGAAGAGAATACATTATTGTTTTACAGGATAGCAGAAAAGCTTCTTCATTATAAGCCATAGACATCTTTTCCCCATGGGAAGTGTTAGCGTGCATCGCATACCCAGGTTCATTGAAATAAGGTTTAGCATTCAACACCAATGCCTGAATGGAGACCAAGACTTGTAACATGGTTGAATCAGATGGATTCCACTTCTCACATCCACTACCAGTCCAGGTGTTTAAAAGGCTAAGACAGACTTTCCCACAATTATAGAGATTTGGGTTAAGTCGCAATCCTCCGGAGCGGTAATTCACAAGCTGAAAGAACAGACAAATATATATTTTATATGCATACTCCAAGAATGTTAAGAAGGAAAAAAACAATTAAAGATACATGTGGCATCCAAATTTCCTTACAGGAGGTTTACTTGGATATCGAGAAGGGAAATAAACATCAAAGAAGAAAAGCCCGTCATGGTAAGGGGTGCCTGCCGGTCCAATAATGACAGCTCTAAGCAGATCCATTCTCTCTTCATAAACTCGTACACATATTGTATCTGTTCAATTTAAAGGGAAACATCAGTAAGTCCAAGAAACTATTTATTGTGCATTACTGAGGTTGCATCCAATGTGTCAATGCCAACTTCTGACTAGATTGAACACAAAGGTGTATACTAAAACTCAGTCAGTGAACAAAGACAGCCCCGCAGTATTATAATTAAGAAGTGCTCAACCAGAGCCCAGCTGAGAAAGGTCATGAAAGCTGCCCCCCCCCCACCTCTCGGAGCAACGCAAGCTTCGGATCCATACCTGTGCTTTGAGCCCGGCAGTGTTGTCCAGGCGTCGCCTAGGCGACGCCTAGTCGCCGCCTAGGCGTCCAGTCGGCCGGCGGCGGACGCCATGGTGGCTCGCCTCGCCTGGACCGAGCAAGGCGGCCGTCCTGTCCGGCTAGGCGTCGCCTGACAGCCTAGGCGTCCTGTCCGGTGGACGTCTAGCGCGCCAGCGAAGGGAGGGGGAGCTGCGCCGCACCGCCGAAGGGAGGAGGAGGGAGAGCTTTGCCGCGCCGACCGGCTGGAGACGAAGAAGGCTGGGTTGCGCCTGCTGCCGTACGCCTCATATGCTCACCCCCTCGAGGCCCTGCCGCCACCAGATCCCACCGCCGCCGCAAGGTCACCGCCACAGCCGCCGCAGCCACTGGTGGAAATTTGGGAGAAGACCGGAAAAGTGAGTAGGGTTAGGGAGAAGGTGAGTTTTATATGGGCGATCTGAAATCTGAGCGGTCGCATTTGATCCAACCGTTCATAACAATTGGGTCGGTTCCTAACTCTCGAGGCCCATTTTGCCTTCCGCCCTGTCCTGCGCCTGTGCCGCCTCCCTCATCTTCGATCTGCCGCCGCCATTGGTCACCTGGCCCGTTGCCAGCGCCGACGACCTCCCTCCCGCCCCGGCGACCTTCCTCCCAGTGCTCCCCCTCCTCCCTCCCTCCCAACGCGGTGGCTCGCCCCTGCACCCTCATTCTACGCTGTTCTGTCCTCCCTCCTCCCCTGCTCACCGCCCTCGCCTAGCGCCCGCCTAGGCGCCCGCCTAGGCGCCTAGACGTCCAGGCGGCCGGCGGGCGCCTAGGCGTCCAGGCGACGATTTACAAGCCTGGAGCCCGGCCCCACACAAGTCAATCCATCTCGTGTGCACACGAGAGGGAACCGATGAGTGATCTTTTTACCCCAGCCTGAAAATTTGCTCCAACGGGGAATTGAACCCAGGAGCCTAAGGATGCTACTTAGAGTCCTAACCACTAGGCTAAGACCCCTTTCGCAACACGAAAACATTTATACATGTGGGTAACAAAGTAAAGTTATAACTAGTCTGCTCATATGGTGACTATGTTTTAGAGAGGAGGGCCTGATATTATGAAAATAACAAACCATTTAACAAATCTGTAACACCTTCATAAAATTAGACCATGAAAAAACTTTGTCACTTACCTGGCAAATCCTTCTCTAGAACTTTCCACTCATGTTGAATTCGCTTCACCCAGTTCTTCGATGGCTGTTTCAGACATTGCAGTGTCAAATTAAGAAAAGTAAATTGTCGTTTCATACATTGCAGTGTCAAATTAAGAAAAGTGAATTGCTGTTTCAGACATGCCCAAAGTTCAATGAGGTACCTTCTTAACTGCCTTAACCTTCCCGTTGCTTGGTTGTGCATAGAAGTGATCGCTGTGGTCATCAACTGTATCGAATTGTTTAAATGTGTTATATTTTTCATCAATTTCACTCTTAGCAATCTTGATTTGACTTGGTTGATGTGGCATCTCAGGAGAAGTTGCGTGCCCTGGTAAAACTGCCCCCACAACAGGTAAAATTCCCGTGTCATAATTCACATCCAAGCTAAAGTTGCTACCACCTTCCATAGGCAAATTGTTATAACTATAGTAGTTGTTGAACTCCCCCTTGTTAAAGGCATAGCCACTCCCTCCAGGTGCCTCAACATGAGGAAAAACTGTGCCACCATGATAAGCTCCTAGGCCATCACATGTATAAAAGTTTCCAGCAGAAATAGAACTTGGGCCAGAGATATTGTGATGAAAGCCTCCCGGACCATCCCATGGATAAAATTTTGTAGCAGGAATAGCACTTGGGCCGGCAACATTCTGATGAAAACCTCCCAGGCCATCCCATGGGCCAATATTTGTGGCAGGAATAGCACTAGGGCCAGCAAAATTATCAGGCACATCACTCTGAAGTTGCCCAACAGAGAGTGGAAATCAATCAGTAACATAGTACACTGGCAATGGGACCAAAAATATAAAGTACAAAAGGACTTCACCTTTGCATGCTTTGGCCAGTCAATATGAATACCAACAGCTTGCTTATTCGTGTGATCCGAAGTATTCTCACCAATTACCATAACTTCATCAGGATCATCATCAGCATCAAGTTCAATTATATCATGAGGAACGACCTGTCGATGGAAACGCGACATGTTTACATCAAAAAGGTTTTGTAACACCTAAACTACATGCTAGCACGCTAAAGAAAACCAGATTCAACATGCCTGTATTAAAGAAAACCAGACTATATTAAACGCAATGTGCCATCTTTCAAAGAAATGTGCTCAACTTTCATTAGAGCCTAATGTTCACATACCCAGGCACTATTAGAAAAGGAAAACTTAAGAAACAGAACATTAGTTAAGGATCATTGAAAAATTGCATTCCCTACATAAGAGTCACAAAACAATGTTGTAAACTTCACTACTTCACAGAAGAATCAGATAATGCAAATAATTTGATTTCAAATAGATTTTGAAAAACATAAGACACCAAACTATTGGGCAGGGCAAATCTCTAAAACTATGCTACAGTAGATTTGCAGCAAGGGATTGATATGCTACGGTGATCATTTGAATTCAGAATAAGAACCGCAACACAGCAAACCACCCCAGAAAAATCCTTAGATTAATCCTCCAGCACCCAATCAGATGTTCAGCCCGTATCCTTTAACCCAATCAGATGCACAGCACCCAAATTTGATCTTCTGTCGCAATGCAAGCATAACAACGGTTCAGGGTGCACGGTGCAGCACAGAAACCCTTAACCGAGGTGCGCCTACAATGCTACCATATACGATCGCTCAACCTTTCCTCGCTGTAACTATGTGACTGCATTAAGTGATCAAAGTCCACGACCCGAAACTGCAGTCCCCTCACCCCCTACCACCAGCCGCGCATTGCAATTCCTCTATCGATCGTTCAAGCAGTAGACGACAAGAGCGTTGCGGTAACGACAGAAAGCGAGAAAAGAATACAAGAACGTTCCGAACAAAAAAAATCGAGAAGGGCGCCGTCCAGGCTTCCGCATCACCTGTTTCCGCTTCCGTTTCTGGCGGACAGAAGGAGCCCACCCGGCGGCCGCCTCCGCTGAAACCTCGACGACATCGGGGTCGTCGAGCACCGGCCTTCCTCCGCCCCCGTCGGGCCAACTCCTGGAACCGAAAAAACAAAGACCACCGCCGAACAGAGCGCAACGCGTGAGCGACAAGCAATTCGTCGAAGCCGGCCGCGCGCGCAACGGCACGCAGAGGGGATCGGTCGGCGCTCTCACCTGGAGGAGCCCTCCGCCATGGGAAGGAGGGGCCGCCAACGCGATCGTTCGCCGGCGAGGCGGCGCTGGGGCTCGGGGCGCGGCCGTCCGTGCGGGTGGGCCCGCCGCCTAGCTGCGTCCGCTCCCACGGGCACAGGGAGGGGGGAGAAAGATTTTGCAGAGTGGGAAAGCGGAAGAGGAGGAAAGGGGAGGGTCAAAAGGGTCTCGAATTTTGGCGCTTGCGCTTCGGTCCGTGGGGTATAAATGGGATTTGGGAAGGGCGGGCCCACAACTCCCGGGAATCAGATGGGACCCGACCGACGCGACGCTGACTTCTCGGGCCGGGGCGGTCAGTCGGGTACACGCCGGTTCTTTCCGCGATTCGCGTGGTTATTTTCGGTGCTGGGTCGACGTTGTCACAGTTGAAGTCTTCAGACGAGTGGTAATTAAATATACAGCTAAGTTTTAAATTAGTACTAGTTGCCTCCTTAGTAAGATTCTTTGAAACATCGTTCCTTTCATGTTTGGTGATACGGATTTAAAACAAGACCGAAATATGTAGATGTATTCATGCTTATCCATACGTGATTAACATTTCCTATGAAGTCTATTTAGTACAATTTTACTGTCAAAATCTAGAATCTCAACAAAAATGGTTTTCCCTACGTGTTACACTGATTCTATAAAAGCTGCAAATTTTTCCAATACAAATTAAACTGTCATCTCATATTTTTCATCCAACTGTCGGAAAAAAATTACTCATCTATCGTTGGCTACATATTCGAATCGTTTTCTTTTTGACATCTCAAAACGGTCTCTTTCACATATCAGAGTTGAAAAATCAGATTCGAGAATCAATAGCTGAACCAAACACATCTTTAAACTCAACATTCTCAAAGAGTCACGTGTGAGTGTAATTATTTAAACCCATTTTTTGATGTGAGTAATCAATATTTGGGGAAACTACTCCCTGATGATTCGGAGTGAGGCGTGTAGCTCGTGCGGACCCCTGAAGCACCCACAATTTTATCCAGGTTTGTACCACCCAGAGACTAGTAATCATATGTCCTGCCTGACTAGATTCATTCAAGTTGTGTTACACTAGGTCCTCCTCTCCTCTCGGTACCAAAGCTTCTCTTTTGTCGTTCAAGAGAGCCCTCACAAGATGGACTATGAGGCTTTTTCTCTCTCTTTGTGTAATGGATATGTCGGCTCTTAACTTCTTCCTACCCCGTCTTGTTTGTGCAAGAAGTTGCTAGTCTTGAATAGGAAAGATCTTGTCGTATCCTACTTCGATGACGAAAGCGGTCCTTGTCAGGGCCCTTCGACATGACCTCCTGAAGAAGTGTACCGTCTGTCACAAGCTGTGTAAGTCCCATTTGCACACACTTTGGACGCATGGGCACTGAGTCATCTTGTCACGAGTCGAATTGGCTGCCCACTTGAGTGCACCATAGGCGTGTATTACTCCCTTCGATTTGTTGATCCGTTCCCATTCAATGGAACCGATAAGAGCACATTGAAGTGGCTCTGGCCTAACTGGCCGAGGGCAGGGATAGCTCGTAGAGGATATCCCTCACCCTACGAATGAATGATATGAAACTGCCAAAGATCGGGGCGATGTTCTGACACACAAGTGGAGCAGGCTAATAACAGGTCGTGAGGGTTCTGACTTGTTAAGTAGATTGAACTTCTCATGTGTGTAATCCGCATTGATCCAACATCCGGAAGCTAAGTTGAAGGCGGTAGATCGAGATCATCATTCCCATTACACTGACACCATTGCCACATTGTCCGAGAAAAGCAACTTCAATTGATGTTTCAGTCTCTAGTTTTGCATTGGCAAACTAGAAACACATTTCAATTGTAACTTCCATAAATCATAGATGGCAGGTAAATTCATATGTTCTACTCCTTCCATCTCACTACACCCTTATTTTTAGGATTCAAATAGCATATGAGTCAAGAAAGAAAGATATAGACGGGAAAAAGGCGGTGGTCCTTGTGACGTCAGCAATGGCGATTCCGCTGGGTAGCAGGGGGGAGATCGTAAGATCTCCATCTGGGAAGGTATGTTCGCTCTCTGACATTGGGTCTCGTCCAGTGGTTTCGATGGGGCGAGGGGGCATTCGAGATTGGAGTTTTTCACGGGGATTTCCTCGGGATGATCCTCACCGCGGGCTAGGGGCAATTTGTCTTGTTTGTCTGGGAACCGGGTACGTTTATCAGGGGATGGTTGGCGTTCGGGAGGGGTTCATCCGCCGCAAAAGCTAGGGTTCTTCAAACCAGCGCTGCCCACCAAATATACTTCTCAGCAGAGGCGATTCTTCAGACATTTTTGGAGGCGGGCTTCCAGTTCCAGATCCTACACGGAGGTCGTCAAGTCGGGAGTATCACCGGTAAGGATGTTCCCTGGTGGAGGCAATTGGGGTTGGGAGGCTAGGGTGCGTGGCGGAGGCTGGCCTCGTGGGCATGGTGGGAGAGGAGGTTTTGGAGGTGGAAGGTTTGGTGGAGGTCGGGGTGGTTCTGGTGGCGATTGGGGAAGAGGTGGCTATGGAAGGGGGCATGGAGATTTCATGGATGCTGGTCAGGGGTGTGGAGGTCGGTTCGGAAGAGGCTATGTGCCCTACTCGTCTTGGCACCGTGCTTCGGACAATGGGGGGGGGGGAAGAATGCTTCAGAACTGAGATTGAAAATCAATCCCGTGATCCTGCTACTGGTCCAGATGAAAATCATCGGGGCAAGGAGAAATCGATATGGGATCGTCGTCTAAAGATGATGGAGTCCGCTTTGATATTGCATGAAGAAGAAATCCAAACTCCAGTGGATCCAGTGGAAGTAGATGGTAAGCATGAGAACAAAGGTAATCCCTCTAAGACTGATGAACCATCTTTTCCTGCAATTTTTGGTTGTCTTCGATGTGGGGAGCTTGATCATCAAGTATTGGAGTGTCCTAGAAACAAACCATGCAGAAATTGTGGTAAGATGGGGAATGAAGCTGTAAACTTCAAGAAAAGGAAGTTGTGTGAGTACATAGCTCCTCTCTGTGCCACTCAAGTCGAGGACCAGAGTTTCTTTTTAATCCCTGATCATCCCTCTGATGTTATTGTCAAGGAGAAAACTAACATAGCAATGGTGAGAGTGATTTCTGGAGAGGCAAATGCTAGACAGATTGAAAATGAATTTAGAGAGATATTGGGTTCTAGTATATGGAAATGGACTGCTAGAAGGGTTAATGACAAGTGCTATACTGTGAGATTCCCTACAACATCTATGATTCAGGACTGGAGAAGATTCAAGCCGGGGATTAGTGAAACAAATGCCTTGCTGTCTATTTCACCTTGGCCTTCTACTATTGATGCCAAGTGGGAATTACAGACTGCCTGGTTTCGGGTTAGAGGTGTACCATGTGACAAGAGAAGTAGGAGACACTCGCTTATGTTGGCTCCTTGGTTACAGTGGACATAGATGAAAGGTACAGAGCCATGCCTGACTTTGTAAGGATAAAGATAGCATGTAGAGACCCCACTAAAGTGCCTCATGTGGTGGAGGGTGTTCTGTTCCCTTATGGGTTTGACTTTTTCTTTGAGCTGGAAAATCCACTCAAAGACAGCCTACCCAAACATGTTATAGGGGTGTCTATCAGGGAGAATGAGCCATCAACTGAACCTAAAAAGACAAATGATGCTGGAGGTAAGGTTTCTACAATGGAGGCTTTGAGAAGAGTGAAGGGCAACATGCCTGTCCAGGAGGGGACATCTACACAAGGCCAGCACATAGTAAATGGAGAGGAGCAGTATATCAATAAGCCCGCAGGAATAGGTTTTTAGTTATCTAATCTTGAGGCTTTTGGTAGGCAGAGGGGAAAAATTCCTGAGTGTGATCCCTAAGACTACCCAAGAGAAGGAAAAAGCTAATGCTAAGGGTGATAAATATGAAAAGGCAGATAAAGGTGTAATGAATGACAAGGGTTTGATTGGTGATGATAAGGTGGGGGAGATATCTCTGGATGAAAAGGAGGATGGAAAATTGAATATATCATGGGATGCCAATGAAGATGACTTGTTGGATGATTCTGAAGATTCTCAAGAGGAGGTGGTCTCTAAACAGGGTAAGAAGGTCTGGATGTTATAATGCACCAACCCTGCAAATATGATGCATACTGTTCTGGAGAAGTTTAAGCCTGGTAGGTGTGAGACTGCCAAGGTGAACTTTATTCATACTGAAAGTATGGAGGAGAAGAAGACTTTTATATTAAACCAGGACCAATTGATTCCTAAAAGAAGGCAAAGTGAAAGGATTCAAGAAAATCTTCAAAAGAAGATCCATGAGGTGGTGATTCAACCTAGTAAGAAAAGGACTTTTGAAGGTATGAGTTCTGTGAAAACCAAATCCTTTGCCATTTTCTCTAATTTTGATATAATAGACATTGCTAGTCAGATGGGGATTAATATCTCTGTGGGTGATTTTAATAAGGTTACTTTGATTAGAGATTTAGAGGAGGCTAGAAATGCTTTGGACAGAAAAAGAGTTGATCTAGAAAGAGCTAAATCTCTTATGGTGGAAGAATATGCTCCTTTGGTGGATGGCAATAAGTTGTTATTAGAATGGGTAAAGGAGGAGGAGGATGCTGAAAGCTTTATAGCTAATGATCCTGTACAACATAAAAAAATAAAACATGTGAGAACTGTCAAAGCTATTCCTCCGATGAGAAGAAGTGTTAGAAAAACCCCATCTGTTTATAGGAGGAAAGTGGACAAGGAAAATCCTGGTCCAAGGGGGGTAAAGTAAAAACAAAAAAAGTCAAAATGATAGGTTTATTTTGGAACTGCAGGGGGTTGAGGAAGAAGGGGATGAAAGCCTTTTTATTGGGTTTGATTAGGGAATACAAATTTTATTTTATTTGTGCACAAGAAACTTTGGTTAAGAAATTGTGTGATTCCTTGAATAGGTTTGTTGACCCTGATAATTCCTATAGTTGGTTTGGTCCCCTGCAAAAGGAAGATCTGGAGGGAGAGTGGTCGGTGTAGGGAATGAAAAGTTTGATGTATTTAACTATGTGGAGGGGAATTTTATTAGTCATGTTAAGGTTTGGGATAAACAAGTGAGAAAAGAGTGGTGGTTATTAAATGTTTATGGTCCTGCCCAGGAAGTGGATAAAGAAGTCTTTCTAGGGGAGTTGGCAAGCTTCTGTCATAGAATCAGTGGCCCTTTCATTGTAGGTGGGGATTTCAATATTATCAGGTCAGCAAAGGAGAAAAATAAAAAATTCACACCTAATAATTTCTCTGACCTTTTTAATACCATTATTCACTTACATGGTTTGAGAGAAATTGAGGGTCCTCGTAAATTTTTTACTTGGTCTAATAACAGAATAAACCCCACTTTGGAGGTTTTAGACAGAGTATTAATAAGTAGTGATTGGGAGGAGATGTTTCTAATGGTGCAGCTTAATAAATCGTCCAGATTCCTTTCTGACCATAGCCCCCTGATTATCAAATCTATTGTGCATGAAAAAAGGTGTAGAGTTGAATTCCATTTTGAATTAACATGGCTTAAAAATGAGGAATTTTTAAACATTGTTAGGGGGATATGGGGGGAACCTACTTGGGACAAGGATGCTTTTGGGAAAAGTGTTGTTTATGATGAAAAAACTAAGGAAATTCCTTAGAGGTTGGGGTGATAATAGGGCTGGTGGTATGAAGAAAAAAAGGCTAGTATCTTATTGGGTATTAAGAGTCTTGAGGAAAAGGAGGACCAGGGCCTTTTGACAAAGGAGGAAGTGAAAGTTGCCTAGAGGGGGGGTGAATAGGCTAATCGACCTAAAATGACTCAATAAAACGAGATTAATACAAAGGGGGCGGACTAGTCCGGTACAAGGGCGGACTAGTCCGGTCCACCTACAGGGAAGAGCCTAAAAAGGGGTTTCTAACAAGTTTTAGTCCACTTCTTGTGATGCAAAGTTTGTTAGAATAACTTAGTGAACCTCAACAAGTTATATGGCAAGTATGAAGCTAAGGATTACAATAAAGCAAAAGTGATAAACAAATCCGATAAAACTAACCCTAGAAGCAATATGCGATGAATGAAAGATAAGAGCACAAGTGACACGAGGATTTTATCCCGAGGTTCGATCCCACACAAGGAATCTACGTCCTCGTTGAGGAGTCCACAAAGGATCGGGTTCAACAACCCTTCCCTCACCAAGTTTACCGCACGGGCCTAACTTGGTTCTCCACTATCACAAAGAGTGAATACAAGATTCGTTGGGGCTTCTCACAATCTGAGGCTCCCACCACAAATACAATCGCAAATCACAAAGATTGACTCAAGCCACAGATTACAAAGATTCACAAAGTGCAAGAGATCAAACCGAGAGCCTAAGAGCGGTGTTCTTCCTCTTCTTCTCCTCACCAAACCCTAATCCACACAAGAATTAGTTTTAGAGAGAATGTGGGCAAGAAGGAGGCTTTTGAGGGCTTAAGGTTGTTGTGGCGGCGCTAGGGTTTCAACTTGCTCAAGGATGGGTTCAAATGAAACCAGAGGTCCTCTATTTATAGAGGTTCTAAGCCCATACTCCTGACTTCAGCAGATGGGCGGACTAGTCCGGCCTACAACCCGAACTAGTCCGGCCAGGGGACCACTGACGTCCCTGACAACTGTCGCACTGCGCGGCAATCGTAACACTACCCGCCAAACTTCAAATTCAAACGGTCACTTCAACAATGGACTAGTCCGACCGACACCAGACTAGTCCGATCTCACACAGAACCTTTTGTTCCGTGTGAAAACGGACTAGTCTGAAGACCACACACTAGTCCGGCCTTCCCAGACTTAGTCTCTGAAACACCGACTTCTCTCAAACCCGGACTAGTCCGTCCCCAAGGGCAGACTAGTCCAATCTCACTCAGGACCTCTTGGTCCGGTCTCAATCGGACAAGTCCGTGGTTTTGGGACTTAGTCCCCAAAACCCACTCCACGGCTGCCCGGACTAGTTCGTCCCAATACGAACTAGTCTGATCTCAGTCAGACCCTTCTGGTCCGGCCGAAAACGGACTTGGCCGGCCAGGGGCGGACTAGTCTGGCCACCTGCACGGACTAGTCCGGCCCTACTGCCAGACTACTTCCCACTCTTTTCTCTCAAGGGGTTTGACCTCTAAACCGCTTTGAGCTCCCAACTTGATCTCAATGCACTTTACACACACATCCTCACACAAATTTGGTTAGTCTAAACTCACACTAGAAATCCTAGTTTCTCCTTTTCGAGTTGACATCGCTGTTTCCATCTTTTTCCCTTTTGGGAGATTGTGCTTCCACTTAGTCCACACATGTGCTTAAGATCACTGAGCTCATTAGTCACTTAATTGTCGTCATCAATCATCCAAAACCCACGGGGATCCTAGATGCACTTTCAATCTCCCCCTTTTTGGTGATTGATGACAACACATTAAGTCTTCACATATAAGAGTATAAATTTGTGGTTTTCATAACGTGCGGGTGTATGAGTGACTCCCCCTCAATGAATGCATCATAAAAGAGAGATTGAGGAAGTATTTCATACATGCACACATTATGGTGGGGTGCCTACGTGTTGTGCTCAACAATTTGTGACAAGACATAATAAGCATCATATTGATATTGAACATTCAAAACATAGTCTTGCACAAATTTAAACATTCAACATAACATAGATATTACAATAAGGACTGCAACATGTCCACGGATCCAAAATAAGAACTACATTCAACTCTCCCCCAATTTGACTATCTCTCCCGACTGACTCCCAACTATCTCTCCCCCTTTGGCATCAAGACACCAAAAAGGGAAAAGAAGAAGGGAAACATGACCTCGAAAGTCTAGTCATCGTCTTCCTCGTCATCGTCGTCGTCGTGGGAGTCGCTCTCCGTAGCCTCCGGGTCCTCTTGATCCTCATCGTCGTTGTCGGAGACCCGTGCCGAGGGAGCAGCCCGGGAGGAGCTCCCATCCTCTTGGAGTTGGGTGAGCTCGTCGGCGGTGAAGTTGGGGAAAGGAGTGATCTCCCCGTTGCTCACCTTTGGAGAGGACATAGGGACCTCCAGCTTATCGCACACCGCCTTAAGATACTTTTCTTGGCGCTTGTGTGCCCTCTGAGCCCGGATCTCTTGCTTCCGGCAGGAAGTGAAGATCGCCTTGAAGCACTTGAAGAAGGCGCTCATCTATTGAGGCGGAGGCGAAGGCGGAGAAGGAGGCGGCACGGGGCGAGAGGGAGGCTCTGTGTTCTTCCAGCGAGGGGGAGCCGGCACATTCGGAGGCTTCTGAGGACGAAGCAGGCGGTGCGACACGTCCTTGACGAAGGACAAGCCCGACACTTTCTCAATGAGGCACATGATGTAGGGGGCATACCCGCAAGCACGGTTGGGGGTATGCGAGATGTTGAAGATGTAATCGACGAGGTTGAACTTCTCTTCCCCATCAACAAGAAGTAGAAAGTGCCTCAAGTTTCCTTGAATCACCCCAGCATCACCATCCTTTGGTGCTATTGTCCTTCTGAGGATCCTGTTCATGATGTTGTAGAAGGGCTTGATGTTGCGAGCATGTCCGGCACTATATTGGACATGACTGGGGTACATGTATGCCAGATCATCTCAGTCAACGACCTTGAGGTTAGAGATAATGATCTCATGGTCCAAATGTGCCTCAAGCCCTAGAATTTTGGCAAATTCTGCGAAAGTCGCTGAGTATTGCTCGCCCTGAGTTATCCATATGATCCTCCTGTCACCTGAGGTGGTGAAGTAGATAGTGGAGTAAAACTGCAGGATCACTTCGATGTTCCAGTCATACTTGAATCCCATGATCTCCTTGAGCTCATGGCGCTCAGCAACTTCAATGACGGCGTCAAATGCAGAGTGTTGCTTCTTGGCCATGTACTCCCAGTCTACCCACTGTGCTTCAATCGCAGGCTTCTTCATGCCTTGGTAGACTAGACGGTAGTAATCACAATGAAAGTCGCACCAAAACCGAGGGTCGGCGGTGCTCCTCTCATACTTGTAGACCTTGTCTGTCCGGGGCCTTCTTGCTTTCTCAGCTCCCTTTCCATGAAAGATATTTGCAGCTATGCCACGCTGCCTATTGGGATTCCTCTCGGGAGCGTGCACTTCTAGGGGACCAATCGGTTTGGTTTTCCCCTTCTCCTTGATAGCAATGCCCTTGGCCTTCGCAGCCGAGGCCTTCACTAAGGGCTTCTTTTTCTTTAGCTCAACAGGAGCCGGGACCTTGCCCTTCTTCGGATCTCTCTCGATCCGGCGTTTAACAACCTCGTCTTGGAATGGCTGCTTGCCTTTGTCTTTCTCTCCAATTGATACAAGTCTCTTCCTCTTGGAGACTTGAGCAGCAGCGGCCTGAGAGTTGTGAGCTTCACGCTCCTCTCGCTTCTTCTTCCGAAGTTCATTTCAGGACTCCTCAATGGCCCGAGCCATTGCTTCATCTTCGTCGTAGGCCAAAGCTGCGGCCCCGAGCAGCTTGTTGCTTCTTGGTTGCTTTTGCTTTCTCATGCTGCTCGAGATACTTCTCGGCAGCCTCAACTTCGGCTCTCGCTCGTTCTTTGGCGAGACAAAGTTGCTCCACCTCCCACTCGGGGTAAGTGGGGGGAGAAGCAGAACGGCGAGGAGCGGCCATTTTAGCTGAAAAGAATAGAGTCCATAAGATAGAAGGTCAAGGAGTTGGAATAATGCGAAAGAATTCACGAAAAACAGCCAAAGTGTGAGTTTGACCTGTGCAGACCGGACTTGTCCGCTCCAGGGGCGGACTAGTCCGGTTTGCACAGGCTAAACCCTAACTCTAACGGTTTTTCGAGAAAGTTTGGAATCAAGTCGCAATACTCCTAGGCTATGATCACAAGGTCACTAGAAGCAACTTTAATGAAGAGACATCTATCAAAAACTCAATGAATCAAGAATGAGGCAAGTTTTTGAAAAATGAGGAATACCTATTCAAATCTTAAAAAATTGACTAGATCGGGGAGGGATCGCGTCGAGGATGTTTGGGAAAGGTCTCCCTTGCATCCAAGGAGTCCAATGCACGGATTGGAATCGGTTTTTGGTGGAGGAAAGTGAAAATCGCCCAAAAGAGGAGAGTCTCGAGCGTGAAAGAGAGAGAGAGGGAAAAGAACGAAAGTGGAGGGGTCGGGCCGCCTCCTGGGGGTTTAAGTCCCCAGGGGATGGACTAGTCCGGTAGAGGAGCCGGACTAGTCCGGTCAACGGACCAGACCTGGACTAGTGTGGATCCGGACTTGTCCGGCCATAGGGCGGACTAGTCCGGTCCTAGGAGGCTTTAAACATATATATTTGAGTTTTAGCCACTATAGATGATCCTTTTGGACATATTGCACAACAAAACCTTGTGAATATGGTCAGTAAGCAATCAACATTTAAACTATGACCATAACTCACAAAGTCACTAGTTTTTCAAATATTTTGGAGAAAATTGAGATAGAGATGAATTTTTCAACCACGTGTATTCTTTTGAATAAGGCAAAAGTAAACATTCAGATTTGCATGTTTCAAGCCACATTTCGAGAATCTAAGATATTTAGCTCATTCCTAAGCTCACAAAATCGCTTCTCATCTAGGGGCTTGGTGAATATGTCGGCTAGTTGGTTTTCGGTTCTCACATGTGAAATTACTATATCCCCCTTTAAGGAATGATCTCTCAAGAAGTGGTGTCTAATGTCTATATGTTTGGTCCTTGAATGCTCAACTGGATTATGGGCTATTTTGATGGCGCTCTGATTGTCACATAGGAGAGGAATATGGCGCAAGTTTATACCATAATCCCTTAGAGTTTGTCTCATCCAAAGAAGTTGTGCACAACAACTTCCGGATGCGATGTACTCTGCTTCGGCTGTGGAAAGAGCAATGGAATTTTGTTTCTTAGAGGACCAAGACACTAATGATCTACCCAAGAATTGGCATGTCCCGGATGTGCTCTTTCTATCAACTTTGCACCCCGCATAATCCGCATCAGAATAACCAACAAGGTTAAACTTGGATCTTTTGTGGTACCAAAGTCCTAGGCTAGGTGTGTGAACTAGATATCTAAGAATTCTCTTCACGGTGGTCAAATGACACACCTTTGGTGCATCTTGAAACCGTGCACACATACACACACTAAGCATAATATCCGGTCTAGATGCACAAAGATATAACAAGGAGCCAATCATGGAACGATATACCTTTTGGTCCAGACTTGGACCATCTTCGTTGAGGTCTAGGTGTCCATTTGTTGCCATAGGAGTCTTAATGGGTTTGGCCTTGTCCATGTCAAACTTCTTCAATATGTCTTGAGTGTACTTTGTTTGACTTATGAATGTGCCTTCTTTGAGTTGCTTGACTTGGAAACCTAAAAAGAACTTCAACTCCCCCATCATGGACATCTCAAATCTTTCCGTCATAATCTTAGAAAACTCATCACAAAATACTTTGTTAGTAGAACCAAACATAATGTCATCGACATATATTTGGCACACAAAAATATCAACATTGAAGTGCTTTGTAAATAGAGTGTAATCAGCTTTTCCTATCTTAAAACCATTTTGAATTAGAAAGTCTCTAAGACACTCATACAAAGCTCTAGGATCTTGTTTGAGGCCATAGAGAGCCTTACTCAATTTGAAGACATGGTTTGAGAATTCTTAGTCTTCGAAGCCCGGTGGTTGCTCCACATATACTTCCTCCTTGATTGGGCCATTTAGGAACGCACTCTTGATGTCCATTTGATAGAGCTTAAAATCATGGTGAGTGGCAAAGGCAAGTAATATTCGAATTGACTCTAACCTAGATACGGGAGCAAAGGTTTCATCAAAATCCAAACCTTCGACTTGTGAGTACCCCTTGGCCACAAGTCGTGCCTTGTTCCTTGTCACAACACCATGTTCATCTTGCTTGTTGCGGAACACCCACTTGGTGCCCACAACATTTGCTTGTAGACGCTTGACAAGCTCCCAAACTTTGTTCCTCTCGAAGTTGTTAAGCTCCTCTTGCATGGCCACCACCCAATCCGGGTCTCTCAAGGCATCTTCAACCCTATGGGGCTCCAAAGAAGAGACAAAGGAGTAATGTTCACAAAAGTTTGCAACACGAGAACGAGTGATTACCCCTTTAGTAAGATCTCCTAGTATGTTGTCAACGGGGTGATCCCGTTGAACACTTTGATGTACACGAGGATGTGGAGGTTGATCTCTTGAGTCATCATCGTCTTCTTCTTCTTCTTGATCTCCCCATTGATGAATGTCTCCCCCTTGACTTCGTCTTCTTGGTCGTTTTGAGGTCCCACTTGTCCGTCGTCAACTTGATCGCGTGGGGGATTACTTGCATCATCTTGTTGTTGGTCACTTGAGCATTGAGGTTGTTCTTGTGGTCGAACATCTCCAAGTGCCATTCTTCTAAGTGCTTCTTGTGGAGAGTCTTCTTGATCTAGCACACTTTGATCAACTTGCTCCACTTGGGAGCCATTAGTTTCATCAAACACCACATCGCGTGCTATTTCAACAATTCCGGAGGTTTTGTTGAAGACACGGTAGGTCTGGGTGTTTGAGTCATAACCAAGCAAGAAACCCTCATCGGACTTTGAAGAAAACTTCGAAGTCCTAGGCATCTTGTTGAGAATATAGCACTTGCTCCCAAAAACACGAAAATAAGAGATATTGGGTTTCTTACCAACTAGAAGCTCATAGGGAGTCTTCTTGAGGAGGCGGTGGAGGTATAATCGGTTAACAGCGTGGCAAGCGGTGTTAACCACCTCCGCCCAAAACCGATCTGATGTCTTATACTCATCAAGCATTGTCGTTGACATCTCGATGAGTGTTCTATTATTCCGTTCCGCCACCCCATTTTGTTGAGGGGAGTATGGAGCTGAAAATTCATGCTTGATGCCCTCCTCATCCAAGAATCCTTCCACTTGAGTGTTCTTGAACTCGGTGCCGTTGTCACTTCTTATAGCTTTGATTCTTGAGGCGAACTCATTTTGAGCTCTACTCAAGAACCTCTTGAGGACACCATGGGTTTCACCCTTATCATGCAAGAAAAACACCCAAGTGAAACGAGAAAAGTCATCAACAATAACAAGACCATATTTGTTACCGTCAATGCTTATGTAGGTTATTGGCCCGAAAAGGTCCATGTGTAGCAGCTCCAACGGTCTTGTTGACGTCATGATGTTCTTGGAGGGGTGTTGAGCTCCCACTTGCTTCCCCGCTTGGCAAACACTACATGGTTTGTCTTTTCGAAGACAACATTCTTCAAGCCATGGATGTGCTCGCCCTTAAGAAGCTTTTGTAAGTTACTCATGCCAACATGGGCCAGCCGTCTATGCCAAAGCCATCCTATGTTGGTTTTCGCCATTAAGCATGTGTCAAGTTGAGCTTTATCCGAGACAAAATCCACAAGATAAAGCTTTCCCTTAAGCACACCTTTAAAAGCGATTGAGTTATCACTTCTTCTAAGGACGCTCACACCCTCATTAGTGAAAACACAATTATAACCCTTGTCACATAGTTGTGATATGGACAAGAGGTTATAGTCTAAAGAATCAATGTGTAGAATGCTAGAAAGAGTGTGTTGAGGGGAGATGGCAATTTTACCGGAGCCAAGGATTTTTCCTCGGCTATTGTCTCCAAAGAGGATTCCTTCATTTGGATCATCATGTTCTTCATACTCCTCGAACATCGTCCTCTCTCCGGTCATGTGTTTTGTGCACTCACTATCGAGCACCCATTTGGATCCACCGGAGGAGTATGCCTACAAAACAAGATTATGCCTTCCTTTTAGGTACCCAAGCGGAGTTGGGTCCTTTGATGTTAGTGGTAAGGCATTTGGGCACCCACACGCAAGGCTTGGGGCTCTTGCGGAGTGGCCTAACATATCTAGCATATACTTTGTCATATTTGTTCCTCATCAAAACATATTATGCATCAAAATCATGAAATAGAGGATGCGGTTCAGCTTTAGGCGTGTAAGTGCTAGTTGAGGTGTTCTTCACAATTTTAGTTGGAGGTGAGCTTCCTTTGACAAAGACAGTCAAGTCTTTGCCATACTTGAAGGTTTTGGCATTTTGCCTTCCACCTTTAGTATAACCAAGACCATCCTTGACATTGGGAGGTCTTGTGTTGGTGTATGCACTTCGTGCATACGCCACCTTCTCTTTGTCAAAGATGTCACCCTTAGGTGCTTGCTTGTCTTGAGTCAACTTAAGCTCATCCTTTAATTTAAGAATCAAGTTAGAACATTTGCAAGTTGATATTGCTTTGGATGCAACTTTTGAGGAGGATGAGCTTGTGGAGGAAGAGACTACATTAGTCTTAAGGGACTCAACTTGAGTCTCAAGGATCTTGTTAACTTTTGTCAAGTTGCCAAGTTCGTCCTTGAGCTCAATGGTTGTCTCCTCAAGACTTGAGCATGTTTTTTTGCTTAGAGCAAGTTCATGCTCTAATGCCTTGCTCTTCTCTCTCTCAAGCTCAAGGAGCTCAATGAGCTCTTTACATCTTTCCTTTTCTTGGATAAGCAAGTCCTCTTGCCTATCTAAGAGCTCCTCCTTCTCAAAAATCTCATTCGAAAGCAATTTCATTCTTCGCAATGTGCTCTTGCTTATATCCTTAAACATGTGTTCATTTCTGCTAGCACTATCAAAATCATCATGGGAGGATATGGAAGAGGATGCGTTAGAATTTACCTTTCTTCTTCCCTGTTTTGCCATGAGGCAAGTTGGCTTATAGTCGTGGAGATTTGGGAAGAGCTTGCTTCCCTTGGAGCTCCTCTCGATGGCTATGGTTGCCATCTTCTCCTCACCTTCGGACGAGGAGGACTCATCGTTAGAGTCCCACTCCTTGACTAAGTGAGCATGACTGGAGGGTCTCTTCTTCTTGTAGAACTTCTTCTCTTGTGGCTTGCCCTCCTTCTTCTTCTTGCCATCTTCATGTGGACAATCTACCATGAAGTGCATGTACTCGCCACAATTGTAGCAAGCCCTCTTGGTTTTGGGCCTTGCCTTTTCTTTGCCTTTGCCCTCATGCTTGTATCCTCCTTTTCTTCTCCTCATCATCCTCTTAAAGTTGTTGATGAAGAAGGCCTCTTCCTCATCGGTGTCAAGACTCTCCTCATCATCTTTTGTTTGCTCTTTTGAGGAGCATGTTGCTTTGAGTGCAACATTCTTCATCTTCGAGGCGGTGAAACTTTCAAGGTCATTGTAGAAGAGCGCCTCCTTTTCCATGATCTCGTGATTGATGATCCTTCCAAGGACCTCCTCCGGGGTCATTTTGCAAACCCCAAACTTTCTCGGATCATGAAGCAAAGAGAGACGTTCCTAGGCATGAATGCCCGAATCATTCTCTTCACCACCTCATGGTCCGTCCACTTGGTACAGCCGTAAGATCTACTCTAGTTCATGAGTATCTTTAGGCGGTTGTACATCTCTTGGGGAGATTCACCATCCATAATGGCAAACCTCCCGAGCTCTCCTTCAATGAGCTCAATCTTTGCTTCCTTGACGACTCGGTTGCCTTCATGAGCCGTCTTGAGAGTGTCCCAAATGTCTTTGGCCACCTCAAGTCCATCCACTTGGTTGAACTCATCTCTTGAGAGAGGTGAGATGATCACTCCGGCCGCTTGGGCATTGCAGTGAAGGAGCACGACTTGCTCCGGAGTGATATCTTCTTCATTCTTAGGGATGTGCACCCCGGTCAACACAATTTGCCATAGTGAGGGATTGAGTGACACAAGGTGGATCTTCATGTTGTGCTTCCACATCCCGTAGTCGGTTCCATCGAATTGGGAAGGCTTCCCCGATGGGATGGAAAGGTAGTGGTTGTTGGAAACAAGTTGCTCATAGTTGTAGCCTTGTTGGTTGTAGTTGATTGTACTACTCGATGTGGAGGTTGAGGTGTCAATCTTGGGAATCTTCAACTTCTCTCAAAGTTTCGCCTTGAGCTGGCGAACTTCTTCGTCATCCGTTGATTTGTCTTGATAGAATAGAATCTCTTCTGGAGTTGCTTGGATCTCACTGGTAGAGACTTCTTCGTACCCCACTCCGACCATCTTCTCTCCGAGTTGTTAGACTCTTTTGGGAGAGTCTGGCTCTGATACCAATTGAAAGTTGCCTAGAGGGGGGTGAATAGGATAATAGACCTGAAATGACTCAATAAAACGAGATTAATACAAAGGGGGCAGACTAGTCCGGTACAGGGGCGGACTAGTCCGGTCCAGTTTCTAACAAGTTTTAGTCCACTTCTTGTGATGCAAAGTTTGTTAGAATAACTTAGTGAACCTCAACAAGTTATATGGCAAGTATGAAGCTAAGGATTACAATAAAGCAAAGGTGATAAACAAATCCGATAAAACTAACCCTAGAAGAAATATGCGATGAATGAAAGATAAGAGCACAAGTGACACGAGGATTTTATCCCGAGGTTCGATCCCACACAAGGAATCTACGTCCTCGTTGAGGAGTCCACAAAGGACTGGGTTCAACAATCCTTCACTCACCAAGTTTACCGCACGGGCCTAACTTGGTTCTCCACTATCACAAAGAGTGAATACAAGATTCGTTGGGGCTTCTCACAATCTGAGGCTCCCACCACAAATACAATCGCAAATCACAAAGATTGACTCAAGCCACAGATCAGAAAGATTCACAAAGTGCAAGAGATCAAACCGAGAGCCTAAGAGCAGTGTTCTTCCTCTTCTTCTCCTCACCAAACCCTAATCCACATAAGAATTAGTTTTAGAGGGAATGTGGGAAAGAAGGAGGCTTTTGGGGGCTCAAGGTTGTTGTGGCGGCGCTAGGGTTTCAACTTGCTTAAGGATGGGTTCAAATGAACCCAGGGGTCCTCCATTTATAGAGGTTCTCAGCCCATACTGCTGACTTCAGCAGATGGGCGGACTAGTCCGGCCTACAGCCCGGACTAGTCTGGCCTAGGGGACCACTGACGTCCCTAACAACTGTCGCACTGCGCGGCAATCGTCACACTACCCGCCAAACTTCAAATTCAAACGGTCACTTCAACAACGGACTAGTCCGGCTGACACCGGACTAGTCCGATCTCACATAGAACCTTTTGTTCCGTGTGAAAATAGACTAGTCTGAAGACCACGGACTAGTCCGGCCCCATGGGCGGACTAGTCCGGCCTTCCCAGACTTAGTCTCTGAAACACCGACTTCTCTCAGACCCAAACTAGTCCGTCCCCAAGGGCGGACTAGTCCGATCTCACTCAGGACCTCTTGGTCCGGTCTCAATCGGACAAGTCCGTGGTTTTGGGACTTAGTCCCCAAAACCCACTCCACGGCTACCCGGACTAGTCCGATCTCAGTCAGACCCTTCTGGCCCGGTCGAAAACGGACTTGGCCGACCAGGGGCGCACTAGTCCGGCCCTACTGCCAGACTACTTCCCACTCTTTTCTCTCAAGGGGTTTGACCTCTAAACCGCTTTGAGCTCCCAACTTGATCTTAATGCACTTTACACACACATCCTCACACAAATTTGGTTAGTCTAAACTCGACACACTAGAAACCCTAGTTTCTCCTTTTCGAGTTGACATCGCCGTTTCCATCTTTTTTCTTTTTGAGGGATTGTGCTTCCACTTAGTCCACACCTGTGCTTAAGATCACTGAGCTCATTAGTCACTTAATTGTCATCATCAGTCATCCAAAACCCACGGGGATCCTAGATGCACTTTCAGGAAGTGATGGAGAAAATGAATTTGCAAGGGGTACTATTGAAAATATTAGAGGAGGAGGAACTCTTTTGGTTCCAGAGGAGTCATGAAAATTGGCTCCTACAGGGGGATCATAACACTGCTTTTTATCATAGGGTGGCCAATGGGAGAAAGAGGAAAAATACCATTTTTTCTTTATTTGATGGGGAGAATGAAATCAGTGGCACTCATAATTTGCTGAAACATGCCACTAATTTTATATGAACTTGTTTGGTAGAGGGGATTGGGAGGCTTTTGAAATGGACACTAGCATGTGGTCTGACAGGGATAAGATCCTTGAATATGAAAACCAAAGCCTTACCAAACAGTTTGATGAAGAAGAAATAAAAATAGCCCTATTTAGGATGGAAAGAAATAAAGCACCAGGGCCTGATGGATTTCCTATTGAGTTCTTTCAAACTTGTTGGGAGATTGTAAAAGATGATTGCTTAGCCCTATTCCTTGATTTTCATAAAGGTGTTATTGATGTATACAGAATTAATTTTGGTATTATTACCTTATTGCCAAAAGTTAAGAATGCATCCAAGATTCAACAGTTTAGGCCCATTTGCCTTCTCAATTGCCTTTATAAGTGGTTTACAAAGGTTCTTACCATCAGATTAGAACCCATAGCTGACAGAGTTATTAATAAAGTGCAAACTGCATTCATACCCCGTAGGAATATCATGTTCAACATTCTTTCCCTTCATGAGATAATGCACGAAACTAGGAAATCCAAAGAGGGAGTGGGCATCATTTTAAAACTTGATTTTGAAAAAGCATATGACAAGGTTAGTTGGGATTTTCTTTTAAAGTGTATGAGATATAGAGGTTTATGTGACCTTTGGTGCCCTTGGATACACAAAATCTTGGAAAATGAGACCATTAGAGTTAAACTAAATAATAAGGTAGGACCTTACTTTCAAAGTCAGAGAGGGGTGAGATAGGGTGACCCTCTCTCACCTCTGCTGTTCAACTTTGTGGCGGATGCTTTGAACAAAATGATCATGGCAGCTCAGAGTAACAAGTTAATTAGAGGTTTGGCTCCAAAATTGATTTCGGATGGGGTTGCAATACTACAATATGCAGATGATACTATTTTGTGCATCCAAGAAAGTGAGGAACAAACCCTTAATCTTAAGTTGATTTTATACATGTACGAGAATATGTCGGGGTTGAAAATCAACTTCGACAAGAGTGAAATTTTTGTTTTGGGTGGTGATATGGGCTTGGCAACAAAATATGCCAGCATATTTAAGTGTAGAGTGGGTGAGTTACCTATAATGTATATGGGAGTGCATATGAGCTCTAGGAAACCTAGAGTTGGGGAATGGCAATATATGATTGATAAAGTTAGGAAAAAGATTAATGTATGGAAGGGTGGACTGCTATCTATGGCTGGTAGGACTGTCTTGATCAACTCTAGTTTGTCAAATGTTCTTACATATTATATGTCTATGTTTCTTCTCCCTAATACTGTAATTGAGGATATGGAGGCTATGAGGAGGATCTTCTTTTGGCAAGGAGGGGAGAAAAAGAAGAAA
Organism: Tuctoria greenei; assembly: GCA_036927565.1. Classification (NCBI taxonomy): domain Eukaryota; kingdom Viridiplantae; phylum Streptophyta; class Magnoliopsida; order Poales; family Poaceae; genus Tuctoria; species Tuctoria greenei. The sequence continues at coordinate 7,582,385 of JAYESD010000008.1, forward strand.
TATCACCTGGTTAAATGGGAGGTAGTGTGCAAAAAGAAGATGAAAGGGGGGATGGGTATTAAGGACATTAGAAAAATGAACATGAGCCTTTTATGTAAGTGGTGGTGGAAAATAGAAACTGAACATGGGCTGTGGCAAGATTTAGTCAAAGCTAAATATATTAAATCTCTGCCTATCAGTTCACTAAGGAGGGAACAAAATGATTCCCCTGTTTGGAAAGATTTGTTGAAAGTAAGAAATCTGTATATTAGAGGGAGGAAGTTTATAGTTGGCAATAGTAGGAATATTAATTTCTGGACTGATGTTCGGCTGGGGGATAATGCCCTATGTGTTGATTATCCCATTTGATGTTTGGCTGGGGGATAATGCCCTATGTGTTGATTATCCCATTTTATTCTTTCTAGCATCCAGACAGGAAGTTTCTGTTTGGGATTGCGCCAATGAAAACTGGAACATAGTATTTAAAATTCCCCTTCCTCTTTATCTACACAATGAATGGTACACATTGGCTAGCAGATTGAATGGAATAAATCTGAATACTGAGGCTGACAAGGCAATTTGGAGGTGGGAGAAATCTGGTTAGTTTTCTGTTAGCTCCATGTTTAAGCACCTGACTAGAAGAGAAGTGGGTAGCAGTTACAAGTTGATTTGGAAGTCAAAAACACCACCAAAAGTTAAAACCTTTATGTGGCTGCTGATTAAAAATGCTATTCTTACTAAGGACAACTTATTGAGAAGAAATTGGAGAGGGGATCCTTATTGCTATTTCTGCAGTGGGCAGGAAACCATTCAGCACCTCTTCTTCACTTGTCCAGTAGCTAAAGTCTTATGGTCTGTTATAGCCCATTGTTTGGGAAGTACTTATCAACCATCCTCTGTCACTCAGTATCTGATCTGGATTAAACAGGTCATTCCAGAGGGAGATCAAGTAATGTGGTTTGGGTTATCAGCTCTATGATGGGCTGTATGGAAGGCTCGGAATCGAGCTCACTTTGAAAAGAAGTTGATTAAACACCCGTGTGATATCTTACTTCATGCTTGTGTGTTCATGAATTATTGGACAGACCTGTACAAAGGGGAGATGCAGCAGATCGTCAAGCATGGTGTTGATGCGGTAATGAAGTCTGCTCTCAAGGTGTTGCGCGATCAGGGGCGGCTGTTGCGGCTGACGTCTAGAGATGTAGATCAGTAGCTGATAAAGTCTTCACCCGGAAGCTAGTCTGAAGAAGCGAGTCTTTTGGAAAACTTGTTATTGGATCTTTCAGTCGTTTATGTCAGTTGTAATCAGAATTGTTCTGTCTCACCTGTATCGGGTAGAGCGTGTTGAGGTATGCGTTTTAAGTAGGACATAAACTTTTTCTGTGTCTAGAACGTTTGAGATTATATGGTAGGTCTCTGATTTTGGGGAGTATGTTGGTGGACGCCATTGAGCGTCATTCCTGCTCAATGAGTAGTGGATGTAACAAAACTCATGTGACATCTGTTTCTTTGTGGAATGGAGCGGAGTAATATCCAATTAAAAACAAAAATGAGTAAAGAAAGAACGTGATCTCAATACCCTTCACCAATGCATAGTAATCTTCACTGCCACAGTTCATTCAATGCAAACTCAGAAGCAAACTGTGTTCATCAGCCAATGAAACTCCAAAGAAACCGAAAAGGAAATACAAGCATAGACGTACGAGTACCTGATGAGCAGCGACGTATTCAGCAATTGTTGCCGTTTCATAAAAGTCTCTAAAGCTGGACTAGCGTACATGTGTTGACTGTTGAGACACGAGCAGGAATGTCAAACTACAGAAAGGCATTGGACTGCTCAAGAGTGCCATTTGTGGAGCTTTGATCAAAGGGACCAGAGCCAGGATCCACTGAAGTTTATTCATCTGTTCAAAGGTAACAGAATTAGAACAGTACATAACATAACATCCACAGTTTTACCCGAAGGAGCACGTAGAGAAACAAAATCGGAATTCACGGGCAACTTAGTAGTGACGTGCGCGTGTTAGTGCTACCTGGAAATATAGCTCACTCTGATTCCACATCACGCGTCGCAAGAAAGGGCGGCCTTTTGACTGGAACGGTTGCGGGAGGAGGAAAACAGATTTAGGTGCAGGGGCTAGAGGATTAGGTGAACCAACCTCGGATGAGAGTAGGGTTAGAAGTTTAGTTGGTGAACCAAATTGGCCCACAAGTTGATCTGAGGCCTCTTGGCTAATACTCCCTCCGTCCCCATGAACTTGTCGCTTTGTAGTTCATTATGGAGCCCAACTCGGCATTATGGAGCCCAACACGCATCCTTGGCCGGGATTCTCCTCCTCCTAGCTCCATCTGATCAAGCACGTTGCATCCAACGATTTGTGCAGCTGGTTTGTTCGCCTTCCGCCGCAAATCCGAGGAGGTGAGGGGATACTCGGTAGCGTCAGCGCTGACCGCCGGTCCGCCGGTGAAGGGGTCCCTCTGCAAAGAGCGTGCTGGCTGCCCGCTCACCTTTTTCACTGCACCGCAGAGCCTCTAAGTCTTTCAATTGTGATTTATACGAATGCTATAATGTTATGTATCTTTTCGGTTTATATCTCTGTTCTCTGGTGCTTTCATGACAAAAGATGCTTGTACTTAGTCCCAAAAAAATTCTGACAGCTCTCTAAAAAAAATCTTACAGTTAATCGGTTGACATATGACTCGACAAGTAGCCCTATTCTAAACATACCAATAACAGTAAAGGATACTTCAACAGTTGATACAACATTCATGGGAAAACACACAACCAAAATGTGCCACTGCCATACTCCTACACAGCGCGGGTTGCGACATGAGTAGTCCATCTTGTGAAACGCGCGCGACGGACGAACATTTTCCGAGTCGCCTTTTCCATCATCACTTATTTGTGTATCTTCACCCACGCGGCCTTGCTCGGCGTCCCCTTGGCCACGACGTACAGCAGGTAGTACCCGGGCGGCGCGAGCTCCGGCGTCGGCGGCGCGTCGACCGTTATCGTGTACATCTGCCCGTTATTGTCCGCGAACCCGGTGACCGACAGCACCAGCAGCCTCTGGTTCATGGAGTACCCGTGCGTCGTGAACGGCGGCGCGTACATGGTGACTTTCATGTCGTCCCGCGTCACGGCCTGCGAGGGCGTCGAGAACCGGAGCGTGAACTTGGCGCCGTACACCATCCCGTCAGCTGGGACGGACGCCGTGTCGATCTGAGGCCGGTGGGCGGCGCGCTCCGGAGCGAGGTACGGCGGGCTGAAGCGCTCCACGCGCACTTCGGTCGGGAAGTCCACGCCGCTGAAGTTGTAGGCCGAGTTGGTGTTGCCGCCGGCGACGAGCACGGTGGCGTCGGGCAGCAGCGCGCTGGAAGAGTGGTACATGCGCGCGATGGTCGTCGCGGCCAGCGCGCGGAACCGCGAGCCCCGCGGCTGCCGCGGCGAGTACAGGAGCGGGGTCAGCACCGGCTGCCTGGCGAAGCCCCACCCGGAGCATCCCTTGGCAGCGCCGTTGAGGATGAGCAGGTCGCCCGTGGGCAGAATGAGCATGTCGCCCATGACGCGGCTGACGGGCATCAGGTCGATCGCCCACTTGGCGTCGGGCTTGCTCGGGTTGATGCGCGCGCAGTCCCGGAGCGCAGCCGGGAAGTTGTTGGTCTCGCCGAGCTTGAAGGCCGCCTTGACGGCGCCGCCGCAGACAATGACCTCGGGACTGAGCACGTCGCCGCGGCGGAGGTCGAGGGGGAGGAGCGCGGACATGCCGGAGGCGGGGTAGTTCCGGCCTCCACCGGGGAGGACGGGGAGCTCGCGGACGACCTGGTTGGTCCGGGGATCGAACACGACAGAGCGGTCGTTGGCGAAGATGAACAGGTTTCCGTCGGGAAGAAGGTGAACGAACGGGTACAGGTTGTTCTCCACGTCGTCCGTGGTGTCACGAAGGATCTGTAGGGGGGTGGCCGTTGGATTCGACTGGCCGGCCGCCGGGACGAACTCGTAGCTGAACGCGCGCCGCCCACCGAGCACGAGGGAACGGCCATCAGGGAGCGCCTGCTGCGTCCCGTACCTGCTCATATCATCACGGACAACAGAGCACGCCACGGTAAGAAATCTACGCAATTTTTGAGTTAATCACGTGTTGGCAATGGATAAGTCGGTGTGTGATATATGCACCATCTTCCTTCGGCCAGTGACCCGGAGAACTCCTTCCAGTCGCAGTCGCCGCAGGGGCTCAGGTACCTCACAACCTTCTCTCCTTCGAAGTAGCCGCCGGTTTGCACTAGGTTGCCATCCGCGTCGAGCGCGCCCGACGAGCACCACGGGTCCGTTAAGATCTGCAGCACACGCGCCAAACGGTCGTAGTCGTGGCATTGTACTTTCTAAAGGAAATCGACAGTAAGGACGACGAATAAAGAAGCCAACCTTGAGGGGCCTGACCGAGCCGGTGTTGTAATCGAACTCGACGGCGTGCGCCGAGCAGTCCACTTCCCCGGGCTGCTTGCTCCGGAGGTCGGGGCGGCAGTTGTTCTCGGGCAGCCTCATGAGCGACGGCCCCGTGGTGACCGTGTCGAACATGATGGCCTTGCCGTGCCGCATGATCACCATGTGCATCGCGGAGACGCCCGAGTTGTCGCTCACCATGGACCACGCGCCGGGGAACCCCGCGGCGTCGTCAGCGGCGAGAACTATCGTGTCCCGCGCCGCCGCGGTGGGCGGCGCCCCTTGCGGCACCTTCATGAGACCGTGCCCGCCAGGCACCGGAACGGTTGGGATCTGTGGCTCGTCGCTGTCGGTCGGGATCGTCTGCTCCTGCTGCCCCTCGAACGCGTTGTGGAAGTAGTCCTTTTCGGAGCGCGGCCTGAAGATGTTGAGGATGTCCTTGAGGCCCTTGAGGCGGAAGTGCGCCTCGCCTACAGTGGCAAGGGCGAGCAGCGTGGTGCAGAGCACGGCCGCGCGGAGGAGAGGCCCCATCTTCGGAGAGAACCGGAGGTGCTCCCCACTGTTTACCTGTGAGCCGGTGGAGAACCTCCTTTCATGCCCGTCTCAGTTCCTTCTAATTTCTATATGGGTCGGTGTCCTTGTTTGTGTACGGAGTACCATGAGAGACGGTCGATCAAATATAGCCAATGCTGTTTGTGGTTCGCGCCAACACCCGGTTCGCCATGCCACTCGTTTAAAACATGCTATTTGATGGGCCGGGCCATGGGATCGTTTACATTGTACGCAAACTGTCTGGGCCAAATAATCAGTCCAAGTAGACCACGCCTTGCATTTTGGGCCAACCAACCAAGCTGGCGGAATGGCATGGCATCAGAGGGAGGGGAGGCACACCAACCAGCACAATTTACTACAGGTATATGGATCTAATGGCGATGCAGAGACTGCAATAAGGTTTATTCCCTTTTCTAAAAACAAATGAGAAGGTAGCCTGTAGCAAGAAAATAAAACTCTTTCAGTTTTTAAAAATTTGTCACTTCATAATTTATTTTTGAACTACACGGAGGGAGTACCTGCATGGAGCGTGCCACACGTAGCTTACTGTAGCTCAATATCTAAAAAACTTACTGTAGCTAGGGATATCAGATAGATTAACACGTATGTGCATCCAAAAACTCGACGACAGTCGTGAGACATGGGGTTTTGTTGTTTGCAACCTGAACGGATTATTTTGGTCTCTCAAATTGGCCACATCATTCACTACAGGAATCCTGACGATTTGCGACGGCTTTCCTTATTTGCAACGGAGATCTCGTCCAAATTCGGACCCGCGTCTCGTCACAAGTCACGCCCCCTCGGTCACTCCAAGGCTGTCCAAAAAAGGGACAATTCCGAACATTCACGTCTCACATGCCAATGACATGTGAGACGTGCCGATCCGAAACGGGTAATACATTGCTATAGGTTACGTTGCTCATTTTCATTTTCAGGTCATTTAAGAGAGAGGAAAGAACTAGAGAAAGAGTGAGAGAAAAGTTGGTCTCAGATGACAATGCCACGATGGCTTTAGGGTTAGCTGCCGTAGATCAGAGATGAAACCACTTCGTCGGAGTACGCCATCCATGCGCAGGTGCTTGCCATCCTCACCGTCGTCGTTCGCCTTCGTGCCCGTCTACACGCATACTTTACCTTACCACTAAATGGGCCTTGTCGGGCCTTGTCAAGCTGGTCCGAAGCCCATTTATGTATATATAGTACTTGAACACTCAAGCAATCAAAATTAAGCAATTCAACGACCCTTCAAATAAACCTAATCATAATTCAAAAAATTAAGCAATTCAAATAAACCTAAACATAACAATTATCCATTGTAATTCATTAATTTATCAACTCAATTCTAACATAAGCAATTCAATTCAAATGAGAGCAATTCAAATGAGAGCAATTCAATAAAGCTAAACATAACCATAATTCAAATGAGAGCAATTCAATAAACCTAAACATAACCATAATTCAAATGAGAGCAATTCAATTCAAATGAGAGCAATTCAATAAACCTAAACATAACCATAATTCAAGTGAGAGCAATTCAATAAACTTAAACATAACCATAATTTAAATGAGAGCAATTTACTTCAATAAACCTAAACATAACCACTATGATTTCTTCCATAAGGTCACCATGTTCAAAAATGACACAACACTTGACTGAATTTCTACAAAAATGCAGGGGCGGGGCCGGGGCTTACCTGCTGGCGGCGGTGGCGCAGGGGCGGCGGGGCCGGGGCGAGCCGGCGGCGGGGGCGCAGGGGCCGGGGGCGGGCCGACAGCGGCGGCGCAGGGGCGGCGGGGTCGGGGGCGGCAGCGCAGGGGCGGAGGCGCGCAGAGGCGGGCCAGCGGCGGAGCCGCAGGGGCTGCGGGGTCGGGGGCGGCGGCGCAGGGGCGGAGGCGCGCAGAGGCGGGCCGGCGACGGGGTCGGGGGCGCGGCGGGGGCGGGGTCGGGGGCGGGAGGGTCGGGGCGCGGCGGGGGGCGCGGCAAGGCGACGGGGGCGCGACAGGCGGCGGCGGTGGAGGGAATGGTGAATGAAGAGTCGGGGCCGGACGGTCCCAATATTAGACCTAATTTGCGACGGCTGTCTTAATTGCGACGGCCTTATCTTAGGGCCGTCACAATTAAATCCTATTTGCGACGGTCTTGTACTGGCCGTCGCAAATAAGGCATTATTTACGACGGCTTTGTAAATTGCGACGACCCTAGGGTTGGTCGTCGCAAATAAGCACTTATTTGCGACGGCCAGGCCGACAGCCGTCGCAAATAAGGCCTTATTCGCGACGGCCAGAGGCGGGCCATCGCAATTTAAGCTGTTTGCGACGGCTGGCCGTCGCAAATAAAAACGGCCGTCGCAAATGGTTGCGTTTCCTGTAGTGATCCTTCGATCGATTGAAAGACGAGCCATGCAATAGTAGCCAGGGATGGACAGTGATGTACATGTCAGTCAGAGATCAGCTTACGAGACAAGTGAATGATACTTTTTTTTTTGCGAACCAAGTGAGTGATCTGTTAACAGGACGTACGGCAGGACTATCTAGCTCTAGCTGCAACCCACACGCACATTACGTATAAAAGTGGCACTACAGGAGTGAGTGATCGAACTCAAACCCACGCCGAAGGACTCTTCCTGGCCAACTTTTTGCCGGCATTAGGTGTGCCGATCGACGTAGGTTAGGCTTGTCTGCTAATTTTAGCCTTCTTGCCTTGGTGATTTTAATCAGATCTACCAAGCCCAGGATAAAAGCAATAGTCGGCTCAATAGGCGCAGCATGTCCCTTTTCCGTAAGACTTTAGATGATGCTGAACTGATGGAAATACGCCTACAAAACAGGCGTTTCACTTGGTCCAATGAACGGTCAAACCCGACACTAGTCCGACTTGACCGCGCCTTTTGCACGCAAGCCTGGGACCTCCTGCACCCGAATCACGCAATGCATGCCCTGTCGTCCAATGTTTCCGACCACTGTCCGATTTTGATTTTGCCTCTGAAGAATCCGGTCAGGAAAGCCACCTTCAAGTTTGAGAGTTTTTGGGTTCGGGTTCCCGGCTTTCTCGAAGCTGTACAGATGGTATGGAACTTGCCCGTGCCTGGATCTTCGGCTTTGAACCGGTTGCACTACAAGATGCTGAACACATCACGGGCACTGAGGCAGTGGAGCAAAAGCCTCTTCCGCAATGCTCGGCTGCAATTGCATATTGCTAACGAGGTGATCTTCAGACTTGATGTGGCTCAAGAATCTCGGGTTCTGCTGCCCGAGGAATGTTCGCTTAGGAAGGACCTCAAATCTCGGACTTTGGGGCTAGCTGTCGTGGAGCGTTCACGACGCAAACAAGCTTCTCGCCTGCGGTGGCTTAAGGAGGGTGACGCCTGTACAAAATTTTTTCATATAAAAGCCAATGCACGAGCCCGTAGGAAATTCATCACCTGCTTGAGGCGTTCTGAAGGTCCGTTTCTTTTTCAACATGACGAAAAGGCCCAAATTTTATACCAGCATTTCGCCTCACTTATTGGTACGAGGGAGCAGCGCGGCTGTACTATCGACTGGCGACAGTTACAGCTACCGATGGTTCAGTCCACTGGCCTGGATGCGCCTTTCACAAAGTCAGAGATTTGGAAGGCCATTAATGATATGCCAACGAATAAGGTGCCTGGACCTGACGGTTTCACGAACCTTTTTTATAAATCGTGTTGGCCGATCATCAAAGCAGATGTGCTACTTGTTTTTTAATGCTTCTACTCGTTGCATATTGGACCTTTTCATAAAATGAACCGGTCTAACATTACATTACTACCTAAGGCCGAAGCACCTGAGTCCCCAAGCGACTACAGGCCGATCAGCCTCATGCACTCGATGGCCAAACTAATCACCAAGGTGTTAGCCTTACGCCTTCAGGTTCATTTGGGAGGTCTGGTATCCCAAGCCCAATCAGCTTTCATCCGCAAGCGCTGTATATAGGAGAATTATCTGTATGTTCGGAACCTCGCCCGTCACTACCACCGTAGCAATACGCCAATGTTGCTTATGAAGGTGGATATCTCCAAAGCTTTTGATTCCATTTCCTAGGAATATATCTTCGACATGCTAGCACAAAGGGGATTTCCGACAAGGTGGGGTGACTGGATGGCGACTATTTTTGCCTCCGCTTCCTCGTCTGTTCTTTTGAATGGGACGGTGGGGCACCCAATTTGGCATGCCCGTGGTCTCCGTCAAGGCGATCCCCTATCCCCTTATCTCTTCATCCTGGCTATTGACTCACTGCATCATATCTTCAAGCTGGCTGCCGATCGGGGGGCGCTCACCCCCCTACCGGGTCGACAGGCGCACCTTAGACTTTCAATGTACGCGGATGACGTTGCCATCTTCATCAACCCAACGCGTGAAGACCTGCTCACCACGGTGCACCTACTCCATGATTTTGGGGCTGCGACGGGGCTGAAAATAAATGAGACAAAAACGGTGCTGGCCCCTATTAGATGTGACTCATCACTGCTTGCGGACATCATCGGTGACTTTCATTTTACCACTGCATCGTGGCCTATCACCTATCTTGGGCTGCCAATTACTCTTGGCCACACCAGAATGTCGCATCTCCAGCAGTACATTGACCGCGCATCAAAAAAGATGGCTGGGTGGCAGGGCCAACTTCTCAGTTTTGCTGGACGTCGTGAACTGGTTCATACAGTTCTAGGCTCTATATCCATATACCTCCTCTCTGTTGTCAAGTCACCTAAAAGGTTCTTCAAAATTCTGGACAACTTGCGTCGCAAGTTCCTGTGGGTTGGGCATCAGAACCTGCACGGCGGGCAATGTAAGGTGGCCTGGAACACTGTCTGTAGGCCTTTCAATCGCGGTGACTTGGGCATTGTTGATCTGAACCGCTTTAGCCGGGCGTTGCGTCTTCGCTGGCTGTGGTCCACTTGGAAGCAGCCGAATAGACCCTGGCAGGACATGGAGCTGCCCATTGATGACTCTGATCGGGCCTTGTTTGCAGCTGCTACCAAGGTCATCCTTTTGGACATCTAGCTGGATGGACGGCACCTCCCCTGCGGTGCTCTTTTCATCTTTATTTGCAATCTGCAGCAATAAACGACGATTGGTGGCGGATGCACTCACTGGTGGCAGATGGATTGCTGACTTGGCCCGCAATCTCACAATGGAACTGCTTCCGGAATACATCCATCTCTGGTCAGCCATTGACCAGATGCACATTAGCTTGGACCAAACTGCGGATGATTCGATCCTCTGGCTACCCGCCGCGTCTGGGGAATATAGTGCGGCGTCCGCATACCAGCTCCAATTCCAGGGTGCTACTAGCTCCGATTTCCACCGACTGGTTTGGAAATCCCGGGCCCTGCCGAAATGCAAGGCTTTCATGTGGTTGTTGCTGCAAAATCGAGTGTGGACTGCAGACCGGCTCCAACGCCGGGGATGGCCGAACGACTATTTTTTCCCTCTTTGTCTGAGGAACTTGGAGACCATCACCCATTTATTTCTCGAGTGCCCCGGTGCAGTTCATATTTGGCTGGAGATTAGCAGGTGGATAAGCGAGCCGCGTTTGCTACCATTAGCTTGGAACGGTGGCACCTCTGTTGCCGATTGGTTCTACACCCTCGACTCCCGGAACAATGATCGGGCTCACGGGGTTCGCCTTGTAGTCATTGGGGTGCTATGGCGCATTTGGTGTGAGCGCAATGGTCGGATTTTCCAGCGGAGTGAGCTGTCTATTCCGCAACTTATCAGAAGCATCAAAGACGAGCTCAGAATGTGGAGGGATGCAGGGTGCCGGAAACTGTCAGTGGTTCTGCCAGAACCTATGTAGACGCGTTGCACCTTCTTCTTGCCCCCACATGTAGCCCTACATTTCCATTTTCTTCTCCTTCGCTTTTTCTCTTTCTCCTTTTCTTCATAATTTTTCCGGTTTTCTGCTCTGCTCGAGCCGTGTAACACATTTCCTTTCCCGCTTATAATGCAATTTCGAGGCCGGCCTGACGCTGGTTCTTTCGAAAAAAAATAATTTTAGCCTTCATTCTGCTACGCTGCATCTGCTACTGTGCACCATCAACTGCATCGACCTGCTGTGTGCACAAGCAAGATCTCTTTATGGATCGAGCGAAAATTATGCCTGTGGAAGTACAGCGGAGGAACAGTTTTTGAGAATATATGTGCGCGCACACTGATACACAAGAATCAACTAGGCATATGTATATATATACTACTACATCACCAACTGCATGATCAAGTAGCAGCACCGTACCAAATTATGCTCCAAGTGCACCATGTTGGCACTGCAGGAATTAGCACAGTTGGGCAACTATATATATACGTCCTGCAGCCGTCCGAACCAGTAATATGATGCAGTTCAGCCGCAGCTTGCACTGCAACTTGCAGCAGCCGTAACGTGCATGCCTCTTGCATTGCATGCCAGCATAAAATATGTATCTCCATCTATATATCTCTGCTACGTACAAATGCAAGTTGCAAATTATACAGGCTCTCTCTTTTTCCTCTGAAAGATTGAGTTGGCAGCAGGCAGCATGTGAGTATCTCATCGCGCGAGCGACGTATGCATGCGATGATGAACTGAAAAGGTTCGATTAAACAAGTACGGTTAGGGATTTGCTCCGATCGAAACCGATACGCCTTTGCGGGGAACAGCGAGACCCCATCATATGACAGTATGAGTAGTATCTTTCCAGGAAGTTTCGTACGTGCACGCTTATTAGATGGAGATTGAGAGGATGATCCGGTCTGATTGTGTCAATCGATACTTGATTATATTTTACCCATTAGTCTGCTGCCACCTCCATTATAGGCAGCAAAGCGTGCATATACATAATGTATATGTATGCAATGCAAATAAAACTATACAGAACAATAAGATAGATTAGTGCGAATGCCCACAAACTGTTTGGGTGTGATTTTCGCTTATTTTCACTCATAAGCAGATTATAAACGGAACCAAACAGGCCCATAGACCCCTCTCCTCCCAATAACGGAAGCGGCTTCTATACTTCCATTTCATGCTCGCGTGATTCCGCTACTGTATCATAATTTAATTGGTCACTGTATTTATCCAACATAATGTCCATTAATTTCACAATTAATAAGATTGTGATACATGAGTGGGAGTATGCATGGGAGCATGAATGGGAGTATAGAAGCCATATTCTCAATAACACGTACGCATGGCTTCACACTACTTCTATATAAGCACAAGGTAGATCAAGTATAACTCTTAATAAAGATCCCTCTTCTCGATCGGAGCATACGTATAATTCATGGTTACATAAAGGCATGATAATCATTCAGTACAGAGACCCTTTTTTGAGAGGGAGGAAGAGAGGGATATTCTTGTTATTTTTGAAACATCAGGGGACTAATAATAGAAGTGCTGAGACCAAGCTGCATTCGAAGTAGTACAAAGGACAGCTGTTTGTGTAAGAGATGATGCAGATGAAGTTGTTATTCTATTTCCAACTCTCCTGTGCTTCTGGATGAGAACTATTCTAGCATGCATGCAAGTGCTCATGCACTTGAACATTCTCTCTGATCTCGCGGCAATGATGAAAATTGTGTCGCATAAATTAATAGCAATCATGTACGAACTGTGTCAGTGTATATATGCTTACAGGTAACAGTTAACGCACACTCTATGCCCAGTACAATCAAAACAACTGCTAGAACATATCAGATCCCGTGACCATGCACACGTACATCATGTCTTTGATGGAAAAAAAATATATGCATACTATTCATCTCTTCTTTTAGGTAATACAGACGATAGCAAATCCATTGGTTATAGCTAGTGGCACCAACGAAGAAACTTATTGCACCACAAGGGTAAAACCTCATCAAGACTAAATTGAATCTACCACATCACCAAAGGGGAGGGAAAAGGAGAACGTTTCAAGATCATAGCTTGAGCTCAAGGTCCAAATCTTGTGGATCATCAGAGTTCATACTTGTAGAATCTGCTGACTGGCTTCTATCATGGTGTCTCTTTAAGCTAGCAGATTCCTACCAATATGTTGAACATTGTTAATCAGACAAGTGCATCCGGAGGCCCTAAGTATAGTACTCCCCCCGTCTCAAAAAGTTTGTCGCTCTGTAGTTCAAAAATGAACTACAAAGCGACAAACTTTTTGGGACGGAGAGAGTATATCAAACATCCATGTGAAGATAAATGATCCAGGAAGCTTTCACCCGGAAGATCTGCATACCTCTGGTTCAAAGAGTGGCAGTGTGATGCTAGGATGCGCATAATGTGGGGTGCCATAGACAGCACTGTTGCTTGGTGATCTGTCACGGAGACGCAAAATGTTGAAGGGTTAATTGAAGCTTGATTATATTATAACTGACTAGCAATGATATATCTCCGAAATCCAATTAGGAACAGGTCCGCAAGTGAGACATGTATATAAAGGTGCACTACCTAATGATAGGAGTCTGGAATTCACCATATCGTACATCTCCTCTCTCTCCATATGCCATCTACATCATAATGTTGGAATTGCCATAAGAACAATACTTTACCGTGAAACAATATATGGATTTTCGCAGCTCACGAGAATATGACATACTGATTTTGGAATTTCGAGGTGCAATTATTAATGGAAGAATTATGGAAAATAGACGCATACTAAAATAACTTGATGGTGAAAGATGTCAGAGAAGAGATGCAGAAAAAAGTAACTGCTAACAAAATGTAGAAGAAATAAACCGTTTAAAAATAGCTTGCTAACTAGAAAACTTTGCAAGATAACTCAGAATAATGATAGATGACTGACTCTTGAAATCAACAATTAAAAGGCTAATCTAACCACCCTGTCTCTTGGACACACAGAAAAAGGTATAATTATTGTAGCTATGCATGTGTCACCTAATTGATATGAAAATTTCATTGTGAGATTTCTTCCTACAAAACATAATTTCACTTCACAAATGGAAAAAGTGCCCATGTACCGCAAAATTTGGATGGATAGGAAACGGCGACGAGACGGCACTAGCATGAATGGAGGACGATGGGGACGACGAGAGTGAGGACGTCGACGCCCGTGCATCCTCCTGCTCGGCCAATTCATTGAAAGCACAAGAAATTAGGAACGCCTCTACAAATCATGGAGTACACACTAGGAGGACGATGCGTATGTATGTGAAGTGTGTAGTAACAAATTAAGGGGCGGCGCATCACTTACCAAGCTGAGGCTGCCCGTTCTGTGGATCAAACTGGGGGGCTGGCCGAGAGGATGGAAGTACTCGGCCATTTCGCTCTGCAACCTAATCTTCTCCAGCTGCGCCACGCCCAGCCCCCGCTGTGGCTGCTTGGGCTTGTCGGCGCCGCTGCCGCCGCCGCCTCTCTTGCCCTTTCGGGAGCCCGGCGATCTCCCTCCACTGCTCCACCCCATGCTGCTGTCCCCAAAGTTGCTCCCGCTCATATCCAAGAATTGAACGACGAAGACCTAGATAGAAGAGGAGAGACTTGAAAGAAGAAGATGAACAAGGCTAGGTGGAGTGGAGGAGGCAGGAGAGGCAGCAGGGAGACGGGCTGATTGGATGATGCACGGAAACGCTTTTAATATGGAGGGAGAGATCGTCCCCTTGCAGCCTAGCAGGCAAATATATCCCCCTCTTATTAGAAAACGAGAGACTTGCCCTGCGGCCCTCCCAAGCTTTTCTTGCGTCGAGTATTAAATTGCGTCTTGTGTCATGGCCATCTTTATAGATTACAGTTAATCCCATGTGCCACAAAACCCTATCCCTGCAAGAAAAATCTAGCGGAAGCAAACGAAAGGCGGCAACCCATTTTAATTTGGTAGGTGGTGATCTCCTAGGATCTTCGCCATCAAAAAAGCCCTTTGGTTAGTTAGTGGAATATTTACTACTAATTTACTTGCAGATTCTCTCGTTTACTCACACTGCCTCAAATATAAAAGAGCATAAATAGAGCAAATAAATCTAATCAATCAAGGAGCATACAAAAGGAGTGGGGGGAGGAAAGAGATAGAGATGTACTCCCCGCGTCCCCGAACGCTTGTCGCTTTGTATAGTTCAAAAATAAACTACAAAGCGACAAAGTTTTGAGGACAGAGGGAGTACTGGGAAAGGGAAAATGACAAGTATATTATGAGAAAAATTTGAATCCTAGAATGTTAAGCATTGTAAGAATGCAGAAAGATAGATATATATACTATGATTCAGTAGATCACTTTTTCTAGAAGATTTGAGGGTCAGTGATCAGTCGATTTTAAGGTACGGAAAAGAAAAAAATACAGCATCATCTGAGGTCGACAACATTTGAATTATGATCAGGTTAATGGCATTATCTCCATCCGAAAAAAAACAATCACTTTCCTAGTATTCTGACATTTCAAAGGACTGAAAGGGATTAAAGGATGGAGGAAAAGGGGCGATGCAGGGGCCTTTTGTCCCTCAAGCTGGGGGCACAAGCTATGGTGCGATCTAAGAAAGGGAAAAGATGGCAATCCGGGGTCGGTAGCTTGGCCATTGGAGTGTAGTGATCACCAGGTCACTCTGCCCACGTCAGCGCCTCTTGTATTTAGGCGCCTAATAACATCTTGTCAGTAGAGTACAATTAGATTAATCATCTTAATTATTTTACAGCGTGGTACACACAGTGTGGAGCTAGGAAATTTTATCAATAAGTTCACTTAAGAATATATGAGTGAATTAAGTATAAATCAGTTGAATCCAATGAGTTCAAACTAGTAGCAATAGACTAATTATGCTTGCTTTATAAAATTTTATTGAGGTCACCTGTACCCGATGGCCGCCACTGGGTACACACACAGCATCATCGAGGGATGACTCGTGTGGTTCAACCAATGCTGGGAGGAATCAAGGATGTGAAAAATGTGTGGCACGCCACAAGAGAACCAAATTCAGGTACGCTACGCATGCACCTGATTAGCATGCGGGTTAACAGGAATAAGTAGTAATGAGAAAAGATATGGTGCATATAAAACGAGTAGGAGAGAAATAGTGATAGAGGTGCATTGCTTGCTAAGTTAGAATGATAATCTTTTTTGACAAAAAAAATTAAAAAGACTAGAATGACAACCTTTTTGAAACGGATCTAGTACATCTATAAACATGTCGATTGTAACATCTCAAAAATTTCGATAATCGAAAATTCACTCGGAATTAAAGCTTTTCGATTTAAACTAGCTACACTGGAGAGGGAAGCTCTAATAGCAATTATGAGATTATGCAAAGGGTGAGAAACTCCCCAAATAATTATGGCATTAAAAGGAATAAAAAGAAAATAACAAATGTATAAAGGGGACCAGCCCATTAAATTGAGGCCATAATTGAAAATCTAATTAGAAAAGAAAGAGGGAATAAAGCAAAATAGGAAAAGACCTAAACCTGGACGCAACCCACTTAACCCCTCTATAGCCCAACCTGCCCACTGAGGCCCAACTCGCACGCCCCATCCTTTCTTCTTCCCGCTCGCGCGCGCGGCCCAGCCGGCCCAGAGCTGTACCGCCTTCTCCCTCCCTGTTTCTCTTCTTCGCCTGACATCGATGTGCGGCTTTCCTGCGCCGTGACCCGCCGAGGCAAACTGCTGCACCACCTGCTCCCTCGCTGCACCACCATCATCGCGGGAGCGACGCCGCCTCACCCTGCTAGCTCTGAATCATTACCTCGACCACTCCTCGCCCGCCAGCCGAGCACCTGCGCGGCCACGCCAAAAGGCACGCCACCGCCTCCGGCGGGGAACTGCCATACGGGCCTATAAAACGGTCCTCACTCTTGCCACCTTGTCCGCAGTACAACACACCACATTCCACCTCACACCCCGGAGCTCGAGCGCACCTCTCGGAGTGGAATTTTGGAGCCCCCTTCTTCTTCCCTGTTGCCGGCCGCCAAGCTCATCGCCACTGGTACACCCCTCCATACTTTGATTCCTTTCACTAGCGCGTTCTTTAGTAACTGTACACCTGTGATGCCTTGTCTCGTGCCGGATGCTAGCACTAGTAGTGGTAGCCATCACAACCTAGCTCCGCTGGCCGTCGAGCACGTTCATACTCCGGCAAGTCTATCCACGCCAACACCCTTAATCCATTAGCTTCGTGAGACTCTAGAACGGCTAGAACGTGGGTTAGTTTGGGTACATCCCTTTTGAATAGAGGGAGCACCGGTAACCCTAACCGAGCCACCGCACTTCGCCGTCGCCGGCCATTGTGAGGCCTTCCCCGGCCTGGTCGCGTCTCCTAGACGGCTCACCGCACGTCGTAGCACGCGTAGAGTGAAAGAAAACGAAGGAAAGCTATGCGAGACGCAGACCCGCAGAGCTCGCCCATGTCGCCGCCGTCGACACGTCGCCGCCGCCCTTCCAGCCGTCGTCCCGGTCCGCCGACGTCGCCATTAGGCTCACCTATCCCGTAGACACCTGCCTCCGCCCCCAAATGGCCAAGTCGTGGCCGACGGTCGGGTTCTGGCAGAACGCCTACGACCTCCCCACCGTGCGACCTACTGCTCCCCTGTTTCAGCCCGTGGCGCTCACACCGTGCGCACGTGGCGCCAACGTGGCAGTCACCTGGGCACCATGCGGGCTGGGCTTGCCACCTCAGCCAAGCCAGCGCCACGCCAGCTGAACTGCGCCGCGCGACGAGCGTGGACTCGGTCCACGTGAGATGCAGGCTCGCGGTATGCGAGAAGGGGACCACGTCCATCGGCGCAGTGGACTGACGTCCACTGGCGTCTGGGGCCCGTCAGCTAGCTCATTGGCACAGCTAAACGCACCCACACGTGTACACAGAAAGTACTAGACCCCCTGTCAGCCACTGTACTCGCTGAGTAACTACTAGGGTTACCCTAGAATGTACCCAAAAGGGTGCAAAACACATTTTTGCGTACAGAAAAATTCTAGGAAAAATTTGTGAAAATAGTAGAAGGTTGTCAGGACATGTTATTTAGGAATTAGGGTCTTAATAAAAATTATAAAATAGTATAATCAACTAATGGCTATTAAATAAAAATAGAGAAGAACATGGAGAATGCACAACAACTCATATTAACCCCAAGAGCGATAGGAAATACAACAACGTAAACTTTAATGAATCCTTCTTTGAATGGTATCCCCTGTATTTGGACTTCTCTTGCTGTATATTTACCACCTAGTTATAATATAGAGGCTGAGGACATTGAGGAAGACCCAGAAGACCCGAATTTCGAGGAAGACCTCCTCGGTGAATTTGAAGGCAAGCTCTAACTCCTTGAACATATTTCACCTATGTTTTGCAATCGCACCTATAGCCTGTTTTCATTGTATGATTGTATGTCTATTTTAAAATGTTGCTATGTTATGAACCACTTGAAATGTGGTAGCATGAGCTATGCTGATGACTGAATATCAGTGTTAGCCACTAGCCAACGATAAACAGTAACACAATAGTTACTCACTATCAACGGCTTGAAATAAGACACTGTAACAGTTACGATAATAGCAATGACTATCACAATCCCCTCTTTGACCTTGACAACACAACCCCTTGACAACCTAACAGCTTCATCACTGCGCTTTAGCAACGATGTGAGCACCTCCTTGTTAGTACTATGCTTAGGAACCCCTGCGATGTTCGCATCGCGAACCACTACACACTGTATACATAATTGTGAAATGTGTTAAAAGGTGTTTGGTGGTGTGAGTTAGGATATGGGTGGGAAATTAATGAACTGTGTGTGTGAAGGAGAAGGGTGGTCGAGGCGGGTATGGTGGTGGGATGGCGAGGGCTCCCTAAGAGGTATACCAGCTGCGGTTGTGTATTCGGTGTAACCCACCGATGGGCAATAAGTACTTCAGTTTAGTTCGATGTTGTGTATTCCGAACTAGTCCTTCTGCCAAGGACGGATGGAGCCGCCTCACCAATATTGAAAGTTGCCTAGAGGGGGGGGGTGAATAGGCTAATTGACCTGCAAATGACTCAATAAAACGAGATTAAATTACAGGGGGCGGACTAGTCCGGTCAGGGGGCGGACTAGTCCGGTCAGCCTGCGTGAATAACCCTAAAAAGATGTTTCTAGCAAGTTTTAGGGGATTTTCTCAATGCTACAAGTGAGTGTATGTTTAAGTCAAGTTGAGCAACAACCTAAACAAGAGCAAGTCAAGTTTCCACAAGTTTGTAGCAATGCGGAATATGAAACGAGACTACCAACTCTAGAACAAAGTAATCAATAGAGTAAATGCGAAGAACACAAGGAGACAAGGATTTTATCCCGAGGTTCGATCCCACACAAGGAATCTACGTCCTCGTTGAGGAGTCCACAAAAGGACCGGGTCCAACAACCCTTCCCTCACCAAGTTTACCGCACGGGCCTAACTTGGTTCTCCACTAATCACAACGGTGATTACAAAGTTCGTTGGGGCTTCTCACAAACTGAGGCTCCCACACCACAAAGATGATCAACACAGTAAAACAAACTCAATACACAGCCCACAAAGACTCAACGAGTGCAAGAGATCAAACCGGGAGCACAAGCGCGATGTTCTTCCTCTTCTCCACCTCACTTAACCCTAATCCACTCAAGAATTAGTTTTAGAGGGAAAGTAGGCAAGAAGGAGGCTTAGGAGTGCTCCAAGTTGGCTGTGGCGGCGCTAGGGTTTGAGTTTTTCCAAGGATGTTTGAAATGAGGCCGGGGGTCCCCTTTTTATAGAGGTCCCAACCCCAATTTGCTGACTTCAGCAAAAGGACGGACTAGTCCGGCCACTGGCCCGGACTAGTCCGGCCTAGGGGACCACTGACTCCTTTGTCAGGTCCCGACAGCTGACACACGATCTTCACGCTACCCGCCAAACTTCAAATTCAAACGGTCACTTCCAGAACGGACTAGTCCGGTCAACACCGGACTAGTCCGATCACACACAGAGCCTTCTGCTCCGGGTGAAAGCGGACTAGTCTGAGGACCACGGACTAGGCCGGCCCCTAGGGCGGACTAGTCCGGTCCTCCCAGACTTAGCCATAGAAGCACCTTTTCTTAGCCAACCCGGACTAGTCCGGCCCCACGGGCGGACTAGTCCGTTCTCACTCAGGACCTCTTGGTCCGGTCCGAAACGGACAAGTCCGTGGTTTTGGGACTTCATCCCCAAAACTCACTCACTGCTACCCGGACTAGTCCGGTCACAAACGGACTAGTCCGATCTCAGTCAGACCCTTCTGGTCCGGCCAGAAACGGACTTGGCCGGCCAGGAACGGACTAGTCCGGCCTCCTGCACGGACTAGTCCGGCCCTACGGCCAGACCACTCAATCACTCATTTCTTTCATAGGTTTGACCTCTAAACCACTTTGAGCTCCCAAACTTGATCTCAATGCACTTGACACACACACCCTCCTATTACTACGGCTAGTCTAACTCAACCACGCTAGAAACCCTAGTTTCTATGCTTCGAGTTGACTCCGTTTCCTTCCTTTTCCTTTTTGAGGGTTTGCGTCTCCAATTGAGTCCATACCTGTGCTAAGATCACTTGAGCTCATTAGCGACTTAATTGTCGTCATCAATCATCCAAAACCCACGAGGAACCTAGATGCACTTTCAATCTCCCCCTTTTTGGTGATTGATGACAACACATTAAGTCCTTCACAAATAAGAGTATAAAGTTTGGTTTTCATAACATGTGTGCGTATGAATGACTCCCCCTCAAAGTATGCAACATGTAAAAGAGGTGGAGGAGTTCTTTCATACCCACACACGTTATGGTGGGGTGCCTACGTGATGTGCTCAACAATTGTGACAAGACATAAATGACATCAATACATTCATAAGATTGACAATAAGAGCAATATATTGATAGTTAGCAACATTAACGAGTCTTGCACAAATGTAAAAGCATAAATATGTTACAAGATAAGTCAAACATCACAACACACACCCACAAAAGGTTAACTCCCCCCTTAACTCTCCCCCTTTGGCATCAAGGCACCAAAAAGGAAAAGAGGGGAGGAAGCTAAGACCTAAGAGCTAGTCCTCGTCGTCGCCACTTCCACTCTCCGTGGCCTCGGAATCTTCGACGTCGTCCTCATCATGGACATCGTCGTCGTCGTCGTCGGAGGTTCTTGCCGAGGGAGCAGCCCGAGAGGAGCTTCCATCCTCTTGGAGCTGGGCGAGCTCATCGGCGGTGAAGGTGGGGAATGGAGTGATCTCCCCATCACTCACCTCCGGAGAGGACATCGGTACCTCCAGCTTGTCGCACACCGCCTTAAGGTACTTCTCTTGGCGCTTGTGTGCCCTCTGAGCGCGAATCTCTTGCTTCCGGCACGAGGTGAAGATGGCCTTGAAGCACTTGAAGAACGCACTCATGGACTGAGGCGGAGGCGGAGAAGGAGGTGCCACTGGGCGAGACGGAGGATCTGAATTCTTGCGACGAGGAGGCACCGGCACATTTGGCGGCTTCTGGGGGCGCAGAGGTCGGTGCGATACATCCTTGACAAAGGACACGCCCGACACCTTCTC
This sequence comes from Tuctoria greenei, assembly GCA_036927565.1. Lineage (NCBI taxonomy): Eukaryota > Viridiplantae > Streptophyta > Magnoliopsida > Poales > Poaceae > Tuctoria > Tuctoria greenei. The sequence continues at coordinate 7,603,831 of JAYESD010000008.1, forward strand.
AATGAGGCACATGATGTAGGGGGCATACCCGCACGCCCTGTTGGGAGTATGCGAGATGTTGAAGATGTCGTCGAAGATGTAATCGACGAGGTTGAACTTTTCTTCCCCATCGATCAGAAGTAGTAGGTGCCTCAGATTCCCTTGAATCACCCCAGCATCACCATCCTTTGGTGCTATCGTCCGTCTGAGGATTCTGTTCATGATGCTGTAGAAGGGCTTGATGTTTCGAGCGAGTCCGGCATCAAACGGGAGGTGGCTTGGATACATGTAAGCCAGCTCCTCACGATCCACAGCCTTGAGGTTCGAGATAATGATCTCGTGGTCCATGTGAGCCTCAAGACCAAGGATCCTTGCAAACTCAGCATAGGTGACAGAGTATTGTTCACCATGAGTCATCCAAGTTATCCTCCTGTCACCTGAGCTTGAAAAGTAGATTGTGGAGTAGAATTGAAGAATGATTTCCACATTCCAATCATATTTGAAGCCCATGATTTTCTTGAGATCATGGCGCTCGGCAGCCTCAATCACGGCATCAAAGGCCGAGTGCTCCTTCTTTGCCATGTAGTCCCAGTCCACCCACTGAGCCTCTATCACTGGCCTCTTCATCTGTTGGTAGACTAGCCTGTAATAATCACAGTGGAAGTCACACCAAAATCTGGGATCTGCCGTGCTCCTCTCATACTTGTAGACCTTTTCTTCCCTTAGCCTCCTTGCCTTTTCAGACCCCTTGCCATGAAATACATTTGCCGACAGTTCCTTTTGCCGGTTGGGATTTCTTTCCGGTGTGTGGACTTCGAGGGGGCCAATAGAGGTGGCCTTCCCCTTCTCCTTGATCACAACCCCTCCGGGTGCCTTCTTGGCTGGCACCTTGATGGAGGGCTTCTTCTTTTTCGGCTCGACCTGAGCCGGGGCTTTTCCCTTCTTTGGGTCGCGCTCGACCCTAGGGGCAGCCTCTTCTTGGGCTGGCTCCTTGCCCTTCGCTTTCTCGCCAACAGTGACGAGCTTCTTTCGCTTAGGAGCGCTGGCCTCAGCAGCCCTGGAGTTGTGGGCCTCCCTATCCTCTCTTTTCTTCTTCCTCAGCTCATGGAGGGATTCCGCGGTGGCACGAGCAATGGCTTCATCCTCATTGTAAATGCTCGCAGCCACCTTGGATGCTTCGAGTGCCTTGAGCTTTCTCTCCTCCTTGGCCTTCTGCGCCTCAATTAGCGCAGCCTTAGTCCGAGCCTCGGCAATTTGGGCCTTGGTACGCCCCTCGAGGTGGACACGCGGAGGAGAGCGCTCGGAGTTCGACATTCTGTAAAAAGATGGAGGAAGGAAGATATGAGCCTAGGAAGAAGAAGTATTGCCGAAAAGATTTCGAGAACCAACTAGAAGTAGGGTTTGCCCTGTGCAGACCGGACTTGTCCGCCCCAGGGACGGACTAGTCCGCTGGCCGGACTTGTCCGCCTAGTGGCCGGACTAGTCCGGGTTACACAGGAAGAACCCTAACCCTAATCAATTCATCGAAAAATTTGTGAATCAATGCGCAATACTCCTAGGCTATGATCGAAAGGATGTATGGAACAACATTAACGAAGATGTTCCTATCAAAAACTTGAAGAATCAAGAATGGGGCTAGTTTTTGAGGAACGGTGAAATACCTTCAAAAATCCGCTTGATTCGTCGAAATCGGCGTGGATCTCGAAGGTGGAGCGCGGGGAAGTGGTCCCTAACTCCCAAAGGCTTCGATGCGCGGATTGGAGTTGAGTTTTGGTGGTTGGAGCGCAAAATCGCCGATTTGGGGGGCGGTTGTGCGCGTGTGGAAGTTTGAGAGACAAATGAGAGAGAGAGAGGGGGTTTGGGCCGCCTGGGGGTTTAAGTCCCCAAGGGCCGGACTAGTCTGGTTGAGGGGCCGGACTAGTCCGGTCTGCGGACCAGACCCAGACTAGTCCGGGTCCGGACTTGTCCGGTTGAAGGCCGGACTAGTCCGGTGTGCGGACTAGCCGCGGACTAGTCTGACCCGGACTTGTCCGGCCGTAGGGGCGGACTAGTCCGGTTCAGCTGGGCTGAAAAAGAATATATTTGGATTTTGCCCATAGAGTTAAGTCCTTTTGTACGAGTATAGCAAGGAAAATATGACAAACATGATTGTGAGCCAATAAGGAACAACTTATGAACATTTTCATGAGGAAAATAGATTTCTCAAACAAATTTGAGGAGAAATCGACATAGAGAGGAGTTTTTCGAAATGTGGCTCAAAAAAATATGAGGAATGGTGCTTTAAGCCACGTTTCGAGAATCCAACACATTGAGCTCACTTCTTAGCTCACAGAAACGCTTCTCGTCAAGAGGCTTTGTGAAAATGTCCGCAAGTTGATGTTCCGTCCTCACATGCGAAATCTCAATGTCTCCCTTCATTGAGTGATCTCGCAGGAAATGGTGTCGAATGTCTATATGTTTGGTCCTAGAGTGTTCCACCGGATTATGGGCTATCTTGATTGCACTCTCATTGTCACACAAGAGTGGAATTTTACGCAAGTTAATCCCATAGTCCCTAAGAGTTTGTCGCATCCAAAGAAGTTGTGCACAACAACTTCCGGCCGCAACATATTCCGCTTCGGCGGTGGATAGAGCAATAGAGTTTTGCTTCTTGGATGACCAAGACACAAGAGATCGACCTAAGAATTGGCACGTACCCGATGTGCTCTTCCTATCAACTTTGCACCCCGCATAGTCCGCATCGGAATATCCAATGAGGTTAAACTTGGATCCTTTGGGGTACCAAAGTCCTAGGGTAGGTGTGTGTACAAGGTATCTCAAGATCCTTTTAACGGCGGTCAAATGACAAGCCTTGGGTGCTGCTTGAAAGCGTGCACACATACACACACTTAGCATGATATCGGGCCTAGATGCACAAAGATAGAGGAGTGATCCGATCATAGACCTATATAGCTTTTGATCCACACTTGGACCGTCCTCATTTAGGTCTAGGTGTCCATTTGTCCCCATAGGGGTTTTGATGGGTTTTGCTTTGTCCATGTCAAACTTTCTTAGAATGTCTTGAGTATACTTAGTTTGACTTATGAACGTCCCTTCTTTGAGTTGTTTCACTTGAAATCCTAGAAAGAACTTCAATTCACCCATCATGGACATTTCAAATCTCTCCGTCATTATCTTGGAGAACTCATCACAAAACACCTTATTTGTGGAACCAAATATGATGTCATCCACATATATTTGGCACACAAAAAGATCTTCATTGGAGTGTTTTGTGAAAAGGGTATAATCCGCTTTTCCTATCCTAAAACCATTTTCAACTAGAAAGTCTCTTAGGCACTCATACCAAGCTCTAGGAGCTTGCTTGAGACCATAAAGAGCCTTTCGTAATTTGTAAACATGGTTAGGATAGTCTTGATCTTCAAACCCTGGAGGTTGCTCTACATAAACTTCTTCCTTGATTGGTCCATTAAGGAATGCACTCTTAACATCCATTTGGTAGAGTTTGAAGTCATGATGAGTAGCAAAGGCTAGTAGTATCCGAATGGACTCAAGCCTAGCTACGGGGGCAAATGTCTCATCAAAGTCCAATCCCTCAACTTGTGAGTATCCTTTTGCCACAAGTCGTGCCTTGTTCCTAGTTACCACGCCATGTTCATCTTGTTTGTTGCGAAACACCCACTTGGTTCCAACAACATTAGCTTGGGGGCGCTTGACAAGCTCCCAAACCTTGTTCCTTTCAAAGTTGTTGAGCTCCTCTTGCATGGCAACTACCCAATCCGGATCCCTTAAGGCATCTTCAACCTTATGTGGTTCCAAGGATGAGACAAAAGAGAAATGCTCACAAAAGTTTGCAACACGAGAGCGTGTAGTTACTCCTTTTGTGATATCTCCTAGAATGTTGTCAACGGGATGGTCCCGTTGAACACTTTGATGAACACGAGGATGTGGGGGTTGACCTCTTGAATTACTTGGTTCATCTTCTTCACTTTGGTCTCCCCCTTGATCCAAGCCTCCCCCTTGATCCTCATTCTCATTATCACTTTGGGGAGCTTCTAGTGGATCTTCAACTTGTCCAATGGGGATTTGACCTACTTCATAATGATGATGGTCACTTGGGCTTTGAGATGGTTCTTGAGGGCGAACATCTCCAAGTGCCATTTTCCTTAGAGCTTCTAGTGGAGGTTCCTCTTGATCAAGGGCATGTTGATCAACTTGCTCCACTTGAGAGCCATTGGTTTCGTCAAACACCACGTCACGTGCTACTTCAACAATTCCGGAGGATTTGTTGAACACACGGTACGCATGAGTGTTTGAGTCATATCCAAGCAAGAAACCCTCATCGGACTTTGAAGCGAACTTCGAAGTCCTAGGCTTCTTGTTGAGGATATATCACTTGCTACCAAAGACCCGAAAGTAAGAAACATTGGGTTTCTTACCAATGAGAAGCTCATAAGGAGTCTTCTTGAGGAGGCGATGAAGGTACAATCGATTTACGGCATGGCAAGCGGTGTTAACCGCTTCCGCTCAAAACCGGTCCGATGTTTTGTACTCATCTAGCATCGTCCTTGACATCTCAATGAGCGTCCTATTCTTTCTTTCGGCTATGCCATTTTGTTGTGGAGAATAGGGAGCGGAAAACTCATGCTTGATGCCCTCCTCATCTAGGAACTCTTCTACTTGCATGTTTTTGAATTCGGTGCCATTGTCACTCCTTATAGCCTTTATCCTTAAGGTGAACTCATTTTGAGCTCTCCTTAGGAATTTCTTGAGGACACCGGGAGTTTCACTTTTATCATGCAAGAAGAACACCCAAGTATATCTAGAGAAGTCATCAACGATGACTAGACCATACTTGCTACCACCAATGCTAATGTAAGCAATGGGGCCAAAAAGATCCATATGGAGTAACTCCAAAGGTCTAGTTGTCGTCATGACATTCTTAGAGGGGTGTTGAACTCCTACTTGCTTTCCCGCTTGGCAAGCACTACATGGCCTATCATTTTCAAATACTACATCCTTTAGGCCACGAACATGCTCACCCTTAAGGAGCTTTTGAAGGTTCCTCATTCCAACATGGGCTAGCCTTCTATGCCAAAGCCATCCCATGTTGGCTTTTGCCATTAAGCATGTGTCAAGTTGAGCTTTATCCGCGGTGAAGTCCACAAGATAGAGCTTTCCCTTGAGCACTCCCTTAAAGGCTATCGTGTCATCACCTTCTCTAATGACATTCACTCCCTCACTAGAAAACACACATTTATATCCTCTATCACATAGTTGTGATATGGATAGGAGATTATAGTCAAGGGAATCAACATGCAAGACATTTGATAAAGTATGTAATGAGGAGATAGAAATTTTACCGGAGCCAAGGATTTTCCCTTGGCTATTGTCCCCAAAGAAGATTCCTTCACTTGGGTCCTTATTCTCCTCATACTCTATGAACATGCTCCTCTCTCCGGTCATGTGGTTGGTGCATCCGCTATCCAACACCCATTTCGATCCACCGGAGGAGTAAGCCTGCAAAACAAGTTTTATTCCTTTCTTTTAGGTACCCAAGCGGGGTTGGGTCCTTTGACGTTAGTGGTTAGGCATTTTGGCACCCACACGCAAGGCTTGGGGCTCTTGCGGAGTGGCCCAACATATCTAGCAAACACCTTGCCGTGTTTGTTCTTCTTCAATACATAAGATGCATCAAAATCATGAAATAAATGATGCGGTTCAGATTTAGGTAAGTTTTTGCTAGAGGGTGAGTTCTTTTCATTTTTAGATTGGGATGAACTCCCCTTAACAAAGACAATCATGTCTTTGCCATACTTGGAGGTTTTGGTGTTATGCCTTGCACCTCTAGTATAGCCAAGACCATCCTTGACATGGGGTGGTCTTGCGTTGGTGAATGCACTTCGTGCATATGCCACCTTTTCCTTGTCAAAGATGGCACCCTTAGGTGCTTGTTTGCCTTGTGCTAGGTTGAGTTCATCCTTAAGTTTAAGGATCAAGTTGGAGCACTTGCAAGGTGATGTTGCCTTGGATGAGGCCTTTGAGGAGGTTGAGCTCTTGAAGGAAGAGGTTACATTGTTCTTGAGTGACTCAATTTGAGTCTCAAGGATCTTGTTAGCTTTTGACAAGCTTCCAAGTTCATCCTTGAGCTCAATCGACTTCTCCTCAAGACTTGAACACGTTTTCTTGCAAAGTGCAAGTTCGTGTTCCAATGCCTTGCTCTTCTCTCTTTCGAGCTCAAGGAGCTCATCAAGCTCTTGACATCTCTACTTCTCAAGGATGAGCATGTCCTCCTGTCTATTGATGAGATCTTCCTTCTCAAAGATCTCATCCATAAGCAACTTCATCCTACGCAAAGTGCTTTTGCTTATGTCCTTAAACATATGCTCATTTTCACTGGCACTATCAAAATCATCATGTGAGGAAGTTGGGGAGGAAGGATGAGATGTTACCTTTCTCTTTCCTTCCCTTGCCATAAGACAAGTAGGCTTGTGGTCGTTGTTGAGGTTGGGGAAGAGCTTGCCTCCCTTGGAGTTCCTCCCAATGGCTATGGTGGCCATCTTCTCCTCTTCTTCTTCGGAGGAGGACTCATCGTTAGAGTCCCACTCCTTCCCCAAATGGGCTTGTCCGGAGGACCTCTTCTTCTTGAAGAATCTCCTTTCTTGAGGCTTCCCTTCCTTCTTCTTCGTTTCTTCGTGTGGGCAATCAGCGATGAAGTGCCCATACTCGCCACAGTTGTAGCAAGACCTTCTTGATTTGGGTCTTGCTCTTTCCTTTCCCTTGCCTTCATGGTTGTGCCCCCCTTTCTTCCTCCTCATCATTCTCTTGAATTTGTTGATGAAGAAGGCCTCCTCCTCATCGGTGTCGAGGCTCTCCTCATCACTTTCTTCTTGCTCCTTTGAAGAGGGCGTTGCCTTGAGTGCAACGTTCTTCATCTTGGAGGCGGTGAACTTTTGGAGGTCGTTGTAGAAGAGCGCCTCCTTCTCCATGATTTTATGGTTAATGATCCTCCCAAGGACATCCTCCGGGGTCATTTGAGTGAACCCCGGGCTTTCCCGAATCATGGAGCATAAAGAGACGTTCCTAGGCATGAATGCCCGGATCATCCTCTTCACCACCTCGTGGTCGGTCCACTTGGTGCAGCCATAAGATCGGCTCTTGTTGATTAGCACCTTTAGCCGATTGTACATGTCTTGGGGGGATTCACCATCCAAGATGGCAAATCTCCCAAGCTCTCCTTCGATGAGCTCGATCTTGGCCTCCTTGACCACTCGGTTTCCCTCATGCGCCGTCTTGAGGGTGTTCCATATGTCTTTGGCCACTTCAAGGCCATCGACACGGTTGAACTCATCTCTAGAGAGAGATGATATGATCACACCCGTAGCTTGAGCGTTGCGGTGGATGAGGATGGCTTGTTCTTGAGTTATGTTGTCCTCATCCTTTGGAATCTCCACCCCGGTCATGACAATTTGCCACAACGCTGGGTTCAGTGACACGAGGTGGATCTTCATGTTATGTTTCCACATACCGTAGTCCGTTCCATCGAATTGGGGAGGTTTCCCCAATGGGATGGACAGGTAGTGGTTGTTGGCGGCAAGGCGTTCATAGTTGAACCCTTGCCGGTTGTAGTTGACTCCACCGCCACCGCTTGATTGGTTTGATGGATCAATCTTGGAAATGTTCAACTTCTCCCGGAGCTTCGCCTTGAGTTGGCGAGTCTCCTCATCGTCCGTTGGCTTATCTTGATAAGCCAACGTCTCCTCACGGGTCGCCTCGTAGTTGCTGCTTGATGCATCATCATTCACCACTCCGGCCATCTCTCCGAGTTATTAGACTCTTTGTGGAGAGTCCTGCTCTGATACCAATTGAAAGTTGCCTAGAGGGGGGGTGAATAGGCTAATTGACCTGCAAATGACTCAATAAAACGAGATTAAATTACAGGGGGCGGACTAGTCCGGTCAGGGGGCGGACTAGTCCGGTCAGCCTGCGTGAATAACCCTAAAAAGATGTTTCTAGCAAGTTTTAGGGGATTTTCTCAATGCTACAAGTGAGTGTATGTTTAAGTCAAGTTGAGCAACAACCTAAACAAGAGCAAGTCAAGTTTCCACAAGTTTGTAGCAATGCGGAATATGAAACGAGACTACCAACTCTAGAACAAAGTAATCAATAGAGTAAATGCGAAGAACACAAGGAGACAAGGATTTTATCCCGAGGTTCGATCCCACACAAGGAATCTACGTCCTCGTTGAGGAGTCCACAAAAGGACCGGGTCCAACAACCCTTCCCTCACCAAGTTTACCGCACGGGCCTAACTTGGTTCTCCACTAATCACAACGGTGATTACAAAGTTCGTTGGGGCTTCTCACAAACTGAGGCTCCCACACCACAAAGATGATCAACACAGTAAAACAAACTCAATACACAGCCCACAAAGACTCAACGAGTGCAAGAGATCAAACCGGGAGCACAAGCGCGATGTTCTTCCTCTTCTCCACCTCACTTAACCCTAATCCACTCAAGAATTAGTTTTAGAGGGAAAGTAGGCAAGAAGGAGGCTTAGGAGTGCTCCAAGTTGGCTGTGGCGGCGCTAGGGTTTGAGTTTTTCCAAGGATGTTTGAAATGAGGCCGGGGGTCCCCTTTTTATAGAGGTCCCAACCCCAATTTGCTGACTTCAGCAAAAGGACGGACTAGTCCGGCCACTGGCCCGGACTAGTCCGGCCTAGGGGACCACTGACTCCTTTGTCAGGTCCCGACAGCTGACACACGATCGTCACGCTACCCGCCAAACTTCAAATTCAAACGGTCACTTCCAGAACGGACTAGTCCGGTCAACACCGGACTAGTCCGATCACACACAGAGCCTTCTGCTCCGGGTGAAAGCGGACTAGTCTGAGGACCACGGACTAGGCCGGCCCCTAGGGCGGACTAGTCCGGTCCTCCCAGACTTAGCCATAGAAGCACCTTTTCTTAGCCAACCCGGACTAGTCCGGCCCCACGGGCGGACTAGTCCGTTCTCACTCAGGACCTCTTGGTCCGGTCCGAAACGGACAAGTCCGTGGTTTTGGGACTTCATCCCCAAAACTCACTCACTGCTACCCGGACTAGTCCGGTCACAAACGCACTAGTCCGATCTCAGTCAGACCCTTCTGGTCCGGCCAGAAACGGACTTGGCCGGCCAGGAACGGACTAGTCCGGCCTCCTGCACGGACTAGTCCGACCCTACGGCCAGACCACTCAATCACTCATTTCTTTCATAGGTTTGACCTCTAAACCACTTTGAGCTCCCAAACTTGATCTCAATGCACTTGACACACACACCCTCCTATTACTACGGCTAGTCTAACTCAACCACGCTAGAAACCCTAGTTTCTATGCTTCGAGTTGACTCCGTTTCCTTCCTTTTCCTTTTTGAGGGTTTGCGTCTCCAATTGAGTCCATACCTGTGCTAAGATCACTTGAGCTCATTAGCGACTTAATTGTCGTCATCAATCATCCAAAACCCACGAGGAACCTAGATGCACTTTCAAATATAAGGATCGGTTCATTTGACCTCAACATAGTAATTTTGTACAACCACAGAATCTGTATGGGCAGGACTCACCCTACCTTTCTAGTAACTGCCACATGAGAAAACCTGGAGAGCCATGGAGGGCACGGTGACTAGGAAATGGCACAGAGATCGAGGGTCATCCAGTGTCTGGCTGGATAGTTAATGCCCAAATAGCCCCTACGTCGGCCGAGGTGTGAATGTGGGGTTAATCGGGGAAGATGGGATGAACGTTGCGTTACTCCCTAATCTAGAGTATGTAGCCTGTGGGTAAAGTGTACAAACTCTACAAAGTCTTAATCTATCCGGATAGCTGTTGTCACAGTCTTGACACACTATGTTATGGGCTCCTACTGATTAGCATTAGTACAACTCCTTGAAGTGTGTGTGTGTGTGGGTGGTCGAGGGCGCCGTGTTTTGGGAAAGTGATGGCATGCGTGCCGGAGTCATCAGGGTCTTGGGTCTGAAGACTCCTCTAAAAGTGAGGGAATTGGCGGGATGGTCTGAAACTCCCCCAGGGACCGCCAACTATAATAATACTGACTCAACTACTTCTTCCTCTTATTGTGAAACTTTTTTTAAAGAGAACCTTGCATAAAATGCTTTTCGGCAAAAACTAAGTTGTATGGCCTCTCCTTGCTACCAGCCCCAGTGTATGAAACACCTCCCCTTGAGTAGTGTTAGGGCTTGCAGAGTACCTTATGTACTCACTCTTTCTTAATATGTTATCACCCAGAAGAGGATGAAGATGATGAAGTGTCGTGCGAGGATGTGGAATAGGTTCAGTCCTGCTCCCAAGGATGCATGAGGGAATGGAGCCGTATCAACGCTGTTGTAGCTCTACTTTTATGTATCCAGTGACCCTGTTAAGTCACGATTGAATGCACTGTAATACAATGCTTGTAAGACCATAAATGTTCTGTAATAAATATTCATGTATGGACCTCTATACATTCTGTTATGCGTACCAACTACTGATCCAGGGATTGGTACGAGAAGCACAAGTGGACCCACGAAAGGTGGGTCCTAGTGCCGTCACATAAACCAATAGATAATCATATAATATTCACGTAGATATCATAATACTTGGTCATTGTACCTCAGGTTCTTTTTGACCTGTCATTCGATTCTTACACACTAGCGCGATATAGTACATATCAGTTGAGATCCCGCGTGTGCGAGCTCTTTGCTTAAATATGTTGCTCGGAACAAAATGAATTTGTTGAGGGTGGTAGCTATAGCTTAAGCTACTCGCAGCTCTCGCTTAGCATATACCATCTCCTTGAAAGGTTGTGTCAGATCGAAATGTGCACGCGACATTATTGTGGCCTCCTCGATATGAATTTCGTCGATACTGTAACCCTAGAACGTGGGGCATGCATCAACTCCACGGGAGTGCGGTGAACCATGACATGACATATGGGGGGGGGGGGCGGTGTCTCTGTCACCTTTTCGCCCCTTGATCTAGCCGTAGGAGACTCCATCTAGATTTGAATTACGCTCACATTCGAAACTGAGTTTGCCCTTTCGAAAAGAGTTTATCTCTTCTTAATAGAATTTCTCTTCCAATCTGAGTTCCTACTACTTTGATCAAGACCAAGTTTAATCCCACCAATCTCGATGTGCCTCCATCTTCACTGTTGTAGGATAAATAGGCGTCGTCCCTTGAGATTCAGGGTGGACAAATTTAACCAAAATCGATTAAAAAAACCGAACCCGGAAAAAAATCCCGTCTTTGCTGAATGCCAATAGAAATTTGTTACGGTTTTGCCAGTTTGGTGCTTTTGGTTTTGATTTCCAGTTATTTCAGGTTCATTGAATCCACCACTGTCGAGGTGTCTAAACTGACACCTCCCCCGGACCTACTCGGTAGTAGTCTGCGGACGTTCGAAGTGTATTCGAGGGGCTAGTCCTAACAAGATCAAGCGCAGTGGACGATGAACACGGGGTATTTACGTGGTTCGGGCTGCCTGAGCGTAATACCCTACTCCACAGTGGTTTTTCTATGTCGTATTGCTTGAGTCTGCCTCTCAGTCTAAGCGGCATTGTCTAAGTCGGTGGCCGCTCGGTCCTTTTATAGTCTAAGGTCGAGCGACTTACAGGTGGGGCCTGAGGCCCGATAAGTGGCCCCGGGTATACCGAATCCTCCCTAAGATCTGGGAGTAAATGTTATCCCCTGACAACGGCTTCAATGTGCCGCCTGTCCATACCCTGCTGCGGGGCTACAAATAGTCCCCTCATCATGGTCGGTCATGTCTTGTCTGTCCCGTCGGGGCTTCTCATTGGTCTGTCGTACGTAGTAGTTCGGCTCTGACCAGTTATGACAAGACCGACCACAGTCCACTTGACTTATGAGTGTGAGCTCCCGCTTGCCTCTAGGGAACATGCGCGTTCTAGCTTTGGCGTCCCGAGCACACCTCCCTTATCCGAGCCTTCCATGGGAAAGCTCAGGCTCAGTGCTGCCTGACACGTGGCACCTCCCAGATCTTACCTCAGCGGGACACCCAGTTCCAGGAGGTTGGGTCCAGAGCCGCCGGGAACTAGCAGTGTCGGACCCTTAGTGGGACGTCCGGGTCCAGGAGGTTGGATCCAGAGCTGCCGGGATTGTCGCAGTATCGGACCCTCTTCCCAGGAGGGGGGTCCGGAGCTGCCGTCCTAGCAGCCTCGCCGGATCATTCCCCAGCGAGGTGGTGGGCCTAGGGCTGCGGTCGGCGTGAAGGCACTGGACTTTCCCTCGACGGGAGATGCTACTGTACCACTTGCCACGTAGCCCTCCGGGCCCATGTCAGGGCTCGCCCTTATGGGTGGTGGGCCTAGTGTTCATTTATCCCTATACCCAGGGATACCCGGTTCGCCAGGCACCGACAACCACCGTTGCCGCCGTCCCAACGCCGCTGCCCCCACACGATCCTTGCGTCTCCACATCGTCATTGCCCCAACACCCCGACGCCCTGATGTCGCTGCCCTCCCAAGACCACCCCAACGCTGACCCCGCCTCCCGCGCCCGGCCGCCGCCCCCGACCATCGCCCGACTGCCGTCCGATGCCGCCCCTGGCAGCCGCCCGACGCCGCCCCTGGCCGTCACCCAATGCCGCTCCCACTCGTCGCCCAACTATCGCTCGTGGATGCTCAACCGTCGCCCAACACCACCCCCGACGTCCGGCTTAGTTTTTCCGGTTAACCGGAAATCAAACTGAAATCTTCAAGTTACCGAGGGACCGATTTCTCATTTTTTTAGACCTACTTCAGTTTTCATTTTTTGGAAACCGAATTTAAAAGAAACAAAAACTGAACCGATCAATTTTGGTTAAACCGATTATTGCCCACGCTGACTTGAGATTAGAAAATCAAAATCGTATTCACATGTGTCCCCCTCCGACGGGCGTAAGGCTTGTTAAGTTACTATGCGCTAACCAGTTGCCATCAAAAGCTTAAGCTGATGAGGGATAGTAGGCAATTCACTTATATTTCAACACCCCCCCTCACGTGCAGGCTCCTTTGGGCCGCATACGTGGAATAGGAGTCGGCTGCAATTTTATTTTATTTTTTTAATAAATTGCGTCCGCCATGATTCGAACTCGAGATCTCTGACTCTGATACCATGTTAAGCTACTATGCGCTGACCAGTTGCCCTAAAAAACTTAAGCTGATGAGAGATGGTAGGCAATTCACTTATATTTCAACAAGGCTGACTCTAGTGATGGATTGATAAAATGAGTAGTCAAATGTATGTTTGGGTGGTACGTAGTTTTCGGTGATATATCTCATCGATTCTCATTTTATCGATCTACTCCGCCAACGCATTTTAGTTCGCCGTTGAAATCAGTTCAAACAATGCAAGCCCCTAGCTCCGAAGCGGGGGGCGGAGTAAACAAAGCCGGCCACGACGGATCGGACGAGCTAAATTAAAGAAAAGCCAAGTGTTGGAGCCTCGGAGTCCAAACAATGCAACTCAGAAGGCGGTCGGCAGCGTCGGAAAGCGCGCGCGCGGGCGCCCGCGCGAGATCCTCGCCTCGATTCGGTCCTTCCGAAGCTTCGCTCGTGAAGAGGTGGGCAGCGGGTTGGCGGGGTCGCACATGCGGCGTCGGTAGCAGCGGAGGGATCGCCGATCACTCTCGCCTCCGCGTATCTCACGGCTGGGGTGGCGAATACTGGCTAGCCGCTGCCTCCGCAGATATTAGCTTCACGTGCGACCTGGACCACCGCTAGATTACCGGTACGGGCGTGGCTGCTGCTGGACCTGGTTGGTTCGTGCTGGGTCAATCTGGCTTTTCCTGCACATTCGAGGTGACCTGCTGCTGCTGACGAGGAGAGTCGATCAGCAGCAGCAGCGGGCATGCACGAGAGCGTTGGCACCTGGCACCTCGGTCCTTGCTTGTTTCACCAAACGATGATGATGCCTTCTTGTTCCGCGATGTTTTTAGGTTAGTTTGCTTCTTTCGAGAGATCGCATGCCGCGCTGCTTCGCACCTTGTACTAGGTACATATAAACTTTTGAAATTAATGGGTTTGGCCCAATACATATTCAAAATTAATTTCCAATAAATTTCAAAGGCCCATTAAGGCAAGAGGGAGTGGTGCTAAGTGTTTAGTCTCACATGGGAAGTGGAAGTGGAGCAACCTCTACATATAAGGAAGGTTATAAGGGAGGTTGCTTTTTCACTCCTTGAGGGAGAGAGAAGAGAGGAAGAGAGGGGTGGCCCACACGCGCTCCTCCTCCTCCTCCTCCTCGCTCGCCTCGCCCCGCACACGCGCGTGTGTTCGTGTGAATTCGAGTTGAGCCCAGATTTTATATTTTTGCAGAAAAATATATTTGGGCTTTGGGCTTCTGGGCCTCCGAATTTTTGGGGCTACCGAGTCAGAGTCCAAGTCGTTGGAGACGGACGCGTCTACGACCGCTGTCGGTACCCTAAAAACCATACACCCCCTGAGGTTACAAAGATCTCAAGGGAAGGACGTCTACTCAAATTGAAGACCCTCGGAGGCCCACTTGTCAGACATAACCGGACCTGCTTCTCCAACATGGTTAACCCCTAGGTTGCCACGTGTACTGTCAGACCGGAGCTACTACCCGCAAGGGTGAAGCTCCGGGCTAGGTACTGAAACGGCACCTCCGGACTTAACCCCTGACCGAGAGAAGCTCCGGACCTGACACGTGCCAGGCCACCCCGGAGCTTCCCGCTTCCCACAAGCAAGCTCCGGAGCTGCCACGTGTCCATACGTCGGAGCTAGCCGCTTCAAACCTCCGGGAGACATTGTAACGGCTCCGGATCTTCAAAGGACAGCCTCGGACTTCAAGACCCGATTAATTGTCATTAATTCCACGTTAATGACACTTAATCGGACGATCTTAACACCTGTAACGGCACTGTCGGAGCCATTACAGGGTTATTAACAACAATTAATCTCGTGTATCAATACTAGTAACCGCCAGGGCCACATGTCGGGCCAGGCTGACTTGTAACGGTTTGTCCTTATACTATAAAAGGACAAACCGACGATACACGAGGGGGGGGGGGGACTCTCGAACGCTCTTAAGCTGACAAGTTAATACAACACACACACACACCCGTGGAGTAGGGTATTACGCTCAGGCGGCCCGAACCACGTAAACCACTGTGTCTCTCGTGTCCAATCGTGATTCACCTTCTTGAGTCTCCGCGCGCCCAAACCGAACTACAAACTCCTTCAACACTTTAGTAGTGTCAGGGGATCTGCCGACTCCAACAGTCGACAGTTGGCGCGCCAGGAAGGGGTGCCTGAGATCTTCAAGATTGGTGAATTCTGCGGCTGGATCATCCAACGGGCAACCTGCTGCTCAGGCTGTCGGAGGCAATCCCTCCAACATGCAGCCACCGGCAGGAGCCTCAGCACCAGCAGGAGTCACACTCCCACCACCACCATCTTCTCCGGCAAGACGTGCCGAGCAACATGATGGTGCGCCGGCGTCACATACTGCGCCGGCAAGTCGTGACAACCCAGAACACGCGCTCCATGCAGCGCGTGCTCTTCTCCAGCGACCACCACCTCCGGATGCATCTCAAGATGCTATGGAGCAATGGAGGGCTGATGTTGAGCATTTGGTCGCAGCAGCGGCCGAACGACTCAACAACCAGGGTCCTCCTCCTTCAGGGCGAGCCCCGTCGCAGCGGCGGACGTTGTCTGGAAGACTTGGACCACATGTCTCCAACAACCGAAGGCGAGCTGCGTCACAACAAGTGACGTCGTTGCCCTCTGGGGCACGACGCGCCCATACCGTATCTCGGCTTTCGACACATGACCTCCGAGCGGAGCTTGATCGCCGATACCGCCAGCAGGATGGCCGTGTCCATATCGAGCGAGCTCGAGAAAGACGAGATGCTCAAGACCTTTCTACTCTGGAAGGAGTAGGAGGAGGCTGTTCCGCCCTAGCCATGCACCTGCGCATGGTTAGATGGCCACAGAAGTTCCGGCCACATTTGCCGGAAAAATTCGACGGGACTGTCAACCCCGTAGAATTTCTGCAGATATACTCCACTGCAATCTTAGCAGCTGGAGGAAACGAGGCCGTAATGGCCAACTACTTTCCAGTGGCTTTAACTGGGACCGCCAGGTCCTGGTTTATGAGCCTTCCACCCAACTCTATTGACAGTTGGGAGGAGCTGTGCCGTTAGTTCACTGCCAACTTCGGGAGTTCATACACCCGACCGGGCACTGAACTGGACCTTTTTGCGGTCGTGCAAAAAGGAGGAGAATCTTTGCGGTCATTCATCCAGAGGTTCTCTCAGGTACGTAACACAATCCCTTCTATCTCAAGCGCTTCTGTCATTGTGGCATTCAGACAGGGTGTGCGAGACAAGAAGATGTTGGAGAAGCTGGCGATCAAAGAGATCACCAGCGTCACGGAGCTCTTCAGCTTGGCTGACAAATGTGCCAGAGCTGCGGAGGGCCGTGAAATGCACTCCAAACCAGCCTTGGAGGATCATAAAAAATCCTCCAAAGAAGAAGCCGCTACCTCCGGGAGTGGCAAGAAGAAAAAGAAGACCAACGGCAAGAAGAAGCCGTCGGCCGGCACATCCAACGTTGCAGCCACTGCAACTCCTGGTGGCCGGGGGCCACGCCCCGAGAAGCGACCTCGACCGTCTTCCGAAGACGGTGGCAAATCCAAAATGCGGTGCCCCATTCACAAAACGGGCAGCCACAGGCTGGAAGACTGCCGGGAGGTCCAAAACCTTGCCGAGCGCTACCACAAGCGCCGGGAAGGGTCTCCCTTCCGACAGAGGGAGGGAAAACAAAAGGTCGATGAAGCTCCGGCTGAAGTGGAGTTAGGGTTTCAGGACCCCAAAAAGGTCCTGAAAGCCGTCTACACCTCCGTCGACGATGACTCCGACGTCTCCGACAACGAGCGTCGGAAAACCATGAACACCATCTTTGGTGGATCATGGGACATCACTTCTCGTCGTGTCATCAAGACTATGCGATGGGATATGGCTGCTGTAGCTCCTACAGCTAGACCGGAGCCACATCGAAAGTGGATGGACACACCCATCACTTTTGATGCTTCGGACTGTCCTCAAAGCATGGTCGGAGCTGGCCAAATACCCTTGATGGTATCTCCCACCATCAACAACATCCAGCTCCATCATGTCATGGTAGACGGAGGTTCGGGGCTTAACCTCATCAGCTTCGAAGCTTTCACTAAGCTTCAGCTCCGACCTTCGGACCTCCAGCCCTCTCGACCTTTCTCCGGAGTAGGTCCGGGGGCCATTACCCCACTCGGAGCTATTACTCTCCCTGTTACCTTCGGGACCCGGGAGAAGTATCGCACCGAGAAGTTGGTCTTCGACGTCGCTCAGATCAACTTACCATTCAACGCCATCTTGGGTAGACCTGCTGTAGGGATCGAATGCCCAAGAGGGGGGGGGGGTGAATTGGGCTACTTCAAATTTTAAGTCAATTTAAAGATTAAGTGAAATCTAATTCTCTAAGCAAGCCAACAGTGCAATTAAGAGAATTAAGTGCGGAATTGAGAATTGCGTAATCGTAAAGGAGTAGGGAGGAGGAATGCAAACGCTCGAAGACACGGGGACACGTCGATTTTTCCCGTGGTTCGGTGAGATCACTAGGATCCACCTACGTCCACGTTGTGGCACCCACCTAAGGGTATCGCCACTCCCAAGTCACCGAGACGAGGGAATCCACTAACTTCCTCCGTTCGCCATCCTTGGCAAGGTGGAGCTCAAGCCTTGTACAACTTCGATCCTCCGGGCTTCCACAATGGTCTCGGCAAGCTCCGGAGCGATCTCTTCACTCTCCTCTTGATACAAGGTGAGTGCAATCACCAAGAATGCACTTTCTCACGGCTCTCCCTACTCTAGAGTCTCCACTCACCCAGAGAGGACGCACACAAGCTTAACTCTAAGAGGAACTAGCCTATATCTTGAGGTGTGAAAGGGTTACAAGAGTGTGAAAATGAGTATTCTAAGTCTTGGACACTTGGGGAATGTGTAGTGGTGCTCTTGTTGTCCAGCCTCTCCGAAATGACTGGTGGGAGGGGGTTAAATACTCAGCCCAACCGAATTAGCCGTTGGAAAAGTGGGCTGATTACTTTTTCTGTGTACATCGGATCATCCGATGACCCCCTTTTATGAGCATCGGTCTAATTAGATTAGCTGACGTCATTCTGTCAGAAATGACCGTTATTAGACCGATGCTTCACCTCCTTCATCATCGGAGGATCCGATGAATAGATCTTCAATCTGGTTGAGCTGATAATTTGCTTCTGTTGTAATCGACCGATGTGCATCTGCCTTCAACATCGGATGATCCGGTGTTCAGTCCTTCAGAACACTTCAGAAAATTTGCTTACTGTTGTATTCATCCGATGTTCACTTGATACACATCGGATGATCCGGTGTGTACTTCATTCTGAGGTCTTCTTCTTCTGTTGAGTCCAAATCGACCGATGCAGTCATTCTTCAGATCACCGGATGATCCGGTGTGTACAATTTGTTTCCTTCGAGTTGAGTTGGACTGATCTTTTGGATTTTGGACTTGTGACCTCTTGAACACTTGTTTGTATGGCTCTTATGATGGATATGAAGCTTCTTGTGTTGCCAATTTTGATAAGGTTGCGTCGTTGTACGAGTTCCTCATTTGTTTCCGATTAACCCCTTAGGTTAGTTCGTTGAGGGGTCTCCTTTTGCATCCAATGAGCAGTAGATGACATTTATGAGTGATTGATCGACGTTTGATTCATTGTACATGAAACCTCGCATCCACAAACTCATTAGTGGTAATTAACGGTTGTCATTAATCACCGAAACCGTACCTCGTGGGGGCCTAGATGCTTTCAATCTCCCCCTTTTTGGTGATTGATGACAACACAACGAGTAGAGCATAAAAGAAATGGAATTTGAAACGCAAATGCAATGCTCATAAAGAATTGTAATCGGAACAACATGCAACACAAGGGGCTCGAAGGCTCAAACAGTGATCAAATATAAATCATAAGAGTGAAGTAGCATACTGAATTACAAATAGTAGCAAAAGATAACAATCAAGTCTCAAATAGAAGCAAATAACAAGTCTGAAAGCAAATAGATAACTAGCACTCCCCCTAAGCCCAAGACACTCCCCCTAACTCTAACTCTTCTCCCCCTTTGGCATCAAGACACCAAAAAGGGAAGAGGAGTACCTAGGACTCCGGAGCTCTCGGGGCGACGGTGAAGCGGTCGACGTCGGCGGTGTCGGAGCTGCTCGAGGTAGACGTCGCCGGAGCTGGTGCTGGAGCGGGAGGAGCCGGAGGTGCTGACGTGGCTGGAGCTGGAGCTGCTGGAGGGTCCGCTGGAGCTGGAGGTGCTGGTGGAGAAGGCACGGCCGGGAGAGGCGAGAACTGGAACGGCACCGGCGAAGCCAGCAGTGGAGACATGCTGTAGCTCGGGATCGGCGACGCCGGTGCTGGAACTGAAGCTGGAGCCAGAGGAGGTGCTGCTGGAGGCTGACTGAGGCCGGTGTGCTGTGGCGGAAGGGCTATCCCGGTCTGCTGGTAGAGGTTGGTGATCAACCCCAGGATACCCATCATCGCCTGCTGGGTCTGCTGCTGCTGGTCCAGTGTCCTCCGGTGCATCTGGTCCACCAGACTCGTGAACCGGTCCGTGTCCTCGCGCCTCTGGCGGGCCATCTCTAGCTGCATCTCTGTCTGCTGCCTCTGAAGTTCTTCGAGCCGCGCAGCCTGCTCTGCCCTGGCCTGATCGGCTGCAAGCCGGTCCTGCCGCTGCTGCTCGACCATCTGCTGGAGCAGTGTGGTGAGCTCGGACGGCTGGGACACCTGAGCCTCTGACACTGGTGGAGGCGTCGGTGGTGCAGCAGTGGAAGCTCCCGCCTCCGCGTCGTGCTGCCTCGGTGAAGGAGGCGGAGGAGGGAAGTACTCCTCAACACTGTCGCTGGTGTCACTGTCTGACCACACGTGCTCAAGTCCACCTCCCTGAGCCTCAGCCTGAGCGAGCGCCTCATCCTCCTGAGCTAACTCGGTCCAGTCCTCCTCGGAGAGGCGAGCTCTGACCTGTCGCTCGACTGGATGACCAAGACGGCGGTCTCCAGGAGCCGGCACCCGGTAGTGGCCGAACCTCGTGGCGTGCATCTCTGTCATGGGTGCGGTGACTGGCGAGTCCTCTGGCGCTAGCAGGAACAACAGATGGCTGATCCAGTGACCGTAGACCAACTGTCTCAGCATGCCGACTCCGTCAGTGATCACGTCCTCCATCTCGCAGATCAGCACATCTACGATGTCGAACTCCATCCCGTTCATGACGTAGAACAGGATGGTCTGTTGGAGGCTGGTGAACCCCTCTAAGTAGCCGGACCTCGGTAGAAGTGTACGCCTGAGAATGTGGTGAACGGTCCTGGCTGCAGGTGTGAGGAGAGCTGGCACCCTCGGCTGATCTGGCGTGAAAGGGTGGGTGAACAAGCCTCTGATCTCCTCAAACGGGGGTGACACTCCCCCTGTCAGCGGCCTCCTCGGCGGGTCTGCTCCTTCGTACACAATCTCGTGCAGGCACGTGAGGTGTGTGTCCACTCCCAGCAGCTGAGCCAGTCTCTCTCTGGATACGTCGTGCTGCTGCCCCATGAACATGAAGTGAATGGACCGACGTCCCTCAGCGACGTAGAGTGTCGCGTAGAACACACGGACCCACTCCTCCACGTAGACACTCCTCTGGCGCGACAGCAGATCCACCAGTCCTCTGTACCTCTCAAAGAACGGCCTGATGCCGTGACCCACTGCCGCTGCAAGCTGATCCCAATCGATGTACGTGTGCTGGAACAGCTTGTGCCCCCGACGTCTGTACGTCTCGTACAAAGACACCTGCGTCACCGTCCAGAATCGGGGGTCCACACGAGTGTCCCTGGGCTGCGGGAACCACTCCTCAGGCAGTGCAGTCCATCTGAGCTTCTTCAACTGCTTGGCCTTGTACTTGCGGTAATCTGTCAGTCTGACGTCTTCGGCGACCCTGGCAGCAGTATCCATCTCGTAGATGGCCCTCTGGGCCTCTCTGTCCTCAGCGAGGTCGGCCGCAGTGGGGCGGCGACTCGCGGTGGGGGTCTGACCTCCCCCTCGAGTCCTGACGGTGCGCCGGCGAACCAGTGGCGTCACCGCAGTCTCGTCCTCGTCCTCAGAGTCGTCCGGCGGCACTGGCTGCACCGGCGGCTGCTGCTGCGACTGCCTCTCACGTGCCTCGCGAATCCGGAGGGATCCGCGATGGCCGCGCTTGCGCTCCTCGGCGGCGCGAGCGGCCAACTCTGCGCGTCGTGCATCCTTCGACAGCTTTGGCTTCTTTGCGGCGGGCTCCTCGATAGCCTTGCCTTTGCCTTTGCGATCACGGGCCATCTTCAAGAAATTCGAGAGCAAGGGTTAGCGAAAAGATGACGGGAAACAATGAAGGACGTCGCGCTGCACGGAACAAACCTCGTCGACGAAAAGACACGAGATCGATGAAAGGCGACGAACGGCGACGATCGATGGCTCGGGCGAGAAACCCTAGCAGGGAGAACTGCCGGCGGTGACCAGAGGAGAAGCGACGGCGGCGCCCTGGAGGGGCGGCGGCGGCGCCCTGGAGAGGCGGCGGTGGCAGCCGACAGAGGCGACGGCGACGGCGCGACCTGGGGAGGCGCGGCGGCGGCGGTCGGGAGAGAGGCGGCGGCGCCCTTGGGGACGGCGGCGGCGCGGCCTGGGGAGGCGCGGCGGCGGCGGTCGGGAGAGAGGCGGCGGCGCCCTTGGGGACGGCGGCGGCGCGGCCTGGGGAGGCGCGGCGGCGGCGCGGCCTAGGGTGGCGACGCGAGGGGCGGTGATGGAGGCGCGGCGGCGGGAGGAGGCGAGGCGCGGCGGCGCGGGAGGTGAGGAGGCGTGGAGTGAAGAAGCGCCGGCCGTACGATTTTTAATAGGAACCCGATGACCTAGCCGTTACGCGAACACCGGATCGACCGATGCGCATTGGGGGGATCATCGGTCGAGTTCAACAGAGAGTTGGTCCAAAAACTCTCTTTGCACACCGGATGATCCGACGTTGCTACGTCGAGCATCGGTCGAATTCTGCAGGGTAACAGAGGATTGAACATCGGATGCTCCGATGTTTCCTGAAATGAACTCATCGGTCGATTTCTTGGTTCTGACTGATCTGCTCGTTGAACTGAAGCACCAATTGATCCGATGTAGCTGCTGACCCTAGCATCGGATAATCCGATGACTACAGAAAACCTAAAACTGCCCATATATGTCCTTGGACTTTAAACACACAAAGAGAAAACGAGTCTTAGGACTTTTTGGGCACCTCCTAATCCTAATAAGGCTTTTCGATATAGTGCCACATATCGGCTAAGCCCTTAAGCAAATAGAGCACACAAAGAGAATTAGGAGGGAAAAACCACGAAAATGTAGGCCCATGCTTTGTGATCTAGAGTATGGAAACTTCTATCTCATTAAAGCATGTTCCTTTAGAATTTTGCTCTTTCCACATCATATGAGTTGAGA
This sequence comes from Tuctoria greenei, assembly GCA_036927565.1. Taxonomy (NCBI): domain Eukaryota; kingdom Viridiplantae; phylum Streptophyta; class Magnoliopsida; order Poales; family Poaceae; genus Tuctoria; species Tuctoria greenei. The sequence goes on from JAYESD010000008.1 coordinate 7,626,360, forward strand.
TATTGCATTTCAAACAAGTCTCCTTCTCATGATGTGGGTTCCCCTTTGTGACAATCTACCGTATGCAATGTCAAACAAGATAATGCAAAATATTAGATGAATGCAAGTTTATATGACAGGAATCATGCAAGGCATAAAATAAATCTATCTTGCCAAGTTTAAGCCTGCCAAAGGCTTACTCAGGGAAAACTATTTCTAGCTCGCCCCTATCCTTTGGGAGTTAGGCAAGACCTATATGACATGCAACCTTACATGAACATGGCAATTTACATGACGTTAGATGCATCTAGCACATTTAACTCACTTCTAAGCCTAGAAAAAGTTTTCTCATCAAGTGGTTTGGTGAAGATATCCGCCAATTGTTCTTCGGACCTAACACCTTGCAAAGAGATTTCTCCCTTAGCCTCATGGTCTCGCAAGAAGTGATGGCGAATATCAATGTGCTTAGTGCGGGAGTGTTGAACGGGGTTTCTAGCTATCTTAACCGCACTTTCATTGTCACAAAGGAGAGGCACACAACCAAACTTAATTCCAAAGTCCAAGAGGGTTTGCTTCATATATAGGATTTGGGCACAACATGCACCGGCCGCTATATACTCCGCCTCCGCGGTGGACAAAGCCACGGAATTTTGCTTCTTGCTCGACCAAGAAACTAGGGAACGCCCAAGTAAGTGGCAACCCCCGGAGGTACTCTTGCGGTCTACACGGCATCCGGCAAAGTCCGAATCCGAGTAACCTAAAAGATGAAAACTAGCGTTCTTGGGGTACCACAAACCTACACTTGGGGTATGCTTGAGATACCGAAGTATCCTAAAGACCGCCTTCTTGTGCGATTCTTTAGGTGCCGCTTGAAAGCGAGCACACAAGCACACACTAAACATAATATCGGGCCTAGATGCGGTAAGATATAGCAATGAACCAATCATGGAACGGTAATGAGATTGATCAATAGATTTACCGTCCATGTCCGCGTCGAGATGACAATTTGTCGCCATTGGAGTGCTTCTTGAGCTACAATCTCCCATCTCAAATTTTTTCAAGAGGTCCTTAGTGTACTTCTCTTGATGGATGAAGGTCCCCTCTTGAAGTTGCTTGATTTGAAATCCTAGGAAGAAGTTGAGCTCTCCAATCATTGACATCTCGAATTCCCTAGACATCATTTTGCCAAACTCATGGCTAAGAGCTTTGTTAGTTGAGCCAAAAATAATATCATCGACATAAATTTGACAAAGAAATAAGTCTCCGTCGATGTCCTTGGTGAAGAGTGTAGTGTCCACCCTCGCAATCTTGAAACCTTGCATGACGAGGAAGTCCCTTAAGCGCTCGTACCATGCCCTTGGAGCTTGCTTGAGTCCATAGAGTGCTTTGTTTAGCCTATAGACATGGTTAGGGTTTCTTGGGTCCTCAAACCCGGGAGGTTGCTCAACAAACACAAGTTCATTAATATAGCCATTGAGAAATGCACTCTTAACATCCATTTGATAAAGCATGATATTATGATGAGAAGCAAAAGCAAGGAGTATGCGGATAGCTTCTAACCGTGCTACCGGGGCGAATGTCTCCCCAAAATCCAAACCTTCAACTTGAGCAAATCCCTTCGCCACAAGCCTAGCTTTGTTGCGGACCACCACGCCATTCTCATCTTGCTTGTTGCGGTAGACCCACTTCGTTCCAATCACATTCTTGTCCTTGGGTCGCTCCTCCAACACCCAAACTTCATTGCGGGTGAAGTTGTTGAGTTCCTCTTGCATAGCCATCACCCAATTGGAGTCTTGGAGAGCTTCCTCAATGCTTTTGGGTTCTACACACGACACAAAAGAGTAGTGCTCACAGAAAGATGCAATATGACGTGAACGAGTACTTACTCCCCGTGAAGGACTTCCAATGATTTGATCCATTGGATGTGCCTTGGAGATGCGCCCATGTCTCATCAACGGTTGTGAGTCACTTGGTGGTGGTGAAGCATCTTGCTCGTCTTGTGGTTGGACTTCATCTTGGACTTCATCTTCTTCTTGGTGTTGTGTGGCTTGTTGGTCTTGCATAGGCAATGGATCATCTTTGTCTTCTTCTTCATCCACTTGAGGCGCCATGGAGGTGTTGATGTTCGGACTTGAAGCTCCCCCTTGATCATGGCTCTCCTCAACTTCGGGCTTGATGTCTCCTATGGTCATGTTCTTCATAGCTTCTCGTAGAGGCTCATCATCTATATCATCATGACCAAAACTCTCCTCTTGGGAGCCATTAGTTTCATCAAACTCAACGTCACAACTTTCTTCAACTAACCCGGAGGTTTGGTTGAATACTCGATATGCCTTTGAGTTTGACGCATAACCAAGGAAAATACCAACATCGCACCTTCTTTCAAACTTACCAAGTCTTTTCTTGCGGTAGATGTAGCACTTGCATCCGAAGACCCGGAAGTAGGAGATGTTGGGCTTTCTCCCAATGAGGAGCTCGTAGGGAGTCTTTTGGAGAAGTCGATGAAGGTAGACTCTATTTGCGGCATGGCATGCCGTGTTGATCGCTTCCGCCCAAAACTTCTCCGACGTCCCATAATCATCAAGCATGGCTCTCGCGAGGGTGATTAGTGTCTTGTTCTTTCTCTCAACAACACCGTTTTTTTGAGGGGTGTATGTAGCCGAAAATTCGTGCTTGACTCCTTCACGGTCACACCACTCCCCAATATTGTAGTTCTTGAACTCGGTGCCGTTGTCACTCCGGACCTTGATGATGGGAAGTTGGAATTCCCGTTGAGCTCGTTTTGCAAAGGTCTTGAAGACTTCCGGGGTTTCACCCTTGTCACCTAAAAACAACGTCCAAGCATAGCGAGAGTAATCATCAACAATAACGAGACAATAGAGATTACCGCCAAGGCTTTGGTAGGTGGACGGTCCGAAGAGGTCCATGTGAAGTAGTTCGAGCGGCTTGGAGGTAGACACCATTGTCTTCATCGGATGGTGCGAAGCCACTTGCTTCCCGGCTTGACATGCGCTACATAGCTTGTTCTTTTCAAACGTCACGTCCTTTACGCCGGTCACCATCCCTAGCTTGAAGGACTTCTTGAGCTTGCTCATTCCTATGTGAGCAATCCTCCGATGCCATAGCCACCCCAAACTTGTCTTGGTGAAAAGACAAGTGGTTAGGCTTGCGCTCTTGTTGGAGAAGTCCACCAAATATAGATGACCATGCCTAAAGCCCTTAAATATTAGCTCTTTGCTAGCTACACTAGACACCACAACACCATCTTTGTCAAATGTGCACGTTAGTCCAAGATCACAAAGTTGAGCAATAGAGAGCAAATTAAAGCTAAGAGACTTAACGTAAAGCACATTCGAAATGGACAAGTCATTAGAAATTGCAATTTTACCTAAACCAATTACCTTCCCCTTTGAGTTATCACCAAAGGTGACTTGTTCATGATTGTCGGGGTCTTCTATGGAGGTGAACATACCATCATTGCCGGTCATGTGTTGAGTGCACCCACTATCGAGTACCCAATGTTTTCCTCCGGCTTTGTAGTTCACCTACACACATGAAGTTAGTTTTTGAGTTTAGGAACCCAAGCCAACTTAGGTCCTTGTATGTGTGATACAAGTGATTTTGGGACCCAAAGTTGCTTGGGGAGCTTCCCCTTCATGCCCTTGATGTTTTTGCCAATGAACTTCGCCTTCACCTTTCCACCTACTTTGCTCAATAGATAGTGACAATCATTGAAAGTAGATGAATAGTTAGGAGGTAATTTTGGAGAAGGACGAGTGGGAAGAGGGCACTCCCTAGTGTGATGTCCGGTGACCTCACAATGTTGGCAATAGGATCCCACTTCCTTGATGAAGCTTGTCCTAAGCTCCGGTGAGGGCACCTTCCATTTGTTGGGCGTAGGGAAGGTCCCAAGTCCCCTCTTGTTGAAGCCTTTAGCTTGTTGGAAGAGGATCTCTTTGTGCTTGTCCTCTCCCTTGGAAAGTCTAGCCACACTAGTGCGGAGACTTTCGATCTCGTCCATTAGCTCCTTCTCCCTATTAGCTTTCAATGGCAAAGACTCATGCAAATTGTTAGTGGCATGTGAACTAGCGGGTGTTTTGCCATCAAGAGTTTCTTTCTTCAAGTTATTCAATTTTAGTTCCATTGCTTCATAGGAAAGACTAAGTGTCTCATGCTCTTGAACTAACTCGTTATGCTTAGCCAATAGTGCCGAGTTAGCTAAGTCAAGCTCATGGAACTCAAGCTTGATTTGAGCCTTCTCCTCCTCGATTTGCTTGACGTGTGACTTGAGCGTTTCATGCTCATTAAGTATGGTGACATACTTGTCTTGCAAATCGAGGTTGGCACCCTCTAGCTTAGCGCGAGTTAGCTCAAGTGCCTTAACCTTAGCCTTTTCCCTTTTGATAATGGCATGATATTCATTAATCATAGATGCTAGTTCATCGGGAGAAAGTTCATCATCACTTGAGTCATCACATACCTTTGTGTTACCTTTCGCCATAAGGCACATAGGCGGTGGAGGAAGGGGTGAGTCATTCTTGTTGACGATAGCGAGGCTTGCCAAGTTTTCTTCCTCATCTTCACTATCATCACTTGTTTCTTCATCGGTGACCCACTCATTTGCTTCGCACATGAAGACCTTTTGAGGTCCTCTTCTCTTCTTTGGAAAGAGCTTGGTCTTCTTGCCTTTGTCAAGTTTCTTCTTTCCAAAGGTGCGCTTGGGCTTTGCATCTTCATCATCATCACTCTCTTCTAGCTTGCGATGCTTGCCCTTGTCCTTCCTCTTGTCCGGTCTTGGACAATCATATGATATGTGGCCTTGATCGCCACAATTGTAGCACGTCTTGTTTTCATCTCTCCTTGGCAAGAAGGCTTTCTTCTTGGGATCAAACGAGTATCCCTTCTTGGCAATCTTTGAGTTGAGACGTGAAAACTTCCTCATCATCAATGCAAGCTCATCATCATCATCATCTTCACTTGTAGCTTGTTCTTCCTCACTTGAGCTAGGCTCAACCACTTTCTTCTTCTTGGTATGTGTCTTCTTGGTTGAGGCCTTGAGAGCAATGGTCTTTGATGATGATGACTCCTCCATCATTCCAAGCACACTCATCTCATGAGCATGTATCTCTCCAATGAGCTCCGAAACCTCAATGTTGTCAAGTGACTCCTTTTGGAGCATTGAGTTGATGATGTTGTACTTGGGCTTGGGAAGTAGCATGAGGATCTTGCGGTTGATGAGTCCCTTGCCAAGAGAAGCAATGTCAAGAGCATTAATTTCCTCAATGAGTACATTTAAGCGAGAAAACATTTGATTAACATTCTCATGAGGAAGCATTTTAAAATCATCATACTTGGATTTAAGCAAGTGATATTTGAGCTCTTTGACACGAGAGGAACCCTAATGGATCTCAATCAAGCAAGCCCAAATTTCACAAGCTTTCTCCTTACTAGCAATTCTAGCAAATACATCTTGACTAATGCACTCATAAATAGCATTCCTATCCTTAGCATCCCATTTTAGTTGATCACCAATATATTCATGGTTGCCAAACCCCGCATGGGTCGCTTCCCACACTTCGGGAGAAATTGCCTCAAGGTAAGCGCGCATGCGTGCTTTCCAATAAGCAAAATTCTTGCCCTCGAAGGTAGGAACCGAACCCCCATTCTTGGCCATTTTTGCTCTCTAGCGGTGAAGCTAGAATGATCCAATGAGCAACCTTGCTCTGATACCAATTGTAGGGATCGAATGCCCAAGAGGGGGGGGGGTGAATTGGGCTACTTCAAATTTTAAGTCAATTTAAAGCTTAAGTGAAATCTAATTCTCTAAGCAAGCCAACAGTGCAATTAAGAGAATTAAGTGCGGAATTGAGAATTGCGTAATCGTAAAGGAGTAGGGAGGAGGAATGCAAACGCTCGAAGACACGGGGACACGTCGACTTTTCCCGTGGTTCGGTGAGATCACTAGGATCCACCTACGTCCACGTTGTGGCACCCACCTAAGGGTATCGCCACTCCCAAGTCACCGAGACGAGGGAATCCACTAACTTCCTCCGTTCGCCATCCTTGGCAAGGTGGAGCTCAAGCCTTGTACAACTTCGATCCTCCGGGCTTCCACAATGGTCTCGGCAAGCTCCGGAGCGATCTCTTCACTCTCCTCTTGATACAAGGTGAGTGCAATCACCAAGAATGCACTTTCTCACGGCTCTCCCTACTCTAGAGTCTCCACTCACCCAGAGAGGACGCACACAAGCTTAACTCTAAGAGGAACTAGCCTATATCTTGAGGTGTGAAAGGGTTACAAGAGTGTGAAAATGAGTATTCTAAGTCTTGGACACTTGGGGAATGTGTAGTGGTGCTCTTGTTGTCCAGCCTCTCCGAAATGACTGGTGGGAGGGGGTTAAATACTCAGCCCAACCGAATTAGCCGTTGGAAAAGTGGGCTGATTACTTTTTCTGTGTACATCGGATCATCCGATGACCCCCTTTTATGAGCATCGGTCTAATTAGATTAGCTGACGTCATTCTGTCAGAAATGACCGTTATTAGACCGATGCTTCACCTCCTTCATCATCGGAGGATCCGATGAATAGATCTTCAATCTGGTTGAGGTGATAATTTGCTTCTGTTGTAATCGACCGATGTGCATCTGCCTTCAACATCGGATGATCCGGTGTTCAGTCCTTCAGAACACTTCAGAAAATTTGCTTACTGTTGTATTCATCCGATGTTCACTTGATACACATCGGATGATCCGGTGTGTACTTCATTCTGAGGTCTTCTTCTTCTGTTGAGTCCAAATCGACCGATGCAGTCATTCTTCAGATCACCGGATGATCCGGTGTGTACAATTTGTTTCCTTCGAGTTGAGTTGGACTGATCTTTTGGATTTTGGACTTGTGACCTCTTGAACACTTGTTTGTATGGCTCTTCTGATGGATATGAAGCTTCTTGTGTTGCCAATTTTGATAAGGTTGCGTCGTTGTACGAGTTCCTCATTTGTTTCCGATTAACCCCTTAGGTTAGTTCGTTGAGGGGTCTCCTTTTGCATCCAATGAGCAGTAGATGACATTTATGAGTGATTGATCGACGTTTGATTCATTGTACATGAAACCTCGCATCCACAAACTCATTAGTGGTAATTAACGGTTGTCATTAATCACCGAAACCGTACCTCGTGGGGGCCTAGATGCTTTCACCTGCCCTGTACAAATTCATGGCAGCTGCTCATTATGGATACCTGGTGTTGAAGATGCCAACACCAGTAGGCGTTCTCCGGATCCGCGGAGATCGCACTGCCGGAGTAACTGCTCTGGAGGAACTCCACGCACTCACCACGGCGCAAGAGGAGGACTCCAGACAGGAGCAAGCTCCGAAACCCCCGAGCATTCGTCAACGAGGCTCGACCTCTGCACCCCGTGTGCAGCCAAGCGGCGACACCGACATTCCCGTCAAAGTCGTCCAAATTGGTTCCGATGCCGCTCAAACCACCCGTATATCAGGAGGGTTGAACGACAAATAGGAACTCGCACTCATCACTTTCCTCTGGGCTAACGTTGACGTGTTTGCTTGGCAACCGTCACAAATGCCTGGGATCCCCAGGGAAGTGATTGAGCACAATCTGAAGATTTACCCCGACGCTCGGCCTGTGCATCAGAAACCTCGGAAGCAATCTGTAGAGCGACAGAACTTCATCCGACAAGAAGTTAAGAAGTTGCTCGAAGCTGGATTTATCCGAGAAGTCTACCATCCAAAATGGCTGGCAAACCCAGTCGTTGTGCCCAAGGCCGGCGGGAAACTTCGGATGTGCATCGACTACACCACACTGAATAAGGCATGTCCAAAAGATCCATTCCCACTACTTAGAATAGATCAGATAGTGGATTCCACCTCCGGGTGCGAGTTACTGTGTTTTCTAGACGCATATTCTGGATATCATCAAATCAGGATGTCTAGGGAGGATGAAGAGCATACTTCATTCATCACAGTGGATGGATTGTATTGTTACACAGCCATGCCGTTTGGTCTCAAGAATGCAGCTTCAACTTTTGTACGAGCTATGTACAAAACTTTCGAAGAACTCATTAGAGACATAGTGGAAGTGTACGTCGATGACATCGTGGTCAAAGTCAAGAACAAGGAGTCCCTCTTGGACACCTTGCAGGCTGTCTTCGACAAGCTGCGGGCCACCCGCACGAAGCTAAACCCAGACAAATGCGTCTTCGGGGTTAGTTCCGGAAAGCTTCTTGGTTTCCTGGTAAGTCACCGGGGCATAGAGGCTAATCCGGCGAAGATAAAAGCCATTGAAGACATGCGGCCACCAACCCGCATCAAAGACGTCCAAAAGTTAACTGGATGTCTAGCAGCCCTCAGCCGGTTCATTTCAAGACTGGCGGAGAAAGCACTTCCCTTCTTCAAGTTACTGAGGAAGTCCGGACCATTCCAATGGTCTGAAGAAGCAGAGAAGGCATTCAAGGAGCTGAAACAGTTCCTCACCACCCTACCAGTCCTGGTAGCTCCGAACCCTGGTGAGCCTTTATTGCTTTACATTTCAGCTACTGACGAAGTCGTCAGTATGGTTCTGGTTGCGAAGAGACCGGAACTACCCAATACTCAGGAATCCAGACCCCTTCGGGAGGGTCCGGAGGTTCCTGAAAGCGGGTCTGGGTCCCAGCTCCCAGACTTGAACCCACAAGAAGCCACTTCAGAGGACCCGGATCCCTCCGAGAGGATCCAGGTCATTTCTGAAGAAGCTCCGGGTTCCTCCACTCAGAACCCGGAGGTCCCCGAAGAGAGTCTGGACCCCTCCGAGAGGGTCCGGATCAATGAAGAGGAAGCTCCGGACCCCTCCGGGAGGGTCCGGACCATTCAACGCCCGGTATATTTCATCAGTGAAGTGTTACATGATGCCAAGACTCGATACCTAGAGGTGCATAAACTGCTTTATGCAGTTCTTATTGCCTCAAGGAAGCTTCGACACTATTTCCAAGCTCACAAAGTCTCGGTAGTTACCTCATATCCACTTCGAGCGATCCTGCATAATCCCAATTCAACTGGGAATATTGCAAAGTGGGTAGCGGAATTGGCTGAATTCGATCTTGAATTCATTCCGAGACAAGCAATCAAGAGTCAAGCGTTGGCAGATTTCGTGGCAGAATGGACTCCCTCTCCATTAAACCCTGGGGGTCCCAGCGAGCAGAAGACGGAACCTCAAGTTCCAACCTTCACTAAGCCTCACTGGACCCTTTATTTCGACGGCTCCATGCAGAAGCAGGGAGCCGGAGCTGGAATCCTTCTCCTCGCACCAACTGGGGAGAAGGTGAAATACATGGTACACCTTGACTTCAAGGCAACCAACAACATGGCGGAGTACGAAGCACTCATCTATGGATTAAAGGTGGCACTATCATATGGTGTCAAGCAGTTGCTGGTCAAAGGAGATTCACAACTTGTCATCAAGCAGGTGAAGGGTGAATGCTCCTGCAATAATCTCCAGCTGGCTGCTTACCTCCTTGAAGTCCAGAGGCTTCAGAAGGACTTCGAAGTCCTAGACCTTCACCATGTTCAGCGTGCTCACAACGCTGAAGCTGACGAACTCTCGACCAAGGCGTCAACCGGAGCTCCGGCTCCTGACGGAACCTTTGTCCGGAGGTTGTCAAAACCCACAGTTCAGCCTGCCAAACTGAACGAAGGGGGCGAGATCAGCATCCCAAAGCTGACGGTCCCGATGGCCCTGTTACCATGGCAACCATCAAGGGTCGTAGGTGCTGCCGGAAGCTCCGAGCAACCCAGCACGCAAGACTCAAATGCTCAAGTTAGTTCCGATGCATGGATCTCGGAGATCCGGAGCTACTTGAAAGACAACATCCTTCCTGACGATGATGTATCCGCTGATCGGGTAGTCAGATTGGCTAAAAGATACACGTTGGTAGAAGGGGATCTCTACCGGCGCGGTGCCAACGGCATCCTAATGCGGTGCATCACAAGGGAAGAAGGCTGCGAGCTCCTCGCAGAAATCCATGGAGGCGAGTGCGGGAACCACGCATCTTCCCGCACGCTGGTCGGAAAAGCCTTTCGGCACGGCTTCTACTGGCCTACAGCGCTCCAGGATGCCACTGAGCTGGTGAAGAAATGCAAAGCATGCCAATTTCATGCAAAGCAAATTCATACACCTGCTCAGTCCTTACAAATGATACCTCCCACATGGCCTTTCGTTGTGTGGGGGATGGACATCTTGGGACCCTTCCCAAGAGCCGTCGGAGGTTACAAGTTCCTGTACGTCGCCATTGACAAGTTCACCAAGTGGCCGGAAGCTACTCCCGTCGTGACGATCAACAAACAATCTGCAATCAATTTTCTACAATCCATCGTAAGCAGATTCGGAGTCCCAAATAAGATCATCACTGATAATGGGACTCAATTCACAAGCTCCGCATTTCAAGGATATTGCGAAGACCTCGGCATACAAGTTTGCTACGCTTCCGTAGCTCATCCTGCCAGCAATGGACAAGCCAAGAGAGCAAATGCAGAGATCCTTAAAGGACTCAAAACACGCACTTATGAGCGCTTGAAAAAGCACGGAGCCAATTGGATCGAAGAGCTTCCGCCCACTCTATGGGCCAACAGGACTTCTCCAAGTCGGGCAACCGGAGAAACACCCTTTTTCCTGGTGTATGGAGCTGAAGCGATCCTTCCTCCGGAAATCACCTTGGGTTCCCTCCGAGTCCGGACCTTCGACGAAGCCGCGCAGGATCAGCTCCGGCGCGAAGACCTAGACCACCTCGAGGAGGGAAGGTGCCAAGCAGCTGTTCGGAATGCCCGATACCGCCAAGCTCTACTGCGCTATCACCAGCGGCATGTACACAACCGACAGCTCGAGGAAGGCGATCTGGTGCTACGGAGAATACTATCCAGAGAAGGGCAAAACAAACTCTCCCCCGGCTGGGAAGGGCCCTTTCGAGTGATCAAAGTATCCCGTCCCGGAAGCGTTCGCTTGGCTACCGAGGATGGGACACCTCTCCCAAATCCTTGGAACATCGAGCACCTCCGTAAGTTCTACACTTAATTCCACGGAGGTGAGTCTTAAGTAACTTGAAATGTATGTTATAGAGTCATTGTACAGAGTCGGGTAGTTCCTCCGGGAGAGCAGCCGGACCTTTCCCGAAAGGTTTGAAAAGCTCATGCAACACTTGATACAGTCTCCGGACTAGAAGTGTGGCTAACTACCCTGGGTCAAACGAGAAACCAAACACACTTAGCCTGGTTCCGTACCCTAAGAGTGTACTTGTTTCCCCTGTACCCCGGACCTATAATGAAAGACATCTTCATGTGAAATAGACTCCACGTGCATTCATTTTTGCATAGGCTCGACATTTTTATTTTTCTCTTTCTTGTCTATAACAGAAACGTGCAATTCTTAAGAAGTTCTAGTTTGACCGGTTTACGTACGATTCGAGTTGAATTGTCGGATTTTTTAGATTTAAATATCGTCTGTGGCCAACTCGCCTGAAAGCCGCCAAGCCATTCTAGGGCCGGAGTGCGCTATCGACTTAGCCTGGTCAAGCACCCTAAGTACGCCACTCTACCTACATCCCGACAGGCCAAAGTAAGGTGGGTCCATGGACAGTTGGATCTAAAAGAAAAGACAATTCATCCAATCGTATTAAAAATCGTGCTCAACTTAAAATTTTCTTGAGAACCGTAAGCCGTGATGAAGTTATAGACAAGGAACGAATTTTACTATTTTTCTTGGCTTAAGTGTGCAGGAAAAATGAACCCTACGTTGATGGGAAAAACCGGAGCTAACTAAGCTCCGACTCCCACCAGGGCATCAACCGTCGGCGTAGACTAAAAGATGGTGAGAAGACCCAGTCACTGGAGTCTGTTGCCAACAAACCAAGTGTAGCAAATGTCATTGCCGGAGCTGCTAAGCTCCGACACCTTGGAGTATTAACTATCGACGCTCAACGTGTTGATAGAGGCTATTGCCGGAGCTACTAAGCTCCAGTGATGGACAGTGCCGGAGCTTCTAAGCTCCGACAACTTCAGGGGACCTTCACTATCAAAAACTTCGGACCTAAATTCCACAAGTTCGAAGCAAATTCGTCTTCAACAAAACTCAACATCCTTTTGGTACATGTCCACAATCAAATTGTGCACATCTACCAGGGGGCCAAGTGAAGATAAAGATGTTGAAGACAAAAAAATGAAATTCGCAAAAAATTGGGGATTTCATTTCATCTGAAGACCGGAGATTACATCTGGAGACAAGGGATTACAAAATTGAGGAAGAAGAGAAGATACAAGTAAAGGCTAAGAGAGACGGTCCTAGACCCTATGGAATAACTCGGCGACCTTCTGGGCAACCTCCGACACGCTGGCTCGGGTAGCTTCGCCTTCTCCTTCGATGGGGCCTTCAAGCACCGGGTCCAGAGGAAATCGAGGGTTCCGGCTGGTGTAGCACGTCAACACATATTCTGTGACGTTCCTAGCCAGGGATTGCCCCTCGACCTCCAGCTGGTCCGCGATGACGTCGCCCACCTTGGAGAGCTTGCTGCCCGCGGCGCTCAACTCTTGCAACGCAAGGTCCGGCTCCGGCTCCGGATCATCCGGGAGCACGGGGATGAAACCCATCGGCGCCAGCGCATCGTCGTCCTTGCTCAGGAACTCCCAAATTTGCAGGGAGTCCGCCTTCCTTAGGTTCTTCATCTCTTCTAGGGATCTCCGGGCCGCCGTCAGCTCCGAATTCTCGCGGGAGAGGCGCTCAACTTCTTTGGCGTTCTGCTGGATCTTCGCAGCAACCCGCTTCTCAAGTCTTCCGAGCTCCTCCTCCCGGAGGTGGATCTTGTTCCGGCGGTCGACCAGGTCCTTCTCCCTAGCCTCCACTTTCTTCTCTCGGGCGATAAGGGCACACTCGTATTCGTAGAGTTCCTGCCCCCGCACCCAGGTCTTCTCCTCTTCCTCGAGGCAGCGCTCTTCCAATTTCTTAGTGCGATCCTCGAGGCCCTTGTCCGCCAGAGCTGTTTTCTCAGCGAGCTCTTCTTCCCGTCGCAAGACGTCATCCCGTAGCTCTAGGAGTTTTTTGCTCCTCATCCTCGAGCCGTCTTTCCCTCCCTTCAAGTGCCTCTCGGCGCTTGATGAGTGCGGTGCTGATGGCCTCGAGCTGATCAAACCGAGCATTGGCCGCGTCGTTAGCAGCCTTAGCTTGGTCATGGAACTCCCGGGATTGAGCATCGAGGGCGTGAGTCATGCTCTCCCTCTCATCCAGCAGTTCACCCCAGAGCTCCAGGCGGATCTTCTCCCGCCTAATCCATTCCTTGTCATCCGCAAGCCTCGACTGCGCCAGCTTAGTCTCGAATTGGAGCCGATTACGCCACCGCCTAAGGGTTTGGCGCTCCTCTTCAAGAGCCTTGCTGTCGTGGAAAAAGGCCAGTTGGACCTGACGTAGACTGGAGCAGGCGTTGTCGATGGACATCGACAGAGAGATGGGCTCCGGACCTGCTGGGGTCTCTTCCGCTGGTTCCAGCGGGTCTTCATTTACAAAAATTGGGTCCCACTCTACGAGAGTGGAACCCCGAGCTTCCAAAGTGCTAGGGCCCTCCTCCGGGATGGCCTCAGTCGCCATCGAAGGAGGTACCGCCACCAAGTCTTCATTTGCCCCCTCAGGCTGGGGGCCGGCGACTTCGTTCAGGCACTCTGGCTCTGCCACAGGTACCATCGACGTCGTCGCCTCCACTGGCTCCGGCCGGGACACTTCTTCTGAGGGAGGCTCAAGCTCCCTCGCCTCTTCAGCCGCCGGCTCTGCGGCCGGCGCTCCAACAATCACCGGCTCTGCGACCGGAGCTTCGGAAGAAACCGGCTCAACTGACGGAACTACTTCAACTTCCGGCTCGCATGCCGGAGCTTCAGCCACCTCCGGCTCAATCGCCGGGGCTTCAGCACTTTCCGGCTCCGAAACCGGGACTGCTACTTCCACCGACTCAATAGTCGGAGCTTCTACTTCTGCAGCACCAGGACCCGGAGCTTCCACCTCCGGAACGGGTGCCGCTGGCGCATCTTCAATCCCGTGGTCCGGCGCTACCACGGGAACTTCTGGAGACGAGTCGAGGTCCATGACCACGACAGCCGGCGCCGGAGCTGTCGCAACCTCCGCTTGGGGCGGCATCGGAGCTGGAGCAGAAGCCCTCGCAGCCTCAGACACTGTGGCTGAGGGCGGAGCTTCACTCCCCTTCTTGAGAACGCTGCAGATAAAGAACGAAGAAATTGAGCAAATAGATGCTACAATTAAAAGTTAATCGAGGAAAGAAAGAAAAATTACCTTAGGAGGCTCACGCACCAGCTTGCGCAGAACCTTTTTCCCGGACGATCCAGGCTGGCCACGGTCGGCATAGGAGCTCCGGGAGGACTCCCAGGACTTGCCGTAGCCGCGGGCGTTTCCCGGGTCGGAGCTCTCCTTGATCGGGAGGAACTCCTGGACCTGGAGGCCCTCACCGCTTCTGGTGCCGGAGACGCGCGCCCGGAGCTAGCACCATGGGAGGGATCCACCGCGGGGGTAGTCGCGCTCTGGGAGGATCCCACCGCCGGAACAGTAACGTTCCGGAAGGACCCCACCACGGGGACAGTCGCCACGACGGCGGAGGATCTTCCTTCCTGAAGACGGGGAACTGGGGGGGGGGGGGGGGAGTGGCGGGCCCGACGGACCTTCCGTCAGCATGTCGCAGCTTTCCCTTCCGGCTCTCCGGCTCCTCCGCCAGCTCCTTGCCCTTGCCGATGACCTCAGCTCTTGGCTGAGAGACAGGGGCGGAGCCGCCTTCGGACAACCCGGGGATCGCTAACCGGGTGGCTGATCTTCTCTCGACGACACCAAGATCGTCAAGTGCGGGCATCTTTCGCCGGAGCTCCCTGCTGAACTCAACTTCCACGTTCAGAGGGAGGAAAGCCGGCGGCGGAGTCAAGTAATCTCCGTCAACGTCGATGCCGTGCTGGAATTTCTTGAGGTGAAACTCCAAGGACTTCCCCACCATGCTGGACTTCAACCCGGTCTCAACCCGGTCCTCGTCCATCACGCTGTTGAGGGCCCAGGCGAGCTTCTCCCTCCTCTTCAGCGGCGCCCACCTGTTGGACAGGAAGTTGCAGAACACCGCCTGGGGAGTCAATCCTCCCTCCACACATTGGCGGATCTTGGTCAGGACAGGGTCGAAAGCTTCCGCTAGCACCGGAACTTCGCTCCATACCGACGTGTCAATGCCGGGCAGACCGTCTGGCAACTCCAACCGCTCATGCTCCTCCACCCGGACGACTACCCAATCTTTCTTCCAGTCATCCCACTTCCCGGAAGGTAATGACCGGAGGTACTTGAATGGGCACTTCTTGCGCTTCACGAAGTAGTAGAAGCCAAGATACTCATCGCTTCGGCCGGTGGTTTGGACGGTGAAGAAGGTTCGGAAGAGCTCGATGCAGGGAGAGATGCCCACCCACATCTCGCAGAAGTGGACAAAGATGGACACAAGGAGAATGGAGTGAGGGCCAAGGTGGTACAGCTGCAGACCATAGAAGTCCAGCAGCATCAAGAAGAAAGAAGAAAACGGTGGGATCAGCCCCACCATGGCGTACGAGGAAAAGTACACCATCTCGCCAGAGTGCTCCTTTTTAAAGGGAAGCTCTCCGCCGGCGCGGACCGAGCGGTTGAAGAAGTCCGAAGACCACCCCATGAGGGCCCGGACCTTCTTCAGATCGCCGTCTGTCTTCAAGCGACTCTCACGCAGACCCAACTCCATCGCAGCAAAGCTAGGCAAGAGAAGAGGAGCAAAGCACAAGTTGGGAGTTTGAACGCAAGAACAGATGGGAAGCGTAAAGAACTCCCGACGGTGCGCTTTCCTTCTTAAGTAAGCCCTCGCAACGCTTGGATGGAAACTGCAGGGGAGTCAAGGATACTACTCGAGAATTCAACCCTGCCGATGACTAGGGGGCCCGGGACCACCCTGACGATCAAGTCGAGGCACTTACCCAGGCGAACAGTTGTCATCACGAGGCGGGAAACCCAAAGGCGGCGAACTGACAAGGCGCGCGGAACCGATACGGTTTTCGTATTGGGAACCGGCGACCTTCAATTGCGAGAGATCCGCACGTCAAAGATCTTATCTGCCGCCTGAGGTGCGCCACGCGTCGGGATTTAACCGTAAAGCCCCGCCAACGGCACCTCCAAAGACCCTTGAAGACCCAGTTCAAGAGTCGCGAGTATGGACCCACCTCCGACGGAATGACTTCACCCCGGTGACTTTCCCCGGAGGTAGGTCCAGGGGGCCACTGTCGGTACCCTAAAAACCATACACCCCCTGAGGTTACAAAGATCTCAAGGGAAGGACGTCTACTCAAATTGAAGACCCTCGGAGGCCCACTTGTCAGACATAACCGGACCTGCTTCTCCAACATGGTTAACCCCTAGGTTGCCACGTGTACTGTCAGACCGGAGCTACTACCCGCAAGGGTGAAGCTCCGGGCTAGGTACTGAAACGGCACATCCGGACTTAACCCCTGACCGAGAGAAGCTCCGGACCTGACACGTGCCAGGCCACCCCGGAGCTTCCCGCTTCCCACAAGCAAGCTCCGGAGCTGCCACGTGTCCATACGTCGGAGGTGGCCGCTTCAAACCTCCGGGAGACATTGTAACGGCTCCGGATCTTCAAAGGACAGCCGCAGACTTCAAGACCCGACTAATTGTCATTAATTCCACGTTAATGACACTTAATCGGACGATCTTAACACCTGTAACGGCACTGTCGGAGCCGTTACAGGGTTATTAACAACAATTAATCTCGTGTATCAATACTAGTAACCGCCAGGGCCACATGTCGGGCCAGGCTGACTTGTAACGGTTTTTCCTTATACTATAAAAGGACAAACTGACGATACACGAGGGGGGGGACTCTCGAACGCTCTTAAGCTGACAAGTTAATACAACACACACACACACCCGTGGAGTAGGGTATTACGCTCAGGCGGCCCGAACCACGTAAACCACTGTGTCTCTCGTGTCCAATCGTGATTCACCTTCTTGAG
Source organism: Tuctoria greenei (assembly GCA_036927565.1). Classification (NCBI taxonomy): domain Eukaryota; kingdom Viridiplantae; phylum Streptophyta; class Magnoliopsida; order Poales; family Poaceae; genus Tuctoria; species Tuctoria greenei. The sequence continues at coordinate 7,643,393 of JAYESD010000008.1, forward strand.
TCTCCGCGCGCCCAAACCGAACTACAAACTCCTTCAACACTTTAGTAGTGTCAGGGGATCTGCCGACTCCAACAGTCGACAACCGCGGAGTCAGTTCGGATCCGGACCCTCCAGATCGCATACGAACCGTCTCCGTTGGACTCTATAAATACGGGTGTCCGCGGTACAGCAGGGCATCCCACGATCAGATCGATCCCACGTTCGCGTTCCTTGCGCCGCCTTCTAGTCTACTCTATCCCGAGCGCCGGCGTGCACTGACGATCGAGAGAGCAGGTCTCCAGAACCGCTCGCCCTTGCGATCCTGCACCGGGAGAGGGCGAATAAGGTTTTTGGGAAGCGCTCCGCGCGACTGCTCGCGTTCTTCACCACGGCTCGTCTACCGAGGAGATCGGGCGCTGCGGCTCAACGTCGTCACCAACGCATGCAGCGGCTGTTCGCCGTCGGATCTACAGCGGTGCGTTCCACTTCAAATCGGTACGCGTTATTCTCGTCTTGTCTATCTGCCGATCGCTATTGTTTTCTCGTGTCTTCCGGAATTGTTCAGTAAATTGCCTCCTATTTTTCTAACTATCCAAAAACCTTATTAGGCAATTTCCTGAGTTGAACATGATGACTCTAGCCGATGCACTGAGGCTGGAGAAATTCTCTGGTGTGCACTTCAAGAGGTGGCAAGTTAAGGCCATGCTTTGGCTCCAATCGCTTAAGATCTTCTGGGTAACCGAGGGCAGGCCTCAAGGTCCTTTGTTTGTTGAAGAACAGACAAAGTTCGAGGAAGCCAATTCTGCCCTGAGAGGATGCATCTTAAGTGTTCTTGATAATAAACTCTGTGATGTCTATCTGACAGTCACAGATGGGAAGGAGCTCTGGGATGCACTTAACACTAAGTATGGTGAAGCCAATGCAGGCGGTGAACTGTATATGAAAGCATCTAGGCCCCCATGAGGTATGGTTTCGGTGATTAATGACAACCATTGGACTTTACTAATGAATTTTTGGATGCAAGGTCTCTCATAATCACTCAATCAAATGAAATCAATATGTCATTGGAGACCCCTAAACAATCAATTTATGAGATCAAATCAATGATATGAAGACAAGAAGTGAAATCTCTTATGACAAAGTCATTCAACCACAATTAATGACATTTAATGCTTGACAATCATCAGAAATATATTTCCAACAAAGTCTAAGAGGTCACTTGAGCAAGACACGAAAGAATCACTTAGAAACAACTCGAAGCAAACAAAATCAACTCACCGGATCAACCGATGTTTCCAGAGAACAACACATCGGTCGAGTTGGTTCAGCAGAAGAAGAAGACCTCAGAACAAAGTACTCAGCGGATCATCCGATGTTAAGGGCTAGGCTACATCGGTCCATCAGTACAGTTTGTAATATCCTTGGACCAAGTGTAGCACCGGATCATCCGATGTACAGAAATATACACATCGGTCAATCACTCCAGTAAGCATCAAATTTGAGTCAATTCTGGAGGAAGAGCCACCAGATCATCCGATGAGAAGACAAGTGCAACATCGGTCTAACAACGGTCATATCTGACACAATGACGTCAGCTAAAGTAAACTTGACCGATGATAACTAAAGGGGAGACATCGGATCATCCGATGTTCGCAGAAAAGTTCTGTCAGCCTACTTTTCCAACGGCTATTTCGTGGAGGCTGGCTATAAATACCCCCTAAACCTGTCATTTCGACAAGTCTTGATCACCAGACATTCTCAACACATCCACAAGCGTTCAAGACCAAGAGCCATCACTTCTACATCATTTCGACCACCTACACACCAAGAGATAGGCTAGAGCTAGCTAGAGAGAGAGCTTGTGTGCCTCCATTCTGGGTGAGTGGAATCTCTAGGATAGTGAGAGCCTAAAGGGAGTGCTCCTTGGTGTTTTTAACTGTGAGAGACTTCCGGAGCTTGCCAAGGCGTTTGTGGAAGCCCGGAGGGTCGAAGTTGTACAAGGCTTGAGCTCCACCTTGTCGAGGTTGGCAAACGGAGAAGAATAGTGGAGATCCCTCGTCTCGGTGACTTGGGTGTGGCTATACCCTTTGGTGGGTGCCACAACGTGGATGTAGGAAGATCTTGACGATCTTGCCGAACCACGGGATAAATCCTTGTGTCTCCTCGAGAGTTTGCATCCTCTTCCTCTCCCTTACATTTATGCATTTTATATTCCACGAAGTTGCTATTTACCTCAATGCATAGATTGTTTGCGTAGGGAATTGGGTTTTTAGGGATTAAGTTTTATTGCTTAGATTTTTTGAAAGAAGCCCAATTCACCCCCCTCTTGGGTATTCGATCCTTACAATTGGTATCAGAGCAAGGTTGCTCATAGGATCATTCTAGCTTCACCGCTAGAGAGCTAAAATGGCCAAGGTTGGGGGTTCGGTTCCTATCTTCGAGGGCAAGAACTTTGCCTATTGGAAAGCATGCATGCGCGCTTATCTAGAGGCTATTGCTCCCGAAGTATGGGAAGCGACCCACGCGGGGTTTGGAGAACACAACTATGTTGGTGATCAAATTAAATAGGATGCTAAAGCTAGGAATGCAATCTATGAATGTATTAGTCAAGATGTGTTTGCTAGGATTGCTAGCAAAGAAAAAGCTTGTGAAATTTGGGCTTGCTTAATAGAGATTCATGAGGGTTCTTCTCGAGTCAAGGAACTTAAATATCACATGCTTAAAGCAAAATATGATGAATTTAAGATGCTACCTCATGAAAATGTCAATGAGATGTTCTCTCGCTTGAATGTACTTATTGAGGAAATTAATGCTCTTGACATTGCTTCTCTTGGCAAGGGACTCATAAACCGCAAGATCCTCATGCTCCTTCCCAAGCCAAAGTACAACATCATCAACTCCATGCTTCAAAAGGAGTCTCTTGACCACATTGAAGTTTCGGAGCTCATTGGAGAAATTCACGCTCATGAGATGAGTGTACTTGGGATGATGGAGCAATCATCTTCAAAAACAATTTCTCTAAAGGCCTTCACTAAGAAAACAAGCCTCAAGAAGAAGAAGGTGGTTGAGCCTAGCTCAAGTGAAGAGGAGCAAGCATCAAGTGAAGATGAAGATGATGAGCTTGCATTGATGATGAGGAAGTTCTCACGCTTGAACTCCAAGATTACCAAGAAGGGATACACCTTTGATCCCAAGAAGAAAGCGTTTCTACCAAGGAGAGATGATCACAAGACTTGCTACAATTGTGGTGATCAAGGCCACATCTCCTATGATTGTCCAAAACCGGACAAAAGAAGAGAGAACCACAAGATCAAGCATCGCAAGCTTGAAGAAAGTGAAGATGATGAAGAAGAGGCCAAACCCAAACCAAGATCCTTTGGGAAGAGGAAACATGACAAGGGCAAGAAGGCAAGACTCTTCCCAAAGAAGAGAAATGGCCCACAAAAGGTGTTCATGTGTGAGGCAAATGAATGGGTCACCGACGAAGAAACAAGTGATGAAGAGAGTGAAGTGGAAGAAGAAAGTTTGGTTGGCCTCGCCATTGCCAACAATGATGACTCACCTCTTCATCTACCGCTCATGTGCCTCATGGCGAAAGGTAACACCAAGGTATGTGACGACTCTAGCGATGATGAGCTTTCCCCCGATGATTTAACTTCTTTGATAAATGAATATCATGCTATCATTAAGAGGGAAAAGAGTAAGGTTAAAGCTCTTGAAGAAACTCATGCTAGACTTGAGAGTGCTAACCTCGATTTGCTTGACAAGTATGAAAGCATACTCAAAGAGCATGACACGCTCAAATCTCATGTCAAGCAAATTGAGGAAGATAAGGCTAAAATTAAGTTAGATAATCATGAGCTTAACTTAGCACACCAAACACTCTTGGAAGAGCACAACAAGCTAATGCAAGAACATCAAACACTTAACCTTGCTCATGACGTGTTTGATCAAGAGTTGAAAAATATAAAGAAACAAACTCTTAATGATAGGATATACATTACTTCTCATGTCACTAATGCCTTGAACAAGTCTTTGCCTTTGAAAGCAAATGCTAGGGAGAAGGACTTGTTGGAAGAAATTGAGAGTCTTCGCACTAGTGTGGCTAGACTTTCAAAAGGGGAAGTCAAACACAAGGAAATACTCTTCCAACAAGCAAATGCCTTCAACAAGAGAGGACTTGGATCCTTCCCGGTGCCTAACAAAGGAAAGGTGCTCTTATTGGAGTTTAGAACAAGCTTCATCAAGGAAGTTGGTTCTTATTGCCAACATTGTGAGGTCACCGGTCACCACACAAGGGAGTGTCCTCTTCCTAACCGACCCTCTCCCAAGTTGCCCATTAATTACAAATCTACTTTCAATGATCGTTATTATCTCTTAAGTAAAGTAGATGTCAAGGTGAAGGCTAGGTTCATCGGCAAAGACATGAAGGGCATGAAGGGGAAGCTCCCCAAGCAACTTTGGGTCCCAAAGACACTTGTATCACACATACAAGGACCTAAGTTGGCTTGGGTGCCTAAAGCTAAAAATTGAATTCATGTGTGTAGGTGAACTACAAAGCCGGAGGAAAGCATTGGGTACTCGATAGCGGGTGCACCCAACATATGACCAGCAATGATGGTAGGTTCACCACCATAGAAAACCCCGGCAATCATGAACAAGTCACCTTTGGTGATAACTCTAAGGGAAAGGTATTTGGGTTAGGTAAAATTGCTATTTCAAATGACTTATCTATTTCTAATGTTTTGTACGTTAAGTCACTTAGTTTTAATTTACTTTCCATTGCACAACTATGTGATCTTGAACTAACATGCACATTTATCAAAAATGATGTTGTTGTGAGTAGTGAAACAAGCCAAGACATAATCTTCAAAGGATTTCGGCATGGACATCTCTACCTAGTAGACTTCTCCAACAAGAATGCTAGCTTGACCACTTGCCTTTTCACCAAGACAAGTTTGGGATGGCTATGGCACCGACGCATAGCGCACATTGGGATGAGCAAACTCAAAAAGTCATTCAAGCTTGGGATGGTGATCGGCGTGAAGGATGTCACTTTTGAGAAGAACAAGCTTTGTAGCGCTTGTCAAGCCGGGAAGCAAGTTGCTTCACACCATCCAATGAAGACAATGGTGTCAACCTCCAAGACACTTGAGCTAATCCACATGGACCTCTTCGGACCGTCCACATATCAAAGCCTTGGTGGTAACCTCTATTGTCTTGTTATAGTTGATGACTACTCTCGCTATGCTTGGACTCTATTTCTAGGTGACAAGAGTGAAACTCCGGAAGTGTTCAAGACCTTCGCCAACCGCGCTCAAAGGGAATTTCAACTTCCCATCATCAAGGTCCGGAGTGACAACGGCACCGAATTCAAAAACTACAACATTGGGGAGTGGTGTGACCGTGAAGGCGTGAAACATGAGTTTTCGGCCACATACACTCCTCAACAAAACGATGTCGTTGAAAGGAAGAACAAGACACTCATCACTCTTGCGAGAGCAATGCTTGATGACTATGGCACGTCAGAGAAGTTTTGGGCCGAAGCAATCAACACGGCGTGCCATGCCGCAAATAAGGTCTATCTCCATCGACTACTTCAAAAGACCCCGTACGAGCTTCTCATTGGGAGAAAGCCCAACATCTCCTACTTTCGAGTCTTTGGATGCAAGTGCTACATCTATCACAAGAAAAGGCTCGGTAAGTTTGAAAGAAGATGTGATGTTGGTATATTTCTTGGTTATGCATCAAACTCAAAAGCATACCGAGTATTCAACCAAACCTCCGGTTTAGTTGAGGAAAGTTGTGATGTTGAGTTTGATGAATCTAATGGCTCCCAAGAGGAGAGTTTTGGTCATGATGAAATAGATGATGAGCCTCTACGAGAAGCCATGAAGAACATGACCATTGGAGACATCAAGCCTGAAGTTGAGGAGAGCCATGATCAAGGGGGAGCTTCAAGTTCCAACATCAACACTTCAATGGCGCCTCAAGTTGACGAAGAAGAGAAGGATGATCCATTGCCGACTCAATACTCACAAGCAAAACAACATCAAGAAGAAGAAGAAGTCCATGATCAAGTCCAACCACAAGAGGAGCAACACGCATCACCTTCGCCAAGTGCTTCACAACCACTTATGAGGCATGGACGCATTTCCAAGGCGCGTCCGATGGACCAAATCATTAGGAGTCCGTCAAGGGGTGTAAGTACACATTCTCGCCATTTTGCTTCATTTTGTGAGCACTACTCGTTTGTTTCATGTGTAGAACCCACTCACATTGAGGAAGCACTCCAAGATCCAAATTGGGTGATGGCCATGCAAGAAGAACTCAACAACTTCATTTGCAATGAAGTTTGGGTGTTGGAGGAGCGACCCAAGGACAAGAATGTCATCGGAACAAAGTGGGTGTACTACAACAAACAAGACGAGAATGGTGTTGTGGTCCGCAACAAGGCAAGACTTGTGGCCAAGGGGTTCTCGCAAGTTGAAGGACTAGACTTTGGGCAGACATTTGCCCCGGTCGCCCGGCTAGAAGCCATCCGTATACTTCTTGCCTTTGCATCACATCATAGTATTAGACTTTATCAAATGGATGTGAAAAGTGCCTTTCTTAATGGTTACATTAACGAGCTTGTTTATGTTGAACAACCTTCCGGGTTTGAAGATCTGAGGAATCCTAATCATGTGTATAGGTTGCACAAGGCGCTCTACGGACTCAAGCAAGCACCTAGGGCGTGGTATGAACGACTACGAGATTTCTTGATCATGCAAGGATTCAAGATCGGGAGGGTGGACACCACACTCTTCACCAAAGACATCAACGGAGATTTGTTCATTTGTCAAATTTATGTTGATGATATTATTTTTGGTTCAACTAACGAAGCTCTTAGCCATGAGTTTGGCAAAATGATGTCTAGGGAACTCGAGATGTCGATGATTGGAGAGCTCAACTTCTTCCTTGGATTTCAAATCAAGCAACTTCAAGAGGGGACCTTCGTCTATCAAGAGAAGTACACCAAGAACCTCTTGAAGAAATTTGAGATGGGAGATTGTAGCTCAAGAAGCACTCCAATGGCAACAAATTGTCATCTCGATGCGGATAAGGACGGTAAACCTATTGACCAATCTAACTACCATTCTATGATTGGTTCATTGCTTTACCTTACCGCATCTAGGCCCGGTATCATGTTTAGTGTATGCTTGTGTGCTCGCTTTCAAGCGGCACCTAAAGAATCGCATAGGAAGGCGGTCTTTAGGATACTTAAGTATCTTAAGCATACCCCTAGTATGGGTTTGTGGTACCCTAAAGGTGCAAAATTCCATCTCTTGGGATACTCGGATTCGGACTTTTCCGGATGCCGAGTGGATCGCAAGAGTACCTCCGGTGGGTGCCACTTGCTTGGGCGTTCCCTAGTATCTTGGTCAAGCAAGAAGCAAAATTCCGTCGCCTTGTCCACGGCGGAAGCGGAATATATTGCGGCCGGTGCATGTTGTGCCCAAATTCTCTATATGAAGCAAACCCTTTTGGACTTTGGTATTAAACTTGGTTGTGTGCCTCTCCTTTGTGACAATTAAAGTGCGGTTAAGATAGCTAAAAACCCTGTTCAACACTCCCGCACTAAGCACATTGATATTCGCCGTCATTTCTTGAGGGACCATGAAGCTAAGGGAGACATCTCATTGCGAGGTGTTAGGTCCGAAGAACAATTGGTGGATATCTTCACTAAACCACTAGATGAGAAAACTTTTTCCAGGCTAAGAAGTGAGTTAAATGTGTTAGATGCAACGAACGTCATGTAAGAGTGCATCTCATATAGGTCTTGCCTAACTCTCAAAGGATAGGGGTGAGCAAGGGTTAGCTTGGGATGGAGGTTCTTTTGGGTTTCCCCAAGGTTTGGAGAGTGGCTCTCCCTGAAGAAGCCTTTGAAAGGTTCAATTTTGGCAAGATAGATTTATTTTATGCCTTGCATGATGCCTGCCATATAGACTTGTAATTTCTTGCACTATAAAATTGCTTGGCATTGCATACGGTAGATTGTCACAAAGGGGAACCCACCTCATGAGAAAGAAACTTGTTTGAAATGCAATATCTCAACTCATATGTGGTGGAAAGAACAAAATGTTAGGTGCGTTAATGCCTAGAGGAACATGCTCTAAAGAGATAGAAGTCTTCATACTCTAGCTCACAAAGCATGGGCCTTACATTTTATTTGGATAATTTCCTTCCCGTTTTTCTTCGGTGTTCTATTCGCTTTAAGGCTTAGCCAAGTTATTGGCATATTAGTATTTTTGAGGGGTAAGGGGTTGCCCAAAAGATCCTAAGACATGTGTTTCTCTTTGCTTGTTTGTTTGGTCAAAGGACATATATGGGATGTTGCTGTTTTGTAGTCATCGGATTATCCGATGCTTAGGTCAGACCATCATCGGATCAGTTGGTGTTCAAAAGCCAAGAGTCAGATCAGTCAGTAACACAAATCATACGATGCGTTCATTTTGAAAAACATTGGTCCATCCGGTGTTCACATTTCTGGAACTGTGCTGAATTCCACCGATGATATTCCCTTCCACGTCGGACCATCCGATGTCAACGGTACCTTTTTGAATACCCTTACTGTGCCATTCGACCGATGCTTCTAACGTTCAACGTTGGTCCATCTGGTGTTAAAGTTTCGGCTAGGGTTTGGGACCCACTATTTAAATGGCACTTCGCCTCCTTTTCTTCTCCCTCCCCGATCCCGACTCACCCGCGCTCATCTCCGCCGCCGCCGTTCCTCTCACCTGCGCCACCACCGCCTCCGGCCGCCGCCCGGCCGTTGCTGCACCACACCGCCGCCGTCCAGAGCAACCGCCGCCGTCCGGAGCAACCGCCGCCGCCACTCGCTTCCACCACTGCAACCGCCGCCGCCACTCGCTTTCACCACCGCAGTCGTCGCCGCCGCTCTCCCTCACCACCACAGCACCCAAGCGCCGCCTCCTCCCGTGCTTCCACCATCACCATCTCTTCATCGCTAGGATTGCCGGCCGCGATCATACTTCATTCTCATGCATTGCCCGACCGCAATGGCTCGCAACAAAAAGAACAAGGGCAAGGCCATTGCGGAGCCGGCCGCAAAGAAGCAGAAGCTCTCGAAGGAGGAGAAGAAGGCGTTGATGGCCGCTCGCGCCGCCGAGGAGCGAGAGCGTGGCCGAGGAGGATCAATGAGGATCCGTGGGGCTCATCCGAGGCAGCATCCCGTGATCGATGAGTCCGAGGCCGAAGAAGAGCCGGAAGAGCCACTCGTCCGCCGGCACTCAGCCCGGACCCGTGGGAGGCATCCCGCGGCAGCACCACGTCCGAGACCGACGGCTGCCGATCGTCGTGAGGACAGGGAGGCCCAGAGAGCCATCTACGAGATGGACACCACCGTCCATGTCTGTCGGTACCGTGGGTACCATATACCTCTTGGGATTGCAAAGATCTCAAGGGAAAGTCATCTACTTGATTTGAAGACCTTCGGAGGCCCACATGTCATACATGTCCGAACCCGCTTCTCCAACATGGTTAGCCCAGGGATGCCACGTGTACTATCAAACCGGAGCTACCACCCGCAAAGGGGGAAGCTCCAGGCTACGTACCGAAGTGGCACCCCTGGACCTAACCCCAGACCGAGGGAAGCTCCGGTGCTGACACGTGTCGGGTAACACCGGAACCATCTGTTCTCCATAGTGTGCTTCGGTGCTGACACGTGTCCAACCGTCGGATCTTCAGCCTCTAACCTCCGGAAGACTCCACGACAGCTCCGGATCTTCAAAGGGGAATCAAGGACTTCAAGACCCGATTAAGTGTCATTAATACCATATTAATGACACATGATCGGACGACCATAATTACCAGTAACGGTGCTGTCAAAGCCCATTACTCGGTCATTAAGGGCAATTAAACGTGTTGAATAAGTACCAATACTAGTAACCGCCGGGGCCACATGTCGGGGCAGGCTAATTTGTAACGGCCTGCCCTTGTACTATAAAAGGACAGGCCGAAGGCATTTACACACGCGCTCTACAGACGCTCCCTAGATGCTCAGTACAAGCTCATACTGCTAATAGAACACCAACACACCCGTGGAGTAGGGTATTACGCTCAGGCGGCCTGAACCACGTAAACTCTTGTGTCTCCTGCGTCATTTGTAATTCACCTTCTTGAATCTCCGCGCGCCCACACCGAACATCAAACTCCTCTAACAGTTTAGTAGTGTCGGGAGATCTGCCGGTTCCAAACCACCGACAGTTGGCGCGCCAGGTAGGGGGCGCCTGAGATTTCGAGAATGGTGAACTCAGCTGCTGGATCATCCAACGGTCATCCTGCTGCTCAAGCTGCTGGAGACAATCCCTCCAATATGCAGCCACCAGCAGGAACCTCAGCACCAGCAGGAGTCACACTCCCACCACCACTGCCTCTACCAGCAAATCAAGCTGGGCAATGCGATGGTGCACCGGCGTCAATCACTGCATCGGCAAACCATGACAACCCGGAACACGCGCTCCATGCAGCGCGTGCTCTTCTTCAACGCCCACCACCTCCGGATGCATCCCAGGATGCACTGGAGCAGTGGAGGGCCGATGTGGAACATTTGGTTGCAGCAGCAGCCGAACGCATCAGCAACCAGGGTCCTCCACCTTCAATGCGGGCCCCATCGCAGCGGCGGACCTTGTCTGGCAGACTTGGTCCGCATGTCTCCAACAACAGGAGACGAGCTGCATCACAGCAGGTGACGTCGTTGCCCTCTGGGGCACGACGCACTCACACGGTATCCAGGCTTTCAACTCATGACCTCTGGGCGGAGCTGGATCGCCGATACCGCCAACAGGACGACCGAGTCCATATTGAGCGTGCTCGTGAAAGACGAGAAGCTCAGGACGTTCTTGCTCCTGAAGGAGTGGAAGGAGGCTGTTCAGCCCTGGCCATACATCTGCGTATGGTCAGGTGGCCACAGAAGTTCCGGCCTCACCTGCCGGAGAAATTCGATGGGACTGTCAATCCTGTTGAATTTCTTCAGATCTACTTCACTGCTATCTTGGCAGCTGGAGGAAATGAGGCCGTAATGGCCAACTATTTCCCAGTGGCTTTGATTGGGACCGCCAGGTCCTGGTTTATGAGCCTTCCACCCAACTCCATCAACAGTTGGGAGGAGTTGTGCCAGCAGTTCAACGCCAACTTCGGGAGCTCATACACCCGACCAGGCACTGAACAGGACCTTTTTGCAGTCGTGCAAAAAGGGGGAGAATCCCTGCGATCATTCATCCAGAGGTTCTCTCAGGTACGAAACACTATCCCTTCTATCTCTAGCGCCTCTGTCATTGTGGCATTCAGACAGGGTGTACGGGATAAGAAGATGCTGGAGAAACTGTCGATCAAGAAGATCACCAGTGTCACGGAACTCTTCAGTTTGGCCGATAAATGTGCTAGAGCTGCTGAGGGCCGTGAGATGCACTCCAAACCAACTCCGGAGGATCACAAGAAATCCTCCAAAGGAGAAGCCACTACCTCTGGGAGTGGCAAAAAGAAGAAGAAGACCAATGACAAGAAGAAGCCGTCGGCCGGTACATCCAATGTTGCAGCTGCTGCAGTTCTGGATGGCCGGGGGCAACGCCCCGAGAAGCGACCTCGACCGTCTTCTAAAGAAGGTGGCAAACCCAAAGTGTGGTGTCCAATCCATAAAACGGGCAGCCACGGTTTGGAAGACTGCCGGGAGGTCCAAAACCTCGCCGAGCGCTACAACAAGTGCTGGGAAGAAACTCCTTTCCGATAGAGGGAAGGAAAACAAAAAGTCGACGAAGCTCCGGCTGAAGAGGAGTTTGGTTTTCAGGATCCCAAAAAGGTCCTGAAGGCCATCTACACCTATGTCGATGATGATTCTGACGTCTCTGACAACGAGCGTCGGAAGACCATGAATACCATTTTTGGTGGATCATGGGACATCACCTCCCACCGCGTCATCAAGACTATGCGTCGAGATATGGCTGCTGTAGCTCCTATAGTCAGGCCGGAGCCTCATCGGAAGTGGATGGACACAACCATCACTTTTGATGCTTCGGACTGCCCTCGGAGCATGGTTGGAGCAGGTCAGTTACCTTTGATGGTATCTCCTACCATCAATGACATCCAGCTCCACCACGTCATGGTAGACGGAGGTTCGGGGCTTAACCTCATAAGCTTCGAAGCTTTTACCAAGCTTCAGCTCCGACCTTCGGATCTCCACCCCTCCCGACCTTTCTCCGGAGTAGGTCCAGGGGCTATTACCCCACTCGGAGCTATTACTCTCCCCGTTACATTCGGGACACGGGAGAAGTACCGCACCGAGAAGTTGGTCTTCGACGTCGCTCAGACCAACTTACCCTTCAACGCCATCTTGGGTAGGCCTGCCCTGTACAAGTTCATGACAGCTGCTCATTATGGCTACCTGGTGTTAAAGATGCCAACACCAGTAGGCGTTCTATGGATCCGCGGAGATCGTACTGCTGGAGTAACTGCACTGGAAGAACTCCATGCACTTACCACGACGCAAGAGGAGGACTCCAGGCAGGAGCAAGCTCCAAAACCCCCGAGCATTCGTCAACGAGGCTCGACTTCTGCACCTCGTGTGCAGCCAAGCGGCGACACCGACATTCCCGTCAAAGTCGTCCAAATTGGTTCCGATGCCGCTCAGACCACCCGTATATCGGGGGGATTGAACGACAAATAGGAACTCGCGCTCATCACTTTCCTCCGGGCTAATGTCGACGTGTTTGCCTGGCAATCGTCACAAATGCCTGGGATCCCCAGGGAAGTGATTGAGCACAATCTGAAGATCTACCGTGATGCCCGGCCTGTGCATCAGAAGCCTCGGAAGCAATCTGTAGAGTGACAGAACTTCATCCAACAAGAAGTGAAGAAGTTGCTCGAAGCTGGATTCATCCAAGAAGTCTTCCATCCAAAATGGCTGGCAAACCCAGTCGTTGTGCCCAAGGCCGGCGGGAAGCTTCGGATGTGTATCGACTACACCACACTAAATAAGGCATGTCCAAAAGATCCATTCCCACAACCTAGAATAGATCAGATAGTGGATTCCACCTCCGGGTGTGAATTACTGTGTTTTCTAGACGCATATTCTGGGTATCATCAAATCAGGATGTCTAGGGAAGATGAAGAGCATACCTCATTTATCACAGTAGATGGATTGCACTGTTATACAGCCAAGCCATTTGGTCTCAAGAATGCAGCTTCAACTTTTGTACGAGCTATGTACAAAACCTTTGAAGAACTCATTAGAGACATAGTGGAAGTGTATGTCGACGACATCGTGGTCAAGGTCAGGAACAAGGAGTCACTCCTTGACACCTTGCAGGCTGTCTTCGACAAGCTGCGGGCCACCCGCACAAAGCTAAACCCAGACAAGTGTGTCTTCGGGGTTAGCTCCGGAAAACTTCTCGGTTTCCTGGTAAGTCATCGGGGCATAGAAGCTAATCCGGCGAAGATCAAGGCCATTGAAGACATGCGGCCACCAACCCGCATCGAAGATGTCCAAAAGCTAACTGGATGTCTAGCAGCCCTCAGCCGGTTCATTTCAAGACTGGTGGAACGGGCACTCCCCTTCTTCAAGTTATTGAGGAAGTCCGGACCATTCCAATGGTCTGAAGAAGCAGAGAAGGCATTCCAGGAGCTGAAACAGTTCCTCACCAACCTACCAACTCTGGTATCTCCGAACCCTAGTGAGCCTTTGTTGCTTTACATTTCAGCAACTGACGAAGTCGTCAGTATGGTTCTAGTTGCGGAGAGACCAGAGCTACCTCATACTCAGGAATCCAGACCCCTTCGGGAGGGTCCGGAGGTACCTGAAAGCGAGTTTGGGTCCCAACTCCCAGACTCGAATCCACAAAAAGTCACTTCAGAAGACCCAGACCCCTCCGGGAGGGTCCAGGTCGCTTCTGAAGAAGCTCCGGGTCCCTCCAGCCAAGACCCGGAGGTCCCCGAAGAAAATTCGGATCCCTCCGGGAGGATCCGGGTCAGTGGAGAGGAAGCTCCGGGCCCCTCCGGGAAGGTCCGGACCATTTAGCGCCCGGTGTACTTCATCAGTGAAGTACTACATGATGCCAAGACTCGATATCTAGAGGTGCATAAGCTGCTCTATGCACTTCTTATTGCCTCCAGGAAGCTTCGCCATTACTTCCAAGCTCACAAAGTCTCAGTGGTGACCTCTTACCCACTTCGAGTAATCTTGCATAATCCTAATTCAACTGGGAATATTGCAAAATGGGCAGCGGAATTGGCTGAATTTGATCTTGGATTCATTTCAAGGCAAGCAGTCAAAAGTCAAGCCTTGGCAGACTTCGTGGCGGAATGTACTCCCTCTCCATCAAACCCTGGGGGCCCCAGTGAGCAGAAGTCGAAACATCAAGCTCCTGCCTTCACTGAGCCTCACTGGACCCTCTACTTTGACGGCTCCATGCAAAAGCAGGGGGCCGGATCTGGAATCCTTCTCCTTGCACCAACCGGGGAGAAGGTGAAATACATGGTACACCTTGACTTCAAGGCGACCAACAACATGACAGAGTACGAAGCACTCATCTACGGACTAAAGGTGGCACTATCATATGGTGTCAAGCAACTGCTGGTCAAGGGAGATTCGCAGCTCATCATTAAGCAAGTGAAGGGTGAATGCTCCTGCAACAATATCCAGCTAGCTGCTTACCTCCTTGAAGTCCAGAGGCTTCAGAAGGACCTCGAAGTCCTAGATCTCCACCATGTTCAGCGTGCCCATAACGCTAAAGCTGACGAACTCTCGACGAAAGCGTCAACCGGAGCTCCGGCTCCTGACGGAACTTTTGTCCGGAGGTTGTCAAAACCAACAGCTCAGCCTGCCGAACTGAGCGAAGGCGGAGAGATCAGCATCCCAAAGCTGACAGTCCCGATGGCCCTGTTACCATGGCAGCCATCAAGGGTCGTAGGTGCTGTCGGAAGCTCCGAGCAACCCAGCACGCAAGACTCAAAAGCTCAAGCTAGTTCCGATGCATGGATCTCGGAGATCCGGAACTACTTGAAAGACAACATCCTTCCTGACGATGATGTATCCGCTGACCGGGTAGTCAGATTGGCTAAAAGATACACGTTGGTAGAAGGGGATCTCTACTGGCGTGGTGCCAATGGCATCCTAATGTGGTGCATCACAAGGGCAGAAGGCTGCGAACTCCTCGCAAAAATCCATGGAGGCGAGTGTGGGAACCACGCGTCTTCCCGCACGCTGGTTGGCAAAGCCTTTCGGCATGGCTTCTACTGGCCTACAACACTCCAGGATGCAACTGAGCTGGTGAAGAAATGCAAAGCATGTCAATTTCATGCAAAGCAAATTCACACAGCGGCTCAGCCCCTACAAATGATACCTCCCACATGGCCCTTTGCTGTGTGGGGGATGGACATCTTGGGACCTTTACCAAGAGCCGTCGGAGGTTACAAGTTCCTGTACGTCGCCATTGACAAGTTCACCAAGTGGTCGGAAGCAACTCCAGTTGTGACAATCAACAAGCAATCTGCTATCAACTTTTTGCAGTCCATTGTTTGCAGATTTGGAGTCCCAAACAAAATCATCACTGATAATGGGACCCAATTCACAAGCTCCGCATTCCAAGGATATTGCGAAGACCTCAGCATACAAGTTTGCTACGCCTCCGTAGCTCACCCAGCAAGCAATGGCCAAGCCGAGAGAGCAAATGCTGAAATCCTTAAAGGACTCAAGACGCGCACTTATGAGCGCTTGAAAAAACATGGAGCCAACTGGATTGAAGAGCTTCCACCCACTTTATGGGCCAACAGGACATCTCCAAACCGGTCAACTGGAGAGACACCCTTCTTCCTGGTGTACGGAGCTGAAGCAATCCTTCCTCCGGAAATCACCTTGGGTTCACTCCGAGTCCAGACTTTCGACGAAGCCGCGCAGGACCAGCTCCGGCGTGAAGACCTAGACCTCCTTGAGGAGGGAAGGTGCCAAGCAGCTGTTCGGAATGCCCGATACCGCCAAGCCCTTCAGCGCTATCATCAGCGGCATGTACACAACCGACAGCTCGAGGAAGGCGATCTGGTGCTACGGAGAATACAATCCAGAGAAGGGTTAAACAAACTCTCCCCCAGCTGGGAGGGACCCTTTTGAGTGATTAAAGTATCCCGTCCCGGAAGCGTTCGCTTTGCTACCGAGGATGGGACACCTCTCCGAAATCCTTGGAACATCGAGCACCTCCGTAAGTTCTACACTTAATATCACGGAGGTCAGTCTGTAGTAAATAGAGGTGTATGTTATAGAGTCATTGTACAAAGTCGGGTAGTTCCTCCGGGAGAACAGCCGGACCTTCCTCGGAAGGTCCGCAAAGTTCATGCAACACTTGTCACAGTCTCAGAACTAAAAGTGTGGCTAGCTACCCTGGGACAAACGAGAAATTAAACACGCTTAGCCTGGTTCCGTACCCTAAGAGTGTACTTGTTTCCCTGTAACACCCTAAATTTTCGCATCATACATTGCATACATGACTTGCATTAGACACTAGTAGAATAAAAGAAAAATAATAAAACATGCATATACAAATATGTGTAGCAAAAGAAGAAAAAGGAAATAATAGTTATAGCCTAAAACTTGTAATAAGGAATAAGTATAAAAATAATAATAAAAATATATATAAGTATATATATAAATAATATATATAATAATATATAAAAATAGATAAAATATTAATATTAATAATATATGTTATAAAAATAATAAATAATAAATATATAATATGAATAATAATATATATAATAAAAAAATAAATATAAATAATAAAATATATAATAATAATAATAATATAAAAGAAAAAAAGAAAAAGAAAGTAAAAAAAAAGAGAAAAAAAGGCCAACCTGGCGGTCAGGCCAGCGGCCCAGCCGACCGAGCGCCCCGCGCCAGCACGGCCTCCCGCGCGCGAGCGCGCGCCCCGCGCTGGGCCCCGCCCGCCGTACGCCTCCTGCCCGGCTCGGTCGCCCCCCCCCCCCCCCCGATCCCGTATCGAGTCCCGCCCCGGTCCGCCTCCCGCCCGGTCCCCCGAGTCCCGATCCCGCCCGCTCCCGATTCCAGCACCGAGCCCCACCCGCGATACCGCCCGCCGCCCCTATAAAAAGGGACCTAAGGCTCACGATCCCAGCCGCCAGAATCGCCCAGGAAAAACCTAGCCGCTGGAACAGAGGAAAAAAAGGGAGTCCAGAGAGCTGCGACCAGGGTAGAAAAAGGAGAAAAAGAAGGGGAAGAAGAGGAAGAAAAAGAGGAGGGCCCCACCGTCCGCCGGAGATCGTCGTCGTGCCGCCGGAGGACGCATCTACTTCGTCTACGCATTGTCCCCATCCCGCGATCATCGAAGCCATCGCATCTACGGTAGGTCATGTTCCCGATGCGAATTTTAGCGATCATATTGAATCTAATAGGCGTAAATTGATTTTAGTTGCACCATGATTTTATTTTCAACAGCATTAATCCACCCTAAAACCCCCGTAAACTCATATGAACACGTATGAACTACTCGCATCTAATAAACAACCGTAGTTAATTAATTATTGAATTGTGCATGCATACATGTCATTGCATGTTGATTATTTTGTGTGCATCATGTTGATTGTATATGTTTTCTTGTATGTATGATCACGCGTAGAGGAACGTGCTCAAGAGGCCGCATACGAGGATTTCCAAAATCAAGACTTTGAAGCACTTGAGCAAACCCATCCGCCAGAGCAAGGCAAGTGTCCTTGAAGCATATTGATCCTGTTTTAATAAATGTTTTGTTTGCGAACTTGCATGCTTGTGTCAAATTGATGGGAATCCTATGGTAGGAAGTTTACTAGTTTTGTTTGACCACCCTTGTCACCTGGAATTTATGGTAGAGAGTCGGGAAGGGTTTTTACCTTTTTGCTTCGCTTAATTAATTGGGATGGCAAACAACACTACACATTTAATTATGCATCAATGATATTCTGATTAATGTGAACTGGTCAATATGATGGGTGATCCAAGCAAGCATGGTTATGTGGATGGGTTGAATGTTATGGTGGTTTGCTTGCCTTAGATCTAAGGACCGGTTCATGCGAGAATATGCCAGGTCAACAGTGCCACCACAAGGCCAAGTATGGGTGCGGCGTAGCTGAATAATTAGGAGCGCTGCTAGTATTGTATGGACCATGGATGGCGCGGGGAATGGGAGTCGAGGAGGACTGCCCTAGGATCCGCATGGCACACGAGGGGGCCCGTGGGTGGGAGAATGGAGATTCAAGCGTGTCGGTGAAACCTTAGTGGGCCCGTACATACTAGTAGTCCCTTTTGAAAGGCTATTTTGTGATCTCTTGGCCACACACCTACGGAAGTGTGAGATGGCATAAAGGAGGTTTCTTAGTCATCGAAAGGTGATGAAATCACAAACATGTGGGTAAAGTGGTACAACCTCTGCAGAGTGTTTAAAACTATCATGATAGTCGTGCTCCCGGTTATGAGCGCGTGGATGACCTACATGATTAGAGTTGGAAATTGGGATTTGGGATGGTTATGGTTGGTTTATGGTTATGGTTTGTTTATGGTTATGGTTGGTTTATGGTTATGGTTGGTTTATGGTTATGGTTTATGGATTATGGTCATGGATATGAATTTGAGTTATGGTAATTGGACATGGATAATGATGATGTTGGCAATAATTGGATATGGTTTATATTATGTTAATATGATGGTTATGATGGGATTGTTTCACATAGACATAGTATAATGCTTTTCAAATGTTTTACTGTACTTTTCAGCACTTAGCCATTATTACATTCCTCATTTGAATTAGCCACATGTCATACTTTCCACACTTGCTGAGTACGACATGTACTCACCCTTGCAATCCCCCCCCCCAAACAGCTACTGGAGACAATTGGGAGTACCCTGAGGATCACGTGGAGTACTAGTTTGCGTACCGCCGTCAATTGCCTGTGGATTGGAGTCGTGCTGTTTAGTTTATTTTCCGCTGCAATTATTTTGAGTTTTATTATTCGTGAACTATCGAATTAGTGTAATAAAGTACTTATTTAATAGTTAAGACGTGGTTAAATTATGTATATCGTTTGTGATGCAACCGTATATGTGTGATGAACTTCCTGGGCACACATATGCGTCACACTTGGTTCATATTCGAAACCGGGTGTCACATTCTCCTATACCCCGGACCTATAATGAAAGACATCCTCAGGTGAAACAGACTCCACGTGCATTCATTTTGTACTGGCTCAACATTTTTATTTTTCTCTATGTTGTCTATAACAAAGACGTGCAATTCTTAAAAAAATTTAGTTCGACCGGTTCATATATGATTCGAGTTGTATT
This sequence comes from Tuctoria greenei, assembly GCA_036927565.1. Classification (NCBI taxonomy): domain Eukaryota; kingdom Viridiplantae; phylum Streptophyta; class Magnoliopsida; order Poales; family Poaceae; genus Tuctoria; species Tuctoria greenei. Next base: position 7,662,753 of record JAYESD010000008.1, read on the forward strand.
GTCGATTCTTTTGGATTCAAATATTGTTCCTGGCCCACTCGCCTGAATGCCGCCAAGCCAATCTAGGGCCGGAGTGTGCTATCGACTTAGCCTGGTCAAGCACCCTAAGTACACCACTCTACCTACACCCTGGCAGGCCGAAGTAAGGCGAGTCCAAGTACAATTGAATCTGGAAGAAAAGGCAACGCATTCGGTTGTGTTTAGAATCGCGTTTGACCTAAAATTTTCTCGAGAATCGTAAGTCGCGAGGAAGTTATAGGCAAGAAACAAATTTTACTATTTTTCTTGACTTCAGTGTGCAGGAAAAATAAAATACACGTTGATGGAGAAAAGCCGGAGCTAACAATGCTCCGACTCCTCTAGATGGCTTGTAATCGATGTTAAGCATTGAAAACGAGCATCACCGAAGCAACCAAGCTCCGGTAAAGCTAGGGGGGCCAGCCGTCGACGTAAAAGATGGAAAGAAGACCCCACAAATGGAGTCTGCTGCCGACAAGCTACGTGTTGGCAAAGGTTAGTGCCAGAGCTACTAAGCTCTGACACCCCGGAGGGCTAACTATCGATGCTCTATGCGTTGATAGGGACTATTACCGGAGCTACTAAGCTCCAGCGGTAGTCAGTTTGACCTCAGGATGCCTTCACTATCGAAGACTTCGGACCTACACTCTACAAGTTCGAAGCAAATGAGTCTTCAACAAAACATAATATCCTCTTGGTACATGTTCACAATCAAATTGTGTACATCTACCAGGGGGCCAAGTGAAGACAAAAGTGTTGAAGACAAAAAGTGAAATTCACAAAAATTTGGGGATTTCATTCATCTGGAGACAAGGGATTACAAAATTGAGGAAGAAGAAGAGGGGATACAAGTGGGAACTACGGAGATGGTCCTAGACCCTATGGAAGAATTGAGTGACCTTCTGGGCAACCTCCGACACGTTGGCTCGGGCAGCTTCCCCTTCTCCTTCAACAGGACCTTCAAGCACCGGGTCTAGAGGAAATTGGGAGTTCCGGCTGGTGTAGCACGTCAGCACATACTCTGCGACGTTCTTCGCCAGGGATTGCCCCTCAACCTCCAATTGGTCCGCGATGACATCGCCCACCTTGGAGAGCTTGCTACCTGCCAAGCTCAACGTCTGCAACGCTAGGTCCGGCTCCGGCTCCGGATCATCCGGGCGCACGGGACTGAAGCCCATTGGTGTCAGCGCGTCGTTGGCCTTGCCCAGGAACTCCCAAATTTGTAGGGAGTCCGCAGTCCTCAAGCCTTTCAATTCTTCCAAGGATCTTCTGGCCGCCACCAGTTCGGAATTCTCACGGGCGAGGCGCTCAACTTCTTTGGCGTTTTGCTGAATCTTCTAAGTAACCCGCTTCTCGAGTTTTCCGAGCTCCTCCTCCCGGAGGTGGATCTTGTTCCGGCGGTCGACCATGTCCTTCTCCCTGCCCCTCACTTTCTTTTCCCTGGTAACAAGGGCACACTCCCGTTCATGGAGCTCCTGCCCTCGCACCCAGGCCTTCTTCTCCTCCTCTACGTAGCGCTCTTCCAATTTCTTGGCGCGCTCCTCAAGGCCCTTGTTATCCAGAGCCACCTTCTCGGAGAGCTCCTCCTCCCTCCTCAGGACGTCATCCCGCAGCTCTAGGAGTTTCTGCTCTTCATCTTCGAGCCGTTTCTCCCTCTCTTCAAGTGCCTCTCGGCGCTTGATGAATGTAGTGTTAATGGCCTCAAGCCTTTCGTGGCGTTCATCGGCCGCACTGTTAGCTGCTTTAGCTTGCTCGTAGATCTCTAGGGATTGAGCGTCGAGGGCGTGAGTCATACTCTCCCTGTCATCTAATAATTTACCCCAGTATTCCAGGCGGACCTTCTCCCGCTTGATCCACTCTTTGTCATCCGCTAGCCTCGACTGCGCCAGCTTGGTCTCGAAGTAGAGCCGGTTATGCCACCTCCTAAGGGTTTGGCGCTCCTCTTCAAGAGCCTTGCTGTCGTGGAAGAAGGCCAGTTGAAATTGACGCAGACTGGAACATGCGTTGTCAATAGACAGTGACAACGGGATAGGTTCCGGACCTGCTGGGTCTCCTCCGCTGGTTCCAGCGGGTTTTCAGATACAAAAATTGGGTCCCACTCCACAAGAGTGGTCCCCTGGGTCTCCATGGCACTAGGGCCATCCTCCGGGATGGCCTCAGTCGCCATCGAGGAAGGCCCCACCGCCAGGTCTTCATTCACCCCCTCAGACAGGGGGCCAGCGACTTCACCAGGGCACTCCAGCTCAGCCGTGGGTACCTCCGACGTCGTCACTTCCGGAGCAGGGGCCGCTTCTGGCTCCGGCCTTGGCACCTCCTCCGATGGGGGCTCAAACTCCGACGCCTCTGCATCAACCGGCTCGGGAGCCGGAAGAACTTCATCCACAATCGGTCCTGCGGCCGGAGCTCCAACAATGACCGGCTTTGCGGCCGGTGCTTCTGAGGTAGCCGGCCCAACCGCCGGGACTTCCTCAACATCCGACGTGCACGCCGGGACTTCAATCACCTCCGGCTCGACCGCCAGAGCTTCGACAATTTCTAGCTCTGGGGCCGGAATTACAGCTTCCTCCGGCTCAACGGCCGGAGCTTCCATCATCTCAGCACCAGGACCCAGAGCTTCAACCTCCGGGACAGGTGTCGCTGGCGCATCTTCGCTCCTGTGGTCCGGCGCTACCACGGGAGCCTCTGGGGATGGGTCGAGGTCCATGACCACGACAGCCGGTGCCGGAGCTGTCGTAGCTTCAGCCACCACTTGGGGCGGCACCGGGACAAGAGCAGAAGCTTCCATCCTCACGGCTTCAGCTGCTGTGGCTGAGGGTGGAGCCTCACTCCCCTTCTTGGGGACGCTGCAGATGATGAACGAAGAAACTTAAAAAATAGTTACTACAATTAAACAACTATCCAAGGTAAAGATTAAAAATTACCTTGGGAGGCTTCCGCACCAGCTTGCGTGGAACCTTTTTCCCGGGCGTTCTGGGCTGGTCATAGCCGGCGTGGAAGCTCCAGAAGGCCCCCAGAATTTGTTGCGGCCACGGGTGTTTCCCTAGTCGAGGCCCCCCTCGATCGGGAAGTACTTCCGGACCTAGAGGCCTCCACCGGCCCCGGTGCTGGAGTCGCATGCCCGGAGCTAGCACCCCGGGAGGACCCCACTGCGGGAACAGTCGCTGCAGTTGTAGAAGACCTCCCCCTCCGGGGAGAAGGAGCCGACGCAGAGGTAGCGGACCGGACGGACCTTCCATCGGCGTACTGCAGTTTCCTCTTCCGGCTCAAGGGTTCGTCCGCCAGCTCTTTACCCTTGCCGACGACCTCGACCCTTGGCTTCGGGGCAGGGTCGGAGCCACCCTCGGACATTCCGTGGATCGCCACCCTGGTGGTTGATCTTCTCTCGACGACACCAAGGTCGTCAAGCACGGGCATCTTCCGCCAGAGCTCCCTGTTGAACTCCACTTCCACGTTCAGAGGGAGAAAAGCTGATGGCGGAGCCAAGTCGTCACCCTCGACGTCGATGCCGTGCTGGAACTTCTTGAGGTGGAACTCCAAGGTTTTCCCCACCATGTTGGACTTCAGCCCGGTCTCGACCCAGTCGTCGTCCATCACGCTATTGAGGGCCCATGCGAGTTTCGCTCTCCTCTTCAGCGGTGCCCACCTATTGACCAGGAAGTTGCAAAACACCGCTTATGGAGTCAATCCTCCCTCCACGCATTGGCGGATCCTGGTCAAAGCAGGGTTGAAGGCTTCTGCCAGCACCGGAGCTTCACTCCAAATTGTCGTGTCGATGCTGGGGAGGCCTTCGGGCAGCTCCAGCTTCTCGTGCTCCTCCACCCGGACGACTATCCAGTCCTTCTTCCAGTCATCCCACTTCCCAGAGGGAAACGATCGGAGGTACTTGAATGGGCACTTCTTGCGCTTCACGAAGTAGTAGAAGCCAAGGTACTCATTACTCCTGCCGGTGGTATGGACGGTGAAGAAGGTCCGGAAGAGTTCAATGCAGGGGTTGATGCCCAACCACATCTCACAGAAGTGGACGAAGATGGACACAAGAAGAATGGAGTGGGGGGCAAGGTGATACAGCTGCAGACCATAGAAGTCTAGCAGCATCAAGAAAAAGGAGGAAAAAGGTGGGATCAACCCCACCATGGCGTACGAGGAGAAGTACACCATTTCGCCGACGTGCTCCTTCTCAAACGGGAGCTCTCCACTAGCGCGGACCGAGCGGTTGAAGAAGTCCGAGGACCATCCCATGAGGGCCCGAACCTTCTTCAGGTCGCCGTCGGTCTTCAAACAACTCTCGCAGAGACCCAACTCCATCGCGACACGACTAGGCAAGATAAGAAAAGCGAAGCACAAGTTGGGAGTTTGAGCGCAAGATCAAATGAGAGGCGTAAAGAACCCCAAATGATGTGCGCTTTCCTTCTTAAGTAAGCCCTTGCGACGCTTGGATGGAAACCGCAAGGAAGTCAAAGATACCACTCAAAAATTCCACCCAGCCGATGACAAGAGGGCCCGAGACTACCCCGACGATCAAGTCGAGGTTCTTACCCAGGCGAACGGTTGCCATCATGAGGCGGGAAGCCCGAAGGCGGCGGCCTGACAAGGCGCGCGGAACCGATACGATTTTCGTATTGGGAACCGGCGACCTTCAATTGCGTGAGATCCGCATGCCAAAGATCTCACCTGCCGCACACGGGATATGCCACGCGGCAGAGATTTAACTCCGGACCATCGCCAACGGCACATCCGAAGACCTTTGAAGACTCAGTTCAAAAGTCGAAGGATGGACCCACCTCCGGTGGAATGACTTCATCCAAGGGGTCTTCCCCGGAGGTGGGCCCAGGGGGCCACTATCGGTACCCTGGGTACCATATACCCCTTGGGATTTCAAAGATCTCAAGGTAAAGTCATCTAATTGATTTGAAGACCTTCGGAGGCCCACATGTCAGACATGTCCGGACCCGCTTCTCCAACATGGTTAGCCCCAGGGACGCCACGTGTACTATCAAACCAGAGCTACCACCCGCAAAGGGGGAAGCTCCGGGCTATGTACCGAAGTGGCACCCCCGGACCTAACCCCAGACCGAGGGAAGCTCCGGTGCTGACACGTGTTGGGTAACACCGGAACCATCTGTTCTCCACAGTGTGCTCCGGTGCTGACACGTGTCCAACCGTCGGATCTTCAGCCCCTAACCTTCGGAAGACTCCACAACGGCTCTGGATCTTCAAAGGGGAATCAAGGACTTCAAGACCCGATTAAGTGTCATTAATACCATATTAATGACACGTGATCGGACGACCATAATTACCAGTAACGGCGCTGTCAAAGCCCATTACTCAGTCATTAAGGGCAATTAAATGTGTTGAATAAGTACCAATACTAGTAACCGCCGGGGCCACATGTCAGGCCAGGCTAATTTGTAACGGCATGCCCTTATACTATAAAAGGACAGGCCGACGGCGTTTACACACGCGCTCTACAGACGCTCCCTAGACGCTCAGTACAAGCTCATACTGCTAATACAACACCAACACACCCGTGGAGTAGGGTATTACGCTCAGGCGGCCCGAACCACATAAACTCTTGTGTCTCCTGCATCATTTGTAATTCACCTTCTTGAATCTCCATGCGCCCACACCAAACATCAAATTCCTCTAACACTTTAGTAGTGTCAGGAGATCTCCCGGTTCCAAACCACCGACAGTGTCGGTGATGGTGTCCGCTTGACTGATTACCGGAAGATGAAGGCCAAGCAGCTCCGAAGACTCAGATGGAGTATCTTGCTTGAGGAGTGGTACTCGCAGCCCAGAGAGGCTCTTGTGGACAGTCGTTTATGCACTGTGACACAGGCGTCACTCTATGAGACCTATAACGCTGAGGCCACAAGTTATTCCAGCATAACTTTCTGGATTGGGATCAGCTTGCCCTGGCAGTAGAGACAGAGATTCGCCCATACTTTGAGAGGTATCGCGGGGAGGTGCAGCTGATGTCCTATGAGAGGTGTGCTTATGTGGAGGATTGGGTACGCGTGTTCTACGCTACCCTATACGTCTCTGAGGGTCGTAGATCGATTGACTTTATGTTCATGGGACAACACTATCACTTGACGAGGCAGACGCTGGCACATCTGCTGGGAGTGGACCTGCACGACACTTGCATGCATGAGAGGGTTTATGGTAAGGCAGACCTGCCGAGGAGGCCACTCACTGGAGGAGTGGCACCACCAATGGAGGAGATCTGCTCTCTGTTTGGACCCACCTTCTCTCCAGACCAGCCGAGGGTACCGGCACTGCTGACTCCAGCTACGCGCACAGTGCACCTCGCCTTGCGCCACACGCTCTTGCCGAGGTTAGGATACTTAGAGGGGTTCACCAGCCTACAGCGGACCCTCCTATTCTACATCATGAACGGGATGGAGTTTGATATTGTGGACGTCCTCATATGCGATATGGAGGATGTGATAACCGATGGAGTGGGCATGATGAGGCAGCTTGTGTACGGACACTGGATCAGCTACCTGCTCTCCATGATGGTCCCTGAGGAGTCCGCCGTGCATGACCGTCTCACTGATGAGAGTGTCACACGGTTTAGCCACTACCATGCTCCAGCTCCTCGAGACCGCCACCTTGGCCGTCCAGTCGAGCATGAGGTTCGTGCTCGTCTCTCTGAGGAGGACTGGTCTTGTCGGTACCCTGGGTACCATATGCCCCTTGGGATTCCAAAGATCTAAAGGGAAAGTCATCTACTTGATTTGAAGACCTTCGGAGGCCCACATGTCAGACATGTCCGGACCCGCTTCTCCAACATGGTTAGCCCAAGGGACGCCACGTGTACTATCAAACCGGAGCTACCACCCGCAAAGGGGGAAGCTCCGGGCTACGTACCGAAGTGGCACCCCCGGACCTAACCCCAGACCGAGGGAAGCTCCAGTGCTGACACGTGTCGGGTAACACCGGAACCATCTGTTCTCCACAGTGTGCTCCAGTGCTGACACATGTCCAACCGTCGAATCTTCAGCCTCTAACCTCCAGAAGACTCCACAACGGCTCCGGATCTTCAAAGGGGAATCAAAGACTTCAAGACCCGATTAAGTGTCATTAATACCATATTAATGACACATGATCGGATGACCATAATTACCAGTAACGGTGCTGTCAAAGCCCATTACTCGGTCATTAAGGGCAATTAAACGTGTTGAATAAGTACCAATACTAGTAACCACTGGGGCCACATGTCGGGCCAGGCTAATTTGTAACGGTCTGCCCTTGTACTATAAAAGGACAGGCTGACGACGTTTACACACGCGCTCTACAGACGCTCCCTAGAGGCTCAGTACAAGATCATACTGCTAATACAACACCAACACACCCGTGGAGTAGGGTATTATGCTCAGGCGGCCCGAACCACGTAAACTCTTGTGTCTCCTGCGTCATTTGTAATTCACCTTCTTGAATCTCCGCGCGCCCACACCGAACATCAAACTCCTCTAACACTTTTGTAGTGTCGAGAGATCTGCCGGTTCCAAACCACCGACAGTTGGCGCGCCAGGTAGGGGGCGCCTGAGATTTCGAGAATGGTGAACTCAGCTACTGGATCATCCAACAGTCATCCTGCTGCTCAAGCTGCTGGAGGCAATCCCTCCAATATGCAGCCACCAGCAGGAACCTCAGCACCAGCAGGAGTCACACTCCCACCACCACCGCCTCCACCAGCAAATCAAGCTGGGCAACACGATGGTGCACCAGCGTCAATCACTGCGTTGGCAAACCATGACAACCCGGAACACGCGCTCCATACAGCGCGTGCTCTTCTTCAATGCCCACCACCTCCGGATGCATCCCAGGATGCACTGGAGCAGTGGAGGGCCGATGTGGAACATTTGGTTGCAGCAGCAGCCGAACGCATCAGCAACCAGGGTCCTCCACCTTCAGGGCGGGCCCCATCGCAGCGGCGGACCTTGTCTGGCAGACTTGGTCCGCATGTCTCCAACAACAGGAGACGAGTTGCATCACAGAAGGTGACGTCGTTGCCCTCTGGGGCACGACGCACTCACACGGTATCCAGGCTTTCAACTCATGACCTCCAGACGGAGCTGGATCGCCGATACCGCCAACAGGACGGCCGAGTCCATATTGAGCGTGCTCGTGAAAGACGAGAAGCTCAGGACGTTCTTGCTCCTGAAGGAGTGGGAGGAGGCTGTTCAGCCCTGGCCATGCATCTGCGTATGGTCAGGTGGCCACAGAAGTTCCGGCCTCACCTGCCGGAGAAATTCGATGGGACTGTCAATCCTGTTGAATTTCTTCAGATCTACTCCACTGCTATCTTGGCAGCTGGAGGAAATGAGGCCGTAATGGCCAACTATTTCCCAGTGGCTTTGACTGGGACCGCTAGGTCCTGGTTTATGAGCCTTCCACCCAACTCTATCAACAGTTGGGAGGAGATGTGCTAGCAGTTCAACGCCAACTTCGGGAGCTCATACACTCGACTAGGCACTGAACTGGACCTTTTTGCAGTCGTGCAAAAAGGGGGAGAATCACTGCGATCATTCATTCAGAGGTTCTCTCAGGTACAAAACACTGTCCCTTCTATCTCTAGTGCCTCTGTCATTGTGGCATTCAGACAGGGTGTACGGGATAAGAAGATGCTGGAGAAACTGGCGATCAAGGAGATCACCAGTGTCACGGAACTCTTCAGTTTGGCCAATAAATGTGCCAGAGCTGCGGAGGGTCGTGAGATGCACTCCAAACCAACTCCGGAGGATCACAAGAAATCCTCCAAAGGAGAAGCCACTACCTCCGGGAGTGGCAAAAAGAAGAAGAAGACCAACGGCAAGAAGAAGTTGTCGGCCGGTACATCCAATGTTGCAGCTGCTGCAGCTCTGGGTGGCCGGGGGCCACGCCCCGAGAAGCGACCTCGACCGTATTCTGAAGACGGTGGCAAACCCAAAGTGTGGTGTCCAATCCACAAAACGGGCAGCCACAATTTGGAAGACTGCCGGGAGGTCCAAAACCTTGCCGAGCGCTACAACAAGCGCCGGGAAGAAACTCCTTTCTGACAGAGGGAAGGAAAACAAAAAGTCGACGAAGCTCCAGCTGAAGAGGAATTAGGTTTTCAGGATCCCAAAAAGGTCCTGAAGGCCGTCTACACCTCCGTCGACGATGATTCTGACGTCTCTGACAACGAGCGTCAGAAGACCATGAACACCATTTTTGGTGGATCATGGGACATCACCTCCCGCCGCGTCATCAAGACTATGCGTCGGGATATGGCTGCTGTAGCTCCTACAGTCAGGCCGGAGCCTCATCGGAAGTGGATGGACACAACCATCACTTTTGATGCTTCGGACTGCCCTTGGAGCATGGTTGGAGCCGGTCAGTTACTGTCGGTGGTTTGGAACCGGTAGATCTCCCTACACTGCTAAAGTGATAGGGGAGTTTGATGTTCGGTGTGGGCGCACGGAGATTCAAGAAGGTTAGTAGGAATTGACACAGGAGACACAAGAGTTTACGTGGTTCGGGCCGCCTGAGCGTAATACCCTACTCCACGAAGGTGTTGGTGTTGTATTAACTGTATGAGCTAGTGTTGAGCGTCTATGGCGTGTGTCCCTCGCCCCCTGAACTTGCCGTCGGCCTGTCCTTTTATAGTACAAGGGCAGGCCGTTACAAGTTAGCCTGGCCCGACATGTGGCCCCGGCGGTTACTAGTATTGACACTTATTTAACACATTTAATTGCTCTTAATGACCCTGTAACGGGCTTTGATAGCACCGTTACTGCTGTTAAGATCGTCCGTTTAAGTGTCATTAATATGGCATTAATGACACTTAATCGGGTCATGAAGTCCTTGATTCCCCTTTGAAGATCTGGAGCCGTTGCGAGGTCTTCCGGAGGTTAGGGGCTGAAGATCCGACGATTGGACACGTGGTAGCTCTGGAGCATACTGTGGGAAACAGGTAGCTCCAGAGCTACCTGACACGTGTTAGGTACGGAGCTTCTCTCGGTCTGGGGTTAAGTCCGTAGGTGCCATTTTGGTACATGGCCCGGAGCTTCCCCCTTGTGGGCGGTAGCTCCGGTTTCGTAGTACACGTGGCGACCCTGGGATTAACCATGTTGGAGAAGCGGGTCTGGTTATGTCTGACATGTGGGCCTCCGAGGGTCTTCAAATCAAGTATATGACTTTCCTTTGAGATCTTTGTAACCTCAAGGGGTGTACGGTTTCTAGGGTACCGACAGTTACCTTTGATGGTATCTCCTACCATCAATAACATCCAACTCCACCACATCATGGTAGATGGAGGTTCGGGGCTTAACCTCATAAGCTTCAAAGCTTTTACCAAGCTTCAGCTCCGACCTTCGGATCTCCACCCCTCCCGACCTTTCTCCGGAGTAGGTCCGGGGGCTATTACCCCACTCAGAGCTATTACTCTCCCTGTTACCTTTGGGACACGGGAGAAGTACCGCACCGAGAAGTTGGTCTTCGATGTCGCTCAGATCAACTTACCCTTCAACGCCATCTTGGGTAGGCCTGCCCTGTACAAGTTCATGACAGCTGCTCATTATGGCTACCTGGTGTTAAAGATGCCAACACCAGTAGGCGTTCTCTGGATCTGCGGAGATCGTACTACCGGAGTAACTGCACTGGAAGAACTCCATGCACTTACCACGGCGCAAGAGGAGGACTCCAGGCAGGAGCAAGCTCCAAAACCCCCGAGCATTCATCAACGAGGCTCGACTTCTGCACCTCGTGTGCAGCCAAGCGGCGACACCGACATTCCCGTCAAAGTCGTCCAAATTGGTTCCGATGCCGCTCAGACCACCTGTATATCGGGGGGATTGAACGACAAATAGGAACTCGCGCTCATCACTTTCCTCCGGGCTAATGTCGACGTGTTTGTCTGGCAACCGTCACAAATGCCTGGGATCCCCAGGGAAGTGATTGAGCACAATATGAAGATCTACCCTGATGCCCGGCCTGTGCATCAGAAGCCTCGGAAGCAATTCGTAGAGCGACAGAACTTCATCCGACAAGAAGTGAAGAAGTTGCTCAAAGCTGGATTCATCCGAGAAGTCTTCCATCCAAAATGCCTGGCAAACTCAGTCGTTGTGCCCAAGGCCGGCGAGAAGCTTTAGATGTGTATCGACTACACCACACTAAATAAGGCATGTCCAAAAGATCCATTCCCACTACCTAGAATAGATCAGATAGTGGATTCCACCTCCGGGTGTGAATTACTGTGTTTCCTAGACGCATATTCTAGGTATCATCAAATCAGGATGTCTAGGGAAGATGAAGAGCATACCTCATTCATCACAGTAGATGGATTGTACTGTTATACAGCCATGCCATTTGGTCTCAAGAATGCAGCTTCAACTTTTGTACGAGCTATGTACAAAACCTTTGAAGAACTCATTAGAGACATAGTGGAAGTGTACGTCGATGACATCGTGGTCAAGGTCAGGAACAAGGAGTCACTCCTTGACACCTTGCAGGCTGTCTTTGACAAGCTGCGGGCCACCCGCACAAAGCTAAACCCAGACAAGTGTGTCTTCGGGGTTAGCTCCGGAAAACTTCTCGGTTTCCTGGTAAGTCACCGGGGCATAGAAGCTAATCCATCAAAGATCAAGGCTATTGAAGACATGCGGCCACCAACCCGCATCAAAGATGTCCAAAAGCTAATTAGATGTCTAGCAGCCCTCAGCCAGTTCATTTCAAGACTGGCGGAATGGGCACTCCCCTTCTTCAAGTTATTGAGGAAGTCCGGACCATTCCAATGGTCTAAAGAAGCAGAGAAGGCATTCCAGGAGCTGAAATAGTTCCTCACCAACCTACCAACTCTGGTAGCTCTGAACCCTGGTGAGCCTTTGTTGCTTTACATTTCAGCAACTGACGAAGTCGTCAGTATGGTTCTGGTTGCAGAGAGACCAGAGCTACCTCATACTCAGGAATCCAGACCCCTTCGGGAGGGTCCGGAGGTACCTGAAAGTGAGTCTGGGTCCCAGCTCCCAGACTCGAATCTACAAAAAGTCACTTCAGAAAACCCAGACACCTCCGGGAGGGTCCAGGTCGCTTCTGAAGAAGCTCCGAGTCCCTCCAGCCAAGACCCGGAGGTCCCCGAAGAAAATCCGGATCCCTCCGGGAGGATCCAGGTCAGTGGAGAGGAAGCTCCGGGCCCCTCCGGGAAGGTCCGAACCATTCAGCGCCCGGTGTACTTCATCAGTGAAGTACTACATGATGCCAAGACTCGATATCTAGAGGTGCATAAGCTGCTCTATGCAGTTCTTATTGCCTCCAGAAAGCTTCGCCATTACTTCCAAGCTCACAAAGTCTCAGTGGTGACCTCTTACCCACTTCGAGTAATCTTGCATAATCCCAATTCAACTGGGAATATTGCAAAATGGGCACCGAAATTGGCCGAATTTGATCTTGGATTCATTTCAAGGCAAGCAGTCAAAAGTCAAGCCTTGGAAGACTTCATGGCGGAATGGACTCCCTCTCCATCAAACCTTGGGGGCCCCAGTGAGCAGAAGCCAGAACATCAAGCTCCAGCCTTCACCGAGCCTCACTGGACCCTCTACTTCGACGGCTCCATGCAAAAGCAGAGGGCCGAAGCTGGAATCCTTCTCCTTGCACCAACCGGTGAGAAGGTGAAATACATGGTACACCTTGACTTCAAGGCGACCAACAACATGGCGGAGTACGAAGCTCTCATCTACGGACTAAAGGTGGCACTATCATATGGTGTCAAGCAACTGCTGGTCAAGGGAGATTCGCAGCTCATCATTAAGCAAGTGAAGGGTGAATGCTCCTGCAACAATATCCAACTAGCTGCTTACCTCTTTGAAGTCCAGAGGCTTCAGAAGGACTTTGAAGTCCTAGATCTCCACCATGTTCAGCGTGCCCATAACGCTGAAGCTGACGAACTCTCGACGAAAGCGTCAACCAGAGCTCCGGCTCCTGACGGAACTTTTGTCCGGAGGTTGTCAAAACCAACAGCTCAGCCTGGCGAACTGAGCGAAGGGGGCGAGATCAGCATCCCAAAGCTGACGGTCTCGATGGCCCTGTTACCATGGCAGTCATCAAGGGTCGTAGGTGCTACCGGAAGCTCTGAGCAACCCAGCACGCAAGACTCAAAAGCTCAAGCTAGTTCCGATGCATGGATCTCAGAGATCCGGAACTACTTGAAAGACAACATCCTTCCTGACGATGATGTATCCGCTGACCGGGTAGTCAGATTGGCTAAAAGATACACGTTGGTAGAAGGGGGTCTCTACCGGTGTGGTGTCAATGGCATCCTAATGCGGTGCATCACAAGGGAATAAGGCTGCGAACTCCTCGCAGAAATCCATGGAGGTGAGTGTGGGAACCACACATCTTCCCGCACGCTGGTTAGCAAAGCCTTTCGGCATGGCTTCTACTGGCCTACAGCACTCCAGGATGCAACTGAGCTGGTGAAGAAATGCAAAGCATGTCAATTTCATGCAAAGCAAATTCACACACCGGCTCAGCCCCTACAAATGATACCTCCCACATGGCCCTTCGCTATGTGGGGGATGGACATCTTGGGACCTTTCCCAAGAGCCGTCGGAGGTTACAAGTTCCTATACGTCGCCATTGACAAGTTCACCAAGTGGCCGGAAGAAACTCCAGTTGTGACAATCAACAAGCAATCTGCTATCAACTTTTTGCAGTCCATTGTTTGCAGATTTGGAGTCCCAAACAAAATCATCACTGATAATGGGACCCAATTCACAAGCTCCACATTCCAAGGATATTGCAAAGACCTCGGCATACAAGTTTGCTACGCCTCCGTAGCTCACCCAGCAAGCAATGGCCAAGCCGAGAGAGCAAATGCTGAAATCCTTAAAGGACTCAAGACGCGCACTTATGAGCGCTTGAAAAAACATGGAGCCAACTCGATTGAAGAGCTTTCGCCCACTTTATGGGCCAACAGGACATCTCCAAACCGGTCAACTGGAGAGACACCCTTCTTCCTGGTGTACGGAGCTGAAGCAATCCTTCCTCCAGAAATCACCTTGGGTTCACTCCGGGTCCGGACCTTCGACGAAGCCGTGCAGGACCAGCTCCCGCGTGAAGACCTAGACCTCCTTGAGGAGGGAAGGTGCCAAGCACCTGTTTGGAATGCCCGATACCGCCAAGCCCTTCAGCGCTATCATCAGTGGCATGTACACAACCAACAGCTCGAGGAAGGCGATCTGGTGCTACAGAGAATACAATCCAGAGAAGGGTTAAACAAACTCTCCCCCAGCTGGGAGGGACCCTTCCGAGTGATTAAAGTATCCAGTCCCAGAAGCGTTCGCTTGGCTATCGAGGATGGGACACCTCTCCCAAATCCTTGGAACATCGAGCACCTCCGTAAGTTCTACACTTAATATCACGGAGGTGAGTCTGTAGTAACTAGAGGTTTATGTTATAGAGTCATTGTACAGAGTCGGGTAGTTCCTCCGGGAGAACAGTCGGACCTTCCCCGGAAGGTCCGCAAAGTTCATGCAACACTTGTCACAGTCTCAGAACTAAAAGTGTGGCTAGCTACCCTGGGACAAACGAGAAATTAAACACACTTAGCCTGGTTCCATACCCTAAGAGTGTACTTGTTTCCCATGTACCCCGGACCTATAATGAAAGACATCCTCAGGTGAAACAGACTCCACGTGCATTCATTTTGTACAGGCTCAACATTTTTATTTTTCTCTTTCTTGTCTATAACAAAGACGTGCAATTCTTAAAAAAATTTAGTCGACCGGTTCATATATGATTCAAGTTGTATTGTCGATTCTTTTGGATTCAAATATTGTTCCTGGCCCACTCGCCCGAATGCCGCCAAGCCAATCTAGGGCCGGAGTGTGCTATCGACTTAGCCTGGTCAAGCACCCTAAGTACGCCACTCTACCTACACCCTGGCAGGCCGAAGTAAGGCGAGTCCAAGTACAATTGAATCTGGAAGAAAAGGCAACACATTCGGTTGTGTTTAGAATCGCGTTTGACCTAAAATTTTCTCGAGAATCGTAAGCCGCGACGAAGTTATAGGCAAGAAACGAATTTTACTATTTTTCTTGACTTCAGTGTGCAGGAAAAATAAAATACACGTTGATGGAGAAAAGCCGGAGCTAACAAAGCTCTGACTCCTCTAGATGGCTTGTAATCGATGTTAAGCATTGAAAACGAGCATCACCGAAGCAACCAAGCTCCAGTAAAGCTAGGGGGGCCAGCCGTCGACGTAAAAGATGGAAAGAAGACCCCACAAATGGAGTCTGCTGCCAACAAGCTACGTGTTGGCAAAGGTCAGTGCCGGAGCTACTAAGCTCCGGCACCCCGAAGGGCTAACTATCGATGCTCTATGCGTTGATAGGGACTATTACCAGAGCTACTAAGCTCCGACGGTAGTCAGTTTGACCTCAGGAGGCCTTCACTATCGAAGACTTCGGACCTACACTCTACAAGTTCGAAGCAAATGAGTCTTCAACAAAACATAATATCCTCTTGGTACATGTTCACAATCAAATTGTGTACATCTAGCAGGGGGCCAAGTGAAGACAAAAGTGTTGAAGACAAAAAGTGAAATTCACAAAAATTTGGGGATTTCATTCATCTGGAGACAAGGGATTACAAAATTGAGGAAGAAGAAGAGAGGATACAAGTGGGAACTACGGAGATGGTCCTAGACCCTATGGAAGAATTGAGCGACCTTCTGGGCAACCTCAGACACGTTGGCTCGGGCAGCTTCCCCTTCTCCTTCAACGGGACCTTCAAGCACCGGGTCCAGAGGAAATTGGGAGTTCCGGCTGGTGTAGCACGTCAGCACATACTCTGTGACGTTCTTCGCTAGGGATTTCCCCTAACCCTCCAATTGGTCTGCGATGACATCGCCCACCTTGGAGAGCTTGCTACCTGCCAAGCTCAACGCCTGCAACGCTAGGTCCAGCTCCGGCTCCGGATCATCTGGGTGCACGGGACTAAAGCCCATTGGTGTCAGCGCGTCGTTGGCCTTGCCCAGGAACTCCCAAATTTGTAGGGAGTCCGTAGTCCTCAAGCCTTTCAATTCTTCCAAGGATCTTCTGGCCGCCACCAGTTCGGAATTCTCATGGGCGAGGCGCTCAACTTCTTTGGCATTTTGCTGAATCTTCTCAGCAACCCGCTTCTCGAGTTTTCCGAGCTCCTCCTCCCGGAGGTGGATCTTGTTCTGGCGGTCGACCAGGTCCTTCTCCCTGCCCCTCACTTTCTTTTCCCTGGTAACAAGGGCACACTCCCGTTCATGGAGCTCCTGCCCTCGCACCCAGGCCTTCTTCTCCTCCTCTACGCAGCGCTCTTCCAATTTCTTGGCGCGCTCCTCAAGGCCCTTGTCAGCCAGAGCCACCTTCTCGGAGAGCTCCTCCTCCCTCCTCAGGACGTCATCCCGCAGCTCTAGGAGTTTCTGCTCTTCATCTTCAAGGCGTTTCTCCCTCTCTTCAAGTGCCTCTCGGCGCTTGATGAATGTAGTGTTAATGGCCTCAAGCCTTTCGTGGCATTCATCGGCCGCACTGTTAGCTGCTTTAGCTTGCTCGTAGATCTCTCGGGATTGAGTCGAGCGCGCGAGTCATACTCTCCCTGTCATCCAATAATTTACCCCAATATTCCAGGCGGACCTTCTCCCGCTTGATCCACTCTTTGTCATCCGCTAGCCTCGACTGCGCCAGCTTGGTCTCGAAGTAGAGCCGGTTACGCCACCTCCTAAGGGTTTGGCGCTCCTCTTCAAGAGCCTTGCTGTCGTGGAAGAAGGCCAGTTAAACTTGACGCAGACTGGAACATGCGTTGTCAATAGACAATGACAACAGGATAGGTTCCGGACCTGCTGGGGTCTCCTTCGCTGGTTCCAGCGGGTTTTCAGATACAAAAATTGGGTCCCACTCCACAAGAGTGGTCCCCTGGGTCTCCATGGCACAAGGGCCGTCCTCCGGGATGGCCTCAGTCGCCATCGAGGAAGGCCCCACCGCCAGGTCTTCATTCACCCCCTCAGACAGGGGGCCAGCGACTTCACCAGGGCACTCCGGCTCAGTCGTGGGTACCTCCGACGTCGTCACTTCCGGAGCAGGGGCCGCTTCTAGCTCCGGCCTTGGCACCTCCTCCGATGGGGGCTCGAACTCCGACGCCTCTGCATCAACCGGCTCGGGAGCCGGAAGAACTTCATCCTCAATCGGCCCCGGCCGGAGCTCCAACAACGACCGGCTCTGCGGCCGGTGCTTC
The DNA here is from genome assembly GCA_036927565.1 of Tuctoria greenei. Lineage (NCBI taxonomy): Eukaryota > Viridiplantae > Streptophyta > Magnoliopsida > Poales > Poaceae > Tuctoria > Tuctoria greenei. Next base: position 7,679,997 of record JAYESD010000008.1, read on the forward strand.
TGAGGTAGACGGCCCAACCGCCGGGACTTCCTCAACATCCGGCGTGCACGCCGGGACTTCAATCACCTCCGGCTCGACCGCCGGAGCTTCGACAATTTCCGGCTCTGGGGCCGGAATTACAGCTTCCTCTAGCTCAACAGCCGGAGCTTCCATTATCTCAGCACCAGGACCCGAAGCTTCAACCTCCGGGACAGGTGCCGCTGACGCATCTTCACTCTTGTGGTCCGGCGCTACCACGGGAGCCTCTGGGGATGAGTCGAGGTCCATGACCACGACAGCCGGCGCCGGAGCTGTCGCAGCTTCAGCCACCACTTGGGGCGGCACCGGGACAGGAGCAGAAGCTTCCATCCTCACGGCTTCAGCTGCTGTGGCTGAGGGTGGAGCCTCACTCCCCTTCTTGGGGACGCTGCAGATGATGAACGAAGAAACTTAAAAAATAGTTACTACAATTAAACAACTATCCAAGGTAAAGATTAAAAATTATCTTGGGAGGCTTCCGCACCAGCTTGCGTGGAACCTTTTTCGCGGGCGTTCTGGGCTGGTCATAGCCGGTGTGGAAGCTCCGGAAGCCCCCCATAATTCGTTGCGGCCACGGGTGTTTCCCTAGTCGAGGCCCCCCTCGACCGGGAAGTACCTCCGGACCTAGAGGCCTCCACCGGCCCCGGTGCTGGAGTCGCATGCCCGGAGCTAGCACCCCGAGAGGACCCCACTGCGGGAACAGTCGCCGCAGTTGTAGAAGACCTCCCCCTCCGGGGAGAAGGAGCCGACGCAGAGTTAGCGGGCCTGACGGACCTTCCGTCGTCGTACTGCGGCTTCCTCTTCCGGCTCAAGGGTTCGTCCGCCAGCTCTTTACCATTGCCGACGACCTCGACCCTCAGCTTCGGGGCATGGTCGGAGCCACCCTCGGACATTCCGGGGATCGCCACCCTTGTGGTTGATCTTCTCTCGACGACACCAAGGTCGTCAAGCACGGGCATCTTCCGCCGGAGCTCCCTGCTGAACTCCACTTCCACGTTCAGAGGGAGAAAAGCTGATGGCGGATCCAAGTCGTCACCCTCGATGTCGATGCCGTGCTGGAACTTCTTGAGGTGGAACTCTAAGGTTTTCCCCACCATGTTGGACTTCAGCCCGGTCTCGACCCGGTAGTCGTCCATCACGCTGTTGAGGGCCCATGCGAGTTTCTCTCTCCTCTGCAGCGGTGCCCACCTGTTGACCAGGAAGTTGCAAAACACCGCCTGAGGAGTCAATCCTCCCTCCACGCATTGGCCAATCCTGGTCAAAGCAGGGTTGAAGGCTTCCGCCAGCACTGAAGCTTCACTCCCGATTGTCGTGTCGATGCTGGGGAGGCCTTCGGGCAGCTCCAGCTTCTCGTGCTCCTTCACCCGGACGACTATCCAGTCCTTCTTCCAGTCATCCCACTTCCCAGAGGGAAACGACCGGAGGTACTTGAATGGGCACTTCTTGCGCTTCATGAAGTAGTAGAAGCCAAGGTACTCATTGCTCCTGCCGGTGGTATGGACGGTGAAGAAGGTCCGGAAGAGTTCAATGCAGGGGGGATGCCCACCCACATCTCACAGAAGTGGACGAAGATGGACACAAGAAGAATGGAGTGGGGGCCAAGATGATACAGCTGCAGACCATAGAAGTCTAGCAGCATCAAGAAAAAGGAGGAAAAAGGTGGGATCAACCCCACCATGGCGTACGAGGAGAAGTACACCATTTCGTCGGCGTGCTCCTTCTTAAATGGGAGCTCTCCACCGGCGCAGACCGAGCGGTTGAAGAAGTCCGCGGACCATCCCATGAGGGCCCGGACCTTCTTCAGGTCGCCGTCGGTCTTCAAACGACTCTCGCGGAGACCCAACTCCATCACGGCACGGCTAGGCAAGAGAAGAAAAGCGAAGCACAAGTTGGGAGTTTGAGCGCAAGATCAGATGAGAGGCGTAAAGAACCCCAAACGATGCGTGCTTTCCTTCTTAAGTAAGCCCTTGCGACGCTTGGATGGAAACTGCAAGGAAGTCGAAGATACCACTCAAAAATTCCACCCAGCCGATGACAAGAGTGCCCGGGACTACCCCGACGATCAAGTCGAGGTTCTTACCCAGGCGAACGGTTGCCATCATGAGGCGGGAAGCTCGAAGGCAGCGGCCTGACAAGGCGCGCGTAACTGATACGATTTTCGTATCGGGAACCGGCGACCTTCAACTGCATGAGATCCGCACGCCAAAGATCTCACCTGCCGCACACGGGATATGCCACGCGGCGGAGATTTAACTCCGGACCATCGCCAACGGCACATCCGAAGACCTTTGAAGACTCAGTTCAAAAGTCGAAGGATGGACCCACCTCCGGTGGAATGACTTCATCCAAGGGGTCTTCCTTGAAGGTGGGCCCAGGGGGCCACTGTCGGTACCCTGGGTACCATATACCCCTTGGGATTGCAAAGATCTCAAGGGAAAGTCATCTACTTGATTTGAAGACCTTCAGAGGCCCACATGTCAGACATGTCCGGACCCGCTTCTCCAACATGGTTAGCCCCAAGGACACCACGTGTACTATCAAACCGGAGCTACCACCCGCAAAGGGGGAAGCTCCGGGCTACGTACCGAAGTGGCACCCCCGGACCTAACCCCAGACCGAGGGAAGCTCCGGTGCTGACACGTGTCGGGTAACACCGGAACCATCTGTTCTCCACAGTGTGCTCTGGTGCTGACACGTGTCCAACCGTCGGATCTTAAGCCTCTAACCTCCGGAAGACTCCACAACGGCTCCGGATCTTCAAAGGGGAATCAAGGACTTCAAGACCCGATTAAGTGTCATTAATACCATATTAATGACACATGATCGGACGACCATAATTACCAGTAACGGTGCTGTCAAAGCCCATTACTCGGTCATTAAGGGCAATTAAATGTGTTGAATAAGTACCAATACTAGTAACCGTCGGGGCCACATGTCGGGCCAGGCTAATTTGTAACGGTCTGCCCTTGTACTATAAAAGGACAGGCCGACGGCGTTTACACACGCGCTCTACAGACGCTCCCTAGACGCTCAGTATAAGCTCATACTGCTAATACAACACCAACACACCCGTGGAGTAGGGTATTACGCTCAGGCTGCCCGAACCACGTAAACTCTTGTGTCTTCTGCGTCATTTGTAATTCACCTTCTTGAATCTCTGTGCGCCCACACCGAACATCAAACTCCTCTAACACTTTAGTAGTGTTGGGAGATCTGCCGATTCCAAACCACCGACAGGTCTGATCTGGAGAAGGAGGATGAGAGGCTGGCAGATGCAGAGGCTCAGGGTGAGGAACTGCAGCATATATGGTCCGAGAGCGACATTGATGATAGTGTTGAGGAGTACTTTCCACCTCCTCCCTCACCCAGGCAGCACGACGCGGAGGCTGGAGGCTCTACAGTGCCACCTCCTACTCCACCTCCCATCACAGAGGCAGCGCCAGATCGCCCGTGAGAGGCGAGAGGACACTGACCGGCTGACTGGGCTGATCGACCAGATGCACCAGCGCTCCCTCGACCAGGAGCAGCAGACACAGCAGGCGATGATGGGCATCCTGGGATTGATCACCAACCTCTACACCCAGACCGGGATTGCCCTCCCGTCGCACCTGCCAGGAGTTGCTCCACCACCACCTGTCCTTGCTCCAGCTGCAGCTCCGGTGCCGACCACGCCGATCCCGTCGATCAGCATGTCTCCACTGCTGGCTCCCGGCTCACCGATTCACTCTCCACTGCCGGCCACAACACTGTTCCAGCAGACGCCGGCATCCGTCGTCAGTGCCCCTCTTCCAACAGCTCCTACTCAGCAGGCACCGAAGGCGGCTCCTACGGCTCCGACAGCTCCTTCCACCTCTACTCCAGGCAGCAGCTCCGACGACAGCACTCCCGACGGTGACCAGTTCGTCATCGCGCCTAGTACTCATGGTCCTTAGGCACTCGGATCCCTTTTTGGTGTCTTGATGCCAAAGGGGGAGAAGAGTTAGAGGAGAGTCAGAGGGAGCATAGCTTAGTCTCAGGGGGAGTGTCCTAGCCTTATGGGGAATTTACCTATATCATCTTTTGTAATTCACTTAATCGATTGAGCTTATGATCACTTATGCACTTGAGTTATTCCTTGATTGAGATTTCAAATTTCAAGTGTGATAATCTTGTATTAATTGCATATCCTCTTAAGTTTTGTACTATCAAATTCATTACTATTGTGCTTTAATTGTTGTGTTGTCATCAATCACCAAAAAGGGGGAGATTGAAAGCATCTAGGCCCCCATGAGGTATGGTTTGGGTGATTAATGACAACTATTGGACTTTACTTATGAATTTGTGGATGCAAGGTCTCTCATAATCACTCAATCAAATGAAATCAATATGTCATTGGATACCCCTAAACAATCAATTTATGAGATCAAATCAATGATATGAAGACAAGAAGTGAAAGCTCTTATGACAAAGTCATTCAACCACAATTAATGACACTTAATGCTTGACAATCATCAAAAATATATTTCCAACAAAGTCTAAGAGGTCACTTGAGCAAGACACAAAAGAATCACTTAGAAACAACTCGAAGCAAACAAAATCAACTCACCGGATCAATCGATGTTTCCAGAGAACAACACATCGGTCGAGTTGGTTCAGCAGAAGAAGAAGACCTCAGAACAAAGTACTCACCGGATCATCCGATGTTAAGGTCTAGGCTACATCGGTCCATCAGTACAGTTTGTAATATCCTTGGACCAAGTGTAGCATCGGATCATCTGATGTACAGAAATATACACATCGGTCAATCACTCCAGTAAGCATCAAATTTGAGTCAATTCTGGAGGAAGAGCCACCGGATCATTCGATGAGAAGACAAGTGCAACATTGGTCTAACAACAGTCATATCTGACACAATGACGTCAGTTAAAGTAAACTTGACCGATGATAACTAAAGGGGAGACATCGGATCATCCGATGTTCACAGAAAAGTTTTGTCAGCCTACTTTTCCAACGGCTATTTCGTGGAGGGTGGCTATAAATACCCCCTAAACCTGTCATTTCGACAAGTCTTGATCACCAGACATTCTCAACACATCCACAAGCGTTCAAGACCAAGAGCCATCACTTCTACATCATTTCGACCACCTACACACCAAGAGATAGGCTAGAGCTAGCTAGAGAGAGAGCTTGTGTGCCTCCATTCCGGGTGAGTGGAATCTCTAGGATAGTGAGAGCCTCAAGGGAGTGCCCCTTGGTGTTTGTAACTGTGAGAGACTTCCGGAGCTTGCCAAGGCGTTTGTGGAAGCCCGGAGGGTCGAAGTTGTACAAGGCTTGAGCTCCACCTTGCCGAGGTTGGCAAACGGAGAAGAATAGTGGAGATCCCTCGTCTTGGTGACTTGGGTGTGGCTATACCCTTTGGTGGGTGCCACAACGTGGATGTAAGAAGATCTTGATGATCTTGTCGAACCACGGGATAAATCCTTGTGTCTCCTCGGGAGTTTGCATCCTCTTCCTCTCCCTTACATTTATGCATTTTATATTCCACGAAGTTGCTATTTTATATTGCTTAGATTTTTTGAAAGAAGCCCAATTCACCCCCCCCTCTTGGGCATTCGATCCTTACAGTATATCATGGAGAATTTTCATGACTACAAGATGGTTAACAACCGTTTTGTAGTTGAACAAGCTCATGAAATATAGTGCCTTACAAGAGAGCTCAATCTCCTTAAGTGTCCTTTACCCGACAAGTTTGTGGCCAGGTGCATTATTGCAAAGTTACCTCCATCGTGGAGGAACTTCGCCACAGCCCTCAAACACAAGAGACAGGAAATATCAGTTGAAAACCTGATAGCATCTCTTGATGTTGAGGAGAAGGCTCGGGCTAAGGACGCTACTGAGAAAGAAGGCGAGGGTCAATCTAGCGCCAATGCTAATATGGTGCAGAAACCCTATGTCAAGAACAAAGAGAACAAGTCTCTATTCAAGACAAACAAAACTAATGCTTTCAAGAAAAAGAAGTCAAACAATGCCAATGATGGCTGCTGCTACACCTGTGGGAAGCAGGGACATTTTTCCAAGAACTGTCCTGAGAGGGAAGATCGCAAAGGGAAAAAGAATGTCAACATCGTGACATCCAGCAATGCAGATGGGTACGGTAATTCCTTACTGTTCTTTCTGTTTTTTGAACACCATCTTGGTGGCATGATATGGGTGCTAATGTTCATGTATGTTCTGACATATCCATGTTTACTTCTTACCAGTTCGTCCGGGATTCTGTCGTCCTAATGGGGAATGAGTCACATGCTTCTGTTCGTAGTGTTGGCACAGTCGATCTGAAGTTCACTTCGGGAAAGATTGTCCAGCTGAAGAACGTGCAGCATGTCCCTACTATGAACAAGAATCTTGTTAGCGGTACCCTTCTATGCAGAGATGGGTTTAAAGTTGTTTTAGAGTCCAATAAAATATTTGTGTCTAAGCATGGACAATTTATTGGTAAAGGCTATGAATGCGGAAGCCTGTTCCGCTTTTCTCTTTCGGAGTTTAATAATAAGTCAGTAAACCATATTTGTGACGGTATTAATGATGATGCAAGTGTTTGGCATTCTCGTTTATGTCACTTCAATTTTGGTTTAATAAATCGGCTATCTAGTCTCAAATTAATTCCGGAATTCACTATTGTCAAAGATTCTAAGTGCCATAGTTGTATGCAGTCAAAGCAACCTCGAAAGCCTCACAAGGCAGCCGAGGAGAGAAACTTGGCACTATTAGAACTCATACATTCTGATCTATGCGAGATGAATGGTGTGTTGACAAAAGGTGAAAAGAAATATTTTATGACATTAATAGACAATTCTAGTAGATTCTGCTATGTTTACTTGTTGCAAACTAAAGATGAAACTCTAGACTACTTTAAAACGTCTTAGGTCAATTAGAGAGAAAGATCAAACGTCTTAGGTCAGATCGTGGTGGTGAGTATTTTCCCAAAATATTTGATGATTTCTGTGCGGAACACGGTATTATACATGAGAGGACGCCTCCCTATTCACCCCAATTAAACGGGGTAGCCGAGAGGAAAAACTGCACACTGTGTGACTTGGTGAATGCCATGTTAGACACGTCCGGTTTATCTAAGGCGTGGTGGGGGGAGACTCTATTGACTTCATGTCATGTCCTAAACCGTGTTCCAAACAAGAATAAAGAGAAAACCCCTTATGAGGAGTGGGTTGGGAGAAAACCATCACTTTCATACTTGGGGATGTTTGGCAAAGGTCAATGTTCCAATTACCAAGAAACGCAAGCTGGGACCAAAGACAATGGATTGTATCTTTCTAGGCTATGCTCATCGGAGCATCGCATATAGATTTTTAGTAATTAAATCTGAGGTACCTGATATGCATGTTGATACTATTATGGAATCTCGTGATGCAACATTTTTTGAGAATATTTTTTCTATGAAAGATATGCATAGCACTGTTAGGATCTCTTCTGAAATTTGTCCTGAATCCACCACAACTAGCGAGTTTCTTGATACACCGTTTGAGAATGTCCCAGAGGAGGAACACAATGAAATAACTCAGTCGAGTAAGAGATCATGGATTGCAAAATCCTTCGGTGATGATTTCATTGTGTACCTTGTGGACGACACTCCTAGATCCATAGCAGAGGCATATGCATCACCTGATGCAGATGACTGGAAAGAAGCAGTTCATAGTGAGATGGATTCAAATCTTTCCAATGGAACCTGGGAGTTAACTGAACGGCCATATGGGTGCAAACCAGTAGGTTGCAAGTGGGTGTTCAAGAAGAAGCTCAGGCCTGACGGTACTATTGAAAAGTACAAGGCGAGACTAGTTGCTAAGGGCTATACTCAAAAGGAAGGTGAAGACTATTTTGACACCTATTCACCTGTCGCCAGAATGACGACAATTCGTGTACTACTTTCTCTGGCTGCCTCTTATGGTCTAGTCATCCATCAAATGGATGTGAAGACAGCTTTCCTTAATAGAGAGTTGGAAGAGAAAATTTATATGGAACGGGCTGATGGGTTCGTAGTAAAAGGTGAAGAGACAAAGGTGTGCAAATTGTTAAAATCATTGTATGGCCTGAAACAAGCACCTAAGCAATGGCATGAGAAGTTCGATAGTACTTTGACTTCTGCTGGCTTTATCATTAATGAGGCTGATCGGTGCGTGTACTATCGCCATGGTGGGGGCGATAGCGTTATATTATGCTTGTATGTGGATGATATACTCATTTTTGGTACGAGCATTAATATAATTTCTGAGGTCAAGTCTTTTCTATCAAAGTGTTTTGATATGAAAGATCTGGGAAAAGCTAATGTTATTTTGAACATTAAGCTGAATAAGGATAAGAGTGGAATTACTTTAAGTCAATCCCACTATGTTGAGAAAATCTTGAGCCGGTTCGGCTTTATGGATAGCAAGATTTCTCCAACGCCTTATGATCCCAGCGTGATACTTAGAAAGAACAAGAAAGAGTCAAGAGATCAACTTAGATATTCTCATATGATCGGTTCACTCATGTACTTAGCTAGCGCAATCCGTCCTGATATCTCGTTTGATGTGAGCAAACTAAGCAGGTTCATGTCAAACCTGGGTACAGATCATTGGCATGCACTTGAAAGGGTTATGCGCTACTTAAGAGGTACAATGACTTATGGAATTCACTATACTAGGCAACCGGCTGTGCCTCAGGGTTATAGTGATTCGAACTGGATCTCTGATGTTAATGAACTCTAAACCACGAGTGGATATGTGTTCACTTTAGCTGGTGGCGCTATATCATGGAGTTCTTGCAAACAGACCATTTTGACGAGGTCAACCATGGAAGCAGAACTCACTGCTTTAGAGACAGCAACTGCAGAGGCAGAATGGCTGCGAGAGCTCTTGATGGATTTGCCTGTAGTTGAGAAATCATTGCCGGCAATCCATATGAACTGTGACAATCAGACGGTGATTGCCAAAGTGACCAGTTCTAAGGATAATGCAAAATCATCAAGACACGTCAAGAGACATTTAAAATCTGTCAGGAAAATGAGAAATTTCGGAGTTATTACTGTTTCGTACATACAAACAGACAAAAACCTAGCAGATCCCTTTACGAAGGGTCTATCACGTAATGTGATAGAAAGTGCATCGAGAGAGATGGGTTTGAGACCCATTGATGTGACACCATAGTAGTAACCCAGCCTATGTGATCGGAGATCCCGTGAATTAGGACATGGGAAAACAAGCTAGTGGTTCACCGAGGAGGGTACTTCCTTTATACCCTCTCTATATGAAGATGCACACTTGTACTCTCAAACTGTAAGGCGGGTTGGCGAATTGCCTTAACGTGTTTCTATTGGCTATGTGTAGCAAAGATGTCGTCCTACAGGGCAGTCCTGAAGGAAACACACCTATATGAGCTCCAACTGTCTAACGTCGCAGTCTGTGAGATTTGGGTGATCTCTGGAAAGCTCATGAAGAGACCAGGGAGTACGACACATATGCTCCACCCGCGGGGTAGACTACTGGTAGTCAAGTACAGGTAATGGTCTTTGAGTGAAGTCAGTTCACACAAAACTTGCAATTCAAGGCGTCGTCCATTGTTCAAGTTGTGACCTGATAAAACTTGAGGATCTAGGCAGAAGTTAAACTTCGCAGTCTCTGCCGAAACACTAGTATATCAAACAAGGAATGAGAATGACCTCTCTCCCAATGGCTTTGAGATCTGATGGGGGATTGTTGGAATTAATGGGCTTGGCCCAATACATATTCAGAATTAATTCCCAATAAATCTCAAAGGCCCATTAGGGCAAGAGGGAGTTGTGCTAAGTGTTTAGTCCCACATGGGAAGTGGAAGTGAAGCAACCTCTATATATAAGGGAGGTTGCTCTTCCACTCCTTGAGTGAGAGAGAAGAGAGGAAGAGAGGGGTGTCCCACGTGTGCTCCTCCTCCTCGCTCGCTCGCCTCGCCCCGCCCCGCCCCGCCCCGCACACGCGCGCGCGTACGTGTGTTCGTGTTAATTCGAGCCTCGAGCCAAGCCCAAATTTTATATTTTTGCAGAAAAATATATTTAGGCTTTGGGCTTCTGGGCCTCCGAATTTTTGGGGCTACCGAGTCAGAGTCCAAGTCGTTGGAGACGGCCGCATCTACGACTGCGGAATCAGTTCGGATCCGGACCCTCCGGATCGCATACGAACCGCCTCCGTTGGACTCTATAAATACGGGTATCCACGGTACGGTAGGGCATCCCACGATCAGATCGATCCCACGTTCGCGTTCCTTGTACCACCTTATAGTCTACTCTATCCCGAGCGCCGGCGTGCACCGACGATCGGGAGAGCAGGTCTCCGGAACCACTCGCCCTTGCGATCCTGCACCGGGAGAGGGCGAATAAGGTTTTTGGGAAGCGCTCCGCGCGACTCCTCGCGTTCTTCACCACGGCTCGTCTACCGAGGAGATCGGGCGCTGCGGCTCAACGTCGTCACCAACGCCTGCAGCGGCTGTTCGCCGTCGGATCTACAGCAGTGCGTTCCACTTCAAATTCGTCTTGTCTGTCTGCCGATCGCTGCTGTTTTCTCGTGTCTTCCAGAATTGTTTAGTAAATTGACTCCTATTTTTCTAACATAAACCGCCTTTGAATCTTGATTTTCACGAACCAACAGAGCTTGAAAGGGACCAGTGTGACTGAGACTGACGGGGACCCCTTTGCAACTGTAATAAAACAACCCTGGGATTCTGATTTGAAGAATGGCATTACTACAATTCCTTTCGTTGTCTAAACAAGAGATGATATCGGTTACTTCTGTTTAGTTAGCATTGAGATGCAACACGAAGAAACTGGGAACGCAAGAGGATATCATGACAGTATTGAGACAATGGAATACTCCATTTTGACACTACTACAAAATGCTTCATCGCAGGCGGTTCTAAACATATTATCGCATACGGATTTAAAAACCGCCTGTAACGAAGAGCCTGTGAAAATGATCGATTAACACAGGTGGTGGCATAATCCGCCTGTGAAAATGCATTTTCACAGGCGGTCGGTAATAAAAAACCGCCTGTGAAAATAGATTTTCACATGCGGTTTTTAGTTAAGAACCGCCTGTGAAAATACATTTTCACAGGCGGTTTTTAATTAAAAACCGCCTGTGAAAATAGCTAGTGAAACAAAAAAAATTCACATGTGCCGCCGGGAGTCAGAAGAGGCCGCGCCGCCTGGAGGCCGCCGCATTGCCGGGAGCCGGAAGAGCGCCACCAAGTGTCGAAGGAGGTCGCACCGCCGAGAGCCGGAGGAGTCGTGCCGCCCGAAGTCCGACGAGGCCGTGCCGCTTGGAGCCGGAGGAGCCGTGCCGTCGAGAGCCCGAGGTAGACCGTGCGACCGGGTGCCCGAGATAGACCGCGCCAGATCTGTGCCCGCGCTCACGCCGGCAGAGCGCGCCGAAGCCGCGCCGCCGGGGGCCCGAGGTAGACTGTGCCAGATCCGCGTCCGTGCTCGCGTCGGCAGGGCTCGCGCTCGTCGGGAGGCCGCGTCGGAGCCGTCGAGGTCCAGAGCAACCGAAGTCGCGCCTTAGTCGCGCCTTGAGAGAGGCCGCCGGCAGCCGCGCCGCCGGGAGCCCGAGGTCGACTGTGCCAGATCCGCGCCCGTGCTCGCGTCGGCAGGGCTCGCACTCGTCGGGAGACCGCGCCGGAGCCGCCGAGTTCTGGAGCAACCGAAGTCGCGCCTTAGTCGCGCCTTGAGAGAGGCCGCCGGCAGCCGCGCCTTGGGAGATGCCGCCGGAAGCCGTACCTTGGGAGGCTGACGGAGGATCACGGACTGAATCGTGGCTGCTGCTGTTATAGACACATCTATCGTGCGGCTTCTAAACTGAGTCGTTGGATCGATAAGCAGCGGACAGCGGAGATACGAAGTCCAAGAGTGATCCGTGGGATGAAGCAGCGGACCAATGAGGAGCCATCATTATCACAGGCGGTTTTTATGTTACAGACCGCCTGTGAAAATCATTATATTTTCACAGGCGGTTGTTTGTTACGGACCGCCTGTGATAATGACTATTATCACAGACGGTTTTTGTTACGGACCGTCTGTGAAAATCAATACATTTTCACAGACGGTTGTTTGTTACGGACCACCTGTGATATTCTATTATCACAGACGGTTATTAACTCATCTGACATCACAGGCGGCACTTTTAATGGACCGTCTGTAAAAAAAAATATAGAAGCGCCTGTAAAAATGTTTTTTGTAGTAGTGTGATCTTTTTATTTATTATTGACTAGTTCATTTTCAAACTAACTGGTGACAAATAAAAATATTCAACTTACATACACAAAGAGTACTACGTAACAAGAACTGAACAATATTCCTCCGCCATCGAAAGAACCAATAAATAAAAGAATACACAAGCTAGCGTTGCGCCGACTCTCCAGCCTGGCCATCCAAAAGACCGTGTTTTCAGTTCAAATAATACAACGCAAACTCCACAATAACGTGCAAACGGATTAGCTAAAATAATGCATTTTGCGGACGTACGATATCAGAGAAAAGATTATGCGATCGAGTAGAGAGCTGATGAGCTGCAACACGGCAAGGGAGTGGAGCACATCTCGTCCTCAAAAGTCAAAACCCTGACAGCGCTGCCATAGATATCCTGATCCTGCTATATACTCCTCAGTTTTTTTTAAGAACGTCGATCTGGGATTCGACGGCTATAGCCGTTGGTAGGCCGACGTTTTTAGTCTAAACTCGTCGGTTATTGTAGCTTACCGACGATGATAGAGCTGATATTTCTTTGCGTTTCTTGTAGTGATTTGTCACCAGTTAATTCAAAAATAAACTAACTGATGACAAATAAAAAAACAAAAGAAGTATTAATTTAGCGCTAAATAAACAGGAGAATCTTTGAGCACCGTCCGTGCGTCCGTCCCCATCAAACTCCTTAAAGGAGACAGGCAACATCTACCCCGCATGGCCGCTTTATTAACAAGTTGTTAGTGAGCAATCAGATTAGAAATAATAATAATAATGCATCAGGCTTTGCACGCGCTCAGTATTTTATTTTAGATCCGCCCATCTTTCCACGATCAATTGCGGCTGGCTAGCTACCTAGCTAGTCGTTTGCATTCCTTAGTCGCGTCAGTAAATATTTTTTTGCGCGAGACGACCTTTCGAGCAGTTTGTGTTCCATGTGTTCATTTTTAACTGTCGTTTTTTACCGGACCTTTTTGGTCGCGGTCTTTCGAAGAAAACAAAATATTTAACTGTCGTTTTCAGAAAGTCCCTTTTGCCCCGTTGCTGTTCTCATATGGTTGATTCCAGATAAATTGGACCGCGAACATGGAAGAGATGAAGGGAGAGATCAAGTTCGTTTCTGAATAAAGAGGTAGTGCAGCAATAAGGTCACATGGAGCGAGCAATTTTGCATGAACAGATCAGAAATTCAGGAAACCCTTTACTGTCCGTACGTGTGTCTGAAAGCCTGCTCCAGCTCCTTGTTGGCGATACGCATGTCGATGCTGTGAAGCGGCAATACGCACGTGTGTGTTCCGTGACACGACATACATGAGAGCGTGCACCAGTCGTGGAGAGAGTGGCGGCGTCGCGGTCGAGTGAGTGGGAAGCACGGCTCCTGCGTGCGTGGGAAAAACGGAGGCAAAATCGGATCTAACCTCGCAGCGGCGGGGAGAAGCGGAAGATTTTCAGCATCACTCATGATCTCTGTCCGTGACGGAACTCGCTAGATTTCAGCGTCACTCGTGGTAATAACCTGGCGTGGATTCCCTGGGCTAGCTATAGATCTAGCTGTGCGTATAGCGGCGCCAAAATATATTCAGTACCAGAACGTCAAAACCAGTTTACCTAATTTAATTATAGCCCTTTTTTTTCTTTTCCTTTTTACTTTGCTCCTGACCAGACCAACAACTCCTCCTTTCCTTGTCTCCTCTTCTTTTCGGTTGCATTTTTCCTTCAACTTCCAATACGTACGCCTTTTCCTTCCACTGATAAGAAACTTCCATGAGGCTAATAGAAGGACAGAGTATTATATTTCGAAGGGTGAGTGAAGTTCATGGCCATGGATCAGCCAAGTAGCGTCTGTCAGATCCTTAAGCCTCTCCCAGCCTTCCGGCACTAACGTTACATCACACGGTACACTTTCAGAGAAATTGGGACGGTCAGTTTGGTTGATAACGTGCAAGTTGTGTCGTCTGTTCATGATGCACGACCCACCGGCGTGTTAATTGCATCCCAAGGCTTCTAATCGCTGTCAAAATATTTGGTTTTCTGTATTTCCTTGTGGGGTTAACGCTCCAAATCCAATGCTTGTTTATCAGCCGGCCGTCTAAGCAGGTCAGGCCCGCTAGGCCGGAGTGAGGCGAGACATAGGAAGGCCTATAACCACATCAAGCCCAGCTCCAGAGCTGCAGCAAACCCACACTGCTGGCCCAGTCACCCACTGAGCAGTGCAGCGAGCACAAGTGACTTGTTTCCATAGAATTGACGACGAAACCACGCGCGGATGGCTGGGTCACCATGTCTGCAGCCCATTCATGGACGCCAAGACCCAAGTTATCACGTTGGGGCACCACAGGCGAAGACGCGAAGTTACGTTTAGAGTTCAGCATGCCGCAAGGCTGATGATTGATTTTTCTGTAACTGAATAAGTCGATATCATTAGCGCTAATTGCATTACAAACCTGTATCGAGTCGCTCGCGGCCCATGGATCGGAGCAGCAGATTGCGCGCGTGCAGCTAGCTCGCAGTCCAGCCCGCCCACGACCACGCTCCCGGCTCACAGTAGCAGCGAGAGAGCTAAGAGGATGGCCTGCGGCAGCGCGGGCGCGCCGTCTCCATGGGCTCCTCCTAGACGGCGGCCTTGACCATCTCCACGAGCCGGATTAGGGATGGCAATAAAACCGTGCGCGCAGGTTCGGGTGATACTTTTCGCCCGCGGATCTGATCTGAATATTTTGTGGGTGGGAGTGCAAGTTTAATTTTTTACCCATGGGTTACCCGGAATACACAAGTTCTCAGCGGCCCAGCCTCTCCAGTGAGTTTGGCCCACGCAGCCCAGCCCACTACCGCGCTCGGCGACTCAACCCAAACTGGCAAACCCTAAGTGCCCCGCACATCGTCCACCGTCCCTTTCCCTGGGAGTCCCGCCGCCGCCACACGCCCGCACGGCTGGAGCGACAAGCCGACAGCCGACGACGCCCGACGGCCCGAGCTGCGGTACCGTCGAGTTCTGACGCCACCGCATCCCCGCACGATCGCACCAGATCCGACCTCATCGGGGGAGCCGGAGAGCCGGAGGGGGCCTCGCCATGGGGAGGTGGAGGGGGGCCTTGCCGCGGACGGCGGAGGTGGCATCATCGGGGGAGTCGGAGGGACAGGGGCGGACGCGACCGGGGAGGGTCGGGAGGCAGAGAAGACCGTAACCCTAGCCGCCCAGACGGCCGGTACCAGGCTAGGCTATCGTAGGACGAATACAAAAGCCGATTTAGGCAGAGTTGCGGGAGAAACCACGTAACTAACGAGTTTACCTCGCCGAACCAAAAGCAGTGACAAGCTAACCACGATCATAGGATGGAGACCGGGGTTCCTTTACCAATTGGTACTTGCTCGGAGCTCACGGGTACTGAACCGCGGGTGTGAGTTCGGGTTTAAGAATTTACACGATCAATTTTTTGTCGAGTCGGGTTTTCGCTCTACTCGAGTCAAATTTGATCCGTTGTCATTCCTAAGCTGGAGCACGCGGTGGAGCTTCGTGACCACGCGTTCCTCCTCTACATCGCCATCGGCCACGAGGATCTCCGCCTCCTTGCGGGCGCGCTCCGGCACCTCGCCCGCAAAAGTGCCCAGCATCTACCCGGCCCCGTAGTGAATGTGCGCCATGAGCTCCTCCTGCAGCTTCTTTAGGAAGCCGGCGACGGCCCACCCCCAGGGCATGCAACTTCTTGTCAAAAAGAGTGTCGGTTGCGGACGCGTTCGCCTGCAGGTCCACCATGGCCTGCTACTGCACGACCGCGAACCGCCTCGTGTCGCTGTCGCCCGATCTCATGGCTGGGTCTGGGCTCGCGGGCGGCGCGGTTGGATAGAGCGAGGGAGAGAGAAATCGGGGGGCCAATAGTGACTGGAGAGGTTGATTCGATGCGGTGGCGAGGGGCACGGCGGCTGTTGGCGGCGCCGCCTGGTTTTTGGAGACAAAGGGTGGGAGTGACGGGTTTGCTAGGGTTTGCAAGACAGGCGGGCGCCAGGCGGTGAATATAAAATGACATGGACGAGCAATCGAGTTCCGCGCGGGGCCCATGATATGGGCGTATGGCCGTCGAGAAGCAGGGCAGGGCTGACGGCTGGGTCTCGACATTAGGGATGCTGTTGGGGTTGGCATTGGCCTCGTTCGACGGCAGTAGTCCGGGGAGATGGCGACGACACCGGCGGCCCGTCTCATTTCGAGCAGGTTTTTCTCCACCACTATCATCCCTATAATATTATACCATAAGTGACTATTATCAACTTTTTATTTTTTGATGATGGGTAAAGTCTCAACCTTCTTGGGTTATATTCTATTGTCTAGAAAAAGATGATGACTAAGCACACAACTGTGGATCGGACTTCATAAACAAAGAGTTCTATACTCACGAATTTCTATGCATAGTAACTACATTCATTATTGTAAAATTCAGCCTGAAATATCAACTTTTTATACCAATGCATAAAATATATTGCACCTTTAAATTTAGTACAAACATTTAGATGGCAGCCGGATTCAATTTGTAAAAGGGGAGTTAACAGTCTGATAATCCGGCCCGTTCTAGTTTCCTAGACGGCAAAGGACTTTGCTGAAAAACAAAGATCGAGTTCGAGATGAAAAAGGGTGTTGGCAGTATGATGAGCGGATTTCATTCCTTTTTTAAAGTCAAACGCCCTTGATGGGCTAATGCTGCACGGGTTCAGTTTTGCCTACCCCTAGTCCTATAGGAAAACCCAATATGGTTCTTATTTGATGATCACTCGACTATCTAGAGTAATGTTCCGTTTCTTCCCCTTAGAAGAAGTGATTTTTCGGTTCGGACTCCAGTCAGGTCTGCCTTAGTTCGCGTCGACTCCAGTCAGGGCTTGCCCTCGGATTCGGTTTTGGCCTCCCATGAACAACGTGAGGTAGCACGCGTGTATAGATATATATGACGCGGCGCGCGGCCACCACGGACGCTGTCCTAGTCTCTTTCGGTCGTCGGAAACACTCATATATGCATGGTCGCGACGTCACGCTCCTCCATGACGGCGTCGCACCCCGCGCGCCTGGACTTCTTTACCCACCCTTCGGACGTGGAGCTGATCGCTGCGTACCTACGCCCCCGCGTCTCCGAGGGCAAGCCGTGCGCCTTCATCCACGAAGTGGACGTCTACTCCCTCGGGCCGGGCGAGCTCACGAACGGCTTCGACCCCGCGGTCGCGAGCAACGGCGACATGGCGTGGTACTTCTTCTCCCCCGTGAGGGCCAAGAGCCGCGAGGGCCAGCGCAAGGCGCGCACGGTGGACACAGAGGAAGGATGGTGGCACTCGGAGGCCGGCGCGAGGCCCGTGGTCGTGGACCCGAGGCCGAGCCCGCGGCGGCTTGGACACCGGCAGAGCTTCTCGTTCGTGACGAAGATGGGCGACCGGCGCGTCCGGTCGGGGTGGCTGATGGTGGAGCTCGGCCTCGACGGCGCCGACGAGATGGTCCTGTGCAAGATCTACATCAGCCCGCGCTCGAACATACTACTCAACAACGAGGCGCCCACCGCCGCGCGCAAGAGGAAGGCCGCCGCCGACACCGACAAGGAGAACAAGAACCCCGCCGCCCCGGCGGTGCGCCAAAGACGCCTCGCACGTCCGGTCGAGGCGGCGGCGGCGCCCCCACACGCCAACGACGACACGGCCGGTGCTGACCGGAGAGAGGACATCCGGACCCGAGGCGGAGACGACGAGGAGTCGGTGGCCACCGACGATTTCTCTTGGTTGTTGCCGGACAGGGAAGAGTGGCGGCGCGCGCTCGATCGACCTGATGAGGTCATCCGTGCAGAGCTCGGGCTCGGGAAATTATATGCGCTCCTGGACGGTACTACTGCGAAGGAGCTGCCGCCGTTCCCATCCTACGACGCCGTCAGCAGCGACAGGGGCTACCCAGCTTGCTTGTCGCAGCCTTGCAGGAAGAACTCAACTCGATGCAACCGCTCTGGTCCGAACGTTCCAGGCGCGGGTACTTGTCGCAATGCCGCGCGATTAGACACTGATCCTAGGGTAGAATTAGACCAAGTTAAGCGGCAATGTCTCTGATGTAAGCTGACGCTTTCAATTGCATAGTTTTGATGATTATTATGACATGGCTGACAATCTGACATGAGTGAGAGAATACAAACATGTTTTCTGCCGCCTAGTCTGATGGGCTTCGGACCGTTATGGTTCT
The DNA here is from genome assembly GCA_036927565.1 of Tuctoria greenei. Classification (NCBI taxonomy): domain Eukaryota; kingdom Viridiplantae; phylum Streptophyta; class Magnoliopsida; order Poales; family Poaceae; genus Tuctoria; species Tuctoria greenei. The sequence goes on from JAYESD010000008.1 coordinate 7,698,449, forward strand.
AATCTAGCACGACATGGAAAGAAAAATAACTTGCCCAATTAATGTAACAATTTAATGGTAACCCGTTTAATTCTCTCCGCCCGGCTTCCCATTCCGTGTCGAGGGCGCATCGAGTTGGACTCAGAATCGGAAGAAGAAGGAACGCGTGAAATCTTACAAGGCAAGCACATAAAAATCATGCCTTTCCTGTCCCCGACTCCCATTCCAGGCCTTCTCCCCTTCGGATTGCTATTGCATCCCCGCCTCGCCGCCTTCCTTTCTCCATGGTGCGATCCCCGTTGCCAGCGGAAAACAAGCCGCCATGCGAGCCCTTCCACTCTCAGCCCTCCGATCTGGAGCTGGTCAAATCCTACCTGCGTCCCTGGGTCGACACCGGCCTCAAGGCGGGCACCTTCATCCACGAGGCCGACGTCTACGCCACCCACCCCGCCGACCTCACCCGGGAGTTCGCGCCGGCGGTAGCCCAGGACGGCGAGCGTGGTACTTCCTCACCGCGCTGCGTCGCAAGAGCGGCCGCGGGAAGCGGAAAGCTCGCACCGTGGCCACCGGCGGGGGCTGGTGGCACAACGAGGCCAAATCCAAGCCCGTCGTCGACGGCCTCGGCGGCCGTCGCCAGGTCGGGTACCGCCAGAGCTTCTCCTTCATGAAGGAGAGCGGCCTGCGGACCAGGCCGGGGTGGCTAATGCTCGAGCTCCGCCTCGAATCCGAACGGAACCAGGACGAGGGCTCCGCGGGCAGTCTCTGTTAGTAGCTGGATTTTTACTCTCATTGAAGAGAGGATGACACTAGAAAGTTGGAGCAATTTTCTTATCTATTCCTCACACAATGCCATACCAACCCAAGGGGTTGATGCTACATATTTATAGCAGCCTAAGGGCAGCCAACCAGCCAAGCATATGCCTTCTTGCTAGTCCAAGATGTCATGCAAGGTGTTGTCCTAAAGATGCTAACAACCGTCCTAAAAGCAGTCAAGATGATGTTGTCCTAACTGCTGTCCTAAAAGCAGTCAAGATGTTGTCCTCTAGTCTAAAATGAGTACAACAAGAACCAAAGACCAAAGGACTAAGGTACAACAAACTAAGGACAAGGGTACAAGGGACTAGGGGACCAAAGACCAAAAGACTACAAGACTTATTCCATCATTCTCCCCCTAAGTCTTGTACGTCGTCTTCTGGGAGGGTTGGACCATCCCGATCCTGAAGCAAAGTTCAATGAACTTGAGCCTCCCAAGGGGCTTGGTGAGCAGATCCGCAAGCTGGTCCTTGGTGTTGATGTAGATCGCCTTGATGCTACCTTCCTCTAAGCAGCCTCGGATGAAGTGGTACCTCACCCGGATGTGCTTGCTCCGTTCATGAAAAACGGGGTTCTTTGCCAGGGCCAGAGCAGACACATTGTCCACCTTGAGCTCCACCGCTCCAGTGTCTGTGCCGAGTAGATCACCAAGCAGTCGAACAAGCCAGAGCGCCTGAGTCAAAGCGGTGGAGGCCGCTATGTATTCGGCCTCGCAGCTGGACATGGCCACCACCTGCTGCTTGACCGACTGCCAGCCAACGAGGCACTTGCTGAAGAAGAAGAGGATCCCGCTCGTGCTTTTGCTGGTGTCGATGTCGCCGGCGTGGTCGCTGTCGCTGTACCCGACAAGGTGTGCCTCTCCAGGACACCTCGAGTAGTGGAGGCCGTGATCAAGAGTCCCCGCAACGTAGCGGATGATCCTCTTCACAGCCTGCTGGTGCTCCGTCGTCGGTCGCTGCAGGAACCGACTAACGTAGCCGACGGAGAATGCCAAGTCCGGCCGTGTGTGGGCGAGGTAGCGAAGGCTCCCCACAAGACGCCGATACTGTGTAGCGTCCACCTCCTCCGACGTGCTGTCGCGGCTCAGCTTCACCCTCTCCTCCATCGGAGTGAGGGCTGGGTTGCAGTTTGTGAGCCCAGCTAGCTCAACAATGCGCCTGGCGTAGGCGGTCTGTCGAAGTGTGATCCCGAAGTCGGCCTGGTGCACCTCAATTCCTAGGTAGAAGGAGAGGGATCCCAGGTCACTCATCTGGAAAGTGGCTTTCATCTCTTCCTTGAACGCTGCCACCTCCGCCTCCTTGGTGCCGGTGATCACCAAGTCGTCGTCGTAGACACCCACCAATAGGGTGTTTCCTCCATTGCCCCGCCGGTAGATGGCCGCCTCGTGTGGGCATTGCCCGAAGCCCATCCTCTTGAACGTGGAATCCAACTTGGCATTCCACGCCTGTGGTGCCTGCCGCAAGCCATAGAGGGCCTTGCGCAGGCGCAACACCTTGCCCTCCTTGCAAGGGAGCGCAAACCCTGGCAGCTGGTGTACGTAGACCTCCTCCTTCAAGTCGCCGTTGAAGAACGCCGACTTGACGTCCATGTGCTGGACACGCCAGCCTTCTTGAGCAGCCAGCGCAAGAAGGAGTCGCACGGATTCCATCCGTGCTACGGGGGCAAAGGCATCGTCGAAGTCGATCCCCTCCTGCTGCACGAAACCGCGTGCCACCAAGTGAGCCTTGTGCTTGACGATGGCGCCGGCTTCATCCCTCTTCAGCTTGAACACCCACTTAAGGGTGATCGCACGGTGACCGCGAGGGAGGTCAGCAAGCTCCTAAGTGCGGTTCGTCTCAACCGCATCCATCTCCGACTGCATCGCGGCACGCCATGCCGCGTGTTTCTCGGCCTCCGCGAAAGACCGAGGCTCGCCGTCGTCGCACGCAAGGTGCAACTGCGCCTCCGAATCTTGATCATCCAGATCGTGAGGGGCCAGTCCCGGCACCGTATGGTCGCCGAGAATGTTCTCCATCTTGCGATACCACAACTGCTCGCCGTCGTACCACCCGTCAAGGCGCTCCTCGTCGTGGGAGAGCGGAGTGACAAACTCCACTGGGTTGTGCTCGACACGAACTGGTGACGGAGTGGACGTGCCCGGAGGGGTGGCTGTCAGTGCTGGAGTGCGTTGGGTCGCCGATTGAGGTGGAGGTGAACACTCTGGGGCTGGGATAGACACGCTCGGTGAAGAGGAGCTGCCTACTCCCCCAGCTCCCTTGAAGTAGACGTAGTCGACGACGAAGTTGTCGTTCGTCGAGGTCGAACCGTCGTCCACCGCCTTGTCCCATGCCCATCCTCGCCCTTCGTTGAACACAACGTCGCGCGTCGTGCGCACACGCTGTGTCTCTGGGTCGAGAATGCGGTAGGCCTTCGAGCCCTCCACGTAGCCGATGAACACCCCGGGGGTGCTCCTGTCATCGAGCTTGCCGATCTGGCTAAGCTCCTTGGTGAACGCGAGGCAGCCGAAGACTCGTAGGTGAGAGACCGCCGGCTTGCGCCCATACCAAGCCTCGTACGGCGTCCTGCCGTGGTGGGCCTTGGTGGGCGAACAGTTGAGGATGTAGACGGCGGTCACCACCGCCTCTCCCCAAAAGATAGCCGGCATTCCCCTCTACTTGAGGAGGGCCCGAGTCATCCCCACAATCGTCTGGTTGCGCCGCTCGACGACGCCGTTCTGCTGCGGGCTGTAGGGCGCGGAGTAGTGGCGCTGAACACCGTCATCCGCACAATACGACGCGAATTCAGCCGCCGTGAATTCGCCGCCGTTGTCGGTGCGCAGCACGCGCAGCTTGCGACCGCACTCCGCCTCCGCAGTGGCCTGCGCACGCCTGATGGCGTTCGCGACCTCTCCCTTGCTGCCAAGAACCACCACCCACATGTAGCGGGAGGGATCGTCGACGAGCAGCAGGAAGTAGCGTCATCCTCCTGGTGTAGCCGATGTCACCGGGCCACACAAGTCCCCGTGAACGAGCTCGAGCCGCTCCTTGGCTCGAAAGCTCGACTGCTGGGGAAAAGGAAGCCGCCTTTGCTTCGTCACCACGCAGACGTCGTAGAGCTGCTCCACGTGGTCAAGGCATGGCATGCCTCGCACCATCTCCTTGGCACTGAGCTGCTTCAGGGCCTCGAAGTGAAGGTGCCCAAAGCGCTCGTGCCACTGCCATGCCTCGTCCTCCCGACGAGTGGCAAGACATACAGGCTGTGCTACCTGCACGTGAAGGACATAAAGTCAATTGGTGCCTCTAGTTACCTTGGCAAGAAGGCGACAATGGCGATCCCAAATCCTCATGACTCCGTCCTTGATCTCCACGCGCGAACCACTCTCATCCAACTGTCCTAAGCTGATGATGGAGTTTCGCAACGCGGGGATGTAGTAGACTCCGACGAGCAGCTTGTGCTCACCGAACTTGGCGCTGAGGAGGACGCAGCCAACACCCTTGATCTCCACACCGGAGGCGTCACCAAACTTGACGGAGCCTCGGACATTGAGATCAAGCTCGCCGAAGAACTCCCGTCGATCGGTCATGTGATGGGTGGCGCCGGTGTCGAGGCACCACCCGTCAGTCTTGTCGTTGCTAGAGCCGTCGCCGAGGAGAGCGTGTGCTTTCGGCTCATCAAGATGAAATAGAGCCGCTGCGGTCGATGCCGCTAGAGGTGGCTTGATGCTTCCATGTGCCATGAGCAAAGCTGGCTCCTCCTCCACCTGTGCGACGTGGGCCTCCTCCTCCACTTGTGCGACGTGGGCCTGACCACGTCGTGGCTGTCGACACTCCCTGGCCCAATGACCAAGCTTGCCACAGTTGTGGCAGGTGTCGTCTCGTGTCGGCTTGTGGTTGCCGGCGGCACCGCCCTGGGCACCTCCGCGGGCACTTCCTTGCGCCCCGACCTGGGCGCCTCCGCGCCCCTTGCGCGGCTTGCCGCGCTTGCGGCCGCCTGTCGAGGAAGAGGACTCCCCCTTCTTCCGGTCACCCTGGCTAGCCTCCCACTGCTCGCGAGTGAGATGAAGCTTCCCGTCAATGGTGATAGGCCTCGAGAGAGGTTGTGGTTCGTCGCTGTCGACGACCTTGAGGCGACCCATCGCCTCTTCGATCGACATCGTGGAGAGGTCCAGCAGAGACTCGATCGAGCGAGCGATCTGCTTGTACTTCTCGGGGATGCAACGGAAGAGCTTCTCGACAGCTCTCTCCTCGTCGTAGGTGTCGTCGCCAAACTGCTTCAACTTCTGCAACAAAGTGTTGAGACGGAGAGCAAAGTCATCGACGTCCTCACCTGGCTTAAAAGCCAGGTTCTCCCACTCCTTGCGAAGCGCCTGCAGTATGGTCTTGCGGGCGCGGTCGCTGCCGATGCGTGCCGCAACGATGGCGTCCCAAGCCTCCTTAGCAGTCCGCTTCTTGGAAAGCGAGAACTGCATCTCGGGCGAGACTGCAGCAATGAGGGCATCTAGCGCCCGTCGATCCTCGTAGTAGTCGACGTCGCCATACCGAACTGCTTCCCACATGTGTCGCACCTGGAGCCGCACCCTCATCACTGCGGCCCACTCCACGTAGTTGGTCTTGGTGAGGGTAGGCCACCCACTGCCGGGACCGACATCCCTGACAATGGCCTGGACCCCATGGTGTCCATGGTACCGATCTGGGGAGGGAGAACCGCGCTGCCTGTAACGGTCGCGTTCTCCGTCGACTGCGCCGCCGCCGCCGGGAGCGCCACCGGCACGTCCGCGCCGGCCTGGGCTACGGCTATCGCGCCCATGGGGACGCGCGACTACTCGATGCATCTCCTGTGCTCGCGCCACTTCCCTTGCCAACCTGAGCTCATCGTCGACGCCGCCGTCGACAGAGCCGCTGGAGCTACTGCCGCGCAGAGCCTCCAGCTCTGCTGCCGCTGCACGCGCTACAGCCGCCGTCGCCGCTGCTTCCACTTCTGCCCTCGCTGCTGCCAATTCCGCCGCCGCCAACTTTGACGCTAGTGCCGCCGTCGCTGCAGCCTCTGCCACCGCTCGCTCGCGCTCCTCCGCCGCGGCGACCTCCGTCTGCCGCACGCTCGAGAGGACCGAACGCTGAGACTGTCCGTCGGACATCACGCACTAGTGGGGAGCTGGTGTGTGGGGAAGAGGGATGAGCTGGGGCAGCCGGTGTTCCTGGTACCGGTTGCGGACAGAGAGAGGCGCGGGAGGGAGATAAGCAAGAGATGTTTAGGCTACAAGATAGAACGGCTCTAATACCAAGTGTTAGTAGCTGGATTTTTACTCTCATTGAAGAGAGGATGACACTAGAGAGTTGGGGCAATTTTCTTGTCTATTCCTCACACAATGTCATACCAACCCAAGGGGTTGAGGCTACATATTTATAGCAGCCCAAGGGCAGCCAACCAGCCAAGCATATGTCTTCTTGCTAGTCCAAGATGCCATGCAAGGTGCTATCCTAAAGATGCTAACAACCGTCCTAAAAGCAGTCAAGATGCTGCTGTCCTAACTACTGTCCTAAAAGCAGTCAAGATGTTGTCCTCTAGTCTAAGATGAGTACAACAAGGACCAAAGACCAAAGGACTAAGGTACAACAAACTAAAGACAAGGGTACAAGGGACTAGGGGACAAAAGACCAAAGGACTACAAGACTTATTCCATAAGTCTCGTGCTGTGCAAGGTGTACCGTAGCCCGCGCCACCCCAGTAAACCCGCCGGACGCAAGCGGGAGGCCGACGGCGACGAATTTAGCGCGTCACCTCGACCTATGGGGAAGACGGACGACGACGAGGGATCCGAAGCGTCGCTAGATTCCAGTGCGGCGACGGTGGCAGCGTCTAGGAAGGCGGACGGCGAGATCACCGTCACAGTCAGGGCGGCGGTGACTGGACGTAAGGACGAGGAGGTCGACAAGGACGACGACTCCGCTGAGACATCGGTGGTTGCGCCTGGAAGCAAGAGGAAGGCCGCGGACGACGAGAGCTCTGCCGCCGCATCGGCGTCAGAGCCTGCACGCAGCAAGAGGAAGGTCGACGGCGAGTCGGCGACCCGCTGGAGCTGCACTGCCCTCAGTGCGGGTGCCATCTCGATGCAGAGGCAGTTCTGGCTGCGGCAAAAGACAAACCAGAGATTAGACCATCCGCAGTGGTTCACTGAAAAGCTTATTGGACTGTAAATATAGAGTAAATTACTGGAAATATAGAGTAAGTGTCTAGAGACAAATGCTGGAAGTATAGAGGATATACTGAAAGTTTAGAGAGATAGAGTAAGTTTTAGAGGAAACCGCTGCGGATGGAGGGGAACTGTTGCTGGCTCTGAGCAGAGGCATCAGCTCTGAGTTACATGAGTTCCATTGTAACTGGAGGGTAATAGCTCATTGCTCATGTTAATAGAGAGTACATCTAGTCTTCAGTAAGAGGTCTACGACCTTAGCTTGCATAATTAGGATAGCTTTTTGAGAGTGCTTCTAATAGGGTATATGACTTTGGAACACTGTAGTCTTAATTTATTTTACAACAGTTGAAACACGGAATACTCCCCTGACCTGACTTTCAAAGTGCAATTCTCCCTTCCTATTTCAGTGTTCAACAAGGGCAGACGAAGGTCGAGCTTTGTTTTGGCCTCTGGTCAAGTTCAGATGAAAGCATATACATACCTAATGTCCAGTCGGAGTTTTGAGTAAAAATTAGGCATAGTCTGGGACTGGGACTAGCAAGGGTGAATAATTGTAACTATCTGGAGGTGCAAAGGGAAAAAAATCCAGGTGGTGACCACAGCAAAATCTAATTGCACCTCTCGTGAAGTTCAGGATGAATAATTGTATCAAGGGTTGATGATTTTAGTATTTAGGGAATAACACCTGACCTGAGAGCCAATTGCATGGACCACGTTGTCTGAGACGGGTTCTGCAGATGCAGCTCTCTCAGAAGCTCGTGAAGCTAAGCACATGCCAGAAATTAAGTATCATCTGACAAACACAATCGCAGAATCTCAACTGAACAGTAAGATAACTTTCATGGCATTACGCACCATCACGTAATATGCCATGACAGGACGATTTCAGAATAGAGTATATTTCTGCTACACAACTCTTAAGCAGGGAATGTAGAATGAGTGAACACAGGAAGCAGAGCGCCGCCAGAACTTCAAAAGCCAAAAGAGGGCACGCTCACAGTTGATCCAAGGATCATACCAAAGACACACACAAATTACGCAAGTTTCAAACACGAACACTAACATTTGAGAAAGAGGTACTTCTCCGTGATCGACTTCAGCCTTTATCAACGTGTCACAGCTACCTCAGACGTCTCCTCAGGCGCAGACATGTGGTCAAAACTATTTGTTCTGACCTGTCTGCTCTAGCGATCTTGGAGCTGCAGACAGATGGACACAGTTTAGATTGAAGTTCTTGGTAGCCAAAGTAACCAAAAAAAACTGAAAAACTCGAAAACACCCAATGTTCTGGACGAATAGGACATCAGCAAGATTAATTGGCTAATTGCTTGCAGGTCACAAAAGTGCATTTCAAGCTACTGTTCTTCCCCCTGGTCAAACCATACTAGCTTGGAAAGTGAAATAAGGCAAGTAACCGTACGTTAAGATCACCATTTTATCACAATATTGCCTTAGGATTATAATTCACTTATCAACCGAAAAACAAGCACACTGTAGTGAGGTAGCAGCCACGATTTTGTTTCAATTAACACATTTAGATAAAAATTGGGACACAAATGCACCCAGTGTCCTGAATTGGGCACCAGAGTCAAAGATTAAGCGGTCAGTTGTGCTTGTTGATTGCATGCAAAGAACATTTCGAGCTACTGTTTTTGTACTTGCACCCTAGTAGATCCAAAAGTGCAAAAAGAGTAACTGTTTGTTCTGATCACTACTTTATCACGGGTTGCCTCAGGTTTATGCTTAACTTCTCAGTTCAGAAAAATGTTAATAAAGGGATCAAGCACACTATAGTTTGGTAGTAGCCACGATTTAGTTTCATTTAACACTTAAGTACTTTATTCCAAATCATTTAGCAGCCAAGAGAAAACTTAGGAAATAAAAACAGTCACACAAAATTTAATGGCATACAAATATTAGGCTTGTCTTTCTTTTTGTTGTTGATCCTCGTGGGTTTCATCTCTAACCTACCATAACTTCACTTGGGATTAAAGGCTATGCTGTTGTACAAATATTAGGCTTGAGATAAATTAGTAGTCAGGTGACACTTAAATCAAATAAAGGCACATTCTTTAACGTATCACGCACTGCAGTACCTATTCCAGCAGCATCAGATCCTCTCATTATTTTCAATTTCCGGCAGATAGTGGTAAATAAGCTGCAATGTAAAGGAACAAATCAGGTCAACAGTCCTTGAAAAGTTAGCCTCAGGTTATAATTAAATGAAATTAATTTAGTAAACTAATAAAGCTGTCAAGGAACTGAAATATCGAAGTGAATACCAAGAACAAATGTATTTCAAGGCACATGAAATGTATTTTTTCCTCAGAGAAGTCAAAGGGGAAGGGGAGACAGGAGAGTACATCCAAATATATGTTTGTATCTCCAAAAAAATCTGACCCGTTGCTTAATGGAAATCCAGTTTCGTGCAGCAACCAAGACAAAAAAAAATCAAAGGACGGGTGACGAGTTATAAGCATCAACGTTGCAAATTTTTTACAACCTGCCATATTTTTACTCTGTGTGCTAACTGAACAACTAATGTTACAACCATTTGGCAAAGTTTTTTTGGTTACGGAATATGGATCCGTTACAAATCGGAATTTTCTTAATGAGATTCAGCATAGTTTAATACTAACACTATATAAGTCTGTAGTATATGCTGCCACATTAATGATCTATGAAAATGCCGTTTAGATCACCTGTAGTATAGCCATATAACCTGGCAAAATGGCACTATCGGAGCAAATCAACAACTGCATCAGTAATATACAAAATAAAACATTTCTCATTCAATGGTTAATTTCTTCACATAGGGCAGCACATGGATATGAGAATGTTCTGAGAAACTTACTCCCAAGGAAGATCGCCAACAAGCATCCAGTCGGCATCCTTATCTTCGTATGTAAGAACATACTCTTTGTCTTGGAGGGCATTGGCCTTTGAACCACTAGTAAGCCTGTCTTTGCATGATGATTTGCGCAAACCAACTTGACCTTTAATATCCACAGGCTTAATGACTATTCTGATTAAAACAAAACAAACACTAAGAAGCTACTGTTGTCCCAGTGCACAAAGCCATTGCGGTGTCGATCCTAACTTAGCATGTCGTTCTGAAGAATTTTTGTTTTGATATAGCAAACGAATATCTGCCTGCTGTATGGGAATTTCAGAAGGTTGTTATCGTTGTCAGACAGTAAGTACTGAAGCGCTTATCCTCTTAAACCTTCCAAGTAAATCTACAGTACTCGGCATTTCTAGCGGTGGATCCGAATCATCAGCTTCCTATAATACAGCAGTGACAGTAAACAATACAAGTAGTACCAGCTAAGAACTATAGTTGGATACCAAGGGCAAAAAACAAAACGCATGGACAAGAAGTTTACGGCCGCATACACTACTCACCAGTGATGAAGCAGCTGAACATCTTCTGAAGCGCCATGGAGAGGTCCTCGTAGCTTGAGTACACCTTGAGGTCAACTTTCCTCAGGTACGGAGCGCCGTCCATGCTGACCTTGACGTAGACGGGGCCGCCTCCGGACGCGGCCTCCTCCCCCGCCCCCTTGCTCCTGGAGGCGGTCGCGGCGAGCGTGTTCTTCCGGTAGTTCCGCACGGGCGGCCATCCCACCACCTGTGCCCTGAAAAAGGACCGCACCGCGCGTCGATCAGCCCGGCGTGCGTGCGTGCGGTGTGAGGCGAAAGAAGTCGCCGTCGCGCGAATCGGAGCTGCTGGATCTTACTTGGCGGCCGGTGGCGCGGCGGAGGGCGCCTTGCGCTCGCCGGTCCTGGCGGCAGCGGCGGCGGAGCTGGGCGAGTCGGGGAAGGCGCGCTTGGAGGTGGCGGCGGCGGCGGCCTTGGTCGGGGTGGAAGACAGTGGCCCGAGGGAGAGAGCGGCAGCGACGACGTCGTCGTCGCGGTCGGGGGACTCGGAGCCCGGGAGGCCGAGGCGGAGCGTGAGGCGCGGGGCCGGCGAGGAGGACGACGAGGAGGATGAGGCAGAGGAGGTCGGGGCCGGCGGAGCGGCGGCGGCGGCGGAGAGGCCGATGTAATCGTGGGGCTCGAGGGGCGGCGACATTGGGGCCGTTTCCGGGGAAGAAGAAGAGAGAGACAGAAGAAGAGGTGGTGGTGTTGTTCTCGTCTCGCCTCTCTTGTTTTGTTTGGAGGTGAGTGGAGCTGGGTGAATTGCTGATAGCGACGACTTGGGTAGTTGGGTGGAGTAATAAAAGTGGCCGACCGCGGGAATATTTAACGAATTTCCTCGCCTTTTTTATTTTTTTCCTCTCTGGGTATCCTTTCTTTTCTCGGGGTGTGGTTGTCCTCTTGTCGCGGGGCTGCTTGCGTTTTGGTCGCGGCTGTGCTCTTGCGCTGCGTTCGCTCCAGATTGACTGATGAGTCAGCTGTCACCGGCCTTGCTCGCTCCGGCGAGCACGTCAAAACGAACGCAACGGCTCTCTTGCGATGCTTTGGAAACCACGCGTCAACTCTAAACTGAGAGTTGTATACGCTCGTTCAGTTTCCTTCTCACGGGTTTAACAAAGCTGGAACACCAATCCCTGGATGGTTCAGAGTTGGTGGACGGTGAAGACTGGGTTGGTGACCTGGCGTGTTCGGCGTGGCCCCGAGAGCTCCGTGACAAAGGACACGATGCTTTTGATTAAATGGACACGACGGATTAGGTAGGGCATCCAGCGGTCCAGAGGTTGGGGCGCCTCGTCGCGGACACACCTGCCGCCGCAACGCACGTCATAGGCACACGCCCCACAACCACAACCGGACAACCCACATCATCGCAAGGCCAGTAGGGTGTAGGCCACGTACAACCACCATCCCACCCAACCCGCCACCCGTTACGGCACGCGAGCGCAGACGGCACACGGGCCGTCGGGCGACACGGACAACGGAACGTCGGAGCGCATCACCGCTGGAGATCTCTGGTCTCAGAGGAGAGGACAGGAAATGTGCAACTCTGGCTTGTGCGTGGCTGCTGTACGTCATCCCATCACGCATCAGGGTTTTAGTGAACCGATCGGCTAGCTACCAGTTGAGGCAGGAACTCGAGTGAACCGGCGAAGAATCGTCGAGAGCGCAGCGCATAGGCTGTTTTCGCTTGCCTTGCGCGACTGAGCCGTTTGCTCCTGTTTCGAAAACAAGGTCAACCAGCACGGCAGGCGATGATGATTCCCGCCGCTCTCCCGCGTCTGTGGGATGCGCTTGGCTGCACCTCTCCCGCTCCAACAGCACGATGATGCCTGCACACCGTGCGAAGGGGGGCAGAGCCCGGGCGGGCGCAGGACTAGCAGAGCTGTGGCTGACGCTGCCGAGGCGCACCTCGCCTTGATGGCGCTACCGCCGGCCAGTATAGCTAGGCGCTGCTGAGCCTGCGAGTCGTCTCGTCCATGCTTCCCCACACATATGCTCGCATCACCATCACCATCATCATCACCGCGCGCGCGCCATCGTTCTCGCCGGCCATGATATGCCTACTCGCTCCGGGGGTGCTCTCGAGAGCGCTAGTAGCTCTGCGCTCGCGTCCGTGACCCCGGGGGCTGTGGTCTCCGCCGTACTTGCCTAGTACGCTCTCCTACTCGATGATCTGTTATCGCCACGCCTCTCTTTCATGCTCAGAAATGCCCATCAGTCAGGCGAAGGTTGTTAAGTTACCCGTAGGGTGGGTAAGAGTTGGATCAAGTGCTGACGCCTTCGTGCCAATCCCCAACACTAGCCACTCTACTAGCCGTAGGAGAATTCCGATCGAGGCTATTGACTAGCTAATGACTGAGTTGCATCATGATGCTCGAGTTGTTCGCTACCTAGGCGGTCCCCCATTCATCGAACCATCGCGTATTAGTTGTCATGCTATTTTTTCGTTATCTTATGAATTGATGGATGCCTAGTGGCGCAGACGCACGATGCACCGAGAGGGCATCCACTCTATGTTGGGTGTCTAATGCATGGCTAATGTTGCAAGTACTGCTATTATGTCACACGTACGTAACATCTACATCTGTCTCACCATTGTTGGATAAAATTGTCACATGTCATTCTAGCTACCTTTTCCATGGATGTGAAACGCGCTAGCTAGTAGTGTTGTCCTTATCTTTAAGGTCTCCATAATCGGTTATGACAGTTAACCAAGCGCGTAAAAACTCGGTGAGTTCTTATTTTCCCCAGTACAGTACAGTACAGTATAGCAAGTGAGCAGGTCGCCGGCCGGGACACAGTGACAGGCGGGCCGATGCCGACTTGCGATTGCGAACAAAGACAGCCAGGCCGATGCCGACGACGAGACGAGAGGGGAAGAGAGCGCCGGCCGGGACAAGGGGCCGTGCACGAAGCCAAACATGCTGGCACAGCGTGGCAGGGGTGAGGGTCATGACGAGCTGCTCCCCGGTTGTCCCTTATCCAGCACCTCCTGCACACGCCTGTGTGTCCCCTGACACCCCTCTCTGGCCAAAAGCGCACGGGAAGGCCAGCGAGTGACTGACTGTTTTGTTTGTTGCTTCGAGCGGGGGCAGCACCCGCCGCTGCCGCCTGCAACCCGGCCCGTGCGTGCGTGCGTGCGAGAATACGACGAAAAGGTACCCTTGCCTGGCCGGCCGGCCCGGCCGCTGGAGACGCGCGCCCTGCACGAAGCGCCGTGCAAGCGTGCTTCTGGGACGAGCAGGCAGCGGCCGGCCGGCAGTCCGAACTCCAAGTCAACTCGTGTCCAACAGCTGCTACGGGGCCAGTGGTCTGGCCACAAGTAGTAGCGAGCTGGCTCAGGCGCTCAGCTTGGAAGCTGTAACCTTGGATGCATGTCCCTCTGCCTGCGTTTAGCCATGTCCTCGCTCGTTGCCTGAGCGACGCCACCGTCTTCAGTAGTTCTCGCTATCGCGGAGACAACTGATCTGGTCGAGGAAGTTCAGTCAGATCCCCACCCCGAAAAATGTACTCACCTGTATATCGCAAGCAGTGTGTGCCGCTGTTTTGGGTAGATATCGTACTTCGTTTGCGCCGTCTGTCGTCTCCACGTGGCACGTGCGACGAAGGATGTTCATCGCGTCCATGGCTGTTGTTGACCGCCTTACGGCGACCGTACGTCCCTCCCGTTCTAGCTAGCCGCATTTTCGATAACACGAATGTTTAATGCTAAAAGTCAACGACACGAAGGGAGTACGTCACTTTCGACGAGGTGCACTGACCAGCAGCCCAACGAAACACGCGGCGCACGAGCATACGTGGCGGCCGTCTGGGCCATGCCCGACACGTCCACGCCAGCTGGGCCGGCTCTTATCCCGCCGCATGGCAGCGACTAATCCTCCCCCTTCGATGGCCCTGTTTGGTTTAACTTATTTTCATTGATAAGCTGCTTAGTGATAAGCTGTTTTTAAACGGAAACAAACAACCACGTCGGCGCTCTGGTTTGGTTTTGAACTTTGAAGCATGCACGGTGTTTAGACCATCCGCAGTGGTTCACTGTAAAGCTTATTGGACTAGAAATATAGAGTAGATTACTGGAAGTATAAAGTAAGTATCTAGAGTGAAATGCTGGAAGTATAGAGAATATACTGGAAGTATAGAGGGATAAAGTAAGTTTGCTGCGGATGGTCTTACGCCTGCCACTGCTGCTACGAGCGGTGCACGACCGGGCCGATTGGACCGCCTCAGGTAGTCAAGACCAATTTACATGGAACGCGTGGAAGCAATTAATATTGGTCCACCAGGTGGTGAGCGCAAGCGCAAGAACTGTGAGCAGGAAGCATAGTCAAGAAGTTTCGAGATCCAGTGTGCGCCTGAGCTCGGGTGTGGTTCCTTCGAAATCCCGAGCTGGGACTGAACAACCAAGTGTGGCACAGGCATACGCGCGACCCACCTCTGGTCGTTTCCTGGGCCGAATCCACGATCGACCCATCCCCAAGCGACCAGCCAAGCCCACTGCGCTGGACCGTGTGGCCGCAGCTGTTTTTTATTTTTACTCGCTCCTTCTCATATTATTTGTCGTTTAGGACAAAGATTTTAGTTCATTTTAAACTAAAATTCTTGTCCTAAACGACAAATAATATGGGAAGGAGAGAGTATGTTTCATCTGCTTGTGTGTTTCATGGTCGGAATTTTCATCGGATTCACGTGACTCTTCTTTCTTGATTTATCTCAGAAGATAGCTTCTGAGAACGACACAATTTCATTTGATGGGGATGCTATTGGTAGACAATCTGGGGATGCTATTGGTAGACAATCAGCAAAACTTGGTGGCACAAAGTTGGAGCCATTTGCGATGGAGTCTGAAGTGACCCAAGAGATGCAGGTTGACGAGAGCCGCCCCGTTCCTGCAATGCTGGATGATGAGGTAGACTTCATTGAAGCATCGCATGCCGAACCTCCTGTTAATGACCCAGACATTGTTGTGAGGAAACAGCTGATAGTTGTGACGACAACTTATGTTCGACCAGTACACCAGGCGTATTATTTGTATTTGAATCGTCTGGCTCATGTGCTGAAAAATGTGGCACCCCCTCTTCTCTGGATAGTAGCGGAGTGGCCATATCAGTCTCATGAAACAGCAGATGTCCTTAGGTCTTCTGGCTTCTGGGGTAATGTACAGACATCTTATCTGCAATCGGAATACTACAAATATAAGGAAAATTACTGTCTGCCAAAAGAACAATGCAATTTTTTATATAAAGAAGCACCGTCTGGATGGTATTGTGCATTTTGCTGATGAGGAGCGGAACATACTCAGTTGAATTATTCGAAGAAATGCGGGAAATCAGGTGGCATTTCTTTGCTAAAAAATATTTTGGTCTGGAACTTGTAATACTTCTGTTTATCACAAATTCATCATGGACAATTTTTTGTGTTATTATGAATATACACTGTTAACAAATCTACTTATACTTATCCAAATGGTATTAACTATATATAGCTCGCTTGCGCTTATCTTTGTATGTTGATATTGTAATGTCTTTTTAATGCTTGTTGCTTATTGAAAACCATAGTCTGTGATTATGTTACTACCAAAATGTTTTTGCTTCTGAAGTTTTCAGATGTGTAGTAGTAATATCTTAAATGGTACAATCAACTCTGCTAATTTATTTGTTTGGATGGAGATATTCTTAGCTTTCTCCTTTTTCACCTTTTCCTCCACTTTTGTCGGTCTTTCTTCTAGTAGCTTTGGTTTTGTTTCCTGTGTGCTTCAGTGCTTGCTAGACCTATAGAGTGCCCTAACATATTAACTCATAAAGGGGTGGGCGTTCGGGATCATTCGAAATTTCGGGTCGGGTAATTCAGTTTTTTTTTAAAAATTCGGGATTTGATAATAGCTACCCGAACTTGTATCCAAATTTTCTGGTAACCTACAAGTCGGGTACCCCGGATTCGGGATTACCCGAACTCTGAAACACAACACCCAAAAAGTCAAAATAATATAAAAAAGTCATATTACAACAATATAATATTCCAAACAGATATAATTTTGAATACAACAACCCGACAGCAACTTTCAACAGCATTCAACAGAAAAAATAAACGTTCAGTAGCATTTGAGCACCATTTCATTTCAGTTTGAGCAATATTCCAATTTTCAACAGGCACTACAGGAATAACGGTCACTTACGTCGGCCAAAGCCGACGTAAGTAAGGCTTAAACCGACGTAAATAACTTAATTACGTCGGTTTTCCCTTAATTACGTCGGCTTTCAGCCGACGTAGGCATTTGGACGTAATTAAGGTGACTTACGTCGGCCACCGACGTAAGTTAACTTAATTACGTCGGTCTGCAGAAGCCGACGTAAGTTAAGTGTCGAGATGGGCCTTGGGCTGGGCCTGAGGACTTACGTCGGCTTGGGCAGGCCGACGTAAGTAAAGTGCTGTAACTTACGTCGGCCAGGGCAAACCGACGTAAGTTTAGTGGTTTAACTTACGTCGGTATGGCCTGACCGACGTAAGTTAACCTGGACTAACTTACGTCGGCCTGCCCATAGCCGACGTAAGTTAAGTTTTCGAATTTTTTTTAAAAACAGAAACTGACTACCTCGCTCGATGGCGAGAACACAGAACAAACAAATAATATCATACACAACATAACAGTTTCAATATATAGTTCAAAACATCAACAACAACACAATTTGCAACAATCAACATCAACAACCACCGGGCTACACGCTAGCCCCTCCATTACCCCCGGGATCTTCTCGGCACGTTCCGGATCCCTGCAAAAGAAACATAATCACTAGTAAGCATCAATGTCAACTCAGTGATAACATAAGAGGCCAAGAACATCAGTGACAAAAGAAGGAAGCATGATGTAGTTTCAAATGAAGTAATGTACTATATCACTAGTTAAATGGAAGCACTAGCCCTTTGTTAACTCAGTGAACATCAGTTTCGACATAAGAAGGAAACATCAGCGATAATCACTAGCCCTTTTGTTAAATGGAAGCACTGACAACTTATTCACTATATACTAATCATTTCTACCATGGTCAAAAACTACTAAAGCTTGATTAGATACACTTAAAGAGAGTTTCTCACCTGCTCCAGTGTCTACACGCTACCCCCTCCACTGCCTCCGGGATCTCGACGCGTTCCGGAACCCTGCAAAAGAATCATAATTAGGATTAAATGTGATGCAAATAACTTTTTAACATAATGAAAAGGGAATCAAACTCCTAGGTATAGACAATATTACCTGCTCCGGTGTCTGCTGTGGCGGAAGCGTAGGAATCTGGATGTCCTGACCGCTTTGTCGAGCAAGAGCCTGCCATTGCAAGATATTAGCAGATATATGTTATTAAGTGTTGTGAAATTTAACTACGGTACTTTAAATTACTTACCGCCACCGTTGCTTGCATCTGGGCCATCATTAAGGCCGTCCTCTGCTGCTCCTCCCTTGCCTCCGCTCTCGTCCGCTCCAGCTCTGCCTGAGTTTGCGTCAGCGACTCCCTCATGGCTTGGAGCTCCAGCTGCGTCTGCGAGAGACGACAACTGGTCCGAGCGGTCGAAGCCTGCGACGATGAAGCGCCTCTCAAAGGTCGCGTCGACCTCGAGTCGACAACTCCATCGAAAATGGCAAACCTGCAAAAGAATGAAAACACTAAGTAGAAGAAGATTAATTGAAAAGAAATGAAACACACGAAGAACTCACCGTCCGTGGGCCTTCCCGCCTCCGCTTGCGTACGCGGCTTGGGGGTCGATCAGCGCGCTTTCCCAATCGTAATCCGCACCGTGTATCTTCGCGACCTCCTGCGCGTACTTTGTCTACAAAACAAATAAATCTTGTAAGTATGTCAATAATAGTATTAGTTATAATGAAATTGATGAATTTCGAAAACTTACCAGTCGGTCGGCTGCGACCTGACTACACTGCCCTGGCTGAGAAGGGTCACTTCCCTTGTGACCTCTCTTCCAAACCTGGGTCGGTGTCGGCTCATGACCCAGCTCTCGCTCCTGTACATCCGTGTTAGTGAGATAAATAATATATTAAGAACACATAAATAAAATAAAAAGGTACTTACCATGCGTTTAGCCAAACGCAAGTAGCCGTCACCGCCATAGTTGTGCTTGCCCTCGAACCCCATGCGGCACTGTCTAGCCTTCGTGGACTTGTTGATAAAAGCGTCGCTAGCCCAGTACCGACAGAGAGCTAAGTACGCCTCGATGTTACCCTGTAACCAGGAAATACTAACCTGCACATATTTCATTTTCATCAACGCGGTTAACATACGTAGATATTGTAAATATTTAACAATATTAAAAACTTACCTCCGCGTACTGCTCCTCTGTCAAGTAGGAGTCCGAGTCCTTCCTAAAGACACCCCTTTGCTGCTCCTGCTCCTGCTCCCGGGGGTGCCGCTTGTAGTAAGCGTTGACGGCCTGAA
The DNA here is from genome assembly GCA_036927565.1 of Tuctoria greenei. Classification (NCBI taxonomy): domain Eukaryota; kingdom Viridiplantae; phylum Streptophyta; class Magnoliopsida; order Poales; family Poaceae; genus Tuctoria; species Tuctoria greenei. The sequence goes on from JAYESD010000008.1 coordinate 7,717,268, forward strand.
TCCGGGCGTATGACAACGCCGCCGTCGTGAGCTTCCGAGCGTTGTAATGGAACACGCGTCTCGCGTGGTCCTCCATGCCCGGCTCCTCTACTTGGTACCTCAACTTTAAGCAAACAAATATTTAAGTGATATGCAATTAAGAATTCAAAGGAGTTGAAAAAACGAAACAGTTAAACTTACCATAAAATCATGCCACACGGCTCCCTGAACCGTGCCGTGCACCGGGTGAGAGACCGTGCCGTGCTCATGACGAGACGCGTGATCCGGATTCGAACGAAATTTCGGCAGCATAACCCCGCTGTTCTCCACTGCACGCCCAAAAATGGTGCAGCAGAGAACAACAGGGTTACGCCACCGAAATCTCGTCCAAATCCGGACCCGCGTCTCGTCACAAGCCACGCCCCCTCGGTCACTCCGAGGCTGTCCAAAAAGGGACAATTCCGAACCTGCACGTCTCACATGCCAATGGCATGTGAGACGTGCCGATCCGAAACGGGTAACACATTGCTATAGGTTACGTTGCTCATTTTCATTTTGAGTTCATTTAAGAGAGAGGAAAGAACTAGAGAAAGACTGAGAGGAAAGTTGGTCTTAGAGAAGGAGGCGGAGGACTAAGCCATCGGGGGAGGCGGAGGACTGAGGCGAGTGGGCCTGAGGAGTAAAATCGGCTCAGTTATTGTGAGCCGTCAGATCATATCCGACGGTCCACACTTCAGATCGGCCACATAAAAGTCCTCCCTGACCTAACCCTACTCATTTTACTTTCTCTTCTCCACGATTCCATCGCTGTAGAGTCCAGATACGGCGGCCGTGACGCCTGGACAACGCTGGCGCAGGTGCTTGCCATCCTCACCGTCGTCGTTCGCCTTCGTGCCCGTCTACACGCATACTTTACCTTACCACTAAATGGGCCTTGTCGGGCCTTGTCAAGCCTGTCCAAAACCTATTTATGTATATATAGTACTTGAACACTCAAGCAATCAAAATTAAAATTGTAACCATAATTCAAAAAACTAAGCAATTCAAATAAACCTAAACATAACAATTATCCATTGTAATTCATCAATTTATCAACTCAATTCTAACATAAGCAATTCAATTCAATTAAATTAAACCTAAACATAAGCAATTCAATTCTAACCATAATTCTAAGCATAACAAATAAGCATAAAAATTCATCAATTTATCGATTTAATTCTAACATAAGCATAGTAAACATTATTCGCACTGTGTATACATTTTAACCCTAAACCCTAAACCATGCATGATTCCCTATTGTGTATCTATATAATTTGTAGGAATAATTCCCTATTGTGCATATGAATTTTAAAATGAAAACAAAAAAAATCCGAGCTCACCTTGCTGTGCCGGCGGGTCGGGGTCGGGTGCCGGCGGGTCGGGGCGGCGCCGGAGGGGCGGGGCTGCGGCCGGGAGGCGGGTGGCAGTCCGGCGGCGACAGCGGGGCGGCGAGGGGGAGCAGGCGGCGGGGCGGCGGCTCGGGGTCGGGTGCCGGCGGGTCGGGGCGGCGCCGGAGGGGCGGGGCTGCGGCCGGGAGGCGGGGGGCGGTCGGGCGGCGACGGCGGGGCGGCGTGCCGACGGCGGGGGTGGCGACGGGGAGCGGCGGCGGGGCGGTGGCTCGGGGGGCAGGCGGCGGCGGCGGGGCGGGCGGCTCGGGGGAAGGCGCGTGAAATGAAGGCGCGCACCGCTCGCGCATTTAGGTTAAACAATAACTTACGTCGGCTTAGTGAACTTACGTCGGCCCACTTCGCGGCCGACGTAAGTTAGGGCTAAATTACGTCGATCTCCTTAATTACGTCGGCTCTGGGCCGAGGCCGACGTGGGTAACTTTTATTACTGTCGGTCCCTTTACTTACGTCGGTCTACCGACGTAATTTATCTAACTTACGTCGGCTACTAGTAGCCGACGTAAGTTACTTACTTACGTCGGCTGGCCGACGTAAGTTGCCCCGGCCGACGTAAGTGATCGATATTCCTGTAGTGAGGACAATAAACTCATTGCAGTGCTAAAATAGGTACAAAATACAACAACGAAATCTGAAATGAAATTAATATTCCAAGAACAAAACTAAAATTTCAGCATGCAGGAAATCAATCCATGGAATTTCGGGTATTTTAGGTACCGGATCTCATTACGTGAATTTCCCGAAATTAATTCGAGTTTTGAGATTGTTTACCCAAAAATGCATTCGATTTTTGATTTTCGGGTTTTTTGCCCACCCCTAAAGTCATAGATTATTTTCTGAACTGTAGTAGGAAGCACTGAAGCAGAGCTTTCACATTTTCTTCCGCCTCTAAATGAAAGCTTGTTTTTACTAATGGCTATTTTTTTAAAAAAAAAGATATCTTTCAAACCATATATTCTTTAAAATATCCACTTATGTAACTGCCTTCCGATGTGGAGAAACACTATTAGAGCCTCCTGGTCTGGTAGTTACTTAAGATTATAATAGCTGTGCAGCCACTGCATGCTGCATCACAGTACAGCAATAATTTTTCGTTGCGAGTCCTGGCATGACTCCTCCATTGTGGAGGCTCTATGCTGTGACATCCAATAATGCTAAATGCTCTCTATAAAACTCCAATTTTGCTATTGTTCTTTGCAACTTACCGGATGTGCTTGTAAGCTATTTGTTTTATGAAGTTTAAAGATGCACCTATTATTTGTACATGATATGTGGTTATGAGATCACTGCTCTATGGCATAAGAATTTTCAGTATATCATATTATGATAAAAAAAAAGAGAATCTATAATATTTTCTTGAACTTTTAAATATATGTTTTTTGTAACACCGCAATATTCACTGAACAAGTTTTATGAGCATATTCCTTCTCATTGTGACAACTGGGAATGTTCCTGATGATTTTGTGCTATGTTCTGCAGGCGCTTCGGTACATGGCCAGTAGCAATACATATTGGAGTCAAGTATAGTGTAGTTTTAGAAGGGCCCGTTTGTAGTGGTAATCAAGTCACTGGATCTGGATGGCATACAAATCAGAGAAGAGGTGGCTTGCAGGTGAGTTCCAATGATTTTTTTTTTGCAGCACTTCGCTGTGAAACTTCTTTCCTGTTTGAAAAACATCTTAGTTTCTGCTTTAGTATCTTCAATCCGGCAAAGCGTACGACAATATTAGTCTTTGTGAGGAATTGTCATTCCTTTCCCTTGATGAATAGAAATGTAGTGTTAAGTATTTCTCTAGGCACAGTTGTTGGAAAATACACATGATATGTAATTAATTTGATAATCCGAAATAGCAAAACGACTAGAGCAGATCTACTAGCAATCAACATAAACAGTGCTAGTAATACACAAACAAGAACTAAAACGAATGTGAATAAATCGCTCATCAAATAAATCGAACCAGCCATAGTTCGAAAAATACACTTACAGATCATCCTGCTATGAAGTAGACGATGAAAGTGTTGAGGAAGATGGAAGTGCAGTGAGCGGCCGTGCGAACACACTTCCCAGAAACCTGATCACCGACACCCGTGCAGGTCTTCAGATTGCTGGCTTCGGTTCGGAGACACCGCTCTCCCTCGATCCGCTGCACGGCGGACGAAGGGATGGCAAGGCAAAAACGCGGCAACACAGAGCAGTTAGCAATCGCTTCAGATTCGATCTGTCATAATTTCAGGAAACTGTCCCTTGAAATCCCTCAACGTGCAACTAATGGGAGCAGTTATGAGCATTCGTGCATATTAAACGTGCACATGCAGTTATATCCCAAATTACTCCTCATGTTGACCTGACAGTCTAGGTGTTGATGAAATATTCTGGATAATATATGTGGCAGAAAATAAAGGCAGTGGAATAAAACTCGTCACGACGCGAATGCGCAATGTCGCAAGTCACAAGTCACGCGATGAACACGCGTAAAATCGTGAAACGCGCGCGCATGCGTGCGTGTGACTTTGTGTCTATAGTAGCAATCTTCATCTTCCTCATTATTCCCATTCTGAGAACCACTCCAAGAGTCACTATATATATTGGAGAACATCCATCTAGGTGGGCAATGTGGGACTAAAGTCCCCAGCCACCTCTTCACACTACCTTGTCTTTCCTTGAGGTGAGTTAGCCCAAATAAATGAGCCCATAAATGGGCTGCACCAAAGGGCCGAATCCCAACAATCCCCACCAACGGCCAAGGTCTACAAGTAACAATTCTGCGCTTTAATATACCAGCTTTGCACTGCACATCCGATACGGATTGAGCTGCACCTAGCATTCTATGATTCACATACTCACAACTTTTCAATGGACATAGCCTTGAAGTGTCAGTTTTGTGTGAGCAAGTTTCACATGAAAGCATCGCTGATACTAGGCCGCCTAAAACCATGCCTCAGGTTGGAGCATTACGGTCTTCTCTCGTGTCTATTCATGAGTTTGTTTGAGATTACCCACATCTCATAATTGCGACCTAACAGTCAAACTCATACAGGTGTGTTCTTACAAGTATACCCTGCAGGACGATATCTTGCCTATTTAGGCCTCAAAACATATTAAGACATTAAGTCAACCTTCCATGCAGTTCTGAGAGTACGCATCTACTAGCGTAAATGAGTAATAAATATGTACTCTCCAGTTATCCATACAACTTGTTTTTCCCAAGATCTACTTCACGGGATCTCCGATTACATAGTTTGGGTTACCATTGTATGATAATATCACGTGGGTCTCAAACTCATTTCCTTTGATGCTTCTTCAATTACAGCACGTGTTAATCCCTTAGTAAAAGGGTCTGCAAGATTTCTTTTAGTATTAATATACTCAACGACAATCTCTCTCGTATTTCTCAAATGTCTCACGGATTTGATTCGCCGTTTCACATATCTTGAGGACTTCAAATTTTCTTTTGCATTGCCTACAATTGTGATCATACTTTGATTATCACAATGCAAAAGAGTGGGCGGCATAGGTTTAACGACCAATGGCAAATTTATCATGAGTTGTTTCAACCACTCTGCCTCAGTTAGTGGTTGTCTCAGGTGCTACAAGTTCCACTTCCATAGTAGTGGTACTAAAGTTCCCAGCCACCTCTTCACACCACTTTAGCTTTCCTCCAGAGGAGTTAGCCCAAATAAATGAGCCTATAAATGGGCTGCACTAAAGGACCGTATCCCAACACCAGTGACCTGCTGATCTTAGGATAAAACTATTTAGTGGTATCAAGGAACAAATGGAGCATTTGTATTTGTATCATACGACGCTAAAGTAGGAGTGCCACATGCTCATTCACTATATATTGTGGAGTATAAGCTTCTAGAGATTAGGCAGCACTTGCTCATCAAGAAAACATCTTTGTTATTGACACATTAAATATGGTATTGCAGGAGTCGAGATTTATCGAAAAGCTTGTTGAGGATGGGAGAAATGGAAGGTCTTGCAGACAACTGCACACGGATTATGGTCTGGAATTTAGATTTGGAACCTACTCAACTGAACTACCCTAGTGGCTGGTCGCTGCAGAGGAACCTATATGTCGTTGTGCCTATAACATAACCCGTCTTGCCGCTCCTCTTATGTTTGCTCCACCTAGTGCGAAAGTGATGCCTTCCTGAACTTGGTAGTGTCCAGATCATGCGAAGCTTCTCTGCCGGGATCTGGTTCCAATAATGTCATACTAGTAACAGTTGAAAATAAGAAGCCTGACAAAAGAAAATTCTTTCTCCCTGCTGCATTATTTCCTATGTTCAATTCTTCCCCTTGTCTGTCAAGTTACATATAGGCTTGTACATTTACCCTTTTCGCCTCTATTCGTTACATACAAACATACCTTACATATGTGAAAGTATGCCTTCGCTTGCACCTGCTGGAGGCCACAGACAGACTCTCTTGATACATGAACAAAACTTAATCAAAATCATAGATTGGAGTTGATAACAGTGCACGATGGTTAGTCCCGGTTTCCCTGTTCATTTTACACAATGACAATGTACTTTTATGCTGTTTGTCATGAATTTCTTTTGTACGAGATCTCCTGAATGCTGTCAGGGCCAGGCACAGGCAAGTGCAGGCTGTGCACCGGCACAGGGCCCCCAATTTGGAGGGGCCCCACTTTTGAGCATTTTAGCTTATCTATTCCATTAATAATCTAATATATCTATGTTTAATTAGTCAGTTATTAGCAGCTAGTGCATTCAAGTGAGAGGGGACCGTCTCATCTCCAACTCCTGATATGTTGATCTCTTCTATATATCCTGAGTTCTGCTTAGGCTAACAAACATCTGATCATGATTCCTTGACATATCATATGCGCCAAGCCATGTCCTGACTCATGTTTGGGTCATTACGTACTGCGCCGCTCTATAAAATCTAGGTCGTGTGTGCATGTTGTCGACACCGATGCTCCCGAGCTAACGATTCACTCGGTGCCCCAACGTTGCAGTCTGCACACATAACACGGAGAACTGCCGAACAACAGACGATGAGGGATATTTTTTTCTTTCTCCGCCTGATGATGTCTTGTCTCGACCTACCTTGTGTCTCCAACCTGCCTTAACTTTGACTTCTGAATTCTGATCCGATCGCGCGCTTGTCTCCTTGGTAGTTTCCACGAATTTGAATTCTAAGGTCATACACTGCAGGTGCATGTGGCAAGACAACAGGTGCAACAACGATATTTTCGTTTGATATATACTATTGCTATGTAAGATGTTACTACAATATTTTTCAAAAAAATTGGATTTTTATATATGCTATTAATATATAAAATGGAATTAAATTATTACACTATATACATTATTATAGATTTATAGTCATATTTTTTATTGAGAAAGATCATATTTTAGTATTTTGTACAGGGCCTCAAATTTTAACGCCTCGGCCCTGAATACTGTGCTTGCTTGAGTTCTCTGGCTTTGCCTCTCGTTGGATGCAATTTATTCTGCCGTGTTAGTCCATAACTACCGTTTGCCAAAGCCTAGGGTTGTATTTGAGTTACTCTGTTACTCGAGTGACCGTGAGATCCCAATCCTGAGGTCTGTAGCCTTGCTTTCAAACGGTCCAAGAGACTTTTGAATATGAATGCTTCATGCGCTAGTACTCTCTTCGGATCTTTTTATTTCGTTAGTTCATTTTTTGAACTAACCGGTGACAAATACAAAGATCCGGAGAGAGTATTAAACATTCTTTAAAATTTCAAACCATATCAATGTGATTTGAAGCCAGAAACCAAACACACCCAGTTTCTTCTCATCAGTCATCTGAATAACTTCAAATGTAACTTAAAGCTTTGAGTGTAGAAATTTGAAAAGTTTCAGCCGTAAGCTTGACCTTCCGCTGTTTTTCTATTGTATGTATTCCATTTAAAAATTCTTGACATTAAGACAAGCAAATGTAGCTCAGTTTTGAACGAGATTGTTTGCCCTAATATATAAGAATTTGTACGTGGCAATGGAATAGTTCTCTATTCCAATTGTAACAGCAGAGTCCTGTGAATAACAAACACATCAAGTATGCAGACTAAATAGTAGCACCATTTAAACACGATGCGTAACGGCCCTGGACAGTTGGACTTGTGTCACAAGGACTTGTGTTCTTGTGGGTCGGCGGCGCTTCTCGTAAGTCATAACTCGATTCAGTGTAGGAATAGGCCATTTTAAGAAGAAGATCCAGGCGGTCTCCCGACGGCGGAGATACTAGGATTTTGGACGCGGCTTGTGCCAGAGTCGGATTCAAACTCGGGGCGCCGCGCGCGGATGACCAGTTGCACGCTCCATATAAGGCAAGGCCGCAAGGCTGGGGTATGGCAGAGACGCTTCTCTCCAGTTCTCATTCGATTCCACCTCATTAGTGATTACGCCGGGCAATTCGCGCAACGAGTTCACGATCGATGTCGCCGAGCTTCAGCAGCCCTAAGTGCTCTCTCGCGATGGTCGTCTACGACCCCGCCGCCGCGCAACTGCGCGCCGGCAAGCGGGAGCGCCAGGAGGAGGTGGTGGAGGCCTCCGCGTCCTCGTCGTCGAGGGACGGCAAGCGTGCGCGGCAGGAGGAGAAGGCGGAAGCCACCGCGTCGTCTTCGAACGCCAGCTTGGCGAGTGCAGTTGACCCGCACGCCGCCGCAGTTGCACCGCCGGTCGCCGCCTTCGACGTCGAGCCCATCAACGCCGAGCCGCCTCGGCAGCAGCCGCTGCCAGCCGCCAGGGAGGTGCCGCCGTGCCTTCGCGAGCATTTTCTCTCGGCGCTGGGGCTCCGCCCCGACCTACCCGTCCACTTCATCTGCGAGAAGGTCATGACGAGAACCGACGTGGACGGACAGCAGAACCGGTTCCGCATCCCGATCGAAGGCGTGGAGCACTGCCTCCGCGCGATCCTGACCCCCGACGAGCTCGAGGCCGCCAACCTCCTCCACGACCTGGCCCCGAGGCCGAAGCACAAGCCCACCAAAAAAAAGCCGACGGGCGACGCTGCCGCCGAAGACGGGAAGGAGGGCAAGAAAGAACCGAAAAAGAAGGGGAAGGTGCACGGCGGGCTGCCAGTGAAGCTGGTGGACCTCAACGCCGGCGTCAAGGAGCTGCAGATGTCGCGGTGGGACAGCAACGGGGCCAGCATCCTCAAGGGGCAAGGGTACGCCGACTTCATCCGCCGGTGCAGCTTCAGGGAGCACGACGCCCTCGAGATCTGGGCCTTCATGCAGCGCCCGGTCCGCATCTTCGGCGTGGACTTGCAGCACGGCGACGGCGTCCTGCACGTGCTCGTCGTCAACAAGAACCAGCAGCCGCAGCGGTGCTGCTACTGCCCCGTCCCGCACGCGCACTGATGAAGCCATCCGTCGCGGGTTTCGTGACGGCATAGGAAACCTGGGCTAGAATCTAGACTGTTGATTCTGTTGTGGACATACGATTTTTTCATTGTTGTGGGGAAATAACGTACGACTTGTATGTTAATAGCCTAATACACGAAGTGTTAGAACAACTTCCAGGCATTGTAGCTATCTCGGTTTAAGGCTAGATTACTGTATGTGCTTTGGTAATGTACCGCTAATGTTACCAATTATAAAGGATTCTGATACTTATTAGTGAAAGTCGATTTGTTACATGAACTTGAAGTCTTTTGCCTCTTTGGGCGTGTCAAATAGATCAGGGAAACTGTTGGTCTATGCAAGCTCGCAACAGCAGTCGTTAACAACTCGAATTTGGATCGTTCATCCATGGATACAATTTCAGACATGCAAAATATCTCTCTGCATGGCTACTAGATACCATTATAAAAAAGACAGTTACAAGGAATTAATATTTAGACTTGTTGATATGTCCTAGTGGTTAAGTAGATAGACTAGAAATCTGGCAGGCTTTGCCTGCGCAGGTTTGAATCCTGCCGTCGACGCATTTTTTTTTTGCAGCAACACTGCCACGTAGCCGCATTTAAAGGGGATAGAATTATAAAAAAAATACTTTTTATGGATAACATTCGATTAACAAAAACTTAGATCTTCTTAGTCCAACCTTCTATAATCTCGAGGCGAGATTCCACTTAAGGTGGTAGAATTGTAATACTCATTATTTTCTTCTTCCCTCTCTCTCACTGTGTGCGGGCGCCAAGTGTCATACCTTTCTTCCTCCAACCGCACGCTTTGCGGGTAATTCATCGAACAAATCGTGTGCGAGCCGCGCTCCGCCAACCGTCATGCCGATTCTCACCCATCCCGCGCCTCCGCCCACATAACCCACGTTCCATGGCAACCGCACAATATCAAACAACCGTTTCTCCTTCAAATACTCGTTCACTCCTTTTTCCATATTCTCTCCACCGTGAAACCCAACTGCCACCACTAGTGTCGACGTCGTTCCAGTCGCTTCTTCCATCTTTTCTTCGATCTAAATTCTTCATAACATTTGCCTTGCCCTAGAACCCCCCCCCCCCCCCCCCCCCCGACATGTTGTCGCCGAGGAATCGCCACCGGAAAGCCCTCTCGACGAAGACCAACGCGGCACGTCGACCTCCCACATTGCTACTCCTTTCCTGCGTCGTTTCTGTGCCTGCAACCTCGTTAGATGAGTTCTAGGCGAACCCTCCTTCGTTTTTGGTATCCATGAACTAGTGTATGCGTTTTTCCACTTGGATTGCATGCTCCGGCGTGGTCTTGCAGGTGGCTATGGTGACACAACTGTACTAGCCAGAGGTAGAAGAAGCACATGGCTTCTTTTGTTTCCTGGCCTTTGGATTCATAAGGTGTGGTGTAGATTAAAAGCTTAGATACCCCTTTATTGTTTTAAATCCAGTCCATCCATCTAGAATCTGACGGCTAGAATTAAATCAAGTCACACCCCTTTGCAGTTTTACACCAAGGCCCCTTATTCTTGCAACCTAGTCCCTAGACTTTGAATTAATATTGTTTAAGCTTCTGTTTTCACACTTTAGACCCTAGACTTCTCTGAAATTCGGTCAAACTGAGAAAATAAAGGTTTAGACCCCTGAATTATAACACAATTAATATTTAAGCCCCTGAAGTATTATTTAAAGATGCTGGAATATTTTCTAAAATCGATTTGGTGAGTTGAAAGCATTTATAAATGATATAATGAATATAGAAACAATAGTAAATTAGTATTAATTCTTTTTAGTCTAAAATAAAATTATAGATGCATATAAAAATATATTTTGACCATGGAAAAAATTAATAAAAATGTTATTAGCTATATATAAATACTAAAAATGGAGAATTAATGTAGAAATAGTAAGAACCTTATTTATAAAACCTTTATTGCAGAAATAAAATAATAAAGTGCATATAAAAATATATTTTAACTATGGAAAAATCATTAAAAATGTTTTTAGCCTATAAATAAATACTAAAAATAGTAAATGCATTTCTCTGGCTATGAAAAATAATAAATACTTTGTAAGGATGTATTATCATAGGATTTTATGCTTATGTGAATATTTTGGTGTATTATTCTTGAATGTTTTTATTTCTCTTTTGACATTAGTTTATACTCATTCACAAACTGCCACCATTAGTGTCGCCGCCGTTCCAGTCGCTTCTTCCATCTTTTCTTCGATCTAACTTCTCCATAACATTTGCCTTGCCCTAGAACATCTCCCCGACACGTTGACGCCAAGGAATCGCTGCTAGAACGCCCTCTCGACGAAGACCAACACCGCACGTCGACCTCCCACATTGCCACTCCTTTCCTGCGTCGTTTCTGTGCCTGCAACCTCGTAAGGTGAGTTCTAGGCGAACTCCTCCTTCGTTTTTGGTAGCTAGGGATCAGTTTATGCATTTTTCCACTTAGATTGCGTGCTCCGGCGTGGTCTTGCAGGTGGCTATGGTGACACAACTGTACTAGCTTGAGGTAGAAGAAGCCCATGGCTTCTTTTGTTTCCTGGCCTTTGGATTCATAAGGTGTGTTGTAGATTAAAATCTTAGCAGTCCATCAATCTAGAATCCGACGGCTAGAATTAAATCAAGTCATACCCCTTTGCGGTTGTAAGGATCGAATGCCCAAGAGGGGGGGGGGGGGGTGAATTGGGCTTCTTTTAAAAATCTAAGCAATAAAACTTAATCCCTAAAAGCCCAATTCCCTACGCAAACAATCTATGCATTGAAGTAAATAGCAACTTCGCGGAATATAAAATGCATAAATGTAAGGGAGAGGAAGAGGATGCAAACTCCTGAGGAGACACAAGGATTTATCCCGTGGTTCGTCAAGATCGTCAAGATCTTCCTACATCCATGTTGTGGCACCCACCAAAGGGTATAGCCATACCCAAGTCACCGAGACGAGGGATCTCCACTATTCTTCTCCGTTTGCCAACCTCGACAAGGTGGAGCTCAAGCCTTGTACAACTTCGACCCTCTGGGCTTCCACAAACGCCTTGGCAAGCTCCGGAAGTCTCTCACAGTTACAAACACCAAGGGACACTCCCTTAAGGCTCTCACTATCCTAGAGATTCCACTCACCTAGAATGGAGGCACAAGAGCTCTCTCTCTAGCTAGCTCTAGCCTATCTCTTGGTGTGTAGGTGGTCGAAATGATGTAGAAATGATGGCTCTTGGTCTTGAACGCTTGTGGATGTGTTGAGAATGTCTTGTGATCAAGACTTGTCGATTTGGCAGGTTTAGGGGGTATTTATGGCCAGCCTCCACGAAATAGCTGTTGGAAAAGTAGACTGACAGAACTTTTCTGCGAACACCGGATGATCCAATGTCTCCCCTTTAGTTATCATCGGTCAAGTTTACTTTAGCTGACGTCATTGTATCAGATATGACCGTTGTTAGACCGATGTTGCACCTGTCTTCTCATCGGATGATCCGGTGGCTCTTCCTCCAGAATTGGCTCAAACTTGATGCTTACTGGAGTGATTGACCGATGTGTATATTTTTGTACATCGGATGATCCGGTGCTACACTTGGTCCAAGGATATTGCAAACTGTACCGATGGACCGATGTAGCCTAGCTCTTAACATCGGATGATCCGGTGAGTGCTTTGTTCTGAGGTCTTCTTCTGCTGAACCAACTCGACCGATGTGTTGTTCTCAGAAATCATCGATTGATCCGATGAGTTGATTTTGTTTGCTTCGAGTTGTTTCTAAGTGATTCTTTTGTGTCTTGCTCGATTGACCTCTTATACTTTTGTTGGAAATATATTTATGATGATTTTCAAGCATTAAGTGTCATTAATTGTGGTTGAATGACTTTGTCATAAGAGCTTTCACTTCTTGTCTTCATATCATTGATTTGATCTCATAAATTGATTGTTTGGGGGTCTCCAATGACATATTAATTTCATTTGATTGAGTGATTATGAGAGACCTTGCATCCACAAATTCATTAGTAAAGTCCAATGATTGTCATTAATCACCGAAACCATACCTCATGGGGGCCTAGATGCTTTCAATCTCCCCCTTTTTGGTGATTGATGACAACACAACAATTGAAGCACAATAGTAATGAATTTGATAGTACAAAACTTAAGAGGATATGCAATGAATACAAGATTATCACACTTGATAGTAATGAATTTGAAGGCTCAATCAAGGAATAACTCAAGTGAATAAGTGATCATAACACCAAATAAGCTCAATCAATTGATTAATAACTTAAGAGTACTCAATAAACACCAAATGAGTAGCGAAATCATCGAATTACAAAAGATAATAGCAAAAACACCCCAAATTACAAAAGACAATATAGATAAACTCCCCCTAAGGCTAGGACACTCCCCCTGAGACTAAGCTACCCCCCCTGACTCCTCTAAATCTTCTCCCCCTTTGGCATCAAGACACCAAAAAGGGATCCGAGTGCCTAAGGACCCTGAGTACTAGGCGCGATGACGAACTGGTCACTTTCGGGAGTGCTGTCATCGGAGCTGCTGCCTGGAGTAGAAGTGGAAGGAGTTGTCGAAGCTGTAGGAGCCGCCGTCGGTGCCTGCTGAGTAGGAGCTGCTGGAAGAGGGGCACTGACGACGGATGCTGGCGTCTGCTGGAACAGTGTCGTGGCCGGCAGTGGAGAGTGAATCGGTGCGTCGGGAGCCAGCAGTGGAGACATGCTGATCGTAGCGATCGGCGTGGTCCGTACCGGAGCGGCAGCTGGAGCAAGGACAGGTGGAGGTGGAGCAACTCCTGGCAGCTGCGACGGGAGGGCAATCCCGGTCTGAGTGTAGAGGTTGGTGATCAACCCCAGGATGCCCATCATCACCTGCTGCGTCTGCTGCTGCTGGTCGAGGGAGCGCTGGTGCATCTGGTCGATCAGCCCAGTCAGCCGGTCAGTGTCCTCTCGCCTCTCACGGGCGATCTGGCGCTGCATCTCCTCCTGCTGCTGCTGGAGCTCCAGAAGGCGTGCGGCCTGCTCCGCTCGGGCCTGCTCAGCTGCAAGCCGGTCCAAGCACTGCTGCTCAACCATCTGCTGCAGAAGTGAGGTGAGCTCTGACGGCTGAGAGACATGTGCCTCTGTGATGGGAGGTGGAGTAGGGGGTGGCACTATAGAGCCTCCAGCCTCCGCGTCGTGCTGCCTGGGTGAGGGAGGAGGTCGAAAGTACTCCTCAACGCTGTCATCGGTGTCCCTCTCGGACCATATATGCTGTAGGTCCTCACCCTGAGCCTCTGCCTCAGCCAACCTCTCATCCTCCTTCTCCAGATCCGACCAGTCCTCCTCAGATAGACAAGCTCGAACCTGACGCTCAACTGGACGACCAAGGCGGCGGTCTCCAGGAGCTGGGGCACGGTAGTGACCGAACCGTGTGACACTCTCGTTAGTGAGACGGTCATGCACGGCGGACTCCTCAGGGACCATCATGGAGAGCAGGTAGCTGATCCTGTGTTCGAACACAAGCTGCCTCATCATGCCCAATCCGTCAGTGATCACATCCTTCATCTCGCATATGAGGACGTCCACAATATCAAACTCCATCCCATTCATGATGTAGAACAGGAGGGTCTGCTGCAGACTGGTGAACCCCTCTAAGTAACCTGACCTCGGCAAGAGAGTGCGGTGCAAGGCAAGGTGCACTGTGTGCGCAGCAGGAGTCAGTAGTGCCGGTACCCTCGGCTGGTCTGGAGAGAAGGTCGGTCCAAACAAAGAGCAAATCTCCTCCAGTGGTGGTGCCACTCCTCCAGTGAGCGGTCTCCTCGGTGGTTTTGCCTGACCATACACCCTCTCATGCACGCAAGTGTCGTGCAGGTCCACTCCCAGCAGCTGTGCAAGCGTCTGTCTCGTCAGGTGATGGTGATGTCCCATGAACATGAAGTCAATCGACCTGCGGCCCTCAGAGACGTAGAGGGTAGCGTAGATCACGCGGACCCAATCTTCCACATATGCACTCCTCTCATAGGACATCAGCTGGACCAGCCCTCTGTACCTCTCAAAGTAGGGTCATATCCCCGTCTCTGCAGCCAGGGCGAGCTGATCCCAATCCAGAAAGTTATGCTGGAATAACTTGTGGCCTCGGCGTCTATAGGTCTCATAGAGTGACGCTTGTGTCACAGTCCAGAAACGACTGTCCACAAGAGCCTCTCTAGGCTGCGGGTACCACTCCTCAAGCAAGATACTCCATCTGAGTCTTCGGAGCTGCTTGGCCTTCATCTTCCGGTAATCAGTCAAACGGACACCTTCACCGACACGGACGATGGTGTCCATCTCGTAGATGGATCTCTGGGCCTCCCTGTCCTCATGACGATCGACAGCTGTCGGTCTCGGATGTGGTGCTGCCGCGGGATGCCCCCCACGGGTCCGGGCTGAGTGCCGGCGGACGAGTGACTCTTCCGGCTCTTCTTCGGCCTCGGACTCATCGATCACGGGAGGTGCCTCGGATGAGCCTCGCGGATCCTCAGTGATCCTCCTCAGCCACGCTCTCGCTCCTCGGCGGCGCGAGCGGCCATCAACGCCTTCTTCCCCTCCTTCGAGAGCTTCTGCTTCTTTGCGGCCGGCTCCGCAATGGCCTTGCCCTTGTTCTTCTTGTCGCGAGCCATTGCGATCGGGTGATGCACGAGAATGAAGTATGATCGCGGCCGACAACCCTAGCGGTGAAGAGATGGCGACGGTGGAAGCACCACGACGGCGATGTGCTCGGGGCGATGGTGGTGCACGGGAGGAGGCGACGCTTGGGTGCTGTGGTGGTGAGGGAGAGCGGCGACAGCGCTGGGGTGGAGCAGCGATGACGACTGCGGTAGAGGTGAGTGGCGGCGGTGACTGCGGTGGTGGAAGCGAGTGGCGGCGGCTGTTACTCCGGACGGCGGTGGTGTGGTGCAGCGACGGCCGGGCGGCGGCGGCGGCCGGAGGGCAGCGGCGGCGCAGGGCGAGCGAGACAGCGGCGGTGGAAGGTGAGGCGCGGGTGACAGGATCGGGAGAGAGAAGAGAGGAGGAGAACGGCCGTTTAAATAGTGGGTCCCAAACCCTAGCCGTAAATTTAACACCGGATGGACCGATGTAGAAATGATAGAAGCATCGGGCGAATGACACAGTAAGGGTATTCAAGGAGGTACCGTTGACATCGGATGGATCGACGTGGAAGGGAATATCTCGGCGGAATTCATCACAGTTCCAGAATTGTGCACATCGGATGGACCGATGTTTTTCAGAATGAACTCGTCGGATGATTTGAGATACTGACTAAACTGGCCCTTGGCTTTTGAACACCAACTAATTGATGATGGTCTGACCTAAGCATCGGATAATCCGATGACTATAAAACAACAACATCCCATATATGTCCTTTGACCAAACAAACAAACAATGAGAAACACATGTCTTAGGACTTTTTGGGCAACCCCTTACCCCTCAAAAATGCTAATATGCCAATAACTTGGCTAATCCTTAAAGCATATAGAACACCAAAGAAAATAGGAAGGAAATCATCCAAATAAAATGTAAGGCCCATGCTTTGTGAGCTAGAGTATGAAGACTTCTATTTCTTTAGAGCATGTTCCTCTAGGCATTAATGCACCTAACATTTTGTTCTTTCCACCACATATGAGTTGAGATATTGCATTTCAAACAAGTATCTTTCTCATGAGGTGGGTTCCCCTTTGTGACAATCTACCGTATGCAATGCCAAACATTTTATAATGCAAGAAATTACAAGTCTATATGGCAGACATCATGCAAGGCATAAAATAAATCTATCTTGCCAAATTTGAACCTTTGAAAGGCTTCTTCAGGGAGAGCCACTCTCCAAACCTTGGGGAAACCCAAAGAACCTCCATCCCAAGCTAACCCTTGCTCACCCCTATCCTTTGAGAGTTAGTCAAGACCTATATGAGATGCATTCTTACATGACGTTCGTTGCATCTAGCACATTTAACTCACTTCTTAGCCTAGAAAAAGTTTTCTCATCTAGTGGTTTAGTGAAGATATCCGCCAATTGTTCTTCGGACCTAACACCTCGCAATGAGATGTCTCCCTTAGCTTCATGGTCCCTCAAGAAACGATGGCGAATATCAATGTGCTTAGTGTGGGAGTGTTGAACAGGGTTTTTAGCTATCTTAACCGCACTTTTATTGTCACAAAGGAGAGGCACACAACCAAGTTTAATACCAAAGTCCAAAAGGGTTTATTTCATATAAAGAATTTGGGCACAACATGCACCGCCCACAATATATTCCGCTTCCGCCGTGGACAAGGCGACAAAATTTTACTTCTTGCTAGACCAAGATACTAGGGAACGCCCAAGCAAGTGGCACCCACCGGAGGTACTCTTGCAATCCACGCGGCATCCGGGAAAGTCCGAATCCGAGTATCCCAAGAAATGGAATTTTGCACCTTTAGGGTACCACAAGCCCATACTAGGTGTATGATTAAGATACCTAAGTATCCTAGGACCGCCTTCCTATGCGATTCTTTATGTGCCGTTTGAAAGCGAGCACACAAGCATACACTAAACATGATATTGGGCCTAGATGCGGTAAGATAAAGCAATGAGCCAATCATAGAACGGTAGTTAGATTGGTCAATAGGTTTACCGTCCTTATCCACGTCGAGATGACAATTTGTTGCCATTGGAGTGCTTCTTGAGCTACAATCTCCCATCTCAAATTTCTTCAAGAGGTCCTTGGTGTACTTCTCTTGATAGACGAAGGTCCCCTCTTGAAGTTGATTGATTTGAAATCCAAGGTAGAAGTTGAGCTCTCCAATCATCGACATCTCGAATTCCACCCCTTGATGGACTTCCAATGATTTGGTCCATCGGATGCACCTTGGAGATGCGTCCATGCCTCATAAGTGGTTGTGAAGCACTTGGCGAAGGTGATGCGTGTTGCTCCTCTTGTGGTTGGACTTGATCATGGACTTCTTCTTCTTCTTGATGTTGTTGTGCTTGTGAGTCTTGAGTCGGCAATGGATCATCCTTCTCTTCTTCGTCAACTTGAGGCGCCATTGAAGTGTTGATGTTGGAACTTGAAGCTCCCACTTGATCGTGGCTCTCCTCAACTTCAGGCTTGATGTCTCCAATGGTCATGTTCTTCATGGCTTCTCGTAGAGGCTCATCATCTATTTCATCATGACCAAAACTCTCCTCTTGGGAGCCATTAGATTCATCAAACTCAACATCACAACTTTCCTCAACTAAACCAGAGGTTTGGTTGAATACTCGATATGCTTTTGAGTTTGATGCATAACCAAGAAATATACCAACATCACATCTTCTTTCAAACTTACCGAGCCTTTTCTTGCGGTAGATGTAGCACTTGCATCCAAAGACTCGAAAGTAGGAAATGTTGGGCTTTCTCCCAATGAGAAGCTCGTACGGGGTCTTTTGAAGTAGTCGATGGAGATAGACCCTACTTGCGGCATGGCACGCTGTGTTGATTGCTTCGGCCCAAAACTTCTCCAACGTGCCATAGTCATCAAGCATTGCTCTCGCAAGAGTGATGAGTGTCTTGTTCTTCCTTTAAACGACATCGTTTTGTTGAGGAGTGTATGTGGCCGAAAACTCATGTTTCACGCCTTCACGGTCACACCACTCCCCAATGTTGTAGTTTTTGAATTCGGTGCCGTTGTCACTCCGGACCTTGATGATGGGAAGTTGAAATTCCCTTTGAGCGCGGTTGGCGAAGGTCTTGAACACTTCCGGAGTTTCACTCTTGTCACCTAGAAATAGAGTCCAAGCATAGCGAGAGTAGTCATCAACTATAACAAGACAATAGAGGTTACCGCCAAGGCTTTGATATGTGGACGGTCCGAAGAGGTCCATGTGGAGTAGCTCAAGTGGCTTGGAGGTTGACACCATTGTCTTCATTGGATGGTGTGAAGCAACTTGCTTCCCGGCTTGACAGACGCTATAAAGCTTGTTCTTCACAAAAGTGACATCCTTCACGCCGGTCACCATCCCAAGCTTGAATGACTTCTTGAGTTTGCTCATCCCAATGTGCGCTATGCGTCGGTGCCATAGCCAACCCAAGCTTGTCTTAGTGAAGAGACAAGTGGTCAAGCTAGCATTCTTGTTGGAGAAGTCTACTAGGTAGAGATGTCCATGCCGAAATCCTTTGAAGACTATGTCTTGGCTTGTTTCACTACTCACAACAACATCATTTTTGCTAAATATGCGTGTTAGTCCAAGATCACATAGTTGTGCAATGGAAAGTAAATTAAAACTAAGTGACTTGACATACAAAACATTGGAAATGGATAAATCATTTGAAATAGCAATTTTACCTAACCCAATTACCTTTCCCTTAGAGTTATCACCAAAGGTGACTTGTTCATGATTGTCGGGGTTTTCTATGGTGGTGAACATACCATCATTGCCGGTCATATGTTGGGTGCACCCGCTATCGAGTACCCAATGCTTTCCTCCGGCTTTGTAGTTCACCTACACACATGAATTCAATTTTTAACTTTAGGCACCCAAGCCAACTTAGGTCCTTGTATGTGTGATACAAGTGTCTTTGGGACCCAAAGTTGCTTGGGGAGCTTCCCCTTCATGCCCTTCATGTCCTTGCCAATGAACCTAGTCTTCACCTTGCCATCTACTTTACTCAAGAGATAATAACGATCATTGAAAGTAGATTTGTAATTAATGGGCAACTTGGGAGAGGGTCGGTTAGGAAGAGGACACTCCCTTGTGTGGTGACCGGTGACCTCACAATGTTGGCAATAAGAACCAACTTCCTTGATGAAGCTTGTTCTAAGCTCCGGTGAGGGCACCTTTCCTTTGTTAGGCACCGGGAAGGATCCAAGTCCTCTCTTGTTGAAGGCCTTTGCTTGTTGGAAGAGTATTTCCTTGTGTTTGACTTCCCCTTTTGAAATTCTAGCCACACTAGTGCGGAGACTCTCAATTTCTTCCAACAAGTCCTTCTCTCTAGCGTTTGCTTTCAAAGACAAAGACTTGTTCAAGGCATTAGTGACATGAGAAGTAATGGATATCCTATCATTAAGAGTTTGCTTCTTTATATTTTTCAACTCTTGATCAAGCACGTCATGAGCAAGGTTAAGTGTTTGATGTTCTTGTACTAACTTGTTGTGCTCTTCCAAGAGTGTTTGGTGTGCTAAGTTAAGCTCATGATTATCTAACTTGATTTTAGCCTTTTCTTCCTCAATTTGCATGACATGAGATTTGAGCGTGTCATGCTCTTTGAGTATGCTTTCATACTTGTCAAGCAAATCGAGGTTAGCACTCTCAAGTCTAGCATGAGTTTCTTCAAGAGCTTTAACCTTACTCTTTTCCCTCTTAATGATAGCATGATATTCATTTATCAAAGAAGTTAAATCATCGGGGGGAAGCTCATCATCGCTAGAGTCGTCACATACCTTGGTGTTACCTTTCGCCATGAGGCACATGGGCGGTGGATGAAGAGGTGAGTCATCATTGTTGGCAATGGCGAGGCTGGCCAAACTTTCTTCTTCCACTTCACTCTCTTCATCACTTGTTTCTTTGTCGGTGACCCATTCATTTGCCTCACACATGAACACCTTTTGTGGGACATTTCTCTTCTTTGGGAAGAGTCTTGCCTTCTTTCCCTTGTCATGTTTCTTCTTCCCAAAGGCTCTTGGTTTGGGTTTGGCCTCTTCTTCATCATCATCACTTTCTTCAAGCTTGCGATGCTTGCTCTTGTGGTTCTCTCTTCTTTTGTCCGGTTTTGGACAATCATAGGAGATGTGGCCTTGATCACCACAATTGTAGCAAGTCTTGTGATCATCTCTCCTTGGTAGAAACGCTTTCTTCTTGGGATCAAAGGTGTATCCCTTCTTGGTAATCTTGGAGTTCAAGCGTGAGAACTTTCTCATCATCAATGCAAGCTCATCATCATCATCTTCACTTGATACTTGCTCTTCTTCACTTGAGCTAGGCTCAACCACCTTCTTCTTCTTGAGGCTTGTTTTCTTGGTGGAGGCCTTTAGAGCAATTGTTTTTGAAGATGATTGCTCCATCATCCAAAGCACACTCATCTCATGAGTGTGAATTTCTCCAATGAGCTCCGAAACTTCAATGTGGTCAAGAGGCTCTTTTTGGAGCATGGAGTTGATGATGTTGTACTTTGTCTTGGGAAGGAGCATGAGGATCTTGCGGTTGATGAGTCCCTTGTCAAGAGAAGCAATGTCAAGAGCATTAATTTCCTCAATAAGTACATTCAAGCGAGAGAACATCTCATTGACATTTTCATGAGGTAGCATCTTAAATTCATCATATTTTGCTTTAAGCATGTGATATTTAAGTTCCTTGACTCGAGAAGAACCCTCAAGAATCTCTATTAAGCAAGCCCAAATTTCATAAGATTTTTCTTTGCTAGCAATCCTAGCAAACACATATTGACTAATACATTCATAGATTGCATTCCTAGCTTTAGCATCCCATTTAATTTGATCACCAACATAATTGTGTTCTCCAAACCCCGCGTGGGTCGCTTCCCATACTTCGGGAGCAATAGCCTCTAGATAAGCGCGCATGCGTGCTTTCCAATAGGCAAAGTTCTTGCCCTCGAAGATAGGAACAGAACCCCCAACCTTGGCCATTTTAGCTCTCTAGCGGTGAAGCTAGAATGATCCTATGAGTAACCTTGCTCTGATACCAATTGTAAGGATCGAATGCCCAAGAGGGGGGGTGAATTGGGCTTCTTTTAAAAAATCTAAGCAATAAAACTTAATCCCTAAAAGCCCAATTCCCTACGCAAACAATCTATGCATTGAAGTAAATAGCAACTTCGCGGAATATAAAATGCATAAATGTAAGGGAGAGGAAGAGGATGCAAACTCCCGAGGAGACACAAAGATTTATCCCATGGTTCGGCAAGATCGTCAAGATCTTCCTACATCCACGTTGTGGCACCCACCAAAGGGTATAGCCACACCCAAGTCACCGAGACGAGGGATCTCCACTATTCTTCTCCGTTTGCCAACCTCGGCAAGGTGGAGCTCAAGCCTTGTACAACTTTGACCCTCCGGGCTTCCACAAACGCCTTGGCAAGCTCCGGAAGTCTCTCACAGTTACAAACACCAAGGGGAACTCCCTCGAGGCTCTCACTATCCTAGAGATTCCACTCACCCAGAATGGAGGCACACAAGCTCTCTCTCTAGCTAGCTCTAGCCTATCTCTTGGTGTGTAGGTGGTCGAAATGATGTAGAAGTGATGGCTCTTGGTCTTGAACGCTTGTGGATGTGTTGAGAATGTTTGGTGATCAAGACTTGTCGAATTGACAGGTTTAGGGGGTATTTATAGCCAGCCTCCACGAAATAGTCGTTGGAAAAGTAGGCTGACAAAACTTTTCTGCGAACACCGGATGATCCGATGTCCCCCCTTTAGTTATCATCGGTCAAGTTTACTTTAGTTGACATCATTGTGTCAGATATGACCGTTGTTAGACCGATGTTGCACTTGTCTTCTGATCAGATGATTCAGTGACTCTTTCTCCAGAATTGGCTCAAACTTGATGCTTACTGGAGTGATTGACCGATGTGTATATTTCTGTACATCGGATGATCCGGTGCTACACTTGGTCCAAGAATATTGCAAACTGTACTGATGGACCGATGTAGCCTAGCCCTTAACATCGGATGATCCGGTGAGTGCTTTGTTCTGAGGTCTTCTTCTTCTGCTGAACCAACTCGACCGATGTGTTGTTCGCAGAAATCATCGGTTGATCTGGTGAGTTGATTTTGTTTGCTTCAAGTTGTTTCTAAGTGATTCTTTTGTGTCTTGCTCGATTGACCTCTTATACTTTTGTTGGAAATATATTTCTGATGATTGTCAAGCATTAAGTGTCATTAATTGTGGTTGAATGACTTTGTCATAAGAGCTTTCACTTCTTGTCTTCATATCATTGATTTGATCTCATAAATTGATTGTTTGGGGGTCTCCAATGACATATTGATTTCATTTGATTGAGTGATTATGAGAGACCTTGCATCCACAAATTCATTAGTAAGGTCCAATGGTTGTCATTAATCACCGAAACCATACCTCATGGGGGCCTAGATGCTTTCAGCGGTTTTACACCAAGGCCCCTGATTCTTGCAGTCTAGTCCCTAGACTTTGAATAAATATTGTTTAAGCTTCTGTTTTCACACTTTAGACCCTAGACTTCTCTGAAATTCGGTCAAACTGAGAAAATATTGGTTTAGGCCCCTAAACTTTAGTTTAATTGGTGAATTAACCCCTAAATTATAACACAATTAATATTTAAGCCCCTGAAATATTATTTAAAGGTGTTGGAATATTGTTTAAAATGCATTTAGTGAGTTGAAAGCATTTATAAATGATATAATGAATATAGAAACAATAGAAAATTAGTATTAAATCTTTTTAGGCTGAAATAAAATTATAGATGCATATAAAAATATATTTTGACCATGGAAAAAATTAATAAAAATGTTTTTATCTATAAATAAATACTAAAAATTGAGAATTAATGTAGAAATAGTAAGAACCTTATTTATAAAACCTTTATTGCAGAAATAAAATAATAAAGTGCATATAAAAATATATTTTAACTACGGAAAACTCATTAAAAATGTTTTTAGCCTATACATAAATACTTAAAATAGTAAATAAATAGTAAATGCATTTCTATGGCTATAAAAAATAATAAATACTTCGTAAGGATGTATTAGCATAGGATTTTATGCTTATGTGAATATTTTGGTGTATTGTTCTTGTCGGTACCCTATGTACCGGATACCCCTTGGGATTGCAAAGATCACAAGGAAACTCCATCTACCAGATTTGAAGACCTCCGAAGGTCCCATATGTCAGGCATAATCGGTCCTGCTTCCCCGACATAGTTAGTCCCAGGGCCGCCACGTGTATCATAAGACCGGGACTACCGCCCACACACGGGAAAGCTCCGGACGAGATAGTAGTATGGCACCCCCGGACCTAACCCCAGACAGAGGGAAGCTCTGGTACTGACACGTGTCCAATAGCACCGGACCTACCCGTCCACGACGGTAAGCTCCGGAGTTGCCACGTGTCCGAACCGTCGGACCTTCAACTTCAACAATCAGGCTGGTGGACCCTCAACGGCTCACACCTTCAAGGGACAATCAAGGACTTCAAGACCCGATTAAGTGTCATTAATACCATATTAATGACACACGATCGAAAGGCCCTTAATACTAGTAACGGCACTGTCAAGGCCTGTTACCACGCTATTAAGGGTAATTAACCTCATTAACTATGTATCAAACATTAGTAACCACCGGGGCCACATGTCGGGTCGGGCTAACAGTGTAACGACCAGTCCTTGTACTATAAAAGGATTGTTCGACAATACACAAAGGAGACCTCTCCAGACGGTTTCTAGACTCCCGGACCTAGACGAGCTTCTTCTTCTAGAGCTTCTTCTAGACTCACACGCTCAATACAACACCAACACACTCCGTGGAGTAGGGTATTACGCTCAGGCGGCCTGAACCACGTAAATCTCTGTGTCTACTTCTCATTCACCTTCTTGAATCTCTGCACGCCCATTACCGAACTACAACTCCACGATCTACCAACAGTAGTATCGGGAGATCTGCCGGATCCAAACACCGACAGTTGGCGCGCCAAGTAGGGGGCGCCCGAGATTTCAAGAATGGTGAACTCAGCTGCTGGATCGTCCAACGACAACCCCGCTGCTCAACTTGCTGGAGGCAACCCCTCCAACATGCAGCAACCAGCCGGTGCCACAGCTCCAGCAGGAGTCATGCCTCCACCGCCATCGCCTGCACCAGCAAATCAAGCTGGGCAGCATGACGGTGCATCCACATCGGTCACAGCGTCGGCTAATAACAACAACCCCGAACACGCGCTCCATGCAGCGCGTGCTCTTCTCCAACGCCCACCACCTCTGGGTGCATCTCAGGGTGCAATGGAGCAGTGGAGGGCTGACGTGGAACATCTGGTTGCAGCAGCGGCCGACCACATCAGCAACCAAGGTCCTCCCCCTTCAGGGCGGGCCCCATCGCAGCATCAGACTTTGTCGGGCAGACTTGGTTCGCATGCTTCCCAAAATAGGAGGCGTGCTACATCTCAGCAAGTTATGTCGCTACCTTCCGGGGTGCGACACACTCATACGGTAACCAGGCTTTCGACTCACGACTTCCGGGCAGAGCTTGATCGCCGTTACTATCAACAGGACGACTGCGTCCATATCGAGCGTGCTAGCGAAAGGCAAGAAGCTCGAGACAGTCCTGCTCCCAAGGGAGTAGGAGGAGGCTATTCTGCCCTGGCCATGCACCTATGCATGGTCAGATGGCCACCAAAGTTCCAGTCTCACCTACCGGAGAAATTTGACGGGACTGTTAATCCCGCTGAGTTTCTCTAGATTTACTCCACCGCAATCCTTGTGGCCAGAGGTAATGAGGCCGTAATGGCCAACTACTTCCCAGTGGCCTTGACTGGGACCGCCAGGTCCTGGTTCATGAGCATTCCTCACAACTCTATCAATAGTTGGGAGAAATTGTGCCAACAGTTCACCACCAATTTCGGGAGTTCATACACCCGACGAGGCACTGAACTGAATCTTTTTGCTGTCGTGCAAAAGGGGGGAGAATCCCTGCGCTCATTTATCCAGAGGTTCTCCCAGGTACGAAACACTATTCCTTCTATCTCCAGCGCCTCTATTATTGTGGCATTTAGACAGGGCGTATGAGATAAGAAGATGCTGGAGAAGCTGGCGATCAAGGAGATCACCAGCGTCACGAAGCTCTCCAGCTTGGTAGACAAGTGTGCCAAAGCTGCAGAGGGCCGTGAAATGCACTCCAAACCACCTCCAGAGGATGGTAAAAAATCCTCCAAAGGCGAAGCCACTACCCCCGGGAGTGGAAAAAGGAAGAAAAAGTCCAATGGCAAGAAGAAGCCGTCGGTCGACACATCTACTGCTGCAGTTGCTGCAGCTCTGGGTGGCCGGGGGCCACGCCCCGAGAAACGACCTCGGCCGTCCTCTGAATACAGTGGCAACTCCAAAGTGTGGTGTCCTATTCACAAGTCGAACAACCACAACTTGGAAGACCGTCGGGAGGTCCAAAACCTTGCTGAGCGCTACAACAAGCGCCGAGAAGAAGTTCCTTTCCATCAGAGGAAAGGAAAACAGAAAGTCGATGAAGCTCCGGTTGAAGAGGAGTTATGCTTTCAGGACCCTAAAATTGTTCTGAAGGCTGTTTACACATCCGTCGACGACGACTCCGACGTCTCCGACAATGAGCGTCGGAAGACCATGAACACCATCTTTGGTGGTTCGTGGGACATCACCTCCCGCCGTGTCCTCAAGACAATGTGGCAGGACATGGCCTCAGTAGCTCCTACAGCCAGGGAGGATCCTCATCGAAAGTGGATGGACACTACCATCACTTTTGATGCTTCGGACTGCCCTCAAAACATGATTGGAGTTGGTCAACTACCTTTGATGGTATCTCCGACCATCAATAACATTCAACTACACCATGTAATGGTGGACGGAGGTTCGGGGCTGAACCTCATAAGCTTCAAAGCTTTCTTCAAGCTTCAGCTCCGACCTTTGGACCTTCGCCCCTCCCGACCTTTCTCCGGAGTAGGTCCGGGGGCCATAACCCCACTCGGTTCCATTACTCTTCCCGTGACCTTCGGGACTCAGGAGAATTATCGCACTGAGAAGTTGGTCTTTGACGTTGCTCAAATCAACTTACCCTTCAACGCCATTCTGGGCAGACCAGCCTTGTACAAGTTCATGGCTGCTGCTCATTATGGCTACTTGGTGTTGAAGATGCCAACACCAGCTGGTGTTCTCCGAATCTGCGGAGACCGCACTTCCAGAGTGACTGCTCTGGAAGAACTTCACACGCTTGCTATAGCGCATGAGGAATAGTCCAGGCAAGAACAAGCTCCGAAACCACCGAGCATTCGTCAACGAGGCTCAACCTCTACACCTCGCGTGCAACCAAGCGGCGACACTGACATCCCCGTCAAAGTCGTCCAAATCGGTTCCGATGCTGCTCAGACCGCCCGTATATTGGGAGGTCTGAATGACAAATAGGAACTCGCACTCATCACTTTTCTCCGGGCTAATGTCGACGTGTTTGCCTGGCAACCGTCTCAAATGCCTGGGATCCCTAGGGAAGTGATCGAGCATAATCTGAAGATTTATCCTGACGCTCGCCCTGTACACCAGAAGCCTCGGAAGCAATCAGTGGAGAGACAAAACTTCATACAACAAGAAGTGAAGAAGTTGCTCGAATCTGGATTCATCCGAGAAGTCTTCCACCCAAAATGGCTGGCAAACCCAGTCGTTGTACCCAAGGCCGGCGGGAAGCTTCGGATGTGTATCAACTACACAACACTGAATAAGGCATGCCCAAAAGATCCATTCCCACTACCTAAAATAGATCGTGAATTACTGTGTTTCCTAGACGCATATTCTGGGTACCAATAAATCAGAATGTATAGGGAAGATGAAGAACATACTTCTTTTATCACAGTAGATGTATTGTATTGTTATACTGCCATGCCATTTGGTCTCAAGAATGCAACTTCAACATTTGTACGAGCTATGTACAAAACCTTTGGAGAGCTCATCAGAGACGTAGTGGAAGTGTATGTTGATGACATAGTCGTCAAGATCAAGGACAAGGAGTCACTCCTTGACACTTTGCAAGCTGTCTTCGACAAGTTGCGAGTCACTCGCACGAAGCTGAACCCAGACAAGTGTGTCTTCGGGGTTAGCTCCGGAAAGCTTCTTGGTTTCCTGGTAAACCACCAGGGCATAGAGGCAAATCCGGCGAAGATTAAAGCCATTGAGGATATGCAGCCACCAGCACGTATCAAGGACGTCCAGAAGCTGACTGGATGTCTAGCCGCCCTCAGCCGGTTCATCTCAAGACTGGCAGAACGGACACTACCCTTCTTCAAGCTATTGAGGAAGTCCGGACCATTCCAATGGCCTGAAGAAGCAGAAAAGGCGTTCCAGGAGCTAAAGCAGCTCCTCACCACTCTACCAACCTTGGTAGCTCCGAACCCTGGTGAGTCTCTATTGCTTTATATTTCGGCAACTGACGAAGTTGTCAACATGGTCCTGGTTGCAGAGAGACCAGAACCATCCCAAGCTTGGGAATCCAGACCCCTCCGGGAGGGTCCAGAGGTTCCTGAAGGCGAGTCTGGGTCCCAACCCCCAGACTTGGATCTACAAGGAGTTACTCCAGAAGATTCGGACCCCTCCGGGAGGGTCCGGGTCACTCCAGAAGAAGCTCCAGGTTCCTTCAGCAAGGACCCGGAGGCCCTCGAAGAAGGTCCGGACCCCTCCGGGAGGATTCAGGTCAATGAGGAGGAAGCTTCGGGCCCCTTCGGGAGGGTCCGGATAGTCCAACGCTCAGTGTACTTCATCAGCGAAGTACTACATGATGCCAAGACTCGATACCTAGAGGTGCACAAGCTGCTCTACACAGTTCTCATCGCCTCCAGGAAGCTTCGCCATTACTTCCAAGCTCACAAGATCTCAGTGGTGACTTCTTATCCACTGCGTGCGATCTTGCATAATCCCAACTCTACTGGGAATATTGCAAAGTGGGCAGCAGAATTGCCCGAATTCGATCTTGAATTCGTCCCAAGACAAGAGATCAAGAGTCAAGCACTGGCGGACTTTGTGGCGGAATGGACCCCCTCTCCATCAAACCCTGGGGGCCCTAGTGAGCAGAAGCCGAAACTTAAAGTTCCGATCTTCACCGAACCTCACTGGACTCTCTACTTTGACGGCTCCATGCAAAAGCAGGAGGCCGGAGCTGGAGTCCTTCTCCTCACTCCAACCGTGGAGAAGGTAAAATACATGGTCCACCTTGACTTCAGGGCGACCAACAACATGGCGGAGTATGAAGCACTCATTTATGGACTAAAGGTGGCACTATCATATGGTGTCAAGCAGATGTTGGTCAAGGGAGATTTGCAGCTCATCATTAAACAGGTGAAGGGTGAATGCTCTTGTAACAATCCTCAACTAGCTGCTTATCTCCTTGAAGTCCTGAGGCTTCAAAAGGACTTCGAAGTCTTGGACCTCCACCATGTCCAACGTCTCCATAACGCTGAAGCTGACGAACTCTCGACAAAAGCGTCAACCAGAGCTCCAGCTCCCGACGGAACCTTCGTCCGGAGGTTGTCAAAACCCACAGCTCAGCCCGCCGAACTGAGCGAAGGGGACGAGACCAGCATCCCAAAGCTGGCGGTCCCGATGGCCCTGTTACCATGGCAGCCATCAAGGGTCGTAGGTGCAGTCGAAAGCTCCGAGCAACCCAGCACGCAATACTCAAATGCTCAAGCAAGCTCCGATGCATGGATCTCGGAGATTCGGAGCTACTTGAAAGACAATATACTTCCTGACGATGATGTATCCGCTGACCGGATAGTCAGATTGGCTAAAAGATACACGTTGGTAGAAGGGGATCTCTACCGACACGGTGCCAACAACGTCCTAATGCAGTGCATCACAGAGGAAGAAGGTTGCGAGCTCCTCGCAGAAATCCATAGAGGCGAGTGTGGGAACCACGCGTCTTCCCGCACGCTGGTTGGTAAAGCCTTCCGACATGGTTTCTACTGGCCTACAACACTCCAGGATGCAACTGAGCTGGTGAAGAAATGTGAAGCATGCCAGTTTCATGCAAAACAAATTCACACACCGGATCAGCCTCTACAAATGATACCTCCTACATGGCCTTTCGCTGTGTGGGGGATGGATATCTTGGGACCTTTCCCAAGAGCAGTCGGAGGTTACAAGTTCCTGTATGTTGCCATTGACAAATTCACCAAATGGCCGGAAGCAACTCCAGTTGTGACAATAAACAAGCAATCAGCTATCAACTTCTTGCAGTCCATCGTATGTAGATTTGGAGTCTCGAACAAAATCATAATAGATAATGGGACCCAATTCACAAGCTCTACTTTCCAAGGATACTGCGAAGACCTCGACATCCAAGTCAGCTATGCCTCCGTAGCTCACCCGGCAAGCAATGGCCAAGCTGAGAGAGCAAATGCAGAATTCCTGAAAGGACTCAAGACGCGCACATATGAGCGTCTGAAAAAACATGGAGCCAATTGGATCGAAGAGCTTCCGCCCACTTTATGGGCCAACAGGGCAACTCTAAACCGGTCAACTGGAGAGACACCCTTCTTCCTGGTGTACGGAGCTGAAGCAGTCCTTCCTCCGGAAATCACATTGGGGTCGCTCTGGGTCTGGACCTTCGACGAAGCCACGCAGGACAAGCTCCGGCGTGAAGACCTTGACCTCCTTGAAGAGGGAAGGTGTCGAGCAGCTGTTCGGAATGCCCGATACCGCCAAGCTCTTCGGCGCTATCACCAACGGCATGTTCACAGCTGACAGCGCGAGGAAGGCGATCTAATGCTACGGAGAATACAATCCAGAGAAGGGTTAAACAAACTCTCCCCCAGCTTGGAAGGACCCTTCCGAGTGATCAAAGTATACCGTCCCGGATGCGTTTGCTTGGAAACCGAGGATGGGACATCTCTCCCAAATCCTTGGAACATTGAGCATCTCCGTAAGTTCTACACTTAATATCACGGAGGTGAGTCTGTAATTACATGTGATGTATGTTATAGAGTCATTGTACAGAGTTGGATAGCTCCTTCGGGAGGGCAGCCGGACCTACCCGTTAGTTCCGCAACGTCCATGCAACACTTGTCACAGTCTCAAAACTAAAAGTGTAGCTAGCTACCTTGGGTCAAACGAGAAATGAAACACACTTAGACTGGTTCCGTACCCTAAGAGTGTACTTGTTTCCCCTGTACCCTAGACCTATAATGAAAGACATCACTGTGTGAAAACAGACTCTACATGCATTTACTTTGTACAGGCTCAATATTTTTTATTTTTCTCTTTCTTGTCTATAACAAAGTTGGGCAGTTCTTAAGAAACTTTAGCTCGGCCAGTTCATGTACAATTCGAGTTGCATTGTCTATTCTTCCGGGTCCAAACATTGTAGATGGTCTACTCGTCTGAATGCCGCCAAGCCAATTTAGGGCCGGAGTGTGCTATCGACTTAGCCTGGTCATGCACCCCAGGTACGCCACTCTACCTACACTCCGGCAAGCCGAAGTAAGGCTAGTCCAGAAACGATCAGACTTGAAGGAAACAAGACGGCGCTCTTGATTGTATTTAGAATTGTGTTCGACCTAAAACTTTCTCGGGAATAGTAAGCCGCAATGAATTTGTAGATAGGAAATGGATTTTACTGTTTTTCTTGACTTCAGTGTGTAGGAAAAATAAATATTTCATGATGATGGTGAATGAAGCCGGAGCTGCCAAAGCTCCGACATCCTCTAGGCGGCTTGTGGTCGATGTTCAAACATTGATATCGAGCGTCGCTGGAGCTACTCAGCTCCGGTAAAGCTAGGGGGCAAGCCGTCAACGTGAAGAAAAGATGGTGGAAAGACTCTATAGTGGAGTCTGCTGTCGATACACCATGTGTTGACAGAGGTCACTGCCGGAGCTACCAAGCTCCGACACCCTAGAGGGCTAACCGTCGATGCTCTATGCGTTGATGGAGACTACTGCCGGAGCTACAAAGCTCCGACGATGGTCAATGTCGGAGCCACTAAGCTCCGACATCCTCAGGAGGCCTACACTATCGAAGACTTTAGACCTAAATTCTACAAGTTCGAAGCACGCAAGTCTTCAACAACTGTTACATCCTCTTGGTACATGTTCACAATCAAATTGTGTACATCTACTAGGGGGCCAAATGAGACAAAGGTGTTGAAGACAAAAAAATGAAATTCAAACAAAATGGATTTCATTCATCTGGAGACAAGAGATTACAAAATTGGAGAAGAAGATGAGAGAATACAAGCGGGAGTTACAAAGATATGGTCCTAGACCCTGTGGAAGAATTGAGCGACCTTCTGGGCAACCTCCGACACGCTGGCTTGGGCATCTTCACCCTCTCCTTTGATGGGGACTTCAAGCACCGGGTCCAGAGGGAATTGAGGGTCCCAGCTGGTGTAACACATCAGCATGAACTCTACGACATTCTTCACCAGGGACTATCCCTTAGTTTCCAGCTGGTCCATGATGACATCGCCCATCTTGGTGAGCTTGTTGCCTGCTGAACTCAACGCCTCCAACGCCTGGTCCAACTCCGGCTCCGGATCATCCGGACGCACAGGACTAAAGCCCATTGGCGTCAGCGCGTCGTTAGCTTTGCCTAGGAAGTCCCAAACTTGTTGGGACTCTGCAGCCCTTGTGCTTCGCATCTCCTCCAAGGATCTTTTGGCCGCCGCAAGCTCCGAGTTCTCATGGGCAAGGCACTCAACCTCTTTGGCATTCTGCTGAATCTTTTCAGCAACCTGCCTTTCGAGTTTATTGAGCTCTTCCTCCCGGAGGTGGATCTCGTCCTGGCGGTTGACCAGATCCTTCACTCGGCCTCACACTTTCTTCTCCCTGGCGACGACGACATTCTCCTGCTTGTAGAGATCATGCCCTCGCTCCGAGGCCTTCTTCTCCTCTTCCTCGCAACGCTCCTCCAATTTCTTGGTGCGCTCTTCGAGGCTCTTGTCAGCCAGAGCTGTCTTTTGGACAAGCTCTTCCTCCTTCTTCACGAGGTCGTCCCGCAGCTCCAAGAGTTTTTGCTCTTCATCTTCGAGCTTTCTCTCCCGCGCCTCAAGAGCCTCCCGACGCTTGATGAGACTAGCGTGGATGGCATAGAGCCTCTCCTGGCGATCATCCGCTGCACTATTAGCAGCTTTGGCCTGCTCGTAGATGGCTCGGGACTGGTTGTCAAGGGATCGCGTCATGCTTTCCCTCTCATCCAACAACTTACCCGAGTACTCCAGGCGGACCTTCTCCCTCTGCACCCACTCCTTGTCGTCAGCCAGCCTCGACTGCGCCAGCTTGGTCTCGAATTGGAGCCGGTTGCACCACCTCCTAAGGGTTTGGCGCTCCTCCTCGAGGGCCTTGCTGTCGTGGTAGAAAGCCAGCTGGACCTGGCGAAGACTGGAGCAGGCGTTGTCAATAGACAACGATAGGGGGATCGGGTCCGGACCTGCCGAGGCTCTCTCCACTGGCTCCAGTGGGTCTTTAGTGACAAAAATTGGGTCCCACTCTACAAGAGCGGTCCCCTGAGATTCCACAACACTAGGGTCGTCCTCCAGGATAGCCTCGACCGCCTCCAAGGAAGGTCCTGTAGCAGAAGTTCCGACCTCCGGAATTGGCTCCGAAGGTCCCGTCGCCAGGTCATCAACAAGTGGCCCCTTAGGCGGGGAAGGGGGGGGGGGGGGCAGCAGCTTCATCTTGGCACTCTGGCTCAGCAGCAGGCACCTCCAGGATCACCACTTTCGGAGCAGGTGTTGAAGGTTCGGTCGAAGCAGAAGCTACTTCCGGCTCCAACGCAGGCGCCTCCTCCGCCGCTGGCTCAGGTGCTGGTGTTTCAACCATCATGGGCTCAGGCGCCGACGCCTCCGCAGCAACTGGCTCGGACGCCAGAACCTCTTCGACGACTGGCTCTACAGCCGGAACTTCTGCAGCAACCGACTCTCTCGCTAGAGCTTCCTCGACAACCGGCTCAAGCGCCGGAGCTTCATCAACACCCGACTCTACCGCCGGGACCTCATCAACCACCGTCTCGACTGCCGGGGCTTCAACAACATCCAGCCCTAGGGTCGGAATCACAGCTACCTCCGGCTCTGTGGCCGGAGCGTCCAACATCTCAGCATCCAAGCCCGGAGCTTCAACCTCTGGGGTTGGTACCGCTGGTACATCTTCATTCCTGTGGTCTGGCGCTACCATGGGAGCTTCTGAGGATGAGTCGAGGTCCAATACCACGACATCCAGCACCGGAGCTGCCGCAGCCTCAAGCACTTCTTGGGGCGACACTGGAATTGGAGCCAGAGCTTCAGCCTACACAGCCTCAACTGCTGCTGCAGGGACCAAAGCTTCAGCCCTTTTCTTAGGCACGCTGTGGATGAAGGACGAATAAACTCAAAATACAGTTATAACAATAAAACAACTGACTGAGGTAAAAAAAATCAAAATTTACCTCGGAAGGCTTCCGCACCAGTTAGCACGGAACCTCTTTTCCAGATGCTCCGAACTGGCCCCAGCCGCCACTGGCGTGGTAGTCCTGGAGGGTCCCCCGGAGCTTGCTGCTGCTATCGGCGTTGCCTTGGTCGAGGCCCCCCTCAACCGGGAAGTATCTCCAGACCCAAAGCCCTCAGCTGGCCCTGGTACTGGAGTCACATGGCTGGAGCTAGCACCCCGGGAAGATGCCGCTGCTGGAGTGGATACCGCCGTTGAAGACCTCCCCGTCCGGGGAGGAGGAGTCGCTGCGGAAGGAGCAGGCCTGACGGACCTCCCGTCGGCATGCTTCAGCTTCCTCTTGCGGCTAGAGGGCTCGACCAACTCTTTGCCCTTGCCCACGACTTCAACTCTATGTTCCGGGGCGGAAGGGGGACCACCCTCGGAAGCTCCGGAGATCGCCAACCCGGTGATTGAACGCCTCTCAACGACACCAAGGTCGTCAAGCACCGGCATCGTCCGTTGGAGCTCCCTGCTGAACTCCGCCTCCATGTTCAGAGGGAGAAAAGCTGCTAGCAGAGTCAAGTCGTCACCTTCGACGCCAAGGCCGTGCTGAAACTTCTTGAGGTGAAACTCCAAAGTTGCACCCTCCATGTTGGACTTGAAACCAGTCTCAATCCAGTCATCGTCCAGCACAGTGTTGAGAGCCCAAGCAAGCTTCTCCCTCTTCTTCAGCGGAGCCCACCTGTTGGTCAGGAAGTTGCAAAACACCGCCTGAGGAGCCACCCCTCCTTCCACGCACAGGCGGATCCTGGTCAGAGCAGGGTTGATGGCGTCCGATAACACCGGAGCTTCACTCCAAACTGCAGTGTCGATGTTGGGGAGGCCTTCCGGCAACTCCAGCTTCTCGTGCTCCTCCACCCTGATGACGATCCAATCCTTCTTCCAGTCATCCCACTTCCCAGAAAGGAACGACCGCAAGTACTCGTACGGGCACTTTTTGCGCTTCACAAAATAATAGAAGCCAAGGTACTCGTCACTCTTGCCGGTGGTCTGGACAGTGAAGAAGGTGCGGAAGAGCTCAACGCTGGGGGGAATGCCCACCCACATCTCTCAGAAGTGGACAAAGATCGACACTAAAAGAATGGAGTGGGGGCCAAGGTGGTACAGCTATAGACCATAGAAGTCTAGCAGCATCAAGAAGAAAGAGGAGAAAGGTGGGATCAGTCCCACCATGGCGTACGCGGAAAAGTACACCATGTCACCGGCGTGCTCCTTCACAAAAGGAAGCTTGCCGGCGCGGACCAGGTGATTGAAGAAGTCAGGAGACCACCCCATGAGGGCTCGGACCTTCTTCAAATCACTGTCAGTCTTTAGTCGGCTCTGGCGAAGACCCAACTCCATCGCAACACCGTGAGACAAGAGATGAAAAGCAAGCGAAAGTTTGGAAGGTTTGAGCGCAAGTTCGAATGAAAGGCGTAAAGAACCCCAAACAGTGCGTGCTTTCCTTCTTAAGTAAGCTCCCACAACGCTTGGATGGAAACCACATAGAAGTCGACAATACCAGCCAAAAACTTCATCCTCCAATGACAAGGGGGCCCGAGGCCACCCCGACGATCAAGTCGAGGTCCTTACCCCAGGCGAACGGTTGTCATCATGAAAGGCGGGAAACCCGAAGGCGGCGGCCTGACAGGGTGCGCGGAACCGATACGATTTTCGTATCGGGAACCGACGACCTTCAATTGCGTGAGATCCGCACGCTGAGATCTCACCTGCCGCCTCCAGGATATGCCATGCGGTGGTGGTTTAACTGCGAACTACTGCCAACGGCACATCCGAAGAACCTTGAAGACACGGCTCAAAAACCAAAGAATGGACCCACCTCCGGCAAAATGACTTCATTCAAAAGGTCTCTCCCAGAGGTGGGCCCAGGGGGCCACTGTCGGTACCCTACGTACCGGATACCCCTTGGGATTGCAAAGATCACAAGGAAACTCCATCTACCTGATTTGAAGACCTCCGAAGGTCCCACATGTCAGGCGTAACCGGACCTGCTTCCCCGACATGGTTAGTCCTAGGGCCGCCACATGTATCATAAAACCGGGGCTACCGCCCACACACGGGAAAGCTCCGTACGGAATACCAGTATGGTACCCCCGGACCTAACCCTAGACAGTGGGAAGCTCTGGTACTGATACGTGTCGAATAGCACCGGACCTACCCGTCCACGACGGTAAGCTCCAGAGCTGCCACGTGTCCGAACTGTTGGACCTTCAACTTCAACAATCAGGCTGGTGGACCCTCAATGGCTCAAACCTTCAAGGGACAATCAAGGACATTAAGACCCGATTAAGTGTCATTAATACCATATTAATGACACACGATCAGAAGGCCCTTAATACCAGTAACGACACTGTCAAGGCCCGTTACCACGCTATTAAGGGTAATTAACCTCCTTAACTGTGTATCAAACATTAGTAACCACCGGTTCCACATGTCGGGCCATGCTAACAGTGTAACGACCAGTCCTTGTACTATAGAAGGACTGGTCGACGATACACAAAGGAGACCTCTCCAAACGGTTTCTAGACTCCTGGACCTAGACGAGCTTCTTCTTCTGGAGCTTCTTCTAGACTCACACGCTCAATACAACACCAACACACCCCATGGAGTAGGGTATTACGCTCAGGCGGCCCGAACCACGTAAATCTCTGTGTCTACTTGTCATTCACCTTCTTGAATCTCTGCGCGCCCATTACCGAACTACAACTCCACGATCTACCAACAGTAGTATCGGGAGATCTGCCAGATCCAAACACCGACAATTATTGAATTTTTTTATTTCTCTTTTGACGTTAGTTTATACTCATTCATGCCACGATCGGAAGAAACACGAAGATATTAAGATCGAGAGTTCCATCAATAAGGCTGAGCAGCTATTTTATAAAAGGCAAGTGCCCTTGATCATCTTGCACCCGTTTTAGGATGTTTAGTTAGTTGCATGCTACATAAAATGATGTCATATTTCATGTTATATGCCTTGTTCTGTAATATTCCTTGTCACTTGGATTGGGTTACGAAGCAGATATGTTTTGATTATGCTTAGTCATGCTTAAACTTTGGGAATGGAATTTCATACATTACTTTAATCATGATGGACAGATAATAGTAGTTGGTAGGAATTTGACGGTTGGATGTTTTAGTATGGTGCAGTTTGCACGACATCCGGGATTGGGTTTAAGGATCGGTTTATGGAGGAAACCACTAAGCTTTATAGTACCACTACAAGACTGAGATGGGGTGGCTTGGTCAGTTAATTAGGTTTCTCCCGATGAAATGCTAGTAGTTAGATGGTGCGGGAAATGATGCAGGGATACTGCTCTCGGAACCGCAAGGATCAAGAGGGGGCTCTGAGGCGGAGGGTTACTCCGAAAATGCCTGAGTAGTGAAAACCTTAGAGAACTAGCACTAGTCGGGAGTACCTTTGTAAAGACCATGTAGTAATCTCGTGATCTCACACCAAAGGAAGTGTGTAATGTGGTTAGCTACCACGGGCATTCAGAGAGGTTTACTCAGTCCACCTGGCAAAAGGGCATGAAATCATTGCTTGTAGGTAAAGGGTACACTCTCTGCAGAGATTTATAAAACTTTCATGACAGCCGTGCTCACGGACAAGAGCGACTTGGGGCCAGTTCATAATTAATCTATGGATGGGAAATGATGGTTATTTATGATTCAAGTTTATCTTTACTATTATCATTATGATTTGGAATATTTATACAATATTAAATTGATAATGAAAGCTAAGGTTATGTTATAAGCATAGTGCTTAAGCTAAAGTTGGCCTATCCTTGATCTAGCCATTCATGTCATCTATTTCCTACACTTGCTTAGTACTATATGTACTCATGCGCTTGCTTTTGTGGTTTTTATAAATGCTGCTCAGTGAAGAGAAGATCTAAATGAGGACAGTGACAAGTGAAGATGGTCCATAGATCGTGTTGCTGCCAATCGATTTGTCTATGATTGCCCTAGAGTTTTTTCTCTTCTGCTGCTGCTTTAAAACTCTTTTAAAGGTATAAACATTGTTTGTATTCGATATAAAAATGTTTATTACTATTTGTCGTACATAGAGCTGTCCAAATGGGCCGGGTTATTTGGTCCGGCACGAAGATCGACATTTTTAGCCCGACACGAGCACGGCCCAGCACGGTCAGGATCAGGCATGGGCCGACCCGAAGTACGACCTGGGACGTGCTTGGGCTCAGCCGCCAGCCCGTTGGGCCAGCCCGGCATGACCCGATTAAGGAGCATCCCGACAGGCTCGATAGTAGGCCCGTATAGCCCGACTAGGCCGGCCCGGCACGGGCACGGCCCAACTAGCCAACCATTAATTACTTCATATATAAAGTATTTTTTCACTGCCTCACCCCAGTCAAGCACCAAACCCTAACCGCACAGAGGTCCTCCGCCGCTGCCCTCTCTCTTTCCCACATCCCCGTCACTCTCTCTCTTCCCTAGATCCCTGCCGCTCTCCTGATCTCTCCCAGCGACTACCATCGTCCGCAGCCGCCTCGGGACCCCGCCGCCCGCCGGTCGCCTCGGAACCCTGCCGCTCGTCACCTGTCGGCCGCCTCGGGACCCCGCCGCCCGCCGGTCACCTCGGAACCTTGCCATCCGTCACTTGTTGGACGCCTCGAGACCCAACCGCTCCGATCGTTGTTCGCTGGTCGCCACAAGAGTCGGGACCCCGCCGACCGTCGTCTGCCGTCGCCTCGGACCCCTCCGGCCTCCATCTTCTTTGTGGCCCCAACAGCAGATTCGTCGTCCCGTCGGCGAGTGCTTGTCGGCAGATCCGACCGAAGTCCAGCGCCGTGCCTCGGGCTGGGCCCGACACGCTAGGCCCGACGTGGGCTGGGCCCGACACGGCCCATTTACTCGGTCCACGTGCCGTGCTCGGGCCTAAGTAAATGCTGGTCGGGCTGGCCCGGCATGGCCCATTGGCCACCTATAGTTGTACATGTATGGTAAAACTGATCGTGACATATATGTATTTTATATCTGATTTATTCTTAATAAAACCGGGTGTGACATTCTATGATCAAACTAGAAATTTGAAAAGTTTCAGCCGTAAGCTTGAAAAAATATCTAGGCCATGTCTTGTCCATCCAGTGTTTTTTGTTTTTGTTTTATATACTCCTTTTAAAAATTCTTGACATTAAGACAAGCAAATCTAGCTCAGTTTTGAATAAGATTGTTTGAATAGTACTTTCCAATTATAACAGTAGAGTCCTGTGAGGAACAAACACATCAAGTATGCAGACCAAATAGTAACACGATGCATAACGGCCCAGGACAGTTGGACTTGTGTCACAAGTACTTGTGTTCTTGTGGGTCGGCGGCGCTTGTCGTAACTCGATTCAGTGTAGGAATAGGCCATTTTAGGAAGGAGATCCAGGCGGTCCTGGCGGCGGAGGTACTAGGATTTTGGACGCGGCTCGTGCCCGAGTCGGATTCAAACTCGGGGCGCCGCGCGCGGATGGCCAGTTGCCCGCTCCATATAAGGCAAGGCCGCAAGGCTGGGGGATGGCGGCAGAGACGCTTCTCTCCAGTTCTCCTCATTCGATTCCACCTCATTTGTCATTACGCCGGGCAATTCGCGCAACGAGTTCACGATCGATGTCGCCGAGCTTCAGCAGCCCTAAGTGCTCTCTCGCGATGGTCGTCTACGACCCCGCCGCCGCGCAACTGCGCGCCGGC
Source organism: Tuctoria greenei (assembly GCA_036927565.1). Classification (NCBI taxonomy): domain Eukaryota; kingdom Viridiplantae; phylum Streptophyta; class Magnoliopsida; order Poales; family Poaceae; genus Tuctoria; species Tuctoria greenei. The sequence goes on from JAYESD010000008.1 coordinate 7,756,889, forward strand.
AAGCGGGAGCGCCAGGAGGAGGTGGTGGAGGCCTCCGCGTCGTCCTCGAGGGACGGCAAGCGTGCGCGTCATCAGCTGGAGGAGAAGGGAGAGGCCACCGCGTCTTCTTCGAGCGCCAGCTTGGCGGGTGCAGTTGACCCGCACGCCGCCGCAGTTGCACCGCCGGTCGCCGCCTTCGACGTCGAGCCCATCAACGCCGAGCCGCCTCGGCAGCAGCCGCTGCCAGCCGCCAGGGAGGTGCCGCCGTGCCTTCGCGAGCATTTTCTCTCGGCGCTGGGGCTCCGCCCCGACCTACCCGTCCACTTCATCTGCGAGAAGGTCATGACGAGAACCGACGTTGACGGGCAGCAGAACCGGTTCCGCATCCCGATCGAAGGCGTGGATCACTGCCTCCGCGCGATCCTGACCCCCGACGAGCTCGACGCCGCCAACCTACTCCACGACCTGGCCCCGAGGCCGAAGCACAAGCCCACCAAGAAAAAGCCGACGGACGACGCTGCCGCCGAAGACGGGAAGGAGGACGAGGAGGGCAAGAAGATCCCCAAGAAGAAGGGGAAGGTGCACGGCGGGCTGCCAGTGAAGCTGGTGGACCTCAACGCCGGCGTCAAGGAGCTGCAGATGTCGCGGTGGGACAGCAACGGGGCCACCATCCTCAAGGGGCAAGGGTACGCCGACTTCATCCGCCGGTGCAGCTTCAGGGAGAACGACGCCCTCGAGATCTGGGCCTTCATGCAGCGCCCGGTCCGCATCTTCGGCGTGGACTTGCAGCACGGCGACGGCATCCTGCACTTGCTCGTCGTCAACAAGAACCAGCAGCCGCAGCGGTGCTGCTACTGCCCCGTCCCGCACGCGCACTGATGAACCCATCCGTCGCGGGTTTCGTGGCGACATAGGAAACCTGGCTAGACTGTTGATTCCGTTGTGGACATACGATTTTTTCATTGTTGTGGGGAAATAATAACGTACGACTTGTATGCTAATAGCCTAATACACGAAGTTAATTAGAACAATTTCCAGGCATTGTAGCTATGTCGGTTTAAGGCTAGATTACTGTATGTGCTTTGGTAATGTACCTCTGATGTTACCAATTATAAAGGATTCTCATACTTATTAGTGAAAGTCGATTTGTTACATGAACTTGAAGTCTTTTGCCTCTTTGGGTGTCAAATAAATCAGGGAAACTGTTGGTCCTTTTGGATCTGACGCAAACTCGCAACAGCAGTCGTTAAAAAACTCGAATTTGGATCGTTCATCCATGGATACAATATCAGGGATCTTTGTTAGACATGCAAAAAAACATCTCTATGCATGGCTACTAGATACCATGTGTAATAAAACCAGTTACAAACATGAGCAAAACTTGTCGAAATCTGTTGGGCTTTGCCTGCACCGAGCTGGACCTATTTGCGGTACAACAGAAGACGAGAGAGTTGTTGTGATCGTTTATCCAGCGGTTTTCTTAGATACAAAACACAATCTCTTCTATCTCCAACGCCTCCGTCGTTGTTGCATTTCGACGGGGGTTCGAGACAAGAAGATGATAGAGAAGTTGACAAAAAAAAACGTCAGCAACGTCACTGAACTCTTCATCCTAGATGAAAAATCAAGCCGAATTCTCTGCATATCGTATGCACAACCAAAGCTGTGCATACCCATCTGGATGTGTGACACCTGGATTGCATCAATCTCAAAGCAGTTCCAACATCATAAGAAATTTTTAGGCCGCTTCAGCTCTCGGCTCAGCTGCCAGCAAGCGATCAACTCTGCCCACGAGCCTGGCGGTGATAAAATGAAAATATACGTTGAGCAAGAATCAAACCGGGGACGTGCAGCATACAAACACATATTATTAACCACTACGTCAGATATGGCTGTGTCGTGTGTCTGAAAAAACAATATTAATTGCTGTTGATATGGCTGCACATTGATCAATAAAAATTGTAGTTGGATGCTTTCCTGTCACCGCCGTTAAAAAAGTTTTGAAAACCCAAACAAATGATTCTATAGTCTCATTATATAGCAATGCTGCCCCAAATATGATAGTTTGTATGTGGTGATTTGTTCCAATAATCGGGGCAAAAGGCATCTCCAACTTGTTCGTTTGAAAAGTGGTGTCAAAACATATAGCATCACCGAAACACGCATAATACATGATAGATTGTCCATCCGCCCAAAAGGAATTGGCTATCTGACCATTATCTTTGTCTAGTTTTATTGCCAAAAAAAGCAGGATTCTCCAACTGTTTATTCTTCAAATACTCTAATAGAGTATGTGCATCATTATATGGTAAATACTTTCTGCGCTGATCTCCAATCTGATTATTACAGTCGATCCGTGAGAATGGTACTTTATCAGCTCCACCATACCACTTTTGAAAAAAATCATACACTTGGACTGGCTTGATCCCCGCTCCATGTATTTGATTAATGAGCAATTCATTTGCCTCTATAACACGCTGTTGTGACCGTAACTTGTGCACCTTATTTGGACTAGCAAGATCATGATTATGCTCAACCAGGATTTTTTGGACCATCCAAATTTTCTTTGGACAAATACTAAACTGAATACGAGTTGTGCAACCTGTTCTGATAGCAGCATTTTCTTTCGAAGTGTCATGTACTGAATGTTTACCCCGTCTTCCTTCTTTACTACAAACTAGACGCTTCATATATATTGAACTTTCTACTCTATGTTTTGCTAGGCCTTTTCTGATACTAAAACCAATATGTCTGGTATAAGAGTTGTATATATTATATGCATCATCCTCTGACTCAAAGTGCATGCCTACTTTAGGAATAACTACAGTTTCATTGTGTGTACCGTCCTCCTACGATGTAATATATAAAGGTTAACCATTGTTGTGAATATGATGAAAAATAAATATTCTTTCGTACATGTTATTTACCTTATTTAGTGATGAACCTGGAGATGATGGTGATGATGAAGGGGTTGCCAGATTGATGCTATCCATGTCCATCGCTGTTTGCTCACGTTCACGAGCTTCTAAAGGTGTTTGTGCTTCAAGTTGACTTTTGGACGACGAAGCACATGTATCATTGCCGGTAGCCATGGCAATCACGATCACGTATTTTCAACTTCGTTTATTTGTTTCTGGTGCGGTAGACGTTTCCGCCGATCCAGTACTATGGGCGGACGCTTATATAGATGGAGCGTTGTTTACCGGGACCGATCAGAATCGTGAAAGCCGCTTGGTCAATCAGTTTCGGAACCGATCCTGAGTCGAGACCGATGCTGTCGTAGAGAAAACTGACATGCGATGCTTACGGACCGAGCCGCGTGGGCACGAAGCCTGCGCTCACAGAGCCGCAGGGGCGCGGAGCCGGCGCTCACGGAGTCAGCGCGAGCGCGGAGTGAGTAGCGCGCTTGGCCGTCGGGTGAGTCACGCGCTTGGCGGTCGGGCGAGTCACGCCCTCACAGCATCGTCCATCAGGCCACGTGTTCAAAATCTAAAGGGTATGCAAAGTTGTTGTTGTGTATACGGTATGCAGAATATTTTTTTTCCCTCAAAAATGTGCTAGGGCTGCATAGGGCAGAGAGATGCACTCCAAACCAGCCCAGGAGGCTGGCAAACCTTCCTCCAAGGTTGAAGCCGCTGCTTCTGGCAGTGGAAAAAGGAAAAGAAAAAGTCCAACTGCAAGAAGAAGTCGTTGGTCGGTACGCCAACGGCTGCTGTCGTAGCTTTTGGTGGACGGGGGCCACGCCCTGAAAAACATCCACAACCTTCGTCTGAAGACGGCGACAATGAGAAGATGTAGTGTCTGATCCATAAGTCGAACACCCACAACCTCGAAGACTGTCGTGAGGTCAAGCGACTTGTTGAACGCAACAACAAGCGCTCTCAAGAAACCCCTTTTCGTCAACGGGAGGGGAAGCAAAAGGTCGATGAAGCTCCAACCAAACAGGAGCTAGGCTTCGAGGACACCAGGAAGGTGTTGAAGGCCATGTACAACATCTTCGACGACGACTCTGATATCTCCGACAACGAGCATCAGAAGACTCTCCATATGATATATGGAGGGTCCTGGGACATCACCTCTCAACGCATCCTCAAGACTATGCGTCGGGAGATGGATGCGACCTGGTTAACACGTCATTAATAGTATATTAATGACACATATTAATGACGCACAATCAGAGGACCATCAATACCATTAAAATTGTCATTAAGACGTGTTATTACACTCTTAATCACCCATAACACCAGTAGATCGTGTATAGGGTGTTCAATACAGCTGGGGCCACCTGTAGGGCCAGACGAACCAAGTAACGGTCAGTCCTTAGCATATAAAAGGGTTGCGCTACACGGTAGAAAAAAGGTCCACTCAAGCTCACGCAAACACTCTCAAACACCCGCCATGCATATTCTTACACCCGATCGAGAACCACCCCGTGGAGTAGGGTATTACGCTCAGGCGGCCCGAACCACGTACAAATCCTCGTGTCACCATCTTGTTCTTAATCTTACGCGCGTCCTGGCTAAATATGAACCTCTGCGAACTACGCTCTAGTAGTACCGGAGGAAGTGTCTTAGTGCACACTTCGACAGGTACTGTGCAACTATTTCTTCTCATCTACGTGGATGACATTATTATTGCTGGTTCCTCCTCAGATGCAGTTGATGCTCTCCTTTCGAATCTTAAGTCTGATTTTGCATTAAAAGATCTTGGACCTCTTCACTATTTCATGGGTATTGAGGTCAAGCAATGTTCTGATGGTCTTCTTCTTACTCAAGAAAAATACACAAAGGATATTTTAAATCGAGTTGACATGCTTAAGTGTAAATCTGTTGCAACTCCTCTTTTTGTTGATGAGAAGTTGTCGCAGTGAGGATGCAAGTACCTATCGTAGTGTGGTCGGTGCTTTACAATACCTGACATTGACATGTCCAAATATTTTGTTCTCAGTAAATAAAGTTCGCCGATTTTTGTATAGTCCTACTTCTCAACACTGGTCTGCAGTGAAACGGATTCTAAGGTACTTATGTGGCACGATGATGTTTGGTCTTCACCTTCACAGAAGTTCTTCTCTTTTCTTGAGTGCATTTTCTAATGCAGACTGGACTGGTAGTACTGATGATAGTCGCTCTACTGGAGGTTTTGCTGTGTTCTTTGGCCTGAATCTTGTTTCGTGAAGTGCTCGCAAACAGCTCACGGTATCTCGATCCAGTACTGAAGCCGAGTACAAGGCTTTGGCCAATGCTTCTGCAGAGAATATTTGGATTCAGAGTGTTCTAGGTGAGCTTGGTATTCCTCAAAACCGAACACCTTGTTTATGGTGTAATAATCTGGGGGCCACATATCTATCAGCCAATCCTCGGTTTCATAGTCGTACCAAACATATTGAAGTTGATTTTCATTTTTTTCGTGAACAAGTGGTGAACAATCAACTTGAAATCCGGTTCATATCTTCTGCGGATCAATTGGTTGATGGATTCACGAAGCCATTGTCTATTACAAAACTTGCATTGTTTCGTTCCAATCTCAATGTGATAAAGTTGTGATTCAGGAAAAATGTTGATATATATTCTAAATATAATCAAGCTATGAATAGATAGTTTGGATTGATTGAGATATATTCCATATGTAACAGGTTAAGTATAAAATATTTATATTGTGAATATGTTCATATATGTAACCTGTAAATTGGGTACCAAGTTTGGCCTGATATATAAACTATTGGCAGCCTCCAGGAGAGGTATTGCCTTCTACTTAACTTTGATATTATTACATCGCTGTTGATTTTACACAATGGTATTGTACTTTTAAGTTGTTTGTCATGGATCAAGTTCTCTGGCTTTGCCTCTCGTTGAACACAATTTATTCTGCTGTGTTACTTGTAACACCCTTTTCAAAATAAAATTTTGTAAATAAATAAATAAAATATAGTGCAATTGTGTGTGCGTTTTTGTGTGAATTTTTGAATTCCAACGAGTAGAATACGTTGAAGTTTGAATTTGAAATCAAATCAAAAGAGAAGAAAAGGAAAAAGAAAAAGGGTTAAAACCCCTACTGGGCCAAAAACCCCACCCTCGGCCCATTTTCCCCTTCTCTCACCCGCGGCCCAGCAGCCCCATCCCCCATCTTCTCTCTCTGCCCCGCAGGCCCCACGTGTCATCCCCCACCTCCATCAACTGCCACCCCCTTTTCTCTCTACCGCGCCTCGCCGCACGCCCCCCACTTCAAATCCGTTGCTCCAAACGCCAATACTCTCTGGGGAACTGCCCAACGCGGTCGCCATTAACCGCCGCATATTTCCCCTCTATAAATTGCCGTCCACCCCCTCTCTTTCTCCCTCTCCGCGCCTAACCCTAGCCTTGCCGTCGCCAAGGTTCGTCGCGTCTGTTCCCGACTACTCGACGGTTGTCTCCCTCCCCTCTCTTCTCTAATTGCTTTACCTTGATGCTAGGAACACGCCGGGCAAAGTTGCGCAGAGAGATCGACGAAGCTTCACCGGGATCGATGGGAGCCGCCGCCGTTCGTTGCAAGCCATCATCGCCGACTCCTTTTCGACCCTCTTCGAACCCCGAAAACACCTGTGGTGTGTTCATCCCCTTCTCCCCCTCTTTTGATTCCCGTAAAGAACACTTAGTTTGGTCAGGTTTTAGGTCGTTTTGGCCTATGCCAGCGAGGTACGCCGTCGCGGGCGCCGAGCACCGCCGCGCGCGCGTGGCCAGCTTCACCGAGGGCGACGTGGCCGCATCTCAGCCCTCGGTTTTAGTTGGACGGCCGAGATTAAATTGCACATACCGGTTCGTTTTAATAAAATCCGACGTGTCCATCTCGGATCCAACGACCCTCATTGAATTCCCTTTTTCCCACCACAACATTTACACGCGGGCCCTAGGAAACTTACAATCTACCCCCTGGACTCTATTGAAATACTATTTTAACCTCTGAATTTATCAATCTAGCCCCTGTACTATCTGGAATTAGGTTAAACGAAGGAAATATTGAATCTAACCCCTGAAATTTTACTGAATATAGTTTTTAGACCCTGTTTAGTACAAAAAGTTACCAGAAAGCCCCTAATGTTTTATTTAATTGCAGAATATCATTTAGAAATGTATTTAAAAAATAGAAAATAGGTATTAATGATAAAATAAATGTAAAAACAGTAGGAAAATTCATATTAAATCTTTTTATGTTGTAATAAAATTTAAGAGTGCAAATAAAATATGTTTTGGCCCTAGAAAATTCATTAAAAATGTTTTTAGCCCATAATTAAATGCTAAAAATGTAAAATAAATGGTAAATGCATATTTCCGTCTAAGAAAAATAATAAATGTTTCATAGGGACATATTGGTGTAGGATTTTATGCTTATGTGTATGTTGTGATGAATTGCATTGTGTGCTATGTACTTATTTGGTCTTTGTTTTCTTGTTGCCTCGTATTTGGCACTGCATTTAGAGTCGTACGATGACCCGACCTTTAACCTTCAAGACCAAGTCTTCAACGACAACCAAGTCTTCGAAGAAGACAAGTACCCTTGACCATCTTGCCCCTGTTTTAGGATGTCAATTAGTTGCATGCTACATAAAATTATCTCCTATTTCATGTTATATGCCCTGTTCCATATTATTCCTTGTCACATGTATTGGGTTGGAAAGTAGATAGGTTTTGAATATGCTTAGCCATGCTTAGATTTTGGGAATGAAATTTCATACACATAAAATTTACTATGTTTACTTTAATCATGGTGGACACACAATAGTAGTTGATAGGAATCTGGTGGTTGGATGGTTTTGGTATGATGCAGTTTACACTAGACCTGGGATTGGGTTTGACACCATCGAATTCTAAGGACCGGTTTATAGAGGAAGCCACTAAGTACCACCACGAGACTGAGATAGGGCGGTTTGGTCAATTAATTAGGTTTCTTCTGATGAAATGCTAGTAGTTGGATGGTGCAGGGATGATGCAGGGTTACTACTCTGGAAACCGCAAGGCTCAAGATGGGGCTTCTGAGGTGAAGGGTTACTCCAGGAATACCTCAGCAGTGAAACCTTAGTGGGCTAGTACTAGTTGGGAGTACCTTTGTAAAGGCCATGTAGTGATCTCCTAGCCACACACCAACATAAGTGTAAAATATGGTTGATCGCCACTGGCATGAAGGAGGTTTACTCAGTCCACCTGGCAACAGGGGATGAAATCGTTGTTTGTGGGTAAAGCGTACACTCTTCGCAGAGATTTGAAAAATTGTCATGACAGCGGTGCTCACGGACAAGAGCGGCTTAGGGTCAGTTCATAATTAGTTTATGATTAGGAAATGATGTTTATTTATGATACAAGTTATCTTAATCATTACCATTACGATTCAGGATGTTTACGTGATATTACATTGATAATGAAAGCTAGAGTTAGATTCTAAGCATAGTGCTTAAGCCATAGTGGACTATCCTTGTTCTAGCCATACATGTCATCATCTTTCCACACTTGATGAGTACTCTATGTACTCAAAGCGATTTCCCCCTCTTCCCTTCAGAATATAAAGAAGAAGTGACACCAAAAGATTTCTTCGTCAACCCGGTGGATATGGTCTAGGCTGGCGACTCTTTGCGCAACTGCCTGTGAAGTTGTAACCCTATCTATCTATTCTTCCGTTGTAGTTTAGACTTTATAAATAGTTTAGTGATGTAAATAGTTTAGTGGTGTGTATTTGTAGACCTACGGGTCATATCGTAAGACTTATTATGTAATCGAACATGGCTATGTAATAATATTTCACTTTTGTCAACACATGTACGATTCAACTGATCCTAGCGTACATATGGTTAGCGTCTGTTCATCTTTACGATGACCGGGCATGACATTACTCCAGTGACTACCGTTTGCCAAAGCCTGGTGTTGTATTTGAGTTACTCTGTTACGAGGTGCCAATCCTGCGGTCTGTAGCCTTGCTTTCAAACTATCCAAAAGACGTTCGAATATGAATGTTTCATGTGCTACTATTAAACGTTCTTTGAAATTTTGAACCTTGCTAATGTGATTTGAACTCAGAAACCAAACCCATTCAGTTTCATCCTACCTGAATAATTTCAAATGGAACTTAAAGCTTTGACTGTAGTAAAATATGTGTTCTATGTTCAAACTAGCACTACTACAAAAGGCTTCATCGCAGGCGGCTCTAAATATATTATTACATACGGTTTTAAAAACCGCCTGTAACAAAGAGCCTGTGAAAATGATCGATTAACACAGGCGGGGGCAAAATCCGCCTGTAAAAATGCATTTTCACAGGCGGTTTTTTATTGATGACCGCCTGTGAAAATGCATTTTTACAGGCGGTTTTTTATTGTTGACCGCCTGTGAAAATGTATTTTCACAGACGGTTTTTTATTGCAAACCGCCTGTGAAAATGTATTATCACATATTGTTTTTTTTACTGCCAACCACCTATGATAATACATTATCATAGACAGTTTTTAGAATGTTCCGTATGCATTGTGTTCGTGACTAATCGTAATTAGAAGGCAAGAAATGATAACATTTAGACAAAATTTGCGCTAACACAATTCGAACTACAAAAGACTAAAAGATTTAGACAAAATTACATTGCAGAGATGCAATAAAAAACACAATAGAAATTACAACGCAATACATCGCAGAAATTACTATTCATCGCAACCATCACGTGCAGCACCACATGCAGAGCACCAAATTCAGCAGCTCAACGCCATGAAGACAGGGATGCTGCCGTTGCAGCCGCTCTTTAACGCCTCCCCACAGAGCTCGATAGTGTCACCTTTGTTCTAGCTCGACTTCCGGGCTACAACAAAAATAAAGATCGCGGCTAGATCTGTGACTGAAGGTTGGATCTGCGATCCTCGGCATCGAGCAAGACACCCGCGGCGGATGAGGAGCATGGTTGCCGCGACGACGAGGAGCGTGGTTGCCACGATGGCGATGAGCATGAGAAGCACGACTGCCACGACGGTCGAGGAGCGCGGCTACTGCGTCAGCGAGGAGCGCGACCTCCGCGACGGAAGGATGGCGAGGAGGCGGAAGCGAGCTGCCGACGCTTCAGCGATGAGGCGGAGATGCGGTAGAGCGAGGTTGGGGAGGAAGGAAAGAGAGGTGAGATTGGAGAGATGAACGGTGAGAGGCAGAGATTGGGGATAAGGACGTGAGGTGTCGGTATTGCTGCTGTTATAGACACATATATTAGAGATGACCCCCTGTGAGTCGTTGGATCGATAAGTAGCGAAAGGTGGAGATATGAAGTCCAAGAGCGATCCGTGGGACGAAGCAGCGGACCAATCAGGAGTCATCATTATCACATGCGGTTTTTTTTGTTACGGACCGCTTGTGAAAATCATTATATTTTCACAGGCGGTTGTTTGTTACGGACCGCCTGTGATAATGACTATTATCACATGCGGTTTTTGTTACGAACCGCTTGTGAAAATCAATACATTTTCACAGGCGGTTGTTTGTTACGGACCGCATGTGATATTCTATTATTACAGACGGTGATTAACTCATTTGACATCACAGACGTAACTTTTAACGAACCGTCTGTAAAAAAAAATAAGAAGACGTCTGTGAAAATGCATTTTCTAGTAGTGTAGAAAATTGAAAAGTTTCAGCCGTAAGCTTGAAAAAAATATCTGGGCCATATCTTGTCCTTCCACTGTTTTTTTGTTCTGTATACTCAATTTAAAAATTCTTGACATTAAGGCAAGCAAATCTAGCTCAGTTTTGAAGAGGATTTGTTTGAATAGTACTTTCCAATTGTAACAGCAGAGTCCAGTGAATAACAAACACTATGCGGACCAAATAGTAGCACCATTTAAACACGATGCGTAACGGCCCTGGACAGTCGGCGGCACTACTCGTAACTCGATTCAGTGTAGGAATAGGCCATTTTAGGAAGGAGATCCAGGCGGTCCCAGCGGCGGAGATACTAGGATTCTGGACGCGGCTTGTGCCCGAGTCGGATTCAAACTCGGGGCACCGCGCGCGGATGGCCAGTTGCCCGCTCCATATAAGGCAACACCGCAAGGCTCTAGGGGATGGCAGAGACGCTTCTCTATAGTTCTCCTCATTCGATTCCACCTCATTAGTCATTACGCCGGGCAATTCGCGCAACGAGTTCACGATCGATGTCGCCGAGCTTCAGCAGCGCTAAGTGCTCTCTCGCGATGGTCGTCTACGACCCCGCCGCCGCGCAACTGCGCGCCGGCAAGCGGGAGCGCCAGGAGGAGGTGGTGGAGGCCTCCGCGTCGTCCTCGAGGGACGGCAAGCGTGCGCGTCATCAGCTGGAGGAGAAGGGAGAGGCCACCGCGTCTTCTTCGAGCGCCAGCTTGGCGGGTGCAGTTGACCCGCACGCCGCCGCAGTTGCACCGCCGGTCGCCGCCTTCGACGTCGAGCCCATCAACGCCGAGCCGCCTCGGCAGCAGCCGCTGCCAGCCGCCAGGGAGGTGCCGCCGTGCCTTCGCGAGCATTTTCTCTCGGCGCTGGGGCTCCGCCCCGACCTACCCGTCCACTTCATCTGCGAGAAGGTCATGACGAGAACCGACGTTGACGGGCAGCAGAACCGGTTCCGCATCCCGATCGAAGGCGTGGATCACTGCCTCCGCGCGATCCTGACCCCCGACGAGCTCGACGCCGCCAACCTACTCCACGACCTGGCCCCGAGGCCGAAGCACAAGCCCACCAAGAAAAAGCCGACGGACGACGCTGCCGCCGAAGACGGGAAGGAGGACGAGGAGGGCAAGAAGATCCCCAAGAAGAAGGGGAAGGTGCACGGCGGGCTGCCAGTGAAGCTGGTGGACCTCAACGCCGGCGTCAAGGAGCTGCAGATGTCGCGGTGGGACAGCAACGGGGCCACCATCCTCAAGGGGCAAGGGTACGCCGACTTCATCCGCCGGTGCAGCTTCAGGGAGAACGACGCCCTCGAGATCTGGGCCTTCATGCAGCGCCCGGTCCGCATCTTCGGCGTGGACTTGCAGCACGGCGACGGCATCCTGCACTTGCTCGTCGTCAACAAGAACCAGCAGCCGCAGCGGTGCTGCTACTGCCCCGTCCCGCACGCGCACTGATGAACCCATCCGTCGCGGGTTTCGTGGCGACATAGGAAACCTGGCTAGACTGTTGATTCCGTTGTGGACATACGATTTTTTCATTGTTGTGGGGAAATAATAACGTACGACTTGTATGCTAATAGCCTAATACACGAAGTTAATTAGAACAATTTCCAGGCATTGTAGCTATGTCGGTTTAAGGCTAGATTACTGTATGTGCTTTGGTAATGTACCTCTGATGTTACCAATTATAAAGGATTCTCATACTTATTAGTGAAAGTCGATTTGTTACATGAACTTGAAGTCTTTTGCCTCTTTGGGTGTCAAATAAATCAGGGAAACTGTTGGTCCTTTTGGATCTGACGCAAACTCGCAACAGCAGTCGTTAAAAAACTCGAATTTGGATCGTTCATCCATGGATACAATATCAGGGATCTTTGTTAGACATGCAAAACATCTCTCTGCATGGCTACTAGATACCATGTGTAATAAAACCAGTTACAAACATGAGCAAAACTTGTCGAAATCTGTTGGGCTTTGCCTGCACCGAGCTGGACCTATTTGCGGTACAACAGAAGACGAGAGAGTTGTTGTGATCGTTTATCCAGCGGTTTTCTCAGATACAAAACACAATCTCTTCTATCTCCAACGCCTCCGTCATTGTTGCATTTCGACGGGAGTTCGAGACAAGAAGATGATAGAGAAGTTGACGAAAAAAAACGTCAGCAACGTCACTGAACTCTTCATCCTAGATGAAAAATCAAGCCGAATTCTCTGCATATCGTATGCACAACCAAAGCTGTGCATACCCATCTGGATGTGTGACACCTGGATTGCATCAATCTCAAAGCAGTTCCAACATCATAAGAAATTTTTAGGCCGCTTCAGCTCTCGGCTCAGCTGCCAGCAAGCGATCAACTCTGCCCGCGAGCCTGGCGGTGATAAAATGAAAATATACATTGAGCAAGAATCGAACCGGGGACGTGCAGCATACAAACACATATTATTAACCACTACGTCAGATATGGCTGTGTCGTGTGTCTGGAAAAACAATATTAATTGCTGTTGATATGGCTGCACATTGATCAATAAAAATTGTAGTTGGATGCTTTCCTGCCACCGCCGTTAAAAAAGTTTTGAAAACCCAAACAAATGATTCTATAGTCTCATTATATATCAATGCTGCCCCAAATATGATAGTTTGTATGTGGTGATTTGTTCCAATAATTGGGGCAAAAGGCATCTCCAACTTGTTCGTTTGAAAAGTGGTGTCAAAACATATAGCATCACCGAAACACGCATAATACATGATAGATTGTCCATCCGCCCAAAAGGAATTGGCTATCTGACCTTTATCTTTGTCTAGTTTTATTGCCAAAAAAAGCATGATTCTCCAACTGTTTATTCTTCAAATACTCTAATAGAGTATGTGCATCATTATATGGTAAATACTTTCTGCGCTGATCTCCAATCTGATTATTACAGTCGATCCGTGAGAATGGTACTTTATCAGCTCCACCATACCACTTTTGAAAAAAATCATACACTTGGACTGGCTTGATCCCCGCTCCATGTATTTGATTAATGAGCAATTTATCTGCCTCTATAACACGCCGTTGTGACCGTAACTTGTGCACCTTATTTGGACTAGCAAGATCATGATTATGCTCAACCAGGATTTTTGGACCATCCAAATTTTCTTTGGACAAATACTAAACTGAATACGAGTTGTGCAACCTGTTCTGATAGCAGCATTTTCTTTCGAAGTGTCATGTACTGAATGTTTACCCCGTCTTCCTTCTTTACTACAAACTAGACGCTTCATATATATTGAACTTTCTACTCTATGTTTTGCTAGGCCTTTTCTGATACTAAAACCAACATGTCTGGCATAAGAGTTGTATATATTATATGCATCATCCTCTGACTCAAAGTGCATGCCTACTTTAGGAATAACTACAGTTTCATTGTGTGTACCGTCCTCCTACGATGTAATATATAAAGGTTAACCGTTGTTGTGAATATGATGAAAAATAAATATTCTTTTGTACATGTTATTTACCTTATTTAGTGATGAACCTGGAGATGATGGTGATGATGAAGGGGTTGCCAGATTGATGCAATCCATGTCCATCGCTGTTTGCTCACGTTCACGAGCTTCTAAAGGTGTTTGTGCTTCAAGTTGACTTTTGGACGATGCAGCACATGTATCATTGCCGGTAGCCATGGCAATCACGATCACGTATTTTCAACTTTGTTTATTTGTTTTTGGTGCGGTAGACACTTCCGCCGATCTAGTACTATGGGCGGACGCTTATATAGATGGAGCGTTGTTTACCGGGACCGATCAGAATCGTGAAAGACGCTTGGTCAATCAGTTTCGGAACCGATCCTGAGTCGAGACCGATGCTGTCGTAGAGAAAACTGACATGCGATGCTTACGGACCGAGCCGCGTGGGCACGAAGCCTGCGCTCACAGAGCCGCAGGGGCGCAGAGCCGGCGCTCACGGAGTCAGCGCGAGCGCGGAGCGAGTAGCGCGCTTGGCCGTCGGGTGAGTCACGCGCTTGGCGGTCGGGCGAGTCACGCCCTCACAGCATCGTCCATCAGGCCACGTGTTCAAAATCTAAAGGGTATGCAAAGTTGTTGTTGTGTATACGGTATGCAGAATATTTTTTTCCCTCAAAAATATGCTAGGGCTGCATAGGGCAGAGAAATGCACTCCAAACCAGCCCAGGAGGCTGGCAACCTTCCTCCAAGGTTGAAGCCGCTGCTTCTGGCAGTGGAAAAAAGAAAAGAAAAAGTCCAACTGCAAGAAGAAGTCGTTGGTCGACACGCCAACGGCTGCTGTCGTAGCTTTTGGTGGACGGGGGCCACGCCCTGAAAAACATCCACAACCTTCGTCTGAAGACGGCGACAATGAGAAGATGTAGTGTCTGATCTATAAGTCGAACACCCACAACCTCGAAGACTGTCGTGAGGTCAAGCGACTTGTTGAACGCAACAACAAGCGCTCTCAAGAAACCCCTTTTCGTCAACGGGAGGGGAAGCGAAAGGTCGACGAAGCTCCAACCAAACAAGAGCTAGCACTACAGGAAAACGTAATTTTTTCGTCGGCCTGTCACATTTTCGTGGGTACCTACGAAATTAATAATATTTTCGTCGGTCTTTAGGAGCCTACGAAAGAAATCCAATTTTCTTCGGTTTTTCATAAAAGCACACGAAAAAAAATTACATTCAGCGGCCTACAAACAAAACCGACGAAACTAACTTTGTTTTCGTCGGTTGTTAGAAAAACACACGAAAATAATTGATATTCGTCGGTTTTTTATTGTTACCCACGAAAATAGGGCACTTATTTTCGGCGGTTTATAAGCAACACACGAAAATAATTCAATTTCGTCAGTCCTATAAGGAAACCCACGAAATTCTCTAGGTTTTTCAGTCTCCCGCCACACTTACGCGGGCCACATTGTACCCAGCCGCCTCCCCTCCCCGTACGACGCCTCCCCTCCCCGTACGACGCCTCCCCTCCCCATTTGCCGCCGCCCCATCCCATCGGCGCCGCGCCGCCGCCTCGCCCCTTCGGCCTCCGCACCGCACCACACCGCGCCCCCGCCCCCGCCCCTCTGGCCGCCTCACCACTCCGGCCTCCGCACCGCACCGCGCCCCGCCACTCTGGCCGCCTCGCACCTCCGGCCTCTGCACCGCCCCGCGCCTCTGGCCGCCGCCCCCATCCCGTCCTCCCGCCCCTACGGCCGCGGCGCCGCGCGCGCTCGACCAGTGGTCGCGCCGCGCCCCTGTCCCGCGGGCTCCACCAGTCGCCGTGCCGCGCCCCTCCCGCACGATCCTCCGGTCGCCACGCCGCGCCCCTGAGGCCACCACGCCCCCAACCCGCTCTTGAGGCCGCCGGGCAGCGCCTCTGTTGAGGGATTCAGGTATCCTCCACCTCCACATGTTAATCTCATCCGGTTATTTGTTAATCCAATGTAGTTTGTTCTGAAAAGTTCATGTATTTAATCTGAACCTCCAGCTCAAGTTTTGTTCATTTTTTCCTAGCTTAGAAGAGTTCATGTATGTTCTTGTTTAGATAGATTAGAAGATAGATTTTCTCCTAAAAAGTTCATATGCAGATGTGTTAATAGAGTTTTTTATGTAGCTGGTTTGTACATATGTGCTGGTTTGTACAGATGTGCTCCTGTGCAAATATGCTAATAGAGTTCATGTATTAGCTCATGTGCAGATGTGCAATTGATTCCAGCTATTTTAGTGTGGAAATTAACGGTTTCAGCATAGAGAATTAGATATTACCATGAACAAATTGTTTTCTCCATTGCCACTTAAGACTCATAAGCATGCATATTTCTTATTTTTTTTATTCTTTCACTATATAGTTTGGATGATGGGTGATGATAGACGATGGATGTATGATGGTTGGCGAAAGAATGCAGCACCTTCGGATGAATGGGCCATCAATACTAAGGCTTTTATTAGTCGTGCATTCTCTTTATCGACAAACCGTTTTGTCAAATGTCCATGCAGCAAGTGTCGTAACTGTTTTTGCAAGGAGAAGTTTGAGATGGAACGAGATCTTTGTAGATTTGGGTTTATGCCAGGTTATGAAACATGGTATGAGCATGGTGAGTTATACCAGAGCAATGTTGTTATTGATGAGAGATATGGTGAAGACGAGGACAGAATGGAAGACATGGTTGAAGCACTAGATCGTGGTTGTGGTGCAGATGAACCTGAGGAAAATCGGTCTCCTGAAGTTGAGGAGTTCTATAGAATTCTCTCACCATCTTATGATGTGTTACATGAGCACACAAAAGTGTCTGTCCTTGCCGCCGTGACTCGACTGATGTCAATAAAGTCAAAGTATAGTTTCTCGAGCAAGTGCTACGATGATCTCATCAACTTCATCTCAGACATTCTTCCGGTAAATCATAAGTTGCCGAAAGATATGTACAAATCCAAGAAATTATTGGCCGGGCTTGGTATGAAGTATGAAAAGATTGATTGTTGTGTTAACAATTGTATGCTTTTCTGGAAGGAGAATGCAAATGCGACACATTGCTCGGTTTGCGAACAATCTCGATACATTGAGGTTACAGACGAGGACGGTGAATTAGTGAAGACAAAAGTGTCAGTGAAACAACTTCGCTATATGCCTCTTGCACCAAGGCTGAAACGGTTGTTTCTTTCTAAATCAACCACGAGGCACATGCGGTGGCATAAAGATGGTGTGCGTGAAACGAAAGGAGTAATGACACACCCATCTGATGCTGAAGCTTGGAAGGCACTTGACTCTTTTGATGAAGATTTTGCAAAAGATGCCAGAAATGTCCGCCTTGGTTTAGCCACAGATGGTTTCACACCGTTCAATACATCTGCCGCCTCATACTCATGTTGGCCGGTATTTGCTATTCCATACAATCTTCCACCCGCCATGTGTATGAAATATGAATACATATACCTGTCTCTAATCATTCCTGGTCGCAAACATCCCGGAAAACGTTTAGGGGTGTTTCTTCAACCGTTGATTGAGGAACTGAAAGAATTGTGGACTGGAGTTGAAGCATATGATAGCTACACAAAACAGAACTTCAACTTGCGAGCAGCGTATTTGTGGTCGGTACATGATTTTCCTACATACGGGGTATTTTCTGGATGGAGCACACACGGCAAACTTTGTTGTCCAATTTGTGGTTCAGACTCTGATTGTTTCAGACTTAATCATGGGGGAAAAGTGTGTTTTTTCGATTGCCATCGACGTTTTCTTCCAGGAAATCACCCTTTCAGGAAGCAAGCCAATGCATTTCGGAAGGATACTATTATAACAAAGGGTCCGCCGAAACGTTTGGCTAGTGCTGAAATTGCATAATGGCTCAGTCAACTTGTCCCTACAGATGATGGGTTTATCGGTTTTGGTCAAGAGCATAACTGGACTCATATATGTGGTTTGTGGGACCTCCCTTATACTAAGTCGTTGTTACTCCTGCACAACATCGATGTAATGCACCAGGAACGTAATGTAGCCGAAAGCATCATTAGCACATGTTTCAATCTCAAGAAGACTAAAGATAATCTAAAAGCTCGAAAAGATCTTGCAGAGATTTGTAATCGTCCGACCCTAGAAATCGCACAAGATGGTGGTGGAAAACAGAGAATGCCACGTGCTCCATTTTGTCTAAAATTTAAAGAAAAGAAAGAAGTGCTCAAGTGGTTGCAACAACTAAAGTTTCCTGACAGTTACTGTGCTGGGTTCAGGCGCACAACAAATATTGAGAATTGGGTTTTAAATAATCTTAAAAGCCACGATTATCATATACTCATGGAAATACTTCTTCCCGTGATGTTTCGTGGATATGTGCACCAAGACGTGTGGAGAGTACTTGCGGAACTTAGCTTCTTTTATAGACAATTATGTGCTAAGGAAATTACAGTTCAAATGATGGAGAAATTGGAGAAAGATATACCTTTGCTCATATGTAAAATGGAGAAGGTATTTCCGCCAGGATTTATGAATGTAATGCAACATCTTCTTGTACATTTGCCTTACGAAGCTAAGGTTTGTGGCCCCGTGCAATACCGGTGGATGTATCACATTGTAAGGACATTGAAAAAACTTAGAGCAATGGTTTTGAATAAAGCAAGAGTAGAAGGATGTATTGCAGAAGCATTTGCTCTGAAAGAGGTAGCATATTTCTCAAGTACATTCTTTGCTGAGGAACACAATGTCTATGCTCCTACAACAAGGTACCACGTAGATGAAGAAATTCCTTGTGGTAATCTGAGTATTTTTGGGTGGAAGGGAAAAGCAGTGGGTGGCAGCAATAGGCATGTGGTTTCAGAAGAAGAACGAAATTCATGTATGTTATACATGTATACAAACATTGAAGAGATGGAACAATATTTTGTGTAAGTCTCTAATTACCACATGGCAACACCTCATTCTTTTTATCAATTTTCATAAGACACGCTCTAATGTACCTGTATCTTTCATTGTGTAGCAAGTTCGACAAACAACATTGGAAGTCCACGCGTCAACCCACAAGCAATCAATTAGATAGAATGCGTCGTGATGGCTTGCATGGCGGGCCTAACTTCGTCAATTGGTTTTATAAGCATGTAACATTCTCTTCTTATATGTTACTTTAATCTTTGTGAAGTAAATAAAGTCAATATAACTAATATTTTCTTAAATTGCTAGTGCATGGTTGATGCTAACGTTCATGAAGACCTAAGACAACTTTCTCAAGGAACCATCACAACAAAGAGCTTTGGTCGTTACGATGTAAATGGGTACCGATTTCGTTCGACCCAATTTGAAGCAAAACATCCCCTTGCAGCTACAACAAATAGTGGGGTCGTAACTAGAGCATGTGATGCACAAGGCCACTATGGGATTATTCAAAATATTGTGGAGTTCAAATTTAGTGGTTCCAAAGACCTTAGAGTTACTTTCTTCCATTGCGACTGGTTTGATAGTAATAGGGGAACACGAGAAGATGAATTTGGTATCGTCGAGGTGAAACATGAAGAAAGACATTGTGGAAGCGATAATTATGTCCTTGCTCACCAAGTTGAGCTGGTCTACTATCTATCGTACCCTTGTCCAAAGCTAAATGCTTGGTGGGTCGTTTATAAAGTTAATCCACGAGAACGATTATATGCGCCAGATGATGCTGGTTATCGAGATGAACAAGAAGAAGTGTACCAAGGAGATGATGTCCTGCCATCTTTTAATATTGAAGATGGTTTAGGTCTCGATACATTAGGTGGTGATGTTGAAGACAATGAAGCGGAAGAGGTAGTAAGTGTTAAAAGAAAGCAACGAAGCACTAAAAAAGTTGGACAAAAGAAGAAAGTTCGTCGGCGACCCGTTACTGAAGAAACATCAGATCATGATGAATTTTAATTCTGTAATTAATTTATATTGCATTTTTATTTCATTTTATTACTTTTTGTTGTATCATTATGTATTTAATTCTGACCAGTTTTTCTTCTCAACAGGATGCCACGTCGTGTGAAGAGTATCGCTAAGGGGCTTTTTGGCGCCTCAAGCAAGTCTGGGAGCCAGTCTGCCGGCTCTTCTCGTAGTCAGCAGTCTGTTTTTCAGGGTTGTGCTCCCAATACTAGCCGGCGAGAAGCACTTAGTAGATGCATGAGCGAAGCTCATGAACAGGTATGTCTTTGTAATTTTAATATATGTAACTATATATTATGATGTGAAACTTAATTATTTTAATTTTAGGTGGAGGAGGAGATCCAGGAGGAGCGTCAGGAAAATCAAGAGGGGAGTGTTTCTGTGGGGCAGCAACAACAACGGGAAGAAACACAGCAACAGGAAGAAGCACAACAACAGGAAGAAGTAGAGGGGGGGGGGATGAGGATGGAGATGGGGATGACACAAATACGGGAGATTTGGGACCGTCGTTCAGGTATCGGGCTACAAACTCTCTCCCACTAGCTTTGCCGCCAGAGCAAAGATGGAGGATCACTCCCGTCGGTGACTGGTTAGTACATGTATTGTTAATAATTGAATTGGTGTTCAAAATTAAATTGTTAATAAATATAATATGTTGTCAAAAATGACTTGCAGGCAATGGGATGACTTGGATTGGAATGGCCAAAAACACCGTAGGCAACCTAATGCGATGTTAGGTGCCATATGTCGTCACCATTATCCAGGTCTTGTCACAATAAGAGGAGAAGAGAAACCTACTCTAAATTGGGAGCACTACAAGATTGCTCCACATCCTGTGCGTGAAAATGTGGCAGGAGCTGTCTGGCACGACTTTTGGGTATGATTTTTCTAGATTGCATCTCGTTTATCTTGATAATATTGTTTCTAATCGATGAAATGTTGTTTTTGTAGGAACGATATCGCTTGCCTGAAGATCATGACGCCGTCCTAAATGCACGAGCACGCAAAGTTTTTCATGCAGCAGCGCGCAAAGTGGTGAATGACATGATGTACAATGCGAGAATCACGGCTGTGTGCTTGTACTACAAGGAGAAGCTTGGACAGATGATGAAGAAAAGTATGGGGGCTTCAAAAATATACCTAGAGGCGGATCAGTACCGTAGGTAACAATTCCTTGGATGGTTAAGTGCCCTGATTTTTATGATGCTTTATGTGCTTATTGGGCGTCGAGGGAGTATCGAGAGAAATCTAACTCAAAGAGGCGCAATCGTGAGGTTGGTGATGATGTTCTCCATCGTTATGGTGGAGATGGTCATATTCGTCTTGCAAAACGAATGGTGAGTTAGTACATGTAGAATTTGTTCATATTATGTGTCTTTGTGCATTCATGTTTCTATTATCTCTGTAGGCTGCTCAAAGTGGCGAAGAACCTTCTTTCGTAGATGCTTATATAAGAGGGCATAGGGGCACAACTGACGATCAACTGTGCACTCCGGCAGCGACTCAGAGCTTGGTGTGTCATACTAGTTAGATATGTTGTATAGTTTAGTACATGTACTTGATTAAGTAATTAAATTATTGTATATTTGACAACTATTTTTTGATGTAGGCGAAATATGCTCAAGAGATCAAGAGTCAAGCACTGGCGGACTTTGTGGCGGAATGGACCCCCTCTCCATCAAACCCTGGGGGCCCTAGTGAGCAGAAGCCGAAACTTAAAGTTCCGATCTTCACCGAACCTCACTGGACTCTCTACTTTGACGGATCCATGCAAAAGCAGGAGGCCGGAGCTGGAGTCCTTCTCCTCGCTCCAACCGTGGAGAAGGTAAAATACATGGTCCACCTTGACTTCAGGGCGACCAACAACATGGTGGAGTATGAAGCACTCATTTATGGACTAAAGGTGGCACTATCATATGGTGTCAAGCAGATGTTGGTCAAGGGAGATTTGCAGCTCATCATTAAACAGGTGAAGGGTGAATGCTCTTGTAACAATCCTCAACTAGCTGCTTATCTCCTTGAAGTCCTGAGGCTTCAAAAGGACTTCGAAGTCTTGGACCTCCACCATGTCCAACGTCTCCATAACGCTGAAGCTGACGAACTCTCGACAAAAGCGTCAACCAGAGCTCCAGCTCCCGACGGAACCTTCGTCCGGAGGTTGTCAAAACCCACAGCTCAGCCCGCCGAACTGAGCGAAGGGGACGAGACCAGCATCCCAAAGCTGGCGGTCCCGATGGCCCTGTTACCATGGCAGCCATCAAGGGTCGTAGGTGCAGTCGAAAGCTCCGAGCAACCCAGCACGCAATACTCAAATGCTCAAGCAAGCTCCGATGCATGGATCTTGGAGATTCGGAGCTACTTGAAAGACAATATACTTCCTGACGATGATGTATCCGCTGACCGGATAGTCAGATTGGCTAAAAGATACACGTTGGTAGAAGGGGATCTCTACCGACACGGTGCCAACAGCGTCCTAATGCAGTGCATCACAGAGGAAGAAGGTTGCGAGCTCCTCGCAGAAATCCATAGAGGCGAGTGTGGGAACCACGCGTCTTCCCGCACGCTGGTTGGTAAAGCCTTCCGACATGGTTTCTACTGGCCTACAACACTCCAGGATGCAACTGAGCTGGTGAAGAAATGTGAAGCATGCCAGTTTCATGCAAAACAAATTCACACACCGGATCAGCCTCTACAAATGATACCTCCTACATGGCCTTTCGCTGTGTGGGGGATGGATATCTTGGGACCTTTCCCAAGAGCAGTCGGAGGTTACAAGTTCCTGTATGTTGCCATTGACAAATTCACCAAATGGCCGGAAGCAACTCCAGTTGTGACAATAAACAAGCAATCAGCTATCAACTTCTTGCAGTCCATCGTATGTAGATTTGGAGTCTCGAACAAAATCATAATAGATAATGGGACCCAATTCACAAGCTCTACTTTCCAAGGATACTGCGAAGACCTCGGCATCCAAGTCAGCTATGCCTCCGTAGCTCACCCGGCAAGCAATGGCCAAGCTGAGAGAGCAAATGCAGAATTCCTGAAAGGACTCAAGACGCGCACATATGAGCGTCTGAAAAAACATGGAGCCAATTGGATCAAAGAGCTTCCGCCCACTTTATGGGCCAACAGGGCAACTCTAAACCGGTCAACTGGAGAGACACCCTTCTTCCTGGTGTACGGAGCTGAAGCAGTCCTTCCTCCGGAAATCACATTGGGGTCGCTCTGGGTCTGGACCTTCGACGAAGCCACGCAGGACAAGCTCCGACGTGAAGACCTTGACCTCCTTGAAGAGGGAAGGTGTCGAGCAGCTGTTCGGAATGCCCGATACCGCCAAGCTCTTCGGCGCTATCACCAACGGCATGTTCACAGCTGACAGCGCGAGTAAGGCGATCTAATGCTACGGAGAATACAATCTAGAGAAGGGTTAAACAAACTCTCCCCCAGCTTGGAAGGACCCTTCCGAGTGATCAAAGTATACCGTCCCGGATGCGTTTGCTTGGAAACCGAGGATGGGACATCTCTCCCAAATCCTTGGAACATTGAGCATCTCCGTAAGTTCTACACTTAATATCACGGAGGTGAGTCTGTAATTACATGTGATGTATGTTATAGAGTCATTGTACAGAGTTGGATAGCTCCTTCGGGAGGGCAGCCGGACCTACCCGTTAGTTCCGCAACGTCCATGCAACACTTGTCACAGTCTCAAAACTAAAAGTGTAGCTAGCTACCTTGGGTCAAACGAGAAATGAAACACACTTAGACTGGTTCCGTACCCTAAGAGTGTACTTGTTTCCCCTGTACCCTAGACCTATAATGAAAGACATCACTGTGTGAAAACAGACTCTACATGCATTTACTTTGTACAGGCTCAATATTTTTTATTTTTCTCTTTCTTGTCTATAACAAAGTTGGGCAGTTCTTAAGAAACTTTAGCTCGGCCAGTTCATGTACAATTCGAGTTGCATTGTCTATTCTTGGTGAGCTTGTTGCCTGCTGAACTCAACGCCTCCAACGCCTGGTCCAACTCCGGCTCCGGATCATCCGGACGCACAGGACTAAAGCCATTGGCGTCAACGCGTCGTTAGCTTTGCCTAGGAAGTCCCAAACTTGTTGGGACTCTGCAGCCCTTGTGCTTCGCATCTCCTCCAAGGATCTTTTGGCCGCCGCAAGCTCCGAGTTCTCATGGGCAAGGCGCTCAACCTCTTTGGCATTCTGCTGAATCTTTTCAGCAACCTGCCTTTCGAGTTTATTGAGCTCTTCCTCCCGGAGGTGGATCTCGTCCTGGCGGTTGACCAGATCCTTCACTCGGCCTCGCACTTTCTTCTCCCTGGCGACGACGACATTCTCCTGCTTGTAGAGATCATGCCCTCGCTCCGAGGCCTTCTTCTCCTCTTCCTCGCAACGCTCCTCCAATTTCTTGGTGCGCTCTTCGAGGCTCTTGTCAGCCAGAGCTGTCTTTTGGACAAGCTCTTCCTCCTTCTTCACGAGGTCGTCCCGCAGCTCCAAGAGTTTTTGCTCTTCATCTTCGAGCTTTCTCTCCCGCGCCTCAAGAGCCTCCCGACGCTTGATGAGACTAGCGTGGATGGCATAGAGCCTCTCCTGGCGATCATCCGCTGCACTATTAGCAGCTTTGGCCTGCTCGTAGATGGCTCGGGACTGGTTGTCAAGGGATCGCGTCATGCTTTCCCTCTCATCCAACAACTTACCCGAGTACTCCAGGCGGACCTTCTCCCTCTGCACCCACTCCTTGTCGTCAGCCAGCCTCGACTGCGCCAACTTGGTCTCGAATTGGAGCCGGTTGCGCCACCTCCTAAGGGTTTGGCGCTCCTCCTCGAGGGCCTTGCTGTCGTGGTAGAAAGCCAGCTGGACCTGGCGAAGACTGGAGCAGGCGTTGTCAATAGAGTATGTGCATCATTATATGGTAAATACTTTCTGCGCTGATCTCCAATCTGATTATTACAGTCGATCCGTGAGAATGGTACTTTATCAGCTCCACCATACCACTTTTGAAAAAAATCATACACTTGGACTGGCTTGATCCCCGCTCCATGTATTTGATTAATGAGCAATTTATCTGCCTCTATAACACGCCGTTGTGACCGTAACTTGTGCACCTTATTTGGACTAGCAAGATCATGATTATGCTCAACCAGGATTTTTGGACCATCCAAATTTTCTTTGGACAAATACTAAACTGAATACGAGTTGTGCAACCTGTTCTGATAGCAGCATTTTCTTTCGAAGTGCCATGTACTGAATGTTTACCCCGTCTTCCTTCTTTACTACAAACTAGACGCTTCATATATATTGAACTTTCTACTCTATGTTTTGCTAGGCCTTTTCTGATACTAAAACCAACATGTCTGGCATAAGAGTTGTATATATTATATGCATCATCCTCTGACTCAAAGTGCATGCCTACTTTAGGAATAACTACAGTTTCATTGTGTGTACCGTCCTCCTACGATGTAATATATAAAGGTTAACCGTTGTTGTGAATATGATGAAAAATAAATATTCTTTTGTACATGTTATTTACCTTATTTAGTGATGAACCTGGAGATGATGGTGATGATGAAGGGGTTGCCAGATTGATGCAATCCATGTCCATCACTGTTTGCTCACGTTCACGAGCTTCTAAAGGTGTTTGTGCTTCAAGTTGACTTTTGGACGACGAAGCACATGTATCATTGCCGGTAGCCATGGCAATCACGATCACGTATTTTCAACTTCGTTTATTTGTTTCTGGTGCGGTAGACGCTTCCGCCGATCCAGTACTATGGGCGGATGCTTATATAGATGGAGCGTTGTTTATCGGGACCGATCAGAATCGTGAAAGAGGCTTGGTCAATCAGTTTCGGAACTGATCCTGAGTCGAGACTGTCGGTGGTTTGGAACCGGCAGATCTCCCTACACTACTAAAGTGATAGGGGAGTTTGATGTTCGGTGTGGGCGCGCGGAGATTCAAGAAGGTGAATAAGAATTGACACAGGAGACACAAGAATTTACGTGGTTCGGGCCGCCTGAGCGTAATACCCTACTCCACGGGTGTGTTGGTGTTGTATTAGCAGTACGAGCTTGTGATGAGCGTATGAGGC
The DNA here is from genome assembly GCA_036927565.1 of Tuctoria greenei. Classification (NCBI taxonomy): domain Eukaryota; kingdom Viridiplantae; phylum Streptophyta; class Magnoliopsida; order Poales; family Poaceae; genus Tuctoria; species Tuctoria greenei. The sequence goes on from JAYESD010000008.1 coordinate 7,782,964, forward strand.
GCGTGTATGTGTCTGTTCAGCCCTCTGATCGTGTCGTCGGCCTGTCCTTTTATAGTACAAGGGCAGGCCGTTACAAGTTAGCCTGGCCCGACATGTGGCCCCGGCGGTTACTAGTATTGACACTTATTTAACACATTTAATCGCTCTTAATGACCCTGTAACGGGCTTTGACTGCTCTGTTACTGGTGTTAAGATCGTCCGTTTAAGTGTCATTAATATGGCATTAATGACACTTAATCGGGTCTTGAAGTCCTTGGCTCTCCTTTGAAGATCCGGAGCCGTTGTGGGGTCTTCCGGAGGTTTGAGGCCGAAGATCCGACGATTGGACACGTGGCAGCTCCAGAGCATACTGTGGAAACAGGTAGCTCCGGGGCTACCTGACACGTGTCAGGTCCGGAGCTTCTCTCGGTCAGGGGCTAAGTCCGGAGGTGCCATTTCGGTACATGGTCCGGAGCTTCCCCCTTGTGGGCGGTAGCTCCGGTTTGGTAGTACACGTGGCGACCCAGGGATTAACCATGTTGGAGAAGCGGGTCCGGTTATGTCTGACATGTGGGCCTTCGAGGGTCTTCAAACCAAGTAGATGATTTTCCTTTGAGATCTTTATAACCTCAAGGGGTGTACGGTTTCTAGGATACCGACAGTGGCCCCCTGGACCTACCTCCGGGGAAGTCATTCCGCCGGAGGTGGGTCCATCTTCACGACCTTTGAACTAAGTCTTCAAGGGTCTTTGAGGGTGCCGTTGGCAAGGACTTGGAATTAAATCCTCACCACGTGGCGTATCCCGCGTGCGGCAGATGAGATCTTTGGCGTGCGGATCTCACGCAATTGAAGGTCGCCGGTTCCCGATACGAAAACCGTATCGGTTCCGCGCGCCTTGTGAGGCCGCCGCCTTTGGGATTCCCACCTCTTGATGACAACCGTTCGCCTGGGTAAGAACCTCGACTTGATCGTCGGGGTGGTCTCGGGCCTGCTTGTCATCGGCTGGGTGAAATTTTTGGGTGGTACCTTCAACTTCCTTGCGGTTTCCATCCAAGCGTTGCAAGGGCTTACTTTAGAAGGAAAGTGCGCACCGTCGGGAGTTCTTTACGCCTCTCACCTGTTCTTGCGATCAAACTCCCAACTTGTGATTCGCTTTGCTTCTCTTGCCTAGCTATGCTGCGATGGAGTTGGGTCTCCGCGAGAGTCGCTTGAAGACCGACGGCGACCTGAAGAAGGTCCGGGCCCTTATGGGGTCGTCCTCGGACTTCTTCAACCATTCGGTCCGCGCCGGTGGAGAGCTCCCATTCGAGAAGGAGCACTCCGGCGAAATGGTGTACATCTCCTCGTACGCCATGGTGGGGTTGATCCCACTTTTTTCTTCCTTTTTCTTGATGCTGCTAGACTTCTATGGTCTGCAGTTATACCACCTTGGCCCCCACTCCATTCTCCTCGTATCCATTTTCGTCCACTTCTGCGAGATGTGGGTGGGCATTCCCCCCTGCATCGAGCTCTTCCGGACCTTCTTTACCGTCCATACCACCGATAGGAGCAATGAGTACCTTGGCTTCTACTACTTCGTGAAGCGCAAGAAGTGCCCATTCAAGTACCTCTGGTTGTTCCCTTCTGCGAAGTGGGACGACTGGAAGAAGGACTGGATAGTCATCCGGGTGGAGGAGCACGAGAAGTTGGAGCTGCCCGAAGGCCTCCCCAACATTGACACAACGATCTGGAGTGAAGCTCCGGTGCTGGCGGATGCCTTCGATCCTGTTCTGACCAGGATTCGCCATTGCGTGGAAGGAGGATTGACTCCTCAGGGGGTATTTTGCAATTTCCTGGTCAACAGGTGGGCGCCGCTGAAATGGAGGGAGAAGCTCGCTTGGGCCCTCAACAGCGTGATGGACGACAACCGGGTTGAGACCGGGTTGAAGTCCAACATGGTGGGGAAAACCTTGGAGTTCCACCTCAAGAAATTCCAGCACGGCATCGACGTCGACGGTGATGACTTGACTCCCCCGTCGGCCTTCCTCCCTCTGAACGTGGAAGTGGAGTTCAGCAGGGAGCTCCAGCGAAAGATGCCCGTACTTGACGACCTTGGTGTCGTCGAGAGAAGATCAACCACCCGAGTGGTGATCCCCGGAATGCCCGAAGATGGCTCTGTTCCTGCCCCAAAGCCGAGGGTTGAGGTCGTCGGCAAAGGCAAGGAGCTGGCGGACGAACCCGAGAGCCGGAAGAGGAAGCTGCAGCATGCCGACAGAAGGTCCGTCAGGCCCGCTACTTCCGCCTCGGCTCCTTCTCTCCGTAGGGGAAGGTCTTCTACAACCGCGGCGGTTGTCCCCGTAATGGGGTCTTCCCGGAACGAGACCGTTCCTGCAGTAGGGTCCTCTCGGAGCGCGGCTGTCCCCGCAGTAGGGTCCTCCCGGGGTGTTAGCTCCGGGCGCGCGACTCCAACACCTGGGCCGGTGAGGCCTCCAGGTCCGGGGGTTCTTCCCGATCGAGGAGAGCCTCGACCCGGGAAACACCCGCGGCCGCGACAAGTTCCGGGGGGCCTTCCGGAGCTTCTACGCCGACTATGGCCAGCCCAGAACGCCCGGGGAAAAGGTTCCGCGCAAGCTGGTGCGGAAGCCTCCCAAGGTAATTTCTAATCTCTACCTTGGACAATTATTTTAATTGTAGCAACTGTTTGTTAATTTTCTTCGTTCATCATCTGCAGCGTCCCCTAGAAGGGGAGTGAGGCTCCACCCTCAGCCACAGTGTCGGAAACCGTGAGGGTGGGAGCTTCTGCTCCTGTCCCGGTGCCGCCCCAAGTGGTGGCTGAAGCTGCGACAGCTCCGGCGCCGGCTGTCGTGGTCATGGACCTCGACTCATCCCCAGAAGTTCTCGTGGTAGCGCCGGACCACGGGAGTGAAGATGCGCCAGCGGCACCTGTCTCAGAGGTTGAAGCTTCGGGTCTTGGTGCTGCAATGATGGAAGCTCCGGCTGTTGAGCTGGAGGAAGTAGTAATCCCGGCCTCTGAGCCGGTAAGTGTCGAAGCCCCGGCGGTTGAGCCGGAGATGGCTGATGCCCCGGCATGCAAGCCGGAAACCGAGGTAGTTCCCGCGGTTGGGCCGGCTACCTCCGAAGCACCGGCTGCTGAGTCGGTCATTGTTGGAGCTCCGGTCACAGGGCCGGTCGAAGTTGAAGACCTTCCGGCTCCTGAGCCGGTTGTTGAAGAGGTGACGGAGCTCGAGCCTCCCTCGGAAGAGGTGCCCAGACCGGAGCCAGTAGCGGCTCCTGCTCCGGAAGCGACGACGTCGGAGGTACCTGCGGCCGAGCCGGAGTGCCCAAGCGAAGTCGCCGGCCCCCTGCCCGAGGGGGTGAACGAAGACTTGGCGGTGGGGCCTTCTTCGATGGCGACTGATGCCATCCCGGAGGATGGCCCTAGTGCCTTGGAGACTCAGGAGACCGCTCTTGTATAGTGGGACCCGATTTTTGTATCTGAAGACCCGATGGAACCAGCGGAGGAGACCCCAGCAGGTCCGAAGCCAATCTCGTTGTTGCTGTCCATTGACAACGCATGTTCCATTCTGCATCAAGTCCAACTGGCCTTCTTCCACGACAGCAAGGCTCTTGAAGAGGAGCGCCAAACCCTTAGGCGGTGGCGTAATCGGCTCTACTTCGAGACCAAGCTGGCGCAGTCGAGGCTAGCGTATGACAAGGAGTGGATCAAACGGGAGAAGATCTGCCTGGAGTACTGGGGCAAGTTGCTGGATGACAGGGAGAATATGACTCGTGCCCTCAACGCTCAATCCCGGGAGATCTACAATCAGGCCAAAGCTGCCAATAACGCAGCCGATGCACGCCACGAACAGCTTGAGGCCATTAACACCGCACTCATCAAGCGCCGAGAGGCACTTGAAGAGAGGGAGAAACGGCTCGAGGATGAAGAGCAGAAACTCCTTGAGCTGCGGGATGATGTCCTGAGGAGGGAAGAGGAGCTCGCCGAGAAAGTAGCTCTGGCTGACAAGGGCCTCGAGGAGCGCGCCAAGAAATTGGAAGAGTGCTGCCAAGAGGAAGAGGAGAAGACCTGGGTGCGAGGGCGGGAACTCTACAAACAAGAGTGTGCCCTTGTTGCCCGGGAGAAGAAAGTGAGGGGTAGGGAGAAGGACCTGGTTGACCGCCGGAACATGATCCACCTCCAGGAGGAGGAGCTCGGAAAACTCGAAAGGCGGGTTGGTGAAAAGATTCAGCAAAACGCCAAAGAAGTTGAGCGCCTCGCCCGTGAGAATTCCGAACTGACGGCGGCCAGGAGATCCCTGGAAGAGATGAAGGGCTTGAGGACTGCGGACTCCCTACAGATTTGGGAGTTCTTGGGTAAGGCCAACGACGCGCTGACACCGATAGGTTTCAGCCCCGTGCGCCCGGATGATCCGGAGCCGGAGCCGGACCTAGCGCTGCAGGCGTTGAGCGCAGCAGGTAGCAAGCTCTCCAAGGTGGGCGATGTCATCGCGGACCAACTAGAGGTTGAGGGGCAATCCCTGGCGAAGAACGTCGCAGAGTATGTGCTGACGTGCTACACCAGCCGGAACTCCCAATTTCCTCTGGACCCGGTGCTTGAAGGTCCCGTCGAAGGAGAAGGCGAAGATACCCGAGCCGGCGTATCGGAGGTTGCCCAGAAGGTCGCCCAATTCTTCCATAGGGTCTAGGACCATCTCTGTAATTCTCACTTGTATTTTCTCTTCTTCTTCCTCAATTTTGTAATCCCTTGTCTCCAGATGTAATCTCTTGTCTCCAGATAAATGAAATCCCCAAATTTTGCGAATTTCACTTTTTGTCTTCAACACTCTTATCTTCACTTGGCCCCCTGGTAGATGTACACAATTTTATTGTGAACATGTACCAAGAGGATATTGTGCATTGTTGAAGACTCTTTTGCTCTGAACTTGTAGAATTTAGGTTCGAAGTCTTCGATAGTGAAGGCCCCCTGAGATTGTCGGTGCTTAGAAGCTCAGACATTGTCTATCACTGGAGCTTAGTAGCTCCGGCAATAGTTTCTATCAACGCGTAGAGCATCGATAGTTAATCCTCCGGGGTGTCAGAGCTTAGTAGATCCGGCAATGACCTTTGCCAACACTCAGTTTGTTGGCAGCAAACTCCATTTACGAGGTCTTCCCACCATCTTTTATTCGGCGTCGACGGTTGGCCCCCTTAGGGGAGTCGGAGCTTAGTTAGCTCCGGCTTTTCTCCATCAACGTAGATTTTATTTTTCCTCCACACTTAAGCCAAGAAAAATAGTAAAATTTGTTTCTTGTCTATAACTTCGTTGCGACTTATGATTCTCAAGAAGATTTTAAGTCAAACGTGATTCTAAATACAACCGAATGTGATGTCTTTTCTTTTAGATCCAACTATACATGGACCCGCCTTACTTCGTCCTGCCGGGGTGTAGGTAGAGTGGCGTACTTAGGGTGCTTGACCAGGCTATGTCGATAGCACACTCTGGCCCTAGATTGGCTTGGCGGCTTTCAGGCGAGTTGGCCATGAACAATATTTGAATCCAAAAGAGTCGACAAAACAACTCGAATCGTATATAAACCAGTCGAACTAAAACTTCTTAAGAATTGCACGTCTTCGTTATAGACAAGAAAGAGAAAAATAAAAATGTTGAGCATGTACAAAATAAATGCACGTGGAGTCTATTTCACATGAAAATGTCTTTCATTATAGGTCCGGGGTACAGGGGAAACAAGTACACTCTTAGGGTACGGAACCAGGCTAAGGGTGTTTCATTTCTCGTTTGACCCAGGGTAGTTAGCCACACTTTTAGTCCTGAGACTGTGACAAGCGTTGTATGAGCTTTGTGGACCTTTCGGGAAAGGTCCGGCTGCTCTCCTAGAGGAACTACCCGACTCTGTACAATGACTCTATAACATACATCTCAAGTTACTCAAGACTCACCTCCGTGGTATTAAGTGTAGAACTTACGGAGGTGCTCGATGTTCCAAGGATTTGGGAGAGGAGTCCCATCCTCGGTAGCCAAGCGAACGCTTCCGGGACGGGATACTTTAATCACTCGGAAGGGCCCCTCCTAGCCGGAGGAGAGTTTGTTTAACCCTTCTCTGGATTGTATTCTCCGTAGCACCAGATCGCCTTCCTCGAGCTGTCGGTTGTGTACATGCCGTTGGTGATAACGCCGTAGGGCTTGATGATATCGGGCATTCTGAACAGCTGCTTGGCACCTTCCCTCCTCAAGGAGGTCTAGGTCTTCACGCCGAAGCTGGTCCTGTGCGGCTTCGTCGAAGGTCCAGACCCGGAGTGAACCCAAGGTGATTTCCGGAGGAAGGATTGCTTCAGCTCCGTACACCAGAAAGAAGGGTGTCTCTCCGGTTGACCAGTTTGGAGATGTCCTGTTGGCCCATAGAGTGGGCGGAAGCTCTTCGATCCAGTTGGCTCCATGTTTTTTTCAAGCGCTCATAAGTGCGCGTTTTAAGTCCTTTAAGGATTTCAGCATTTGCTCTCTCGGCTTGGCCATTGCTGGCTGGATGAGCTACGGAGGCGTAGCAAACTTGTATGTCGAGGTCTTTGCAATATCCTTGGAATGCGGAGCTTGTGAATTGGGTCCCATTATCAGTGATGATTTTGTTTGGGACTCCAAATCTGCATACAATGGACTGCAGAAAGTTTATAGCAGATTGCTTGTTGATTGTCACAACTGGAGTTGCTTCCGGCCACTTGGTGAACTTGTCAATGGCGACGTACAGGAACTTGTAACCTCCGACGGCTCTTGGGAAAGGTCCCAAGATGTCCATCCCCCACACAGCGAAAGGCCATGTAGGAGGTATCATTTGTAAGGGCTGAGCCGGAGTGTGAATTTGCTTTGCATGAAATTGACATGCTTTGCATTTTTTCACCAGCTCAGTTGCATCCTGGAGTGCTGTAGGCCAGTAGAAGCCATGCCGAAAGGCTTTACCAACCAGCGTGCGGGAAGACGCGTGGTTCCCACACTCGCCTCCATGGATTTCTGTGAGGAGCTCGCAGCCTTCTTCCCTTGTGATGCACCGCATTAGGATGTCGTTGGCACCGCGCCGGTAGAGATCCCCTTCTACCAGTGTGTATCTTTTAGCCAATCTGACTACCCGGTCAGCAGATACATTGTCGTCGGGAAGGATGTTGTCTTTCAAGTAGTTCTGGATCTCCGAGATCCATGCATCGGAACTAACTTGAGCATTTGAGTCTTGCGTGTTGGGTTGCTTGGAGCTTCCGGCAGCACCTACGATCCTTGATGGCTGCCATGGTAACAGGGCCATCGGGACCGTCAGCTTCGGGATGCTGATCTCGCCCCCTTCGCTCAGTTCGGCAGGCTGAGCTGTGGGTTTCGACAATCTCTGAACAAAAGTTCCGTCAGGAGCTAGAGCTCCGGTTGACGCTTTCGTCGAGAGTTCGTCGGCTTCAGCATTGTGGGCACGTTGAACATGGTGGAGATCTAGGACTTCAAAGTCCTTCTGAAGCCTCTGGACTTCAAGGAGGTAAGCGGCTAGCTGGAGATTATTGCAGGAGCATTCACCCTTCACCTGCTTAATGATGAGCTGTGAATCTCCCTTGACCAGCAATTCCTTAACACCATATGACAGTGCCACCTTTAGTCCGTAGATGAGTGCTTCATACTCTGCCATGTTGTTGGTTGCCTTGAAATCCAGGTGTACCATGTATTTCACCTTCTCCCCAGTCGGTGCAAGGAGAAGGATTCCAGCTCCGGCCCCCTGCTTCTGCATGGAGCCATCGAAGTAGAGGGTCCAGTGAGGCTCGCTGAAGGTTGGAGCTTGATGCTCCGTCTTCTGCTCACTGGGGCCCCCAGGGTTTGATGGAGAGGGAGTTCATTCTGCCACAAAATCTGCCAATGCTTGACTCTTGACTGCTTGCCTTGAAATAAATTCAAGATCAAATTCAGCCAATTCCGCTGCCCATTTTGCAATATTCCCAGTTAAATTGGGATTATGCAAAATTGCTCGAAGTGGGTAAGAGGTCACCACTGAGACTTTGTGAGCTTGGAAGTAATGGCGAAGCTTCCTGGAGGCAATAAGAACTGCATAGAGCAGCTTATGCACCTCTAGGTATCGAGTCTTGGCATCATGTAGTACTTCACTAATGAAGTACACTGGGCGCTGAATGGTTCGGACCCTCCCGGAGGGGTCCGGAGCTTCCTCTTCACTGACCCGGATCCTCTCGGAGGAATCCGGATTTTCTTCAGAGACCTCCGGGTTCTGGCTGGAGGAGCCCGGAGCTTCCTCAGAAATTTCCTGGACCCTCCCTAAGGGGTCTAGGCTTCCTGAAGCGACTTCTTGTGGATTCGAATCTGGGAGCTGGGACCCAGACTCGCTTTCAGGAACCTCCGGACCCTCCCGAAGGGGTCTGGGTTCCTCAGTATGGAATAGTTCTGGTCTCTCCGCAACCAGAACCATGCTGACGACTTCGTCAGTAGCTGAAATATAAAGCAATAAAGGCTCACTAGGGTTCGGAGCTACCAGAATTGGTAGGGTGGTGAGGAACTGTTTCAGCTCCTGGAATGCCTTTTCTGCTTCTTCGGACCATTGGAATGGTCCGGACTTCCTCAATAACTTTAAGAAGGGGAGTGCCCGTTCTGCCAGTCTTGAGATGAACCGGCTGAGGGCTGCTAGACATCCAGTTAATTTTTGGACGTCCTTGATGCGGGTTGGTGGCCGCATGTCTTCAATGGCCTTAATCTTCGCGGGATTATCTTCTATGCCCCGGTGACTTACCAGGAAACCAAGAAGTTTTTCGGAGCTAACCCCGAAGACACACTTGTCTCGGTTTAGCTTTGTGCGGGTGGCCCGCAGCTTGTCGAAGACAGCCTGCAAGGTGTTAAGGAGTGACTCCTTGTTCCTGACCTTGACCACGATGTCATCGACGTACACTTCCACTATGTCTCTAATAAGTTCTTCAAAAGTTTTGTACATAGCTCTTACAAAAGTTGAAGCCGCATTCTTGAGACCAAAGGGCATGGTTGTGTAACAATACAATCCATCTACTGTGATGAATGAAGTATGCTCTTCATCTTCCCTAGACATCCTGATTTGATGATATCCGGAATATGCATCTAGGAAACACAGTAATTCACACCCGGAGGTGGAATCCACTATCTGATCTATTCTAGGTAGTGGTAATGGATCTTTTGGACATGCCTTATTTAGTGTGGTGTAGTCAATGCACATCCGAAGCTTCCTGCCGGCCTTGGGCACAACGACTGGGTTTGCCAGCCATTTTGGATGGAAGACTTCTCGGATGAATCCAGCTTCGAGCAACTTCTTTACTTCTTGTCGGATGAAGTTCTTTCGCTCTACGGATTGCTTCCGAGGCTTCTGATGCACAGGCCAGGCATCGGGGTAGATCTTCAGATTGTGCTCAATCACTTCCCTGGGGATCCCAGGCATTTGTGATGGTTGCCAAGCAAACACGTCGATGTTAGCCCGGAGGAAAGTGATGAGCGTGAGTTCCTATTTGTCGTTCAATCCTCCCGATATACGGGTGGTTTGAGCGGCATCGGAACCAATTTGGACGACTTTGACGGGAATGTCGGTGTCGCCGCTTGGCTGCACTCGAGGTGCAGAAGTCGAGCCTCGTTAGCTAATGCTCGGGGGTTTTGGAGCTTGCTCCTGCCTGGAGTCCTCCTCTTGTGCCGTGGTGAGCGCATGGAGTTCTTCCAGTGCAGTTACTCCGGCAGTGCGATCTCCGCGGATCCGGAGAATGCCTACTGGCGTTGGCATCTTCAACACCAGATAGCCATAATGAGCAGCCGCCATAAATTTGTACAGGATAGGTCTACCCAAGATGGCATTGAAGGGTAAGTTGATCTGAGCGATGTCGAAGACCAACTTCTCGGTGCGGTACTTCTCCCATGTCTCGAAGGTAACAGGGAGAGTAATAGCTCCGAGCGGGTTGATGGCCCCCGGACCTACTCTGGAGAAAGGTCGAGAGGGGTGGAGATTCGAAGGTCGAAGCTGAAGCTTAGTGGAAGCTTCGAAGCTGATGAGGTTAAGCCCCGAACCTCCGTCTACCATGACGTGGTGGAGCTGGATGTTGTTGATGGTAGGAGATACCATCAAGGGTAACTGTCCTGCTCCAACCATGCTGCGGGCACAATCCGAAGCATCAAAAGTGATGGCTGTGTCCATCCACTTTCGGTGAGGTTCCGGCCTGGCTGTAGGAGCTACAACGGCCATATCCCGACGCATAGTCTTGATGACGCGACGGGAGGTGATATCCCATGATCCACCGAAAATGGTGTTCATGGTCTTCCGACGCTCGTTGTCAGAGACGTCAGAATCATTGTCGACTGAGGTGTAGACGGCCTTTAGGACCTTTTTGGGATCCTGAAACCCTAACTCCTCTTCAGCCGGAGCTTCGTCGACCTTTTGCTTTCCTTCCCTCTGTCGCAAAGGAGATTCTTCCTGGCGCTTGTTGTAGCGCTCGGTAAGGTTTTGGACCTCCCGGCAGTCTTCCAAACTGTGGCTGCCCGTCTTGTGAATGGGACACCACACTTTGGGTTTGCCACCGTCTTCAGAAGACGGTCGAGATCGCTTCTCGGGGCGTGGCCCCTGGCCATCCGGAGCTGCAGCAGCTGCAACATTGGATGTGTCGGCCGACGACTTCTTCTTGTCGTTGGTCTTCTTTTTATTCCTGCCACTCCCGGAGGTAGCGGCTTCTTCTTTGGAGGGTTTGTTGTGACCCTCCGAGGTTGGTTTGGAGTGCATCTCACGGCCCTCCGCAGCTCGGGCACATTTGTCAGCCAAGCTGAAGAGTTCCGTGACACTGGTGATCTCCTTGATCGCCAGTTTCTCTAACATCTTCTTGTCCCGTACGCCCTGTCTGAATGCCACAATGACAGAGGCGCTAGAGATAGAAGGGATAGTGTTTCGTACCTGAGAGAACCTCTGGATGAATGACCGCAAGGATTTTCCCCCTTTTTGCACGACCGCAAAAAGATCCAGTTTAGTGCCTGGCCGGGTGTATGAACTCCCGAAGTTGGTAGTGAACTGATGGCACAGCTCCTCCCAACTGTTGATAGAGTTGGGTGGAAGGCTCATAAACCAGGACCTGGCAGTCCCAGTTAAGGCCACTGGAAAGTAATTGGCCATCACGGCCTCATTTCCTCCTGCTGCTAAGATTGCAGTGGAGTATATCTGAAGAAATTCGGCGGGATTGATAGTCCCGTCGAATTTTTCCAGCATGTGAGGCTGGAACTTCTGTGGCCATCTAACCATGCGCAGATGCATGGCCAAGGCTGAACAACCTCCTCCTACTCCTTCAGGAGTAGAAAGGTCCTGAGCTTCTCGTCTTTCACGGGCACGCTCAATATGGACTCGGCCGTCCTGCTGGCGGTATCGGCGATCAAGCTCCGCCCAGAGGTCATGAGTCGAAAGCCTGGATACCGTGTGAGTGCGTCGAGCCCGGAGGGCAACAACGTCACTTGTTGCGATGCAGCACGTCTCCTGCTATTGGAGACGTGTGGACCAAGTCTTCCAGACAAAGTCTGCCGCTGCGACGGGGCTCTTCCTGAAGGAGGAGGACCCTGGTTGCTGAGGCGTTTGGCTGCTGCTGCAACCTAATGCTCCACATTGGCCCTCCACTGCTCCAGTGCATCCCAGGATGCATCCGGAGGTGGTGGGCGTTGGAGAAGAGCACGCGCTGCATGAAGTGCGTGTTTCGGGTTGTCATGATTTGTCGACGCAGTGATTGATGCCGGTGCACCATCACGCTGCCCAGCACGATTTGCTGGAGGAGACGGTGGTGGTGGGAGTGTGACTCCTGCTGGTGCTGAGGCTCCTGCTGGTGGCTGCCTAATGGAGGGATTGCCTCCAACAGCCTGAGCAGCAGGTTGGCCGTTGGATGATCCAACAGCAGAATTCACCATTCTCAAAATCTCAGGCACCCCCTTCCTGGCGCGCCAACTGTCAGTGGTTTGGAACCGGCAGATCTCCCTACACTACTAAAGTGATAGGGGAGTTTGATGTTCGGTGTGGGTGCGCGAAGATTCAAGAAGGTGAATAAGAATTGACACAGGAGACACAAGAATTTACGTGGTTCGGGCCGCCTGAGCGTAATACCCTACTCCACGGGTGTGTTGGTGTTGTATTAGCAGTATGACCTTGTGATGAGCGTATGAGGCGCGTGTATGTGTTTGTTCAGCCCCCTGATCGTGTCGTCGGCCTGTCCTTTTATAGTACAAGGGCATGCCGTTACAAGTTAGCTTGGCCCGACATGTGGCCCCGACGGTTACTAGTATTTACACTTATTTAACACATTTAATCGCTCTTAATGACCCTATAATGGGCTTTGACAGCTCCGTTACTGGTGTTAATATCGTCCGTTTAAGTGTCATTAATATGGCATTAATGACACTTAATCGGGTCTTGAAGTCCTTGGCTCTCCTTTGAAGATCCGGAGCCATTGTGGGGTCTTCCGGAGGTTTGAGGCCGAAGATCCGACGATTGGACACGTGGCAGCTCTGGGGCATATTGTGGAAACAGGTAGCTCCGGGGCTACCTGACACGTGTCAGGTCTGGAGCTTCTCTCGGTCAGGGGCTAAGTCCGGAGGTGCCATTTCTGTACATGGTCCGGAGCTTCCCCCTTGTGGGCGGTAGCTCCGGTATGGTAGTACACGTGGCGACCCAGGGATTAACCATGTTGGAGAAGCGGGTCCGGTTATGTCTGACATGTGGGCCTTCGAGGGTCTTCAAACCAAGTAGATGATTTTCCTTTGAGATCTTTATAACCTCAAGGGGTGTATGGTTTCTAGGATACCGACAGAGACCGATGCTGTCGTAGAGAAAACTGACATGCAATGCTTACGGGCCGAGCCGCGTGGGCACGAAGCCTGCGCTCACGAAGTCAGTGCGAGCGCGGAGCGAGTAGCGCGCTTGGCCGTCGGGTGAGTCACGCGCTTGGCGGTCGGGCGAGTCACGCCCTCGCAGCATCGTCCATTAGGCCACGTGTTCAAAATCTAAAGGGTATGCAAAGTTGTTGTTGTGTATACGGTATGCAGAATATTTTTTTCCCTCAAAAATGTGCTAGGTCTGCATAGGGCAGAGAGATGCACTCCAAACCAGCCCAGGAGGCTGGCAAACCTTCCTCCAAGGTTGAAGCCGCTGCTTCTGGCAGTGGAAAAAAGAAAATAAAAAGTCCAACTGCAAGAAGAAGTCGTTGGTCAGCACACCAACTGCTACTGTCGTAGCTTTTGGTGGACGGGGGCCACGCCATGAAAAACATACAACCTTCGTCTGAAGACGGCGACAATGAGAAGATGTAGTGTCTGATCCATAAGTCGAACACCCACAACCTCGAAGACTGTCGTGAGGTCAAGCGACTTGTTGAGCGCAACAACAAGCGCTCTCAAGAAACCCCTTTTCGTCAACGGGAGGGGAAGCAAAAGGTCGACGAAGCTCCAACCAAACAAGAGCTTGGCTTCGAGGACGCCAGGAAGGCGTTGAAGGCCATGTACAACATCTTCGACAACGACTCTGATATCTCCGACAACGAGCATCAGAAGACTCTCCATATGATATATGGAGGGTCCTGGGACATCACCTCTCGACACATCCTCAAGACTATGCGTCGGGAGATGGATGTGACCTGGTTAACATGTCATTAATAGTATATTAATGACGCATATTAATGACGCACAATCAGAGGACCATCAATACCATTAAAATTGTCATTAAGACGTGTTATTACACTGTTAATCACCCATAACACCAGTAGATCGTGTATAGGGTGTTCAATACAGCTGGGGCCACCTGTAGGGCCAGACGAACCAAGTAACGGTCAGTCCTTAGCATATAAAAGGGTTGCGCTACACGGTAGAAAAAAGGTCCACTCAAGCTCACGCAAACACTCTCAAACACCCGCCATGCATATTCTTACACCCGATCGAGAACCACCCCGTGGAGTAGGGTATTACGCTCAGGCGACCCGAACCACGTACAAATCCTCGTGTCACCATCTTGTTCTTAATCTTACGCGCGTCCTGGCTAAATATGAACCTCTGCGAACTACGCTCTAGTAGTACCGGAGGAAGTGTCTTAGTGCACACTTCGACAGGTATTGTGCAACTATTTCTTCTCATCTACGTGGATGACATTATTGTTGCTGGTTCCTCCTCAGATGCAGTTGATGCTCTCCTTTCGAATCTTAAGTCTGATTTTGCATTAAAAGATCTTGGACCTCTTCACTATTTCATGGGTATTGAGGTCAAGCAATGTTCTGATGGTCTTCTTCTTACTCAAGAAAAATACACAAAGGATATTTTAAATCGAGTTGACATGCTTAACTGTAAATCTGTTGCAACTCCTCTTTTTGTTGATGAGAAGTTGTCGCGGTGAGGATGCAAGTACCTATCGTAGTGTGGTCGGTGCTTTACAATACCTGACATTGACACGTCCAAATATTTTGTTCTCAGTAAATAAAGTTCGCCGATTTTTGTATAGTCCTACTTCTCAACACTGGTCTGCAGTGAAACAGATTCTAAGGTACTTATGTGGCACGATGACGTTTGGTCTTCACCTTCACAGAAGTTCTTCTCTTTTCTTGAGTGCATTTTCTGATGCAGACTGGACTGGTAGTACTGATGATAGTCGCTCTACTGGAGGTTTTGCTGTGTTCTTTGGCCTGAATCTTGTTTCGTGGAGTGCTCGCAAACAGCTCACGGTATCTCGATCCAGTACTGAAGCCGAGTACAAGGCTTTGGCCAATGCTTCTGCAGAGAATATTTGGATTCAGAGTGTTCTAGGTGAGCTTGGTATTCCTCAAAACCGAATACCTTGTTTATGGTGTAATAATCTGGGGGCCACATATCTATCAGCCAATCCTCGGTTTCATAGTCGTACCAAACATATTGAAGTTGATTTTCATTTTTTTCGTGAACATGTGGCGAACAATCAACTTGAAATCCGGTTCATATCTTCTGCGGATCAATTGGTTGATGGATTCACGAAGCCATTGTCTATTACAAAACTTGCATTGTTTTGTTCCAATCTCAATGTGATAAAGTTGTGATTCAGGAAAAATGTTGATATATATTGTAAATATAATCAAGCTATGAATAGATAGTTTGGATTGATTGAGATATATTCCATATGTAACAGGTTAAGTATAAAATATTTATATTGTGAATATGTTCATATATGTAACCTGTAAATTGGGTACCAAGTTTGGCCTGATATATAAACTATTGGCAGCCTCCAGGAGAGGTATTGCCTTCTACTTAACTTTGATATTATTACATCGCTGATGATTTTACACAATGGTATTGTACTTTTAAGTTGTTTGTCATGGATCAAGTTCTCTGGCTTTGCCTCTCGTTGAACACAATTTATTCTGCTGTGTTACTTGTAACACCCTATTTTTCAAAATAAAATTTTGTAAATAAATAAATAAAATATAGTGCAATTGTGTGTGCGTTTTTGTGTGAATTTTTGAATTCCAACGAGTAGAATACGTTGATGTTTGAATTTGAAATCAAATCAAAAGAGAAGAAAAGGAAAAAGAAAAAGGGTTAAAACCCCTACTGGGCCAAAAACCCCACCCTCGGCCCATTTTCCCCTTCTCTCACCCGTGGCCCAGCAGCCCCATCCCCCATCTTCTCTCTCTACCCCGCAGGCCCCACCTGTCATCCCCCACCTCCATCAACCGCCACCCCCTTTTCTCTCTACCGCGCCTCGCCGCACGCCCCCCCACATCAAATCCGTTGCTCCAAACGTCAATACTCTCTCGGGAACTGCCCAACGCGATCGCCATTAACCGCCGCATATTTCCCCTCTATAAATTGCCGTCCACCCCCTCTCTTTCTCCCTCTCCACGCCTAACCCTAGCCTTGCCGTCGCCAAGGTTCGTCGCGTCTGTTCCCGGCTACTCGATGGTTGTCTCCCTCCCCTCTCTTCTCTAATTGCTTTACCTTGATGCTAGGAACACGCCGGGCAAAGTTGCGCGGAGAGATCGACGAAGCTTCACCGGTATCGATGGGAGCTGCCGCCGTTCGCTGCAAGCCATCATCGCCGACTCCTTTTCGACCCTCTTCGAACCCCGAAAACACCTGTGGTGTGTTCATCCCCTTCTCCCCCTCTTTTGATTCCCGTAAAGAACACTTAGTTTGGTCAAGTTTTAGGTCGTTTTGGCCGACGCCGGCGAGGTACGCCATCGCGGGCGCCGAGCACCGCCTCGCGCGCGTGGCCTGCTTCACCGAGGGCGACGTGGCCGCATCTCGGCCCTCGGTTTTAGCTGGACGGCCGAGATTAAATTGCACATACCGGTTCGTTTTAATAAAATCCGACGCGTCCATCTCGGATCCAACGACCCACATTGAATTCCCTTTTTCCCACCACAACATTTACACGCGGGCCCTAGGAAACTTACAATCTACCCCCTGGACTCTATTGAAATACTATTTTAACCTCTGAATTTATCAATCTTGATAGGAGAATTGAGGATGAGTCCCGATCTTCCGAAAGGTAATGGATAAGTCGATTGATGTGGAGATCTCGACGTTGATGATCCGAGGCTCTCGAGTAGAACACGAACAACTCCTGCAATCACTACACCACCGCTCCGTTGGTTATCAACCGTGCTGCACACGCTTGACCTTGCCAAGAAGGCTAATCCCTGCAAGTGCAACCGAGAACACAAGCAAGAACGTAGAAGAAGCAATCTGAAATTGCTGAATTGGGGTTTCACAAACCGATAAACGGCGATATTATTGATCTAAGCAAAACCCAATTGTCTATGGCGGCTACCATGGAGTATATATAGGTGGGAGGACGTCCAAGGGGGTGTTAGGGTCGTGACCTAACCCTAATACACGAAAATAATGGACTTAGACTTGATACAAGGCCCAATGGCCCAATACGGTGGCGTAGCACCGTGACAGATTCTGTACTTGATTTTGTTTCGAAGATTCTCCCGACGACTCCGAAGGAATTTTGACATGGGACCGGTTCCATTGGAAAGGTTATCCTCTCCCCTTTCCGTGCATATGTAGAACGTCTAAAACGGAGTTCGTATGCGTCCTGGGCGTCCGTTTTAGTGCGTACTGCTCCTGGACTCCGAGTTGGATACGATTTGGAGTTCGTTCGGTTTCCATCTTATTTGAACGAATTATCTGGTCTTCCACGTCCCTAATACTCCCTCCAAGTACTCCTTGAACCTCTCCATGGATCTTAATCACAAATAAATCATTAAGTAGCAATCTATGCTCAAAAACATATAAGGAAATATATAAGAACGAGTTCACCTCTGAAATTAATTGTTGTGTATGAACTCTATTGATTGCATCTTGTATATTCAGTAGAGTGTTGTTTGTATTCATATAAGTGATGTCCTCATCATCCTCCCCTCCTTGAATCAACACACATGCGCCAACTACCATCTTTCTTAGGAACCAAAAGAACAGGAACGGAACAAGGGCTAAGGCTTTCACGAATGTACCTGCGGTCCAAAAGATCTTGGACTTGTCGCTGAATTTCCTTAGTTTCTTGTGGATTCGCCCTGTATGCTGCACGATTTGGCAAACTTGCTCCTGGAATCAAATCGATCTTGTGTTCAATGCCTCTCATCGGTGGTAAACCAGGGGGTATCTCGGAGGGAAACACATCCTCAAACTCCTGCAAAAGGTTAGCAACAGCAGGGGGCAATGCAATAGACAATTCATGAAGTGAAAACATGGCTTCTTTGCAAACTAAAGCATAGCACATCCCCTTAGCATCGAATAAATCAGCAAGTTCAGATTTAGTTGCGAGCAATGATGGTGATTTTAACTTAATAACTTGCTGTTTTTCAGATTCTAATTTAGTTGCTTTGCCCTCACGAATTTTACTCTTCTCAAAATGCACAATTTCAGCAGGAGTCATGGGGAGCAAAGTGATTTTCTTTCCCTTATGCATGAGAGTATATTTATTGGTTCTACCATGATGAATAGCATCTGTATCAAATTCCCAAGGACGACCCAATAAAAGAGAACAAGCATCCATAGGAACAACATCAAAATCAGCAAAATCATGGTATGAACCAATTGAAAAATGGATTCTTGCTGTTTGTGTTACCCGAACCTTACCGCTGTTGTTGAACCATTGAATGTGGTACGGATGAGGGTGTGCTCTTGTTGGCAAACTGAGTTTCTTGACGACGTCCGTGTTTACCAAGTTATTGCAGCTACCTCCATCAATTATAGTATGTACACGACAATCCTTGACGACGAGAAACATGTGGAAGAGGTTGTGTCGTTGTAGCTTGTCGTCGGTCTCCACTTTGGAGCTCAAGGCACGCTGCACAATGATGCTCCTATAGTTCTCCGTCGCCGCTGTACCAAGTACCTCTTCTTCGGTGTGTTCGTCATTTGGATCTGTAAAGTCAGTAGCAAGAGAATATTCATCTTCAACATCCGAAGTACTATCATACCCGCCATCGTCGCGTGCTATGTATGCTCGTTTGCTCGGGCAATCTCTCATCATATGACCAAGTCCCTGGCAGCGGTGACACTTAATGTCAGAAGTACGACCCGTAGAAGGAGTGGACGACGAAGGCTTGAATGATGTCGCCTTGCTGCCTTCCGGCACGCGAGAAGGTGGAGCAGCAGGTATAGTTCGTTGGCCGCCATTGGGTGGTGTAGTCGCTGCACGGGGGCCGAAGATGGTGCTGTTTTGGATGGTGTAGTTGCTGCACGCGGCGTGAAGTTGCTCCTCGTGCGTTGTTGCTGTTGTTGTCGGCCCTGCAATTCTTTTTCTGCCAACATAGCAAGCTGAAACAATCTGTTAACAGTATCATATTCTTTGTAATCAACAATGTCCTGAATTTCACGCCTCAACCCCCATAAAAACGAGCTATTTTATCATCCATGTCCTCTACTACCCCACAACGCAGCATACCCTTTTGTAACTCTTGATAATACTCCTCTACGGACATGTTACCTTGGTCTAAACGCTGCAATTTTTTGCGAAGGTCCCGCTGAAAAGATGGAGGAACAAATCGAACACGCATAGCTTCCTTTAATCTATCCCATGTTGGAGGATCAGTTCTAGTTTTAACAAGTTCATTCCACCATATGATAGCAAAGTCCTTAAACTCACTAGTGGCTTGACGAACTCTATGTTGTTCAGGAACAAGATGGGAATTAAATTTTTGCTCTACTGTCATCTCCCAATCAAGATAAGCCTCAGCATCATAAGCACCAGAAAAAGAGGGTATAGTAAATTTCACTTTAGCAAAAGGATCATCAGGAGGGCGGTTATAATTGTTATGATTATTACCTCCCATACCTCGACGATAAAGTGGCAGTCTTGGCTGATTACTATGATCTTCCAGTTCATCATAAGCATTGTCTTCTTGTCTTCCAGCGAGAGGCAACCGAGCCTCAAAAGTATTCATCCGAAGAGCAAGGTCATCCAGTTTGCGAGTCAAGTTCGCCAATGACTCCTCCGTTGATGCGTTGTATTTGGCGAACATATCACGTAACTCAACATGTTGAACACATTCATCATTATTTTCTTCTCCTGCCATTGTTAGTAGGAAACAAAAGACAACAAAAAAAAATGTTATTCCTATCAACTACAGTGACAATGTGGAAGGTGGAAGAAAACAATCTATCTTGTATATTCAGTAGAGTGTTGTTTGTATTCATATAAGTGATGTCCTCATCATCCTCCCCTCCTTGAATTGGAGTCGTCCTCGACTCAAGTTCGTCTCCTCTCATGTGTTGGTCCAAATGTGCAACGCTATCAAATCTTCTTGTATGCATGAATGGAGGAGGCCAAGGTGGTAGACGACATAGTGCGCCATCTTGATCTTGTCCATCAAGTAAGAGTGCACATTCACTTGAGCCAGGATCCCAAACAAATAAATATTGTGTCATGTTTGTAGGTGTAATAATAATATGCATGATCTCATCATTCTCCCCTTCTTTATGACAAGCCGTCCTCGGCTTGCTCGTATGTCCAGCAAAAAGACTTGCTTTGGGGGTAGAGTTTAGGCCCGAGTGAGCACTGTCCATATTGCACAACCGCAGTGAAAAATGTTTTTGTTGTCCCTGCTGCAAAGAAAAAATACTAGAAAAACTTGACAAGATATTATTAGCGTTAGTACATTCATTTACTTGACCATGTTGTTGCAGCACAAAAGGAGCTTCCTCATTTGAACATATGTAAACTTTATGCACCATAAACATACCACTATGTTCATATTTGCCTATAGCATAAAAAATATTTCTACTTAATAAAGGCAATTCAGATTGTGAAAATATTCTCCTCTCTACAATATTTAGATCACATAGAGTGTCAAATTCAATATAACCCAAAGTATTTAGAGAAGACAAAAATTTCAGCTCATCATTTTCAGCAGTAGCGGTGATCAAATTATGAATTTCAGCACAAGTAGGTGAATTCAAAACACAATCATCTTGTACATTAACTTGTTTTTGCATAGGTATAATAGAGTTATCAGCACACAACTCTTTCTTAACAGAAGGATCAGCTGGAAAATCAACATGTGGCAATGGTGTATCAATAAAAGATTCCACTAGTCGCTCCTCGACAATAGCATGATTGGTGAAAAAATTCAGAACATTCAAAAACTTCTCACCTTCAACAAGTGTGTTGTGATATTCGTTATCTTTATTCTCATTTTCAGCAGTAATTGTGGGTGGAATATGAATTGATAGATCTGAATTTTCACAGGAGTTGTTGAACACCTCATTCGCTTTTGGATTTTCTACAATTATTGGTTCTTGTTCCTGCAAAAGGTTAGTCATAGGAGGAGGTACAACAAGGAAATTCTTCTCAAGCTCATGTATTTCATCTTTGCAATTGGATACACTAGTAAATGTTTCTCGCATAAGAATTTTCATATCTTTCCATGTTCGAGGTTTTTCTAAATCATTTAAATTGTTCCACCAAGTTAATGCACAACCTACTAATGCACTTGCAACATTTCTAATCTTCCTCCTCTCACACATATGACATTTTCCAAAAATTTTATCCAACTCTATTTCCCAAGCAATATATTCATCGTAACCAAAACCATCATAAGAAGGAAGAGATGGGAGAATGTAATTACTTCTTGTGGAAGGTGTTGTAAAGGTGGTCCGAATGTCATGTGAATCCTTGGTTGATGTTTGATTTTTAGTGAGCAACTCCATTGTCGTCTTCATCATGTCCATCATCTCAGCATATAATGCATGATTTTTGCTTTTACCTGACATTGTTAGTAGCAAAAAGAAGACAACACAAAAAATATGTTATCCCTATCAATTACAAAGGATAATGGCAAAGTGGAAGTGGAATCACACACTCTCAAGCGTCTTACCACGCTCTTACAAGTGTTCTTACCGACACTGCAGGTGGCAAACGGTGGACGGTATGAAGAGACCAATGAAGCGTGGGATGATTGTAAAGGTGTATCGATTCTGCTCAAGAGTAAGGTGTAGCTTGGATGGCACTTTCTATGTAGCAAGGATTAGCAACAATGAAATCAGATAGTAAAGTTGAATAAGTATCCAAAGTATTTGTCAAAGTTGCTGGTCTAAATGTGTTCCTAGTAGTTCAAGCTAGCAAGACATGAGACAAAACTAGATGACACAAAGAATGCAAGCACTTCTGTTTTTTTTTTGTTGTTTCTTTTCCTCTTTTTTTGTGCGGCTTTTGTTTCTTGTTTTGCACTTGCCTTATTCTTTTTTTCTTCCTTTTTTTTCAGAATGTGCTGCAAGGGAAGAACACAATGAAAATCAACACAAGATATCACGTGTGTCTGTCGCAGATTTTCTGCTCAATCTTCCAAGGACAAATAGGCACACTTATAGGCTCTAAATTGGAAAACTTAGAACAGCAAGACTGTAAATATATCTCTCCTCTTTGATTTCAATATATGGAAGACCTATTTTGGAAAAGAACAATAGGAGATACTGACCCCGAAATACAGACTGTTCAAATTTTTTAGGTCAATAACAGATTCGGATCTAATGCAATTTAGACATCGATAACTATATTTTCTTGGAGAATGATGAATATGAAAGTTATAGAAAACTTCTTAAGCTTTCCAGAAAGTACAAGAACTCTAAAATACGAGTTCGTATGAGCGAGATATGATGAAAATACCGAACTGGACAGAGGCGAATCTAATCTGGACGTGATGACGTGATTCAAAAGGATGAATCACACAATGCAAAACTCAAACTAAGACCAAAAACACTTTCTAAACCAGCAATATGACTCAACCACGGACACAAACTCAACAAAACCAAACTGAATAACAAAGTTGCAAAGGCTCAATGTGGTTTGGACAAAGTAATGAATAGATCTACTAAACTACAAGTTTTTTTGTGGCTTTTTTGTGGACTCTAGGTATGAAAAACAAAACTAATGTAATAGATAGATGAATTACCTAACGGGCAACCTGGAAATCTGATACCAATTGATAGGAGAATTGAGGATGAGTCCTGATCTTCCGAAAGGTAATGGATAAGTCGATTGATGTGGAGATCTCGACGTTGATGATCCGAGGCTCTCGAGTAGAACACGAACAACCCCTGCAATCACTACACCACCGCTCCGTTGGTTATCAACCGTGCTGCACACGCTTGACCTTGCCAAGAAGGCTAATCCCTGCAAGTGCAACCGAGAACACAAGCAAGAACGTAGAAGAAGCAATCTGAAATTGCTGAATTGGGGTTTCACAAACCGATAAACGGCGATATTATTGATCTAAGCAAAACCCAATTGTCTATGGCGGCTACCATGGAGTATATATAGGTGGGAGGACGTCCAAGGGGGTGTTAGGGTCGTGACCTAACCCTAAGACACGAAAATAATGGACTTAGACTTGATACAAGGCCCAATGGCCCAATACGGTGGCGTAGCACCGTGACAGATTCTGTACTTGATTTTGTATCGAAGATTCCCGATGACTCCGAAGGAATTTTGACATGGGACCGTTGCCATTGGAAAGGTTATCCTCTCCCCTTTCCGTGCATATGTAGAACGTCTAAAACGGAGTTCGTATGCGTCCTGGGCGTCCGTTTTAGTGCGTACTGCTCCTGGACTCCGAGTTGGATACGATTTGGAGTTCGTTCGGTTTCCATCTTCTTTGAACGAATTCTCTGGTCTTCCACGTCCCTAATACTCCCTCCAAGTACTCCTTGAACCTCTCCATGGATTCTAATCACAAATAAATCATTAAGTAGCAATCTATGCTCAAAAAACATATAAGGAAATATATAAGAACGAGTTCACCTCTGAAATTAATTGTTGTGTATGAACTCTATTGATTGCATCTTGTATATTCAGTAGAGTGTTGTTTGTATTCATATAAGTGATGTCCTCATCAAATCTAGCCCCTGTACTATCTGGAATTAGGTTAAACGAAGGAAATATTGAATCTAACCCCTGAAATTTTACTGAATATAGTTTTTAGACCCTGTTTAGTACAAAAAGTTACCAGAAAGCCCCTGATGTTTTATTTAATTGCAGAATATCATTTAGAAATGTATTTAAAGAATAGAAAATAGGTATTAATGATAAAATAAATGTAAAAACAGTAGGAAAATTTATATTAAATCTTTTTATGCTGTAATAAAATTTAAGAGTGCAAATAAAATATGTTTTGGCCCTAGAAAATTCATTAAAAATGTTTTTAGCCCATAATTAAATGCTAAAAATGTAAAATAAATGGTAGATGCATATTTCCGTCTAAGAAAAATAATAAATGTTTCATGGGGACGTATTGGTGTAGGATTTTATGCTTATGTGCATGTTGTGATGAATTGCATTGTGTGTTATGTACTTATTTGGTCTTTGTTTTCTTGTTGTCTCGTATTTGGCACTGCATTTAGAGTCGTACTATGACCCGACCTTTAACCTTCAAGACCAAGTCTTCAACGACAACCAAGTCTTCGAAGAAGGCAAGTACCCTTGACCATCTTGCCCCTGCTTTAGGATGTCAATTAGTTGCATGCTACATAAAATTATGTCCTATTTCATGTTATATGCCCTGTTCCATATTATTCCTTGTCACATGTATTGGGTTGGGAAGTAGATAGGTTTTGAATATGCTTAGCCATGCTTAGATTTTGGGAATGAAATTTCATACACATAAAATATACTATGTTTACTTTAATCATGGTGGACACACAATAGTAGTTGATAGGAATCTGGTGGTTGGATGGTTTTGGTATGATGCAGTTTGCACTAGACCTGGGATTGGGTTTGACACCATCGAATTCTAAGGACCGGTTTATAGAGGAAGCCACTAAGTACCACCACAAGACTGAGATAGGGCGGTTTGGTCAATTAATTAGGTTTCTTCTGATGAAATGCTAGTAGTTGGATGGTGCGGGGATGATGCAGGGTTACTACTCTGGAAACCGCAAGGCTCAAGAGGGGGCTTCTGAGGTGAAGGGTTACTCCAGGAATACCTCAGCAGTGAAACCTTAGTGGGCTAGTACTAGTTGGGAGTACCTTTGTAAAGGCCATGTAGTGATCTCCTGGCCACACACCAACATAAGTGTAAAATATGGTTGATCGCCACTGGCATAAAGGAGGTTTACTCAGTCCACCTGGCAACAGGGGATGAAATCGCTGCTTGTGGGTAAAGCGTACACTCTTCGCAGAGATTTGAAAAATTTTCATGACAGCCGTGCTCACAGACAAGAGCGGCTTAGGGTCAGTTCATAATTAGTTTATGATTAGGAAATGATGGTTATTTATGATACAAGTTATCTTAATCATTACCATTACGATTCAGGATGTTTACGTGATATTACATTGATAATGAAAGCTAAAGTTAGATTCTAAGCATAGTGCTTAAGCCATAGTGGTCTATCCTTGTTCTAGCCATACATGTCATCATCTTTCCACACTTGATGAGTACTCTATGTACTTAAAGCGATTTCACCCTCTTCCCTTCAGAATATAAAGAAGAAGTGACACCAAAAGATTTCTTCGTCAACCCGGTGGATATGGTCTAGGCTAGCGACTCTTTGCGCAACTGCCTGTGAAGTTGGAACCCTATATATCTATTCTTCCGTTGTAGTTTAGACTTTATAAATAGTTTAGTGATGTAAATAGTTTAGTGGTGTGTATTTGTAGACCTACGGGTCATATCGTAAGACTTATTATGTAATCGAACATGGCTATGTAATAATATTTCACTTTCGTCAACACATGTACGATTCAACTGATCCTGGCGTACATATGGTTAGCGTCTGTTCATCTTTTCGATGACCGGGCATGACATTACTCCAGTGACTACCGTTTGCCAAAGCCTGGTGTTGTATTTGAGTTACTCTGTTACGAGGTGTCAATCCTGCGGTCTGTAGCCTTGCTTTCAAACTATCCAAAAGACGTTCGAATATGAATGTTTCATGCGCTACTATTAAATGTTCTTTGAAATTTTGAACCTTGCTAATGTGATTTGAACTCAGAAACCAAACCCATTCAGTTTCATCCTACCTGAATAATTTCAAATGGAACTTAAAGCTTTGACTGTAGTAAAATATGTGTTCTATGTTCAAACTAGCACTACTACAAAAGGCTTCATCGCAGGTGGCTCTAAATATATTATTACATACGGTTTTAAAAACCGCATGTAAAGAAGAGCCTGTGAAAATGATCGATTAACACAGGCGGGGGCAAAATCCGCCTGTAAAAATGCATTTTCACAGGCGGTTTTTTATTGATGACCGCCTGTGAAAATGCATTTTTACAGGTGGTTTTTTATTGTTGACCGCCTGTGAAAATGTATTTTCACAGACGGTTTTTTATTGCAAACCGCGTGTGAAAATGTATTATCACATATTTTTTTTTTACTGCCAACCACCTATGATAATACATTATCATAGACAATTTTTAGAATGTTCCGTATGCATTGTGTTCGTGACTAATCGTAATTAGAAGGCAAAAAATGATAACATTTAGACAAAATTTGCGCTAACACAATTCGAACTACAAAAGACTAAAAGATTTAGACAAAATTACATTGCAGAGATGCAATAAAAAACACAATAGAAATTACAACGCAATACATCGCAGAAATTACAATTCATCGCAACCATCACGTGCAGCACCACATGCAGAGCACCAAATTCAGCAGCTCAACACCATGAAGACAGGGATGCTGCCGTTGCAGCCGCTCTTTAACACCTCCCCACAGAGCTCGGTAGTGCCACCTTCGTTCTAACTCTACTTCCGGGCTACAACAAAAATAAAGATCGCGGCTGGATCTGTGACTGAAGGTTAGATCTGCGATCCTCGGCATCGAGCAAGACACGCGCGGCGGATGAGGAGCATGGTTGTCGCGACGGCGAGGAGCGTGGTTGCCACGATGGCGATGAGCATGAGAAGCACGGCTGCCACGACGATCGAGGAGCGCGGCTGCTGCGTCAGCGAGGAGCGCGGCCTCGGCGATGGAAGGATGACGAGGAGGCGGAAGCGAGCTGCCGACGCTTCAGCGATGAGGCGGAGCTGTGGTAGAGCGAGGTTGGGGAGGAAGGAAAGAGAGGTGAGATTGGGGAGATGAATGGTGAGAGGCAGAGATTGGGGATAAGGACGTGAGGTGTCGGTATTGCTGCTGTTATAGACACATATATTAGAGATGACCCCCTGTGAGTCGTTGGATCGATAAGTAGCGAAAGGTGGAGATATGAAGTCCAAGAGCGATCCGTGGGACGAAGCAGCAGACCAATCAGGAGTCATCATTATCGCATGCGGTTTTTTTTGTTACGGACCGCTTGTGCACTACAGGAAGAACGGTCACTTACGTCGGCCAAAGCCGACGTAAGTAAGGCTTAAACCGACGTAAGTAACTTAATTACGTCGGTTTTCCCTTAATTACGTCGGCTTTCAGCCGACGTAGCCATTTGGACGTAATTAAGGTGACTTACGTCGGCCACCGACGTAAGTTAACTTAATTACGTCGGTCTTCGGAAGCCGACGTAAGTTAAGTGTCGAGATGGGCCTTGGGCTGGGCCTGAGGACTTACGTCGGCTTGGGCAGGCCGACGTAAGTAAAGTGCCGTAACTTACGTCGGCCTGGTCAAACCGACGTAAGTTTAGTGGTTTAACTTACGTCGGTATTGCCTGACCGACGTAAGTTAACCTGGGCTAACTTACGTCGGCCTGCCCGTAGCCGACGTAAGTTAAGTTTTCGATTTTTTTTTTAAAAACAGAAACTGACTACCTCGCTCGATGGCGAGAACACAGAACAAACAAATAATATCATACACAACATAACAGTTTCAATATATAGTTCAAAACATCAACAACAACACAATTTGCAACAATCAACATCAACAACCACCGGGCTACACGCTAGCCCCTCCATTACCTCCGGGATCTTCTCGGCACGTTCCGGATCCCTGCAAAAGAAACATAATCACTAGTAAGCATCAATGTCAACTCAGTGATAACATAAGAGGCCAAGAACATCAGTGACAAAAGAAGGAAGCATGATGTAGTTTCAAATGAAGTAATGTACTATATCACTAGTTAAATGGAAGCACTAGCCCTTTGTTAACTCAGTGAACATCAGTTTCGACATAAGAAGGAAACATCAGCGATAATCACTAGCCCTTTTGTTAAATGCAAGCACTAACAACTTATTCACTATATACTAATCATTTCTACCATGGCCAAAAACTACTAAAGCTTGATTAGATACACTTAAAGAGAGTTTCTCACCTGCTCCGTCTACACGCTACCCCCTCCACTGCCTCCGGGATCTCGACGCGTTCCGGAACCCTGCAAAAGAATCATAATTAGGATTAAATGTGATGCAAATAACTTTTTAACATAATGAAAAGGGAATCAAACTCCTAGGTATAGACAATATTACCTGCTCCGGTGTCTGCTGTGGCGGAAGCGTAGGAATCTGGATGTCCTGACCGCTTTGTCGAGCAAGAGCCTGCCATTGCAAGATATTAGCAGATATATGTTATTAAGTGCTGTGAAATTTAACTACGGTACTTTAAATTACTTACCGCCATCGTTGCTTGCATCTGGGCCATCATTAAGGCCGTCCTCTGCTGCTCCTCCCTCGTCCTCTCCAGCTCTGCCTGAGTTTGAGTCAGCGACTCCCTCATGGCCTGGAGCTCCAGCTGCGTCTGCGAGAGACGACCACTGGTCCCAGCGATCGAAGCCTGCGACGATGAAGCGCCTCTCAAAGGTCGCGTCGACCTCGAGTCGACAACTCCATCGAAAATGGCAAACCTGCAAAAGAATGAAAACACTAAGTAGAAGAAGATTAATTGAAAAAGAAATGGAACACACGAAGAACTCACCGTCCGTGGGCCTTCCCGCCTCCGCTTGCGTACGCGGCTTGGGGGTCGATCGGCGCGCTTTCCCAATCGTAATCCGCACCGTGTATCTTCGCGACCTCCTGCGCGTACTTTGTCTACAAAACAAATAAATCTTGTAAGTATGTCAATAATAGTATTAGTTATAATGAAATTGATGAATTTCGAAAACTTACCAGTCGGTCGGCTGCGACCTGACTACACTGCCCGGGCTGAGAAGGGTCACTTCCCTTGTGACCTCTCTTCCAAACCTGGGTCGGGGTCGGCTCATGACCCAGCTCTCGCTCCTGTACATCCGTGTTAGTGAGATAAATAATATATTAAGAACACATAAATAAAATAAAAAGGTACTTACCATGCGTTTAGCCAAACGCAAGTAGCCATCACCGCCATAGTTGTGCTTGCCCTCGGACCCCATGCGGCACTGTCTAGCCTTCGTGGACTTGTTGATAAAAGCGTCGCTAGCCCAGTACCGACAGAGAGCTAAGTACGCCTCGATGTTACCCTGTAACCAGGAAATACTAACCTGCACATATTTCATTTTCATCAACGTGGTTAACATACGTAGATATTGTAAATATTTAACAATATTAAAAACTTACCTCCGCGTACTGCTCCTCTGTCAAGTAGGAGTCCGAGTCCTTCCTAAAGACACCCCTTTGCTGCTCCTGCTCCTGCTCCCGGGGGTGCCGCTTGTAGTAAGCGTTGACGGCCTGAATCCGGGCGTATGACAACGCCGCCGTCGTGAGCTTCCGAGCGTTGTAATGGAACACGCGTCTCGCGTGGTCCTCCATGCCCGGCTCCTCTACTTGGTACCTCAACTTTAAGCAAACAAATATTTTAGTGATATGCAATTAAGAATTCAAAGGAGTTGAAAAAACGAAACAGTTAAACTTACCATAAAATCATGCCACACGGCTCCCTGAACCGTGCCGTGCACCGGGTGAGAGACCCGAGCGTAGTCATCCCACGACAGGGCAGGAAAACCGTCAATTACACCGGGGTAGTGCAACTTGACGATAGCACCGAGGACACTGTTAACCTGCCTGTGGTGCTTCTCGGCCCCCGTGAACGAGAAGTCGTACCAACATCTACAAAATATATTAAATCATTAAGTAAAGAAAAAACAACATCTAATATTTAGTATACTATTACAGTTTTTATACCTGTCTCCAACGGGACGGATCGTGGTCCGCTGAGTAGTAACCGGAGGAGGAGCCGCAAAGTGGGTCCTCCTCGTCCGTCGCCTCTGCTGCGACGCTGCCGCGTCCTGTGACCCTGAAGGCTCTGCAGACCCCCCGGAGCCTCCAGGAAGGCTAGTGGTAGAGGGCTGCCCAGGGAGGCTAGCGCTAGCCGGCTCCGAAGGGAGGCTAGCGCTAGAGGGCCCCCTAGCCTCTGAGTCGGGCTCCTGTAGCGGCCCCCTAGCCTCAGACTCTGACTCAGACTCAGAAGTCTCTGAGCCAGACTGCACAAAAGGAATGACTTTATTAATAATTAATAACAATTGCAATTTCAAAAATAACTTTATAGTAACTAAAGTTTACCTCTCTCCGCTGAAAGCACACAACAGCTGAGGGTGGAGCGTGTGCCAGAAAGAGCTCACGTCGACTAGAACGGAACGAGCTCCCTGAGCAAGGGTCTGCTGGCGGCTCAAACCCTCTCACTGGCTTCCCCTTCCCCTTCCCCTTTGACGACATCCTATTGCAAGGAATAAATGATTAATATACAAAGATAATATACAAAATTAATGTTAGATTAGTGAATAAAACGTTACTTCAAAATTCATCAACATCACGATCATGCACCCTACTCCTTAAACCAGCCCATCGATCTTCTTGTTGCGCATATCGTTTTCGTTTGCGCAAATCAGCAGGTTCGACTATGTCATCGATATCTTCAGATTCTGATTCTGATTCTGTTTCCGCTTCCGTGCCAGCCTCGATATCTTGAGCGTCTCCAACTAAGTTATCGAGTCCTACACCGGGCTCGACTGAGAAGGAGTCTGGCAACTCTTCCTCTTGGTAGACACAATCAACCTCAGCTTCGTCGTGATAATCATCATCTCCTGGAGCGTATAACCGCTCACGAGGATTCACCTTATGTACCACCCACCAAGCTTTGAATTTATTGCATGGATAAGGTAGATAGTACACTTGCTCTACTTGGTGTGCAAGAACTAATGAATCGAATCCTTTCAACCGTTCCTTGTGTTTTACTTCGACCATGCCAAATTCGTTTACTCGAATTCCACGAATGGAATCAAACCATTCGCAGTCAAAGAATACCGCTCGAATTGGCTTGTTTGCGACAAAAGTGAATTCAAGGATTTTTTTAATAATCCCGTAGTACTGCGTTTCATGATCTTGCGAATCGATTGCCCTCATCACAACTCCGGTATTACATGTTGCCGCGAGAGGACGAAGAGATTCAAATTGAGTTGTATGGAATCGATAGCCGTTGACGTCATATCGACCATAGCTTCTAACATTAACCACTCCACGGGATAGTTGTCGCAAATCTTCATGGACGTTGGCATCTTTTTGGCACTGTCCAAGATATGGAATTATTAGAAAACGTAAGCATTCTTAAGTTATAAGAAAACATTGTTAACATTGATTAGTTATCGAGAAAACGTTACATGATCTCGAAACCAGGAGAGAAAATTAGATCCCCCGTTTATTCCTTCCCGTCGAATATGTTCTATTTGCTTGCTCGTGGGTTGATGTCTATGTCTCCAATTTTGCTTGTCGAACATACTACACGACAAAGAGAACCTATTAGAATACATGTGTCGGAAAAGATGGTGAAAAGCATAAGTGTAGGAGAAACACTTACTTGAAATATTCATTCATTTCTTCCATATTAGCGTACATGTAGAAGAATGCAGCACGCCTTTCTTTTTCGCTAACATCATACGAAGTGTAACTACCAACAGTAGTGCCTCTTGTTGCAAAAATGGAGAGATCGCTACAAGGAGGTTGCTCATCTATATTGTATCGCATTACCGAAGTATTAACATTGTTTTCCTCTGCAAAGTAAACACTTGAGAAGTATCCTACTTCCTTAAGAGTAAAAGCTTCGGCGATGCAACCTTCAACCCTTGCCCTGTTACCAACCATTGGTTTCAGATATCTAAGTGATCTTTCAATATGATACATCCACCTATATTGCACGGGACCGCCCACTTTCGCTTCAAATGGAAGATGAATTAAGAGATGTTGCATTGGATTGAAAAATCCCGGAGGAAAAATTTTTTCCATCTTACACAAAAGTACCGGAACCTCCTTTTCCAATTTAGTCATCATCTCTGGCGTGATTTCTTTAGCACAGAGTTGCCTATAGAAGTGGCTAAGCTCGGCTAACACCTTCCACACTGCATCGTCAAAATAGCCTCGAAACATAACAGGCAGAAGTCTTTCCATGATTATGTGATAATCATGACTCTTCAACCCAATGAGCTTTCCCGTTTTCACATTCACGGCTCGTCTCAGACTAGCTGCGTAACCATCTGGGAATTTCAACCTTTGCAACCATTCGAGAACTTCTTTTTTCTCTTTAGGTCGAAGACAGAAAGGAGCGCGTGGTTTACCACCATTTTCGGAGAGCTCAAGAGTTTGACGGTTACAAAGCTCGGCAAGATCCTTTCGAGCCTTTAAATTGTCTTTTGTTTTGCCTGTCATGTCCATGCATGTGCTTATGATACATTCGGCCATGTTACGCTCTTGATGCATAACATCAATGTTGTGCCTTAGAATCAACGACTTCACATACGGTAACTCCCAAAGTCCACATATGTGAGTCCAATTGTGTTTGTCTCCGTAACCTTCGAAATATCCAGGACGACCTTCATCTGGCACCAATTTGTCCAACATATCAGATATTTCTGACCCGTCAAGACGTTTCGGTGGTCCTTTAGTGACAACGGTGTTCTTTCTGAAGACATTCCTCTGTTGTCTAAACAAGTGATTCGGAGGTAGCCAACGTCTATGACAATCGAAGTAAGATATCTTGCCTCCATGGGTAAGTCGAAAGCAATCGGTGTCCGAGGCACATATCGGACACGTCAACCGACCATGAGTGCTCCATCCAGAAAACATGCCGTATGCCGGAAAATCATGAACGGACCACAAATAAGCAACTCGGAGGTTGAATTTCTGTTTCTTGTAACAGTCGTACGCTTCGACTCCTGTCCACAACATTTTCAACTCTTCGATCAACGGTTTCAACATCACGTTGAGACGTGACCCAGGATGATCTGGCCCAGGTACAATGAGGCTAAGAAACATAAACTCATTCTTCATGCAAAAGGTCGGCGGAAGATTGTACGGAATGACAAAGACGGGCCAACAGGAGTATGGTGCGGCGTTTGTGCTGAACGACGTGAACCCATCTGTCGCCAACCCGATGCGAACATTTCTCGCTTCACGAGCAAATTCTGGGTCGAACCGGTCCAGAGCCTTCCATGCCTCACCATCAGACGGGTGCGTCATGACTCCGTTGTTCTCACGCTCACCTTCTTTGTGCCATCTCATGTGTCTGGCCGTTTTTTTTGAAAGGAACAGCCGCTTCAACCTCGGTGTCACAGGTAAGTAACGAAGCTGCTTACGTGCGACTTCCGTCGTCACTGTATTACCATCGTTATTAACAACTTCGACAAACCTCTGTTGACCACATTTCAAACATTTGTTCTCATTGGCATGCTCTCTCCAGAAAAGCATGCAGTTGTCCGGACACACATCAATCTTTTCGTGCTTCATCCCGAGACCAGAAAGAATTTTCTTCGAGTTGTACATATCCTTAGGCACTTTGTTGGGTTGTGGAAGAGCATCTTTAAACAAATCGATGAGCATGTTGTAACAATTGTTAGAAAAGAAGAACTTAGACTTAATTGCCATAAGTCTAGTCACAAAATTGAGGATTGACATTTTAGTGTGTTCATGCAGAGCCTCTTCTGAATCTTTGAGACGTTTGAAGAACTCTTTAACCTCTGCTGTTTGAGTATCTTCTGTAAGCTCTGGTCGTATAGCTTCCAGCATCTCATCCATCATATCAACCTCTTGAGCATCATCATTGTCAGCTTCCACTTCTTGTACAGCTTGAGAAGCTGTCTCGCCGTGGAAGTTCCACAACTCATAATGTGACACGTAACCGTTTCGACACAAGTGCAACGTAAGTTCCACTTTGTCCAAAAACGTTCCGTTTCGGCATTTCGTACATGGGCACCGCGCCTTATCGCTATTTGACAACGAAAAAGCTCGTTCCACAAAAGCTTCTGTCTTGGCGTACCACTCATCTGAGTGACCACCAGTTCTGCTCTTCCAACCAGTGTACATCCAACTACGGTCTTCGCCCATGTTTGACTCTGCAGTTTAACGCGAAAGAAATTGTCGTTAATGTATTGTTATGTTATGTGTCACGGCCCTACAACCTAGGCAGATAGATCCTAAACCCACCCAAGAGTGACCGAGCGGAGCGTGCTCATGACGAGACGCGTGATCCGGATTCGAACGAAATTTCGGCAGCATAACCCCGCTGTTCTCCACTGCACGCCCAAAAATGGTGCAGCAGAGAACAACAGGGTTACGCCACCGAAATCTCGTCCAAATCCGGACCCGCGTCTCGTCACAAGCCACGCCCCCTCGGTCACTCCGAGGCTGCCCAAAAAGGGACAATTCCGAACCTGCACGTCTCACATGCCAATGGCATGTGAGACGTGCCGATCCGAAACGGGTAACACATTGCTATAGGTTACGTTGCTCATTTTCATTTTGAGGTCATTTAAGAGAGAGGAAAGAACTAGAGAAAGACTGAGAGGAAAGTTGGTCTTAGATGACAATTCCATGACGGCTTTAGGGTTAGCTGCTGTAAATAGATCGGAGATGAAACCACTTTGTCGGGGTACGCCATCCACGCGCAGGTGCTTGCCATCCTCACTGTCGTCGTTCGCCTTCGTGCCCGTCTACACGCATACTTTACCTTACCACTAAATGGGCCTTGTCGGGCCTTGTCAAGTCGGTCCGAAGCCCATTTATGTATATATAGTTCTTAAACACTCAAGCAATCAAAATTAAAATTGTAACCATAATTCAAAAAAACTAAGCAATTCAAATAAACCTAAACATAACAATTATCCATTATAATTCATCAATTTATCAACTCAATTCTAACATAAGCAATTGAATTCAATTAAATTAAACCTAAACATAAGCAATTCAATTCTAACCATAATTCTAAGCATAACAAATAAGCATAAAAATTCATCAATTGTAATTCATCAATTTATCGATTTAATTCTAACATAAGCATAGTAAACATTATTTGTGTATCTATATAATTTCTAATCAATTTCTAACATAAGCATAGCAATTCATCAATTTCTAACATAAGCATAGCAATTCACAATTTTCTATTAAGAGTAAACACTTGCAAATGCATGTGCAATCGACAATTTAGGAAAAATTTCAAGCAAATGCATGTGCAATAATTAAAAACAATGAGAGCAAGGGGAGTGGTGAGGAAATACTTGCAACGAGGCCGGCGGCGGTGTGGGCGGTGAGGGCCGGGGCGGCGCAGGGGGCCGGAGGAGACGGGGTGCGGCGAGGCCGGCGGCGGTGTGGGCGCCGCGGGTCAGCCGGAGCGGGAGCGGGGGCGGTGGGGCCGGGGCGCGGCGAGGCCGGCGGCGGCGTGGGTGCCTCGGGTCGGCGGGAGCGGGGGCGGTGGGGCCGGGGCGCGGCGAGGCCGGCGGCGGCGTGGGTGCCTCGGGTCGGCGGGAGCGGGGGCGGTGGGGCCGGGTCGCGGTGAGGACGGCGGCGGCGTGGGCGCCGCGGGTCGGCGGGAGCTGGAGCGGGAGCGGGGGCGGCGGCGGCGGGGCCGGGGCGCGGTGGGGGCGTCGTGCGCAGGCGGCGGGGAAGAGAAGAGAAAGCGGCGGGTAAGGAAGAAAAGAGAAGGGCACGCGGGCTAGGTTAAAATACATTACTTACGTCGGCGGACGTAACTTACGACGGCCATACTATTGGCCGTCGTAAGTTAACACTAAGTTACGTCGGCTCCTTTATTTACGTCGGTCTGTTGCTCTAGCCGACGTAAGTTAGTGTTAAAAGTTGTCGGTCTCCTTACTTACGTCGGCAGCCGACGTAGGTTAACGTACTTACGTCGGTTCCATGGCGCCGACGTAAGTTATTTAACTTACGTCGGCCAACCGACGTAAGTTAAACTGGCCGATGTAACTCTTCGATATTCCTGTAGTGGTGAAAATCATTATATTTTCACAGGCGGTTGTTTGTTACGGACCGCCTGTGATAATGACTATTATCACATGCGGTTTTTGTTACGAACCGCTTGTGAAAATCAATACATTTTCACAGGCGGTTGTTTGTTACGGACCGCATGTGATATTCTATTATTACAGACGGTGATTAACTCATTTGACATCACAGACGTAACTTTTAACGAACCGTCTGTAAAAAAAATAAGAAGACGTCCGTGAAAATGCATTTTCTAGTAGTGTAGAAAATTGAAAAGTTTCAGCCGTAAGCTTGAAAAAAATATCTGGGCCATATCTTGTCCTTCCACTGTTTTTTTGTTCTGTATACACAATTTAAAAATTCTTGACATTAAGGCAAGCAAATCTAGCTCAGTTTTGAAGAGGATTTGTTTGAATAGTACTTTCCAATTGTAACAGCAGAGTCCAGTGAATAACAAACACTATGCGGACCAAATAGTAGCACCATTTAAACACGATGCGTAACGGCCCTGGACAGTCGGCGGCACTACTCGTAACTCGATTCAGTGTAGGAATAGGCCATTTTAGGAAGGAGATCCAGGCGGTCCCAGCGGCGGAGATACTAGGATTCTGGACGCGGCTTGTGCCCGAGTCGGATTCAAACTCGGGGCACCGCGCGCGGATGGCCAGTTGCCCGCTCCATATAAGGCAACACCGCAAGGCTCTAGGGGATGGCAGAGACGCTTCTCTATAGTTCTCCTCATTCGATTCCACCTCATTAGTCATTACGCCGGGCAATTCGCGCAACGAGTTCACGATCGATGTCGCCGAGCTTCAGCAGCGCTAAGTGCTCTCTCGCGATGGTCGTCTACGACCCCGCCGCCGCGCAACTGCGCGCCGGCAAGCGGGAGCGCCAGGAGGAGGTGGTGGAGGCCTCCGCGTCGTCCTCGAGGGACGGCAAGCGTGCGCGTCATCAGCTGGAGGAGAAGGGAGAGGCCACCGCGTCTTCTTCGAGCGCCAGCTTGGCGGGTGCAGTTGACCCGCACGCCGCCGCAGTTGCACCGCCGGTCGCCGCCTTCGACGTCGAGCCCATCAACGCCGAGCCGCCTCGGCAGCAGCCGCTGCCAGCCGCCAGGGAGGTGCCGCCGTGCCTTCGCGAGCATTTTCTCTCGGCGCTGGGGCTCCGCCCCGACCTACCCGTCCACTTCATCTGCGAGAAGGTCATGACGAGAACCGACGTTGACGGGCAGCAGAACCGGTTCCGCATCCCGATCGAAGGCGTGGATCACTGCCTCCGCGCGATCCTGACCCCCGACGAGCTCGACGCCGCCAACCTACTCCACGACCTGGCCCCGAGGCCGAAGCACAAGCCCACCAAGAAAAAGCCGACGGACGACGCTGCCGCCGAAGACGGGAAGGAGGACGAGGAGGGCAAGAAGATCCCCAAGAAGAAGGGGAAGGTGCACGGCGGGCTGCCAGTGAAGCTGGTGGACCTCAACGCCGGCGTCAAGGAGCTGCAGATGTCGCGGTGGGACAGCAACGGGGCCACCATCCTCAAGGGGCAAGGGTACGCCGACTTCATCCGCCGGTGCAGCTTCAGGGAGAACGACGCCCTCGAGATCTGGGCCTTCATGCAGCGCCCGGTCCGCATCTTCGGCGTGGACTTGCAGCACGGCGACGGCATCCTGCACTTGCTCGTCGTCAACAAGAACCAGCAGCCGCAGCGGTGCTGCTACTGCCCCGTCCCGCACGCGCACTGATGAACCCATCCGTCGCGGGTTTCGTGGCGACATAGGAAACCTGGCTAGACTGTTGATTCCGTTGTGGACATACGATTTTTTCATTGTTGTGGGGAAATAATAACGTACGACTTGTATGCTAATAGCCTAATACACGAAGTTAATTAGAACAATTTCCAGGCATTGTAGCTATGTCGGTTTAAGGCTAGATTACTGTATGTGCTTTGGTAATGTACCTCTGATGTTACCAATTATAAAGGATTCTCATACTTATTAGTGAAAGTCGATTTGTTACATGAACTTGAAGTCTTTTGCCTCTTTGGGTGTCAAATAAATCAGGGAAACTGTTGGTCCTTTTGGATCTGACGCAAACTCGCAACAGTAGTCGTTAAAAAACTCGAATTTGGATCGTTCATCCATGGATACAATTTCAGGGATCTTTGTTAGACGTGCAAAACATCTCTCTGCATGGCTATTAAATTCCCTGTAAGAAATACATTTACGAAAATAGAAACACCCGTCGATATGTCCGAGTGGTTAAGGAGACAGACTCGAAATCTGTTGGGCTTTGCCTGCGCAGGTTCGAATCCTGCTGTCGACGCAATTTTTTTTGCAGCAACCCTACGACGTCCCCGCATTTAAAATCGCACACTATCACGGCTTAAAAACGAACTTCAATTTTTAGGCCCTACCGTAACGCATGCTTGACGAACGAGAATCAACTTTTTTTGTGTCGTGCACCCACGACGATGAGTTAAACTGAACACATTTTCCCCTGAAAACCCAGCGTGTTCCGAAACATGAGCCGTATAATCGGGACCTCGAAATCAGCTTTACAATTTTCAGAGACCATCCTTAGCCGCCTGGGCCTGCTTAATTAGACGAGGACAACTTTCTCACAAAAACAAAGATAGAGAGACGAGGAACACGCCCCCTTAGCCGCCAGGTGGCCCAGGTCCACCCACCACCACTACCACCAGACGGCGCCGGCAACCACCAATTGAGGCCCCAGTCGCAGACGGCAGACAAGGCTATATATATTCATTCACATTCTCTCATCAGATCACCCCACCTTCCTCGCCGCCTCCGTCCTCGCTTGCCTGCTTCCCCCGCTCCTCGCCTCCTTCGTCCGTACTCGCTCATGGCTCCGATCAGCGTCGGCGACGCCCTCCCCGACGGCCAGCTCGGGTGGTACGACGAAAACGACCAGCTGCAGCAGGTCTCCATCCACGTCCTCGCCGCCGGCAAGAAGGTCATCCTCTTCGGCGTCCCCGGCGCCTTCACCCCCACCTGCAGGTCCGCCCTCATCTCTCTCTCGCCCCCACTTTCTTGGAGATCTTTCGGATTTGCTGTGACCAGTGCATGTGGTTTCGTCGTGGAAATGGGACTGGGTTTTGGTTGGCTCTGTATCTGAGTGAGAGAAGAGCTTTTCGATTTGTAGTGCTTGTTTGAATGACCTGCTCATCTGGTTCCTGTTGGATTATGCTCCAGCTTGGACTGTATCCTAGAGGTGTTTGACTTTAAACTCCGCAGTTTAACAAACAGAACGAGAAAATGAAAGCTTGCATTTTTTATGTCGTATTTACTTATTTCCGATGAATTTAGTGGATTTCAAGACCCAACATGACAAAGAGTTATAATGCTGATTTGACTCGGTAGTAGTTCTGGTCCTTATGGGAATCAGGGAGCGATTTCGTCATATAGCCTGGGTATGCTTCCCCGTGCAACCGGCTACAAGCGGGAGCTCGATGGTTATGGGTGTTGAAATATAAGTGAATTGCCTACCATCTCTTATCAGCTTAAGCTTTTGAGGGCAACTGGTCAGCGCATACTAGCTTAACATGGTATCAGAGCCAGAGGTCTCGAGTTCGAATCCTGGCGGACGCAATTTATTAAAAGAATAAAATAAAATTGCAGCCGACTTCTATTCCACGTTTGCAGAGCCAAAAGAGCCGTGAGGGAGAGTGTTGAAATATAAGTGAATTGCCTACCATCCCTTATCAGCTTAAGCTTTTGAGGGCAACTGGTCAGCGCATACTAGCTTAACAATGGGTTCTATACAGCCCAACCTCTGCACATAACCAAGAAATTAAAGAGCGCAGATGTGTAATCCTCCCTCTGAGATGTGCATATGTGTCTGGCGAAACTTTCACTTCTTTATAGCTCTTCCCTCTCGTTTAGCTCCTCCATAGAAGGGGAAAACAGAATGCCAGTTTTCCAAAATGAGATTGTTCACATCTTATCAAGACAACAATCGCTCTTTTATCTTTGATCCTTCTATCCTTCTGTGAAAAGCTGAAGTACTCACGCTGTGTCTATTATGTGTATTTCTTTGATGTCTGTAGCAACCAGCACGTGCCTGGCTTCATAACTCAGGCCGAACAGCTCAAAGCGAAGGGAGTAGACGAGATCCTGCTCGTCAGTGGTAGGTTTCCAGCATTCCTTTTTTCCTTTCAGTCAAAACTCCATTGCTGATTTCTTGAGCTGAATAATGAAAAGTGGACCAATTTGCAGAAATTATGTTCCTTAAGATACTGTGGCTTATATGTTGTTCTTTATGGGTCAATTTGCAGTAACACATCGATGACATATTTGCTATTGTTGTGGTTTGCAGTTAACGACCAATTTGTCATGAAGGCATGGGCAAAGACCTACCCTGAGAACAAACACGTGAAGTTCCTCGCTGATGGAGTGGGCACCTACACCAAGGCACTCGGTCTCGAGCTCGATCTTACTGAGAAAGGACTGGGCGTTCGCTCAAAGCGGTTTGCTCTCCTGGCCGACAACCTCAAGGTCACTGTTGCAAACATCGAGGAAGGTGGCCAGTTCACAATCTCAGGCGCTGAGGAGATCCTTAAAGCTCTGTAAAAGAGTGTCAGCTGGTTGGAATGGCTGAGAAGTGTTATCGGGTGTACGTTTATTTTTTTCTGAACTTATCTGCCAAGCCGCTTGTGTGAATAACTTGTCGATGGGCAAGATCTAGTTCCATGTATCACTGTTGGGTCATGTACGATGTCGTATTTCCATGCCATTATGCACTGTCTCTCCTAAAAAACGGCTAGTCTTTCCCATGGTTCGATTACTTGTGAATTTCTGAGTGAAAGGGGGCAATGGTAATGTGGACCCGGAACGTGTTGTTCCGCAAAATTTTTTGCTGATATGGCCGTTCTGCGCAGCTCCTAAAATTTGCCAGTGTTTTCGCCATGACAGTGGCCAGAGGGGGACAGCAACATCCCAGGACTCCAGGAGATCCGCTTGCTCGACAGTGAATACGCTGTCAGCTGAGATGAAAGCAGCCCCTGCGGAAGTAGTTTGGCCCTGTTATAATGTTTCTTATAAAACCTTTAAAAAAAACAGCCTGTTGATTTCGGGTACCCGCGAGGTTATATATAATCGCTGTTTTTTAACGGCAACCGTTTTTTTCTCAAAATGTGGAAATACTCTTTCCATCTATAGTAGAACACGGCAGGTGAAGGGAAAAATGTTATGCCTAGATTTAGGCCTTGTTTGAACCTCTAGAGCTAACAATTAGCTAGTTAATAATCTATTAGTTGAATTGGACCAACTAATTATTAGCTAGCTAATTATTAGCTGGAGGTTGTTTGAAACCTATAGCTAATTCTTTTGTTGCCGGAGACAAATGACCATAATACCCGTATTTTATTTGTGTT
Organism: Tuctoria greenei; assembly: GCA_036927565.1. Classification (NCBI taxonomy): domain Eukaryota; kingdom Viridiplantae; phylum Streptophyta; class Magnoliopsida; order Poales; family Poaceae; genus Tuctoria; species Tuctoria greenei. Next base: position 7,823,889 of record JAYESD010000008.1, read on the forward strand.
GTCATTAACTGAATTCAATCTATGCAAATAGCTGAGCGATGGCTGGTTCAATTGACCTGGTGCATCACTATGTTTATGTTTGAATATGGGCACAGTAAAATACATTACAATATTTGTACTACTGTAGCGAAACAACAGTAGTGGTTCCATCAATTTAAAGGTTTAAACTACGCTACATGTGCATGCTGATTGATAATCGTATGTACGTCCTCGGGCATAGTTTTTTACCGGAGGCCGTGCGTACGGAGGCCGTGCGTACGGGACGATGCGACGCGGGAGGAATTTGTTTCGTAACCGGCAGAAGAGGGAGGGAGGAAAGAAATTAGGGGTAAATGAACTTTAGTCAACAATTAGCTGAAATTAGCTGAGTAGGAGCAGCTAGTGAGATTATTGTTAGCTGAGAGTTAGCTAATAATTAGTTGTGCTATTAGCTGAGAGAGTTTGGAACCTCTATAGCTTATTTTTAGCAGCTAACTATTAGTTTTAGAGGTTCCAAATAGGGCCTTAAGACATCTGAATTCTAATAAATTTTCTGCCGACCTTAATTAACACATAATCACTGTTATTAGCGGTTAATCTTTATAATTAACAAAATTAACAATTTTCCTATAATTCATAGATTTACAAATTTATTTTGATATATTATTTTACAACTAGCATAGTGTACAGTTAACATAACTAACAATGAATATTAGCAATTTAACCTATCTTAATTGCTCATAGCCTGAAACCCTCAAACGTCAGGCGACTGAAGAGAAGCATGTTCGAAAAAAAGTGCCTCACATAGCAGACCGGGCAATGTTGTTCGACCAGTTACTTTAGACGCAACCATACCTATCGAATTGCGACCAGCCGATCCAAGCGGGATTGCGGGTAGGGGCGAGAATAAAAACCGGAACAAAAAAACTAAAACCAAAAAATTGAGAACAGAATCGAAAAGATCAAATATCGAGTATTTGATATTTGTTAATGTAATAAATCTAAATAATCAATAAGTAAATTTTAAGTTCGGGTATCCGAAATAACTGAATAGTCGGTCTATCAAATATCAAATTAAATTATATTTCCTCATCCTAAAATAATTGTCACTCTCTAGTTCATTTTTGAACTAGAGTGATAAATATTTTTGGATGGGGGAAGTAGTCTATAAACTATGAACAATTTATATCTTGATATTTCATTTTTGAGTTGTGATGTATGAAGTTATTGGATTCAACCATTTCTTTCTAATATGTCATTTATAAACCTATATTTTATTAGTTTGTGAGATTAAATTCATGAATGATATCGAATTTGTGAGAGCATTACATGGATACAATATACAAATCGAATAGTTCGGGTAATATCAAATCAAAATTTAGATACTCAAAATTTTTAAATATCAAATATTATTACAACATTGCGAATAAATATTTGAAAAACCGAAAATTGAAAAAACAAAACGAAATAGCCGAACTGAAATACAAAGGAGACCTAAAGGCCCACCCCTAATTTCGGGGACCCGCACGAGTCCGGCGTCGGTACGGCGTGAGCCACCTTGCCGGCCCGCACCTCGCGCCCATCCGCCCATCCATCCCGCGCCGTGCCGGCCGGCCGGCCAACCGAACCACGTCGACGGCTCCGACTCCAATCCAGCTCCGCCACCAGCTAGCTAATCCCCGACCGTCTCGGAGATGCCCACGGTCAAACCACACCGACGGACCGATCCAACGGCGGCGGTCGATCCTCCACGTGCCGCCCCCGGTCGTCACGGCCCACGGGCCGGCGCGGCGTCCCTCCTCTCGCCTCACCTCACCTCACCTCGCCGCCCGTCCGCTCACTCTGCCCTGACCTTCTTTTATTCTCCGCCCCCGTCCCCACCTCTCGCCCGTCCGTCTCCAACGCGCAAACCAGGGGCTAGGTCATCGTCGTCGTGAGGCGGACAGATCTGGGAGGAGGAGCGATGGACGGGAAGCTGCCGCCGCCGAACCCTAACCTGCCGTACCGGGAGGACTGCTGGAGCGAGGGCGAGACGGCGACGCTCGTCGACGCCTGGGGGTCCCGCTACCTCGAGCTCAACCGCGGGAGCCTCCGCCAGCCGCAGTGGCGGGAGGTCGCCGACGCCGTCAACACACGCCCGGGGGCCTCCGCGCGCCGCCGCCCGCCGCGCACCGACATCCAGTGCAAGAACCGCGTCGACACGCTCAAGAAGAAGTACAAGGCCGAGCGCGCGCGGGGAGGGGCGTCGCCCTGGCCCTTCTACGGCCAGCTCGACCTCCTCGTCGGCCCCACGCTCTCCGCCTCGGGGGCCGCCCCCGGGGGCAAGAGGCCCTCCCCGCCCAGCGCGCTGCCCATGCTCAGGAGGCGCCACCCGCCCTCGCGCTCCCCCTCTCCGCCCATGGCGCTCCCCCTGCCCAACTACGGCAGGGGATCCAACCTGCCCTCGGCTGTCCTCCATAATGCGGCCGCGGCTGCGGCCGCTGCCGCCGCAGAATCCGACTCCTACGACGGCTACAACAACGACTATGATGATGATGCCGTCTCACAGCAGTCGGCATCACGCTCGGTATCGTCTCGCTCCGGCGGTGGTGCTGCCACCGCGGCTCCTGCTATTGGCAGCAAGAGGAAGGCGAGCAGTAGTGAAGGGTATGGGGAGCTTGCGAGGGCAATCGAGACATTTGCAGAGATGTATGAACGCATGGAGGCTGCGAAGCAGAGACATGCAGAGGAGATGGAGAGGCAGCGGATCAAGTTCCTCAAGGATCTCGAGCTGAAGCGGATGCAGGCTTTTGTAGACATGCAGCTGCAGCTTGCAAGGGCAAAGCATGCCAGGAAGGGTGATGCTTCCTCAGAAATGCTCATGTCTCTAGCTGCACTGCCGTTCCTTGGCGCTCCTTCTTACCTTTGAATTGAAGAAAAAGTTTTAGGTAAAGAATTATTGGGCCTCCTAGATTAGGTTGCAATCAGTTGGTTCTTGTGATAGGTTTTAGTGGATTATTTGTGTGCTTGATTTATGACTGTTTTACTGTTTAATACAAACCATGGAGAGTGTCCTGCACTTGTTTAATATCTGCAAGGTTGGCAATTTATAGTCTTCTTTTAACAAGATGAAGCAGGGAGCTTACTGATTTAAGATGAGTATTTGTCGATGTAATTTGAATTTACTATTGACTGTCTTTGTTCTTCATAACACTCCAAGTTATTTGGCAATGATTGTTTTGCAACTTCACATGACGCTAGATTATTACTTGTCATTTATGATGATCCCACAGGTTGGCAAGGCCACCTTAGTTGTTGGCATACTTTAACAGTGTCTGAGTTTATGTTGTGTCAAAATTCTTAGCCCCCCAGCTCTTAACTTCCCAATTTTAGAGATCCCAGATAATAAGTTTCAAATAAATGACATTATGTATTTACAATGCATGGCAAAGGAGTTTCTTAGTTTTTTTGTATTTCTAGTTTTGGCCATTTTTGTTACAGCTTGGGGATGCTTCGATCCTTGTAATGATAATGAGTTTATCAGTGATGATTCTTTGTGCTAGGGTTTTGTTTTAGCCTGGAAGCATTTGATTCTTGTTACTAGGGTTCTGTTCTCGGTTTGGCCATAACTGGATGCGTTAGAAGATGTTATTATGGATTATGTATCTTATTAAACTGGTGATATGTTGAAATTGCTAACTGATTTTGGTTATGTGTGGCTTATAATTTGGAAGTAATTGATCACTGTCATATCCTTGCTTTTTTTTTTATTTCATCATGGTCATACCATAGATACATCCTTGAAATAAAAGGGATATATGTGTAAGTGGTGAGGACAAATAAAAGGATGTCTTTGCTTTTGATGCTGACTTACTTGGTGTAGTGGCACTTCGTTATTAATTGCTTCTTGATTGTATTATGTTGTTTAGTTATTGGCCATGATAACTTCAGGGCTATGTCATGAAAGTAGTGCTCCATCCTGGGATTCATGTAATGCTTGATGGAATAATCCTGTTTATCTTATGGTAATTAAAAGTTCTTATGTATGGCAGCAATGTTTGCTTCATTGTCTGCACGCCAAGGCAAACATCCCTGAATTGCAAGTTTGCAACTGTAATTTAGTAGGCATACCTGACTATAAATATTTGGGCTGAATTTAGCTCATAATTGCACTACTGACATGTGCAAATATTGTAGCACTAACATGTAGAATTTATCTACTCCAGCTAGGTTCATACATTATTTGATGTTTTGACAGCTAAGATGTATGTCTGTGCTTGATGTAAGGCAGCCAATCTAGCTTTTTTGTGAACTAAACTAGTTGTCCTATGTCCTAGCTTCAAGCCTGGTGGGAGTACTGAAGTTTAGGATGTGTTTTGTGAACTAAACCTCTTTGGTTCAGATTTTTGGCAGTGAATCTGCGCAGTGTTTTTGAGGCGTCGCCTAGGCGACCAGTCGGTGTCCTGCGGACGCCATGGGTCCTCGCCTTGCCTGGACCGGGCATGGCGCCCGCCTGGAACGGCGAGGCGTCGCCACAACGCCTAGGCGGCGAGCCCAGGCGGATGACCAGAGCGCTAGCCGCGCCGGGCGAGTCCGAAGCAGAGGCGGGTGAGAGAAGCCAAGGGGGCGGAGGCGGGAGGAGAGTGAGGAGAGCGATGGCGTCGTGGCTGCGTCAGGATTGGGAGACGGTGGCTGCCTGCGATGGTACTGGGAGACGGCGGCTGCGCTAGGGAAGACGAAGCTGCGGTCGAGTCAAACAGATCGGGTGGACTCTGAAGAGATGTCTGTATATGTTTGGGAAGAAAAACCCTAATTGGCGGGTGAGAGAAGCCAAGGGGGCGGAGGCGGGAGGAGAGTGAGGAGAGCGATGGTGTCGTGGCTGCGTCGGGACCGGGGGACGGTGGCTGCCTGCGATGGTACTGGGAGACGGCGGCTGCGCTAGGGAAGACGAAGCTGCGGTCGAGTCAAACAGATCGGGTGAACTCTGAAGAGATGTCTGTATATGTTTGGGAAGAAAAACCCTAATTATAAAGTCATGGGCCTATTGGGCCTGAAAACACCCTACGCCCCCTCAATGGCTTCACACCAGGCAAGCGCAACTCTGAACCACCGCCGCCGTCACCGCTCCCTCGCATCCTCGGTTCCCATCCGATGCCTGCACCGGCGCTGGCGCCTCCCTCACCCCCAGTCGGCGCCTCCCTCGCCCCCAGCCAGCGCCTCCCTCATCCCCAACACCCCGGTGGCGCGCCTCGCCTCTGCTTCACCACCCCGTCCTGCTGCGCCTCTGGCCCACTCCCATCCTCGCCTGGTGTTCGCCTTGACGGCCCACTCCCATCCTCGCCTGGTGTTCGCCTAGGCGTCGAGGCGGCCGACGGGCGCCTAGGTGTCCAGGCACCAATTCACAACACTGAATCTGCGGCATAAAGGTGAACAAAGGGACCCTTAGTGGTATACCTTTTGTGCAGCATGCGTTTCTATTTCGATAAACACAGTTTTATTCCACCAAACAGATTACTTGATACTCCATCGTTGACCAAAATACAAATATTTCGAATCAGGATAGAGTATTCCATACCGTTTCAAATGCTGTGACCATGTTAACCCCCCCCCCCCCCCCCCCCCCCCCCCCCGTTGTTTTGTTTCTTGTGTTTGAAGTTTGTTGTTCTGTAGATGGAATCAGGTTTTCTAGAAAAATCACGTTACTCACTCCATCTCCGAAAACTTGTCACTTTATAGTTTAAAAATGAACTACAAAGCGACAAATTTTCGGAACGGAGGGAGTACAATTTAGTCAGTAGCAGCACCAAGAGTCGAGTGATACTATAGTTGGATCAGTCTCACTAATCTCTTTAAAAAAATTAGATGATGTGGTGTGGTAGTGTTATTTATTTGTTTTTGGCGCAAATGACAGGTGATATACCTAAATTACTGTTTAGGTAACTTTTATATTTTGAATGTTATTTGTTATTGTTTTTCTTAAATATTTCTTTATTGTTACTGTTTAAAAGAGTCCCGAATTTGAACTCAAACTTTTATGAGCTTTAGGCGAACTTAACCGTATAAACGAGTCTTATCAACTCGAAGCTTGACTGAAGGATCGAATGTATTCTCGAGCTTGATGGTGAGAGGGTAAACTCCTTGAGCTCGACTCGTTGACGGTCCTTGTGAGAGATGCGAACTAAAGATTTCAGATGTTGGATAAATGGGCTTGGCCCATATAATATTCAGAATTAATTCCCAATAAATCTCAAAGGCCCATTAGAGCAAGAGGGAGTGGTATTAAGTGTTTAGTCCCATATGGGAAGTGGAAGTAGAGCAACCCCTACATATAAGGGAGGTTGCTCTTCCACTCCTTGAGTGAGAGAGAAGAGAGGAAGAAAGGGGTGGCCCACGCGCGCTCCTCCTCCTCCTCCTCGATCGCTCGCCCCGCCCCGCACACGCGCGCGCGTTTGTTCGTGTGAATTCGAGCCTCGAGCCGAGCCCAGATTTTATAATTTTGCAGAAAATTAAATTGGTCTTTTGGGCTTCCGAATTTTTGGGGCTACCGAGTCAGAGTCAGAGTCCAAGTCGTTAGAGACGGACGCGTCTACGACTGCGGAGTCGGTTCGGATTTGGACCCTCCGGATCGCATACGAACCGCCTCCTGGGACTCTAAAAATACGGGCGTCCGCGGTACGGCAGAGTATCCCACGATTAGAGATCGTTCCCACGTTCGCGTTCTTTACGCCGCCTTCTAGTCTACTCCATCCCGCGCGCCGGCGTGCACCGACGATCGGGAGAGCAGGTCTCCGGAACCTCTCGCCCTTGCGATCCTGCATCGGGAGAGGGCGAATAAGGTTTTTGGGAAGCGCTCCGCGCGACTGCTCGCGTTCTTCATCACGGTTCGTCTACCGAGCAGATCGGGCGCTGCAGCTCAACGTCGTCATCAATGCCTGCGGCGGCTGTTCGCCGTCGGATCTACAGCAGTGCGGTCGACTTCAAATCGGTACGCGTTATTTCTCGTCCCGTCTGTCTGCCGATCGCTGCTGTTTTTCTCGTGTTTTTCCGGAATTATTCAGTAAATTGCCTCTTATTTTCTAACAATCCAAAAACCTTATTAGGCAATTTCCTGAGTTGAACATGATGACTTTGGCCGATGCATTGAGGCCGGAGAAATTCTCTGGCGTGCACTTCAAGAGGTGGCAAGTTAAGGCCACACTCTGGCTCCAATCGCTTAAGATATTCTGCGTAACCGAGGGCAGATCTCAAGGTCCTTTGTCTGTTGAAGAACAGACAAAGTTCGAGGAAGCCAATTCTGCCCTGAGAGGATGCATCTTAAGTGTTCTTGATAATAAACTCTGTGATGTCTATCTGACAGTCACAGATGGGATGGAGCTTTGGGATGCACTTAACGCTAAGTATGGTGCAGCCGATGCAGGTGGTGAACTGTATATCATGGAAAATTTTCATGACTACAAGATGGTTAACAACCGTCCTGTAGTTGAACAAGCTCATGAAATGCAGTGCCTTGCGAGAGAGCTCAATCTCCTTAAGTGTCCTTTACCCGACAAGTTTGTGGCTGGGTGCATTATTGCAAAGTTACCTCCATCATGGAGGAACTTCGCCACAGCCCTCAAACACAAGAGACAGGAAATATGGTTGAAAACCTGATAGCATCTCTTGATGTTGAGGAGAAGGCTCGAGCTAAGGACGCTACTGAGAAAGGAGGCGAGGGTCAATCTAGCGCCAATGCTAATATGGTGCAGAAACCCTATGTCAAGAACAAAGGGAACAAGTCTCTATTCAAGCCAAACAAAACTAATGCTTTCAAGAAGAAGAAGTCAAACAAAGTCAATGATGGTTGCTGCTACACCTGTGGGGAGCAGGGACATATTTCCAAGAACTGCCCTGAGAGTGCAGATCGCAAAGGGAAAAAGAATGTCAACATCGTGACATCCAGCAATGCAGATGGGTACGGTAATTTCTTTACTGTCCTTTGTGTTTCTCAAACACCATCTTGGTGGTTTGATACGGGCGCTAATGTTCATGTATGTTCTGACATGTTCATGTATGTTCTGACATGTCCATGTTTACTTCTTACCAGTTCGTCCGGGATTCCGCCGTCCTAATGGGGAATGAGTCACATGCTTCTGTTCGTGGTGTTGGCACGGTCGATCTGAAGTTCACTTCGGGAAAGATTGTCCAGCTGAAGAACGTGCAACATGTCCCTACTATGAACAAGAATCTTGTTAGTGGTACCCTTCTATGCAGAGATGAGTTTAAAGTAGTTTTAGAGTCCAATAAAATAGTTGTGTCTAAGCATGGACAATTTATTGGTAAAGGCTATGAATGTAGAGGCCTGTTCCGCTTTTCTCTTTCGGAGTTTAGTAATAAGTCAGTAAACCATATTTGTGGCGGTATTAATGATGATGCAAGTGTTTGGCATTTTCGTTTATGTCACGTTAATTTTGGTTTATTGAATTGGCTATCTAGTCTCAAATTAATTCCAGAATTCATTATTGTCAAAGGTTCTAAGTGCCATAGTTGTGTGCAGTCAAAGCAACCTCGAAAGCCTCACAAGGCAGCCGAGGAGAGAAACTTGGCACCATTAGAACTCATACATTCTGATCTATGCGATATGAATGGTGTGTTGACAAAAGGTGGAAAGAAATATTTTATGACATTAATAGACGATTCTACTAGATTCTGTTATGTTTATTTGTTGCAAACTAAAGATGAAGCTTTAGACTACTTTAAAATCTATAAATCTGAAGTAGAAACTCAATTAGAGAGAAAGATCAAACGCCTTAGGTCAGATCATGGTGGTGAGTATTTTTCCAAAATATTTGATGATTTTTGTGCAGAACACGGTATTATACATGAGAGGCGCCTCCCTATTCACCCCAATAAAACGGGGTAGCCGAGAGGAAAAACCGCACACTGTGTGACTTGGTGAATGCCATGTTAGACACGTCCGGTTTATCTAAGGCATGGTGGGGGGGGGGGGGGGCTCTATTGACTTCATGTCATGTCCTAAACCGCGTTCCAAACAAGAATAAAGAGAAAACCCCTTATGAGGAGTGAGTTGGGAGAAAATCATCACTTTCATACTTGCGTACTTGGGGATGTTTGGCAAAAGTCAATGTTCCAATTACCAAGAAACGCAAGCTCAAACCAAAGACAGTGGATTGTATCTTTCTAGGCTATGCTCATCGGAGCATCGCATATAGATTTTTAGTAGTTAAATCTGAGGTACCTGATATGCATGTTGATACTATTATGGAATCTCGTGATGCAACATTTTTTGAGAATATATTTCCTATAAAAGATATGCATAGCACTGCTAGGATCTCTTCTGAAATTTGTCCTGAATCCACCACAACTAGCGAGTTTCTTGATACACCATTTGAGAATGTCCCAAGGAAAAACACAATGAAATAACTCAGTCGAGTAAGAGATCACGGATTGCAAAATCCTTTGGTAATGATTTCATTGTATACCTTGTGGATGATACTCCTAGATCCATAGCAGAGGCATATGCATCACCTGATGCAGATGACTGGAAAGAAGCAGTTTATAGTGAGATGGACTCAATTCTTTCCAATGGAACCTGGGAGTTAACTGAACGGCCATACGGGTGCAAACCAGTAGGCTGCAAGTGGGTGTTCAAGAAGAAGCTCAGACCTGACGGTACTATTGAAAAGTACAAGGCAAGACTAGTTGCAAAGGGCTATACTCAAAAGGAAGGTGAAGACTATTTTAACACCTATTCACCTGTCGCCAGAATCACAACAATTCGTGTACTACTTTCTTTGGCTGCCTCTTATGGTCTAATCATCCATCAAATGGATGTAAAGACAGCTTTCCTGAACGGAGAGTTGGAAGAGGAGATTTATATGGAACAAACTGATAGGTTCGTAGTAAAAGGTGAAGAGACAAAAGTGTGCAAATTGTTGAAATCCTTGTATGGCCTGAAACAAGCACCTAAGCAATGGCATGAGAAGTTCGATAGTACTTTGACGTTTGCGGACTTTGTCATTAATGAGGCTGATCGGTGCGTGTACTATCGCCATGGTGGGGGCGATAGTGTTATGTTATGCTTGTACGTAGATGATATACTCATTTTTGGTACAAGCATTAATATAATTTCTGAGGTCAAGTCTTTTCTATCAAAATGTTTTGATATGAAAGATCTGGAAGAAGCTAATGTTATTTTGAACATTAAGCTGAATAAGGATGAGAGTGGAATTACTTTAAGTCAATCCCACTATGTTAAGAAAATCTTGAGCCGGTTCGGCTTTATAGATAGCAAGATTTCCCCAACGCCTTATGATCCCAGCGTGATACTTAGAAAGAACAAGAAAGAGTCAAGAGATCAACTCAGATATTCTTAGATGATCGGTTCACTCATGTACTTAGCTAGCGCAACCCGTCCTGATATCTCTTTTGCTGTAAGCAAACTGAGCAGGTTCATGTCAAACCCGGGTACATATCATTGGCATGCACTTGGAAGGATTATGTGCTATCTGAGAGGTACAATGAGTTATGGAATTCACTATACTGGGCATCCGACCGTGCCTGAGGGTTATAGTGATTCGAACTGGATCTCTGATGTTGATGAACTCTATGCCACGAGTGGATATGTGTTCACTCTAGCTGGTGGTGCTATATCATGGAGGTCTTGCAAACAGACCATTTTGACGAGGTCAACCATGGAAGCAGAACTCACTGCTTTAGAGACAGCCACTGCGGAGGCAGAATGGCTACGAGAGCTCTTGATGGATTTGCCTATAGTTGAGAAACCATTGCTGGCAATCCTTATGAACTGTGACAATCAGACGGTGATTGCCAAAGTGACCAGTTCTAAGGATAATGCAAAATCATCAAGACACGCCAAGAGACGTTTAAATCTGTCAGGAAAATGAGAAACTCCGGGGTTATTATTGTTTCGTACATACAAACAGACAAAAACCTGACAGATCCTTTTACGAAGGGTCTATCACGTAATGTGATAGAAAGTGCATCGAGAGAGATGGGTTTGAGACCCATTGATGTGACACCATAGTAGTAACCCAACCTATGTGATCGGAGATCCCGTGAATTAGGACATGGGAAAACAAGCTAGTGGTTCACCGAGGAGAGTACTTCCTTTATACCCTCTCTATGTGAAGATGCACATTTGTACTCTCAAACTGTAAGGTAGATTGGCGAATTTCCTTAATGTGTTTATGTTGGCTATGTGTAGCAAAGATGTCGTCCTACAGGGCAGTCTTGAAGGAAACACACCTATATGAGCTCCGACTGTCTAACGTCGCAGTCTGTGAGATTTGGTTGATCTCTAGAAAGCTCATGAAGAGACCAGGGAGTACGACGCATATGCTCCGCCTGCGGGATAGACTACTGGTAGTCAAGTACCGGTAATGGTCTTTGGGTGAAGTCAGTTCACACAAAACTTGCAATTCAAGGCGTAGTCCATTGTTCAAGTTGTGACCTGATGAAACTCGAGAATCTAGGCAGAAGTTCAACTTCACAGTCTCTGCCGAAAATACTAGTATATTAAACAAGGAACGAGAATGACCTCTCTCCTAATGGCTTTGAGATCTGGTGGGGGATTGTTGGATAAATGGGTTCGGCCCATATAATATTCAGAATTAATTCCCAATAAATCTCAAAGACCCATTAGGGCAAGAGAGTGGTGCTAAGTGTTTAGTCCCACATGGGAAGTGAAAGTGGAGCAACCCCTACATATAAGGGAGGTTGCTCTTCCACTCCTTGAGTGAGAGAGAAGAGAGGAAGAAAGGGGTGGCCCACGCGCGCTCCTCCTCCTCCTCCTCCTCCTCGCCTCGCCTCGCCTCGCCCCGCCCCGCCCCGCGCGCGCGCGTGTGTTCGTGTGAATTCGAGCCTCGAGCCGAGTCCAAATTTTATATTTTTGCAGAAAATTAAATTGGGCTTTTGGGCCTCCGAATTTTTGGGGCTACCGAGTCAGAGTCCAAGTCGTTAGAGACGGACGCGTCTACGACTGCGGAGTCGGTTCGGATCTGGACCCTCCGGATCGCATACGAACCGCCTCCTGGGACTATATAAATACGAGCGTCCGCGGTACGACAGGGTATCCCACGATCAGAGATCGTTCCCACGTTCGCGTTCCTTGTGCCGCCTTCTAGTCTACTCCATCCCGCGCGCTGGCGTGCACCGACGATCGGGAGAGCAGGTCTCCGGAACCTCTCGCCCTTGCGATCCTGCACCGGGAGAGGGCGAATAAGGTTTTTGGGAAGCGCTCCGCACGACTGCTCGCGTTCTTCACCACAGCTCGTCTACCGAGCAGATCGGGCGCTGCGGCTCAACGTCGTCACCAACGCCTGCGGCGGCTGTTCGCCGTCGAATCTACAGCGGTGCGGTCGACTTCAAATCGGTACACGTTATTTCTCGTCCCGTCTGTCTGCCGATCGCTGCTGTTTTTCTCGTGTTTTTCCGGAATTATTCAGTAAATTGCCTCTTATTTTCTAACATCGGATTCATTAGTCCATTCTTGAGATTTAAATTTCTTAACTAATATTCGAATGCACCAGTCCGATTTAAATCAGAGTTGTCCGGTCATATGGTTCATATGGTTCTAGCACTCGTGCGTGGTGACTGACACCAGGAGCTAGATCAGCAGTACCCTCAACAGCTGCCGCAGTCACCGTCAAACTTCTGGAGCGCCTTGTGGCCAACAGGCCACTAGAGAGGGGATCCAAAATATGGTGTCTATTAGAGATCTATGGTTTTTGGACCAGGTACTAAACAAGTCAACACACCCCAAACAGACATATGGGTCTTCATTTTTGGGTTTCATTGTTGGATATAATCTAATGCTGGCAGTAACATATGGGACTACCCTTTTCAAAAAATTACTCCCTTCATATAAAAAAAATTTGTCCATGTGAATATTGGCACGACAATTTTACTGTTGATACATGATTATGATGGTAAATATTTTTTATTCTGCTATTAATCAAAATTATATGAATACAAAGAAACTTGTGCAATTTTTTTTAAAATAAACTACCAGGCTTCATCTATTTAAGAGGAGACTATGATGAAAACAATTTTCTAGTGTAAAAATTTCTTCTGTGCCACATGATCTTAAGCACTATATTTTTACATTTAATTTCTCAGAACCTAATAATAGCGCTCACACATTTATTTTAATTTATGTTGTTAAGTGTGAGGATTTAACTGTAATGATGTAGTGACAGTATAATAAAGATCATGCTGTCCATGACAGATATTGTTTTTGCAGGATTTACCACAATGCTGTTTGCAATAAAGTCGTTCCACTGTTAAACACCAGCTGTCGGCATTCCCGCTGGTTGCATATCCCACGAGCCCCAAATCTTTCTAGATCCTCGGCCATCCGCTTCCTCCTGTCCTCCCCAAAATTTCCGCCTCGCTGGCGGCCGTGTCCTAGCAATCGCTCCCTCGATCGCCAACAGACCTCGGAGCCTCGCCGCGCCGCGCCGCCACCCAACGGCATCGCCCAAGTCTCCTTCGTTCCGGCCAACCGCAAGCCACTCGGATTCTTCACCCCCTCTTCCTCGTCGCCCTCCTGCCTCCCTCCCTCCCTGTCCCCCTCGACGGGCAACGGCAGCGCAAGTCCATGCGGATTCGGAATTTGTATCTCGTGAAGCTGGTATGGAATCCCTAGCCTGCTCTGCCGTTTTGTTTCAAGCCTTGATTTTGTTCTGCTTTTCCCATTTTTTTCTTTTCTGCGAGCAGTCCATAAGTTTTTTTATTTATTTCTGGGTTGGATTTCTTCGAGCAGTCCATACTATTCAGCGATTTTTCTATTCTTTTTCCGCGTGGTGGATTTCCAAGGGAAAAAATGAAGCGCTGAGCGAGCCCGCCCTGATTGTTGTCCCTGCTTCCTAACAAAATTTTGCAGGGAATGGAGGTGCCGGTGATGGATTTGTCATCAGACTCCGAGGACGAGGCGTCCGCGCGCTCGCCAGACCACAAGCCTCCTACGCAGGCGGGTAGTCCGGGCCCTGATCGCGTGAGTGCCTGCTCGGGGACCGGGGGCTGCAGCACGGACGGCCTCGGGAGCACGGCGACGCCACCACATCAGCTCATAGATACGGTGAAGAAAGGTAAGGAGAAGGCTATCGAGGAGGAGAGCGTGTGGGCGTTGGGGCCTCCGAAGCTTGGTGGAGGGTCGCCTGATACTCGTGACTGTGTCATGGAAATCGATAGCGATCCTTGGAGCGCACAGGTTGGTGAGGCTGATGGTGGAAACAGTGGACCTGGGTGCTGGGGTGATTGGGGTGATCAGATGCAATCAGATAGGAAGGGATTTCAGGACAGGAATGAGCAGCAAGGGCAGCTTCACAATGTTTGGGATGATCGCTGGAAGGGTATTCTTGGTGCCACACCTGCTGATCCTGTCAACACCCAGTGGGGTTCATGGGATACTGGTATGGGAGGAAACGATACTGGCATGTTGGCGCAAGGATCCCAGGTCACCCGTGAGGTTTCTGGATGTGATGATATTCTTATAGAGGACAGTAACTCGACCTGGTTGTCAAGGATCAAGGGGCTGCACTTCCCACTTCCTGATGAGCATCAGCTTAGAGCAAGGCAAGTTGAGCTTGATGAGGAGTTTGCTCGCGAAGTTCAGGAACACATTAATCGTGGACTGCGAGGGTCTCAGCAGTCAGAAGCGGTTCGTTGCTAGTACTACTTTTCAATCTTGCTGTGTTGTCCTTCTGGTGTCATCTCAATTAAAATATTTGTTTCTTTTTCTAGAAAAAATCTGTTTCTTGGCTTCTGCTGTTGCTGCTGCTAATTTTCTTAAATTGATATATGGTAGGTTGATACAACAATAGCCTGGACACTACAAGAGCAAGATGCGGAGCATGCCAGAATTGTTGGAAGAGAATGCCAGTCTAGCTCGGTAAGGCAATGTGGCATGATGCTTATATTTAGGGTTCATTTGGCTTACATCAATCGTGTTGTCATGTTTACTCTTAACATGGTTTCAGTTATGAAATGAGATGTTGATCATGATAATCTATTACGTCCTGTCAAACTAAACAATTAGAATGGAAAAGATGGCATCACATCATAGCTGTTTATATTCATCTAAAACTCAGTGGTTGGTATGTCAATTATATGTGAATAGTGTCAAAATAAATTTAAATATTTCCTGTTGCTCGTCTTGTTGTATACTTGAATTTTAACTTCATATTTTATCTACTTCCCTGCATTGGGCTATTGGCTATGACATTTCATTTCTATTACTGTTCTCTTTTATCTAAATCTCTGTCTCATCACAATGTTCTCTTCAGTGTTCTATGTCATTCATTTTTTGAGCACCAATCTCATTTTCTTTTTTGGATTATTGTAGCATCCTTTCCTTCCTAAAATCTATACCCTTGTTTTCAGTCTCAGAGTCAGAGGGACAGGTCCATGGCACACTTGTACTCATATGGACGGCACACACCTGCTCAAAATTCTGCCTCTTGGGATAATCTTACTCCCTTTCCAATGTCGAGCAGAAGAGGTTTTCGAAGAAACCCTGACTCCCCTGAAGTGCAGCAACAGAACGTGAGATGCTTAATAAAATTTTATTTCTTGGGTCTCTCTTTGTGCACTGACTCTTGCAAGTTTTCAGATGCTTATATCTCAGCTAACCAGGGGATGCTTCAGCGAAGACATGGACCTTGAAACAGTTAGACTCAAACTTACTCCATACTCTAAAATATCATGTTTGCTTTGGAATGCTGAATGCCTTTGAGTTATTGTCTCGTACTGATGTGGCCTTTGCCTCGTGTTTTCTACATATGTGGCATTTGCATAGCTGTCTTACCTGCTTGTCTAATATGGACTGTGTACGAGTAGCTTTTGAATTCCTTAATATTCGTAATTCTTGACTTATTCTGATGATAACAGAAGGTCATCAAATTTACTGGGATATGGCAGACTTTTTGAATTTCCCTGTTCTTAATAATCTTCTGGGTTAATTAATACAAATACAGATTTCCTTCCACCAAGTTATTATAGATAACATTGTGCAGACCCATTAAATTTTCATTGGCTTGGACCACTGAGGCAAAAGATACATCTTTTAATTCCTTAATCAGATCTTACTGTAGCTAAAGGAAGTCCATTTTCTCTGATAGATCCTTTAATACAAAAATATTTTGACATTCCAACAACCATGATATATATATGTTTGGCAACATGTAGAGAATGGCTGTACTGGACTCGCTTGGAGAAGCACTTGAGAGCTTTGAGGACCCATATTCTCCAGATACTGATGAGTAAGTACTTACGGTTTTGTGGCATTTTGTTTTCAATCAATTTTGTTTGTATGGAACATTCTGCAAATGTACCTGCACTATTCTTGAAATTGCAAATTTGTTGATCTTTTTTTTTTTGTTGTATATTGCTTTGTATTGTGTTGTTTGTCTGGTAACTGTACTGTGTTTCATATATTGTTAAAAGTCCAGGACGTCCAAACTGGCAAACCAGATTGTTTCATACAGTTTGCCCATGGGATCCGGCAATATGAGTGGGACCTTGTTGATGCGTTGCTTCTTCGCTTGAGCTACTTCTTGGTGGTTGTATAATTGCATATCCGTTTTGACTAATCAAACTGTTATTGATCATATTTCAGTGAATATGAGAACATGATAGCACTTGATGACAACAACCATCATAGCGGTGCTTCAGATGACCAAATAAACAACTTGCCGCTGTCAGTAGTTGAGGTTGGCATTCAGCCTTTACCCAAGATGGATTGTGCATTTCCTTTCTTGTGTTTTAAGTAGGCCTAATTTGATGCTACCCTCTCCCCCTACTTTTTTGTTTCCTTCATCAGGTGGAAAATCCTGATGACCCTTGCGCCATATGCTTGAACTGTCTTGCTGTTGGTGATTCCCTTCGGCATTTGCCGTGCATGCACAAGTTTCACCAAGAGGTATAAACAGTCGCTTAGATTGATTATAACTTATTTGTTGTGATGTCTCAGTTTTACATCTTTTAATGGACTCAATTCTTCTTCCGCAGTGCATTGACAAATGGCTTCGGATGAAGATCTCGTGCCCCGTCTGCAAGTCAAACATAATCTGATTGTAGGCTGTGTCATTTGTCTGCTTTTTGGGGTAGCTTGAAAAATGGTTTCATTAGATTACCTGACCAATAGGAAGAGTTGGTTTTGCTGGTGCTGCAATGTGTAAATTGCGCTGCTGCTGTTGTTGTGGTCTCCTCTGCTCCGTGGCTCTCTGAATAGTGTGTGTATCTGAATCGTTTCCGGAGAAGGCACTGGAATTCTATTCCCTCTTTGTAGTATGCCTTCTTTGAGGCTGCAGGATATGCGTAGGTGTCATACTTACAGTAAAAGTTTTGGGCGCTGCCGTGCGTATGGAGGGCTGAAGTTGAGCCCAAAGAGCCTGGAACCATTCTTATATTTGATATTATTTTCTCTAATTTCTTTTTACCTGTGATTGCATCGGCAATTTGTACTCGTCTCTCTAAGCTAGCCCCATTCGTGTCTCCTTGGTTCCCAGAAACCCACTCCCCGTCTAGGTTCGTCTTGGTGGGGGCGGTTTGCCTCAGATCCGACGACGGCGGGGACCGAGCCAGCGAGCTTGGCGGCAGGGCCAGGCATTTGCGGTCAGGGCTTGGCAGCGTGGGCGGGAGTTCTTCGTGTTGGCTGTCTTGAAATCAAGGATGTGGGTGCGATTATTTGCTGCCCAATTCGGTCTCCTGGTTTCTTCTTGCTATCGGCGGTTTATTGGGCGACTGGAATTCAGGCTCCGATTTTGCTCCGGCCTATGCTTTGTCGCCCTGGATTCTGGTGTCCGGTGATTGTTGCGCGCTCCAGGTCCAGGGTGAGGAATTGGGTCCGGCTTCACCTCGATTCCGTGCCTTGTTGCTGGTCGGTTGAATTAGCGTAGTCCTGCGCGAGGTGCTCGTGAGGATCGAGCGTCGGAGGCCTGCTGGTGGCCGGCGCGCAGGGACGTATTGTCGTTCCCAGGCGTCTGCTGCTGTCGTCGGAGGCCTGATAGCCGGGCGAGTGTGGCGAAGGCCTGATGCTGCTGCTGCCATCGTGCTTCGTTCTGTTTTGAGGTGAAAATGGGTATATTTGTCAGTCCAAATGTTAAATAGACAGAGAATAAAAAAATATGGAAGTGGTATGTTTTGAACTGAAAATGGACGTGTCGTATTTTGGGGCAAGGACGCGTACCGTTCACCCGTCCGCGTTCCGGATCACTCTCTCCCCCGCCACTGGTCTGGCACCGCCCCGCTCCGTTCGTTCCTCACTTCCGCTCCTCTCCCGCCCGCGGGAGATATTTTTCCCACCGCGGCCATGTCGCTGCTCGCCGTCGCGTCCACCCGCGCCGCGGCCGCGCGGCCGCCGCGCGCATCGGCGGCCTCGGGCGAGGCGGCGGCGCCTGCGCCTTTGCCTGCCGCGGAGCCCGCAGGGCGGAGGCCGGTGAAGGTGATCCTGCCGAAGAAGAAGCCGCAGAAGTGGTCCACGGGTATGGCCCCCGGGGAGTACGGCGGCGATCCGGCCACCGTCAAGCCGCGCAAGTACTGGTGGGGGAAGGAGGACCTCGACCCCGTGGGCAACACCGACGACTTCATCTGGAACAAGGACTTCCTCCCCCACATGCAGCGCGTCGTCGCCAACGGCCGCGCCGGTGCGGCCCCCGCCATCACCCGCCTCGCCCCGGTACGGTACCACCACGAACGACTACCTAGCTTTTTTTGACCCGTGTCTCGCCCGTCGCTTGTTCCGGTCCGATCCACCCATTGAACAGAACTATTCTTCCTGGTCTCAAACCCTCTGGAAATTTCTATCGAGCGTGGATTCTAGTAACTTTCTAAGCAGACGTTCGTGCGAACAGGTGGACGAAGAGGAGGCAGGGTTCCTGAGCATCAACCGCGCGATGAATCTGGACAGGTTGCCCTCTCGGCCTCACCTGCCTATAAGTTCACTGCTGTGACACGTTGGTGTTCTGACTGTTGCTGTGCAATATAATGTCGAGTAACCTGAGAATATGTATTATAGTGTCGATGTCGATCTGAGCAAGGAGCTTCAGGCGCCAACCAGGCCAATCCTGAAGACCCAGGTTGAGGCCGCACGTAGAGGACGAGCCATTGGTGCGGAGGTGAGATTTTTCTCCCTCATTATTCAAACTGAAATGGCCTCTCCCCTTTATCACGGACATCCTTTTGCCTCCTGGAGATAGTTATACAAGTTTGTATGTTGGATTACATTGTAGGCTGTGAATGGTGCTGCCACTCCTAGATGGAGGCTAGTCCCGACTCGACAAGAGCAGGCAAAGTGGGACAGAGCGGCCAAGGCATCAACTGGTGGTATTGTAAGTCACTACATATGTATAACTGACCTGTTGGTTGTTCTAAGTCATTTAGGATGCCTAATGTTTGTATAGCCCTTTTGTAACTAATATGTCGTGCTTTGGTTCATATTTTAGGATGCTATACTAAGGGAGTCGAAATCAGGAGTGCAGCAAGTGGACCCTAAGGAGTCGGCAGCTAGGTCCAGAGAGGACTATCTAAAGGTATATCCACTTAAAGTCATCTTTCTCCACACGAATATCTTCTTTGGCGAGCTGTGTGCTGTGAAATTCGTATTCTCTAAATTGATGTTCAATTTAAATATGAATCATGCACTTGGTCCTTTACTGATAACATGGATGCTTTTCAGTTGAAACAAAAATTGCAGGTGCTCACTTTAGGTATCGGTGGCGTTGGTGTAGTCTCTGCTTATTTTTCTTACACTCCCGAAATTGCTGTCAGGTATAAGTTCGTTTTTTTTTCTTGCCTACTCTCCTCTGAGCTATTTGTTGAACTACATACTTTAAGTTCCAAGTATTTGGTTTGGCCATCTCAGAGATAAATATAGGCTGTGTCATTTTATTTGGTCACCACTCCTTAGAATTAGTTCAACTGATATCAGTTACTCTTCAGCTTTGGTGCAGGATTGATTGGATCACTGATATATCTCCGCATGCTTGGTACCAGTGTAGATGCCCTAGCGGGTGGAACTGGAGAAACTGTAAAGTATGTTTCAGTTAGTTATCTCACAAATTGGGTTTGCAGATCTATGCTCAAATCAAATTCGCTCATGCTTAGGTTTTGTTTGCATAGCTGTTTTGTGTTGAATGTAGTTTCTAGTCTCATTTCATATATAGGACCTCAACCATTTTCAGAGTCGAAGTAAACTCATGTTTCAACCTCTTTGCGTAGAACTAATTTGACTGAGGATACAAGGGACTTCATTTATATTTTCAGAGTAGATTACTCATGTTTCATCCCGTTGTGTAGAACTAATTTGACTGAAGATACAAGCTAAATATATTTCTAATTTGGAGAAAGTTTGCCTAATCAGGCTTTAGATAAATTATTATTATTATAGAGATTTATTTCAAACAAGGCTTCCAGACCCCACCTTTTGTGGGAGCTTCCTAGTTCAATCAATTATAAAGATTTATTTCAGGTAAGACTTCCTAGTTTAGACATTCTGATGTCCACTAGTTATCATTGTGTCAGTTTTTGTATGACCTATCAAACCCTGTTTTTGCTGTGATATGCACAGTTTCTTGCAGCCCTTTTCTCCATGGAGGCAAACCACTGTTCCTGTTAAAATTATTCTGTTCGATTATTTTAGTTTAGTATCTGTCAACGTGTAGGGACTTGGTCAGAAAGAACAGGGGAAAATTATGGTCCTCAATGATCAAGTATCCCTGTGTGCCAATTCCTTGCGTTTGAATGACTGTGTGGAGACGATACTTAGCTTATCGTAGAATGACCCCTGCATTTGTGTTCCTGCAACACACTCAAGAGAATGTGTTATGTCAACTGTAAAATGCATTAGGCTTCTAGATGTTATTTCCATGATGGAGATACTTAACTTTATCATGCCATTGCTTGCAGGAGCGCTGCTGCACAGCCAAGATTGCTTATTCCAGTCGTGCTCGTGATGGCATATAACAGATGGAATGGGTAAGCAGATAAATACTTAGTAATTTTGGCTAATAAAATGTTCAGATTAAGTGAATATCTTCCTTTTCTTACATTAACTTCTGCTCTTCCTATTCTGGTTCAGGATATTAGTTCCAGATTATGGCTTTATGCACCTGGAGTTGATACCCATGCTTGTTGGGTTTTTCACCTACAAGATTGCTACGTTTGCTCAGGCAATTGAAGAGTATATACCTGTAGCTGAAAAGCGTGAAGTTTGAACAGTGTTCTGGTGAATAGAAAACAAAGTTTCATGCCCTGAGGAGAGATTGGTCATCCAGATACTAAGGTACCAAACTTTATACCTTTATTCAGAACGGTAGCATATGTTTGTGTCAACTATATTTTTAAAATTAGATCTAACTGGCTCCCAGCCAATGCATGTGATTCTGACCATTAAGGATGTTCGTGCATGTCCTCATAGCGCTCAAGAAAGTGCATGACCGTAGACTTGAAGGAGCAGACACCAGTTGCACTACTTTTTGTTTCAGACAGTAGTTCTATATTTCTTTGAGTGTACTTGATGCTGATGCATGTGATTCTGATCACTGAAGCACAGTAAAGATTTATGCTCATGGCGTCCTTGAAACAGCATTGCTGTAGGCATGCTTGATTTGTACGCCATTTTAAATGAAAAAGGACGTTTTCTATTGCCCCTGATCCAAAGAATTTTATTTTACAGGCTGGTTTAGTAGAATCTGACCTGGCGCTATCACCAAGTAGATGAGATCCTCACTGAGGATGCTACCAGAAAAGGTCGAGTGGTTACCAACGTCCCCCTCGCATATATTATGATTAAAAGGTGATGTAGTCACATTCATGAATGTACAAAATTTGCATCCAGAACTTTTACCGCAATGAGCACGCATCTGTAATTCGTGGCTGAATGTAAATAGCACGGGCTTTCAATGTACTGATGTAAGAAAGATTCTTATAACCTTACAAAATTTGAAAATCCTCACTCCTTATGTTAATGAAAAAGTTCATATACTTCATTGAGTTGTGGTTATATGCCAGGCACTTTATGTGCTGTGGGAGCATGCAGTGCAGTATCTGCACTGGCGCAATTTGAAATTTACTATTTCGAAAGGACATCATCAGGACTGTGACAAGAACTTTAGGAAACTGGGAGGATTTGACACTTAATGACAAGAACAAAAGAAAGTCAATGAGAGTAGAATGATCACTACGGGGAACTAGCATTTAAAATTTTGCCGCGCTGGTATCAAGGTTTTGGCTGAAAGAGGAAACGATAAGGTGTACCTTTTCCTAGAACAATATTACTGCTTGCTTACTCCAAAGTCCAAACGAATGCGCAGTACTTCTTTCGAAATTTTTTTATTTGTCACAGGTTAATTTAAAAAGGTGACAAATAAAGAGTAAACAGAAAAATTGAACATCTGCTACACAATCATCCGTTTAAAAAATGCTTGATAATGCCAGGTCCCTACCTAACACCAGCATACTCTAAAGCATACTCTATACACTATTCTCCTTCAGCTTTTACAGTACGTACTCTAAATTACACTGCAAAACAGTGTATCCAGTATGCTTTACAGTGTACCACTGCGGATGGTCTAACCTACCCACGCTACCGTACTGACCCTTCCCCATTGAAGCTGCAGATCTAGAGCAATCTGAATTGTCACGGATTCCACATGATCCATTGAATGTTCCCTGCACTAGTAATAACTGAACCCGGCAGCGAGTGTACAGACATGTGACCAACCAAAAAAGAGAGCATACGAAGAATGACTCCAGCGAATTACTCTACTACGCAGGAGTATGTTCCTTCGAGTCACCAACCAACTCAACATTTCCACGTAACCGCAGTAGCAGTACTACACTGTTACATCCATAATTCAGCTTAACTGCCTACACCAAACTTTATCATCTCTCTCTCTCTGCTGGCCGTATCCTTTGGCCACCAAAAGAATCCTAAAATGGTATCAAAAAATTCAAACCTAACGAAACCAGTAAAAAAGAAGGGGTGGAGAAGACCAACGCGGGGCCCGCAGGCCGGCCGTCCAGTCGCTGACGCGTGGGCCGGAATCGGGGGGCACCGCGTCACGCATGCGCGGCAGGATGGAGCGGGCGGCGTCGACGACCGCGAGTCAACGCTCCCCGCCCCCTTCCTCGGCGGCGGTAGCGGCAGTTGCAGGAGCAGCGGCAGCGGCCGATCGCGCGGCGGAGGGGCGCGGCCTGCGGCGGGCCGGGGAGGCGGATGCGACGCGGCGGAGCGCGCCGCCGACCGTCCAGTAGCGGCGGCAGGCGCGGCAGAGGTGGCGCGGCTGCCGCACGTTGTAGTTGTTGAAGTAGCAGAACTTGGTCTCCCTACTCCCGCACCGCGGGCACGGCAGCGGCGGATCGCCCGTGCCCCCGGCTGCCGGCGCCGCCGGCGCCGGGAGTGGCGGTGGGGGCGGGAGAGGAGACGGAGCTGGAGTCACCGGATTCTGCGGTGGCGGCGGCGTGGGCACGCTCTCCTGTTGATGGGCGTCAGGGGGCTGGACGATGACCTTACCGAAGAGCTTGAACCCGGCGGCGTCGTTGTCCATGGAGATGGAGCCGGGGCGGAGGAAGAGGTGAGAAGGGGACGGGTAGGGGACGCCGCCTCGGCTTTTATATATACACCTACCTACACGGGAAGAGGAGGTGGAGATGGTCTTCGCGTCTCTCTCTCTTTGCTTTACATAACTGACTTCTTTGTGTGACCGCTAGCTGCTGCCATACCAGTAAGGCATGGACTCGTGGACACATCATGCACGGATATGGCCTCTCTCAGTCTCACTTGTTTTTTTTCCTTAGACAATATTGGAAGGTCTGGAGCATGGACCTCACCTCACCACGGCATGGAGCAACCCAGATTGATCGTCCGGAACCGGTGGGTGCACAGCTTTGCCTGCCCTTTTCGCTTAGCCCTGTTGACCTTGTACTCTTTTTTCCTTCTGTCAGTCGGTTGACTTTCATCGCAGCCGCTTTTATTACTGTGGATTACAGTACTATAGTGGGATTGGTCTCCGGGCTGGTCTCATGTGCATCGAGATTCTCGTGTGGAGCAGACTCATCACTTCATCAGTGAAGCTCCGTGTCTTGTTGGTTTGCCGCTATCGCTTGAGGCGCGTTCACATTGCCTGCCTCTCTCTTCTCCTGTGCATGCATGACGCTCATATCTGCAGAAGACGGATTGCCAAAAACGCGTTCGAATTGCCAGAACGTTCTTCGGGCTTAAAAACAAACAGGTGCAGCGAATACAATGGAGCAACGTATACGCGTGCGCCCCCCGCCCCTCCGGCCCTCCCCCCTCCGTAATGTCAGTTCGAAGCTACGCGTCGTTTCGGTCCAAGTTAGGACACGCCTCATTTTTTTTTCGCGATGCGTCGCATCAGCCATGATGCACCAGTCTTGGCCATGCTTTACGGAAAGTTTTTATTTGTCTCCGAGTCCACACGTCACAGCACGTACTAATAAAGGTAGTCAAGCTCATTATTTTAAGTAATGTTCATTATTATTAGTAGTAAATTTATTATGGTAATTAAACATCCACTCCATTCTTAAGTTATTATCTTATGACAGAATGGCGCATGCATGCACTACACATACACGGTAATTAAATTCATAATAGCGTACTCTTTCGGTCCTCAAAAGTTAATACAGAATGCCGTCGATGGATGGAGCATTATTGTGTACGTGATGTCAATGTCAGGTCTAGCTTGCTAGCAAGGGACGCGCGTGCCCATATCATCGAATCTGACCCTTTTTTATGAAAAGTCGAAACCCCTCGTCTTTTCCGATTGTTAGCTAGCTCGTTCAAGCTAGGGATGTGAATATCAGCATCACGCTGATCTTGCTAACCATAATTTCGATGCATGGAACTATTTCGTTCATTTTCTAAACAGATCCTTGGAACTCCGTATTATATATAAAGTTTATACTATAAACAGAAAAAGTGATCAATTGGTGGTGGACCAGGAATCGACTAGTCAAGCTCTAGCTAGCTAGTTTCCCCACGTAATTAAGCTGCCGTCCTAATAAACTAGACCGGCTTCCGTGGAAACAGTAGCTCTGGGATACTGCTGCTCATGGTGATATCCACTAGAATAACGCCGTCGATATATGACCAGCAGCAATGAAAGAACAACTCAACATTACCTCGGAGAACTTGGATCATTCAGCTTGTAACTGATAGTTAATCTTCGATGAATCCTGTGATCTGCGATTTCTACTCCCTCTGAAGGAAACAAAACAAGGAGCAGGGACTGTGGAGAGGATGGGATGATAAGACTTCTTTCAGCCGAAGCTGATTTTCAGACAGAATTGGGGAAGATGTGTCAATACTTATTTTCAAAAGAAATGATTTTTGGCTGATTTTCTGAAATGAACTAAGGGGCTAGAAGCTGAAAAAAAATAGTTTCTCCTAATTATGTGAAGTGATTCTCTGTCCAGATTCTAAGGCACCCTTTGGCAGAGCTCAACAGAGTTGATTCTCTAAATTCACTTCTAGTTCTCTAGGGAAGTGATTCCGTGATCGAAAATGTTTTTTTCTCTCAAATAACTCACAGAATCAAGGTAGAGAATCACTTCACAGAATCAGAAGAAGCTACTTTTTTCAGCTTCAACCCCTAGTTCATTTTAGATAATCACTTTACAGAATCAGTCAAGAATTATTTTTTCTGAAAAACAGTGTCAGATTTCGCTTGAGAATCAGCTCCGTAAAACTCTGCCAAAGAGGGACTAAGAGTTTATTATACAAAATCATAGAAAATCACTTAATCACTTCACCAGATAACCAGATGTGAATTTAGATAATCAGCTTCGTTAAGTTGTACAAAAAGAGTCTAATTCATGTCGTGAAACGACGCATTATTTGTTGCCACCAGCTACCCTCACCCTGCCGCGTCGCAAGGTGGGCTGTACGCCTGTACCAGACTACCAGAGGCTACGGCGTGAACTTTTTATGCCACACTACACTTATGCGTGGCATATGTTTATGCGACTTTGAACAATATATACGATGAATCTAGATTGTGATGGAATAACGTCCTCTCCATGTATTTTCTATCTGTCTTAAAAATATGTTAATGTAGAGTAAAATTCACAAAACTTGTTTTCAGTAGTTTAATTTTGCAGTTTTACAAGCTTACTTGTAACTTTGCGAGTTCACTCCTAGTTGCCTGATCTAATGTCTTAGAAAGTGGGCAACATTTAAAGAAATCTAAGGAAGGTCACGGCAATCGGGCTTCAGGCGCTTAGAGAAAAAAACGAGGATACTAATACCATTTGTAATTATGATACAATAACATGAGATTATTTGAATAACTTTGTAAATTAGACCCTCCGCCCAAAATATAAAGCACTTTAAGCGTTTTAAATTTTGTCTCACAGGACGAACGACATACTTTAAGTTCCAAAACATGATAAGTCTATGCACACATAAAGGGTAACATTTACACATTGCACATAAGTTCAAGGTTTAATTTAAAAAGCAACATCTAAATCTAGTTAATTATAAAATATCCGATCATTCGAACGTCTATTTAAGTTAGCACAAAGCTCTATGCCAAATTTAATCACAGCCGTTAAATGCCCCAGTCACGGGACAGATTAAAAAAAGCCCGAGAGCGCACCACTGTAGTAGGTAGATTCTAGTACTCTACTTGAGGAAAGCCGCGTGATCGCTTCCACGACTGTTTCGTGCCCCATTCCCCACACCCCGACCGACGGCTCCGGGCTCCTCATTCTCCTACTCCTCCATCCTCGAGACGCCTCCGTCGCCGCCGCTTCGCAGGGGAGGAAGAACGCGCCCCGGCCCCGATCTCATGGCCAACAGCAACCTCCCGCGGCGGATCATCAAGGTGCGCGCGCCCGATCTGACCGCTTCCGCGCAGATCTCCCGCCCTCCTCTCCGATTCGGGTCGTTCCTGTCTCTAACCCCTTCCTCGTTTCTCTGTGGCCGGATCTGTACAGGAGACGCAGCGTCTGCTCAGCGAGCCAGGTGCGGGTGTTCTCCATCTCGCGGTTTCGGTGGATTTCAGCATGGTCTTCCAGCTTTTTTTTTACGGTGTGGGTTTCGGCTTTATCGTTTCAAATGATTTTGGTCTGGTTGTTCGTGCGTGCAGCGCCGGGGATCAGCGCGTCGCCGTCGGAGGAGAACATGCGCTACTTCAACGTCATGATCCTTGGGCCGGCGCAGTCGCCCTATGAAGGTACGGATTTCCAGCCCAGAATTTCGATTCGCTGGAAGCTCGTTGTGTTGCTCGTTGTATGGATAGACAATCTGGGGGCGTTTCTGGATGGCATATATGGAGTGGTGGAGTCTAGATGATCCTGTTCGAAAAATGCAACCAGAGGGGCGAAAAATTCTGAAATGTTTGTTTATGCACACGTATGTAGGGTGGCATTGTGTGAGAGTCCTGGTGATTCTTCCCTGTCGAGTTTAGCTTCTAGGTCTAGCATGTGAATGGTGAGCGTCATCATCTATTTTCCCCTTTTTAGCATGCACTAGTGTTGAAGTGCATGTAGTTTTAGTAATGTTCATTATTCCTGCGTATAATGTTCTAGTTACTGCTAACTTTTGTGTTATGTGTATATAATGGAGAAACAGGTGACAATTTTGATGCCCTAGATTTGTTAACGCATATAGACAATCTTCTTTTCATAATGAAATGGTGTTATAAGTAGATGCTGTTTTCATCCGTTATCCTCTGATTTGCGTTGCATAAAATATTGTCTTAACGAAGATAATCTTCTGCGGTGCTCTGGGTGTAGAGTAAAAATAATCCTATGTTCTATCAGTAGATGCCGTCATAGTCACATCACTCTATTGGTAGATGTACTTCTATGTAACTGTCTGAAAATGGTTGCATCACTCCATGGGTAGATATAATCGTGTGACATGCGCAACTGGGATAAATGGTCACATCACTCTGTTGGCGGATACACTTGTATGTAACCTGGAGAAATGGCTACTTGGCTTCCATCCTTAAATGCAACTGAATAATGACTGGTGGTGCGTTGTATTTAATAAACCCTATTGATGGTGCTTTATATAATACGAATAATACCTTTACCTGTACGGGGAATATTTATATCTATAAAAACATCTTGTCTGAGGTTTAGCGTTTTACATATTGGGTCTCCTTATATTGTTTCTCTTGTTTCTGTTTGGGTCAGGTGGAGTTTTTAAGCTTGAACTCTTTTTACCTGAGGAATATCCAATGGCTGCCCCAAAGGTAATTATTTTGAATTGGAAATTTTGCTTATTACCTATTATATTTAAGCTAATTTTACATTTGTATATTCAGAACTGTGAATTTACACTCACTCTTTTCCAGAATGATTCCTGTCATCCTTTGTATAGTTATTTGAAGCACAGACTTTCGTATGATATGTGGTGATATTTAAGATTTATTTGTGTCTGAACAATGCAAACGGCATAATTTGGCATGTATTGCATGCATGGAATTGAAGGCGATGAGGGTTTATAGCAATATAGCGTATTATTGTGTTCACACTTCATTAATTAGGATATCATCAATTTCAGAAATTTATTATTTGCAGTGACCTTAGACAAAATCATCATTGTATAGATGTATTTAGGATCTACAATTGGGTGGGAACTACTAGTCTGATCTCTGAGAATATATGCATATCATTCTCTTTAGGCATTTGTTTTTATCTTAAATGATGCTAATAGGTTCAAGTTCTCCCTTAGATTGGCATTCATCAGTGACTCACTTCAGATTGTGGCTGATTGTTATTTTGTTTATTTTGAGTAACAATTTCTTCTATTATAAATACAAGCCATTGTTTTGCTTCCTTTGGTTCTCAATGAAGTGCTGAAAATACTAAAAAAATATTTTTCTAATTTTCTGATCTGGTAGCTCCATAAAAAATTACCTTTGCTTGTATGCTGATGCAGGTTAGGTTTCTGACCAAGATTTACCATCCCAATATTGACAAGGTAGGCATGCATATTCTTGTGTAGTGTCAGTTTACTGTATATGAATGGATCGATAATTAGAGGCTTTATGTTTGCAGCTTGGTAGGATATGCCTCGACATTCTCAAGGACAAATGGAGTCCAGCTCTTCAGATTAGAACAGTTCTTTTGAGGTCCCTCTCTTTGACCTGTTTTTCTACCAATATTTTCCTCCAAAAATAAAACAAATTTCTACATTTATCTTTCAAATTTTACATTGTGTGGACGTATATTTTTTTCATTGTGCTAAACCAAAAAGGTAGTATGAATACTGTCAGGTTCCTACGCCTTCTATATTCTCTAACATACTGTTATTTCTTGAAAATGTTCTGGCTTTCAGTATCCAGGCTCTCCTGAGTGCACCTAATCCAGATGACCCTCTCTCTGATAACATCGCTAAACACTGGAAAGCCAATGAAGCAGAAGCTGTTGAAACAGGTAAATTGAAGGTGATAATTATCCAGTGGTGTGCCTTGCTGTTTGTTACCTCCCTGATAAGAAGAATGTTCTGGCTTTTACAGCAAAGGAGTGGACTCGCCTGTATGCAAGTGGTGTGTGACAATCAAGTGCTCTTCTGGATGTGATAACCCACCATACTTCAGTCCTAATGTAGTACCATTTGCTTGATAAGAGCAAATTGGAGTTATTTGCAATGTGGAAGGAAGTCTCTAAATGACTACCACTGGAATTATTTGGTTGTACACTCATGTGGTCTGTTCTCTTTACCTTGGGTACCTTGTGACTAACCAGTGGTAGAATTTGACGCTACTCAAATATATTATTACTTCGTGTAGGAGAACTTCGCGACTATCCACATTGTTGACTCCGTGTCTGGTTAATGTGATTGCTCAGTGTTCCTTTTTAGCAGATTCTTGTTTGCTTGCAAACTAGGAAACCATAATGTTGAAAATAAAGTTGGAATCAGCTTGGAATTTGCTGTGGTGGTTAACATGCCTGTAAATGGTCAAATGATATGGTTTTGTTGCGGTACTCGTGATTTTGTAGTATCTGTTTAGGCAATTATCTGTGTTACCACACTGTTGTTAGATATACCAATTTGTTCGATCATTTGTTAGGTATACCACTTTATACCAATTTGTAACATGTTTGTGATTGTTAGAGGTGACACCCGTGGCCCAGCACCACCCAGCCAGTTTATACAATCGGGCTTTCAGGTTCAAATTCTGATTTTTTTTTCTCCAAAATATTATGTGTTAAATCAGAAATTTCAAAAGAAAAAGACTATCAAACAATTGTAGAAATGGTTGAAAGTCGTCACTGAGATTCATCTTTCAGGGATTTTTCATAAGTTATTAAGTTTACTTCAATGAACCCGTTGGTTAAAAATTGCTCTCCTGTGATTTTCAAGGTTTATTTCTGAAATAAGCAGTAAACATTCTATATTGTAATGGATAGCACTCTAGACTTCAGATGCACTAGTCCAAGTTTGAATCCTGTTGTGACTTTTTTGTGTGCATTTGTTTGACAAATGTAATGGATATTTTTTGTGTTTATTGTTTGTCAGATATCATGGATATTTTTGTGTCCATTTATGTATTTTAAATTTCATCCAATTCAATTATTTTCAAGTGCGAAATGAATCATCAAGATTGAGCATAAAATCATTTTCAAATTTCATGTTTGAGATTTAATCAAATTCAAAGTCACTAAATCCAAATCCAGCCAAGACGGCTTTTGGACACCTGCAACTTCCTTACGTTTCTTTGCAAATATAATGTAGAATAACCGAAAGTCAAGATGGCTTTCGGAGTTTGTTTTTAAGTGGTTTTGTGTCTGTTGTGGCAACTATTTAAGAATTGAGATCCAACGCATGAGATTTCGAGGTGCTTTCATGAATCGTGTACTTGCTCATGTGAGTATATATTTCTTTTTTTATGTATATGTATACGTGACACTGCTGCTGAAACACCGTTATAGCCTCGGAGTTAGTACCCAAGACATTTTGATATGATAAATCAAGGAACTTGTCTGCCACTACCGAGGAATTCCAAACGCAGTTCCATCGGCTGAAAGCCGTGAATCAGCTGCGCGTCTTGTTTAGCAGGCGGATCGAGTGAAAATGTGGTGACTGGCGCAATGTCAAAGGCGGATCAGATTAACCCTCTTTGTTAACAAGTTGGCACCCGATAAATGTTAAGTACTCCCTCCTTTCTTAAAAGATTGTCACTTTCTAGTATAAAAATGAACTAGAAGGTGACAATCTTTTAAGAAAGGAGGGAGTACGAGTAAAGCAAGGAATCTGCCGCTTCCCCGCCGATCGAAGCCATCAGATGTATTTATATGTGTCCACTCAGATGTTTTCAGACCACTGAGCTGCGGTCTGCCGGTCTAATCCGTTACTCCTCGTTAATAGCTGAACTTAGACCCGTTTGAATTCTAACCGAAAGGTTTCAAGCCGCAAGCTCTCGTCGCTGACCCTTCTCCGACTGATTTCGGACTCCAAAACTCCCCTAGGTGCGCTTCCCTTCTCCCCCTCTTTGGTTTCATGCTAGCAGCGCGTTGATTAGGCATAGATTTAGCCGATTTGGCTTAGCGCCGGCGAGGTCGCCGCCGTCGGTCGCCGTGCGTCGCCGCGCAAGGCGTTGGCCCTGGTGCCGAAGCGACGTGGCCCGATCCTAGCCTTCGGTTGGGGATCAACGGCCAAGATTAGAAGGCCGTAACAGTTCGATCATTTTAAATCCCGTGCGTCCATTTAAAATCCAACGGCTCGCATTCAATTCAATTTTCCCGCCTCCGTTTTTGCACCAAAGCCCCTGGATTCTTGCGGGCTACCCCTTGGGTTCTGCTGGAATTCAGGTCTAGCCCCTAGAATTGTCAATCTAACCCCTCGACTTTCTGGAATTGTATTTAATCACTTAATTAAGCAATCTAGCTCCTGGGAATTTGTAGAATTATTGATTTAACCCCTGTACAGTGTAGAAAAATTACCAGGAAGTCCCTGGGGCTTTATTTAATTGCTGAATATTGTTTATAGGAGTATTTAATGTGTAAAAATTAGATAAAAATAGTAAATAAATGTAAAAACAGTAGAAACAATTTGTGTAAAATGTTTTATTGCTGTAATAAAATTGTAGAGTGCCAATAAAATATATTTTGACCATGAAAAATTTATTAAAAATGTTTAAAATACATTTTGGCCATAGAAAATTCAATAAAAATGATTTTAGGCCATAAATAAATCCTAAGAATGTAAGATAAATATAAAATGCATATTTTGGCTATGTAAAATAATAAATGCTTCGTAGGGACGCATTAGTATAGAATTTTATGCTTTTGTGTATGTTGTGATGCCATGTATTGTGTGCTCTTTACTTATTTAGCTTTTTTTTCTTCTTGTCATACTTGGGCAATATATTTAGAGTCGTACTACGACCCCAACTTTAATCTCCAAGACCAATACTTCACCAACAATCAAGTCTTCGAAGAAGGCAAGTGCCCTTGACTATCTTGTACCAATTTTAGGATTTTAGATAGATGCATGCTAAATAAAATGATGTCCTATTTGATGATACATGTCTTGTTCTATATAATTCCTTCTCACCTGATTTGAGTTGGGAAGTAGATAGGTATTAATTATGCTTAGCCATGCTTAGACATTTGGAATGAGATTTCATATAAATGTGACATGTAAAACTTTATGATTACTTTAATTGTGATGGTCACACAATAATAGTGGATAGGAATCTGGTGGTTGGATAGTTTTGGCATTGTGCAGTTTGCACGAGACCCGGGATTGGGTTTGGCACCACCGGATTCTAAGGACCGGTTTATGGAGGAAGCCACTATGCTTTATAGTACCACCACGAGACTGACATGGAGCAACTTGGTCAATTAATTAGATTTCTCCTGATGAAATGCTAGTAGTTGGATGGTGCAGGGAATGATGCAGGGGTACTGCTCTGGGAACCGCAAGACTCAAGAGGGGGCTCTGAGGCGGAGGGTTCCCCCGGAAATGTCTCAGTGGTGGAAACCTTAGAGGGCTAGCACTAGTCAGGAGTACCTTTGTAAAGACCATGTAGTGATCTTCTGGCCTCACACCAAAGGAAGTGTGTAATATGGTTAGCTACCACGGGTATTCAGAGAGGTTCACTTAGTCCACATGGCAACAGGGGATGAAATCACTGCTTGTGGGTAAAGGGTACACTCTCTGCAGAGATTTGGTAAAACTTTCATGACAGCCGTGCTCACGGACAAGAGCGGCTTGGGGCCAGTTTATAATTAGCTTATGGTTGAGAAATGGTGGTTATTTATGATTCAAGTTACAATTATCATCATTAATACGTGTTGGATTATTTCTTGAATTATGATATTGATAATTGAAAGCTAAGGTTAGGTTCTAAGCATAGTGCTTAAGCCATAATTGGCCTACCCTTGTTCTAGCCAATCATGTCATTCTCTTCCTACACTTGCTGAGTACTCTATGTACTCAAGCGTTTACTTTTACATTAGAATATGAAGAAGAAGCGGCACCGAAAGAATTCTTCGTCAACCTGGAGGACTTGGTCTAGGCTGGCGATCCTTCGCGCGACTGCCTGTGAAGATGGAGCCCTACTTATCTATTTAGCCTTCCCCTGTAGTTTGAACTTTATGAATTGTTTAGATGATGTAAATAGGTTTGTGGTGTATATTTGTAGACCTTCGGGTCGTATTGTAAGATTATTTATGTACTCGAACATGGCTATGTAATGATATTTCACTTTCGTCAACGCATGTACGATTCAACTGATCCTGACGTACATGTGATTAGCGTCTGTTCATCTTTACGATGACCGGGCGTGACAAAGTGGTATCAGAGCGAGGTTGCCCGTAGGACGCAAGCCTAGTTAGAAATGGTTGAAAATAAGGACTATACTATTTTATTATAAAATAGTATTTCCAAAACCTTGTACTTTCCATCTCAATCCTTGTGCTTCTTATCTTGTTGTACTTATTGTTTTTATTTTAACTTAATTTATTGATTATTGATCCCACTCTCTTCTTTTCAAATGTTTGTAGATGGCGCGCACCAAGCAGACGACACGTAAGTCGACTAGGGGTCGTGTTCCTCATCACGCCCTAGCCAGTCGCTCTGCACCTCACACCCCCAGAAGGGAGACAATGCTAATCTCTTCTGGACGTGCTGCATCGAGGATGCGTACCCGTCTCCGCTCTCTCCTTCGTGCTGCGGGGTACCGTGAGTACCGTGTTCGCTTCGTCTACCACACCACCATGATCTCTGTACCCTCTACTGGTGGACTGGAGTGGACTACCCAACTGTCGATCTACTACGACTCGGAGCTGCTGCACTCACACTACTCTCCGGCTTGGAGGAGCTCCCAGCGTGCTACTGAGGAGGATGCTACGTGGGAGGCAACTACCTACTGGAGTCACGCCTACAGGTTCCGCCTCGAGCGCACGGAGCACGTGTACACCCCTCAGCGCCCTAGTGGCACATCCGACTTCACTGGACGTGACGTCGAGGGGCCTCTGTACCTCGCTCAGAGCGAGAGGCTGATGGATAATGTTGTGGAGTTGTCTTCACGACTCCAGCGTTGTCAGCAGGAGCTTCAGGACAGCAGGGACCTTGTTGACCGCTACGAGCAGCTTCGCCGACGTTACGCGAGGATCACTGCGGCTGACCCACACTCTCCTCAGTACGCTTCGGACGTTGAGCCTTGGGACCCAGACTCTCCGGATCGTCGTGAGAACTCACCTGTGAAATTGGGGGAGGACCCGGAGGAGGAGGACCCCGAGGAGGACTCCGATGAGGACCCCGACGAGCAGGAGTAGACTTGTTACCCTGTTGGACGACTCAGGACACCTACCCTTAGTATGTAGGAGCGTGTAGCTACGCCCTCTCTAGTCTTGAGTTGTGTTATCTATGGTATTGTATTAGTAGTTTGCTTAATGTTGGGTGTGTGTGTGCGACGTGAGTTGTGGAATGCTTCGGCATCCTGTCCACATCCACGTCATTTGTATATAGGCTTGTTAGTGTGTCGTGCGAGTTGTGGAATGCATTAGCATCCTGTCCACATCCACACTAGTTGATTAATGAATTTGCTTGCTATATATATGTTTCTCTTGATGCATGTAGTTGAGACCGTTTACCATAGCGTACCCTTCTATATCTTATCTATTATTCTAAAGTTTCAATTATTCCCTATACAGATGGCTGGTAGAGGCAGAGGTCATGGAAGGGGTGTTGTGCCCCAAGATGAAGGATTTGGAGGATTGCCAGGATGGAATGGTAGGGGTACTCGAGGATCCCCAGCAGCGCAGTAGATGCAACAGATGATGGACATTCAAACCCAACTGCTCAACAACCTTACCCAAATTGTTACCAATATGCAGCAAGCCCCACCACCACCACCACAATACAACCTTCCACCACCACCACCTTTTCCACCCAGGTCCTTTCTAAGGGACTTCCTTAACACTCATCCACCCACCTTTGCCACAGTCAGTGAACCAATGGATGCTGATGATTGGCTTCTGAAAGTGCATCTAGGTTCCCCGTGGGTTTTGGATGATTGATGACGACAATTAAGTCGCTAATGAGCTCATGTGATCTTAGCACAGGTGTGGACTCGATCGGAGACGCAAACCCTCAAAAAGGAAAAGGAAGGAAACAGAGTCGACTCGAAGCGTAGAAACTAGGGTTTCTAGCGTGTTGAGTTAGACTAGCCGTAGAGATAGGAGGGTGTGTGCGTAAAGTGCAAAGAGATCAAAGTAGGAGCTCAAGAGTGGTGGTTGAGGTATAAATCCTATTTAAAGTTGAAGTTAGAGTAGTCTGGCAGGAGTGGCCGGACTAGTCCGCCTTAGGGCCGGACTAGTCCGCTCCTGGCCAGACTAGTCCGTTTTGACACGGACCAGAAGGTCCTGTGTGACTTCGGACTAGTCCGTAGAGGGACGAACTAGTCCGGGGTACTCCTTAGAGTGGAGTTTCAGGACTAAGTCCTAGAGATCGGACTTGTCCGTTTTGAAGCGGACCAAAACGTCCTGAGTGAGATCGGACTAGTCCGTCCGTGGGCCGGACTAGTCCGTGTTGCCTAGTGCAGAGTGGTTTTTGTGACTAAGTCTAGGAAGGCCGGACTAGTCCGCCTTGGGGCCGGACTAGTCCGTGGTCTCCAGACTAGTCCGTTTTCACACAGAACAAAAGGTTCTGTGTGAGAACAGACTAGTCCGGTGAGGGCCGGACTAGTCTGTTGTCGAAGTTACTGTTTGAATTTGAAGTTTAGCGGGTAGCGTGACGATTGCCGCGCAGTGCGACAGTTGTCAGAGGGGTCAGTGGTCCCCTAAGCCGGACTAGTCCGGGCCTGAGGTCGGACTAGTCCGCCCTTTTGCTGAGGTCAACAGTTTGGGCTCGAAACCCCTATAAAAAGGGGACCCCCGGCCTCATTTCAAATAGACTCGAACCCTAGCGCCGCCACAGCCAACTTGGAGCACTTTTAAGCCTCTTTCTTGCCAACTTTCCCTCTAAAACTAATTCTTGAGTGGATTAGGGTTTAGTGAGGTGGAGAAGAGGAAGAACATCGCGCTTGTGCTCCCGGTTTGATCTCTTGCACTCATTGAGTCTTTGTGAGCTGTGTGTTGAGTGTGTTTCGTTGTGTTGATCATCTTTGTGGTGTGGGAGCCTCAGATTGTGAGAAGCCCCAACGAATCTTGTATTCACACTTTGGGATAGTGGATAACCAAGTTAGGCCCGTGCGGTAAACTTGGTGAGGGAAGGGTTGTTGAACTCGGTCCTTTGTGGACTCCTCAACAGGGACGTAGATTCTTGTGTGGAATCGAACCTCGGGATAAAATCCTTGTGTCTCCGTGTTCTTCGCATTTTGCTTATCGCATACTTCGCTCTAGGGTTGCTAGTCTTGTCGTATGCTTCACATTGCTATAACCTAGTTGAAACTTGACTTACTCTTGTGTTGATAGTTTCTAAACTTATCATAAACATATCCTCACTTGTAGCCTCGAGAAAATCCCCTTAAAATTTGCTAGAAACACTTTTTAGGGTTCTTCACGCAGGCTGACTGGACTAGTCCGCCCCCAGACTGGACTAGTCCGCCCCCTGTGATTTAACCTCATTTTATTAAGTCATTTGCAGGTCGATTAGCCTATTCACCCCCCCTCTAGGCAACTTTCAATTTGTATCAGAGCAGGACTCTCCACAAAGAGTCTAACAACTCGGAGAGATGGCCGGAGTGGTGTTTGAAGAGGTGTCGACCAATGATTCTCAACCGACACATGAGGAGACAATGGCTTATCAAGACAAGCCAACGGATGATGAGGAGACTCGCCAGCTCAAGGCGAAGCTCCGGGAGAAGCTGAAGATTGCTGTGGTTGAGCCGTCAAGCTCATCAAGCGGTGGCGGCGGGGTCAACTACAACCGACAAGGGTTCAACTATGAACGTCTTGCCGCCAACAACCACTACCTCTCCATCCCATTGGGGAAACCTCCTTAATTCGATGGAACTGACTACGGGATGTGGAAGCACAACATGAAGATCCACCTCGTGTCACTCAATCCGGCATTGTGGCAAATAGTCATGACCGGGGTGGAGATCCCGAAGGATGAGGACAACATCACGCAAGAACAAGCCATCCTCATCCATCGCAATGCTCAAGCTGCGGGTGTGATCATCTCACCCCTCTCAAGAGATGAGTTCAACCGCGTCGATGGTCTTGAGGTGGCCAAAGATATATGGGACACCCTCAAGACGGCGCATGAGGGAAATCGGGTGGTCAAGGAGGCCAAGATTGAGCTCCTAAAAGGAGAGCTTGGGAGGTTCGCCATCATGGATGGTGAATCCCCCCAAGACATGTACAACTGATTGAAGATACTCATCAACAAGAGCCGATCATATGGCTGCACTAAGTGGACCAACCACGAGGTGGTGAAGAGGATGATCCGGGCATTCATTCCTAGGAACGTCGCTCTTTGCTCCATGATTCGAGAAAGCCCGGGGTTCACTAAAATGACCCCGGAGGAGGTCCTTGGTAGTATCATCAACCACGAGATCATGGAGAAGGAGGCGCTCTTCTACAACGACCTTCAAAAGTTCACCGCCTCCAAGATGAAGAATGTTGCACTTAGGGCAACACCCTCTTCAAAGGAGCAAGAGGAAAGCGATGAGGAGAGCCTCGACACCGATGAGGAAGAGGCCTTCTTCATCAACAAATTCAAGAGGATGATGAGGAGGAAGAAAGGTGGATACAACCATGAAGGCAAGGGGAAGGAAAGAGCAAGGCCCAAATCTAAAAGGGCTTGCTACAATTGTGGCGAGTACGGCCACTTCATCGCTGATTGCCCCCATGAAGAAGTGAAGAAGAAGAAGGAGGGAAAGCCTCAAGAGAAGAAATTCTTCAGGAAGAAGAGGCCCTCCGGACAAGCACACTTGGGCAAGGAGTGGGACTCTAACGATGAGTCCTCCTCCGAAGAAGAAGAGGAGAAGATGGCTACCATAGCCATCGGGAGGAGCTCCAAGGGAAGCAAGCTCTTCCCCAACCTCAACAACGACTACAAACCAACTTGCCTTATGGCAAAGGAGGGAAGGAGAAAGGTAACATCTCACTCCTCTTCCTCCATTTCCTCTCATGATGAATTTGATAGCGCTAGTGAAAATGAGGACATGTTTAAGGACATAAGCAAAAGCACCCTGCGTAGGATGAAGTTGCTTATGGATGAGATATTTGAGAAGGAGGATCTCATCAACAGACAAGAGGACATGCTCATCCTTGAAAAGGAGAGATGTCAAGAGCTTAATGAGCTTCTTGAGCTTGAAAGAGAGAAGAGCAAGGCATTGGAACACGAACTTGCTCTGAGTAAGAAAACGTGTTCAAATCTTGAGGAGAAATCAATTGAGCTCAAGGATGAACTTGGGAACTTGACAAGAGTTAACAAGATCCTTGAGACTCAAATTGAGTCCCTTAAGAACAATGTAGCCTCTTCTTCCAAGAGCTCAACCTCCTCAAAGGCCTCATCCAATGCAACACCGCCTTGCAAGTGCTCTAACTTAATCCTTAAGCTTAAGGATGAACTCAACTTAGCGCAGGGCAAGAAAGCACCTAAGGGTGCCATCTTTGACAAGGAGAAGGTGGCGTATGCACGAAGTGCATACACCAATACAAGACCTCCCCATGTCAAGGATGGTCTTGGCTATACTAGAGGTGGAAGGCATAACGCCAAAACCTCCAAGTATGGCAAAGACATGATTGTCTTTGTTAAGGGGAGTTCATCCACAACTAAAATTGAAAAGAACTCACCCTCTAGCAACAAAATGCCTAAATCTGAACCGCATCCTCTATTCCATGATTTTGATGCATCTTATGTGCTTATGAGGAACAAATATGGCAAAGTGTTTGCTAGATATGTTGGGCCACTCCGCAAGAGCCCCAAGCCTTGCGTGTGGGTGCCCAAATGCCTAAGCACTAACGTGAAAGGACCCAACTCCACTTGGGTACCTAAAAGGAAGGCATAAATTTGTTTTGTAGGCTTACTCCTCCGCCGGATCGAAATGGGTGTTGGATAGTGGATGTACCAACCACATGACCGGAGAGAAGAGCATGTTCATAGAGTATGAGGAGAACGAGGACCCAAGTGAAGGAATCTTCTTTGGGGATAATAGCCAAGGGAAAATCCTTGGCTCCGGTAAAATTGCTATCTCCTCTTCGCATACTTTATCTAATGTTTTGCATGTTGATTCCCTAGACTATAATCTCTTATCCATATCACAACTGTGTGATAAAGGATATAAGTGTGTTTTTACTAGTGAGGGTGTGAACGTTCTTAGAGAGGGTAATGACTCGATAGCCTTTAAGGGAGTGCTCAAGGGAAAGCTCTATCTTGTGGACTTTACTACAGATAAGTCTCAACTTGACACATGCTTAATGGCGAAAGCCAACATGGGATGGCTTTGGCATAGAAGGCTAGCCCATGTTGGAATGAGGAACCTTCAAAATCTCCTTAAAGGAGAGCACGTTCGTGGCCTAAAGGATGTGGTATTTGAAAAGGATAGGCCATGTAGTGCATGCCAAGCGGGAAAGCAAGTAGGAGCTCAACACCCCTCTAAGAATGTCATGACGTCAACTAGACCTTTGGAGTTACTCCATATGGATCTTTTTGGCCTCGTTGCTTATATTAGCATTGGTGGCAACAAGTATGGTCTAGTCATCGTTGATAACTTCTCTAGATATACTTGGGTGTTCTTCTTGCATGATAAGAGTGAAACCCCTGATGTCCTCAAGAAATTCCTAAGGAGAGCTCAAAATGAGTTCACCTTAAGGATAAAGGCTATAAGGAGTGACAATGGCACCGAATTCAAGAACATGCAAGTAGAAGAGTTCCTAGATGAGGAGGGCATCAAGCATGAGTTTTCCGCTCCCTATTCTCCTCAACAAAATGGAATTGCCAAAAGAAATAATAGGACGCTTATTGAGATGTCAAGAACGATGCTAGATGAGTACAAAACATCGGACCGGTTTTGGGCGGAAGCGGTTAACACCGCTTGCCACGCCGTAAACCGATTGTACCTTCATCGCCTCCTCAAGAAAACTCCTTATGAGCTTCTCGTTGATAAGAAACCCAATGTTTCTTACTTCCGTGTCTTTGGTAGAAAGTGTTATATCCTCAACAAGAAGACTAGGACTTCGAAGTTTGCTTCAAAGTCCGATGAGGGTTTCTTGCTTGGATATGACTCAAACACTCATGCGTATCGTGTGTTCAACAAATCCTCCGGAATCGTTGAAATAGCACGTGACGTGGTGTTTGATGAAACCAATGGCTCTCAAGTGGAGCAAGTTGATCAACATGCCATTGATAAAGAGGAACCTCCACTAGAAGCTCTAAGGAGAATGACACTTGGAGATGTTCGCCCACAAGAACCATCTCAAAGACCAAGTGACCATCCTCACTATGAAGTAGGTCAAACCCCCATTGGACAAGTTGGAGATCCACTAGATGCTCCCCAAAGAGATAAGGGGAATGAAGATCAAGGGGAAGGCATGGATCAAGGGGGAGACCAAAGTGAGGAAGATGAAGCAAGAGATTCAAGAGATCAACCTCCGCATCCTCGTGTTCATCAAAGTGTTCAACGGGATCATCCCGTTGACAACATTCTAGGAGATATCACAAAAGGAGTAACAACACGTTCACGTGTTGCAAACTTTTGTGAGCATTTCTCATTTGTCTCATCATTGGAACCCCATAAGGTTGAAGATGCCTTAAGAGATCCGGATTGGGTAGTTGCCATGCAAGAGGACCTCAATAACTTTGAAAGGAACAAGGTTTGGGAGCTTGTCAAGCGCCCACAAGCTAATGTTGTTGGAACCAAGTGGGTGTTCCACAACAAACAAGATGAGCATGGCGTGGTAACTAGGAACAAGGCACGACTTGTGGCAAAAGGGTACTCACAAGTTGAAGGATTGGATTTTGATGAGACATTTGCCCCCGTAGCTAGGCTTGAGTCAATTCGGATATTACTATCCTTTGCTACTCATTATGACTTCAAGCTCTACCAAATGGATGTTAAGAGTCCATTCCTTAATGGCCCAATCAAGGAAGAAGTTTATGTAGAGCAACCTCCGGGGTTTGAAGACCTAGACTATCCTAACCATGTTTACAAATTGCGAAAGGCTCTCTATGGTCTCAAGCAAGCTCCTAGAGCTTGGTATGAGTGCCTAAGAGACTTTCTAGTTGAAAATGGTTTTAGGATAGGCAAAGCGGACTATACCCTTTTCACAAAGCACTTCAACGAGGATCTTTTTGTGTGCCAATTATATGTGGATGACATCATATTTGGTTCCACAAATAAGGTATTTTGTGATGAGTTCTCCAAGATAATGACGGAGAGGTTTGAAATGTCCATGATGGGTGAGTTGAAGTTCTTTCTAGGATTTCCAGTAAAACAACTCAAAGAAGGGACGTTCATAAGTCAAACTAAGTATACACAAGATATTCTAAGGAAGTTTGACATGGATAAGGCAAAACCCATCAAAACCCCTATGGGAACAAATGGACACCTAGACCTAAATGAGGATGGTCCAAGTGTGGATCAAAAGTTATATAGGTCTATGATTGGTTCACTTCTCTATCTTTGTGCATCTAGGCACGATATCATGCTAAGTGTGTGTATGTGTGCACGCTTTCAAGCGGCACCTAAGGCTTGTCATTTGACCGCCGTTAAAAGAATCTTGAGATATATAGTACACACACCTCCCCTAGGACTTTGGTACCCCAAAGGATCTAAGTTTAACCTCATTGGATATTCCGATGCGGACTATGCGGGGTGCAAAGTTGATAGGAAGAGCACATCGGGTACATGCCAATTCTTGGGTCGATCTCTAGTGTCTTGGTCCTCCAAGAATCAAAACTCTATTGCTCTCTCCACCGCCGAAGCGAAATATGTTGCAGCCGGAAGTTGTTGTGCACAACTTCTTTGGATGCGACAAACCCTTAGGGATTATGGGATTAACTTGCACAACATTCCACTCTTGTGTGACAACGAGAGTGCCATAAAGATAGCCCATAATCTGGTGGAGCACTCTAGGACCAAGCACATAGACATACGACATCACTTCTTGAGAGATCACTCAATGAAGGGAGATATTGTGATTTCTCATGTGAGGACGGAACATCAACTCGCGGATATCTTCACCAAGCCTCTTGATGAGAAGCGTTTCTGTGAGCTAAGAAGTGAGCTCAACATTTTGGATTCTAGGAATGTGGCTTAAACCACATTCCTTATATATATTGAGCTATATTTCGAAAAACTCTTCTCTATCTTGATTTCTCTTCAAAAACTCCTTGAGAAAACTTTTTCTTAGAAAATGATCATGCATTTATCATATTTTTCTTCAATAATCATGTTTGTTGTGCTAGTTATCCAAAAGGACCAATAGTGTGTGTGCAACTCAAAGACATTGTTTTTCAGCCCAGTCGGACCGGACTAGTCCGCCCCTGTGGACGGACAAGTCCGGGTCCAGACTAGTCCGCGGCTGGTCCGCAGACCGGACTAGTCCGCCCTGACACCAGACTAGTCCGGCCCTTGGGGACTTAAACCCCAGGGGTGGCCAAAACTCTTCCTTTCCCCTCTCACTCCCGCCTCTCACTCTCACGCGCGCTAGAAACCGCCTTCTTCGGCGATTTTTCGTTCCAACCACCAAATCTCGATTCCAATCCGTGCATTAGAGTCTTTGGGA
The DNA here is from genome assembly GCA_036927565.1 of Tuctoria greenei. Lineage (NCBI taxonomy): Eukaryota > Viridiplantae > Streptophyta > Magnoliopsida > Poales > Poaceae > Tuctoria > Tuctoria greenei. The sequence continues at coordinate 7,867,029 of JAYESD010000008.1, forward strand.
GTGAGGGATCGTTTCCCCGCGCTTCACATTCGCAATCCATCGTCGATTTCATCGATTCTCGCGGATTTGAGAAGGTATTCTCTCTTTTTCAAAAACTTTCCCCATTCTTGATTCTTGAGGTTTTTGATAGGAACATCTTCATTGATGTTGCTCCATATACCCTTGTGATCATAGCCTAGGAGTATTGCGTGCTGATTTGAAGATTTTTCGACGAATTGATTAGGGTTAGGGTTTATCCTGTGCAACCCGGACTAGTCCGGCCCCTGGCGGACAAGTCCGCCCGGCGGACTAGTCCGCCCCTGGGGCGGACAAGTCCGGTTTGCACAGAGCAAACCCTAGTCCTAGTCTTCTCTCGAGACTTCTTCCGCAACACTCCCTCTCCTTGGACTCATACCTTCTTTTCTATGTATTTTCCGCAGCATGTCGAACTCGGAGCGTTCCCCTTCTCGTCTCAACCCCGCGGGCGAGGAAGAACGCCCTGAGACCTATCGGGGCCACACCGAGGAGAGAGGTGCTGAAGTGCCCCGGGAGGGCCGCACCAAAGCTCAGATCGTCGAAGCAAGGACGAAGGCTGCCCTCATTAAGGTGCAAAAGGAAAAAGAAGAAAGACGGCTGAAGGCCCTTGAAGCCTCCAAAGTAGCTGCAACCATCTACAATGAAGATGAAGCCTTGGCACGAGCAACTGCCGAATCTCTTAATGAGCTAAGGAGGAAGAAGAGGCAAGATAGGGAGGCTCACAACTCCAGGGCCGCTGAGGCCAATGCCCCCAAAAGGAAGAAACTCGTCACTGTTGGCGAGAAGGCAAAGGGCAAGGAGCAAGCCCAAAGGGAAGATGAGCCAAGGGTCGAGCGTGACCCTAAGAAAGGAAAGGCTCCGGCTCCAGTCGAGCCGAAGAAGAAGAAGCCATCTGTCAAGGTGCCAGCCAAGAAGGCACCTGGAGGTGTAGCTATCCGTGACAAAGGGAAGGCCCAGGCCGTTGGCCCTCTCGTGATGCACAGTCCAGCACGCAACCCAAACCGTCAGCCCAACCTCTCAGCCAACACTTTCAAAGGAAAAGGAGCTGAGAAGGCCAGGAGGCTCATAGACGAGAATGTCTATAGGTTTGAGAGGTCCACCGCCGACCCTCGGTTCTGGTGTGACTTCCATTGCGATTACTATCGCACAGTCTACCAGGCCATGAAGAAGCCAGTGATCCAGGCTCAATGGGTGGACTGGACCTATATGGCCAAGAAGAAACACGCGGCGTTTGGCGCAGTGATCGAGGCAGCTGAGCGCCACGGTATCAAGGACATTCTTGGATTCAAGTATGACTGGAATGAGGAGGTCATAGTACAGTTCTATACCACAGTTCACTTCCACTCTCGTGGTGACCGTGCCATCACTTGGATGACCAACGGTGAGCAGTACTATGCCACCTTCGAGGTCTTTGCTCAGGCTCTTGGTCTGGAGAGTCATCTGGACCATGAGATCATTATCTCCAATCTCAAGGCCATGGACAGGGATGACATGAGCTATATGTACCCTCCTCACGTCCGCTGTGAAGCTGGATTGGCCAGGAACATCCTCCCGTTCTACAGCATCCTTAACAGGATTCTCAGGAGGACAGTGGCTCCGAAAGAAGGGGATGCAGGGATCATCCAGGGTCACCTCAGGCACCTGTTGGCTCTCATTGATGGACATGAGATGTTCAACCTTGTAGATTACATCTTCGATGATATCTACAACATCTCATACACACCCAACCGTGCATGTGGCTATGCCCCTTATATTATGTGTCTGATCGAGAAGGTGTCCGGGCTCGTGTTTGTGAAGGACACCACTCACCAGCCTCTCCGACCTCAGATGCCACCTGCTGTCTCGATTCCTTCGCGCTGGAAGAACGCGGATCCTCCCTCTCAGCCGGAGGAACCTCGTGATGGAGCCTCTCGCCGTGCCTCTCACTCCCCCGGTGGATCCTCTAGCAGCGGAGTCCTCAAGTTTCTTCGGTCCATCTTCACCTCGTGCCGCAAAGCCGAGGTGCAAGCTCAGCGGACTGAGCGCTACGTGAGGAAGCTCTGCGACAAGATGGAGATCCCGATGAGTCCTGAGGCCTCCGATGACGAGCTCACTCCATACCCCCTTCTCACCCCCGATGAGTTGGCACTCTTGGGTGAGACGGAGGGTACCTCCGCATCGGGCTCCGACGACGACGACGATGACGACGATCATGAGGAAGACGTCGAGGACCCGGAGGCCACGGAGAGCGACTCCCGCGACGGCGATAGTGATGAGGACGAGTACTAGCTTTTGGGTCCTAGTCCCCCTTCTTTTCCTTTTTGGTGCCTTGATGCCAAAGGGGGAGAGTTAGGGGGAGTTAGTCCTTTGTGTGGAATTGGGGGGAGGTAGTCCTTTGTGTGGTGTGCCTTTGGCTTTTGGACTTAATTTGTAACTTATTCATGCTACTTGGATGTTTACATTTGTGCAAGACCTGTTAATGTTTTTCAATTTCAATATAATGTTCTTATTGTCAATCTTTTGATTATATTGATGTTCTTTATGTCTTGTCACAATTATTGAGCACATCACGTAGGCACCCCACTATAACGTGTGTGGGTATGAAAGATCTCCTCCACCTCTTTTACATGCTGCATACATTGAGGGGGAGTCATTCATACGCACACAAGTTATGAAAACCAAAATTTATACTCTTATTTGTGAAGGACTTGATGTGTTGTCATCAATCACCAAAAAGGGGGAGATTGAAAGTGCATCTAGGTTCCTCATGGGTTTTGGATGATTGATGACGACAATTAAGTCGCTAATGAGCTCATGTGATCTTAGCACAGGTGTGGACTTGATCGGAGACGCAAACCCTCAAAAAGGAAAAGGAAGGAAACGGAGTCGACTCGAAGCGTAGAAACTAGGGTTTCTAGCGTGTTGAGTTAGACTAGCCGTAGAGATAGGAGGGTGTGTGCATAAAGTGCAAAGAGATCAAAATAGGAGCTCAAGAGTGGTGGTTGAGGTAGAAATCCTATTTAAAGTTGAAGTTAGAGTAGTCTGGCAGGAGTGGCCGGACTAGTCTGTCTTAGGGCCGGACTAGTCCGCTCCTGGCCAGACTAGTCCGTTTTGACACGGACCAGAAGGTCCTGTGTGACTTCGGACTAGTCCGTAGAGTGACGGACTAGTCCAGGGTACTCCTTAGAGTGGAGTTTCGGGACTAAGTCCTAGAGAGCGGACTTGTCCGTTTTGAAGTGGACCAAAAGGTCCTAAGTGAGATAGGACTAGTCCGTCCGTGGGCCGGACTAGTCCGTGTTGCCTAGTGCAGAGTGGTTTTTGTGACTAAGTCTGGGAAGGCCGGACTAGTCCGCCCTTGGGGCCGGACTAGTCCATGGTCTCCAGACTAGTCCGTTTTCACACGGAACATAAGGTTTTGTGTGAGAATGGACTAGTCCGGTGAGGGCCGGACTAGTCCGTTGTCGAAGTTACCGTTTGAATTTGAAGTTTGGCGGGTAGCGTGACGATTGCCGCGCAGTGCGACAGTTGTCATAGGGGTCAGTGGTCCCCTAGGCCGGACTAGTCCGGGCCTGAGGCCGGACTAGTCCGCCCTTTTGCTGAGGTCAGCAGTTTGGGCTCGAAACCCCTATAAAAAGGGGACCCCCGACCTCATTTCAAATAGACTCGAACCCTAGCGCCGCCACAACCAACTTGGAGCACTCTTAAGCCTCTTTCTTGCCAACTTTCCCTCTAAAACTAATTCTAGGGTTTAGTGAGGTGGAGAAGAGGAAGAACATCGTGCTTGTGCTCCCGGTTTGATCTCTTGCACTCATTGAGTCTTTGTGAGCTGTGTGTTGAGTGTGTTTCGTTGTGTTGATCATCTTTGTGGTGTGGGAGCCTTAGATTGTGAGAAGCCCCAACGAATCTTGTATTCACACTTTGAGATAGTGGAGAACCAAGTTAGGCCCGTGCGGTAAACTTGGTGAGGGAAGGGTTGTTGAACCCGGTCCTTTGTGGACTCCTCAACGGGGACGTAGATTCTTGTGTGGAATCGAACCTCGGGATAAAATCCTTGTGTCTCCGTGTTCTTCGCATTTTGCTTATCGCATACTTCGCTCTAGGGTTGCTAGTCTTGTCGTGTGCTTCACATTGCTATAACCTAGTTGAAACTTGACTTACTCTTGTGTTGATAGTTTCTAAACTTATCATAAACATATCCTCACTTGTAGCCTCGAGAAAATCCCCTTAAAATTTGCTAGAAACACTTTTTAGGGTTCTTCACGCAGGCTGACCGGACTAGTCCGCCCCCAGACCGGACTAGTCCGCCCCCTGTGATTTAACCTCGTTTTATTAAGTCATTTGCAGGTCGATTAGCCTATTCACCCCCCCTCTAGGCAACTTTCAGCTTCGAACGGTTGAAAGCAAGTTGAGGCTCATACATTGTGAAGGAAGAGAGAAGGTACTACTAGTCTCTCATCGATTCTAGGGACCTGCAGCCGACTGGTGGACCGCCTTCACTGAAGCCCACCAGAGTCCGGAGAACATCACTTGGGAAGAATTCAGGACAAATTTCTGCAATCACTTTGTGCCTGAGGGAGAAGTCCAAGCAAGACGTGAAGAGTTCCTCATGTTAAAGTAGAGCCGTATGACTGTGCGAGCCTATTTGAATGCATTCATCCAGTTATCTTGCTATGCAACGACAGATGTGGATACTGATTCCAAGAAGCAGTTCCGTTTCAAGAATAGAATGGACAAGGAGTTGAAGTTTGCCATGTCTTCCAGTGACTACAGCGACTTTCAGAAATTGGTTGAGAAAGCTTTTGAGGTGGAGAGGACTAAGAAGAAACTGGATGATGATGATGATAGGAAAAGGAAATTGGCTCTGGGACATGCCTCTAGTAGCAATGTACACCCTCGTTTCGCCCCTCAGCCTGCAACACCCATGACCTGCCCTATGAACCACTCGGGACAGAGATTCCCAAACCCCAACTACAGGCCACCCACACCCTACAATCAGAAGATGCGCTAGCAGCAACAACCTCCATGCCAGCCAATGCAACCCCCTCGCCAGCAGATGCAACCACCTCGCCCTTCATCACCAGCTAACCGCCCCAATGGTCAACCACCAAGGAATCCACCAGGAGGTAACAAGGGCCAGAATAATGTTGCGGGAGTTCAGTGCTACAAGTGCGGAGAATGGGGACACTACTCCAACAATTGTCCAAAGAAGCAGCAGAACCCACCTGGACGTGTCAACCATGTGACACTAGAGCAAGCACAGGAAGCACCTGATGTGGTGATCGGTATGTTTTCTGCTAATTCCCACCCCACCACAATATTGTTTGATTCGGGTGCTAACATTCATTTATATCCAAAGATTTCATAAAGAAGCATGACATGGTAGTTACATTCTTGAATTGGCCATTGTTGATAAACTCTCCTGGAGGAGAGATGGTGGCAAGGCATCTATGCCATAAAGTGAGTATAAACATAAGGAGGGTAGTCTTTTGGGACAATCTAATAGTGTTGGACTCGCAAGGATTAGACATCATTCTGGGAATAGACTGACTGACAAAGAATCAAGGAGTAATTCATTGTGCAACTAGAACAGTTTGCTTGACACACCCAGATGGCACTACAGTGGAATTCAAGCCAGATCAGACACAAGAGGCAGTCGTACAACTCAACCATCTTGAGAGTACAGAAGGCATCAGGGTTGTGAGTGAGTTTCTGGATGTATTTCCAGATGACTGACTAGGTATGCCCCCTGATCGAGAGATTGAGTTTATCATTGAGTTGGTACCTGAAACGGCCCTAATATATAAGTGGCCGTATAGAATGGATGATAAACAATTAGCTGGACTAAAGGATCATATTGAGGAATTACTGGGAAAAGGATATATTCGTCCTAGCTCATCGCCTTGGGGAGCACCAGTTATATTTGTACCTAAGAAGGATGATACTCAAAGGTTGTGTGTGGATTACCGTGCCTTAAATGCGGTAACAATCAAGAATAAATACCCACTACCAAGAATTGAAGATTTATTTGATCAGTTGAGAGGAGTATGTGTGTTCTCTAAGATTGATCTTCGCTCAGGTTATCACCAACTGAAGATTAGACCCTCAGACATTCTCAAGACTGCATTTGTCTCACGATATGGACTATATGAGTATACAGTTATGTCATTTGGATTGACCAATGCTCCTGCATACTTTATGTATCTGATGAACAAGGTATTCATGGAGTACTTGGACAAGTTTGTAGTGGTGTTCATCGACGGCATACCTATCTACTCCAAGACTGAAGAAGAGCATGAGGAGCACATCAGGATGGCTCTACAGAAGCTTCGCCAACACCAACTATATGGCAAACTTAGTAAGTGTGAATTTTGGCTAAAGGAAGTGTCATTTTTGGGTCATGTCATATCTGAAGGAGGTATAGCAGTGGATCCAAACAAAGTGGTCGATGTCCTTAAATGGGAAACACCTGAGAGTGTACATGATATACGAAGATTCTTAGGCATGGCTGGTTATCGTCGATTCATCGAGGGATTTTCAAAGATCTCTCGACCACTAACCAAGTTGCTTGAGAAAGGAGTTGCTTTCAAGTGGACCCCCGAATGTGAAGTGAGCTTTGCCGAGTTGAAGAAGAGGTTAACCAGTGCACCGGTATTGGTGATTCCTGATATGCAGAAGGAGTTTGTAGTTTATTTTGATGCATCCGATCATGGTTTAAGATGTGTCTTAATGCAAGGAGGACATGTTGTAGCCTATGCTTCAAGACAGCTTCAGAAACATGAGAGGAATTATCCAACCCATGATTTAGAATTGCCAGCTGTTGTCCATGCATTGAAGATATGGAGACACTACTTAATGGGAAAAGAACCGAGAATACACAAATCACAAGAGCTTGAAGTACATATTCACACAACCAAATCTTAATCTCAGACAACGTCGTTGGTTGTAGTTAATAAATGATTTTGATGTGGGAATCAACAACCATCCAGGAAAGGCTAATGTGGTCGCTGATGCTCTAAGTAGAAAAGGACAATGTAATAATTTGTCAGTACAAGCTCTTCAACCCCAGTTATGTGAAGAGTTTGTAAGATTAAACTTATGTCTAGTAACTAGTACTGAAGCAGTTGCTATGGAAGTGGATTCAACTCTTGAACATGATATACGAGAAGGACAAAAGAATGATGAGAAGGTCAAGGAGATCAAGCAATTAATGAAGAAAGGAAAAGCTCCGAACTTTAGAGTGGATGAACAAGGAACCCTATGGCTTGGAAAGAGGATTTGTGTTCCGGGCATAAAAGAGTTTAGAGAGTTGATACTAAGGGAATCTCATGATTCATCATACTCCATTCATCCCGGAAGCACGAATATGTATCAAGATCTTAAAGATCGATATTCGTGGCATGTAATGAAAAGGGATGTAGCAAAATATATGGCCATATGTGATACATGTCAATTGATTAAGGCGGAACATCAAAGACCAGTAGGATTATTGCAACCAATCAAAGTGCCAGAATGGAAATGAGAAGAAATTAGTATGGATTTCATTGTGGGACTACCAAGGACACAATCTGGATATGACTCAATATGGGTTATAGTGGATCGTTTGACTAAAGTTGCCCACTTTATTCCTGTGAAAGAAACTGTCGGTACCCTAGAAACCGTACACCCCTTGAGGTTATAAAGATCTCAAAGGAAAATCATCTACTTGGTTCGAAGACCCTCGAAGGCCCACATGTCATACATAACCGGACCCGCTTCTCCAACATGGTTAATCCCTAGGTCGCCACGTGTACTGTCAAACCGGAGCTACCGCCCACAAGGGGGAAGCTCCGGACCATGTACCGAAATGGCACCTCCGGACTTAACCCCAGACCGAGAGAAGCTCCGGACCTGAAACGTGTCGGGTAGCCCCGGAGCTACCTGTTTCCCACAGCAAGCTCCGGAGCTACCACGTGTCCAATCATCGGATCTTCAGCTTCTAACCTCAGGAAGACCCCGCAACGGCTCCGGATCTTCAAAGGAGAGCCAAGGACTTCAAGACCCGATTAAGTGTCATTAACGCCATATTAATGACACTTAACGGACGATCTTAACACCAGTAACGGTGCTGTCAAAGCCCGTTACAGGGTCATTAAGAGTAATTAAACGTGTATCAATACTAGTAACCGCCGGGGCCACATGTCGGGCCAGGCTAACCTGTAACGGCCTGCCCTTGTACTATAAAAGGACAGGTCGACGATACACGCGGGACACACGCCATTGACACTCAACACAAGCTAAAACAGCTAATACAACACCAACACCTCCGTGGAGTAGGGTATTACGCTCAGGCGGCCCGAACCACGTAAACTCTTGTGTCTCGTGTGTCAATTCCTACTCACCTTCTTGAATCTCCGCGCGCCCATACCGAACATCAAACTCCTCTATCACTTTAGTAGTGTAGGGAGATCTGCCGGTTCCAAACCGCCGACAGTTGGCGCGCCAGGTAGAGGGCGTCTGAGATTTCGAGAATGGTGAACTCTGCTGCTGGATCATCCAACGACCAACCTGCTGCTCAGGCTGTTGGAGGCAATCCCTCCAATAGGCAGCCACCAGCAGGAGCCTCAGCACCAGCAGGAGTCACACTCCCACCACCGTCTCCTCCAGCAAATCGTGCTGGACAGCGTGGTGGTGCGCTGGCGTCAATCACTGCGTCGGCAAATCATGACAACCCGGAACACGCGCTTCATGCAGAGCGTGCTCTTCTCCAACGCCCACCACCTCCGGATGCATCCTGGGATGCACTGGAGCAGTGGAGGGCCAATGTGGAGCATTTGGTTGCAGCAGCAGTCGAACGCCTCAGCAACCAGGGTCCTCCTCCTTCAGGACGAGCCCCGTCGCAGCGGCGGACTTTGTCTGGAAGACTTGGTCCAAATGTTTCCAATAGCAGGAGACGTGCTGCGTCACAACAAGTGATGTCATTGCCCTCCGGGGCATGACGCACTCATACGGTATCCAGGCTTTCGACTCACGACCTCCGGGCATAGCTTGATCGCCGTTACCGTCAGCAGGACGGCCGAGTCCATATTGAGCGTGCCCGTGAAAGACGGGAAGCTCAGGACCTTTCTACTCCTGAAGGAGTAGGAGGAGGCTGTTCAGCCTTGGCCATGCATCTGCGCATAGTTAGATGGCCACAGAAGTTTTGGCCTCACCTGCCGGAAAAATTCGACGGGATTGTTAATCCCGCCGAATTTCTTCAAATCTACTCCACTGCAATCCTAGCAGCCGGAGGAAACGAGGCCGTGATGGCCAATTACTTTCCAGTGGCCTTAACTGGGACTGCCAGGTCCTGGTTTATGAGCCTTCCACCCAACTCTATCAACAGTTGGGAGGAGCTGTGCCATCAGTTCACTGCCAACTTCGGGAGTTCATACACCCGACCAGGCACTGAACTGGACCTTTTTGCAGTCGTGCAAAAAGGGGGAGAATCCTTGCGGTCATTCATCCAGAGGTTCTCTCAGGTACGAAACACTATCCTTTCTATCTCTAGCGCCTCTGTCATTGTGGCATTCAGACAGGGCGTACGGGACAAGAAGATGCTAGAGAAGCTGGCGATCAAGGAGATCACCAGCGTCACGGAACTCTTCATATTGGCAGACAAATGTGCCAGAGCTGCGGAGGGCCGTGAAATGCACTCCAAACCAGCCTCGGAGGATCACAAGAAATCCTCTAAAGAAGAAGCCGCTACCTCCGGGGGTGGCAAGAAGAAAAAGAAGACCAACGACAAGAAGAAGCCGTCGGCCAGCACATCCAACGTTGCAGCTGCTGCAGCTCCGGGTGGCAGGGGGCCACACCCCGAGAAGCGACCTCGACCATCTTCTGAAGACGGTGGCAAACCCAAAGTGTGGTGTCCCATTCACAAAACGGGCAGCCACAGTTTGGAAGACTGTCGGGAGGTCTAAAACCTTGTCGAGCGCTACAGCAAGCGCCAGGAAGAATCTCCTTTCCGACAGAGGGAAGGAAAACGAAAAGTTGACGAAGCTCCGGCTGAAGAGGAGTTAGGGTTCTAGGATCCCAAAAAGGTCCTGAAGGCCGTCTACACCTCTGTCGACGATGATTCTGACGTCTCTGACAACGAGCGTCGGAAGACCATGAACACCATTTTTGGTGGATCATGGGATATCACCTTCCGTCGCGTCATCAAGACTATGCGTCGGGATATGGCCGCTGTAGCTCCTACAGTCAGGCCGGAACCTCACCGAAAGTGGATAGACATAGCCATCACTTTTGATGCTTCCGATTGTCCCTGAAGCATGGTTGGAGCAGGACAGTTACCCTTGGTGGTATCTCCTACTATCAACAACATCCAGCTCCACCACGTCATGGTAGATGGAGGTTTAGGGCTTAACCTCATCAGCTTCAAAGCTTTCACTAAGCTTCAGCTTCGACCTTCGGATCTCCACCCCTCTCGACCTTTCTCCGGAGTAGGTCCGGGGGCCATCAGCCCACTCGGAGCTATTACTCTCCCTGTTACCTTCGGGACACAGGAGAAGTATCGCACCGTGAAGTTGGTCTTTGATGTCGCTCAGATCAACTTACCCTTCAATGCCATTTTGGGTACACCTGCCCTGTACAAATTCATGGCGGCTGCTCATTATGGCTATCTGGTGTTGAAGATGCCAACGCCAGTAGGCGTTCTCCGGATCCGCGGAGATCGCATCGCCGGAGTAACTGCACTGGAAGAGCTCCATGCGCTCACCACGGCGCAAGAGGAGGATTCCAGGCAGGAGCAAGCTCCAAAACCCCCGAGCATCCGTCAACGAGGCTCGACTTCTGCACCTCGAGTGCAGCCAAGCGGCGACACCGACATTCCCGTCAAAGTCGTCCAAATTGGTTCCGATGTCGCTCAAACCACCCGTATATCGGGAGGATTGAACGACAAATAGGAAATCGCGCTCATCACTTTCCTCCGGGCTAACGTCGACGTGTTTGCTTGGCAACCGTCACAAATGCCTGGAATCCCTAGGGAAGTGATTGAGCACAATCTGAAGATCTACCCCGATGCTCGGCCTGTGCATCAGAAGCCTCGGAAGCAATCCGTAGAGCGACAAAACTTCATCTGACAAGAAGTGAAGAAGCTACTCGAAGCCGGATTCATCCGAGAAGTCTTCCATCCAAAATGGCTGGCAAACCCAGTCGTTGTGCCCAAGGCCGGCGGGAAGCTTCGGATGTGCATTGACTACACCACACTAAATAAGGCATGTCCAAAAGATCCATTCCCACTACCTAGAATAGATCAGATAGTGGATTCCACCTCCGGGTGTGAATTACTGTGTTTCCTAGATGCATATTCCGGATATCATCAAATCAGGATGTCTAGGGAAGATGAAGAGCATACTTCATTCATCACATTAGATGGATTATATTGTTACACAGCCATGCCCTTTGGTCTCAAGAATGCAACTTCAACTTTTGTACGAGCTATGTACAAAACTTTTGAAGAACTCATTAGAGACATAGTGTAAGTGTACGTCGATGACATCGTGGTCAAGGTCAGGAACAAGGAGTCACTCCTTGACACCTTGCAGGCTGTCTTCGACAAGCTGCGGGCCACCCGCACAAAGCTAAACCCAGACAAGTGTGTCTTCGGGGTTAGCTCTGGAAAACTTCTTGGTTTCCTGGTAAGTCACCGGGGCATAGAAGCTAATCCGGCGAAGATTAAGGCCATTGAAGACATGCGCCACCAACCCGCATCAAAGACGTCCAAAAGTTGACTGGATGTCTAGCAGCCCTCAGCCGGTTCATTTCAAGACTGGCAGAATGGGCACTCCCCTTCTTCAAGTTATTGAGGAAGTCCGAACCATTCCAATGGTCCGAAGAAGCAGAAAAGGCATTCCAGGAGCTGAAATAGTTCCTCACCACCCTACCAATTCTGGTACCTCCGAACCCTGGTGAGCCTTTATTGCTTTATATTTCAGCTACTGACGAAGTCGTCAGTATGGTTCTGGTTGCGGAGAGACCAGAACTACCCCATACTCAGGAATCCAGACCCCTCCGGGAGGGTCCGGAGGTTCCTGAAAGCGAGTCTGGGTCCCAGATCCCAGATTCGAATCCACAAGAAGTCGCTTCAGGAAACCTAGACCCCTTCGGGAGGGTCCAGGTCATTTCTGAGGAAGCTTCGAGTTCCTCCAGTCGGAACCCGGAGGTCCTTGAAGAAAATCCGGACTCCTCCGAGAGGATCCGGGTCAGTGAAGAGGAAGCTCCGGACCCCTCCGGGAGGGTCCGGACCATTCAGCGTCCAGTGTACTTCATTAGTGAAGTACTACATGATGCCAAGACTCGATTCCTAGAGGTGCATAAGCTACTCTATGCAGTTCTTATTGCCTCCAGGAAGCTTCGCCATTACTTCCAAGCTCACAAAGTCTCAGTGGTGACTTATTACCCACTTCGAGCAATTTTGCATAATCCCAATTCAACTGGGAATATTGCAAAATGGGCAGCAGAATTGGCTGAATTTGATCTTGAATTTATTTCAAGTCAAGCAGTCAAGAGTCAAGCATTGGCAGATTTTGTGGCAGAATGGACTCCCTCTCCATCAAATCCTGGGGGCCCCAGTGAGCAGAAGACGGAGCATCAAGCTCCAACCTTCACCGAGCCTCACTGGACCCTCTACTTCGACGGCTCCATGCAGAAGCAGGGGGCCGGAGCTGGAATTCTTCTCCTCGCACTGACTGGGGAGAAGGTGAAATACATGGTACACCTTGACTTCAAGGCAACCAACAACATGGCAGAGTATGAAGCACTCATCTACGGACTAAAGGTGGCACTGTCATATGGTGTCAAGCAATTGCTGGTCAAGGGAGATTCACAGCTCATCATTAAGCAGGTCAAGGGTGAATGCTCCTGCAATAATCTCCAGCTAGTTGCTTACCTCCTCGAAGTCCAGAGGCTTCAGAAGGACTTTGAAGTCCTAGATCTCCACCATGTTCAGCGCGCCCACAACGCTGAAGCCGACGAACTCTCGACAAAAGCGTCAACCGGAGCTCCGGCTCCTAATGGAACTTTTGTCCGGAGATTGTCAAAACCCACAGCTCAGTCTGCCGAACTGAGCGAAGGGGGCAAGATCAGCATACCGAAGCTGACGGTCCCGATGGCCCTATTACCATGGCAGCCATCAAGGGTCGTAAGTGCTGCCGGAAGCTCCGAGCTACCCAGCACGCAAGACTCAAATGCTCAAGTTAGTTCCGATGCATGGATCTCGGAGATCCGGAACTACTTGAAAGACAACATCCTTCCTGATGAAGATGTATCCGACCGGGTAGTTAGATTGGCTAAAAGATACACGTTGGTAGAAGGGGATCTCTACCGGCGCGATGCCAGCGGCATCCTAATGTGGTGCATCACAAGGGAAGAAGGCTGCGAGCTCCTCGCAGAAATCCATGGAGGCGAGTGTGGGAACCACACGTCTTCCCACATATTGGTTGGTAAAGCCTTTCGGCATGACTTCTACTGGCCTACAGCACTCCAGGATGCAACTGAGCTGGTGAAGAAATGCGAAGCATGTCAATTCCATGCAAAGCAAATTCACACTCCAGCTCAGCCCTTACAAATGATACCTCCTATATGGCCCTTCGCTGTGTGGGGGATGGACATCTTGGGACCTTTCCCAAGAGCCGTCGGAGGTTACAAGTTCCTGTACGTCGCCATTGACAAGTTCACCAAGTGGCCGGAAGCAACTCCAGTTGTGACAATCAACAAGCAATCTGCTATCAATTTTCTGCAGTCCATTGTATGCAGATTTGGAGTCCCAAACAAAATCATCACTGATAATGGGACCCAATTCACAAGCTCCGCATTCCAAGGATATTGCAAAGACCTCGGCATACAAGTTTGCTACGCCTCTGTAGCTCATCCATCCAGCAATGGCCAAGCCGAGAGAGCAAATGCTGAAATCCTTAAAGGACTTAAAATGCGCACTTATGAGCATTTGAAAAAACATGGAGCCAACTGGATCGAAGAGCTTCCGCCCACTCTATGGGCCAACAAGACATCTCCAAACCGGTCAACCGGAGAGACACCCTTCTTTCTGGTGTATGGAGCTGAAGCAATCCTTCCTCCGGAAATCACCTTGGGTTCACTCCGGGTCCGGACCTTCGACGAAGCCGCACAGAACCAGCTCCGGCGTGAAGACCTAGACCTACTTAAGGAGGGAAGGTGCCAAGCATCTGTTCAGAATGCCCGATATCGTCAAGCCCTACGGCGTTATCACCAGCGGCATGTACACAACCGACAGCTCGAGGAAGGCGATCTGGTGCTACGGAGAATACAATCCAGAGAACGGTTAAACAAACTCTCCCCCGGCTGGGAGGGGCCCTTCCGAGTGATTAAAGTATCCCATCCCAGAAGCGTTCGCTTGGCTACTGAGGATGGGACACCTCTCCGAAATCCTTGGAACATCGAGCACCTCCGGAAGTTCTACACTTAATACCACGGAGGTGAGTCTTGAGTAACTTGAGGTGTATGTTATAGAGTCATTGTACAGAGTCGGGTAGTCCCTCTGGGAGAGCAGCCGGACCTTTCCCGAAAGGTCCGCAAAGCTCATGCAACACTTGTCACAGTGTCAGGACTAAAAGTGCGGCTAACTACCCTGGGTCAAACGAGAAATGAAACACGCTTAGCCTGGTTCCGTACCCTAAGAGTGTACTTGTTTCCCCTGTACCCCGGACCTATAATAAAAGACATCTTCATGCAAAATAGACTCCACGTGCATTTATTTTGTACAGGCTCAACATTTTTATTTTTCTCTTTCTTGTCTATAACAAAGACGTGCAATTCTTAAGAAATTTTAGTTCGACCGGTTTATGTACGATTCGAGTTGTATTGTCAGTTCTTTTGGATTCAAATATCGTTCATGGCCAACTCGTCTGAAAGCCGCCAAGCCAACCTAGGGCTGGAGTGTGCTATCGACTTAGCCTGGTCAAGCACCCTAAGTACGCCACTCTACCTACACCCCGGCAGGCCGAAGTAAGGCGGGTCCATGGACAGTTGAATCTAGAAGAAAAGACAACGCATTCGGTTGTATTTAAAATCGCGTTTGACTTAAAGTCTTCTGGAGAATCGTAAGCCACGACGAAATTATAGACAAGGAATGAATTTTACTATTTTTCTTGGCTTAAGTGTGCAGGAAAAATAAAGTCTACGTTGGGAGGAAAGCCGGATCTAAATAAGCTCCGACTCCCCTAAGGGGGCCAGCCGTCGACACTAAATAAAAGATGGTGAGAAGACCCCGCAAATGGAGTCTGCTACCAACGAACTGAGTGTTGGCAAAGGTCACTGCCGGAGCTACTAAGCTCCGACACCCCGGAGGGTTAACTATCAATGCTCTACGCGTTGATAGAGACTATTGCCGGAGCTACTAAGATCCAGCGATAGACAATACCGGAGCTTCTAAGCTCCGACAGCCTCAGGGGGCCTTCACTATCGAAGACTTCGAACCTAAATTCTACAAGTTCGGAGCAAATGAGTCTTCAACAAAACACAATATCCTTTTGGTACATGAGTCTTCAGCAAAAGAGATGGTCCTAGACCCTATGGAAGAATTGGGCGACCTTCTGGGCAACCTCCGATACGCTGGCTAGGGTAGCTTCACCTTCTCCTTCGACGGGGCCTTCAAGCACCGGGTCCAGAGGAAATTGGGAGTTCCGGCTGGTGTAGCATGTCAGCACATACTCTGCGACGTTCTTCGCCAGGGATTGCCCCTCAACCTCCAGCTGGTCCGCGATGACATCGCCCACCTTGGAGAGCTTGCTACCTGCTGCGCTCAACGCCTGCAGTGCTAGGTCCGGCTCCGGCTCCGGATCATCCGGGCGCACGGGGCTGAAACCCATCGGTGTCAGCGCGTCGTTGGCCTTGCCCAGGAACTCCCAAATCTGTAGGGAGTCCGCAGTCCTCAAGCCCTTCATCTCTTCCAGGGATCTCCTGGCCGCCGTCAGTTCGGAATTCTCACGCGCGAGGCGCTCAACTTCTTTGGCGTTTTGCTGAATCTTTTCAGCAACCCGCCTTTCGAGTTTTCTGAGCTCCTCCTCCCGGAGGTGGATCTTGTTCCGGCGGTCAACCAGGTCCTTCTCCCTACCCCTCACTTTCTTCTCCCGGGCAGCAAGGGCACACTCTTGTTCGTAGAGTTCCTGCCCTCGCACCCATGTCTTCTCCTCTTCCTCTTGGCAGCGCTCTTCCAATTTCTTGGCGCGCTCCTCGAGGCCCTTATCAGCCAGAGCTACTTTCTCGGCGATCTCCTATTCCCTCCTCAGGACATCATCCCGCAGCTCAAGGAGTTTCTGCTCTTCATCCTCGAGCTGTTTCTCCCTCTCTTCAAGTGCCTCTCGACGCTTGATGAGCGCAGTGTTGATAGCCTCAAGCTACTCATGGCGTGCATCGGCTGCATTATTGGCTGCTTTGGCCTGATCGTAGATCTCCCGGGATTGAGCGTCGAGGGCACGAGTCATACTCTCCCTGTCATCCAGCAACTTGCCCCAGTACTCCAGGCGGATCTTCTCCCGTTTGATCCACTCCTTGTCATCCGCTAGCCTCGACTGCGCCAGCTTGGTCTCGAAGTAGAGCTGATTACGCCACCGCCTAAGGATTTGGCGCTCCTCTTCAAGAGCCTTGCTGTTGTGGAAGAAGGCCAGTTGGACTTGACGCAGACTGGAACATGCATTGTCAATGGACAGTGACAACGGGATGGGTTCCGGACCTGCTGGGGTCTCCTCCGCTGGTTCCAACGGGTCTTCAGATACAAAAATTGGGTCCCACTCCACGAGAGTGGACCCCTGAGTTTCCAAGGCACTAGGGCCGTCCTCCGGGATGGCCTCAGTCGCCATCGAAGAAGGCCCCGCCGCCAAGTCTTCGTTCACCCCCTCGGGCAGGGGACCAGCGACTTCGCTTGGGCACTCCGGCTCGGCTGCAGGTACCTCCGACGTCGTCGCTTCCGAAGCAGGAGCCGCTACTGGCTCCAGTCTGGGTACCTCTTCCGAGGGAGGCTTGAGCTCCGTCACCTCTTCAACAACCGGCTCAGGAGCCGGAAGATCTTTAACTTCGACCGGCCCTGTGACCGGAGTTCCAACAATGATTGGCTCAGCAGCCGGTGCTTTGGAGGTAGCCGGCCCAACTGTCGGAACTACCTCGGTTTCCGGCTCGCATGCCGGGGCTTCAACCACCTCCGGCTCAACCGTCGGGGCTTTGACACTTTCCGGCTCAGAGGCCGGGATTACTACTTCCTCCGGCTCAACAGCCGGAGCTTCCATCATTGTAGCACCAGGACCCGGAGCTTCAACCTCCGAGACAAGTGCCGCTGGCGCATCTTCACTTCTGTGGTCCGGCGCTACCACGGGAACTTCTGGGGATGAGTCGAGGTCCATGACCACGACAGCCGGCGCCGGAGCTGTCGCAGCTTCAGCCACCACTTGGGGCGGCACCAGGACAGGAGCAGAAGCTCCCACCCTCACGGCCTCAGACACTGTGGCTGGGGATGGAGCCTCACTCCCCTTCTTGGGAACGCTGCAGATGATGAACGAACAAAATTAACAAACAGTTGCTACAATTAAAATAATTGTCCAAGGTAGAGATTAAAAATTACCTTGGGAGGCTTCCGCAGCAGCTTGCGCGGAACCTTTGTCCCGGGCGTTCTGGGCTGGCCATAGTCGGCGTAGAGGCTCCGGAAGGCCCCCTGGGACTTGTCGCAGCCACGAGCGTTTCCGGGTCGAGGCTCTCCTCGATCGGGAGGAACCCCCGGACCTGGAGGCCACCACCGGCCCAGGTGCCGGAGTCGCGTGCCCGGAGCTAACACCCTGGGAGGATCCCACCGCGGGAACAGAGGCACTCCGGGAGGACCCCACTGCAGGAACGGTCTCGTTCCGGGAGGACCCCATTACGGGGACAGTCGCCACGGTGGTAGAAGACCTTCCCGTCCAGGGAGAAGGAACCGAGGCGGAAGTAGCGGGCCTGACGGACCTTCCGTCGGCATGCTGCAGCTTCCTCTTCTGGCTCTCTGGTTCATCCGCCAGCTCCTTGCCCTTGCCGACGACCTCGACCCTTGGCTTTGGGGCAGGAGCAGAGCCATCTTCGGGCATTCCGGGGATCGCCACCCCGGTGGTTGATCTTCTCTCAACGACACCAAGGTCTTCAAGTACGGGCATCTTTCGCCGGAGCTCCCTGCTGAACTCCACTTCCACGTTCAGGGGGAGGAAGGCCGACGCGGGAGTCAAGTCCTCACCGTCGACATCGATGTCGTGCTGGAATTTCTTGAGGTGGAACTCCAAGGTTTTCCCCACCATGTTGGACTTCAACCCGGTCTCGACCCGGTCGTCGTCCATCACGTTGTTGAGGGCCCAAGCGAGTTTCTCCCTCCTCTTCAGCGGCGCCCACCTGTTGACCAGGAAATTGCAAAATACCGCCTGAGGAGTCAATCCTCCCTCCACGCATTGGCGGATCCTGTTCAAAGCAGGGGTGAAAGCTTCCGCCACCACCGGAGCTTCACTCCAGATCGTCGTGTCGATGCCGGGCAGACTATCGGGCAGCTCCAGCCTCTCGTGCTCCTCCACCCTGACGACTATCCAGCCTTTCTTCCAGTCATCCCACTTCCCAGAAGGAAACGACCGGAGGTACTTGAATGGGCACTTCTTGCGCTTCACGAAGTAGTAGAAGCCAAGGTACTCATTGCTCCGGCCAGTGGTGTGTATGGTGAAGAAGGTCCGGAAGAGTTCAATGCAGGGGGGGATGCCCACCCACATCTCACAGAAGTGGACGAAGATAGACACGAGGAGAATGGAGTGAGGGCCAAGGTGATATAACTGCAGACCATAGAAGTCTAGCAGCATCAAGAAAAAGGCGGGATCAATCCCACCATGGTGTACGAGGAAAAATACACCATTTCGCCGGCGTGCTCCTTCTCGAAGGGGAGCTCTCCGCCGGCACGGACTGAGCGGTTGAAGAAGTCCGAGGACCACCCCATGAGGGCCCGGACCTTCTTCAAATCGTCGTCAGTCTTCAAGCGACTCTCGCGAAGACCCAACTCCATCGCGGCACGGCTAGGCAAGAGAAGAAGAGCGAAGCACGAGTTGGGAGTTTGAGCGCAAGATCAGATGAGAGGCGTAAAGAACTCCCGACGGTGCGCGCTTTCCTTCTTAAGTAAGCCCTCGCAACACTTGGACGGAAACTGCAAGGAAGTCGAAGATATCATTCAAAAATTCCACCCAGTCGACGACAAGAGGGCCCGGGACCACCCCGACGATCAAGTCGAGGCTCTTACCCAGGCGAACGGTTGTCATCACGAGGCGGGAAACCCAAAGGCGGCGGCCTGACAAGGCGCGCGGAATCGATACCGTTTTCGTATCGGGAACCAGCGACCTTCAATTGCGTGAGATCCGCACGTCAAAGATCTCATCTGCCGCACGAGGTGCGCCACGCGGTGGGGATCTAACTATAAATCCCTGCTAACTGCACCTTCAAAGACCCTTGAAGACTCAGTTCAAGAGTCGCGAGGATGGACCCACCTCCGGCGGAATGACTTCACCCCAATGATCTTCCCCGGAGGTAGGTCCAGGGGGCCACTGTCGGTACCCTAGAAACCGTACACCCCTTGAGGTTATAAAGATCTCAAAGGAAAATCATCTACTTGGTTCGAAGACCCTCGAAGGCCCACATGTCATACATAACCGTACCCGCTTCTCCAACATGGTTAATCCCTAGGTCGCCACGTGTACTGCCAAACCGGAGCTACCGCCCACAAGGGGGAAGCTCCGGACCATGTACCGAAATGGCACCTCCGGACTTAACCCCAGACCGAGAGAAGCTCCGGACCTGACACGTGTCAGGTAGCCCCGGAGCTACCTGTTTCCCACAGCAAGCTCCGGAGCTGCCACGTGTCCAATCGTCGGATCTTCAGCTTCTAACCTTCGGAAGACCCCGCACGGCTCCGGATCTTCAAAGGAGAGCCAAGGACTTCAAGACCTGATTAAGTGTCATTAACGCCATATTAATGACACTTAATGGACGATCTTAACACCAGTAACAATGCTGTCAAAGCCCGTTACAGGGTCATTAAGAGTAATTAAACGTGTATCAATACTAGTAACCGCCGGGGCCACATGTCGGGCCAGGCTAACATGTAACGGCCTGCCCTTGTACTATAAAAGGACAGGTCAACGATACACGCGGGACACACGCCATTGACGCTCAACACAAGCTAAAACAGCTAATACAACACCAACACCTCTGTGGAGTAGGGTATTACGCTCAGGCGGCCCGAACCACGTAAACTTTTGTGTCTCCTGTGTCAATTCCTACTCACCTTCTTGAATCTCCGCGCGCCCATACCGAACATCAAACTCCTCTATAACTTTAGCAGTGTAGGGAGATCTGCCAGTTCCAAACCGCCGACAAAAACCTACAATGGTCCCAAGTTGGCGAAACTGTATACCTCCAGGATTGTATGTTTACATGGAGTTCCTAAGAAGATCATCTCAGATCGAGGCACTCAATTTACCTCAAGATTCTGACAGAAGTTGCATGAATCAATGGATACCCGTTTAAATTTTAGTTCGGCGTATCATCCTCAGACTGGTGGTCAGACAGAACGTACCAACCAGATATTAGAAGACATGTTAAGAGTGTATGCTCTAAAGAATAGCCAAAGTTGGGATAAGAATCTGCCATATGCCGAATTCTCTTGCAACAACAGTTATCAAGCCAGCTTGAAGATGTCTCCTTTTGAAGCATTGTATGGGTGGAAATGTAGGACACCGTTGTTTTGGAATCAGACTGGGGAAAGTCAAGTTTTTGGGTCTGATGTATTGAAAGAGGTTGAAAGACAGGTACAAGAAATTCAGAAGAATCTAAAGGCAGCCCAAACAAGACAGAAGAGTTATGCGGATACTCGAAGACGTGATCTAACATTTGAGGTTGGTGATTTTGTGTACCTGAAGGTATCACCTATGAGAGGGTGGAGAAGATTTAAAGTAAGAGGCAAGTTGTCACCCCGCTACATTAGTCCGTTCAAGATACTAGAACGACGAGGTGAAGTGGCTTATCAGCTGGAGCTTCCGCCACACTTGTCAGATGTACATAATGTATTTCATGTGTCACAACTTAAGAAGTGTCTGAGGGTGCCTGAGAAACAGTTACCTATGGAAGCAGTTGATGTACAAGAAGATTTGTCTTATGTGGAACAGCCTGTCAAGATACTTGAAACATTAGAAAAGGTTACCAGAAACAAAGTCATTCGCATGTGTAAAGTGCAATGGAAACATCACTCGGAAGCAGAAGCAACATGGGAAAGAGAAGAAGATCTCAAGGCCGATTTCCCTCATCTATTCTCTTAGGACATTCGAATCTCGAGGGCGATATTCCTTTTAAGGGGGGTAGAGTTGTAACACCCATATTTTATGTAAATAAAATTGATCAAACCAATGTACATTCTAGTATGCATTTTTGTGTGAATTTTGAAGTTCAAACGTGTAGCAAACGTTGAAATTTGAATCTGAAATCAAATCAAAAGAAAAGAAATGAAAAAGAAAAAGAATAAAAACCCCTGTTGGGCCAAAACCCCGACCCCGGCCCATCTACCCCCTCTTCTATCCCGCGGCCCAGCCAACCCCTCCTTCCCTATTCTCTCTCTGCCGCCAGGACCCACCTATCATCTCCTTCATCGAGCAACCGTCGCCCTCTCCTTCCCGCGCCGCGCCGCGCTGTGCCAACTCCCCCCTCCAACCGCCTCACCCCACGCCGATCCACCACGGGGAACTACCCCACACACGCGCCATCAACCGCCGCCCTTCTCCCCCTATTAAATCAGCTCCTCCCCCTCTCTTTCTTCTCCCTCCGCGCCAAAACCTAGCTTCACCCTCGCCGAGGTTCGTCGCGCCCGTTCCCGGCTCTTCGGCAGTTGCCTCTCTCTCCATTTTCCACTAATCGGCTTGCCTTGGCTCTAGGAACGCGCCAGGCAAAAATTCGCGGAGGAATCACCAAGGATTCGTCGAAATCGACGGGAGCAGCCGCCGTCCACCGCAAGCTCTCGTCGTCGACCCTTCTCCGACCGATTTCGGACTCCAAAACTCTCCTAGGTGCGCTCCCCTTCTCCCCCTCTTTTGTTTCATGCTAGCAGCACGTTGATTAGGCATATATTTAGCCGATTTGGCTTAGCGCCGGCGAGGTAACCACCGTCGGTCGCCGCGCAAGGCGCTGGCGCCGGTGCCGAAGCGACGTGGCCCGATCCCAGCCTTCGGTTGGGGATCAACGGCCAAGATTAGAAGGCCGTAACAGTTCGACCATTTTAAATCCCGTGCGTCCATTTAAAATCCAACGGCCCGCATTCAATTAAATTTTCCCGCCCCCGCTTTTGCACCGAAGCCCCTGGATTCTTGCGGGCTACCCCCTGGGTTCTGCTGGAATTCAAGTCTAGCCCCTAGAATTGTCAATCTAACCCTAGACTTTCTAGAATTGTATTTAATCACTTAATTAAGCAATCTAGCCCCTGAGAATTTGTAAAATTATTGATTTAACCTCTGTACAGTGTAGGAAAATTACCAGGAAGTCCCTGAGGCTTTATTTAATTGCTGAATATTGTTTATAGGAGTATTTAATGTGTAAAAATTAGATAAAAATGGTAAATAAATATAAAAACAGTAGGAAAAATTTGTGTAAAGGGTTTTATTGCTGTAATAAAATTTTAAAGTGCCAATAAAATATATTTTGACCATGAAAAATTTATTAAAAATGTTTAAAATACATTTTGGCCATAGAAAATTCAATAAAAATGATTTTAGGCCATAAATAAATCCTAAAAATGTAAGATAAATATAAAATGCATATTTTGGATATGTAAAATAATAAATGCTTCATAGGGACACATTAGTATAAAATTTTATGCTTTTGTGTATGTTGTGATGTCATGTATTGTGTGCTCTTTACTTATTTAGCTTTTATTTCTTCTTAACATGCTTGGGCAATATATTTAGAGTCGTACTACGACCCCAACTTTAATCTCCAAGACCAAGACTTCACCAACAGTCAAGTCTTCGAAGAAGGCAAGTGCCCTTGACCATCTTGTACCAATTTTAGGATTTTAGATAGATGCATGCGAAATAAAATGATGTCCTATTTCATGTTACATGCCTTGTTCTATATAATTCCTTGTCACCTGATTTGAGTTGGGAAGTAGATAGGTATTAATTATGCTTAGCCATGCTTAGACATTGGGAATGAGATTTCATACAAATGTGACATGTAAAACTTTATAATTACTTTAATTGTGATGGTCACACAATAGTAGTGGATAGGAATCTGGTGGTTGGATAGTTTTGGCATTGTGCAGTTTGCACAAGACCCGAGATTGGCTTTGGCACCACCGAATTCTAAAGACCGGTTTGTGGAGGAAGCCACTAAGCTTTATAGTACCACCAGGAGACTGAGATGGAGCAGCTTGGTCAAATAATTAGGTTTCTCCCGATGAAATGCTAGTAGTTGGATGGTGTGGAGAATGATGCAGGGGTACTGCTCTGGGAACCGCAAGACTCAAGAGGGGGCTCTGAGGCGGAGGGTTACTCCGGAAATGCCTAAGTGGTGGAAACCTTAGAGGGCTAGCACTAGTTAGGAGTACCTTTGTAAAGATCATGTAGTGATCTCCTTGCCTCACACCAAAGGAAGTGTGTAATATGGTTAGCTACCACGGGCATTCAGGGAGGTTCACTTAGTCCACATGGCAACAGGGGATGAAATCACTGCTTGTGGGTAAAGGGTACACTCTCTGTAGAGATTTGGTAAAACTGTCATGACAGACGTGCTCACGGACAAGAGCGGCTTGGGGCCAGTTCATAATTAGCTTATGGTTGAGAAATGGTGGTTATTTATGATTCAAGTTACAATTATCATTATTAATATGTGTTGGATTATTTCTTGAATTATGATATTGATAATTGAAAGCTAAGGTTAGGTTCTAAACATAGTGCTTAAGCCATAATTGGCCTACCATTGTTCTAGCCAATCATGTCATTCTCTTACCACATTTGCTGAGTACTCTATGTACTCAAGCGTTTACTTTTCCATTAGAATATGAAGAAGAAGCGGCACCAGAAGACTTCTTCGTCAACCCGGAGGACTTGGTCTAGGCTGGCGATCCTTCGCGCGACTGCTTATGAAGATGATCCCTACTTATCTATTTAGCCTTCCGCTGTAGTTTGAACTTTGTGAATTGTTTAGATGATGTAAATAGGTTTGTGATGTGTATTTGTAGACATTCGAGTCGTATTGTAAGACTATTTATGTACTCGAACATGGCTATGTAATGATATTTCACTTTCGTCAACGCATGTACGATTCAACTGATCCTGACGTACATGTGATTAACGTCTGTTCATCTTTACTATGACCGAGCGTGACAATATCAGCACTCGTTCTTCTAAATTATATTATATCATCTATACTTTCACCATCTTCTATATTTCTAGTTTATTCATTTTACAACCTCTACTCTATGTTTACAATATTTTATTTTATATTTACAATTTAAAATTTTTTACAGTATATTACTGCAGATGGTCTAACGTTTTTTTTTTTCATTTCCACTTGCTGTTTTTTTCTCTGACTCCCGCTCGCTCTGTTTTACTCTGCTTTTCGCTCTCCTGCTGGAGTAGCTTGTACCCTTGTACCCTCCTCGGCTCCTCCCTTCTCTTTCCCCGCCCCTTCCTCCTGCTTCGGAGTTCGGATTCCCGCAGCCAGTCACAAGCCACACTCCCTCCAAAACCCTAGCCACCTCCTCCCGCATCGCATGGCGACCCCCGCGCGCCCGCCCGCCGCCTCAGTCTCCGGCTCCTTCCCGCTGCCCCCGGACGCACACTACTCCTTCGACCAGCAACGCCGCCGCGAGGTACTTCTTACCTGCTCGCTCTCCGGGCGGTCCCTTCCCTTGCGATCCGTTTTTTTTCTCTCTCTCTCCCCTCTCCCTTTCCTCGGGGCTCTGCTCTGACTATCACAGAGCGGCCGGTGTGGCGGGGAGCAGGACGACCGGATGGCGCGGACCCTCGTGGGCGCCTACGCCCACCAGCAGGGGCAGGGAAGCTACCCCAGGGACGCCGTGACGGCGGCCGTGGAGGAGTGCATGCGGAGGCAGGCCGACGCACTGCTGCACTCGCTCGACAGCATCGGGGGCAGGCTCTCGCAGCTGGAGCTCTACTGCTACAAGCTCGAGAGGTCCATCGGGGAGCTGCGCAGCGGCGTCATGGACTACCACGGCGACGCCACCGCCAACTTCCGCTGCATCGACAACAATATCAGACAGGTGCGTCCCTGCTCTGCAAAAATGCTGATGGATCCAGGTGCACCAATTAATTAGCTTCATCATCTGGAGTATTTAATGCTACTATTTTATTAGTAATAACACGTTTGAATGTATGATTATGCTTGAAGACGTAACAGTAGTATTCATATTTTGTTTTACTACTTACCTTTGGTGCGGATGATAGCGTCACTTATTTGGCATATGCCAAAAGTACCGTGATAACTAGATCTACATTTTGGCCGACAGGTCCAAAAAACCGTGCAGATTCTTCAGGATAGACAAGATTTGGCTGAAGCTCCAAAAGACCTAGCCAAACTCCAGATACCGCATGAGATCTCTGCTCAAAGGAGTGAAGCCACTGCTTCTTCAGCGCTCGGGGCAAGGGAAAATGACCACAACTCACATGTTGCGAAACATGAGGCTACTCTTGTGCCGCTGCACCAAGTTAATGGGATGCACTCTCATGCTGTGCAGGTCCAGGGTGGCAATGGGTATGTTCTGCAGCAGCTCATGCCTGTGTCTTTGGGCACGCAGCATGATCAGCAGCAGGTGAACCAGACTCCTGTGTACTATACACAAAGTCAGGACCATGCTAAGTCCTCAGAGAGCAGACGAGTTGAATCTGTAGTTCAGATGGTGCAGCATGATCAGCAAAGGTTGAACCAAGCTCCTGTGTACTATGTGCAAAGCCAGGATCATGCTAAAAAGTGCACCGAGAGCAAACCAGTGGAGTCTGTAGTTCAAGTTGTACAGCCACTTGTTCAGAATCCTGAAGCCAGGATTGTGGTCGAGCTACCTCAGAAGTCTAGTCAACCAACTGAACTATACTCTCAAGCTCAGAATCAGAGGCTACAGATGCCGACCCAACAGGTTGATTCACATACATGGCATGCGCAGCAGTCCATGGTGCAACAGCAGCAATACATTATTCAGCAAGTTCCGCGACATACGACGCCTGAACAACAGTCGTCATCTCCTCAATCTCAGAGTGCTCCACAGGGCACTCTCTTGTATCCTGCGTATATTTCTCAGAAGCCTGCCATTCCTAACACTGAACCAATTTCAAGAGGTGTGGCTCTGCAGCTTCCATACTCTTCATCTCATCAAAAGCATCATGAAGTTGCTCATCCTGTCTACGGTCAAGCCAACACAATTTTGCTTCCAGTGGCAGATCATAATATCCAACAACAACAGCTGCAGTCACTGCAGCCACACAGCCACGGTCCCTGTCCACCTCAACAAAGCAAACCCAATCAGTACAGCGTTGCATCTTATGCTGTTCAAGGAAACAGCCAGACCTACAGCTCCACGTACAAGAACGCCTCTAACTGCCCCACAGCTGTTGTGCCTCAGCCTCCGGCTACTCCAGTGGTGTTTCATCATTTAGGACCACATGTCGTGCACAATCATCCATTTGGAAACATGGTTGAAACAGGCAGTGTAGTAGGGTATCCATGGGACCAGGTGGAGACTCTCCCGGTGGTGACAGCAGCCCAACAAGTGGACTCCAGTGTCATGGTTGATAAGCTCAATGCTGGTAGCAATGTAACATCCCCACGCGAGTGGGCAGCATAGTGCAGTATGCGCAATCATATTGGGGAATTGCGTTGCTTCCACAATATGTTATGGTATGTACCATGGTTTGAAGCTTATTAGGTCTGTGGTCCAAATCTGACCTTTTTTTAACAGCAATTAGCCAAGATATCAGAACAGAACCTTCTACCTATTTTCTTGCTGGAGGGTTGATCTGAAAATAAAATCCTAAAATATTTGCCCCTCTTTAGTTCATAAATAAACTAGAGAGTGACAAATATTTTAGAATGTAGGGAGTAATTGTTGGCATATGTCCCACTTTTAATGGACATCTCCATGTAACCGTTGATGATTGAATTATGTGCCTTTTTGATATGAATATATGACGAGCTTACATCTTGTTGGATGTTGGCGACTGGCCTAGAACGTTGGTTTCAGCTTTTCTTTCAGCCATCTCGTTCGAGTTGGTTTCTGTGTATCCGAAGTTGCTTAAAATTTTAGAAACTACCCTTCTCTGATTCAATCTACTTTGTTTAGCATGATCTAAAATATTTTAAGTTGGTGGACAATGTTCACTGCATAACTCATATTTCTTCAAGAGCGATGCTCAGAAAATCCAGTTAGAATTAGAGCAGGATAATACGACGTTTGGAATTGCAAAGTTCCCTACACTACGGATCTGCATGAAGCTATAAATGAAAAAAAAAGATGAAAATTCATCTGAAGACAAATTAATTTGATGGTTTCCTCTTGATCCGTGGACCCTTTATGGGCTAGCGCCACTAGCATTCAGCTCCAGCAAAGCAGATACTGTATCAGCTGGCTACGGTAGTGGCGACTAGGTTTGACGTTTAGTTGAGTTTCCTCTATATAAATAGGGCAATTGTGTATTTAGGAGTCAAATAAGGAAATAGATATTAAAGACTATTTAGAACCATCAAGAGAGAACGAGTTAGTAGATCTATTTTGCTAATTATCCTTAAATAATTTCAGCTATAACATCTTAGTATTCAGAGTCAACCTATATATGCAGCTTCTACCATCAAACTTCAAATCCCACACAACCCGCCCACTGTTCCAATCTAACCATAAAAGCACAAAAGATTAAAAAGATTAGTAAACAGATCAGAGAGATTCTTACACAGCTCAAGAAAAATATTGGCATATGCCCCCAATCAATCTGCAATACTATGCAAGTGGTTCACACCGACGTGAAAAAATCAGCCTATACGTTAAGAGTTCCTGACCTGTGTACGTTCCTCCGTCGTGGCGGTCTCAAATCCCGATCTAGGGTACACAATTGCCCCTAGGGTCCACTTAACTGAACAGTTTATTCTGCTTACTTGCACATATCCCTACATTGCAGTGAGACCTTAATTTTGTGCACCTAAATTATTCCAGAATTCTTCTAATAAAAAATATCTCAGAATTCCATCAAGCGGGATCTTTCTTGGCGGGAATTTTTTTATTTTAAACCTATTTTAAATAATTTCATAATAATAGTCACTAACTTTTTTATTACAAATCTAGCCACCTAGACGCCCTATAATAGGGCGACTGAGAATGTGCCAGCCACGTGTCGCCTGGTAACTGGGCGACGACCAGGTCAGCATGGGTCGCGACTGCCACCTCATTCTTTTAATGACGTGGCAGTCACATTAGCACAGGTCGCCTGACTTATGGGCAATTGACTGACGTGATCACCACGTCAGCCGACATATTATTCCCTTGTTTATTTTGCTAAAAATATTACACTATGAGATTTGAACTCACAACTTCAAGGATTATACTATGCTGCTTTATCAATTGAATTAAAGAATTTGAGTGAAGAAAATCTATTAAGTTTTTATTTAACCCAACTTTGAATTTGAGATCTTACATTGAAACTTGTGACTCTGAATTTGAAATTCTAACAAATTTAGAATTTTGAATTACAGGTTTTTCAAATTTGAAATTCAAATTCAAAACTAATTTCAAATTTGTCAAAATTTTAAATTTCATTTTTAAATATTGAATTTAATTTCGAATTTCAAAGTTGAAATTTGATCATTGACGTTTTAAATTAAATTTCAAATTGAAACTTTAGATTTCATAAAAATAAATTTGAATTTGGATTTTCAAATTAAAAAACCATATTGAAATTATATTTCAATTGGAAACTTGAGATTCATCAAAAAAAATATTTGAAATTTCAAACTCCAAGTTTGAAATTAAGTTAAAATCTGAAACTTGAGATGTCATCAATATTTTTTAACTTCAAATTAGAAAAATAGATTGAAATTCGTATTAGTTTTGAAATTCATAATTCCACAATTGTTAAAAACATCATTTCTTCAGCGATGGATTGAGTATTTGATATTTAGATGTCGATGCACTGCTTCCTCGCTGCACTAACAACCGAAATCATACTATTTCGTGCTATCAACATCTTTGGCTACCCACTTGCACTATGCTATCTAGAGTTGCTGTGCTATCTCCACGCATTTTATACCCGACTGTCCTTACAAAAATGTAATAATCAGTGTGGAAGCTTCGCAGCTACGATTCAAAATTTAATCTGTAGAACTATGTTGACCCGGACGAGCACGTTTACATCTTTATGGAACATGTTCCGGTTTCAGCAAGAAGCAACGCAGATTCGTTTTACGAATCCACCGTGACGTTGGAATAACTGAATAAAAGTTCCATGGAGCGACAGGCTCCTAAGCTCACCCGTAGTGGTGTAATATAAAGAGTATTAGATTGTAGACATATTGAAAATGTAGAGTGGATGTACAGAGTAAATATACTAGAAATTTAGAAGACATATTGAAAGTATAGAATATAGAGCAAGTGTAGAGTATTGAATTCCATCTGGGTCACTGAGCGGAATTCCACAGCAGTAGTGGTTCAAACAATGAATATAGAAGCCAGATCAAGGAACCACACAAACCTATGGTTGAACCGCAGCATCTGATCTTTCCTATGTTTCTGGCCACACTGAAGTGGTTTACAAGGTTTTGCACTTCAACATTCTTTTTTTTTTAACACAGCACAGGTGCCATTTTGACATCGTCCTGTATAGAAGATGTTACAGCTATTGTGCATCCTCTTGGTACAAACACAATGCACCACGAGTTAATAGTCAAGGATTTGCTGAATGATGAAACTGATAAAAAGAACCGCAAAGGTACAACAGCCAGCATAAATTAAGCTGTATCATGACCAGGTCAACTTTGCTTTTTTACTGAAACAAAGAAGAAAGCGACTACGTTTCCAGAGACGCGACCCTGCCTTTAGAGTCAGATCCACCAAAACCTGGTGGAGCACTATCATCTATGCAAACTAGGCAGGGCTAAGCATACAACTAGCACAAATCTCAGGGACCTTCTTCGAACATTCAGTCCCCAAATAGAGATGAGAGCATCAGGCCTTGAACAAAGGTTGCTCTGTCAGTGGCTTGTTGCCGCTTTTGTTCCCTTTCCTCGCTCGTGAGAGACGGGTCAATACTGTCATCCAAAAGAAACCAAAAGTTTAAGTTCACGTATTTGATATACAAAGATTTTAAGCATGTCTTTGAAACTTGAAAGCACATCACTGGACATAATTCAAAAGTAAAATTAAAGAACTTCAATGAGATGGAATCTCGTTTCAAATGGATGAAACGTGCATATCCTTTATTAGTGATGGGTGTTCTCTGATTCTTGCTAAATCTATTGCAGAGATGTTGATGATGCTAATAACTTTTATCTCGGTAATTCCATCTCAGTGTAAGATTGTGTTAATTGAAGGGAAAAGTTTGTGCATGTGAACTATCATATGCAACTCCTAACCTCAGCTAGGCAACAGCTTATATCAACAACAAAGGTACAGGGACCTAAACTTTGCAACAAGATTGAAGAATCGTAGAAAGAAGAATAGCAGTAGCAATATCGATGTTGTTTTCAAAGGACATGCAATCAGTTTATAAAATAGCTACAAAATTTGGGTAGCATTTCATTAGCCTTACTAAGAACAAAATATTCATAAACCATAAGGTAGAGATATTAAAGTCGTACTAGGAGCAAGATATATACCTTGATTCCCAAGGATGAGGTGGAACCTCCTTACGCACTGAGACACCATCTGAAATAGATGATGGTGGTTTGGATGGCTCTGGTGTATCTGATGTTGCAAAGCTCAGCCCAAATGACGAAAGCAGAGGATCACTAGAAATGTTTGTAGTCGCTGTGTTACTTGATTTCTGACTATGACGACCCCCTAGAAGTGCCTGTAAATGAGTACCACGTAGATCTCGGCTCAGTAAGGAAATTGCATTGCGGTCCGGAATAATATATCTGCGGGATCTGTGTCCGTTCTGTAAATGGCAAACAAAAATGGGGTGTCAGAAAGAGTTTCAAATTTGAACAATAACATTATTAAATCAGAGGGAGGGAGAGAAGGCGGAGAACCTTGAATAAGTAACCATGTTGCATAGTGATATGGTTAAGCATATCTCTTGTAATCTTCTGCGAGCAAATGGGGCAGGGCTGAAATGGGAGTAAAAGGAAAATGAGAAGAGAGCAATCTCTGAAAACAGTCAAATGATACAACACAAGAAAAAGCAGTACAAGGTGTTCCAATTTGAATATGACTCGAGTGAGTTCCAGGCAGGTTGATGAAAAGAGTCGTTACTCTTGGCTATCAGAAGTGTGTTGTTAAAATCTCTGATGATCAAATCACTTAATCTAAGGAGTGAGTTGACACTATCCTCATTACAAGCAGGAATTTTTTTAGGGCTACTTTTAATTTAGTGGGCATTTAATCAGGTTTCTGGAATTCTAGATCATTTGGGCTTTTGCATGACTTTCAGGTGTTGTATATCAACCGGCCTTCTGCAAGACTTTCAGGTGTTCTAGATCATCCGACATTTTGCATGACTTTCAGGTGTTCTAGACAAAGCCAAACTGGATGAACAATACAGGGTGCACCATGACGAAGCGTAACATATACCGTGCAATCATTCGGGGATCACCCTACTCCCAAATCACCCAAAGGACCCCCGACAAGTTAAAAATCACAATCACAACACATAGACGGGGCTTCTGAGCTTATTCATTCATCAAGCCAACCACCCCCTCCGTGATCTTCAGCATTCCCTCAAGCTCTAGTGGCGAAGTAACCATGAAAGATATAGTTTTGTGCATCACGTATTCACATCAAAGGTTCTCAGTTCACAGCAGTAGGAGAGTCCTCTAGCTAATGGCTAGGCGGAGGCAGCGAGCTGACTGACCGCGGCATGGGACTCGTAGGGGTGATCCTCCTCGAGGTGGACGCAGAGGGACGCGACGTCGTGGTCCTCGTAGCAGTAGGGGCAGGCGACATCCGGCCACGCCAGCTCCCCCAGCTCGAGCGCCATCTCCATCTCCATGTCCCCGTCGCCCTCCATCTCCATATCCATCTCCGCGTCTTCCAACCCCATCCCTGGCATATCTGCGCCCAATCCAAACACACACGAATCAGTACCAAGAATCGTTCCGCGCGACCGCAGATGGAGGAGCCGGAGCCGAGACCGGGCGGGCGGCCTCACCGTCGACGTGGCCGAGCTGCGCCGCGTAGTACCGCTTGCGCGAGATCCAGTGCTGCGAGTCCATGGCTCGATTCGGTTTCCTCCTACCCTTTGCTCGGGCCTCTTTCAATCGCCAGGCAGGCAGCTCCTGCTGAGCTTCCTCTTCCTCCCCTCTTCTTGCTCGAGCTAACCACGCTCCCGTCCCCCTCCGACAGAAGCAGCAAGAATCGGAGCTGAGCTGAGCTGAGCTTGCCCGGCGAGCGAGACGGGTTTGACCCGGTGCCTGCCCGTCCGGATGTTAACTTCTTTCACAAGGAAGAAAACTTCTTGCGTAGCTCGCCGGCTTCCTGGTTCTGTGGTCTGGACCTCGCTCAGCTGTTTATTTCTGCTCTGCGACGGAGAAATAGGAGAGGGACGGCGACGAAGCTTCAGAGCGAGAGGGAGAGTGGGGTGGAAGCGTGGCGTGGCACCAACGACAGCGACCCCACCCCGCAGTCCCCGCTGGCCGCTGCGGCGCCAATGACGGGTGGGCCGTAAGGTGCCCGGTCCACGCACACGCACGAGGTCGGGTCGTGGAGGTGGAAGGCGCGCGCCCGTGTGGTGTGTGGTGTGTGGTGTGCTTCGCCGCCCGAGCGGTGAAGGAAAGAAATGAGAGAAACCGCGTGGGGCGCGTGCGCGGTAGGAGAGCCGGCGGGCGCGACGGGATCGGGTGTTTTCTCGTGGAGGCGGTGGAGCGGACGCCTCGGCGCGCTGCCGCGGGCCGGCCGACCGATTGGTCATGGATGGGCCGAGATCCTGCGCGGCGGCGACGAAGCTTCGTCGCCCGGCTCGTTGGGCCGGACTGGCGCGAGTGGATCGGTCAAAATGAACGAACCGATAAATAAATAATTTCGGAGGAAGTAATAGCTACTCCCTCCTTCCTACAATAGTTGTCGTTACAACAATAAAATTAATTCAATTTTGAACTAAGTTTATTGTCTTAACGATAATTATTGTGGGAAGGAGGGAGTAGTTTATTTTTTATAATTTGTGTTGTCACATAGAAGTGGTTAAATAAAAATCAATGCAGACTAGACGAATTAAATGTTTCAACATCAATTAAAAGAGTTCTTTCTCCACGAGTAAAACTGTAAAAGGTTCCATAAAAATGCTTGATTTGATCTGAGAATTTAACTAAGAGGTGAAACATTTGAGTTGACCGAGAAATTGCATTCTAAAAGTTTAAATGTTGCATTTTTTACTGCAGTCAACGTAATACATTCATCGATTGCACATCCGTGTCATGTCAGCTATCACAGTTTATTTGCACCGTACCTGCGGCTAACAAGATCCATTAGGTCTTCGAGCCGTTTTGCTTATCCCATTGTGTCATATTGGTTACGAGCATCTCAAACTGGTTTGGTATTTTTAGTGTGTTATTCTCATGAATAGCAAATATCATTTAAACTGGGTTAGCAAATCAAGGATCGATTACTACTCGTGGCACACCAAATTCTTTGATAGCAAATCAGTAAAAGTAACAAACCGAATAGCACATTTGTTGAATATGTTTTTTAATTTACTTTTACTGCAAAATACGATAGCGCAAACCAAATAGCACATCCACTTAAGATACTCTAAGCTTAGGAACGACACCACGAAATAGTGACTCGGTAGAGCCTACGCGTGTCATCACTCTCCTATGTGAGCGACGGAGCTAACGAAGGCATAGATGCAAAATATGTTTTACCATGTCATTATGCATTGCCTTTGCAAATTGTACCAACAGGCAAATATCCCGAAACGACGACATAACTAACCCGGTGCATTCATGTATGGTCATACTGCGCCAGAAACCAGAACAGAACAGATACGGTACGGAATGGTACTACAAATCCACCCACTGAACATCATTTATCTCTCTTTTTCCTACAGATTGAGTCTAGGCATTTATTACTTGAACTAGGCGTCCAGGAAGATATTGGGGAGAAAGCCACCTTCTTCCGGGCACTATCATTCACTGTAATCAGAATCAGACGAATATGATGTAGCACCTTCATCCTCATCTGCATCCGTCTCCAAACTGTTCCCACCATCTCCATCGTCACCTGTTTCATCCTCCTCCTCATCCATCTCAAAGTCAACTTCATCATCGGCATTGTCTGCATCATCTTCCTCCACATAATCATGGTCGTCACCTTCATCCTCATCATCCGTCTCATCATCCAGTACGGGCATCTTTCCATGGGGCCTCGAAACACCAGAATAGCCTCTGGAGTAATCAGGAACTTGCTCTTCGTAATCCTCGTTCATGGATTGATTATATTCCTCATTGTCTTCTGACTGATCACCTTCACCATACGGAATTCTGGTTTCCAAGCCCCAGTCATCAGCACCAGAGCTTTGTGGAGACTCAGTAGTGGCAGCCTTTGAGCTGGTAGCCATGCTAAAACTCCCCAACAAATTTGCCTTCCGAGTCGATCCGGCTCTGCCCTCAGATGGCTGTTGAGGCCTAACAGGTCGATGGCCTCGTCCACGACCACGGCCTCGTGTACGCCCTTGACGTGCATTCTTCCTTTGTGACTTCTCATACACAACATTGTCATCCTGAAATTCAACCCTTGATGAGCTGCTAATACCTCTAGGGGCCCTTCCACCTCGACTTCGGCCTCTGCCTCCCCTGCCTCGTCCCCTGCCACCTCCTCTACTTCCACGTCCACGACCCCTACGGCCACTACCAGGAAGCCACCTTCCATCATACAGATCAAGTGGAGCAGTTTCTTGTGCGCTCTTAGCAACTGTATACCTTGATGGAAGTTTCTGCCAGAAGGAACAATTATATAATCAGTTAAGGCAAGTGATGATAATATAATACACTAAAAATAAAATTATCCAGATCTACATATACCAGCATTTCATAATTTACAAAAGCAGCACAGCTGTAAGTAGATCACATCCAAAACATTATTGTAATTTATAAATATGACAAGTGTGATCATTAATCCAATGACACTAAGATGCTAGGTAATTACTACCTCAGTCTAAACAGAAAATTGTTAGTACACCAGACTTACCATAAAATCTCTCCCCATCTCTTGATTTGGTATGTACAAAATGGCTGAGACTAGGTCTAACATTCGGAGCATGACAGCTGCGGTAGTTTCAGGAACCCATGGGAGAACAGTAACAGATTCGGTTGATCCTACAGGATTCTGGGATGCAATATCCTGTGAGTTTGAGTTTAGCCACTCAGTAGTTGTATAAAAAACTGAAGATAGGAAGTCTCGTCTGATTGAACATTCCAGCTGAGTCAAAAGCTGCAAAGAGAGTGGACAACAGAGCCTCAGATGTGTCATCTCAGTTGGTGGATACATGTAATCCATACATAAATATGTAAACCATATATTGTTACAGGCAAGATAATAAAAAGTGGCACCAGAATGTAATTTGTGAACTTTTTAAATAACAAAAATGATCCAAACTACCATGCAACTCAACAGCCAGGGTACTGAGTAAGCTATTTCAACAACTGAACAGTTGCAGACATCCATCAATGTACATAAGGTAATTATATCTTACAATCCCAATTCCCAAGATTGTTCAAAACTGGAGATAACATGTCTTACAGGTAAATGAACCTGAATGTATGTCACCAGAGTTTCTTTTCAAAAAAAAAAAAAAAGATGCACAACTACAGAACCTGGAATATTTCACCGACAGATTCGGTAGAGTACAACTTCACACCCCAAGAGTTCCGATACGCATTGGTCCAAAAAGATTGAAGTGCTTCTGATGGTATTGAGGCCTGTGCACAAAGAAGTACTGGGTTGTCGAAACAGGTCAATGGTATCAAAAATAATAACTGAAAAGGAATCAAGGAATGGGAAATACGTTATCAGACCTCAATGGAAGCTAACTGAAGCTTAAGCAATCTCAGTCCTATCGGAACAGAATAGTCTGAAATTTGTATCTTCCAGTTAGGATCAGTTCTCCTCTTCTCACATTGTGCTGTGTGCTCGGAAAAAATGTGAATGGACTTGAAGGTCTCGTGGCAT
Source organism: Tuctoria greenei (assembly GCA_036927565.1). Classification (NCBI taxonomy): domain Eukaryota; kingdom Viridiplantae; phylum Streptophyta; class Magnoliopsida; order Poales; family Poaceae; genus Tuctoria; species Tuctoria greenei. Next base: position 7,903,420 of record JAYESD010000008.1, read on the forward strand.
GAAGAACAGTGTCCTTCTTCAGCGAAGTAAATCTGATAGCAGACTTTACAAGAATGTATTAACGCAGAGCATCTTTCTTTGACATGCTTCGCAGCACAAGTCAGTTCTAGATCGCAGCATTCCCTCCATATCCATTTCAAAAATCCATCTGCTCTTTTTGAAATAGCATTTTTCTCAAAATCATCACGTCCCAGCTCTATTTTGAAAGAATCAGAATATGACGTGGCACCATCAGATGCAACATTAAAAGTGCTGCTTTGGCTTTCAAACTCACTACGAAAATTTGCTCTTATGATGTCAGTAGCTGCATTGTTTATATTCCTTCCAGAAGATTTTTCTATAGCTGCATTCCTCCTCTTAACAGCTTCCTTAAAGGTTGCCTCAATCATTTGCAACATCGAATGCAGCTGTGCCTCCCGGCTGCCGCGTGTATCGAGGGAAGATACTAAAGAATCAAAGGCCTGGATTTTTATCATAAACCATGTCCAAAAAGTTAAGAGTCAGCAGCAACTAAAAAGCTGTCTTACCATGGGACTTTTCTTTTTACTACAAGTCAACTGATACATCTATAATGCTTGCTAGACATAATAAACATTGAAAAGAGAGTCAAGCAGATTTCTACATGAAGAGCTTACAGTAAACTAAAAAAATATCTGCTTAGCATCATGGTTCATGTGCAATAGCACAAACAGAGGACATGCGATGGTGCTTTATGATCTTCATGTAACTAATGCATGGCATGAGGAAAAACGACAACATGCAGGTAAAGATCACACAGTGGTCACAGTATCCAGAAAACGGCATGATTTAACATCTGAATCAGTGTACTATCGCACATGCTGTGCAGCGCAGTGAACATATTCTAATTGGTACAAAAGAAAATTACCTCCTCTGAGTCAATAACTCTCCAGTGACCATCTTTGGATTCAAAAAAGATCCTTCCTGAACCAGGTTCGTTTGGTGACGCCGAAGTTGTAAACTGCCAATACCGATTCCACCTCCGATCCTGCCCCAGGGGCAGGGATCTGTAAACATACAGCTGTTCTGCCCGGTGACTGATGTATGATTTCAACTGATATTGTGTTTTGTCAGCATAGGCATACGGAAGAGCTGAATTGTCTGGGGTTGCACTGATTTCTTGGACTCCGCCTTTTCTTTCATAAGACATACTGCCAGTGTTACCCTGACTGTGTTGATCATGTATCTCATAATTTTCTATGGCCCCAACATTTTCATCATTCTCTTTATCATCATTAAAGCCTGGAGTTGGAGTACTCTCTGCAGCATTGTTTTCATGATTTATGTCAGACTTCAAACTCACGTGAGAATTACATTTCATTCTGCTAGTAAATTCTTCCTTGGACCGCCTCTTATCAAGCTGGGCCTCAGCCCACATTTGCTTCTTCAAAGCATTTGCTAGCTCCAAGCGTTCCTGCAAAACTCTGTCAGATGTTTCTCAGTCAGAAATAACAAATTGATGAGTGGTTTAAGCAAGATCATCACCTCCAGAACAGCACGAATAGAGTTCCCTTCAGTGGCAACATCAATAAGCATGACAAGTGCATTAAGACGTTCTTCAACACTAAGATCACAATAGTCATCCTGTGATAGTGCCTGCAACCAGGGTTCAACTTGATTGCTTTCATCGATTTCTTCTTCAGAATCACCAGTGATTGCTTCATGGGAATTACATGAGGCCCCAAGAGGTGAACCACTTGACTTGAGAAGAGCAGCTTTTGCAGATTCGGTAAAACTGAACGGTGAGTTCAATACATTACCCACACTCTCTGCCTCTGCCTTTATGACACCAACTGTAGATGTACTTGGTATACTATCTTGTCCCTTAGCTGCAACAAGGTGATCCTTGTCACCTTCTACAACGGTATTCACATCATCACCATCAATGTAATTATCAGCACCATCAGGTTCAGAATCCTCATCCCCCTCAGCATCATTCACCTCCTTTTCAGCTTCAGAGTCAGAGCTCACATTTTGAGAAGCCCTAATTTTTTCACAGGCTGCTGACAGAAAAGCCTCAGAATCAGCTGGGTCTTTTCTATATGGCGACTTCACGCAATATGTTGAAGGAGCAGTTCTCTCAAAAAGTTCTGTATCCCGAGACAAGGCAGCAGCTATAGATGCCTCAGGTGTCTTGATTGTTGTGAGGTCTTTCAATCCAGATTTCTGAACAGAGTCAACAGACAGGAGGACAGCAACAATCAGAGAAGAAAAAAAAGTAAAGGAAAACAGAGCTACATATTTGTATGAAAACATACCTGGATTTTTTCAGCAACTTCCAATATTGTGAGACCTTTGCTTCCTTCAAGAGATAGGACATGGAAAGCAGCAAACTTTACAGTTCCTGGAGTAAGACGGTGCCGAGATCTATGCCGATGGGTGTAGCTTCTTTCTTTCATCAAAGCGACAGCATTCACAGCTGCTAAACCACTTCGAAGTGCTGATATAACATTCTCCCCATCATGACCCTACATAATATTGTGCACCCGCCTTGTCAAAACTCTATGTTTCATTGCAATGAACAAAGTTTTGGAACTGAGATCATCATAGAGGCAGATAGATTATAAAATAAGCATACCTCATTATCGTTGCGATAATAAGCATCCTCAACATTCTTTTTCTTTAGTTGAGGTCCAAAGCCAGCAGCTAAAGCAATTTGTCGTAATATTTCGGGCCATGTAAGAAAATTCAGGTGGCGCTGCCAGCTACCTATATTAAATCCCCAAGCATATGCCTGTCATAAAAAAATGGAAGTCCACAGATATATAAATAGAAGAACAAATCATGCATGATTAAAAGAACAATAGAAGCTTCAAGAAAAAAAATGCGCACAAACACATACACACCCACCCCTTCAACAATTTGCGGATGGCCACCTCCTGGATTCACCCCCAGTGAAACTGAAGGAGTACGGGCAACGTCTTCAATATCCTTTATGATGCATTTGAGAAGAGAAACATGAAATTCCCCCAACAACCTTGAATCCTATCAAAAATGGATATTCATTTAGGTTGAGCACCAAGTATTTAATTCATAATATGCTTGCTTACAAGCATACTGGCTAAATCATCTGAAGCTAAAAAAAGTACTTGCAAATATGAACTTATGTAACACATACAAACCCATGAGGAGAAAAACAGTATGTAAAAAAAGAGCATTATGTGGCATTACGAGTTTATAAATGTTGTAGATAGCATAATAACAACCAAGGCAAGAATACATTCACTGTCTAGACCATTGATATGTAGCATCTATGAAACTAAATATGACAGCAAGAGAGAACTCTATTGAGTTCTATTATACAAAAATACCAAAAAGAAAAAAAGACCACCGAAAAACGAAACAAAATTATCCCACACATTCAAACATACCCCTCTAGTCTAGACAAAAAGAAAACTTGAAATTGTTTCAGCTCTGCATGATCTCTGAGGTTCATGTTTGGTCCAATATTTTAAATGGGTGCCTGGACGCCCAGGCGCCCGAGGCAGCAGTGGCCTGGAGGCAGCGGCGCGGAGGCGGCAGCGAGCAGGCAGAGGAGGCGTCGGGGCTGGGCTAGGCTGGGCCTGGGCTCGATCCGATTGATGCGAGCTGTTGGATCTCACCCGATGCCATCACGGCGATGTCTTGGGTCGCCCCCGGCGGAGGTCGACACGGCGGGCGGTCGCACCACTCCTAGCGGCTGGCGCTCCCCCCGTCCCTCCCTCCCTCTCCTTCGGCTTCCCCCCTCCGGCATTCTACTCCCGTCGCCCTGCGTCGGGCGCTTCCGCTCCACACCCCGCACCAGATCTGGTGCGGCCAGTGGCGGCTCTGCGGCCGGCCGTGTCAGACGTTCCCCCTGGTGCCCTCGCCCCTCGTCTCCTCGTCCTCCCTCTCCACTCCTCCCAGGTGCGTCTCCCACCCTCTCCCTCCGCATGTTGCTACTCTGTTTCAGCCAGATCTGGCCGGCCCTTCGCTGCCCCTACCGGTTCTTGCGTCGCCGGTGGATGGCGTGCAACCAACGTGCCGCCCATCTTCCTCCTCCCCACTGGTGCCCTCCCCGTGCCTCCCCTCGCCCACCCCTGCCTCTTCAGCCAGGTCCGCTCCGCCTTCCCGTCTGTCAATCCGGGTCGCCCCACAACTCACAGCCCCGACCATCCTTGCTCCGGACCTGCCCCCTCCTCTACTCCACTTGTCTTCTACTCCCCCGCCCCACTTGGCTGCTCCTCAGGCATCCTTGTTGGAGGAATCCACCCCTATGGCCGTGGTTGTCGCCCCTCCGACTTCGGCTGCTACGACCTCCCCACGGGAAGTGCCCTCAAACTCGCACCGCCCCTCCCACCACCTCCTCCGGATTCACTTGGATGTGTAGGGATTGGCTGGCTGCTCCAAAGTCTAAGCCCGGTTCTCTTGCGTCGGAGTCTTCTCTGTCGGCCTCCTCGTCGGTTTCCACCTCGGCTCGATCTGCCACCTTCGATGCTTCACAGGTACATGTTGTGCCACCCACCACTCCTCCACTGTCGCTCAACCAGAAACCCTCCTCCGGCTCTGCCTCCACTAGGTCGTTGTCTCAGTCCCCACCAAGGTTGCCACCTCCTATGTCATCTTCCCCTCCCCTCTTGCCTTCTCCTCCACCTTTGAGCTCTGTCTTGGGGCCCCCACCCACCCCATTTAGGGTCTCCGAGAAGGTCTGCTCTCCCTGCCGGCGAGGGCAGCAAACTTTCCTCTGCTAGCACCCGACTTCAGGTTCGATCAGTGCCTACTAATCTGATCGGCAAGTGTTTCAACTGCTTCTCCCTCGACCACATTGCTGCTAGGTGTACGGAGGCCACTAGATGCTTCCGGTGCAAGGGGAAAGGCCACAAAGCACGCAACTGCGTTCTTCCCCGTCGCCGCCCATCAACAAACTCGTCATCTGCTAAACCTTCTCCCTCAACAACTCTTGCTGCTCCTTCTAGAGTTCTTGAGGACATATGCATCACCATTACCTCAGAAAAGTTGGAGTGTGATTGCCCTAGTTGCCCTCTTTCCTTGGCTGCAGCTACTTTGGCTGCCTCTTGTCGAGCTCCATTTTCCAAAGCCAACATTTGTCGAGTGACCATCCACTTTGATAAGGAGTCCAATCCCAAGTTGGCATTCGGGTCCTCTTCCAAGAAAGTGAAGGCTTCATTGTTACACTCTTCGGTCAATGATGCTCATATGATTTATCCAGAGGTCGTAGAGCACTTGGAAGTGGGACCCTATGATTCTAGAATCTTTATTCTCACCGTGTCACCCTCTTCCGCTCTTCTTTGTGGTGTTGAAGGTTTGGGTGGTAGTGACTAATTTCTTGTGTCACTGCCTAGGTAGCTGATTCGTCCTCTCCTCTTTGTTGCTTGTCTAGGTGGTAGAGGTTGTTGGTCGTTTGTTTTATTTCTCGGTTGTGTCAATTTGTATCGGTCGTGCTAGGCGATTGGTTTGGGTTGTAGGTCAAGCCCCGTTCACTCTTATCTCAAGAGCAACACGCTTTACCTCTCCCAACCAATTTTGCCTCTGGTGTATGTATTGTGGTTTTAACACCACCCTATAAATATATTCACTTTCGGGGTTTCCCTTGCAGTTTCGGTTCAAAAAAAAATTATCCTCACTCAGTTCACCCTAACCATAACCATTTTCTTCCCTCACCTTCTCTCTCCTCTCTAGCGCTGGCAGCTGTGGCCACGGCCACGACGATGCGGCGGCACCTTGAGAGGGCAGGTGGAGGGAGGTGGCGGCAACCTGTGCGGCGGGTGGAGGCAGTAGCAGCCTGGGCGATGGCCATACAGGTGAGCAGTGTTGTAAAATAGCGCCTGGACGCCTAGGCGCCCGCCAGCCGACTGGACGACTAGGCGCCTAGGCGGGCGCCTAGGCGGCGTCCAGGCGATCATACAGATCTGCAGAAGGTAGAGAGAATGAGAGAGTTGAACAGATTCAAAAAGGAAGGAAAGGAAGAAAAGAGACAGAGTCGGCGGCGTCGTTCGAGCGGGAGCTGTCCAGGTGAGGCGACGGGGGCGCCAGATGGAGTGCGGGGGCGGAAGATGGAGTGGCGGCGGCTGTAGAAAGATCAATTAGGGTTTGAGTATGTGCTATAATGGGCTGGGCCAAGAAAAAGCCCACCTTTTAACTTTTTTCCCAACCCTAATAAGACCCCCGCCTCTGCTTCCTCTCCCTCCGCCCCCAACGCTCCGCGCCGCCTCCTCTCTGTGCGACTGCGCCGCGCCGCTCCCTCCGTCCGCGCTGCACCGCCCCCTCCTCCGTCCGCGCCGCGCCGCCCCCTCCTCCGTCCGCGCCTCGCCGCGCCGCCCCCTCCGTCGTCCGCCCCTCGCCGCGTCGCCCCCTCCGTCCGGGCCGCGCCGCGCCGCGACGAGCGATCCCCCCTGCTCGCCGCGCCGCCCCTTGTTTGCGGCACCAGTCGATGGGCATCGACGACTGGACGACGCCTGAAGACGTCTGAGGACGCCATGGCGTCCTAGTCGGCCGACTGGACCACTCCAGGCGAGGCGGTGTGTCATGGCGTCCGTCGCGGAGCGACTGGACGCCTAGGCGCCGCCTAGGCGTCGCCTAGGCGACGCCTGGACAACACTGCAGGTGAGTCGACCGGCCATAGTGTCCAGGCCGAAGCGCCTAGACGCCTAGGCGGCGACTAGGCGACGCCTTTTAAAGGCTTGGTTTGGTCATCAATGTTTAACAGAATATATAAGGTCAGAAGAAATCATAGTTATATATTACGATCTAACCCTAAATAAATTTCTTATAGCCAGTATAGATGAATAGGCCCATGGAAAGAAACCAAAACAGTACATACGAAACACTGCCAAATTACTGGGATTTGGGAGAAACTAAACCACAGTAACACACAAACAGCGTTCATTTCCTATTTATTTTTAATGTTATTCATTTATTGCCCAGATCAAGAAATAGCATTCAATCAGTCATCTACACCTGGATCTGATCAATATTATTGTTATGGGAAGTATCTGGGCTTTTATGGGTAGTATCTTGCTTATCCTATCATAATTCCAACCATAACAATTATACATCATAAATTCAGAATCTACTCTTCCATATCTGTTTTCACTTTTACAATTATCTTGCAGACAAAAAAGACCTTATGATCATTGTTTTACCCTGTAACCTTGTGCAAAGCCCAAAGGGGAAACAAAACTTACATAATCGTGAAGAGACTGAACAAACTCGTCAAGTGTAACTGGAGAAAGCCCTAGAACATCACAAAAGGTAATCAAGAATTTCCACACCTGCAGTTCATTTAGCAACAGTTTCCTTTACCAATACTGGCAAATACATATTAGAACGAAAAAAGTATAATTAAAGATTTGAAGTAGCATGTCCAAATGCAAAAACCAATATCAACTCAAATACGCATTGTTAATTTAATCAGCTGAAATGTGCATATGCAAATGGTGCCTTAAGGTAAGATATTATCCCTAAGAGATCAACGTGCAATTCTATGCAATACCAATCTAGAAAATAAAAAGGATTGCTCTTGGGTTACCCTTAACTTATTCATTAGCAATGGAGCATCATGAGTCAAAAGATAGCAAACAAATAGATAGTTGAAACTTGAAAGGCATGGGAAAAAGGTCTAATGCTAACAAAATAATATCTTGTGAGAATACACAAAGATTAGAAAGGTCTACAAACATCATACATATGCTACAGTAAACATATGCAACACAAGATTAGAATAAACTATGCACTACAGTAATATGTACTACTAAATGTATATGACAATTCATTGCTAGAATTTGGTATCAGTTGAAATTATATGAACAGAATGAAGTAAAGACAAGCTGTGACTTGATCCATCAGTACTAGAGAAGCATAAGCAATGGCCACAAACAAGAAGAAACATATATGATTTTTCAAGCAATTAAAAGCTTCCTAGTTCCTACAATTGCAGTCTAATGGCTCCTATAAATTGATTGTGCAAATGCAAATAATGCAGCTTTCTATGGATTGAGATAAAACTTGAATATAGTTAGCAACCGGAAAGGTTTAGAACCTCAAGAGTCAAGACCCATTGAGAAATGTCATAAAACTATCAAGAATGTAAAAAAGAAACATTATTATTACCATCAAAAGCTTTGCAACATTATCTTCCGATCCAGTCCAAGGCTTTATAGAAAACGGCACCTTCAGCCTTACTGTTTGAGGAGGAAATTGACTCAACATGTCTGCAACAGGGGAACCCAGAAAAGAGGAATATCAAAACCATGTAAACAAAATTAAGAAGTTAGACCTCCATTTTTCACACAGAGTGCATGATCGTTCAGGAACAGGACCTGTCAATGAGTGACTCTATTAATTGACTCACTAAATAATATATCTCAAGTGATTTTAGGGGAAGCCACATAGCTTCCAGAAAGCGTGTGTAACGGTTTAGAGATGGACTTCGACAAAAGAAAGTTTTGTGTGAGTAGGACAAAAGGGGATTTTAACTTGTTATTCACTTGGAACAGTGTGACATGAATACATTATTCGATGAAAAGTGGGTTTTAGATGTTCTTCTATGTGTTTCCTGAAATATTCTGCAGTAAGAATGACTGAGAAACTGGAATCTATTTATAGTGAACTTTAAATACGGAAGGGTGTATTGTTAAGGAGTTTGAACTTAAACTTGACAGACATACCTCGAACGGAATCAAGCTGCTGCAACATGTTGCTGTCAAGATGAAGCATTGAGGGCAACCCTTTGCTTTGCGCAGCCAATTCCATGAGTTCCAAGCGCTCATCTTCCATCAGCTCCATATACTCCCGTGCAATTCTGTGTGATGTAGCCCTTTCATTGGCAGCCTTTTGTCTTGCAGCTTCTTTTTGTATTCGGAGTTCCTCCTTCTGCCTCTGTTTCTCTTCCTATACAGGTGTAGGTGGACAGAAGATATCACTAAACAGAGGCAAAAAAAATATTTTCTACACTGCACCATGGTTTAAGCAATGAGAACCAGAGAACTAACTTTTCTAGATTGCTTCTGCAAAAATTTCTCCATACGCTCATGCTCACGCCTTTGCTCTCTTTGGAACCTCTCTTCTTCTCTCTGCCTCTCACGAACCAATCTCTCCTCTTCTTTTTTTCTCTCTCGATCAAGTCTCTCCATTTCCTTGTGCCTTTGTTCCTCTCTCTGTACAGACATCACATTATAAATGACTTGCAATTTCCAAACCAAGGGCAATTTAGTTTCCACTTTATACTGATCTACTGTAACAGAACATAAGCAATACCTTTCTATTCAGTATATCTAGTTTCTCAAGTTCCTTCCTGATTCGTCTTTCATGAGCTTCAACTTCCTTTGCAATCTTTGCTTCTTCATTATGCTGAAATAAAATCCCAGACAATTATATATATATGTGGTTAATATGCAAGATGCATATATGAAGTAAGAGGATATCATACTTTTCGTTTCCTATCCACTCTAGAAGTTTCTTCGTCATGATAAACCCTTCTTTCAGATGGTATAAGTGAGTTTTCAAATCTAGCATCCTGAGAAATACCAATCTGGCTTTCAACTGGAACAGAATTAAGGTCACTAGTAGACAGAGTCATCTCACGATGTACTTGTACTGTTGAAAACATCTGAGTAGATCTATCAGATTGAGGCAAAAGGCCCGAACCAGATGTTTGACCTTGAAAAGCATAACTGGGCACTGCCTCCTCAGATCCATGGAGAGGTTGTGATCCCAAGGTGATTGGAGATATTCTTGAATTTGAAACTTCCACTGGAGTGTCATAGTAGCGGGATTGGTTTGGCCTCTCATGTGTATCACTTGGTTGCTCTGGAAATGTTCAAAGTACACAGGAAAATGGAATGTCAATAATTAGAATAATATGAATAAAAGTATGCAACGAATGTATTGTAAGTATGCAATGCAATTATTGAAACACATATAAGAAATTCAATTCAGCAAATGAAGAAACTTACAGAGGCCTTAGCCACATACCATTTGTTAAAGGGGCCTACTTTAGTGCAAAACTCTAGGTGCTATCATGTGAAATAAAAGTTTGGAAACTGGATAGGATTTGGATAGGTAGGATTAGAGATACGTCAAATCTGCCATAAACTGGAAAATGTTTATCGTTGTAATATCAATGCTACCTACTCCAGTTCAACTTGAGATGCATTGGGTTCATTGGATACGTGGTTATTGAGTCTAATGACACAGAAACCTTGTATGGACAAACTGAAGCAATTGACTTGCGTGGTCTGGTGGACCATCAGGTCATGGAACTAATTATACCAGATCTTGAAGCCATGAATATAGAAGAACAAAGTGCATGAGGGTCCAAGCGAACCCTAGTGCGGCCACCTCTGCCATGACTGTCAGTTTAACCTCCAGTCAGTGACTCAGCGCCCACCCTCCAAAGGCCATAAGGGTATAAGAGGAAGAGGGGGCTCAGGGAAAAGTTATACCAGATCAGCCATGAATCGAGAGGGAAAGAGCAAAGGAGAGCCCAAGTGAAGTGTGTTGGAGTGTATAAGTAAATTACCTACCCTTCCTCATCAGCTTAAGTTTTTGGGTGCAATGCGCATAGTAGCTTAACATGGTACCAGAGCTAGAGGTCTCAAGTTCGAATCCTAGCAGACGCAAGCCCACTCCTATTTCCACGTTAGAGGCCTGAGGGAGCCTCACGTGGGAGTGTTGGAGTGTATGAGTGAGCCCTTCCCCATCAGCTTAAGTTTTTGGATGCAATCAGTCAGCACATAGTAGCTTAACAAAGTGAACCCTGGTGAGGCCCTGCTCTACCATGACGTTGTCGTTTTCACCCTCTGGCTAGCACCTACCTCCCTATTAGTATGAGATAGTGATGGATGGGGAAAACTTTGGGGAGGCAACTCTTAACCTTGGAATTGTGAAGGTCACCCTCTCCTTGCTGCTTCATTCCGGATCCCTCCCTCCCTCTTGGTATGCTATGGAAATGTATGGGTAGGTGGTTGTGCGGCGGCAGCCCATATTTCAAGGGAAGTTGCTGCAATGCTATAATGCTCTCTGCTGCCCTAATATTAAGTGGGGACTCACCCAAAGCCCAGATGGGCCAGATGGTCACAAGGCCCAGCAATCAACATGATGTAACAGTGTAACTTGATTGTTTATAGTATAAATTAGCAGCACCTGCTGCCACAACTAAATTGCAAACTCATGACTGTATTTGTATCTGCATGGCGGTATTTGGGGTGCCTCCATTTGGTCTCTCCATCTTCATTTCATCTCTCCCTCCAACGGTATGCAGTGGAAATAGACCAGGGAGCTAATGCAACGGAATTTCACCTAAGGCCCAGATGAACCAGTTAAGGCGCAGCAATCAGCATGATTTTCAGTTGATGACGCCTAGTATGTTAGTAGCAGCTCTCCCTCTTCTGGTATGCAATGGAAATAGACCAGGGAGCTAATGCAACGGAATTTCATCCAAGGCCCAGATGAACTAGTTTGATATAATTATAAGGCGCGGCAATCAGCACAAATTTCACTTGATGCTTGATGGCCACTAGTATGTTAGCAGTAGCAACTAAATTTCCTCCTATGACACATATAAAACAAATAACTTTAAAAGAGTATGCATAGGAAAAGGTTAGTATAGAAGATTCATCCAGCATAAAGCAAAGCAAATAACTTGAAAAGAGAATAAAATGGTTCCCAATAAGTAATGTCAAGATGTGTATTAGAAAGAAATGCATAATGTGTGGATTTAAGCAACATGTAGCATGATGCAAAAGAGGGCAATCAAAGGAGCATACAAATGGAAAACAAAGATGTTTCCCAAAAAGATGGGTAACACAAAAAGGAATCTTTTTAAGACGCAACGCATACAAATAACAGCTAGAGTTTGGGTCATGTGTATTACTAGGGGTAGTAACCCAGCATATTAATTGGAAAGGTTCTCCATTTTATGTAGTAAGACTCGACGGTTTCCCTACCGTTAGTTCACTTGTAATCTTTGTGGAGAGCATTAATTTATTTACTATTCCAATGAATGCCTTGTCTGTTCCAAAAAAAGACTTGTGATGTTTTCAGTCTTACCTTTATTCTTAATTTTTTCTCCATTCATACCGCCTCTATCTAGTTACAGGAATACCAAACGGTTATGGCAGAGATCACGAGGGGGGTAATTAGCAAGATAGATCCGCTAACTCACCCTTCCTTGGAGGTTCTAAGCAGTCTTTAGGATGTATGTTCTTGCTTACTTCAAGAGTACACAATGACCCTCTTTATATAGAGGCCAACCTAAAACCCTAACCCTAGCTGACACTACAGTAGCCACCGTTAACGTAGCGGGTCACTACAGTAATGGGCTGCTATATTACCGTCCCGACCCATAACATTACATCCCTCATTTTGAGCAGCTTGTCCTCAAGCTGTAGTTGGCCTCCTTGATTTTCTCCTGCAATTATGAGGTGATTTGCCGATCCCAACGTGCTTGGGACAAAGTCTTTGTTGTTGTTGTTGTAATTATGAGGTGATTTCCTTGTTCGGTTTGCATGCCAAAATTCATGCCGACAATAGTTGATCCCCTGCATGCAGCACATTCCTTGTAGCGTTCAATCTTGTCGTGTTGTGCAGATTGTTCACCTGGATTCCATAGGGATTAGCAGGGTTTGTAATCCTTTCCTTCCTTGAAAACAATTGATGGAGTGAATAATAGTGACGTGGTGCTGCTGATGAAAAACGTCGACGTACTCGAGCTGCAGTTGTGGCTGCAGTTGTTCGCTGCGCACACCTGAATGCATTTGTTGTGCACTTTGTTGCAGGAGAAGACCAGCATCATGTTGCTATGCTGGTTAAATGGGATGTCCACTCCATGTGACGCCTTTGTCACAAAAGATGGCACCGAAATCCATGCATGACAGCCATAGAGGATGCCACCATCGGTGCGACCGTGACTAGAGACTGTGCTGGGGCAGAAACAACTTCAGGTTCTGCCCTCGCCACAACATAGATGCACAGAGAGATGACTCCACCAACACCGCTGCAACTGCAGGTGATGTCCTTGGTGGTGCATCCATGAGCAACATCTGTGCTGGTACTGTAGCAAATATTGTAGTCACCACTGCCTGCCTCAACTTCAGCCATGATCTGTATCAGTGAATTCTTTCATGTCGGCACGTACCTCGTGCATGGTGGCACGTGCCTCAACTTCAGCCATGATCTCCACCGTACCAGTGAATTCTTTCATGTCGGCACGTACCTCGTGCATGGTGTCACGGAGTGATCGGGACACAGCACTAATCTCATTGATCTGGTCGACAATGTATTTGATATGTTCTGTTGCCATGATGATTTCTTGTGCTACCATGATATGTTCCGATTGGAATATAGAACGAGTTGGGTGGGATTTAGATCTTGATGGCAGCGGTGACGTGGATGGGTTGTCTCTGACTACCAAGTTATTATGGTTGAGATTATGAGGCGGATAATTAGCAAGATAGATCTATTAACTCACACTCCCTTGAAAGCTCCGAGTTTCCTTTAGGGTCTATTTTCTTGTTTACTTGCAGAGTACGTAATGACCCTCTTTTTATAGAGGAGGCTAACCTAAAACCCAACCCTAGCCGATGCTACGATAGCGGGCTGCTACAGTACCACGCTGGCAATAAAAGTCAAGATACTACCCGTAACACAAATGACCAAGTAAATACAATTATAAGAATTGACCATTAGAAAAGAACACAGAAACATATTGTGTTTAAAGGGGAAGGTTTCGTGTCTCCATTCAGTTTGACAGTTCTAACCAACAGATCACCTTGAGCATAAATAGGCTTAAACCTCAGCATAGAAAGACTTGGGATTTCAGTATGCATACCGATTTGTGCACGAACTGCATGGCATTTAATTGGATCAGATCGAAAGCTAAGAACTGGACCATCATCCCTCAGCGGCTTGCCAAGCTGCGACGATTCCACATGACGAATGGCACGGAGCTCTGACGGAGTGGACTGCATCGATGCTGCAGGTGGAGAGAGCAAAACTGGTGGTGGCGCTGTGCCCGACATATGTTCGCTGCTTGCTAGAGGAATAGCCGGTAGCGGCAGCGCTGGCTGTGGTGCCATTACAGGTGCAAGTGCAGCCTCCTCGTCCCGCTTCAACTGCGGCTTGCGATCCTTGAGCCGGCGGTTGCAGAACCACAGTTGCACCTGCCTGTGCGTCAGCCCTGTCTTAGCTGACAGCTCCGTCCGCAAAACCTCCGACGGGTACCGCTCCACTGCACCAAAACAAAATCCACGGAAACACTCAATCGAAAACCCAGCAAAACTTTTCGAAAGGAAAACATCATCAAACAAACACGGCAAGAGAAACACCAGAACCGATCGGAATGGAACGTACCTGCGTAGGTGCTCTCGAGGACCTCGACCTGATAGGGCGTTTTCATCACGCGCTTCACCGGCTTCTCCCCCGAGCCGGACGCCGCCGCGCCAGGCCTGGACGGAGAACTCGGGCCCGCCGCGGGAGCGGGAGCAGGAGCAGGGGGTGGGGACGACGTCTCGACGGCGGCCGCCGCCGTCCCCGCGCCGTCTCCGTCCCCGTCCCCGCTACCTCCAACGCCGGCGGCGTCCATGGCGTCAATCCAACGTCTCCAAACCTAGATCTAGCTCCTCCTAGATCTAGCTCCTCCGAAATCAGGTGCAGGAACGGAACTCCCAACTTTTTTCACCCCACGGAAATGAGAGCCGCACTCGTTATATACAGCCGCTTCACCGATTGGGTCTCCGCGGCCAAGAACACGACACCAATCGAAGCTGGTGCCAGGATAGGCAAGGAGTAATTAACGCTCCCAGTAGTAACCGAAGACTTGTTGAACACAACCACGAACAAACACCACTGAGACGGATACAACGCGGTGGAGAACAGGTAGGGATTTGGAGTGATATGGGATTTGGATGGAAGCAACAAGGATGATTATTGCCCACGCGATGCGTTGGGGGTTGGATTTGGATCGATTCCGCCATTCTGCGCAGCTGCTAGCGAAGTAGTAGCGAGCAGCAGCAAGAAAAACCAAACCTTTTTCCTTTCGGTTCGGGGCTCGTGCTCTCTGATTGTCTTCTTGTGTTCTTTTTCCTCGCAGTGTTTGTGCTTGTGCTTGTGCTTGCGCTGCTAGTAGATGTGGCAGACTCGCTGTGCCATGGCGAGAAGAACTAGACGAAGACAGTATTTGGATCGATCGGTGGATGGGGGCTGGAATAATTAGCGGGTGCTCGGATTTCTTGGGGGGTTTGATCTTTGCGGCAGCTTTTGACTGACTAGCGACTAGTTGGGTCCTGAGTGGGAATTTTGCGCTAGGTCTGGGGACTATGAGATTTGCTGCTGCCGATGTGTTCGTTCATAGGATCATCAGTCCTGGGCCGAGGGAGGTAGAACTTAGCGGGATCCTCTGCGGTTACGACTTTGGGCGTCCGTTCGTGCACATAGCCGGGGAAGTGATCGTCCTTGCCTTGACTTTTTTTTTTTAGGAAATACGCCCCGACGGGTTAAAAGGTCAAATACTTTAGAAAACATTTACAATAACAGCACCGCCAGAATTAAGTTTAACACGAGGTCTTTAAGCAACGAAAGTGTTCATGGAAACAGCTTGATGACGCAGCCTACGTGTTGATTTAAATAAGGAAGTGTGTGTGGTGATGATCCGGTTGTTACAATGCCTCATAAGTGATCAACTAAGATCTAAACAAACAAAACAAGAAAATAATCTATGTTGTCTGTTACAATAAGATTGATAAAAGATATAGATAAACTACATAATCTAGTCTTCACGGTAACGTTGTGTAGCACATGTCATATATCCTCATGATCTTCAACACCTTCTCTCAATCACAACTTGCCATGTTGAGATTGCGTCTAAACTCAATAGCATTCTTAGCAGACAACGATTTTTTATGAAACAATTCACTACTTGATCTTTTTGTAGAAATAAACCTCACCTGCAGCAATTTATTTGTCACTCGCTCTTGAACAAAATGGTAATCGATTTCTATATATATGCTTTTGTTCTGACACAAACAGTTGGATTCACTGTCATATAGGTTGTTCCTAGTTTGTCGCACCATAAACATGCCGTCTCTTCTTGTTTGACACTGAGCTCATCTAGAATTGTTTGTACCCAAATTTGGTTGTGGTATTAGGGTTTGTACTCTGTCTCAGTGCTAGATCTAGACATTGTAATCTGTTTTCTTGCACTCCATGAGATCATATTAGATCCTAAGTAGATGGCAAACCTTTCGTGGATCTCCTATCATCCGGACATACTGCTCAATCCGCATTAGAGAAAGCATTTACTCGTAGTGGTTTGTCCTTTACAAACTAAAAGCCACAGTCTATCGTGCCTTTAATGTACCTTCTCTTGATCATGATCATGTGAGAAGTAGTAAGACGGTGAAGAAATTGACATGCCTTGTTTACAGTAAATACTAAGTCTGATCTAGTAAGATATTGCAATGCAACAACAATGCTTCTATATTTAGTAGAATATTCATCATCAAGAGGATTACCTTCATTGATCGATAATCTTGATGTGATGGCTAGTGGCATATCGGTCAGTTTGCAATGTTGCATGTATGCCTTCTTTATGATCTCGGCAATATATTTTCTTTGATTTAGAAGAATTTCCTCCTTTATGTGTTGCACTTCAATGCCTAAGAAGTTGTGAAGTACACCAAGATCCTTTAGATTGAATTCCTTCTTTAGGTCTGACAACATAGCATTGACGGTTTGATGAGAGAAGCTCACAACAACTATATCATTAACATATATTAGTAGATACATAATAATTTTGCCTTTCTTGTAAATAAACAATGATGCATCTCCTTTAGAAAAAACAAATCCCAAGTTGAACAAGTTTGTTACTTAATTTTGAATATCAAGCTCGTGGTGTTTGTTTTAACCCGTAGATAGCTTTGTCCAACTTGCAGACATGGTTAATATACTAAATATTTTCATACTCGGGTAGTTGAGCCATGTAGACCTCTTCTTCTATTTTTCCATGCAAGAGTGCATTTGCACATCAAGTTGCCTTATACACCATTGCTTTGAGACGGCAATAGACAAAATAATTTTAATTGTAATTGCTAACAACGAGATTAAAAATATCCTCCTAGTCGATGTCATACCTCTGTTTAAAAACTTTTGCAGCTAGACAAGTCTTGTATCGGTCTATTGAACCATCCTACTCGCCTCTTAATCTTGTAAACCAATTTTAAGTCAATGATGTTGCCTGTTTTTTCTCTTGGAACAAGACTCCATGTTTGATTCTTCTCAAAAGCTTGAAATTCAACATACATTGCTCTATTCCAATTTACATCATCGTTTGTCTGTTGTAGATTCTCAGGTTCCCTCCTGTTGTGAGAAGACACACAAAATCATTTCCAAAGCTCTTTGGTTTAATATTGTTATTTTGTAACATGGTTTTAGGGCGCGTTTGACGATTCTCCGCTGACTAGTCCATGGATCTAGCTTGCACAGACGATCCTCTTGAGCCCTTAGCTGCAAATGGTCCTGGTGTGTTTAGTACTCCCACTGTTTTTGGTTGCGCGACCATAGAGGATCCACCGAGATCTTCCTCGATTTGCTCACCTAAAGGGGCAGTGTGCGCGTGGGAGGATCCCACTCCAATCTCCACGCGAGATTTTATGCACCTTAATTGTTGTCGGTTATCATCGGTTGTGTGCGTGGGAGTTCATGTGCTGGTGGATTTCTCCTGCCTGACCGCTCCTGTCACGTTCGTGATTGGAGGAAGATTGTGGTGCACAATCCGAGGTAGTATGCCTTATCGTCGCTTGAGATTGGTGGAGACAGTTGCCCAAAGAATCACCTCTGGCACATGCACCTGGATCAGTTGTGGCCTCCAGATCCAAAGCCTCTTCCTACACACAACCACTAGAACTACCATTGTTTTGATCAGATAAATCAAAGCTATCTGTTTGATCAGAAAAATTACCTGTTGATCTTCTATTGGTAGCCCTGTTGGAGAGGATAAAGTAGGATGGAGGAGAAATATCTCGAAAGACAAGCTCGATGGAGTTTTTGGAAAGGAAAATTTTCTTCATTAAAGATTACATATATTGAGATGTACACTCGACCACTATTTATGTCGAGGCACTTGTAGCTTTTGTGTCGTGTGCTATACCCTAGAAACAAGCACTGTTTGGACCGAAAAGACAAATTTTGAGAGTTTCTGGGTCTTATGTTTGGCTAACGTGCACATCCAAACACTTTGAGTTGTGAATAATATGTTTTAGTGCCAAACAATCTTTCAGTGGGAGTTTGAAAGTTAATGACCTGAGATGGTGTTCTATTGATGAGATATGCGGCTTTAGAGAACGCTTCGTTCCAGCATTTTAGAGGCATGCATGCATGTGCAAGTAGAGTAATCCCTACATCAACCTCATGTCTATGTTTTCGTTCTATTGCCCCATTTTGTCGGTGCGAGTGAGGACATGAGACACGATGTGAAATTCCTATGTGAGCAGAGAAAGAATCAAGATTTTGATATTCATCTCCCACGTCCATTTGCATGAAGATAATTTTCCTCCCAAATATTTTTTCCACTAGTGCTTGAAATATATGGAATTTCTAAAAAAAATCAGACTTGATGGGATATAGCCAAGTGAATTTACTGAAATCATCTATCAGACTCACATAAAATCTACTTCTTCCAACGGTAGTAGGTGCTAGGCCCCTCACATCAGAGAATATAAGTTGTAAGGGAAATTGAGACATGCTAAACGACTTTAAAAATGGGAATTGATGACTTTTTCTTTGTTGGAATGCATCACACGCAAGACTCTTATTGGAATCTAAAGATCAAGGAAGATTATTCCCTTTCACTACTTTATTCACTATCACCATGGTCGGATGACCGAACCTATCATGTCATATCTCGGTGGTTGGCTTGGTGATTAAGGAGGAGCACTTGGTGGAATTTTGATGAAGAGTCGGCCATGGGCAGAATCCCTTCCTACACTTGTCTTGTAGAAGAGTTTTCCTTGTAGCTCGATCCTTTACCAATAAACAAACAGAATGATATTAAAGTTAAATGAGATTATCATTGATTAGCTTATGGACACATATAAGATTTTTTATAGTAGATGAAACATGAAGAATGTTTTTAGACAAAGTAGAACTGCCAATAGATGTAATTTTCATACATGATCCATTTGCAGTATGCACATTCTCATGGCCACTGTAATTTTTATTGGTTGTCAATTTTCCATCTCTCCAGTTATGTGGTCTATGCCGTCATACTTCTCTTCTAACTTGAATTCATGGTCAAATCTCTTGAAACATCTAGTTGCAGTATGTCCTATCTTCTTACAAATCTAGTGCATCGGTTTGTTCTCGGTCGAACCTCACCCTCTTCCTCTTCCACGACCACCTCTATCTCTACCACAGTAGCCTCCTCGTGCAGCACTGTTTGCACTCATGTGATATTGATTGGAGTTTTGTTGCTCAAGTCTTGACTATGTCGCAAGTAGTTGAGCGGAAAGATCAGATAACGTAATAACCTCTATTCATCTACTTACGTTTTCCATCAGGGAGTTATAGTAGGCGTCGATACTAATCAGGATGTATGCGATGCCATTTTCATCTTTTGTTCTTTTCCCTGTTGCAGCCATCTCATCTGCATATTCCTTCATTTCGCGGAAGTAGGCTGCCACCAAAAGATCACCCTTGCGAGTGCTTGAAAGTTTGGATCGTAGATGCATGATCCGTGCTCGAGATTGAGACACAAAGCTCTCTTGAATTGCTTTCCAAACCTCTGTCAAAGTGGAAAACATTGCTACCTGACCAAAGATCTCATTTGATAGCGTGGAGTTCAAATAGCTGAGTAGTTGTTGATCTTGAACTACCTAGCTTATGAACTTCGTATTTGCCACCTTCTCGGTGCTTTTATCTGCCTTCTCCAGCATGATGAATTTTTTTGGCCTCTTGTTAGTTCCATATAGGAATCCAAACAATTGAGCACCTCGTATGGTAGGGAGAACCCGGGCGCGCATGATGAATTTTTTTGGCCTCTTGTTAGTTCCATATAGGAATCCAAACAATTGAGCACCTCGTATGGCAGGGAGAACCCGGGCGCGCCATAGGAGGAAATTCTCTCGAGTAAGCTTCTCAACCGGATGGTTAAGAGTATTGAAGTTTGCCACCGAGGAGGAGGAACCGAGCATGGTTCTGGTCGATGATTTCTTTGACTCAAATATTCGGCAGTAGTTTTCTGGCTCTGGTTACCATGAAAACGTGGATGGGAAACTGCCTTTATGGCCTTGCGAGGAAGCCCACATGTTGATTTAAATAACGAAAGTACATGCGGTGACGATCGAGTTGTTACAATGCCACATAGGCGATCAACCAAGATCAAAACAAACAAAACAAGAAAATAATCTATATTGTCTGTTACAATAAGATAGATAAAGATATAGCTAAACTACCTAATCTAGTCTTCACGTTGACGTTGTCGTGTAGCACATGTCGTGTATCTTCATGATCTTCAACATTGGTAGCTATAATACTGGTGTCAGAGATGGACCGAATGCCGACATCATATGTGTGTGTCTGTGCGTGTGCGAGCAACACTACTTTGCTCGTGATGATACCTACATACTCGGTGGCAATTGACATAGACAATAATACTAGTGCATCACTATACTACGAGTCTTTCTCCAATACCTTTGGGCTTGATGGATTCTCTACACCTGATACTTTAATTGACAATAGCTCGCTAATGCAACTCTTGATTTACACAATGCACTTGAGGATTGCATGAATGAGAAAATCGGTAAGATGAGGATAATACGTGACTGACTCCTCCACGTGGTGGCACATGTCTCCATCACTCATGCACACCACATGTCCCTCATCATCCCCGTGTATCACCTGTCCCCACGGTTGTCATGCGCGTAATTCTCTCATCACCTCGCACCACCACTAGTCCACTAACACAATGTTGTCATCCACATTCATTGTAGTCACCATCGTTAACTCGTCGACCACAATGCTCCTACCTTTCGGGGCGACACCCCTGTAATCACGCTGCATCTTCCACTCTCCACTCCTCCATTTCGGATACGACTTCTCTAGTCTCAACCCTCCTCTCATGCATACATCCACCATGTTGCATATTTTACTGGTCAAATTTTATCTCTGTCTCAATTCAACAAACGATAGAGGAGACATTGTTATCTTCAACATCTTCATCAGGCCCCACTTAGAAACCGCTAAAAAATTAGTCGAGTTGTTGTTGAATCGTCGAAAATTGTCTTGTGACCTCAAACCGTCGCCGCCAATTCTCGGTTCATAGGATATGGTGGGGGAGCGGGCTTGGGATGGCAGCGGAGATCAGCAAATGTGTGATGAGGATCCCAACAACTAAGCTTAAACGGTGGATCTGTTTGGCAACTACTCCATCCATTTTTTTTTATTTGCCATGAGCTAGTTCATTTTGAACTAACTGGTGACAAATAAAAAAGAAAGTAGGGAGTAAAATTTTATCCGACGCTGTCGAAGTGGGGGAACGACACTTTTCTCGGACCTGCTACGGAGCAACCCGCGCGTATGAGAGATGGTGAATACGGGGGTTTTACGTAGTTCGAGCCGCCGCAGCGTAACACCCTACGTCCACGGTGAAAGTTGTATTGCTTGAGTGTTGTGAGCTACGAAAGCTTCAGTGAGTGTGTCTGTGGGAATGGACGTGTCTAGAGTCGATGGCTAACCAATCATTTTATATTCAAGACCAGACACCTTACATGTGGGGTCGGGGACCCGACAACGACAGGTGGCCCCAGAGTGATCTTATGCTTGTACAAGATCTAAGGTGTTATGGTTGCCTGCATCCTCTAACCGCAGCTTGAAGACCCCCCGTCTTGTCGTGTCAGTTACCAGTGGCTAGACATAGTTGTTGATGATGGCAAGAAATGTCTTGTCGGTCATAAGCTACTCTACCAGCAACATGGGATAGCACCGCGACGTCTTCACTGTGATGTGATTGGGCACAATGACACCTGATAGGGGCGTGCGCTGCACTGTGTGTTCAGAGAAGGCACATGTCTTCAATACGCGATTTCGACATGGCACATTGTCGTTTACTCCCGCAACCTCCCGCTTAGGATGGGTTGCAGGACGCGTGGCAACGCCGGAGCCCGCCTTTGCGAGAGAGGCTGAGCCCCGCTCTGCGGGCCACGTGGCATCCCCGAAGCCCAACAATGAGGATAGTGAGGGACCATCGCTGCTTGACACGTGGTGGCTCCGGAGATCGCCTCTGCGAAATAGACTGGCTCGGAGCCTCTGGCCACGTGGCGGAACCAGAGTCTGCTCCTGCGGAGGAGCGGGGTCCCGTCCCACCGGACACTTGGTGGCTCGGGAGCCCGTCTCTGCGGGGGAGCCGGGTCTTGAGCCGAGGTCCACGTGGCAGTATCGGAGCCCGCTCTTGAGGAGGGACGAGGTCCGGACCTGCTGGACACATGGCGCCTGCTGACCCTGCCTTAGCAGGGAGGCATGACACTTAGCTTATTTCACCCCGTGCGCGAAGTACCCGATATGTTGGGTACCGACAAGCTCTAAGTGGAGTCGGTTGAAGACGACAAAGGTCAAGACGTTTTCTTTGTCGTTGGTTGAGTTATGGTGGAGAAAAAACTTGAATCGATAAAAATCTAGTACCATGTATCAGAAGTATGCATGACGCGAGCCGAGAGCCATCGACCCGTCTTTCTCCTCAACCACTCCTATCTCTTTTATGCGCTCGCCTCACCCCCTTTTTAGACTGTCTCCAACAGAAGAGGCAAATGCAAATTTATCCCTCAAATGCCTCTTCTTAGAATAGTGTTTACTCTCCAACAGATGAGACATCCAGCCTCCTCGTTTCACCTCAACTCCTTCCAGGTCTACAAAATACAGGCGCTGGACGGACAAGGCATTCTCTCGCGCTCGATCGTCTTCCTCCCGCCACCCCCACCTCTCCGCCGCCATCGATCGATGGTCGAATCCCAGCTCCAGTTCCTGTCTCCTCCTGGCGGCGCCCAAGCTCGACCTCCTTCTGAAGGCGTCCTCCCCTCGGCGCTCCTCCCTGGCGGCGTGCGAGCTCGACCTCCTCCCGACACTCCTCCTCTCAGCGGCGCGCAAGCTCGACGTCTTCCCCTCTGTGCTCCTGCTCCCGGCGATGTGCGAGCTCGGCTTCCTCCCAACGCTCCTCTTCTCGGTGGCATGCGAGCTCAGCGCTCCTCCCGGCGACGTCCTCCCCTTGGCGCTCCTCCTACCAGTGGCGCGCGAGCTCGACCTCTGTGAGCTCGGCCTCCAGGGGCGGGGAGGAAGGAGAGAAGCATGGCTTCATGGCGGGGAAAGAAGCTGCCCACGACGAGGGATGCGCTGCACAAATGCCTCCTCTGTTGGAGAGAAAAAAATAAGGTACAAAAAATCAAATGGGGTTTTCTTTTTGTCTGTTGTTGTTGGAAACAGCCTTATGGGGGCTTAGTGGGACGGCCCACTCCCGGGACAGGTTGGGCCCATCTCGGTAGCTGTTGTACATCCAAACGTTTAGGCCTGGCCCAAGCCCGGCCCAGTCCAAAACAAAATGCTGCTCAAGCTTAACAAAAATGCTGCTGGTCGCGCTCGCCGGCATTCCTCCGAACACGTCTGAAGCTTACCTCCCACCACCAACAATGCCGTCGGCCAACTCCCTCCCGACCAAATGGCCCAAGACCCTCACCGCCGACCACCTCCACCGCCTGGTCCGAGCCGAGCGCGACCCGCGCCGCGCCCTCGAACTCTTCGACGCGGCGACCGCCGCATCTACATCCGCGTCCACGCCCAGCCTCATCACGCCGTCCCCGGCCACCGTCTCCCTCCTCACCTCGCGCCTCGCCTCCGCGGGGCTTCTCCCGCTCGCCTCGTCCCTTCTATCCCGCTCGCGCTCGCTCTTCTCCTCCCCCGCCGAACTCGAGCCGCCCTTCCTCACCCTCCTCCGCGCCTTTTCGCGCGCGCACCGCCCGCTCGCTGCGCTCAACCTCTTCCGCTCCGCGCCCTCCGACCTCGCGCTCCCCCACTCCGCCCGCTCATACACCGCCGTCCTCGCGGCTCTCGTGGCGCATTCCCACCTCTCCCTTGCCCGCTCGATCCTCGCCGACATGCGCGCCGCCGGATTCGCCCCCACCACCGCCACCTACAATGTCCTCCTGAAGGCCCACTGCTCCGACGCCGCGGCTCCCGTCGACGACGCTCTCCGCCTCTTTCGGAGCATCCCCAAACCCGACGCCTGCTCCTACAACACCGCCATCGACGGGCTCTGCCGCAGTGGTCGCCTGGCAGAGGCCCTCGACCTGTTTTCAGAGATGGTAGCAAAAGACATTGCACCCACGGTGGTTACTTACACCACTGTTATTCACTGGCTCGCACGGGAGGGTTGCTTCGATGACGCGTTGAAGGTATTTGATGAAATGGGGAGGAGAGGAACTTTGCCTAATTTGATCACCTATAGTTCTCTGATCGATGGATTGTGCAAGGGTGGACGTGCAGCGTCAGCATTGGAGTTGCTGGATAGGATGATCAAGGAAAGGAAGTTGCCCAATATGATCACTTATAGCTCTCTGATTGATGGGCTTTGTAAGGAGCGTCGGCTGAGTGAGGCAATGGAGGTCTTGGATAGGATGCGTCTGCAGGGGCGGAAGCCTGATGCCGGGTTATTTGGGAAGCTGATTATTGGTCTATGTGATGCAGGAAGAGCGGCGGAGGCTGCTAATTACCTGGATGAGATGGTTCTTGCTGGTATTGAACCGAACCGGGTGACTTGGAGCCTGCATGCCAGGATAAACAATGCTGTGCTGATAGCATTATGTACCAAGGGTGAACTTGATAGGGCTTTCCGGATGTACCAGAGCACAAGGACTCGTAGCATTTCTACAGAGCCGGCCACTTTCCATCTCCTTGTTGAGACTTTCTCCAAAACGAACAATATAGAGAAAGCTGCTCATGTCGTGCTTGACATGCTGTTAGAAAGATGCATCCCTGAGAGAGAAACATGGGATGTTGTTATCAGTGGGTACTGGAGTAAGAAGAAGGTGAGACAAGAAGCGGAGGAGCTGTGGAACCAGTTAGCTGTTAGTTGATTCAGAAATTATGGTGTTTTATGGTGATATACTGTCGCCTTGGCTGTTAGCAAGTAAAATTCTGGTTGCCTTCTCTTCAGGTATGGTATGGTGTTATGATTTCATTGATACACATTGTGTATAAGAATATGCTAAAGGGTGGTCATGGGTATGAATTTGCTGGGGTGGTGGGACCAGGGAGCCAATTTCAAAAAAAAAAGGAAAGACCCCCCCCCCCCCCTCCCCATTCGAATATAGCGTATATTAAAGGCCATTAGAATGTTGTGTCGCCCTGTCACTATTACACGAAGGAATACCTTTTTTAATTTGGCACGTCTGTTCTAGTTTTCTTTCCAGGAAAGACAAATCTCATGTTAAGAAGTTGGAAAGAAAATTTACATTTTTTTTCTAGTAACCATTCTGCATTATTGTCATTCTGAACTTCTGTTTAGGACATCCATACCACACTTCTGAAGCATTTGTGAAAATTGTACGACAACAAGAAACCACAATTTTGATATTGGGACAATACGTCAAACATGTGTAATGTACACTGTACGCTCCCTGTCATGTGCAAGCCTAGTTTATTGCAACCTGCTATCTCTTAAACTATTCCTGTACACTTTGCATATTCTTCATTCTATATGGCACATTCAATAATTCTAATGGTTCAACACAAGAAAATGGAAGTGAACTGATATGAATTTAATATTTTAATTCAAAATCGTAGTTTATGTGTATTTTGTTACTCTCATCTTTTTTCTTATTACTTCATTTTTAACAAATAAATATCAAAAGCTTAGTTTATTTGTTTTTGTTACTCTCACTTTATTTTTCTACTACTTCTCTTTTTTAAAAATTAAAAATTGTTGGATTTTATTTCTAGTAGACCCAACTTGCGTAGAACAAAGTCTTGGTTGTTGTTGTTGTTGATGATTTCTCAAACAATTTCATGATTTGGTACTGACACCTCTTTGTTTCCATAAACCATACTGAAATAAGATGATATATGCCTACCATAGATCACATACACAAAATCAATTGGTACGTAGCAGAAAATTTCTTATCTTACTAATAAATCAATAGAAGAGGTCCAAATTCTAAGGAATTCTTGCACTGCACATAGATGGTATTGTAATGCATCACAACAACAAAGTCTTTGTCCCAAACACGTTGGGGCGGCTAGATAAGAAAACTAACAAAAATATGAAAGTAAAAGAAAGAGTGGAAAGAGTAAACAAAGCATCAGTGAACTAAGATTTTGGCACATGAATGATTGGTTTTCATGCAGTCCCATCAAGAATCAAATCTCTAGGTACATTCATCTCTCAAGTCTAATATCCAGCTAAAGGGTCTTACAACTGGTTATTCCTTCAGGAGGATCTGGAATGAAGAAAACTGTTGAAGAATCCATCAATGTTGTGAGAGTGGAGAGCCGAGCCTTGTTGGGTCATTGGGAAGCTATCAAACAGCATGCTTTCAATAACTACAATAGCAATTGGCAATGTTGTGAGAAGTTGCTCTCTACACTCAGATGCTATTGGACAGAAGCATTTAGTAGTATTGTTGGTGTAAAGCATTCGGTTATTATAGTCACTCAAATGAACAATTATGGTCATTGACTTTAGTATGTTCTCTCGGAGAATTCGACATGTTAAGAACCAAGAGAATGGAAAGCAAGTTGCTACTGTTGTACTGCGTCAAAAGGCCCACGCACGTCGTACGAGTTGAACGGGTCTATTCATATTTTGTCGATAACAGATGGTGAACAATCATGTCTTTACATTACCCCGTTCCGAAAATAAAGAATATGAACAAGGTGATGCTTGATTTCTTGATATTATCCTGCCACCAATAATTTAATTTGACACCGTAGTTTAACATGTTCTTGCCCTATGTCTACGGGTCGTTTTCGCTGGCTGTCGAGTGGAACGCATCTCTGTCTACTGATGAGTACTCCTTCGAAATATTTATCACTGGTTAGTTAAAAAAACTGGTAATAAATATTTCGAACCAGAGAGTATCAGCGAAGAGACGTTTGCAGCCTTGCCGGGCAATTCCTCAGTTACTAAATAATTGACATGTTCCAGCATAAAAATTTAATAAGAACATGTCAAGTATTTGGAGAGTGAACGAAGGAGCAAACTTGCAGGACCACGGAAGCTGAAACAGGCCGACAATACATAGCTGGCCCGGTAATTAAAAAGCCCAGCCCAGAGGCCCCTGGTGCGAGGAGCAGATGCCTCCATCGTGTTCGTTCTTGACAGGTTCGGAGCAAGCAGCCTCTGCCCCCATCGTACGGAGGAAAAAATAATCACATGCTTGCTTGCATGTCTTATGCATAATGCACGAGACCATAAAGATCATGGGAACAAACCACTTTAATCTCTGACAAGTTAAATACTTTTCTTAGGACAAAACCTCTCTTGGAGTGGGCCCAGCTGCTCATCGAACCGCTTTGCTGACGACAAGGGAATCAAGGACGATATACCAACATATGTATTGCAGCAGATCATGTACCACTCAAACCACACCGGGAGTCTTATGGAACATTATTGTAAAGTTGACAAGAGACGACAACATTCACCTTTAATCATGTGGCTCGTTCTTTGCACCCTTCTTACATCATATATAGCCTGATATAATTAATGAACAGATTTCAAAACTTCATTTGGTTCAGGAAAAGTCTTGTAGTTTGCATGTGTGTGCCGGCCCTACTCATAGATTAGGTGGAAAAATGCAGGCACGAATTGCCGATTTTTCGTTTCACCGGGGAGAGGCGTGCAGGAATGTCACGCACGCGCGAGTTGCTACACCCGCGTGCTTTTGTTTTGTGGATCGATCAGAGCAGAGGCTCTTCCAATCCCGAGTAATGCTGCAGCATGCAGCCGTCACTACTACAAAAAGCATGTGCCTTAAATTTTTAAACATAGGTGGTCCTTAAAAATATACGACTGTGATGATAAATGATATAATAACCGTCTGTGATGAAAGAACAACACAGACGGATTTTAAAGAACAACCGTCTGGGTAAATACATGATCTTCACAGACGGTTTTTAATTAATAACCGCATGTAATGTAATGAACTTCACAGCGGATTTTAAGAAACAACCGCATGGGTAAATACATGATCTTCATAGGCGGTTCTTAATTAATAACCGCTTGTAATGTAATGAATTTCACAAACGGATTTTAATAAACAACCGCCTGAGTAAATACATGATCTTCGTAGCCGGTTCTTAATTAATAACCGCCTGTAATGTAATGAACTTCACAGACGGTTCTTAATTAACAACGGCCTGAGAAGATCATGTATTTTCAGTGGCGGTCATTGTTTAAGAACCGTATGTAGTTGTTCAATTATCACAAACGGTTTTCATTGAAATTACAAGGATGTAGTCGTTGCAATTATCACAACCGTATGGTATCAAGAAAAAAACACAGATGAGTGGATACTAGTACAATAATGCATTATAGGAAATGCTCGATCACCAGTGAGATCGGCTTAATTGTGATAATACACCATTAGAGGCTTTACAATTGTTCAAAGATAATTTCTTTACATACTGAGAACAAAAATCATGCTACATTCATTGTAGATCGACGATGAAGCTCCCATCGATCAATCTAAATTGTACCGTCCTGCTTGCTCCCGAACACGTCTCTTATATTCCGCTGGATCTTGAAAATATTGACGTTATTTAAATTAACAAATGTTGAAGGAGGAATGAATAACCTACATTGGTCACTAAGTCAAAGTGTCATCTAACTTTGATAAGTAAATTATAACAATCATTTTCAACATCAGACATATTTGGCTGATGCAGCAAACGCTGAACTTCAAGTAGTATAGTTTTGTTTGTAAAAGCACTGCACCACCCCTACGAAATATAATTTAAGCAATATAAGGAACCAGTTCAAATAAGTTCAACAACAATTATAAGTAATAATTACATGAACAAAATAGGTCTATCTTACAGTCTCTTGATCAAGAATCCCGATGCAGAGTGCTCCCGAACGATGAACATTTGGGTAGAAGAACCCAATTGGAAAGGCACATCTTAGAGGCACCAAGGGATAGTCCTCAGAGAAGGAGATTGTCAGGGGTTAGTAACCATCTTCCCATTCAGTCTGCAAAAGAAATTTATTAATAGGAGGACGATGGTTAAACTCATAATGTGCTTGTTCTTCATGACTTACACCTTCTTTACCGGGGACGATGCACTACCACTTCAATAAATCTCTCAATTCAGGCTTCGCAGAGAAACCCTACACGGAGAAATTGAAAATACCAAAAACAAACAAGACGGAAAAAACAAACTACAGTTAAGTTCATCAGTCCATTACAGATACATATGTATATACAACCATGCGACCGGTGTGCCATATGTACATACATGGGGATGATTCTTGCGCCACGCGAAGCGCTCCTCCTTCAATCGGCTACACGCTCGAGACATCATTATCTGAAAGACCAAACTTCCAAACTTCCAAATTATTGAGTCCAAACGCATATGTACACAAATGTAAAAGGACACAATCCATATACCAACATTGTTCTAAGTTGATTTCAGAAGATACAAATATATACAATATATATCATCTCGCATTGCTATATACATTTTTTCCAGCATTGACATCTTCGCGCATATAGAGTTTTAAATTCTTTTTAATGCTTCTCTCTACGCGCTTGATGTTTTCTGGTTCGGTGAAAAGGTACATCTCTTCATACTGATTATATTCCTCTTTATTATCTCCCACATTCTCAACCCCAACAATATTTTGCTTTCCAGAAACAACTACGTGTAACTTCTCAGTTTCTGGATCTTGAACATAAAAAACTTGTGCAATATTATCGGCGAGAACCGACAGATCATCTTTGTAACCCACTGAAAGCATCTAGGCCCCATGAGGTACGGTTTCGGTGATTAATGACAACCATTCGATATTACTAATGAATTTGTGAATGCAAGGTCCCAATAACACTCAATCAAATGAAATCAAAATTACATTGGAGACCCATATAAAATCAACGAGTGAGATCAAATCAAATCATATGAAGACAAGAAGTGAAAGCTCTAACTTGACATCACCCAAATGCTTGAAGACAATCAAAACAACATTTCAAACAAGTTTCAAAGAGGTCACAAGTTCAAATTCCAAAAGAACAACTCAAAACAACTTGAAGTCAACAAGTTGAACACACCGGATCATCCGATGGTTTTTGAGTTGACTGCATCGGTCGAGTTGTGTCAACAGAAGAAGAAGACCTCAGAGCAAAGAACTCACCGGATCATCCGATGTGAGTGGCTCAGTGACATCGGTCCATCATCACAGATTGCAACACCATTGGACCAAGTGAAGCACCGGATCATCCGATGTGCAGACTTACACACATCGGTCGATCACTCCAGTAAGCTTCAAGATCAAGCAAAATTCTGGAGGAAGAGCCACCGGATCATCCGATGAGAAGACAAGATCAACATCGGTCTAACAACGGTCATATCTGACACAGTGACATCAGCTAATTTGGCTTTGACCGATGTTAACTGAAGGGGAGACATCGGATCATCCGGTGTTCGCAGAGAAGTGATGTCAGCCTACTTTTCCAACGGCTATCTCGTGGAGGCTGGCTATTTATACCCCTTCAACCTGTCAAATCGACAAGACTTGAAGCCCAGACATACTCTACACATCCTAGAGCATTCAAGCAATAGAGCTACCACTTTCACATCATTTGATCATCATTTGTACACCAAGAGATAGGCTAGAACTAGCTAGAGATAGTGCTTGGGTGCCTCCACTCTTGGTGATTGGAGTCTCTAGTGTAGTGAGAGCAATAAGGGAGTGTCCCTTGGTGTGTGTGACTTCCGGAGCTTGCCAAGAGGATTGTGGAAGCCCGGAGGATTCCAAAGTGTACAAGGCTTGAGCTCCACCTTGCCAAGGTTGGCGAACGGAGAAGAATAGTGAAGACCCCCTTGTCTCGGTGACTTGGGAGTGGCAAAAACCCCTCGGTGGGTGCCACAACGTGGATGTAGGAAGATCCTTGTGATCTTACCGAACCACGGGATAAACTCTGTGTCCCTTGAGCGTTTGCATCCCTCTCCCTTTTTTACACTTATGCAATCTTCATTCCACAACTTTAATTTACATTGATTGCATAGTTTAATCGCATAGGGAATTGGGCTTTAGGTTGTTAGTTTTTAATTGCCTTAAAATTTGAAAGAAAGCCCAATTCACCCCCCCTCTTGGGCGTTTCGATCCTTACAATTGGTATCAGAGCAAGGTTGCTCATTGGATCATTCTAGCTTCACCGCTAGAGAGCTTAAATGGCCAAGAATGGGGGTTCGGTTCCTACCTTCGAGGGCAAGAACTTTGCCTATTGGAAAGCACGCATGCGTGCCTACCTAGAGGCTATTGCTCCCGAAGTTTGGGAAGCGACCCATGCGGTATTTGGAGATCTCAATTATGTTGGTGATCAACTAAAATGGGATGCTAAGGCTAGAAATGCCATCTATGAATGTATAAGTCAAGACGTATTTGCTAGAATTGCTAGTAAAGAGAAAGCTTGTGAAATTTGGGCATGTTTAATTGAAATTCATGAGGGCTCATCTCGTGTTAAAGAACTCAAATATCACTTGCTTAAATCCAAGTATGATGAATTCAAAATGCTTCCTCATGAGAATGTTAACCAAATGTTTTCTCGTTTAAATGTGCTCATTGAGGAGATCAACGCACTTGACATTGCCTCTCTTGGTAAGGGACTTATCAACCGCAAGATCCTCATGCTTCTACCCAAGCCCAAATACAACATTATCAATTCAATGCTCCAAAAGGAATCACTTGACAACATTGAAGTCTCGGAGCTCATTGGAGAAATTCATGCTCATGAGATGAGCGTACTTGGAATGATGGAGGAGTCATCGTCAAAAACCATTGCTCTCAAGGCTTCAACTAAGAAGACAACTTCCAAGAAAAAGAAAGTGGTTGAGCCTAGCTCAAGCGAAGAAGAGCAAGCAACAAGCGAAGATGATGATGATGAGCTTGCGTTGATGATGAGAAAATTCTCACGTCTAAACTCCAAGATCGCAAAGAAGGGATACTCTTTTGATCCCAAGAAGAAAGCCTTCCTCCCAAGAAAAGATGAAAATAAGACATGCTATAATTGTGGTGATCAAGGCCACATATCATATGATTGTCCAAGACCGGACAAGAGGAAGGACAACCATAAGGGAAAGCATAGAAAGCTAGAAGAAAGCGATGAAAATGAAGAAGAGATCAAGCCCAAGCATTCCTTTGGAAAGAAGAAATTTGACAAAGACAAGAAGACCAAGCTCTTTCCAAAGAAGAGAAGAGGGCCTCAAAAAGTCTTTATGTGCGAGGCAAATGAGTGGATCACGGATGAAGAGTCAAGCGACGAAGAGAGTGAAGATGAAGAAAACTTGGCGGGTCTTGCCGTCGTCGACAAGGACA
Source organism: Tuctoria greenei (assembly GCA_036927565.1). Lineage (NCBI taxonomy): Eukaryota > Viridiplantae > Streptophyta > Magnoliopsida > Poales > Poaceae > Tuctoria > Tuctoria greenei. The sequence goes on from JAYESD010000008.1 coordinate 7,935,980, forward strand.
ACTCACCTCTTCGTTCACCTCCTATGTGCCTCATGGCAAAAGGTAACACTAAGGTATGTGACGACTCTAGCGATGATGATGATGAGCTCTCCCCCGATGAATTAGCATCCATGATTAATGAATACCATGTCATCATAAAAAGGGAAAAGAGCAAGGTTAAGGCACTTGAACAAGCTTGTGCTAAGCTTGAGAGTGCGAAACTCGATTTGCATGACAAGTATGTAACCATACTTAAAGAGCATGACACGCTTAAAACACATGTCAAGCAAATCGAGGAAAATGCTCAAATCAAGCTTGGTCATCATGAGCTTGACTTAGCAAACCAAGCACTCTTGAGAAAGCACAATGACTTGGTTCAAGAACATGAAGTGCTTAACCGTGCTTATGAGGCAATTGAGCTAAAAATGAAAAACATGAAAAAGGAAACCCTTGATGGCAAAGTATCAACTATTTCACATGCCACTAATATGTTGGATAAGTCTTTGCGTTTGAAAGCAAGCCTCAGGGAGAAGGAGTTGATGGACGAGATTGAAAGTCTCCGCACTAGTGTGGCAATACTCTCTAAGGGGGAGGACAAGCACAAGGAAATCCTCTACCAACAAGCTAAAGGCTTCAACAAGAGAGGGCTTGGATCCTTCCCGGTGCTCAACAAATGGAAGGTGCCCTCACCGGAGCTTAGGACGAGCTTCATCAAAGAAGTTGGTTCCTATTGCCAACATTGTGAGGTCACCGGACATCACACGAGGGAGTGTCCTCTTCCCAACCGTCCTTCTCCCAAATTGCCTCCTAACTACAAATCTACTTTCAATGATTGCCACTATCTCTTGAGCAAAGTAGGTGGCAAGGTGAAGGCAAGGTTCATCGGCAAAGACATTAAGGGCATAAATGGGAAGCTCCCCAAGCAACTTTGGGTCCCAAAATCACTTGTATCACACATAAAAGGACCTAAGTTGGCTTGGGTGCCTAAACTCAAAAACTAACTTCATGTGTGTAGGTGAACTACAAAGCCGGAGGAAAGCATTGGGTACTCGATAGCGGGTGCACTCAACATATGACCGGCAATGATGGTATGTTCACTACCATAGAGAACCCCGACAATCACGAACAAGTCACCTTTGGTGACAACTCAAAGGGGAAGGTAATTGGTTTAGGTAAAATTGCTATTTCACATGATTTGTCCATTTCCAATGTACTATATGTTAAGTCACTTAGTTTCAATTTACTTTCAATTGCACAACTATGTGATCTTGGACTAACGTGCACCTTTGACAAGAATGGTGTTGTAGTAACCAGTGAATCAAGTAAAGAACTAATCTTCAAAGGCTTCCGGCATGGACATCTTTACTTGGTGGACTTCTCCAACAAGGATGCTAGCTTGACCACTTGTCTTTTCACCAAGACAAGCTTGGGTTGGCTATGGCATCGACGCATTGCTCACATTGGCATGAGCAAGCTCAAGAAGTCGTTCAAGCTTGGGATGGTGACCGGCGTGAAGGATGTCACATTTGAGAAGAACAAGCTTTGTAGCGCTTGTCAAGCCGGGAAGCAAGTTGCTTCACACCACCCAATGAAGACAATGGTGTCAACCTCCAAGCCGCTTGAACTACTCCACATGGACCTCTTCGGACCGTCCACATATCAAAGTCTTGGTGGTAACCTCTATTGTCTTGTTATCGTTGACGATTATTCTCGATATGCTTGGACTTTGTTTCTAGGTGACAAGGGTGAAACTCCAGAAGTTTTCAAGACCTTTGCTAAACGTGCTCAAAGGGAATTTCAACTTCCCATCATCAAGGTCCGGAGTGACAACGACACCGAGTTCAAGAACTACAACATTGGGGAGTGGTGTGATCGTGAAGGCGTGAAGCATGAGTTTTCGGCCACATACACCCCCCCAACAAAACGGTGTCGTTGAAAGGAAGAACAAGACCCTTATCACCCTTGCTAGAGCAATGCTTGATGACTATGGCACGTCGGAGAAGTTTTGGGCTGAAGCAATCAATACGGCGTGCCATGCCGCAAATAGGGTCTATCTTCATCGACTACTTCAAAAGACCCCATATGAGCTCCTCATTGGGAGAAAGCCCAACATCTTCTACTTCCGAGTCTTCAGGTGCAAATGCTATATCTACCGCAAGAAAAGGCTCGGTAAGTTTGAAAGAAGGTGTGATGTTGGTATCTTTCTTGGTTATGCGTCAAACTCAAAAGCATATCGAGTATTCAACCAAACCTCCGGGTTAGTTGAAGAAAGTTGTGATGTTGAGTTTGATGAGACTAATGGCTCCCAAGAGGAGAGTTTTGGTCATGATGATATAGATGATGAGCCTCTACGAGAAGCCATGAAAAACATGACCATTGGAGACATCAAGCCCGAAGTTGAGGAGAGTCATGATCAGGGGGGAGCATCAAGTCCCAACATCAACACCTCCATGGCGCCTCAAGTTGATGAAAAAGAAGAGAAAGATGATCCATTGCCAATGCAAGATTCACAAGCCACACAACACCAACAACAAGAAGAAGAAGTCCAAGATCAATTCCAACCACAAGACGCGCAAGATGCTTCACCACCGCCAAGTGCCTCACAATCACTTATGAGGCATGGACGCATCTCCAAGGCGCATCCGATTGATCAAATCATCGGAAGTCCGTCACGGGGAGTAAGTACTCGTTCTCGCCATGTCGCTTCATTTTGTGAGCACTACTCTTTTGTTTCGTGTGTAGAACCCACTCATATAGAGGAAGCACTCCAAGATCCAAATTGGGTGATGGCCATGCAAGAAGAACTCAACAACTTTACCCGCAATGAAGTTTGGGTGTTGGAGGAGCGACCCAAGGACAAGAACGTCATCGGAACAAAGTGGGTGTACCGCAATAAGCAAGACGAGAATGGCGTCGTGGTCCGCAACAAGGCAAGACTTGTGGCCAAGGGTTTTTCACAAGTTGAAGGACTAGACTTTGGAGAAACATTCGCTCCGGTCGCTCGGTTAGAAGCTATTCGTATACTCCTTGCTTTTGCTTCACATCACAACATAATGCTTTATCAAATGGATGTTAAAAGTGCTTTTCTTAATGGTTATATTAACGAGCTTGTTTATGTTGAGCAACCTCCCGGGTTTGAAGATCCGAGGAATCCTAACCATGTGTATAGATTACACAAGGCGCTCTACGGGCTCAAGCAAGCACCTAGGGCGTGGTATGAACGTCTAAGGGATTTCTTGGTCATGCAAGGATTCAAGATCGGGAGGGTGGACACTACACTCTTCACCAAGGACATCGACGGGGATTTATTCATTTGTCAAATTTATGTCGATGATATCATTTTTGGCTCAACTAACAAATCTCTTAGCCATGAGTTTGGCACCATGATGTCTAGAGAATTCGAGATGTCAATGATTGGAGAGCTCAACTTCTTCCTTGGATTCCAAATCAAGCAACTTCAAGAGGGAATCTTTGTCTACCAAGAGAAATACATCAAGGACCTCTTGAAGAAATTTGAGATGGGATATTGTAGCTCAAGAAGCACTCCAATGGGAACAAATTGCCATCTCGACGCGGATAAGGACGGTAAACCTATTGACCAATCTCACTACCGCTCTATGATTGGTTCATTGCTTTATCTTACCGCATCTAGGCCCGATATAATGTTTAGTGTATGCTTATGTGCTCGATTTCAAGCGGCTCCTAAAGAATCGCATAAGAAGGCGGTCTTTAGGATACTTAGGTATCTTAAGCATACCCCTAGAATGGGCTTGTGGTACCCTAAAGGTACAACCTTCCAACTCTTGGGATACTCGAATTCGGACTTTGCCGGATGCCGGGTAGATCGCAAGAGTACCTCCGGTGGGTGCCACTTGCTTGGGCGTTCCCTAGTGTCTTGGTCTAGCAAAAAGCAAAATTCCGTGGCTTTGTCCACCGCGAAAGCGGAGTATATAGCGGCCGGTGCATGTTGTGCCCAAATTCTATATATGAAGCAAACCCTTTTGGACTTTGGAATTAAAATTGGTTGTGTGCCTCTCCTTTGTGACAATGAAAGTGCGGTTAAGATAGCTAGAAACCCCGTTCAACACTCTCACACTAAGCACATTGATATTCGCCATCACTTCTTGCGGGATCATGAGGCTAAAGGAGACATCTCTTTGCAAGGTGTTAGATCCGAAGAACAATTGGCGGATATCTTCACTAAACCACTTGATGAGAAAACCTTTTCTAGACTTAGAAATGAATTAAATGTGCTAGATGCATCTAACGTCATGTAAGTTGCCATGTTCATGTAAGGATGCATATCATATAGGTCTTGTCTAACTCCCAAAGGATAGGGGCGAGCTAGAAATAGTTTTCCCTGAGGAAGCCTTTGGAAGGTTTAAACTTGGCAAGATAGATTTATTTTATGCCTTGCATGATCCCTGCCATATTAACATTCACTCATTTAATCTCTTGCACTATAATTTGTTTGACATTGCATACGGTAGATTGTCACAAAGGGGAACCCACCTCGTGACAAGGAGACTTGTTTGAAATACAATATCTCAACTCATATAAGGTGGAAAGAACAAAATGTTAGGTACATTAATGCCTAGAGGAACATGCTTCATTGAGATAGCAGTCTTCATACTCTACCTCACAAAGCATGGGCCTTACATTTCATTTGGATATTTTTCCCTCTATTTTTCTTGGTGTTCCATTTGCATTAAGGCCTAGCCAAGCTATTGGCATATTAGCTTTTTGAGGGGTAAGGGGTTGCCCAAAAAGTCCTAAGACATGTGTTTCTCTTCGATTGTTTGTTTGGTCAAGGGACATATATGGGATGTTTTCGTTCTGTTGTCATCGGATTATCCGATGCCTATGTCAATCCCTCATCGGTCCAATAGGTGTTCAATCTTCAAAGCCCAATTCTGTCTGAATTTCAAATGATCCGACGCGTTCATTCCAAAAAACATCGGTCCATCCGATGTTCACTCTTCTGGAGCTGTGGTCAATTCAACTGATGTTCACTTCCTCCAACGTCGGACCATCCGGTGTCAGCTTCACTCTTTTGAACACCCTTACTGTGCTATTCGATCGATGATCAAAACCCTAGACGTCGGTCCATCCGGTGTCAACTGCTATTCTTGAATATCCTTTCTGTGGCATTCGACCGATGTTAACTTCACCTAGCATCGGTCCTTCCGGTGTTAAATTTTCGGCTAGGGTTTGGGTCCCACTATTTAAACCCGCGCGCCACCGGTTTCGTCTCTCTCCTCGATTTCTCTCTCGCCGCCGCCGCCTCTCGCCCTAATCGCCGCCACCTCCGCCGCCGCACCCAAGCGCCGCCGCCCTAGGCGCCGCCGCCGCCCACAGCGCCGTCGCCCTAAGCGCTGCCGCCATTCTCCCTCGCGCCGCCGCCTCTCCTCCACGCGCCGCGCCGCCGTCTCCACATCCCTCCACCGCGTCCAAGCGCCGCCGCCGCCTCTCTCCACCGCCTCTGCTCCACCCCGGCACCACAGCAGCCCTCCCTCAATCATCTCCCGTGTGCCTCCCGAGCTCCATCGTCGCTAAGGTTTGCTCCGTGTCGTGCGACGTCCTTCGTTGTTTTTCTCGTCGTTCGTTTTCATCGTTGCTAACCCTACCTCTCCATTGCATCAAGATGGGTCGCGACCGCAAAGGAAAGGGAAAGGCGATCGCGGAGCCCGCCGCGAAGAAGCGCAAACTGTCGAAGGATGAGAAGAAGGCCCTTATGGCCGCTCGCGCCGCCGAGGAGCGTGAGCATGACCGAGGGGGTTCTCTGAGGATCCGCGAGGCTCGTCCGAGGCAGCCTCTCGTGGTCGACGACTCCGACGCCGAAGAGGAGCCGGTTGAGCCTCTCGTCCGCCGGCGCTCAGCCCGGACGCGTGGGGGTCACACCGAGGCTGCTCCTCGTCCGAGACCGACAGCTGCCGACCGTCGTGAGGACAGGGAGGCCGAGAGGGCCATCTACGAGATGGACACGACCGTCCGTGTCGGTGAGGGAGTCCGTCTCATGGACTACCGGAAGATGAAGGCCAAGCAGCTACGCAAGCTTCGATGGAGCGTGTTGCTTGAGGAGTGGTACCCTCAGCCCCGTGAGGCTCTTGTGGACAATCGCTTCTGGACTGTCACCCAGGCGTCTCTCTACGAGACCTACAGACGTCGGGGGCACAAGCTTTTTCAGCACAACTACCTGGACTGGGGGCAGCTTGCAGTGGCAGCGGAGACAGAGGTCCGTTCATACTTTGCGCGGTACAAAGGTTTGGTACAACTGCTTGCTTATGAGAGAAGTGCATATGTGGAAGATTGGGTCCGTGTCTTCTATGCGACCCTGTACATCTCTGAGGGCAGGAGGTCAATCGACTTCATGTTTATGGGACAACGTTACCACCTCTCGAGACAGACTTTGGGGCAGCTTCTTGGTTTGGACCTGCACGACACCTGCGTGCACGAGAAGGTATATGGGCAGGCAGATCCACCAAGGAGGCCACTTACTGGAGGGGTAGCACCACAGCTTGACGAGATCTGGTCCCTGTTTGGCCCCACGTTCTCTCCGGACCATTCGAGAGTTCCAGCTTTTCTGACCCCAGCTGCGCGCATTGTGCACCTCGCTTTGCGCTGCACGCTCCTGCCGAGGTCAGGATACTTGGAGGGGTTCACCAGTCTGCAGCAGACCCTCCTGTTCTACATAATGAACGGGATGGATTTCGACATTGTGGACATCCTCCTGTGCGAGATGGAAGACGTGATCATAGATGGGGTTGGCATGATGAGGCAGATGGTCTACGGGCACTGGATCAGTTACATATGCTCTATGATGGTGCCTGAGGGGGATGCAGCACAGGCCAGGCTTGCTGACGAGAGTGTGACACGGTTCGGACATTACCGTGCCCCTGCTCCTGGAGACCGCCGCCTTGGCCGTCCAGTTGAGCGCCAGGTCAGGGCCCGCTTGACTGAGGAGGATTGGTCTGACCTCGAGAAGGAAGATGAGCGTCTGGCTGAGGCAGAAGCTCAAGGTGGAGACTTGCAGCACGTCTGGTCCGAGAGCAACACAGACGAGAGTGTCGAGGAGTACTTCCCTCCTCCTCCACCCTCACCGAGGCAGCACGACGCCGAGGCAGGAGGATCAGCTGCTCCGCCACCGACACCACCTCCTGTGTCCGAGGCGCAGGTGTCACAACCGTCAGAGCTGTCGTCTCTTCTCCAGCAGATGATCGAGCAGCAGCGCCAGGACAGGCTCGCTGCTGAGCAGGCCAGGGCAGAGCAGGCTGCTCACCTGGCACAGCTGCAGCGGCAGCAGCAGGAGCTCCAGTTGGAGATCGCCCGTTAGAGGCGAGAGGATACGGACCGGTTCACCAACTTGGTCGATCAGATGCACCGCCGTACCCTCGACCAGCAGCAGCAAACCCAGCAGGTCATGATGGGGATCCTAGGGTTGATCACCAACCTTTACACTCAGACCGGGATCGCCCTTCCTCCACAGCAGCCTGGACTGGGACTGGCTCCAGGTGTTGCTCAGGTGCCTACTACTCCTATCCCTTCGATCAGTATGTCACCACTTCTGGCACCCAGCGCACCAATTCACTCACCACTGCCGGCAACGACTCTGTTCCAGCAAACGCCGGCGTCCGTGGTGAGCGCTCCACTTCCTCCAGCTCCACCGGCACCTCCAGTACCTGCTTCCTCTCCTCCAGCACCGGCAGCGGACCCTCCAGCTCCCTCCGCTCCGGCAGCTCCTACGACCGGCGACTCCAGCTCCGACGACTGCGACGGTGACCAGTTCGTCTTCGCACCCAGCTCTCAGGGTCTGTAGGATTTCTGATCCCTTTTTGGTGTCTTGATGCCAAAGGGGGAGAAGAGGTAGAAGAGTCAGGGGGAGTGGTAGTAGTAGTCTCAGGGGGAGTGTGTGTTTTGACCTTTGTATTCATGCTTGAGTACTCTTTTGTAATTTTAATTAAGCACTCTTCCGCTTGTCTCATTTGCTTATGGTTTTAATCAATTGAGCTTTTCGCACCATAAATTTCATTTGCTTTTTACAAGCTTAATGTGTCTTATCTTGTATTCATTGCACATCTACTTGAGTATTGTATCATCAAATTCATTATTATTGCGCTTTAAATTATTGTGTTGTCATCAATCACCAAAAAGGGGGAGATTGAAAGCATCTAGGCCCCATGAGGTACGGTTTCGGTGATTAATGACAACCATTCGATATTACTAATGAATTTGTGAATGCAAGGTCCCAATAACACTCAATCAAATGAAATCAAAATTACATTGGAGACCCATATAAAATCAACGAGTGAGATCAAATCAAATCATATGAAGACAAGAAGTGAAAGCTCTAACTTGACATCACTCAAATGCTTGAAGACAATCAAAACAACATTTCAAACAAGTGTCAAAGAGGTCACAAGTTCAAATTCCAAAAGAACAACTCAAAACAACTCGAAGTCAACAAGTTGAACACACCGGATCATCCGATGGTTTTTGAGTTGACTGCATCGGTCGAGTTGTGTCAACAGAAGAAGAAGATCTCAGAGCAAAGAACTCACTGGATCATCCGATGTGAGTGGCTCAGTGACATCGGTCCATCATCACAGATTGCAACACCATTGGACCAAGTGAAGCACCGGATCATCCGATGTGCAGACTTAAACACATCGGTCGATCACTCCAGTAAGCTTCAAGATCAAGCAAAATTCTGGAGGAAGAGCCACCGGATCATCCGATGAGAAGACAAGATCAACATCGGTCTAACAACGGTCATATCTGACACAGTGACATCAGCTAATTTGGCTTTGACCGATGTTAACTGAAGGGGAGACATCGGATCATCCGGTGTTCGCAGAGAAGTGATGTCAGCCTACTTTTCCAACGGCTATCTCGTGGAGGCTGGCTATTTATACCCCTTCAACCTGTCAAATCGACAAGACTTGAAGCCCAGACATACTCTACACATCCTAGAGCATTCAAGCAATAGAGCTACCACTTTCACATCATTTGATCATCATTTGTACACCAAGAGATAGGCTAGAACTAGCTAGAGATAGTGCTTGGGTGCCTCCACTCTTGGTGATTGGAGTCTCTAGTGTAGTGAGAGCAATAAGGGAGTGTCCCTTGGTGTGTTGACTTCCGGAGCTTGCCAAGAGGATTGTGGAAGCCCGGAGGATTCCAAAGTGTACAAGGCTTGAGCTCCACCTTGCCAAGGTTGGCGAACGGAGAAGAATAGTGAAGACCCCCTTGTCTCGGTGACATGGGAGTGGCAAAACCCCCTCGGTGGGTGCCACAACGTGGATGTAGGAAGATCCTTGTGATCTTACCGAACCACGGGATAAACTCCGTGTCCCTTGAGCGTTTGCATCCCTCTCCCTTTTTTTACACTTATGCAATCTTCATTCCGCAACTTTAATTTACATTGATTGCATAGTTTAATCGCATAGGGAATTGGCTTTAGGTTGTTAGTTTTTAATTGCCTTAAAATTTGAAAGAAAGCCCAATTCACCCCCCCTCTTGGGCGTTTCGATCCTTACACCCACTTTATTCAAGTCTACCAGTGTCAGCCCGTAATTGTCCACTTTCAAACCATCAGGATGTTTGACCCATTGACACTTAAATACGGGTATTACCATTCTTTCGGTATAATCGAGTTCCCATATTTCCTCTATGAACCCGAAGTATGTGGTCTTCTGCCCTTGTGAATCATAAGCATCAATACGAACACCACTATTTTGTGCAACACTCTTACCGTCTTTTTCTTTAGTGTAAAATGTGTAACCATTGATGTCATATGCTTGCCATGATGTTACCAAAGCAGATGGGCCAGAAGCTAACTTCTTCATTGTTGCCTCTTCTATAGTGTTTCCGTATGATATATTTTTGTCCATTAACCATTCAGTGAAACATCTTTTGTGCTCTTTCATGATCCAGTCCTCTATGCGGTCTTGGTTTTTATCACAAAGCTTAATTTGGTGTTCCTCGATGTACGTCTCAGCTATTGCGAGCTGTTGTAGTACACCAAAATATGCACGGTGTACATTCTTGTAATCTTGAACAATAAAAGTTTTCTTACCCACTTTGCCTCTCCCACGTAGTCTACCCTCATGTACCGGTATAGGCACACCTATCGATTTTCCATCTTTAATGTAATCAGCGCAACCCTTAATCACCATCCCTGCAGCTTAAGGCCTGTAAGGTACTGCCTCCGTTCTAAAAACATTCGTTTTGTAATTCATTTTTAAAATATAAAACAATAAACTTTTAGAGATAAAAGGAGTAATAACGATGAACAGTCGGCCAACACGTATTCAAGTATCCAACACACTCGTGGCCGCTGCTCTAGCTGCTGATGATGCATGCATGCTCCAGTTCTGTTTGAAGAGATGATCATGGTCGTCGTCGCCGTCGCACGCGCGCAGGGACGCTTCGATCGCTCTCGGTTTCAGACATGCTGCTCGTTGAACTTGGCTTGGACGGTGTTCCTCGGTGATAGATAAGGAGGTCTTTTTTCTTTGAACGCAAGCCTAGCCGCCCGGCCGGCTTATATCCTGCTGGACCGCAACGGTCGTCAGGTCAGCACGGGTCGGTCTCTCCTGACGTGCAAATATTACCAGTCAGATCGATGGACTCGGCGTCGGCCGGTCGCGATCTCCGTCGACGTGCACGCAGCAATTCGCGCCGCACCGATATGGTGGGTCCCGGCGCACAGAGAATCCGCCGCCCGCCTGGTTTCCGGCTCACGTCACGTATCGGCTTGCATTGCATGCCCATACTTGAGGGTCAAGCAACCAGCGCCTACATCTCTCCTCTACTACTCTTTCTCTTACTATTTTTTTTCTGTCTGCTAAATCAACACGCGGATGCGTAACTACAGCAGCGACTCAGCGTGGCATAGCAAATCCTGTTCCAGCCTGCGTGCTTTGATATCTCTCTCTCTCTCTCTCTCAGACGACTGCTCTGGATATATAGAGAGATCAACATGGTCTCTGAAGCTCTCTATCTGCCCAGTGGCAGCAACTGCCGATCGATTTCTTTTGCAGCAGCAACCAAAAGTTGGTGAGAATCTATTCTCTGTACCAGACAGACAGCGAGGGAAAACACCCTGCTGCTGCTGCAAGCACAGAGAAGCAGGAAGGTCGATAGTGGCAGGTGGTGGACTGGTGCCCCTGGTGGTAGCTTTTAACAGGGACAAGCTTCCTCCTGGCCTCACTTTTTCTCTTTGTTCGCTTCTCCAGCCGCTTTGTTCCGTCCTCCCATCACTCCCGCTCTTTTCATCCTCGCTCCCTCTTCTTTTACGTAGCCCGTGCCATTCCTCCGACGAGGAGGATCAGCCCACAGCCTTGGCCTTTACTCCATATGGAGGCGAGGACGAGCAAAGCGTAGCCCGGCAGCGGCTTCTCTCCCTTTCTTAATTTCTCCTCTTCTAGTAAGAACTCCGATCCTCTTTTTGTAAGTGGAGGAGGAGGAGGACAAGTGTGGTGAGAGAGAGAGAGAGGGCGAGATCGATCGGCCGATGACGGCCATGACATGGTGCAACAGCTTCAGCGACGTGCGCGCCGTGGAGGCCAACCTCGCTAAGAAGCAGCACCTGGTGGCGTCCTCCCACGTCAACCTCATTAGGACGTCGTGCCCCTCCTGCGGACACCGCGCGCAGTATGAACAGGTAGCCGGTCCATCAGGACAGTGATGCGTAAATAACATACAGTGCAAGTGATGATGACTCGATGGATGATCAGCTTCAGGCGGCGGCGACGATAATCCAGGACCTGCCGGGGCTGCCGGCCGGCGTGAAGTTTGATCCGACGGACCAGGAGCTGCTGGAGCACCTGGAAGGGAAGGCTCGGCCGGACGACGCCCGTAAACTCCTCCACCCGCTCATCGACGAGAACGGCATCTGCTACATGTTAATTCTGATTACCCTTAAGATCAACGCTATCAACATCTAACCGGAAGGTATTAGACTTAATCAACATGAACAAGCTCAAATCGGCTAGACAAGCAATCAATCTAGCAATTAATCTACAGACTAAGATTAAGGGGGTCAAGTGAGAGGCGAAGTTTACCTTCAGAGGGGGTACTTGACGCCATTGGGGTCAAGTGCAGTAGTGGACGACGAGGGGCGGCAGCGGCGACTTCCAAACTCCGGCGACGATCAAGATTGTTTGGTTAGGCGGGGGCCTCGGGACAGATGCACTCACACACGTGTCTAATCCTGAGGGCCCCCTGGTGCTTATATAGCGCACAGGAGAGAGGGGGGGCAACGGACAGAGTCCGTTGCCTCCCCAGTACCCGCACGCGCCTAAGAGATCGGCGTGGGTAACAACCCACGTCCGATTCTGTTGGGGATGACTGAGTTGGGCGTGGGGTTGTTGCCCCTCACGCCCTTATCTGACGGGAGTCCCGGTTGAACCGGGATCAACCCAACATTCTCCCCCTTGATCTCGGGACAACTTATTTCTTACTTAACTTATTCTTACTCTTAACTACTAAACTTATATATATTTCTTCTTGCTTCGACACAAGGAGCACGACGCATCAGAAACAGCCATTTACGTACTGTTCGACTCGAAGACCACAATATGTCTCACAATTAGAAATAACCTTATATTTAGGTGTCCCCTTAGTATCCAGGATTTGTTTCATAGGCTCTCCCCTAACCCCATGCCGGCTACGTGTTCTCTGAACACATTGGGAGGGAGTCCTTTGGTTAGCGGATCCGCAAGCATTTTATTAGTTCTTATATGCTCGAGACTAATTGAATTATCCTGGATTCTCTCCTTTACAACATAATACTTAATGTCGATATGTTTAGCAGCACCACTCGACTTGTTGTTATGAGAGTATGTCACTGCTGGCTCATTATCGCAGTACAACTTAAGTGGTTTATGAATGCTGTCTACCACTCTTAGACCGGGAACAAATTTCTTAAGCCAAGATGCCTGTCCAGTGGCCTCATAACAAGCTATAAACTCAGCGTACATTGTGGACGATGCAGTTATGACTTGCTTGGAGCTTCTCCACGATATAGCTCCATTCGCGAGGGTGAATATATAGCCTGACGTGGATTTCTTAGTATCCACACAACCCGCGTAATCTGAATCTGAGTAACCCACTATTTCTAATGAGTCTGACTTACTATACTTTAACATGAGGTTCTTAGTACCCTGAATGTATCTTAGAGCCTTCTTAAGTGCTTTCCAGTGGTCTAAGCCTGGATTACTTTGATATCTGCCAAGCATCCCAGTCACAAAAGCTAAGTCAGGGCGCGTACATGTTTGAGCATACATTAAGCTTCCGACAGCAGAAGCATACGGAATTCCTCTCATCTGATCAACCTCATACTGATTCTTAGGTGATTGTGATTGTGAAAATTTGTCACCCTTAACTATTGGGACAGGCGAGGGCTTACACCCTTGCATACCGTACTTTTTGAGTATGCTTTCTAAGTATGCCTTCTGAGATAATCCTAATACCCCTTTTCTTCGATCTCGGTGAATCTCAATTCCTAGGACATAGGAAGCTTCACCTAAATCCTTCATCTCAAAGTTTGAGGATAAACACTTCTTAGTTTCTAAGAGTAGATTGACATCACTACTTGCGAGTAGTATGTCATCTACGTATAGTATAAGGAAAATGAATTTCCCATTCTTAAACTTAGCATAAATGCAGTTATCCTCCTCATTCTCCTTAAACCCAAACTTTCTTATCGTCTCATCGAACTTTAGGTACCATTGCCTTGAAGCTTGCTTAAGTCCATAAATAGACTTCTTCAAGTGGCACCCCATATGTGCCTTACCCTCAATGACAAAACCCTTTGGTTGAGCCATGTAGACGTCCTCATAAAGATTCCCATTGAGGAACGCCGTCTTTACATCCATTTGATGCAATTCTAAGTCATAATGTGCTACTAATGCCATGATGATTCGAAACGAATCCTTAGACGACACAGGCGAGAAGGTCTCGTTATAATCAATACCTTCCCGCTGTGTGAATCCCTTAGCCACAAGCCTAGCCTTATACTTTTCGATCTTCCCTTTGGAGTCACGCTTAATCTTGTAGACCCATTTACAGCCTACTGTTTTGGCTCCTTTAGGAATCTCTACTAAGTCCCAGACTTTGTTGGCACTCATGGATCTTATTTCATCTTCCATGGCTTTACGCCATTCGGATGACTGAGGTCTACTCATGGCATCTTCGAAAGAGGTGGGATCATCCTCAACATAAATTTCTTCACTTAAGTATAACTGATAATCACTTGGAATTGCCGATCGTCTTACTCTTTGTGATCTTCTTATTTGTGCATCATCTGAGGGTTGAGGTTGTTGTTGCACCTCATCTTGTTCGACCACATCTTCAACAGGCTGAGGAGGTGGAACCTCACTTATTTCTGTTGTGGCCGATGGAGGTGCAGCAACAGGCGTTGCGTCACCAGCACTAGGTGCGGGTGGCACGACGACAGCAGGTAGGGTGAAATAGGGCTCTTGAGTCATCGGAACGGGTAGACTAATTCGTTCCTCCTCAAGGTCTATTTCGCGCCGTACCGTACTCCCCCTGATCATAGTGTCCTCTAAAAACACGGCATGTCTAGTCTCAATAAACTTAGTGTGTCTACCTGGACAATAGAACCTAAATCCTTTACTTCTTTCAGGATAGCCAATAAAATGACAACTAATTGTTCTAGAATCCAGTTTGCTTAAGTTCGGGTTGAACATCTTAGCCTCAGCTGGACATCCCCACACATGTAGATAGTTTAGTGAGGGCTTACGTCCCGTCCACATCTCATACGGTGTCTTAGGTACTGACTTAGATGGAACACGGTTAAGTACGTGAATGGCGGTCTTCAAAGCCTCCATCCACAAACTGACTGGTAGTGTAGAATAACTTAACATGCTTCTCACCATGTCCATAAGCGTACGGTTACGCCGTTCCGCTACACCGTTCTGCTGAGGTTCGCCCGGCGTAGAATATTGGGCTACTATGCCATTCTCCTGTAAAAACCTCGCAAAAGGTCCAGGGACTTGGCCATAAGGGGTATGTCGACCGTAGTACTCACCTCCACGGTCAGACCTTACTACTTTGATCTTAACGTCGTGCTGATTTTCTACTTCAGCCTTAAATATCTTAAACTTATCCAATGCTTCGGATCGCTCCTTGATTGGATAAATATAGCCATAACGACTAAAGTCATCTGTAAATGTTATGAAGGAATCATAACCATCTACCGATGTCACGGGAAAGGGTCCACAAATATCTGTGTAGATTATTTCTAAGACTCCCGAGCTACGTTTGGCGTTTTTCTTGATATTTTTGGAGAATTTTCCTTTAATGCAGTCAATGCATTCCTCAGAATCTGAAAAGTTTAAGTGTGGAAGAATCGATTGAGATACTAATTGTTCGATCCTCCCCCTCGAAATATGGCATAAACGACAATGCCATAATTTCGACGAAGTATCTAAATCGCTTCTTTTGCGCTTATTACGTCCTAAGTCGTTCTTAGACGAAACTTGATTATCACATATAGAAAACACATTCTCATGAGTGGACAACAAGTAGAGCATGTCTTGTCGGAAGGCAAGACCAATAATCTCATTATTATAACTGATAGAGCATTTATCATTACCAAAATGACAAATGTATCCTGAATCATCCAAACACGAAACTGAAATCAAGTTCCTTTCTAATGAAGGGACATAAAGTACATTATTTAGCCTAAGTACAAAGCCACTAAGTAATCTAAGAGACAAGTCTCCAATGGCTTCAACTTCGGCTTCACGCCCATCTGCCACCTTAATCACTCTTTCCCTTCTTCTTATAGTTCTCATCGTACTTAATGCCTGCATTGAATTACAAATGTGCACAGTGGCACCTGAGTCAATCCACCAAGTGGACCGTGAATAATTCACATATAAGGCCTCATTTACAAAAGTAATTATGTCATTACCTTTCTTAGCACACCACTTAATGAATCCAACGCAATCCTTCTGGAAGTGTTCATCTGAGCCACAGAAGTGACACTTATCCTTGTCCTTCTTTTGAGAGGATTTGCCTTTGAACTTGTTTGATGAAGAACTAGAGCCTGAAACCTTGAAGGAAGGTGGTTTGGGAGAGGAAAAGTACCTCTTTGCCTTTCCCTTACCCTTAATGTCAGCCAGATTGATGTAATCACCATTCTTAGAGCTCTTTATGCGTTCCTCTTCCTGAACGCACATAGCAACAATCTTATCAATGTTCCAAGTCTCAGGAAGTGAGTTATAATTGACCACAAAGGCCTCAAACTCCTTAGGAAGAGAACTTAGGATGAAGTAAATGAGCATCTCATCTGGCATCACAATGTTTAGCTCCCTAAGCTTAGAGTTATAGTGACTCATCTTATTGATGTGCTCACGCACACCACCTCCAGAGTACTTCTCAGTGACAATCTTTCTCATGAGAGTGCTAGCACTCGCCTTAGTGGAGCCAGTGAACTGACCTCTGACTCTCTCTAAGTACTCTGAAGCAGTATCACAATCAGGGATACTTCCCTTAATTGAGTCTGCTATGGTGCTCTTAATGATCACGAGACACTTCCTGTTGGAAGTGTCCCACTTAGGGAGATCCTTCTCATACTGATCCTTCAAGCTTAGGTACTTAGCCTTCCGCGTAGCGAAAGACTCCTCAGATTCCCCAGTCTCAGCAATGGGGACAGGTGGCTCAGTGGGACGAGGCGACGTAATCGCAAAGTCGAGGTCAGAGACTACTAGAGCCATCTGGAGCCTCTCTTTCCATACCCCGTAATTTTGACCGTTTAGGGTCTCAATTGCGGAGATATAGCTAAGTGCTGAGGACAAGCCTGATCCTTCAAAAAATAAACATTTGAGGATTAATGACAAAACTTATGATAAAAACAATGACTTAAGAATGGCATTTTTGCTTTTTCACGTTGGTTACTTAGCAAAATGCCCTTAAAACTTAACATGATAACAAGACTTAATATGATAATCTCAAAAACAAACTTAAAATAATCATGGCAATTCAATTTCACGTTGGTTACTTTCAAATTCCATGCATAATTAACTTAACAGATCATTTTTCACGTTGGTTACTCAATGAATCTTAAATAATCATAAATATAAACTTAAACATAAGCTCAAAATAAATATACTTAAAATTAATAGGCAATTTCAAACTTTCACGTTGGTTACTCATTTAAATTACCACTCATAAACATAACATAACTTAATTTAAACTTAAAACTTGATAAATTAAAATTTCACTTTGGTTACTCAATTAATTTATCACTTAATTACAGCGGAAGCTAAAAATCAATTTTTCAATTGAAGAAAATGCTTGGAAAAGCACTTGATAGCATTAAATAACTGAGAAAATGCTCTTATTGACAATAAATGACATAAAAATACAGATAAATGCAATAAAAAATATTCCAGAACATCACAAAAATTCTAAAAATTTTTCTCAGCTATTTACTTAATTTTCTAACCATTTCTTAATTTCTGGAAATTTAAATTCCATATTATTTGATTTCTGTAAATTGAAAAACCTAAAATTCCTTAATGGGTTAAAACCCTGAAAACAGCCCAATAGAGCATGTGGCCCATCAGCCCACTGGAAAACCATTAAAATTCTAAACAGACCAAAAATTGGCCCAAACTCACTTAGCTGGCCCAACCCAATAGGAAAAAACCCTTAGAAAATGGAAAAACTTAACCCCCGGGCAGCCCAAAGCGATTCGGCCCATGGCCGAAATCAACCCAACTGAAAATCGGAAAAAAAACCTGAAAAAACGAAAGGGCAGCCCACGAGCCCATTAGCACGCTCCGCATGGGCTTGGAGCCTATCAGCCTAAGGCGGCGCGCGTCGCTCGCTGAGGGCCGTCGTTTTTCCATCCAACGGCTGAGGTGAGCCGTTACCAATGAACGCCAGTTGATCTCGATCGTTCATCGCGCATCGAACGGCTCGGCGCTTAGATAGGGGCGGTACTTAAGCTTTCGCCGTCGCGGGGTTCCGAAACCCTAGTCATTTCTCCACTCCCCTTCTCTCTCTTCGGGTCGAGCGAGTGAGAGCGGCGGCGAGCGCTGGCCGCGCGGGACCTCCGGCGCCGTCGCGCCGTCGTCTCCGGCGAGAGTCAAGCACCTCGTGGTGCTTCTCCGCCGGTGTCGACGGCGGCGATCGGTTTCCGTCGAGGAAAACCGTCGCGTGCCAGTTCTGAGTGGAGGGTTCTTGAGTGCGCCGCCCCGGGGACTTCCGGCACTGCCGCATCATCGTCGTCGACGTGGTGCGTGCGGTCAGCCGTCGAAGGAAACCCGGGGAGGGGTTAGGGTTAGGGTTTCGACCCTTAACCCTAGCCCAGAGAGCTCTGAATTTCTGAGTGGTTCTGTTTGCAGGTACGCCGGCGTCGCCGAGGGCCTCCACCATGGCGCGCACTTCGTGCCGCCGGTGGAGAGCCGCTTAGGGTTAGGGTTTCCTAACCCGAAATTCTAAGGTGGCGGCGCCGGTCCGACTATGCGTCTAGGGTTAGGCTTCGGCCTGATAACCCTAGTTTCGCACCTGAGGATGGCGGCACCACAATCTGATGGGCGCCATAAAGGAGAAGAGGGCGACAGGGTTAGGGTTTCCCTTAACCCGCATTGAGGAGGATTCAATGGCCCAAGGCCACTTTGATCCAGGTAAGTTCCTCTTCCCCTTCATCTAATTTTCCTTAATTGATCTGTTCCTGAATTCTAAGTCTTAATTGACAACTAAAACGGATTCCCCTCCTTCTAATTGCTTCGATTGATCTTAGACTAACAGAGACTAAAACTTAATTTAATCAGTATAATCTGATTGCTTAATCAAAATATGATTAGAAACTAATTTGACTTGATTGGAACTTAATTATCCGATTAGACTTGAATAGCACGGCTCTGATGCCAATGTTAATTCTGATTACCCTTAGGATCAACGCTATCAACATCTAACCGGAAGGTATTAGACTTAATCAACATGAACAAGCTCAAATCGGCTAGACAAGCAATCAATCTAGCAATTAATCTACAGACTAAGATTAAGGGGGTCAAGTGAGAGGCGAAGTTTACCTTCAGAGGGGGTACTTGACGCCATTGGGGTCAAGTGCAGTAGTGGACGACGAGGGGCGGCAGCGGCGACTTCCAAACTCCGGCGACGATCAAGATTGTTTGGTTAGGCGGGGGCCTCGGGACAGATGCACTCACACACGTGTCTAATCCTGAGGGCCCCCTGGTGCTTATATAGCGCACAGGAGAGAGGGGGGGCAACGGACAGAGTCCGTTGCCTCCCCAGTACCCGCACGCGCCTAAGAGATCGGCGTGGGTAACAACCCACGTCCGATTCTGTTGGGGATGACTGAGTTGGGCGTGGGGTTGTTGCCCCTCACGCCCTTATCTGACGGGAGTCCCGGTTGAACCGGGATCAACCCAACACTACACCCACCCGGAGAGGCTTCCCGGTACGTACGTCGCAGATACTCCGCCCAACGTTTTTCACCAGCTTCCTATATATACGTACAAATTTGCTTTGCTCATATTGCGTATGAAGTTAGCTGCATGTCTGCATTACGTCACCCCAGCAGCAAAAAAGCGTACGATATGCAAACGGTCCGTCTCTTCTCGGATTTGGAACGGTCGAGGAAGATATTAGGCCGATCCTCCGTCACCGAAGAACCTTGATTAGATAACTTGTAGACGAATTAATTTTGCCGTTTTTCAATTTGCTTTTGCAGTTTTGCTCGCACACACTCACGTTATATTATTTCTGATTCCGTAAAACCACATGTGTATTTCCTTAGTTGTATGTTTAATTCTGACTATAGCTAATAAAATACTCTCCATGCATCCATAAGCTACTGGATGGTTACTATCTTTTGAGTGTGATACCGTATAAATATTGACAAAGGGTGTCTTTGAAGTAATTGCTTCTCCTACTTGACATGTACTCCCTCCTCTCTCGAAAGTTTGTCGCCTTCTTATTTATTTTTGTATTAGAAAGCGACAAACTTTCAAAAAAGAAGAGAGTAGTGTTAAGCTACTATGCGCTGACCAGTTGCCCTCAAAAGCTTAAGCTGATAAGGAATGGTAGACAATTCATTTATATTTCAACATTCTCCCTCACGTGCAGGCTCCTTTGGACCGCATACGTGGAATAGGAGTCGACTGTAATTTTATTTTATTTTTTAATAAATTACACCCGCTAAGATTCGAACTTGAGACCTCTGGCTCTGATACCATATTAAGTTACTATGCGCTGACCAGTTGCCCTAAAAAACTTAAGCTGATAAAGGATGACAGACAATTCACTTATATTTCAACAAGTAGTTTATTGTACTTTGAAAACGATAGATTGTGAGACAAAATGCCATCAAAGGTCTACATGGATGCAGTGTGCACGCAACATCATCAGATCAAAGAAAGTAAACACTATTGGAAGGAGTTGTGACGACACATCTGAAATAATATTCTGTCGTCAATCTATGTGTCCATGTTCTTGCATGAGAAGTTTGCTTTACAACATAGTTTATGTTAATAATTTTTTTGCCCTATACCAACTAATGGATAGTTCAATTTATTTTGTTTCTTTTCTTCTTTTCCTAAAGAATGTAAGACTTTATTCTCCTAGAAGGGATTTTGAGTATCGATAGAACCACACGTGTTATGATCTGGTGATGTATTGTAGTCGTCGTAGTACTAGTCCCTTGCAGGACAGTGAATATTATGCAACTTTGTTGTGTTTAACAATAGTGCGACAGATAAAATTATGCTATTATTCGATCTTTGTGAAACTAAATTGGAACAAACAATTTTCACAAAGCTTAAGGAAATAAATTATATAAAGCAAACCCATTTAATTCTATGTTTTACAATTTATAAGGTACTGATTTTTTCTCAAGTGGAATTCAACTTTTATTATTTCTTGATTTATATAGGGTTAGATATGTTGTAGTCATTATTAAAAGTAAAATAAATGTGATTTTATTGTGACAAAAAATGAATAACCTTACTAATAAGGGGGTGTCTATATTTTAGGTGTCTGAAATTTTACAAAATTTCAGGCACAAGTAATCAACAGTTAATTACTATCATTAATCACTAATCTCTATAATTGTTCGTTAATTCTTAATCCTATTGGTTAATGAATCATAAAAGTATTTGATTTATTATGTTACAATTAACATAACCTTTACAAATCAAGTATTAACAATTAACAAAATGAAAAAAAAATTAATCACCTTCCAGCCTGTGCGCCTGCGTGCACCACCGGCTATCGCTGATATATATCCAGGTGCTCTCAGGCACCTGAGATTTAAGTCTTCCCGTACTAATAAACACTCCAATAGGGTTCGCAACAAGTTCATCTGCAAACATATATAGGTTTTTTTAGCATTCAAGGAGAAAGCATTTTTTGCATGCACAGTTATATCTGACGCCGTTTACAGTGGCACCTCTTACATTTTTGAGTCATCTTGTTCTGATAAATTCCAGGAGTCGGCAAGGACGGCCTAATCCGGCACTTCTTCCACTGCCCATTGAAGGCATACACGATGGGGACGCGGAAGCGGCGGAAGGTTCACACCGACGAGCAAGGCGGCGAGACGCGGTGGCACAAGACGGGCAAGACACACCCTGTTTTCTCCAACGGCAAGCTCAAGGGTTACAAGAAGATCCTGGTCCTGATATCTTAATAACCAAAGGGCTTATACATATTCTATACTTCCTCCATCTCGAATTACTTGTCACTAGAGAGTGACAAGTAATTTGGAATGAAGATAGTCTATGATAAGGTAACACGGCATTAAATTGGATTCTATTACTATTTTCTGGTAAATTGAAAGGTAAGGCTGGGAGCTCGAGCGTTATACACCAAGGTCCTGTTTAGATATTTTTTTTTAAAAAAACAAGGTGTCATAAAACAATGATTTTAGAAGTCACCGTCAAACAGTATCAAGGTTTGATCAGCCCCGGAGTAAGACTGATGTCGCTGTGGTTTTATTTTTAAAGATAATCACGTGCAATGCAAGATAAAAAAATCCACGAACCCTTGTCCAGTAATCCTAGCTTAAAGAGCGGCCTCATGTGGGTTGGTCCTTAACTCACGTCGGGGGAGCCAGGTTAAGAGGTAAGCTTAATTTTACGCTAAATCTTGTGTTTTTTATAGTACCTAGCTGCTGGAAAATCACTGTTTATTCCCTTCTGGTCTTTTTATTTGTTACTAATTAGTTCAAAAATGAACTAGCCGGTGACAAATTAAAACATTGGAGGGAGTATTTTATAGTGGAGCTCTGCCCGGCTTGAGGTTTAAGCTTTATAACAATTAATGATTCATACTGGGTTGTGTCTATAACAACTCAAGGTGTTCCATAAAAGGGTAAGAAGAAAAGAAACACTACTCAAGGTGAGACAAGCTGTTGCTAGTTCGCCCTATTGATTCTAATGAGGATTCGTGCAGTTGGTAAGCCATCTTAAAATAACTATAGCAACGGGTGAGGATGCAGGTGGGCCGTAATCACCCATCCAACCCAGCAGGAATGTTTTGCGTTCTGGGGTGTGGTGGCCTGACCCACTACAACACCTGACCTTGATGGCCCAGTGGATCGACCGAGAATTGAAGCAAGCCAGCAGCAGAGTCGCCTTGGCGAGACCTTGTTAGGAAGGGGGGCAAGAGGGCATGTCGACGCAGGGATGTATCATACTCACTCTTTTTTTTTAGTCACCGGCTAATTTATTTTTAATTAGTCAGTGACAAATAAAAATAAAAGAAGAGAGTTATAACATCTTTATCATTATAATATATAGTTCTTAATAAATTTTGTTTATAATTTTATTGTCCTAATGTCAATTAAGCATTGCCAAATCATATTGTCTATGTGATGATGTGGCAGTCCTGACTGGGTCGGCCCAACCAGACCTACATCCTGAGCAACAGGTACCCACTACCGATTTGATTCCATATGGCACAGGCTGCATCGTCAGATCTAGATTCTAGGATGCATAAGTACTGTATATGATCGATGTCATCTGGGGTGCTTTCGTGGTACGAAAATGGATGGAGACGAGTCGGCGATGAGAGGTTGCGGCGCGGCGTGGCAGAGAGAAGAGACGGCGGTTGCTTGGGGAAGGGGATGACAGGCGCGCCTCGCACGATAGAGAGAGAAGGAGAGGGAAGGGAGCTGCTGGGCTGCAGGTGGGAAAAGGGAGATGGGCCTCGAGTGGAGTTTTCAACCCAGGTAGATTTTAATTCTTTTTATTTTTCTTTTCTTTTCTTTTGATTTGATTTCATATTTAAACTTCAGCAAATTCTATTCATTTGAATTCAAATATTCACACAAAAATTGCACAAACAAATGCACTATTTTATTTACAAAAGTTCTTTTGAATTTTTGGGTGTTACACCCTATGACTCGCAGCGCCAGGGGAAGGTAGATGGCCACCAAACAGCAGGCGAATCCAGCGTCGAGCCATGTTGTGCATTCCTGAGCGGATCTAACTTGAATGGGCCTTACAATCTAGCGGGCAGTCCTTTGTTATTTCAATTTTGCCCCACATGTAAATAGTTGGGCCCTTTTCATTTTTAAGAAATCTGTTCCTCATGTAATTTTGCAAAAATTTATCAATTCCATGAATACATAAGTTCGTTCCATAACACATGAGGCACTATACAAGTATGTATTATGAGTTCTTTTGAAAGTTTTTTGTGGGTTATGCATGTTTTCCTACAACCAACAATGTGCTTACAAAAACAAGAGATATTGTTCCGGTCACAAGTCAAAAAAATATGTAAATGCAAAAAAAAAAACAAAGTTTGACATCTTCCGGTCCAAGGCAGGCTGCCAATGTACACCCGCTCGATTTTGCAAAAAAAAAAAAATGTTTGGTTGCAATGTCAGAGAACAGAACTTCAAGACTGAAATACGCTTTGTGAAAGCTGAAATGTGAAGGTAATCTTTCATTTTCATGGTTGCTTCCTTTTTGAACAGTAAAAAACAGCGGAAGACTCTACTGTGTATTGAAGTGGTAAAATACTGTACATCACCAACGACCGCCTCGAGAAGATCCATCACCGGTGGCGAGGCTCGGCTGAACCCTTGTTGGCGACGGATGCATAGGCAATGTAGAAGACAATTATGTGATAAATTCGGTCTGGTTCATGGTTTATATATGAAACTTCACGATTTTGTGCCTAGGGTTCGGAAAGAGGATAAATGAAATTGAAGAAGAAGAAGCTTCTTTGCTGATGCACCACGAGAAGAGATGGAGCAGGTGCGCTGGTCCTCGTCGATGAGAGACCGAGTTGAAGACGGCTTAGGAGGCTTTCAAGCAGAGCCATCAGCCATGGTGCTCGCCGAGTCGCCGTGGAGGCTTGGAGTGAAGCCGTTCTCGCAGGCTTTGCAGCGCCGTTCGGAGCCGCGAGATCGCCGTTTGGACCCGGTTCACTCAAACGGGCCACATTGGGGTATGCCTCCATTGATCATTTGCATGATCGCAATTAGACCTGGATCCACACAGGTAAAGTTCACAGGTTGCAGTTCAGTTTTTTTTTTCTTTCTTTCTTTTACAGTAATGTTGGATCATTTGAATTAGAGGCAATTGGATCAAATGACTAGTCTAACTTGTGATTATCAAATAGCATATATAATCACATATCTAAAGCTAGCTAGGAGTATAAATGCAGAGAATATTTGCTAGTTTGTTCTAGTGTCAATCATCCTGAGGAAAACTAGTAACACCCTCTAGAAAAAAAAAGAAAAGAATGAGACCTGTTTTGAAAAACAAATTGTAAGGTCACTTTTGTTGTCTCCTTCCTCTACGAATGCACAAGGAAAAGGGGGTTGGGGGAGGAAAAGATGGGTGTACCTGGGACGTCTGCAAAGCAAAGTAAACCAGAATTAGATGATGCGACAATGGTGCTTCATGAAGTAAAAGGCGCGGTCAAATTATGTGCACATGACGAATATGGGAGACAAGGTGCCGATCGTCCACCACATCTTTTTTGTAACGCCTAGCCAACTCAGGGCACCCAAGAATGGTCAAATCATCGAGAGAAGCAAGGCGTTGTATGGAGCTGGGCAGGGTCTGAAGGGCAGAACAACAATAGATATAAAGCTGCTCAAGCGCAGATAGTTTCCCGATCCCGTCGGGCACCCCAGTTAATGCACCACACTCAGACAAGTAGAGACATTGAAGGGAGGTGAGGTTCTGAATCACATCCGGAAGCTGAGTCATCCGGTTGCACGAACGAATTTCCAGCCTCGTGAGGGATTTAAGGTCCTCTATGGACCGTGGTAGGTTCCCCATCTCTGGACAGTGGTTGATGCTTATAATTTCTGAAGACCGCAGCTCGCCAAGCCACTCAGGTAAAGCGATAAGGTCATAGCAATAATCAATTTTCAGCCTCTTGAGGGATGTGAGGCCCCGCATGCTCTCAGGTAATTCTGTAAGTCCCTTGCACAAGCAAAGTTCCAAGGACTCCAGTTTAGTGAGGAACGGCAGAAAGAATCCCCAATCACTCGCTGACCACGTTATTGAGCTTATCTTTATTTCCTTGCGTGAGGAGCGAGCCATGGAAAATTCTCTGCCGCAAAATGAAGGCTCATTGAAAGATAGAGACCGCAGACGAGCGTCGTAATTTTTAAATTCAAGTGACTCAAGAGATGGTGGAAAGTAGGGCTTCACAATCAATTTCGGGCAGTCATCTATTGCTAGATGAGAGAGTACAGGAAAACAATACTGCTCATTCACTTCTTCCTCCCCAATTCCCAAACCACTTGTTGTAGCCCACAGCTCCTCCAAATTAGGCATGTTGTCCAGATTGAAAGTCTTCAGTGAAGGCAATACCAGAGTTCCTCGTGCATGCTTCAGGTTGGGCATTCTGCTCAATGTCAGTTCAATAAGACAAAAGAATCGAGGTTGACTGGTTTGATTTAACACTGTTCTCTCCAAACGAGAAGAGTCACTTTGCGTACTCATCCAACATGGCAAACGGGAACCTCGATAACACTTGATTTCTAACCTCTCAATACTTGAAGGTGGTTCAAGGGCGTCCAGAACACCGGGATCTGAAACAGACTCTTCTTCCCCTGCAGTATCAGACCAACTCAATAGTAAATTTCGTATATTTTTCTTCTTCAAGCAAGCTTTTTCTGCATCACTTATATCCATCAAATGTGGAAGGTTCTTTAACTCCATGTTGCCACTTAACATATCAAGATTTTCAAGATCTGAGAGCCTTGCATCATCTGCACCACACCCAACAACATACAAGTCCAGCCTTTTCAAACATGTCAGCTGTGCAAACCCTGACGGCATCCAATGCAAACTCGAGCAATTCTTTAAATTAAGAGTCTCCAGCCTTTTCAAGTTTCCGATACTTCTAGGTAACTCCACCAGACCATGGCATGCTTCGAGGTTTATGCATTGTAGATTATCAATCAATGTGATGCATTCAGGTAGTTTTGTTAATCCGGTTTTAGATAGGTTCAGAGTACGTAAAGTGTGAGAACAGAATATACTTGGCAAGTTTCCAAGACTCGTGCAACCATCTAAGTTGATTGTTTCTAGATTTCTAAAGTCCCCAGTGGCTTCTGACGGCAATTGTTGCAACTCCTTGCAATGAACAATCTGAAGTAACCTTAGATTTGCATTTTTGCCAATGGTATTTGGCATCTCTCTGAACATGAAACATCTGTATATTTGCAACAATTGAAGATCTCGACAGTCACCAATTGACTGAGGTAAACTCTTGAGGTCAGTGAAACTCAACCCTAGAGTTCTTAACTTCTTAAGCTTTCCAATAGATTGGGGTAGTTCTGTAAAACCCTTGCAAAAAATAAAATGAAGTGACTGCAGGTTCCAACAGTTTGAGATACCATCTGGAAGTTGTGTGCAGGTAACACCATGGATTTCAAGATATCCGAGATAATCCAGCTTCAGTATGAATAGTGGAAATGGACTACCAACTGCACATTTCAGAACAACACTGCGGAGGTGGCAACTATTCTTAAGTAGTTTCTGTAAAGACGGGTCAGCTTTAAGGACACACAGAGCACGGACCTTATCAAAGGATACACTTTCAATATTCTTGTTGCATGATGTCAAAGATAAATATCTGGATTTTTTTGTACAGCCTTTAGTTATATTCTTCGGCACAGATGTTGCCACTTCACTCTTTAAAATATATCGAGTAAGATCATGAATCAGATCATGCATCTTGACATGGCCCAACCAATGTACACCTGCATCTTGAAGGAAGCCAACTTTCACAAGCAAATCAATGTTTTCGCTTCCAATAAACTCTGGCTGCTCACCATTCATCTGCTTGATGAATCCATTGGCCATCCATTGTTCAACCAAGTAGTTTTTATTGATTTCATAGCCTTTTGGGAATATAGAGCAAAATACAAAACACTCCTTCAGATGATCTTTCAAGTGAATGTAGCTCATTATCAATGAAGCAAATACTCGAGCTTCTGTATTCCCTTCGTTCCATAGGTCACTTTGGTTGATGGCTCTCCAAGTACTTTCCCCTTTCTCGCTGAGGATACCTCCAAGAGTTTTGATTGCCAGAGGGACCCCACCACATTTGTTCACAATCTCTTTACCAAGTTGTATTAACTCAGAGCCCAAGTCTTCCTCCTTCAACCCATAATTATTTAGGAAGAACCTCCAGCTCTCGACATTGGGTAAGAAAGCCAACTCAAATATAAACCAAGATTTCACAGCTTCTGCGACCTTTTGATCACGTGTAGTTAGCATAAGCTTGCTTCCAGGTGCGCGACCCTTTAGGAGCACCATGAATTCTTTCCAATCTGTCTTGTCCTGGTGCCAAGCATCATCCAAGACAAGAAGAAACTTCTCACCAGTCAGCTTTGTTGAAATTTCATCTACCATATGCTGTGGGGCATGAAGGTCTGACTTTTTCTTAGTGGTAGCTTCAAATACCTTGCCAACAAGATTTTTCAAATCAAACTCTTGAGATACATGGAGCCAGTATATTTTATCTTTGAACTGCTCTTTTATCTTGTTCTCATGGCAGATATGTTTGGCCAAGGTGGTTTTGCCAGACCCGCCTAGTCCAACGATAGAAACTATCCAGCCATGCTCCCCTTCATTAGATTCTAATAGCTTACTGATGATACTGAACTTCTCCTGATCCCTTGTGGATATTTGTGACTCTTCAACATTAGTCAGCAAGGACAACTCTACATTTGCTCTATTTCTGCTCGGGGTTGACTGACTCAGTGGTATATTATGCCCTATGGCATTCATCTCACTTCTTTGCTTTGCGATTGCAGCGAGTGTCACCCTGATTGCCTTGATTTTCTGAGCCACCTTGTAACGGTATAGAAATGACCTTGGTTTTGCACGTAAGCTGTCACGCCCGGTCATCGTAAAGATGAACAGACGCTAATCACATGTACGCCAGGATCAGTTGAATCGTACATGCGTCGACGAAAGTGAAATACCATTACATTGCCATGTTCGAATACATAGATAGTCTTACAGTACGACCCGTAGGTCTACAAATACACACCACAACTATTACAACGCTAAACAGTTCATTACTAAAGAAACAAGGTAGGAAAGCGGGGCTTCATCTCCACAGGCAGCCGTTGCGCGTGAGGTCGCCAGCCTAGACCAAGTCCTCCGGGTTGACGTAGAAGTCCTCCGGTGCCACTTCTTCTTCTTCATATTCTAAAGGAGAATTAAACGCTTGAGTACATAGAGTACTCAGCAAGTGCGGGAAGAGATGACATGAATGGCTAAAGCAAGGGAAATGCCAAATATGGCTTAGCACTATGCTTAGAACCTATCCTTAGCTTCCAATTATCAATATCATAAGTCAATAAATAATCAACACATGATTAAGGATAATGAAAGTACTTGAATCATAATGAACCATCATTTCCCAACCATAGACTAATTATGAACTGGCCCCAAGCCGCTCTTGTTCGTGAGCACGGCTGTCATGACAGTTTTACCAAATCTCTGCAGAGAGTGTACCCTTTACCCACAAGCAGTGATTCCATCCCCTGTTGCCAGGTGGACTAAGTGAACCTCCCTGAATGCCCGTGGTAGCTAACCACATTACGCACTTCCTTTGGTGTGAGGCCAGGAGATCACAACATGGTCTTTACAAAGGTACTCCCGACTAGTGCTAGCCCTCTAAGGTTTCCACCACTGAGGATTCTCGGAGTAACCCTCCGCCCTAGAGCCCCCTCTTGAGCCTTGCGGTTCCAAGAGCAGATCACCCGCCTCATTCCCCGCACCATCCAACCACTAGCAGTTCATCGGGAGAAACCTAATTAATTGACCAAGCTGCCCCATCTCAGTCTCGTGGTGGTACTATAAAGCTTAGTGGCTTACTCCATAAACCGGTCCTTAGAATCCGGTGGTAACAAACCCCAATCCCGGGTCTCGTGCAAAATGCACCATACCAAAACTAACCAACCACCAGATTCCTATCCACTAACATTATGTATATTCATCACCAACTTAAAGTAACCATAAAGTTGAGCATAGAACATTTATATGTAATCCCAATCCCAACATCTAAGCATGGCTAAGCATAAATAAAGCCTATCTACTTCCTACCCCATTTCAGGTAACAAGGAATTATATGGAACAGGGCATGTGATCATGAAGTAGGACATCAAATTAATTAGCATGCAACTAGCTAAATTCCTAAAATAGGCACAAGATGGTCAAGGGCACTTGCCTTCGTTGAAGACTTGGGTGTTGTCGAAGTCTTGGTCTTGGAGGTTAAGATTAGGGTCGTAGTACGACTCTAGACATATACCCAAGCATGGCAAGAATAGAATGAAGCTAAATAAGTAAAGGCACGCAAAACAATACATCACACATACACATAGGCACAAAATCCTACACTAATGCGTCCCTACGAGGTATTTATCATTTATCATGGCCAAAGTATGCATTTTAGATTTATCCTAAAATTTTGGGATTTTATTATAGCCTAAAACCATTTTATTGAATTTTCTATAGCAAAAATGTATTTTAAAAACTTTATAATAAATATTCCAGGGACCAAATATATTTTATCTGAACACTACAATTAATTCACAGCATAAAATAGTTTATAATAATTTTTCATAATATTCCTACACTTAATTACCATTTTTATCTAATTTCTACACCTCAAAATACCATTAAAAACCCTATTCAGCAATTAAATAAAAGTCCAGGGGCTAAATAAATAGTTTTCTACACTGTACAGAGTCTAAATACATTATTCTACAAAATTACAGGGGTTAGAATGCTTAATTAAATGTTTAAAACCAATTTTTAGGGTTCCAGGGGCTAGTCTGCGAATTCTGGGGGCTAGACTCAAATTACAGAGAAGCTCCGGGGGTAGCAACGAAGTTTCCAGGGGCTTGGGTGCAAATGCGCAGGCGGGAAAGAGGGATTCAACGTGGGCCGTCGATTTTAAAATGGACGCACGAGATTTTATTAAGCGAACCGGTACGATCTTCTAATCGTGGTTGGTCGAAATCGACGGCAGGGAAGCGACCACGTCGCCCGTGACCGGCGCACGCGTGCGGCGCGGCGGCGCCCAACGGCTGCCGGCGGCGACCTCGCCGGAAATCACCCAAACGGCGATTCTTACGCCAATTCTATGCGCCAAGGACATGAACCGAGAGAGGGGGAGTAGGGGAACTCACCTAGGAGGTTCTCAGGGCGCGAAATCGATCGGAAGACGGTCGGCGACGAGGAATGGCGGCGGAGCTCGACGGTGAACGGTGAACTCGACGGAGCGAAGGAGATTACCCAAGCTAGGCTGTCCGGCGTGCTTCTAGCGGTGCATTGAACATGTTAGACCAAAAATCATGGAGAGAGGAGGGTGGAAACGTCGGGAACGTTGAGAACGGCGGCCTCTCACCGACGGTTAGGCGCTAGGGTTAGAGAGGCTCGGGGAGAGAGGGAAAATGGGGGGCGACGGGTCCTTTATGGCGCGGAGAGGGAATGGTTTGAGGGGCGCGTGCGAAAACCGCCGGAGGAGAGTGGATTTGGGGGGGGGGGGGAACGTGGGCGCGGCGGTTGCGCGGGAATGAAGGGAGACAGTTGCTCCCTGGGAGTGATGACAAGCGGGGCCCGGGTGGCAGCGGGAGAGAGGAGGGGGTGGGATTCGGCTGGGCCGCAGGAGGGGGAAGGGGAGATGGGCCAGGGGGGAAAAATCGGCCCAACAGGGGGGTTTTAATTCTTTTCTTTTTCTTTTTCATTTCTTTTCTTTTGATATGAATTCAAATTCAAATTCAAACGTTTGCTACACGCTTGCACTTCAAAAATTCACCCAAAATGCATGCTACAATGATCAAGGGTTTGAGCAAATTTTGTACATAAAATATGGGTGTTACAACTCTACCCCCCTTAAAAGGAATCTCGCCCTCGAGATTCGGACGTTCTAAGAGAATAGATGAGGAAAATCCGCCTTGAGAGTTTCTTCTCTTTCCCATGTTGCTTCTGCCTCTGAATGATGCTTCCACTGCACTTTACACATGCGAATGACTTTGTTTCTTGTGACCTTTTCCAGTGTTTCAAGTATCTTGACAGGCTGCTCCACATAAGACAAGTCTTCCTGTACATCTACGGCTTCCATAGGCAATTGCTCTTCAGGCACTCTTAAGCACTTCTTAAGCTGTGACACATGGAACACATTGTGCACGTCCGACAAGTGTGGCGGAAGCTCAAGTTGATATGCCACTTCACCTCGCCTTTCGAGTATCTTGAACGGACCGATATAGCGTGGTGACAACTTGCCTCTTACTTTAAATCTTCTTAACCCTCTCATAGGTGATACCTTCAGGTATCATAATCACCAACTTCAAATGTGAGATCACGTCTTCGAGTATCCGCATAACTCTTCTGTCTTGTTTGAGCTGCCTTTAGATTCTTCCGAATTTCTTGTACTTGTCTTTCAGCTTCTTGTAACACGTCAGGCTCAAAAACTTGACTTTCCCCAGTTTGATTCCAAAACAACGGTGTCCTACATTTTCGCCCATACAATGCTTCAAAAGGAGACATCTTCAAACTGGCTTGATAACTGTTGTTGTAAGAAAATTCGACATATGGCAGATTCTTGTCCCAACTCTTGCTATTCTTCAAAGCACATGCTCTCAACATGTCTTCTAATATCTGGTTGGTGCGTTCTGTCTGACCATCAGTTTGAGGATGATACGCCGAACTAAAATTTAGACGGGTATCCATTGATTCATGCAACTTTTGCCAGAATCTTGAGGTGAATTGAGTGCCTCTGTCCGAGATGATCTTCTTTGGAACTCCATGAAAACATACAATCCTGGAGATGTACAGTTCCGCTAACTTGGGGCCATTATATGTTTCTTTCACAGGAATAAAGTGAGCCACTTTAGTTAGACGGTCCACAATAACCCATATAGAATCATATCCAGACTGTGTTCTTGGTAGTCCCACAATGAAGTCCATACTAATTTCTTCCCATTTCCATTCTGGCACTTTGATTGGTTGCAATAACCCTGCTGGTCTTTGATGTTCCGCCTTAATCAATTGACATGTATCACATATGGCCACATATTCGGCTACATCCCATTTCATTCCATGCCACCAATATCGATCTTTAAGGTCTTGATACATCTTTGTGCTTCCGGGATGAATGGAGTATGATGAGTCATGAGCTTCTCTTAATATCAACTCTTTAATCTCCTTGATATCTGGAACACAAATCCTCTTTCCAAGCCATAAGGTTCCTCGTTCATCCTCTCTAAAGTTCGGAGCTTTCCCTTTCTTCATCAATTGCTTGATCTCCTTGACCTTCTCATCATTCTTTTGCCCTTCTCGTATATCACGCTCAAGGGTTGAGTCCACTTCCATAGCAACTGCTTCAGCGCTAGACACCAGACATAAGTTTAACCTTGCAAACTCTTCACATAACTGGGGTTGAAGAGCTTGTACTGACAAGTTGTTGCTTTGTCCCTTCCTACTTAGAGCATCGGCGACCACATTAGCCTTGCCTGGATGATAGTTGATTCCCACGTCAAAATCATTTATTAATTCCAACCAACGACGTTGTCTGAGGTTGAGATCCGGCTGTGTGAATATGTATTTTAAGCTCTTGTGATCTGTGTATATTTCAGTCCTTTTTCCCATCAAGTAGTGTCTCCATATCTTCAAAGCATGGACAACAGCTGCTAATTCCAAATCATGTGTTGGATAGTTCCTCTCATGTTTCCGAAGTTGTCTTGACGCATAGGCCACAACATGTCCTCCTTGCATTAAGACACATCCTAAACCATGACCAGAAGCATCACAATAGACCACAAACTCCTTCTGCATATCAGGCATCACCAATACCGGTGCACTGGTCAACCTCTTCTTCAATTCGGCGAAGCTTACTTCACATTCGGGGGTCCATTTGAAAGCAACTCCTTTCTCAAGTAGCTTGGTTAGTGGTCGAGAGATCTTTGAGAATCCCTCGATGAATCGACGGTAGTAACCAGCCATACCTAAGAATCTTCGTATGTCATGCACACTCTCAGGTGTTTCCCACTTAAGGACATCTGCCACTTTGCCTCGATCTACTGCTATACCTCCTTCGGATATGACGTGTCCCAAAAATGATACCTTCTTTAACCAAAACTCACACTTACTAAGTTTGGCATACAGTTGGTGTTGGCGAAGCTTCTGCAGGGCCATCCTGAGGTGTTCCTCATGCTCTTCTTCAGTCTTGGAATATATAAGTATGTCGTCGATGAATACCACTACAAACTTGTCCAAGTACTCCATGAATACCTTGTTCATAAGATACATAAAATATGCCAGAGCATTGGTCAATCCAAACGACATAACTGTATACTCATATAATCCATATCGAGAGACAAATGCCGTCTTGGGAATATCTGACGGTCTAATCTTCAGTTGATGGTAGCCCGAACGAAGATCAATCTTGGAAAACACACATGCTCCTCTCAACTGATCAAACAAATCTTCAATCCTTGGTAGTGGGTATTTATTCTTGATGGTTACCTCATTTAAGGCGCGGTAATCCACACACAACCTTTGAGTTCCATCCTTCTTAGGTACAAATATGACTGGTGCTCCCCAAGGCGATGAGCTAGGACGAATATATCCTTTTGCCAATAACTCCTCAATATGATCCTTTAGTTCAGCTAATTGTTTAGCATCCATTCTATACGGCCTCTTATATATTGGGGCCGTTCCAGGTACTAATTCAATGATAAATTCAATCTCTCGATCAGGGGGCATACCTGGTAAGTCATCTGGGAATACATCCGGAAATTCTTTCACAACCCTGATGTCTTTGGTACTCTCAAGATGATTGAGTTGCACTACTGCCTCTTGTGTCTGATCTGGTTTGAATTCCACTGTAGTACCATCTGAGTGTGTTAAGCAGACTGTTCTAGCTGCACAATGAATTACTCCTTGATTCTTCGTCAACCAGTCCATTCCCAGAATGATATCTAATCCTTGTGAGTCCAACACTATTAGGTTGGACCAAAAGACTACCCCCCTTATGTTTATACTCACTTTTCGGCATAGATGCCTTGCCACCATCTCTCCTCCAGGAGAGTTTATCAATAACGGCCCGTTCAAGAATGTAACTACCATGTCATGCTTCTTTATGAAATCCTTGGATATAAATGAATGTGTAGCACCCGAATCAAACAATATGGTGGCGGGGTGGGAGTTAACAGAAAACATACCGATCACCACATCAGGCGCTTCCTGTGCTTGCTCCAGAGTCACATGGTTGACACGGCCAGATGGGTTCTGTTGCTTCTTTGGACAACTGCTGGCATAGTGTCCCCATTCTCCGCACTTGTAGCATTGTACTCCCGCAGCATTATTTGGGCCCTTGTTGCCTCCTGATTGGTTTATTGGGGGTTGGCCACTTGGACGGTTAGCTGGAGCTGAAGGGCGGGACGGCTGCATCTGCTGACGTGGGGGTTGCATTGGCTGGCGTGGTGGCTGCTGCTGTTGCTGCTGGCGCATTTGGTGGTTGTAGGGAGTGGGTGGCCTGTAGTTGGAGTTTGGGTACCTCTGTCCCGAGTAGTTCATGGGACGGGTCATTTGGTTTGCAAGCGGAGGGTTAAGACGGGGGCGCACATTGCTGCTAGAGGCATGTGCCATAGTCAACTTCCTTTTTCTTTCTTCATCATCTAGTTCCTTCTTAGTCCTCTCCACTTCAAAGGCTTTGTCAACCAGCTTCTGGAAGTCGCCGTAGTCGCTGGAAGACATGGCAAACTTTAACTCCTTGTCCAGCCCATTCTTGAAGCGGAATTGCTTTTTGGAGTCAGTGTCCACGTCGGTTGGAGCATAGCGGGACAACTGAGTGAATGCATTCAGATAGGCCCTCACAGTCATACGGCCTTGCTTTAGCATCAGTAACTCTTCACGCCTGGCTTGTATCTCTCCTTCAGGTACGAAGTGATTACGGAAGTTGGCTCGGAATTCTTCCCATGTAATATTTTCTGGGTCCTGGTGGGCTTCGGTGAAGGCGGTCCACCAGTCAGCTGCTGGCCCTTGGAGTTGATGGGAGGCCAACAATACCTTCTCTCTTCCTTCGCAGTGAATGAGCCTCAGTTTGCTTTCAACAGTTCGGAGCCAATCCTCGGCTTCCATCGGTTCAGTGACGGTGGCAAAAGTGGGTGGGTGAGTGTTGAGGAAGTCCCTTAGAAAGGACCTAGGCGGGAAAGGTGGTGGTGGCGGAAGGTTGTAGTGAGGGGGTGGTGGTGGTGGGGCCTGCTGCAGGTTGGTGACAATTTGGGTGAGGTTGTTAAGTAACTGAGTCTGAAGAGCCATCATCTGTTGCATTTGTTGAGAGGCTGGGGCTCCTCGAGCACCCCTTGCATTCCATCCAGGCACACCTCCAAGTCCTTCATCTTGGGGCACAACACCCCTTCCACGACCTCTACCTCTACCTCTTCCAGACATCTGTGTAGGGAAGAATTGAAATTTTAGAACAATAGATAAGATGAGAAAGGATATACTAGGGTAACACGGTCCCAACTATATGCATCAAGGGTAATAGATATAAAGCAAGTTCATTAATCAACTAGTGTGGAGGTGGACAAGATGCCTAAGCATTCCACCACTCACACGACACATAAACAAGTCTAAAGGCATGGATGTGGACAGGATGTCGAAGCATTCCACAACTCATGTCGCACCCAACACACACAACATAAAGCAAATTACTAGCATCACAACATAAACGACACAACTCAAGACTAGGAAGGGCGTAGCTACACGCTCCTACAAACTAAGGATAACTGTCCTGAGTCGTCCAGCGGGGAAACGAGTCCACTCCTACTCGTCGGAGTCCTCCTCAACCTCCATCTCCGAGTCTTCTTCTTCTGAGTCTTCTATTGAGTTCTCGGGGGAGTTCATGCGACGGTCTGGAGAGTTCGGGTCCCAAGGCTCCACGTCCGAAGCGTACTGAGAAGAGTTAGGATCAGCTGCAGTGATCCTCGCGTAGCGTCGGCGAAGTCGCTCATAGCGGTCAACCAGGTCCCTGCTGTCCTGCAGCTCCTGCTGACAACGCTGGAGTCGGGAAGACAACTCCACAACGTCGTCCACCAGCCTCTCGCACTGGGGGTGAGTCAAGGGCCCCTCGACGTCACGTCCAGTGAAAGCGGCCGTGCCACTAGGGCGCTGAGGGGTGTACGCGTGCTCCGTGCACCCAAGAAGGAACCTGTGGGCGTGGCTCCAGTAGGTAGTCGCCTCCCACGTGGCGTCCTCCTCAGCCGCACGCTGGGAGCTCCTCCAGGCCGGAGAGAAGTGAGAGTGTAGCAGCTCCGAGTCGTAGTAGACGGCCAGCTGAGAACTCCACTCTAGCTCACCAGTATAGGGTGCAAAGACCCTAGTGGAGTGGTAGACCAGACGAACACGGTACTCACGGTACCCCGCAGCTCGAAGAAGAGAGCGAAGACGGACACGCATCCTCGAAGCAGCACTCCCAGTGGAGAACAACGTCGTCTCCCTCCTGGGGGCGTAGGGTGCGGAGCGACTGGCTAGGGCGTGGCGTGGAACACGACCCCCAGTCGACTTACGAGCCGTCTGCTTGGTTCGCGCCATCTACAAACATTTGAAAAGAAGAGAGTGAGATCAATAATCCATAAATTAAATTAGAATAAAGCAAATAGCATAGCAAGATAAGAAGCACAAGGTTTGAGATAGAGAGCACAAAATTTTGGAAATACTATTTCATAAGAAAATAGTATAGTCCTTAATTTTCGGCCATTTCTAACTAGGCTTGCGTCCTACGGGCAACCTGGCTCTGATACCACTTTGTCACGCCCGGTCATCGTAAAGATGAACAGACGCTAATCACATGTACGCCAGGATCAGTTGAATCGTACATGCGTCGACGAAAGTGAAATACCATTACATTGCCATGTTCGAATACATAGATAGTCTTACAGTACGACCCGTAGGTCTACAAATACACACCACAACTATTACAACGCTAAACAGTTCATTACTAAAGAAACAAGGTAGGAAAGCGGGGCTTCATCTCCACAGGCAGCCGTTGCGCGTGAGGTCGCCAGCCTAGACCAAGTCCTCCGGGTTGACGTAGAAGTCCTCTGGTGCCACTTCTTCTTCATATTCTAAAGGAGAATTAAACGCTTGAGTACATAGAGTACTCAGCAAGTGCGGGAAGAGATGACATGAATGGCTAAAGCAAGGGAAAGGCCAAATATGGCTTAGCACTATGCTTAGAACCTATCCTTAGCTTCCAATTATCAATATCATAAGTCAATAAATAATCAACACATGATTAAGGATAATGAAAGTACTTGAATCATAATGAACCATCATTTCCCAACCATAGACTAATTATGAACTGGCCCCAAGCCGCTCTTGTCCGTGAGCACGGCTGTCATGACAGTTTTACCAAATCTCTGCAGAGAGTGTACCCTTTACCCACAAGCAGTGATTCCATCCCCTGTTGCCAGGTGGACTAAGTGAACCTCCCTGAATGCTCGTGGTAGCTAACCACATTACACACTTCCTTTGGTGTGAGGCCAGGAGATCACAACATGGTCTTTACAAAGGTACTCCCGACTAGTGCTAGCCCTCTAAGGTTTCCACCACTGAGGATTCTCGGAGTAACCCTCCGCCCCAGAGCCCCCTCTTGAGCCTTGCGGTTCCAAGAGCAGATCACCCGCCTCATTCCCCGCACCATCCAACCACTAGCAGTTCATCGGGAGAAACCTAATTAATTGACCAAGTTGCCCCATCTCAGTCTCGTGGTGGTACTATAAATCTTAGTGGCTTCCTCCATAAACCGGTCCTTAGAATCCGGTGGTAACAAACCCCAATCCCGGGTCTCGTGCAAAATGCACCATACCAAAACTAACCAACCACCAGATTCCTATCCACTAACATTATGTATATTCATCACCAACTTAAAGTAACCATAAAGTTGAGCATAGAACATTTATATGTAATCCCAATCCCAACATCTAAGCATGGCTAAGCATAAATAAAGCCTATCTACTTCCCACCCCATTTCAGGTAACAAGGAATTATATGGAACAGGGCATGTGATCATGAAGTAGGACATCAAATTAATTAGCATGCAACTAGCTAAATTCCTAAAATAGGCACAAGATGGTCAAGGGCACTTGCCTTCGTTGAAGACTTGGGTGTTGTCGAAGTCTTGGTCTTGGAGGTTAAGATTAGGGTCGTAGTACGACTCTAGACATATACCCAAGCATGGCAAGAATAGAATAAAGCTA
This sequence comes from Tuctoria greenei, assembly GCA_036927565.1. NCBI lineage: Eukaryota > Viridiplantae > Streptophyta > Magnoliopsida > Poales > Poaceae > Tuctoria > Tuctoria greenei. The sequence continues at coordinate 7,974,720 of JAYESD010000008.1, forward strand.
AATAAGTAAAGGCACGCAAAACAATACATCACACATACACATAGGCACAAAATCCTACACTAATGCGTCCCTACGAGGTATTTATCATTTATCATGGCCAAAGTATGCATTTTAGATTTATCCTAAAATTTTGGGATTTTATTATAGCCTAAAACCATTTTATTGAATTTTCTATAGCAAAAATGTATTTTAAAAACTTTATAATAAATATTCCAGGGACCAAATATATTTTATCTGAACACTACAATTAATTCACAGCATAAAATAGTTTATAATAATTTTTCATAACATTCCTACACTTAATTACCATTTTTATCTAATTTCTACACCTCAAAATACCATTAAAAACCCTATTCAGCAATTAAATAAAAGTCCAGGGGCTAAATAAATAGTTTTCTACACTGTACAGAGTCTAAATACATTATTCTACAAAATTACAGGGGTTAGAATGCTTAATTAAATGTTTAAAACCAATTTTTAGGGTTCCAGGGGCTAGTCTGCGAATTCTGGGGGCTAGACTCAAATTACAGAGAAGCTCCGGGGGTAGCAACGAAGTTTCCAGGGGCTTGGGTGCAAATGCGTAGGCGGGAAAGAGGGATTCAACGTGGGTCGTCGATTTTAAAATGGACGCACCAGATTTTATTAAGCGAACCGGTACGATCTTCTAATCGTGGCCGTTCGGTCGAAACCGACGGCAGGGAAGCGGCCACGTCGCCCCTGACCGGCGCACGCGCGCGGCGCGGCGGCGCCTGACGGCTGCCGGCGGCTACCTCGCCGGAAATCACCCAAACGACGATTCTTACGCCAATTCTATGCGCCAAGGACATGAACCGAGAGAGGGGGAGTAGGGGAACTCACCTAGGAGGTTCTCGGGGCGCGAAATCGATCGGAAGACGGTCGGCGACGAGGAATGGCGGCGGAGCTCGACGGTGAACGGTGAACTCGACGGAGCGAAGGAGATTACCCAAGCTAGGCTGTCCGGCGTGCTTCTAGCGGTGCAGTGAACATGTTAGACCAAAAATCATGGAGAGAGGAGGGTGGAAACGTCGGGAACGTTGAGAACGGCGGCCACTCACCGACGGTTAGGCGCTAGGGTTAGAGAGGCTCGGGGAGAGAGGGAAAATGGGGGGCGACGGGTCCTTTATGGCGCAGAGAGGGAATGGTTTGAGGGGCGCGTGCGAAAACCGCCGGAGGAGAGTGGATTTGGGGGGGGGGAACGTAGGCGCGGGGTCGTCGTGGCGCGGCGGTTGCGCGGGAATGAAGGAAGACAGTTGCTCCCTGGGAGTGATGACAAGCGGGGCCCGGGTGGCAGCGGGAGAGAGGAGGGGGTGGGATTCGGCTGGGCCGCAGGAGGGGGAAGGGGAGATGGGCCAGGGGGGAAAAAATCGGCCCAACAGGGGGGTTTTAATTCTTTTCTTTTTCTTTTTCATTTCTTTTCTTTTGATATGAATTCAAATTCAAATTCAAACGTTTGCTACACGCTTGCACTTCAAAAATTCACCCAAAATGCATGCTACAATGATCAAGGGTTTGAGCAAATTTTGTACATAAAATATGGGTGTTACATAAGCTGTCAGCTATAGCATGCTTTCGAGAACCACTGGCTATCTCGTGTTTCTCAGCTTCTAAATAGACTTCAAAGAGCAAATCATCAACATCATAAGCAACATCTTTCAGTTTGATCATCCAGCCAAATCTTGGGTCATTCTCCATTGATAAATCACAAACTGTGGACAGCAATCCTGCAATCTCTCCATGTATACCCTGGAGCTCCAAGAGATCTTTTTCCACGCCAGTTATGGCAGCAAACTCACTCGTGAGCAGTGAAACTAGCTTGTCACCTGCTATCTTCAAGATTCCGGAAGCTATGGCAGCCTCCATCCCAGTCATATCTCAAAGGGTCTCCTTCCGAAGCCCTGTGAATGAATTGTGAAAAGAGTTAGATTAAGTTTTACATGCCCAATCTCGTTCAGTGATAAATTGTCAACGTAAATTGTCAATTTTGGAATGAAACTTTGAAAGATAAAGAACTCGGACAATTCTTGATTTTCATCTGTATGCTGATACTGGATCAAGATTATATATCATGTCATCACACTCCATACCACAAGTAGTGCCTATACAAGAAGAAATTTTGTGCCTTAAAATAACTTTGAAGAGGTGAGAAAGCCGGAACAGCAGTAACAGCAATGTCGACAAGCACTCTGTCGTCTGACGCTCAACTGAGAAGAGTGACAGGCAGCAAAACCCGAGTTGGTCATTGAAGAAATTACAGGAGAAAGGTAACTGGATCTGATGAACTATAGGCAACAAGATATATATGTGGTGACAGAGCAAGTACCTCAGTTGCAACTCGCATCAGCTGCTTCCTCCTACTCGATCCATCCCCAAATTAAACAAACGCTGAATGAAGCTCGTTTTGAGTGTCGAGGATGCAGTACCGCAGATCTATAAGTAAGAGGTGTAAGGTGACGAGAGCTGACGATCGGGGATGCAAGATCATCGATCCTTACCTCTGTGACAGGCGGGGAGCAAAAGTGGTCGCGCTTCACCCACACCGGAGCGTGAAAGGCATCGGGACCTCCGCCGGAGCCCAACGCCACGCTCAGCACAGTGATATCGCCGTCGCCGTTTACTCTGTCACAAGCTCGAGTCACGGGGGAGGCGAGAGGCTCGTCGTTTCGCTTCTTGGGATGCAATGGAGAGCGAGAGAGATTTACAGAAAGAAGACGCGCTTACAGAGCTGACGCGTTGCGGGCCAAGCGACGACTTGGAAGTCTCCGTCTCGGAGCAGATGGGCGCTAATCGACGGCGACGGGGCCTAGAAATGCGAGTTCTCGGAATTCCGCGGGATTTGTTGTTCGGAGTTTTGCAGTTTCGAAGAGGCCGCCGAGCAGGGCGCGCAGCTGGTTGTGTTACCCGAAGCCTCCGTCGGCGGCTTTAGAGGTGAGCGTTCTTCAGTTCGGTCATTTCGATTTTTAAATTTTAGTTTTTGAAAATTACTATCCGAAATGTTATATAAATATTAGGTATTCGAAATTTTTGAGTACTTAAATTTCGGTTCGTTCTTTGGTCTTACCCGAAATAACCAAATTGTATATTATTCTTATTTCATGCTCTCAACAATTAATATAAGTTTAATATCACTCGTAAATTTAATATCGAGAGACAATACGTTATTAGTTAATTAATGATGGATCGTAAATAGATAATTTAATCTAATGATTTTACATATCAAAACTAACAAATGAAATATCAAATTCCATATTGTTTAGGATTCATAGATCATAATTTAACTTGAGATTTTATTATTCGGTTATTTTGGGGACCCGAGAGTGATACCCGAGTTCAAAATTAATATATCGGTTATTTAAATTTGGTATCTGAATAGGTACCCGATACCCGATATTTCGGTCTTTTTGGTCTCAGTCCCGGTTTTTTAGGTTTGGTTCTTTCGGTCCCGATTTTTTGCCCACCCCTAGGCGGCTTCCCCTGTGGAACCGATTTCGGCGTCACCATCGGTGGCCCCGCCCAGGCGAAGAGAAGGAAATGGAAGGGCGTCTTCGGTAAGCTAGGATGGCAACGGGTAGAGTTTGTCGGGTATAGTAAAAAATCCGATCCAATTTAAAAAGTGATCGTGTAAATATTTGTACTCTAACCCGCATCTGTGGGTAAATATTTGTACTCGAATCTGCACCCGTTGGATTTTAAGCGGGTTTCGAGTACCTGAAGGTTACCCATCACCACTCAACAGATTTCACTTGCACCAGCCACCAGACACCCCGACCGCTTTTATTCTTACGTCTGGCTCGATGTTACCTTTGCCTTGCCGATGTGGGACTAAAATTTTGTCAGTTCTGCGCTCCTAAGTGTCGGCAGCCCCCAAAAAGAAAAGATCAACCACCGGCCTACTAACCAGTCCAGCCCAACAGCCACACAAAAAACCCTAAGACCCCCAGCGCGTGCACGCCGCCACCCGAGCACTCAGTCGCGCCACAAATCGACGCCGGTCGGCGACGCGCCTCCACGTCCGCCTTGTGCCCCACCGTCATCTGACACCGGCAACGCACCTCCACCTCCTGCCCCGCATCCTGTTGCACGCCGACGAGCTCCACCCCATGCTCTGCCATAGACCACTACCTTCATCCTCGGCACCGTTCCTACCGGTTTCCGATTCTGATAACGCGCCTCTGCCCTGTAGATAGGGTGTGCTGGTGGCGGCGACCAACGGCCGGCGAGCGGCAAGATGAGAAACAATCCATCGGGGAGATGCCGATGCGGCCCAATTGGCGCCAATGTGTGGGGATTGTTGGGCTGGGTTGGGCTATTGTGGGCTATTTTACAGGTTTTGGGTACCCGCGGGTGGGAGTTGAAACCCATACCTACAAAACACCGGGTCAGGTACAGGTTGTACCCATAGATAAAAAATTTCACCTGTACCCGCAGTCCAATACTCGTTGGGTATCCGAATCTGCAGATATAAATGTCATCCTATACAGGGGGCAGATCCAACGGGGGGCAAGGGGGGCTCCAGCCCCCCCCCCCCCCCCCCACGTGGCGTCGAACAATGGAGCCCCCCTAAAGCCCCCTGTCGGTACCCTACGTACCGTATATCCCCTGGGACTACCAAAAGAATCACATGTCTGAGTTGAAGACCTCCGAAGGCCCCACGTGTCATACGGGACCGGACCTACCTCCCATCTATGGTTAGTCCCAGTGCTGCCACGTGTATACTGCAACCGGACCTACATCCGACACATGGGATAGCTCCGGGCTAAACACCTGTGCGGCACCCCCGGACCTAACCCCTGACAGAGGGAAGCTCCGGTACCAATACATGTATATCTACACCGGATCTACCCGTCCCAAACGGAAAGCTCTGAAGCTGCCATGTGTCCAACCGCGAGACCTTCAGCTTCAACAACCTGACTGGTGGACCCCCAACGGCTCAGACCTTCAAGGGGCAATCAAAGACTTCGAGACCCGATTAAGTGTCATTAATATCATATTAATGACACTCGATCAGAAGACCCTTAATACCAGTAACGACACTGTCAAGGCTCGTTACCACGCTATTAAGGGTAATTAACCTCATTAATCGTGTATTAAGCATAAGTAACCGTAAGGGCCACATGTCGGGCCAGGCTAACGGTGTAACGACCAGTCCTTGTACTATAAAAGGACTGGTCGACGATACACAGAAGAGACTCTCTCTGGACTACTCAGACACTCTCACGCTCTGGGAACTCTCGATTCCTAGACGCTCAATACAACAACTACACACCCCGTGAAGTAGGGTATTACGCTCAGACGGCTCGAACCACGTAAATTCCTACGTCTACTTGCCATCGTGTTTTGAATCTCTGCGCGCCCAATACCGAACTACAAACTCCACGGGCTACCAATAGTAGTACCGGGAGAATTGCCAGATCAACACCCTGACAGTTGGCGCGCCAGGTAGGGGCGCTCGAGATTCAAACATGGTGAACTCCGCTGCTGAATCGTCAAACGGCAACCCTACTGCGCAACCTGCTGGAGGCGATCCCTCCAACATGCAGGCGCCAGCAGGTGATGTGGCTCCAGCGGGAGCCATGCCACCGCCGCCACCGTCCGCACCGGCGAATCAAACTGGACAGCGGGATAGGGCGTCTGCATCGGTCATGGCATCGGCGAACAACAACCCTGAACACACGCTCCATGCCGCGCGTGCTCTTCTCCAACGCCCACCACCTCCAGGTGTATCCCAGGGTGCAATGGAGCAGTGGAGGGCTGATGTGGAACATTTGGTTGCAGCAGCAGCCGATCGCATCACCAACCAAGGTCCTCCCCCCTCAGGGCGGGCTCCATCGCATCATCAAACCGTTTCGGGCAGACTTGGTCTGCACGCTTCCCAACATAGGAGGTGTGTTGCATCTCAACAAGCAATGTCGCTGCCTTCCGGGGTGCCACCCATACGGTAACCAGACTTTCAACTCACGACCTCCGGGTGGAGCTTGATCACCGTTACTGTCAACAGGATGGTCGCGTCCATATTGAGTGCGCTCGTGAAAGGCGAGAGGCTCGGGATAGTCTTGCTCCCGAGGGAGTAGGAGGAGGCCGTTCTGCCCTGGCCATGCACCTACGCATGGTCAGATGGCCACAAAAGTTCCGGCCTCACCTGCCTGAGAAATTTGATGGGACTGTCAACCCCGTTGAGTTTCTCCAAATCTACTCCACCGCAATCCTTACGACCGGAGGCAACGAGGCCGTAACGGCCAACTATTTCCCTGTGGCTTTGACTGAGACCGTCAAGTCCTGGTTCATGAGCCTTCCGCCCGACTCCATCAACAGTTGGGCGGAATTGTGCCAACAGTTTACCGCTAATTTTGGGAGTTCATACACCCGACTAGGCACCAAACTGGACCTTTTTGCTGTCAAACAGAAGGGGGAGAGTCCCTGCGATCCTTAATCCAAAGGTTCTCCCAGATACGAAACACTATTCCTTCTATCTCCAGCACCTTTTTTATTGTAGCATTTAGACAGGGCGTACGAGACAAGAAGATGTTGGAGAAGTTGGCAATCAAGGAGATCACCAGCGTCACGGAACTCTTCAGCTTGGCAGATAAATGCGCCAAAGCTGCGGAGGGCCGTGAAATGCACTCCCAACCACCTCCGGAGGACAACAAAAAATCCTCCAAGAGTGAAGCCACTACCTCCGGGAGTGGTAAAAAGAAGAAAAAGTCCAACGGCAAGAAAAAGCCGTCGGCCGGCACACCAACTGCTGCAGCTGCCGCAACTCTGGGTGGCCGGGGGCCACGCCCCGAAAAACGACCTCGGCCGTCGTCTGAAGACGGAGGCAGCTCCAAGATGTGGTGTCCTTTACACAAATAAAAAATCCACAACTTGGAAGACTGCCAGGAGGTCCAGAACCTTGCCGGGCGCTACAACGAGCGCCGGGAAGAAGTTCCTTTCCGTCAAAGGGAAGGGAAACAGAAAGTCGACGAAGCTTCGGCTGAAGAGGAGTTAGGATTTTAGGACCCTAAAAAGGTCTTGAAGGTTGTTTACACCTCCGTCGACGATGACCCCGACGTCTTCGACAACGAACGTCGAAAAACCATGAACACCATCTTTGGTGGTTCGTGGGACATGACCTCCCGTCGTGTCCTTAAGACCATGCGGTGGGACATGGCCTCAGTAGCTCCTACTGCCAGGGCGGAGCCACACCGGAAGTGGATGGACACTGCCATCACTTTTGATGCTTTGGACTGCCCTCGGAATATGATCGGAGCTGGCCAACTCCCATTGATGGTATCTTCGACCATCAACAACATCCAACTCCACCATGTAATGGTGGACGGAGGTTCGGGGCTGAACCTCATAAGCTTTGAAGCTTTCGTCAAGCTTCAGCTCTGACCTTCAGACCTTCGCCCCTCTCGACCTTTCTCCGGAGTAGGTCTGGGGGCCATAACCCCACTCGGTGCAATTACTCTTCCGGTGACCTTTGGGACCCAAGAGAATTATCGCACTAAGAAGTTGGTCTTCGACGTGGCATAGATCAACTTACCCTTCAACGCCATTTTGGACAGGCCAGCCTTATATAAGTTCATGGTTGTTGCTCATTATGGCTACTTGGTGTTGAAGATGCCAACACTAGCTGGTGTTCTCCGGATCCATGGAGATCGCACCGTCGGAGTGACTGCTCTGGAAGAACTCCACGCGCTTGCTACAACGCAGCAGGAAGAATTCGGAAAGGAGCAAGCCCCAAAACCCCCGAGCATTAGTCATCGAGGCTCAACCTCCGTGCCTCGCATGCAACCAAGCGGCGACACCTACATTACCGTCAAAGTCGTCCAAATTGGTTCCGACGCTGCTCAGACCACCCGTATATCGGGAGGTCTGAATGACAAATAGGAACTCGCGCTCGTCACTTTCCTCGGGGCTAACATCGACATGTTTGCCTGGCAACCGTCACAAATGCTTGGGATCCCTAGGGAAGTGATCGAGCACAATCTGAAGATCTATCCTGACGCTCGACCTGTACACCAGAAGCCCGGGAAGCAATCCGTAGAGCGACAAAACTTCATACGTCAAGAAGTGAAGAAATTGCTCGAAGCTGGATTCATCCGAGAAGTCTTCCAAAATGGCTGGCAAACCCAGTCGTTGTACCCAAGGCCGACGGGAAGCTTCGGATGTGTATCGACTACACTACACTAAATAAGGCATGTCCAAAAGATCCATTTCCACTACCTATAATAGATCAGATAGTGGATTCTACCTCCGGGTGTGCATTACTGTGTTTCCTAGATGCATATTCTGGGTATCATCAAATCAGAATGTCTAGGGAAGATGAAGAGCATACCTCCTTCATCACAGTAGATGGATTATATTGTTATACTGTCATGCCATTTGGTTTCAAAAATGTTGCTTCAACATTTGTACAAGCTATGTACAAAACTTTTGGAGAGCTTATTAGAGATGTAGTGGAAGTGTATGTCGATGACATCGTCGTCAAGATCAAGAACAAGGAGTCATTTCTTGACACCTTGCAAGCTGTCTTCGACAAGTTGTGAGTCAGTCGCACAAAGCTGAACCCGGACAAGTGTGTCTTCGGGGTTAGCTCTGGAAAACTTCTTGGTTTCTTGGTGAACCACCGAGGAATAGAAGCGAACCCGGCGAAGATAAAAGCTATTGAAGACATGCGGCCACCAGCCCGCATCAAGGATGTTCAGAAGCTGACTGGATGTCTAGCTGCCCTCAGTCGGTTCATCTCAAGACGGGTGGAACGGGCGATACCCTTCTTCAAGCTATTTAGGAAGTCCAGACCATTCCAATGGTCTTAAGAAGCAAAAAAGGCATTCCAGGAGTTGAAGCAGCTCCTCACCACCCTACCAACCTTGGTAGCTCCGAACCCTGGTGAGCCACTCCTGCTTTTACATTTCGGCAATTGATGAAGTTGTCAGCATGATCCTGGTTGCGAAAAGACCAGAACCATCTCCAGTTCAGGAATCCAGACCCCTTCGGGAGGGTCCGGAGCTACCTGAAGTCGTGTCTGGGTCCTAGCTCCCAGACCCGAATCCTCAAGGCGAAATGCCGAAGGATCCATCTCCTTCAAATGAAGGAGTCACTTCCGCTGAACAAGAAGGTTCGGACCCCTCTAGGAGGGTCCGGATCACTTCAGGAGAAGTTTCGGGTTCCTCCAACCAGAACCAGAGGTCCCCGAATAAGGTCCGGACCCCTCCAAGCGGGTCCGAATAGATGAGGAGGAAGCTCCGGGGCCCTCCGGGAGGGTCCGGACGTTCCAGTGCCCAGTGTACTTCATCAGCGAAGTATTCCATGACGCCAAGACTCGGTACCTGGAGGTGTATAAGCTGCTCTATGCAGTTCTGATTGCCTCTAGGAAGCTCCGACACTACTTCCAAGCTCACAAGATTTCAGTGGTAACCTCTTATCCACTGCGTGCAATCTTGCATAACCCCAATTCCACTAGGAACATTGCAAAGTGGGCAGCGGAATTAGCCGAGTTCGACCTTGAATTCGTTCCAAGACAAGCGATCAAGAGTCAAGCATTGGCGGACTTCATGACGGAATGGACCCCCTCTCCATCAAATCCTGGGGGCCCCAGTGAGTAGAAGTTGAAACCCAAGGTTTCGGTCTTCACTGATCCTCACTGGACTCTCTACTTCGACGGCTCTCCGTGTAGAAGCAGGGGGCCGGAGCTGGAGTCCTTCTCCTCGCTCCGACCGGGGACAAGGTTAAATACATGGTGTACCTTGACTTCAAGGCGACCAACAACATGACGGAATATGAAGCACTAATTTATGGACTCAAGGTGACACTATCGTATGGTGTCAAGCAACTGTTGGTAAAGGGTGATTCACAACTTGTTGTAAAACAAGTCAAAGGTGAATGTTGCTGCAACAACCCTCAACTAGCTACATACCTACTTGAAGTCCAGAGGCTTCGGAACGACTTTGATGTCCTGGATCTTTGCCATGTCCAACGTCTTAACAACGCTGAAGCGGGCGAATTCTCGACAAAAGCTTCAACCGGGGCTCCGACTACCGACGGAACCTTTGTCCGGAGGTTATCTAAACCTACAGCTCAGCCTGCCGAACTGAGCGAAGGGGGCGAGACCAACACCTCGAAGCTGGCGGCCCCGATGGCCCTATTACCATGGCGTCCATCAAGGGTCGTAGGTGCTGTAGGAAGCTCCAAGCAACCCAGCACGCAGGACTCAAATCCTCAAGCTAGCTCCGATGCATGGATCTCGGAGATCCGAAGCTACTTGAAAGACAATTTCCTTCCTGAAGATAATGTATCCGCTGACCAGATAGTCAGATTGGCTAAAAGATACACACTGGTAGAAGGGGATCTCTACCGGCGTGGTGCCAACGGCATCCTAATGCGATGCATTACAAAGGAAGAAGGTTGTGAGCTCCTCACGGAAATCCATGGAGGCGAGTGTGGGAACCACGCGTCTTCCCGCACGTTGGTCAGTAAAGCCTTCCGACATGGCTTCTACTGGCCTACAGCGCTCCAGGATGCAACTGAGCTAGTGAAAAAATGCGAAGCATGCCAGTTCCATGCAAAGCAAATTCACACACCAGCTCAACCTTTACAAATGATACCTCGTACATGGCCTTTCGCTGTGTGGGGGATGGATATCTTGGGACCTTTCCCAAGAGCCGTCGGAGGTTACAAGTTCCTGTACGTTGCCATTGACAAATTCACCAAATGGCCGGAAGCAACTCCAGTTGTGACAATAAACAAGCAATCAGCTATCAACTTCTTGCAGTCCATCGTATGCAGATTTGGAGTCCCAAACAAGATCATAATTGATAATGGGACCCAATTCACAAGCTCTGCATTCCAAGGATATTGCGAAGACCTCGACATCCAAGTCAGCTACGCTCTCGTAGCTCACCCGGTAAGCAATGGCCAAGCCGAGAGAGCAAATGCAGAAATCCTAAAAGGACTCAAGCCTCACACATATGAGCGCCTGAAAAAACATGGAGCCAACTGGATAAAAGAGCTTCGGCCCACACTGTGGGCCAACAGGACAACTCCAAACCGGTCAACTAGAGAGATACCCTTCGTCCTGGTGGATGGAGCTGAAGCAATCCTTCCTCCGAAAATCACCTTGGGGTTGCTCCAGGTCCGGACCTTCGACGATGCCACGCAGGACCAGCTCCGGCGTGAAGACCTTGACCTCCTTGAAGAGGGAAGGTGCCGAGCAGCTGTTCGGAATGCCCGATATCGCCAAGCTCTTCGGCGCTATCACCAACGGCATGTTCACAGCCGACAGCTCGAGGAAGGCGATCTGGTGCTACGGAGAATACAATCCAGAGAAGGTTTAAACAAACTTTCCCCCAACTGGGAAGTACCCTTCCGAGTGATCAAAGTATCCCGTCTCAGATGCGTTCGCTTGGCAACCGAGGATGGCACACCTCTCCCTAATCCTTGGAACATTGAGCACCTCCGTAAGTTCTACGCTTAATATCATAGAGGTGAGTCTGTAGTTACATATGATGTATGTTATAGAGTCGGTGTACAGAGTCGGGTAGCTCCTCCGGGAGAACAGCCGGACCTTCCCCGAAAGGTCTGCAAAGTTCAGGCAACACTTGTCACAGTCTCAGAACTAAAAGTGTGGCTAGCTACCTTGGGTCAAACGAGAAACGAAACACACTTAGCCTGGTTTTGTACCCTAAGAGTGTACTTGTTTCCTCTATACCCCAAACCTATAATGAAAGACATCATTGTGTGAAAACAGACTCCACGTGCATTTATTTTGTACAGGCTCAATATTTTTTATTTTTCTCTTTCTAGTCTATAACAAAGTTGTGCAATTCTTAAGAAACTTTAGCTCGACCAATTCATGTATAATTCGAGTTGCATTGTCTATTCTTCTGGGTCTAAACATTGTTAATGGCCTACTCGTCTGAATGCCGCCAAGCCAATCTAGGGCCGGAGTGTGCTATCGACTTAGCATGGTCATGCACCCTAAGTATGCCACTCTACCTACATCCCAGCAGGCCGAAGTAAGGCGAGTCCAGAAATGATCGGACCTGGAGGAAACAAGCCAGTGAACTTGATTGTATTTAGAACTGTGTTCGACCTAAAACTTTCTCGGGAGTAGTAAGTCAAAATTGAGTTATAGATAGGAAATGGATTTTACTGTTTTCCCTGACTTCAGTGTGCAGGAAAAATAAAGATTTCATGATGATGGTGAATGAAGCTGGAGCTACCAAAGCTCCGACATCCCCTAGGTGGCTTGTAGTCGATGTTTCAAACATTGATAGCGAGCTTCGCTGGAGCTACTCAGCTCCGGTAAAGCCAGAGGGCCAGCCGTCAACATGAAGAAAAGATGGTGGAAAGACTCCACAGTGGGGTCTGCTGTCGACACACCGCATGTTGACAGAGGTCACTGCCGGAGCTACCAAACTCCAACACCCCAGAGGAATGACCATCGATGCTCTGCGTGTTGATGGAGACTGCTGCCGAAGCTACTAAGCTCCGACGACGGTCACTCCCGGAGCTACTAAGCTCCAACAAACTCAGGGGGCCTCTACTATCGAAGACTTCAGACCTACGTTCTACAAGTTCGAAGCACGCAAGTGTTCAACAACTGTTACATCCTCTTGGTACATGTTCACTATCAAATTGTGTACATCTACCAGGGGATCAAGTGAGACAAAGATGTTAAAGACAAAAAATGAAATTCATAAAAACTTGGATTTCATTCATTTGGAGACAAGTATAGAAGAACGAGGCGACCTTCCGGGCAACCTACGACACGTTGGCTTGGGCGGCTTCCCGTCGATGGGGCCTTCAAGCACCGGGTCCAGTGAGAACTGAGGGTCCCGGCTTGTGTAGCACGTCAGCACGTATTATGCAACGTTCTTCGCCAGGGATTATCCCTCTGTCGGTACCCTGGGTACCGTATACCCCTTGGGATTGCAAAGATCTCAAGGGAATATCATCTACTCGGTCTGAAGACCTTCGGAGGCTCACCTGTCAGACATAACCGGACCCGCTTCCCCAAATTGGTTAGTCCCAGGGTCGCCACGTGTACTATCAAACCGGAGCTACCGCCCACAAGGGGGAAGCTCCGGGCTATGTACCATAGTGGCACCTCCGGACCTAACCCCAGACCGAGGGAAGCTCCAGAACTGACACGTGTTAGGTAGCACCGGACCTACTTGTTCCCCACAGTATGCTCCGGAGCTGCCATGTGTCCAACCGTCAGACCTTCAGCCTCTAACCTCCGGAGGACTCCACAACGGCTCCGGATCTTCAAAGGGAATCAAGGACTTCAAGACCCGATTAAGTGTCATTAATACTATATTAATGACACACGATCAGACGACCTTAATTACCAGTAACGGTGCTATCAAAGCACGTAATTCGGTTATTAAGGGTAATCAAGCACATCAAATGTGTATCAATATTAGTAACCGCCGGGGCCACATGTCGCGTCAGGCTGACTTGTAACGGCCTGCCCTTGTACTATAAAAGGACAGGCCTACGATACACACGGACACGTTATGTGCTCACTCTACACTCTGAACTCACTTTGAGCTCATACACCCAATACAACACCAACACACCACGTGGAGTAGGGTATTACGCTCAGGCGGCCCGAACCACGTAAATCTTTGTGTCTCTTGTGTTATTTATACTTCACCTTCTTGAATCTCTGCGCGCCCACACCGAACCACTGTCGGGAGATCTGCCGGATCAAAACCATCGACAGTTGGCGCGTCAGGTAGGGGCGTCTGAGATTTCAAGAATGGTGAACTCAGCTGCTGGATCATCCAACGGTCATCCTGCTGTTCAAGCTGTTGGGGGCAATCCCTCCAATATGCAGCCACCAGCATGAGCCTCAGTTCTAGCAGGAGTCACGCTACCACCACCGCTGCCTCCACCAGCAAATCAAGCTGGGCAGCGCGATGGTGCACCGGCGTCAATCACTGCGTCAGTAAATCATGACAACCCGGAACACGCGCTCCATGCAGCACGTGCTCTTCTTCAGTGCCCACCACCTCCGGACACATCTCAGGATGCAATGGAGCAGTGGAGGGCTGATGTGGAACACTTGGTTGCAGCCGCAGCCGACCGCTTCAGCAACCAGGGTCCTCCTCCTTCAGGATGGGCCCCGTCGCAGCGACGGACCTTGTCTGGCAGACTTGGTCCGCACGTTTCCAATAATAGGAGACGTGTTGCGTCGCAGCAAGTGACGTTGTTGCCCTCCGGGGCATGGCGCACTCACACGGTGTCAAGGCTTTCAACTCATGACCTCCGGGCGGAGCTTGATCGCCGATATCGTCAACAAGACGGCCGAGTCCATATTGAGCGTGCTCGTGAAAAACGAGAAGCTCAAGACATTCCTGCTCCTGAAGGAGTAGGAGGAGGCTATTCGGCTCTGGCCATGCATCTGCGTATGGTCAGGTGACCACAAAAATTCCGGCCTCACCTGCCGGAGAAGTTTGACGGGACCGTTAATCCCGTTGAATTTCTTCAGATTTACTCCACTGCTATCCTAGCAGCTGGAGGAAATGAGGTTGTAATGGCCAATTATTTTCCAGTGGCTTTAACTGGGATCGCCCGGTCCTGGTTTGTGAGCCTTCCACCCAACTCCATCAACAGTTGGGAGGAGCTGTGCCGGCAGTTCACCGCCAACTTCGGGAGTTCATACACTCGACCAGGCACTGAACTGGACCTTTTTGCAGTCGTGCAAAAAGGGGGAGAATCCCTGCGATCATTCATCCAGAGGTTCTCTCAGGTACGAAACACTATCCCTTCTATCTCTAGCGCTTCTATCGTTGTGGCATTCAGACAGGGTGTACGGGATAAGAAGATGTTGGAGAAACTGGCGATCAAGGAGATCACCAGTGTCACGAAACTCTTCGGCTTGGCTGACAAATGTGCCAGAGCTGCGGGGGGCCGTGAAATGCACACCAAACCACCTCCGGAGGATCACAAAAAATCCTCCAAAGGTGAAGCCACTACCTCCGGGAGTGGCAAGAAGAAGAAAAAGACCAACGACAAGAAGAAGTTGTCGGCAGGCGCATCCAATGCTGCAGCTGCTGCAGCTCCGGGTGGTCGGGGGCCACGCCCCGAGAAGCGACCTCGACCGTCTTCTGAAGACGGTGGCAAACCTAAGGTGTGGTGTCCAATTCACAAAACGGACAGCCACAGTTTGGAAGACTGTCGGGAGGTCCAAAACCTTGCCGAGCGCTACAACAAGCGCCGAAAAGAAGCTCCTTTCTGACAGAGGGAAGGAAAGCAAAAAGTTGACGAAGCTTCGGCTGAAGAGGAGTTAGGTTTTCAGGATACCAAAAAGGTTCTGAAGGCCGTCTACACCTCCATCGACGACGATTCAGACGTCTCTGACAATGAGCATCGGAAAACCATGAACACCATTTTTGGTGGATCATGGGACATCACCTCCCGCCGCATCCTCAAGACAATGCGTCAGGACATGGTCGCTGTAGCTCCTGCAGTCAGGGCGGAGCCTCATCGGAAGTGGATGGACACAACCATCACTTTTGATGCTTCGGACTGCCCTCGAAGCATGGTTGGAGCAGGCCAGTTACCTTTGATGGTATCTCCTACCATCAATAACATCCAGCTTCACCATGTTATGGTAGACGGAGGTTCGGGGCTCAACCTCATAAGCTTCGAAGCTTTTACCAAGCTTCAGCTCCGACCTTTGGATCTTCACCCCTCCCGACCTTTCTCCGGAGTAGGTCCGGGAGCCATTACCCCACTCGGTGTTATTACCCTCCCCATTACCTTCGGGACTCGGGAGAAGTATCGCACCGAGAAGTTGGTCTTTGACGTTGCTCAGATCAACTTACCCTTTAATGCCATCTTGGATAGGCCTGCTTTGTACAAATTCATGGCAGCTGCTCATTATGGCTACTTGGTGTTGAAGATGCCAACACCAGTAGGTGTTCTCCGGATCCGTGGAGATCGTACTACCGGAGTAACTTCTCTGGAAGAACTTCATGCGCTTACTACGGCGCAAGAGGGGGACTCCAGGCAGGAACAAGCTCCAAAACCCCCAAGCATTCGTGAGCGGGGCTCGACTTCTGCACCTCGTGTGTAGCCAAACGGCGACACCGACATTCCCGTCAAAGTCGTCCAAATAGGTTCTGATGTCGCTCAGACCACCCGTATATCGGGAGGACTGAATGACAAATAGGAACTCGCGCTCATCGCTTTCCTCTGGGCTAATGTCGACGTGTTTGCCTGGCAACCGTCACAAATGCCTGAGATCCCCAGGGAAGTGATTGAGCACAATCTGAAGATCTACCCTGACGCCTGGCCTGTACACCAGAAACCTCGGAAGCAATCCGTGGAG
Source organism: Tuctoria greenei (assembly GCA_036927565.1). Lineage (NCBI taxonomy): Eukaryota > Viridiplantae > Streptophyta > Magnoliopsida > Poales > Poaceae > Tuctoria > Tuctoria greenei. Next base: position 7,991,065 of record JAYESD010000008.1, read on the forward strand.
CGACAAAACTTCATTCGACAAGAAGTGAAGAAGTTGCTCGAAGCTGGATTCATCCGAGAAGTCTTCCATCCAAAATGGCTGGCAAACCCAGTCGTTGTACCCAAGGCTGGCGGGAAGCTTCGGGTGTGTATCGACTACACAACACTAAATAAGGCATGCCCAAAAGATCCATTCCCACTACCTAGAATAGATCAGATAGTGGATTCCACCTCCGGGTGTGAATTACTATGTTTCCTAGACGCATATTCCGGGTATCATCAAATCAGAATGTCTAGGGAAGATGAAGAGCATACCTCTTTTATCACAGTAGATGGATTGTACTGTTATACAGCCATGCCATTTGGTCTCAAGAATGCAGCTTCAACCTTTGTACGAGCTATGTACAAAACTTTTGAAGAACTCATTAGAGACATAGTGGAAGTGTACGTCGATAACATCGTGGTCAAGGTCAAGAACAAGGAGTCACTCCTTGACACCCTACAGGCTGTCTTCGACAAGTTGCGGGTCACGCGTACAAAGCTAAACCCAGACAAATGTGTCTTTGGTGTTAGCTCTGGAAAACTTCTTGGTTTCCTGGTAAGTCACCGGGGCATAGAAGCTAATCCGGCGAAGATCAAAACCATTGAAGACATGCGGCCACCAGCCTGCATCAAGGATGTCCAAAAGCTGACTGGATGTCTAGCAGCCCTTAGCCGGTTCATTTCAAGACTGGCGGAACGGACACTTCCCTTCTTCAAGTTATTGAGGAAGTCCGGACCATTCCAATGGTTTGAAGAAGCAGAAAAGGCGTTCCAGGAGCTAAAACAGTTCCTCACCACCCTACCAACTTTGGTAGCTCCGAACCCTGGTGAGCCTTTGCTGCTTTACATTTCAGCAACTAACGAAGTCGTTAGTATGGTCCTGGTTGCGGAGAGACTAGAACTATCCCATGCTCAGGAATCTAGATCCCTCCGGGAGGGTCCGGAGGTTCCTGAAAGTGAGTGTGGGTCCCAGCTCCCAGACTTGAGTTCACAGGAAGTTACTTCAGAAGACTCAGACCCCTCCGGGAGGGTCCAGGTCGTTTCTGAAGAAGCTCCGGGTCCCTCCAGCCAGGACCCGGAGGTCCCCGAAGAAGGTCCGGATCCTTCAGGGAGGATTCAGGTCGGTGAAGAGGAAGCTCCGGGCCCCTCCGGGAGGGTCCGGACCATCCAGCGCCCAGTGTACTTCATCAGTGAAGTACTGCATGATGCCAAGACTCGATACCTAGAGGTGCATAAGCTGATCTATGCAGTTCTCATTGCCTCCAGGAAGCTTCGCCATTACTTCCAAGCTCACAAGATTTCAGTGGTGACCTCTTACCCACTTCGAGTAATTTTGCATAATCCCAATTCAACTGGGAACATTGCAAAGTGGGCAGAGGAATTGGCTTAATTCGATCTCAAATTCATTTCAAGGCAAGCAATCAAGAGTCAAACATTGGCAGATTTCGTGGCAGAATGGACTCCCTCTCCATCAAACCCTGGGGGACCCAGTGAGCAGAGGCCGGAACACAAGGCTCCGGTCTTCACCGAGCCTCACTGGACCCTCTACTTTGACGGCTCCATGCAAAAGCAGGGGGCCGGAGCTGGAATCCTTCTCCTCGCACCAACCGAAGAGAAGGTAAAATACATGGTACACCTTGACTTCAAGGCGACCAACAACATGGCGGAATACGAAGCACTCATCTACGGACTAAGGGTGGCACTGTCATACGGTGTTAAGCAACTGCTGGTCAAGGGAGATTCACAGCTCATCATTAAGCAGGTGAAGGGTGAATGCTCCTGCAACAATCTCCAGCTAGCTGCTTACCTCCTTGAAGTCCAGAGCCTTCAGAAGGACTTCGAAGTCCTAGATCTCCACCATGTCCAGCGTGCCCTCAACGCTGAAGCCGACAAACTCTCGACGAAAGCGTCAACCGGAGCTCCGGCTCCTGATGGAACTTTTGTCCAGAGGTTGTCAAAGCCCACAGCTCAGCCTGCCAAACTGAGCGAAGGGGGTGAGATCAGCATCCCGAAGCTGACGGTCCCGATGGCCCTATTACCATGGCAGCCATCAAGGGTCGTAGGTGCTGCCGGAAGCTCCGAGCGACCCAACACGCAAGACTCAAATACTCAAGTTAGCTCTGATGCATGGATCTTGGAGATCCGGAGCTACTTGAAAGACAACATCCTTCCTGGCGATGATGTATCCACTGACCGGATAGTGAGATTGGCTAAAAGATACACGTTGGTAGAAGGGGATCTCTACCGTCGCGGTGCCAACGGCGTCCTAATGCGATGCATCACAAGGGAAGAAAGTTGTGAGCTCCTCGCAGAAATCCATGGAGGCGAGTGTGGGAACCACGCGTCTTCCCGCACGCTGGTCGGTAAAGCCTTCCGGCATGGCTTCTACTGGTCTACAGCACTCCAGGATGCAACTGAGCTGGTGAAGAAATGCGAAGCATGCCAATTTTATGCAAATCAAGTTCACACACCGACTCAGCCTCTACAAATGATACCTCCTACATGGCCCTTCGCCGTGTGGGGGATGGACATATTGGGACCTTTCCCAAGAACCGTCGGAGGTTACAAGTTCCTGTATGTCGCCATTGACAAGTTCACCAAGTGGCCGGAAGCAACTCCAGTTGTGACAATAAACAAGCAATCTGCTATCAACTTTTTGCAGTCTATCGTATGCAGATTTGGAGTCCCAAACAAAATCATTACTGATAACGAGACCCAATTCACAAGCTCTGCATTTCAAGGATATTGCGAAGACCTCGACATTTAAGTTTGCTACGCCTCCGTAGCTCACACGGCAAGCAATGGCCAGGCCGAGAGAGCAAATGCTGAAATCCTGAAAGGATTCAAAACGCGCACCTATGAGCGCTTGAAAAAACATGGAGCCAACTGGATTGAAGAGCTTCCGCCCACTCTATGGGCCAACAGGACAACTTCAAACCGGTCAACTGGAGAGACACCCTTCTTCCTGGTGTACGGAGTTGAAGCAATCCTTCCTCCGGAAATCACCTTGGGGTCACTCCGAGTCCGGACCTTCGACGAAGCCATGCAGGACCAGCTTCGGCATGAAGACCTAGACCTCCTCGAGGAGGGAAGGTGCCAAGCAGCTGTTCGGAATGCCCGATACCGCCAAGCCCTTCGGCGCTATCATCAGCGGCATGTACACAACCGACAGCTCTAGGAAGGCGATCTGGTGCTACGGAGAATACAATCCAGAGAAGGGTTAAACAAACTCTCCCCCAACTGATAAGGACCCTTCCGAGTGATTAAAGTATCCCGTCCCGAAAGCGTTCGCTTGGCAACCGACGATGGTACACCTCTCCCGAATCCTTGGAACATTGAGCACCTCCGTAAGTTCTACACCTAATATCACGGAGGTGGGTCTGTAGTAACTTGAGGTGTAGGTTATAGAGTCATTGTACAGAGTCGGGTAGTTCCTCCGGGAGAACAGCCGAACCTTTCCCGGAAGGTCCGCAAAGTTCATGCAACGCTTGTCACAGTCTCAGGACTAAAAGTGTGGCTAGCTACCTTGGGTAAAACGAGAAATGAAACACGCTTAGCCTGGTTCCGTACCATAAGAGTGTACTTGTTTCCCCTGTACCTCGGACCTATAATGAAAGACATCTTCATGTGAAACAGACTCCACGTGCATTTACTTTGTACAGGCTCAACATTTTTTATTTTTCTCTTTCTTGTCTATAACAAGGACGTGCAATTCTTAAGAAATTTTAGTTCGACCGGTTCATATACGATTCAAGTTGTATTGTCAATTCTCTTGGATTCAAATATTGTTCATGGCCCACTCGCCTGAATGCTGCCAAGTCAATCTAGGGCCGGAGTGTGCTATCGACTTAGCCTGGTCAAGCACCCTAAGTACGCCACTCTACCTACACATCGGCAGGTCGAAGTAAGGCGGGTCCAAGTACAATTGGATCCGTAAGAAAGAAGGCAATGCATTCGATTGCATTCAGAATCGTGTTTGACCTAAAAATTTCTTAAGAATCGTAAGCCACGACGAAGTTATAGGCAAGGAGCAAAGTTTACTATTTTTCTTGGCTTCAGTGTGCAGGAAAAATAAAGAATCCACGTTGATGGAGAAAATCCGGAGCTGACGAAGCTTCAACCTCCGGGGCAGGTGCCGCTGGCGCATCTTCTCTCCCGCGGTCTAACGCTACCACGGGAGTCTCTGGGGATGAATCGAGGTCCATGACCACGACAGCTGGCGCCGGAGCTATCGCAGCTTCAGCCACCACTTGGGACGGCGCCTGGACAAGAGCAGAAGCTTCCGCCCTCACAGCTTCAGCTGTTGTGGCTGAGGGTGGAGCATCACTCCTCTTCTTGGGAACGCTGCAGATGATGGATGAAGAAACTTAAAAAACAGTTACTATAATAAAACAACTGTCTGAGGTAAAGATTAAAAATTACCTCGGGAGGCTTCCGTACCAGCTTGCGCGGAACCTCTTTCCCAGGCGTTCTGGGCTGACCATAGCCGCCGCCGGTGTGGAAGCTCCGGAAGTCCCCCCAGAACTCGTTGCAGCCACGGGCATTTCCTTGGTTGAGGCCCCCCTCGACCGGGAAGGACCTCCGTACCTAGAGGCCTCAACCGGCCATGGTGCTGGAGTCGCATGCCCGGAGCTAGCACCCCGGGAGGACGCCGTTGTGGGTACAGTCACCGCAGTTGTAGAAGACCTCCCCCTCCGGGGAGAAGGAGCTGATGCAGAGGTTGCAGGCCTGACGGACCTTCCATCGGCATGCTGCAATTTCCTCTTCCAGCTCAAGGGTTCGTCTGCCGGCTCCTTGCCCTTGCCGACAACTTCGATCCTTGGCTTCGGGGCAGGGTCGGAGCCACCTTCGGAAGCCCCAGGGATCACCACCCTCGAGGTCGATCTTCTCTCGACGACACCAAGGTCGTCAAGCACAGGCATCTTCCGCCGGAGCTCCCTGCTAAACTCTACTTCCACGTTCAGAGGGAGAAAAGCTGATGGCGGAGTCAAGTCGTCACCCGCGACATCAATGCCGTGCTGGAACTTCTTGAGATGAAACTCCAAGGTTGTCTCCGTGAGACTCTTGTCACCCAGAGTCAATCTCTGAGTAAGCTCTTCCTCCCTCTTCATGAGGTCATCCCGTAGCTCCAGGAGTTTTTGCTCTTCATCCTCGAGCTTTTTCTCCCGCTCCTCAAGGGCCTCCTGGCGCTTGACGAGGCTGTCGTGGATGGCGCTGATCTTCTCCCCGTGATCATTCGACGCGTTATTAGCAGCTACAGACTGTTCATGGATGGCCTGGGACTGGTTGTCGAGGGATCGCACCATGCTTTCCCTCTCGTCCAGCAGCTTACCCCAGTACTCTAATCAGACCTTCTCATTCTTCACCCACTCCTTGTCATCAGCCAGCCTCGACTGCGCCAGCTTGGTCTCGAATTGGAGCCGGTTGTGCTACCTTCTAAGAGTTTGGCGCTCCTCCTCGAGGGCCTTGCTGTCGTGGTAAAAAGACAATTGGACCTGACGAAGACTGGAGTAGGCGTTGTCAATAGACAACGACAAAGGGATCGGGTCCGGACCTGCCGGGGTCCTCTCCGCTGGCTCCAGCGGGTTCTCCGTGACAAAAATCAGGTCCCACTCTACAAGAGCGGTTCCCTGGGTTTCCAAGGCACTAGGGTCGTCCTCCGGGATAGCCTCGGCCACCGCCAAGGAAGGTCTTGCAACATAAGTTTTAACCTCCGGAGTTGGCTCTGAAGGGCCCGCCACCAGGTCATCAACAACTCGCCCCTCAGGCGGGGGGCTGGTAGCTTCATCTAGGCACCATGCCTCATGCGCGGGCACCTCCGGGTGTAAGGAACGAATGCCCAAGAGGGGGGGTGAATTGGGCTTTCTTCGAAAAATTCTAAGCAATGAAACTTAATTTCTAAAGCTCAATTCCCTACGCGACTATCTATGCATTCTAGTAGATTGAAACTTTGCGGAATATAAAATGCATAAAAGTAAGGGAAGGAGAAGGATGCAAACTCCCGAGGAGACAAGGATTTATCCCATGGTTCGGCAAGATCGTCAAGATCTTCCTACATCCACGTTGTGGCACCCACCAAAGGGTTTTGCCACACCCAAGTCACCGAGACGAGGGGTCTTCACTATTCCTCTCCGTTCGCCTCCCTTGGCAAGGTGGAGCTCAAGACTTGTACAACTTCGACCTTCCGGGCTTCCACAAATGCCTTGGCAAGCTCCGGAAGTCTTCTCACGATTACAAACACCAAGGGCACTCCCTTGAGGCTCTCACACTAACCTAGAGAGTCCACTCACCCAGAATGGTGGCACACAAGCTCTCTCTCTAGCTAGTTCTAGCCTAAACCTTGGTGTAAAGGTGATCGAAATGGTGTGGAAGTGATTTCTCTTGGTCTTGAATGCTTGTGGATGTGTTGATAGCTTCTGGTGATCAAGACTTAACGAAATGACAGGGTTAGGGGGTATTTATAGCCAGCCTCCCCGAAATAGCCGTTGGAAAAGTAGGCTGACAGAACTTTACTGTGAACACCGGATGATCCAATGTGTCCCCTTTAGTTATCATCGGTCTAATTACTTTGGTTGACATCATTGTGTCAGATATGACCATTGTTAGACCGATGTTGCTCCTGTCTTCTCATCGGATGATCCGGTGGCTCTTCCTCCAGAATTTGCTTAATCTTGATGCTTACTGGAGTGATTGACCGATGTGTGTAAGTTTGTACATCGGATGATCCGGTGCTGCACTTGGTCCAATGGTATTGCAAACTGTACTGATGGACCGATGTCACTGAGCCATTCACATCGGATGATCCGGTGAGTACATTGTTTTGAGGTCTTCTTCTTCAGTTGATCCAACTCAACCGATGTGTACATTTCTGAAATCATTGGTTGATCCGGTGAGTTGATTTTGTTTGCTTCGAGTTGTTTTGAGTGAATCTTTTGTGTCTTGCTCAGATGACCTCTTAGACATTTGTTTCATAAGCCTCTCTGATGATCTTCAAGCATTGTATGTTGTCAACTTATGGTTGAGTGACTTAGACATAAGAGCTTTCACTTCTTGTCTTTATCTCATTGATTTGATCTCAAAAGTTGATTGTATATGGGTCTCCAATGACATATTCATTTCATTTTATTGAGTGATTATGGAGACCTTGCATTCACAAATTCATTAGTAAAGTTCAATGGTTGTCATTAATCACCAAAACCGTACTTCATGGGGGGCCTAGATGCTTTCAATCTCCCCCTTTTTGGTGATTGATGACAACACAATAATCAAAGCGCAATAGTAATGAATTTGATAGAATGAAACTTAAAAGAATATGCAATGAATACAGGATATCGCACTTGAAGCTTAAGCATCAATTAATAACTCAAGTGTGAATAATAAGTGATCATAAACATAGATAAACACCAAATGAGCCCAATCAATTAATAACTCATGGAAATAGGTTCATTAGAGCTCAATAAGAAGCAAATGAGTAGCAAACACACCAAATGTAGGAAACACACTGAATTACAAGAATGATAAACGATAAATGATAAATGAGACTCCCCCTGACACTAAGACGCTCCCCCTGACTCCTCTAACTCTTCTCCCCCTTTGGCATCAAGACACCAAAAAGGGATCCGAGCGCCTAAGGACCCTGAGTGCTGGGCACGATGACGAACTGGTCACTGTTGCTGTCGTCGGAGCTGCTGGCTGGAGTAGCGGTGGAAGGAGCAGCGGTGGAGGGAGCTGCCAGAGCAGGAGGAGCCACCGTCGGTGCCTGCTGTGGAGGAGCTGCTGGAGCAGGGGCACTGACGACGGAGGTCGGCGACTGCTGGAACAGGGTCGTGGCCGGCGGCGGGGAGTGGATTGGAGCACCAGGAGCCAGAAGTGGAGACATGCTGAAGGAGGGAATCGGCGTAGAAGGTATTGGGGCCACTGGAGCGGCAGCCGGAGCAAGGACTGGAGGTGGTGGAGCGACTCCTGGCAGCTGCGACGGGAGAGCAATCCCGGTCTGGGTGTAGAGGTTGGTGATCAACCCTAGGATGCCCATCATCGCCTGTTGCGTCTGCTGCTGGTGGTCGAGAGTGCGCTGGTGCATCTGGTCGATAAGCCCCGTCAGCCTGTCAGTGTCTTCACGCCTCTCACGGGCGATCTGATGCTGCATCTCCTGCTGCTGCTGCTGGAGCTTAAGGAGATGGGCAGCCTGCTCCGCTCGGGCCTGCTCGGCTGCCAGCCTGTCCAGACGCTGCTGCTCAACCATCTACTGGAGGAGCGACGTCAGCTCTGACGGCTGCGTGACCTGCGCCTCAGTGATGGGAGGTGGAGTAGGAGGTGGCATTGTAGAGCCTCCAGCCTCCGCGTCGTGCTGCCCGGGTGAGGGCGGAGGAGGGAAGTACTCCTCGACACCGTCGTCGGTGTCGCTCTCTGACCAGATATGCTGCAAGTCCCCCCCCCCTATGCCTCAGCCTCGGCAAGCCTCTCATCCTCCTTCTCTAAGTCAGACCAGTCCTCCTCAGACAGCCGGGCCCTGACCTGACGCTCAAATGGACGACCAAGGCGGCGGTCTCCAGGAGCTGAGGCACGGTAGTGACCGAACCGTGTCACACTCTGGTCAGTGAGACGGTCGTGCATGGAGGACTCCTCGGGGACCATCATGGTGAGCAGGTAGCTGACCCAGTGTCCATACACGAGCTGCCTCATAATCCCCACTTCATCTGTGATCACATCCTCCATCTCGCATATGAGGACGTCGACTATGTCGAACTCCATCCCGTTCATGATGAAGAACAGGAGAGTCTGCTGAAGGCTGGTGAACCCCTCCAAGTAACCAGACCTCGGTAGGAGCGTGCGGCGCAAGGCGAGGTGCACTGTGCGCGCAGCTGGAGTCAACAAGGCCGGTACTCTCGGCTGGTCAGGAGAGAAAGTAGGACCGAATAAAGAACGAATCTCCTACAGAGCTGGTGCCACTCCTCCAGTGAGCGGTCTCCTCGGTGGATCTGCCTGACCATAGACCCTCTCATGCACGCAGGTGTCGTGCAAGTCCACTCCTAGCAACTGTGCCAGTGTCTACCTCGTCAAGTGGTAGTGGTGACCCATGAACATGAAGTCAATTGATCTTCTGCCCTCAGAGACATAGAGGATGGCGTAGAAGACGCGGACCCAATCTTCCACATAGGCACTCCGCTCATATGCCATTAGCTGCACCAAACCTTGGTGCCTCTCAAAATAAGGATGGATCTTCGTCTCTGCTGCCAAAGCTAGATGACCCCAATCCAGATAGTTGTGTTGAAATAGCTTGTGACCTCGGCGCCTGTAGGTCTCATAGAGTGACGCCTGGGTGACAGTCCAGAAGCGACTATCCACCAGAGCCTCTCTGGGCTGCGGGTACCACTCCTCAAGCAGCACATTCTACCTGAGCTTGCGAAGCTGCTTGGCCTTCATCTTCCGGTAGTCGGTCAACCGTAATCCTTCAGCGACATGGACAGTGGTGTCCATCTCGTAGATCGCTCGCTGGGCCTCCCTGTCCTCACGACGGTCGGCAGCCGTCGGTCTCGGACGTGGTGCTGCCGCGGTGTGACCCCCACGGGTCTGGGCTGAGCGACGACGAACGAGAGGCTCTTCCGGCTCTTCTTCGGCCTCGGAGTCATCAATCACCGGAGGCTGCCTCGGACGAGCCTCATCCTTAGGGATCCCCCTCGACCATGCTCACGCTCTTCGGCGGCGCGAGCGGCCATCAATGCCTTCTTCTCCTCCTTCGACAATTTTTGCTTCTTCGCGGCGGCTCCGCGATGGCCTTGCCCTTGTTCTTCTTGTCGCGAGCCATTGCGATCACGCGATTGAATGGATTCGACGACGGTGACGCGGAAATCAACGCAGCCGAAAACCCTAGCGGCGACGATCGTGGAGGCACCACGAAGGCAAGATGTGCACGTGGAGCGGCAGCCGCGCTGTGGTGATGGGGGGAGAGCGGTGGTGGCACTTGGTGGAGTGGCGGCGGCGACTGGTGGAGCGGCAGCGAGGACTGGTGGAGCGGTGGAGATGAGGCGGCGGCTGCTGCGGTGGAGATGAGGCGGCGGCTGCGGCGGCGCTTGGAGGTGGCGGGCGGCGACGGGCGGCGGCAGCCGGAGGGCGGCGGCGGCGTCCGGCGGCTGTGGTGGTGGTGCTAGAGACTCGGCGGCGGAGGGGAGCGACAGTGGCGGCGTCAGGATCGGGAGACGGAAGAGGGAAGGCGTACGGCCAGTTTAAATAGTGGGTCCCAAACCCTAGCCGAATTATTAACACCGTATGGACCGATGATGAATATGAGAAGCATCGGTCGAATGCCACAGTAAGGATATTCAAAAAGGTACTGTTGTCACCGGATGGACCGATGTTGAGGGTTTTAATCATCGGTCGAATGGCACAGTAAGGGTATTCAAAAGAGGAATGTTGACACCGGATGGTCCGACGATGGAGGAGGTTTCATCGGTGGAATTGACCACAGTTCCAGAATTGTACACATCGGATGGACCGATGTTTTTCAGGATGAACTCGTCGGTCGATTAGAGATTCTGACTGAACTGGCCCTTGGAGATTGAACACCAGTTGATCCGATGAGAGACTGACCTAGGCATCGGATAATCCGATGACTACAGAACAATAACATCCCATATATGTTCTTTGACCAAACAAACAAGCAAAGAGAAATACTTGTCTTAGGACTTTTTGGGCAACCCCTTTCCCCTCAAAGATACTAATATGCCAATAACTTGGCTAATCCTTAAAGCAAATGGAACATCGAGAAAAATAGGAGGAAAATTATCCAAATAAAATGTAAGGCCCATGCTTTGTGAGGTAGAGTATGAAGACTTCTATCTCTTTGAAGCATGTTCCTCTAGGCATTAACGCACCTAACATTTTGTTCTTTCCACCTTATATGCGTTGAGATATTGCATTTCAAACAAGTCTCTTTCTCATGAGGTGGGTTCCCCTTTGTGACAATCTACCGTATGCACTGCCAAACAAATTATAGTGCAAGAAATTTAAATATGAGTGCAAGTTTATATGGCAGGCATCATGCAAGGCATAAAGTAAATCTATCTTGCCAAGTTTGAACCTTTCAAAGGCTTCTTCAGGGAGAGCTACTCTCCAAGCCTTGGGAAAACCCAAAAGAACCTTCATCCCAAGCTAACCCTTGCTCACCCCTATCCTTTGAGAGTTAGGCAAGACCTATATGAAGTGCATTCTTACATGACGTTTGTTGCATCTAGCACATTTAATTCACTCCTTAGCCTAGAAAAAGTTTTCTCATCAAGTGCATTAATGAAGATATCCGCCAATTGTTCTTCGGACCTAACACCTCTCAAGGAGATGTCTCCTTTAGCTTCATGGTCCCTTAAGAAATGATGGCGAATATCAATGTGCTTGGTGCGGGAGTGTTGAACGGGGTTTTTAGCTATCTTAACCGCACTTTCATTGTCACAAAGGAGAGGCACACAACCAAGTTTAATACCAAAGTCCAAAAGGGTTTGTTTCATATAAAGAATTTGGGCACAACATGCACCGGCCGCAATATATTCCGCTTCCGTCGTGGACAAGGCGACAGAATTTTGCTTCTTGCTAGACCAAGATACTAGGGAACGCCCAAGCAAGTGGCACCCACCGGAGGTACTCTTGCGATCCACGCGGCATCCGGTAAAGTCCGAATCCGAGTATCCCACAAGATGGAATTTTGCACCTTTAGGGTACCACAAGCCCACACTAGGGGTATGCTTAAGATACCTAAGTATCCTAAAGACCGCCTTCCTATGAGATTCTTTAGGTGCCGCTTGAAATCGAGCACACAATCATACACTAAACATGATATCGGGCCTACATGCGGTAAGGTAAAGCAATGAACCAATCATAGAACAGTAGTTAGATTGATCAATAGGTTTACCGTCCTTATCAGCGTCGAGATGACAATTGGTTGCCATTGGAGTGCTTCTTGAGCTACAATCTCCCATCTCAAATTTCTTCAAGAGGTCCTTGGTGTACTTCTCTTGATAAACGAAGGTCCCCTCTTGAAGTTGCTTGATTTGAAATCCAAGGAAGAAGTTGAGCTCTCCAATCATTGACATCTCGAATTCCCTAGACATCATTTTGCCAAACTCATGGCTAAAAGCTTCGTTAGTTGAACCAAAAATAATATCATCAACATAAATTTGACAAATGAACAAATCTCCGTTGATGTCCTTGGTGAAGAGTGTAGTGTCCACCCTCCCGATCTTGATTCCTTGCATGATGAGGAAATCCCATAGTCGTTCGTACCACGCCCTAGGTGCTTGCTTGAGCCCGTAGAGCGCCTTGTGCAACCTATACACATGATTAGGATTCCTCGGATCTTCAAATCCAGGAGGTTGTTCAACATAAACAAGCTCGTTAATGTAACCATTAAGAAAGGCACTTTTCACATCCATTTGATAAAGTCTAATACTATGATGTGATGCAAAGTCAAGCTAGCATTCTTGTTGGCGAAGTCCACTAGGTAGAGATGTCCATGCCGGAATCCTTTGAAGACTATGTCTTGGCTAGTTTCACTATTCACAACAACATCATTTTTGCTAAATGTGCACGTTAGTCCAAGATCACATAGTTGTGCAATAGAAAGTAAATTAAAGTTAAGTGACTTAACGTACAAAACATTAGAGATGGACTGTCGGTGGTTAGAACCGTCAGATCTCCCTACACTACTAAAGTGATAGGGGAGTTTGATGTTCGGTGTGGGCGCGCGGAGATTCAAGAAGGTGAATAGGAGTTTGACACAGGAGACACAAGGATTTACGTGGTTCGGGCCGCCTGAGCGTAATACCCTACTCCACGGGTGTGTTGGTGTTGTATTAGCAGTAAGAGATTGCCACGAGTGTATGGGGTGCGTACGATCGTCCGTCAACGTCCCCGTGTGTATCGTCGGCCTGTTCTTTTATAGTACAAGGGCAGGCCGTTACAAGTTAGCCTGGCCCGACATGTGGCCCTGGCGGTTACTAGTATTGATACACGCTTAATTGCTCTTAATGATCCTGTAACGGGCTTTGATAGCACCGTTACTGGTGTTAAGATCATCCGTTTAAGTGTCATTAATATGGCATTAATGACACTTAATTGGGTCTTGAAGTCTTTGGCTCTCCTTTGAAGATCCGGAGCCGTTACAAGGTCTTCCGGAGGTCAGAAGCTGAAGGTCCGATGATTGGACACGTGGCAGCTCCGGAGCTTGTTGTGGGATACAAGTAGCTCCGGGGCTATCAGACACGTGTCAGGTCCGGAGCTTCTTTCGGTCTGAGGTTAAGTCCGGAGGTGCTGTTTCGGTACGTGGCCCGGAGCTTCCCCCTTGTGGGCGGTAGCTTCGGTTTGGTTGTACACGTGGCGACCCAGGGATTAACCATGTTGGAGAAGCGGGTCCGGTCATGTCTGACATGTGGGCCTCCAAGGGTTTTCAAACCAAGTAGATGACTTTCCTTTGAGATCTTTGTAACCTCAAGGGGTGTACGGTTTCTAGGGTACCGACAGTGGCCCCCTGACCTACCTCTGAGGAAGATCACTGGGGTGAAGTCATTTCGTCAAAGGTGGATCCATCCTCGCGACTCTTGAACTGAGTCTTCAAGGGTCCTCAAAGGTGTCGTTGGCAGGGATTTATAGTTAGATCCCGCCGCGTGGCGCACCTTGTGCGGCAGATGAGATCTTTGATGTGCGGATCTCACGCAATTGAAGGTCGCCGGTTCCCGATATGAAAACCGTATCGGTTCCGCGTGCCCTGTCAGGCCGCCGCCTTTGGGTTTCCCGCCTCGTGATGACAATCGTTCGCCTGGGTAATAGCCTCGACTTGATCGTCGGGGTGGTCTCGGGCCCTCTTGTCATCGGCTGGGTTGAATTCTTGAGTGGTATCTTCGACTTCCTTGCGGTTTCCATCCAAGCGTTGCGAGGGCTTACTTAAGAAGGAAAGCGCGCACCGTCGGGAGTTCTTTACGCCTCTCATCTGATCTTGCGCTCAAACTCCCAACTCGTGCTTCGTTCCTCTTCTCTTGCCTAGCCGTGCCGCGATGGAGTTGGGTCTGCGCGAGAGTCGCTTGAAGACTGACGGTGATTTGAAGAAGGTTCGGGCCCTCATGGGGTGGTCCTCGGACTTCTTCAATCGCTTAGTCCGTGCCGGCGGAAAGCTCCCCTTCGAGAAGGAGCGCGCCGGCGAAATGGTGTACTTTTCTTCGTACGCCATGGTGGGGTTGATCCCGCCTTTCTCTTCCTTTTTCTTGATGTTGCTAGACTTCTATGGTCTGCAGCTATACCACCTTGGCCCTCACTCCATTCTCCTCGTGTCTATCTTTGTCCACTTCTGTGAGATGTGGGTGGGCATCCCCCCTGCATCGAACTCTTCCGGACCTTCTTCACCGTCCACACCACCGGCCGGAGCAATGAGTACCTTGGCTTCTACTACTTCGTGAAGCGCAAGAAGTGTCCATTCAAGTACCTCCGGTCGTTTCCTTCTGGGAAGTGGGATGACTGGAAGAAAGATTGGATAGTCGTCAGGGTGGATGAGCACGAGAGGTTGGAGCTGCCCGACGGTCTGCCCGACATCGACACGACGATCTGGAGTGAAGCTCCGGTGCTGGCGGAAGCTTTCAACCCCGCCTTGACAAGGATCCGCCAATGCGTGGAGGGAGGATCGACTCCTCAGGCGGTATTTTTCAATTTCCTGGTCATCAGGTGGGTGCCGCTGAAGAGGAGGGAGAAGCTCGCTTGGGCCCTCAACAGCGTGATGGACGAGGACCGGGTTGAGACCGGGTTGAAGTCCAACATGGTGGGGAGAGCCTTGGAGTTCCACCTCAAGAAATTCCAGCACGACATCGATGTTGACGGTGATGACTTGACTCCCCCGTTGGCCTTTCTCCCTCTGAACATGGAAGTGGAGTTTAGCAGGGAGTTTCGGCGAAAGATGCCCGTACCTGACGACCTTGGTGTCGTCGAGAGAAGGTCGGTCACCCGGGTGGCGATCCCCGGAATGCCCGAAGATGGCTTCTTCCCTGCCCCACAGCCAAGGGTCGAGGTCGTCGGCAAGGGCAAGGAGCTGGCGGATGAGCCGGAGAGCCAGAAGAGGAAGCTGCAACATGCCGACGGAAGGTCCGTCAGGCCCGCTACTTCCGCCTCGGTTCCTTCTCCCCGAAGGGGAAGGTCTTCTACCACCGTGGCGACTGTACCCGTAGTGGGGTCCTTCCGGAACGATACCGTTCCTGCAGTGGGGTCCTCCCGGAGCGCGTCTGTTCCCGTGGTGGGATCATCCTGGGGTGCTAGCTCCGGGCGCACGACTCCGGCACCTGGGATGGTGGGAGCCTCCAGGTCCGGGGGTTCTTCCCGATCAAGGAGAGCCTCGACCCGGGAAACGCCCGTGGCTGCGACAAGTTCCGGGGGGCCTTCTGGAGCTTCTACGCCGACCGTGGCCAGCCCGGAACGTCGAGGAAAAAGGTTCCGCGCAAGCTGGTGCGGAAGCCTTCCAAGGTAATTTTTAATCTTTACCTTGGTTAACTATTTAATTGTAGCAACTGTTTGTTAATTTTCTTCGTTCATCATCTGCAGCGTCCCCAAGAAGGGGAGTGAGGCTCCACCCACAGCCACAGTGTCTGAGGCCGTAAGGGTGGGAGCTTCTGCTCCTGTCTCGATGCCGCCCCAAGTGGTGGTTGAAGCTGCGACAGCTCCGACGCTGGCTGTCGTGGTCATGGACCTCGACTCGTCCCCAGAAGTTCCCGTGGTAGCGCCGGACCACGGGAGTGAAGACACGTCAGCGGCACCCGTCCCGGAGGTTGAAGCTTCGGGTCCTGGTGCTGCGATGATGGAAGCTCCGGCTGTTGAGCCGGAGGAAGTAGTAGTCCTGGCCTCGGAGCCGGAAAGTGTCGAAGCCCCGGCAGTTGAACCGGAAATGACTGAAGCCCCGGCAAGCGAGCCGGAGGTCGAGGTAGTTCCGGCAGTTGAGCCGGTTACCTCCAAAGCACCGACCGCTGATCCGGTTATTGTTGGAGCTCCGGCCTCAGGGCCGGTCGAAGTTGAAGATCCTCCGGCTCCTGAGCCGGTGGTTGAAGAGGAGATAGAACTCAAGCCTCCCTCAAAAGAGGTGCCCAGACCGGAGCCAGTAGCAGCTCCTGCTCCGGAAGCGACGACGTCGGAGGTACCCGCGGTCGAGCCGGAGTGCCCAAGCGAAGTCGCTGGCCCCCTACCCGAGGAGGTGAATGGAGACTTGGCGGTGGGGCCTTCTTCGATGGCGACTGAGGCCATCCTAGAGGACGGCCCTAGTGCCTTGGAAGCTCAGGGGTCCACTCTCGTAGAGTGGGACCCAATTTTTGTATCTGAAAACCCGCTGGAACCAGCGGAGGAGACCCCAGCAGGTCCGGAGCCCATCCCGCTATCGATGTCTATCGACAACGCCTGTTTCAGTCTGCGTCAAGTCCAATTAGCCTTCTTCCATGACAGCAAGGCTCTTGAAGAGGAGCGCCAAACCCTTAGGCGGTGGCGTAACCGGCTCTACTTCGAGACCAAGCTAGCGCAGTTGCGGCTATCGGATGACAAGGAGTGGATTAAGCGGGAGAAGATCAGCCTGGAGTACTGGGGCAAGTTGCTGGATGACAGGGAGAGCATGACTCAGGCCCTCGACGCTCAATCCCAGGAGATTTACGATCAGGCCAAAGCAGCCAACAGTGCGGCCGAGGAATGCCATGAAAGGCTGGGGGTCATTAACACTGCACTCATCAAGCACCGAGAGGCACTTGAAGAGAGGGAGAAACGGCTCGAGGATGAAGAGCAGAAACTCCTTGAGCTGCGGGATGATGTCCTGAGGAGGGAAGAGGAGCTCGCCGAGAAAGTAGCTCTGGCTGACAAGGGCCTCGAGGAGCGCACCAAGAAATTGTAAGAGTGCTGCCAAGAGGAAGAAGAGAAGACCTGGGTGCGAGGGCATGAACTCTACGAACATGAGTGTGCCCTTGTTGCCCGGGAGAAAAAAGTGCAGGCTAGGGAGAAGGACCTGGTTGACCGCCGGAACAAGATCCACCTCCGGGAGGAGGAGCTCGGAAGACTCGAGAGGCGGGTTGCTGAAAAGATTCAGCAAAACGCCAAAGAAGTTGAGCGCCTCGCCCGTGAGAATTCTGAACTGACGGCGGCCAGGAGATCCCTGGAAGAGATGAAGAGCTTAAGGACTGCGGACTCCCTACAGATTTGGGAGTTCCTGGGCAAGGCCAACGATGCGCTGACGCTGATGGGTTTCAGCCCCGTGTGCCCGGATGATCCAGAGCCGGAGTCGGACCTTGCGCTGCAAGCATTGAGCGCAGCAGGTAGCAAGCTCTCCAAGGTGGGCGATGTCATCGCGGACCAACTGGAGGTTGAGGGGCAATCCCTGGCGAAGAACATCGCAGAGTATGTGCTGACGTGCTACACCAGCGGAACTCCCAATTTCCTCTGGACCCGGTGCTTGAAGGCCCCGTCGAAGGAGAAGGTGAAGCTACCCGAGCCAGCGTATCAGAGGTCGCCCAGAAGGTCGCCCAGTTCTTCCATAGGGTCTAGGACCATCTCTGTAGTTCTCACTTGTATTTTCTCTTCTTCTTCCTCAATTTTGTAATCCCTTGTCTTCAGATGTAATCTCCTGTCTCCATATAAATGAAATCCCCAAATTTTTACGAATTTCACTTTTTGTCTTCAACACTTTTATCTTCACTTGGCCCCCTGGTAGATGTACACAATTTGATTGTGAACATGTACCAAAAGGATATTGTGTTTTGTTGAACACTCATTTGCTCCGAACTTGTAGCATTTAGGTCCGAAGTCTTCGATAGTGAAGGCCCCCTGAGGTTGTCGGAGCTTAGAAGCTCCGGCATTGTCCATCGTTGGAGCTTGATAGCTCCGGCAATAGCCTCTATCAACACGCAGAGCATCGATAGTTGGTCCTCCGGGGTGTCGGAGCTTAGTAGCTCCGGCAGTGGCCTTTGCCAACACTTAGTTTATTGGCAGCAGACTCCATTTACGGGGTCTTCTCACCACCTTATATTCAGCGTCAATGGCTGGTCCCCTTAGGGGAGTCGGAGCTGACTTAGCTCCGGCTTTTCTCCATCAACGTAGACTTTATTTTTCCTGCACACTTAAGTTAAGAAAAATAGTAAAATTCGTTCCTTGTCTATAATTTCGTCGCGGCTTATGATTCTCAAGAAAACTTTAAGTTGAACGTGATTTTAAATACAACCGGATGCGTTGTCTTTTCTTCTAGATTCAACTGTCCATGGACCCGCCTTACTTCGGCCTGTCGGGGTGTAGGTAGAGTGGCGTACTTAGGGTGCTTGACGAGGCTAAGTCGATAGCACACTCCAGCCCTAGATTGGCTTGGCGGCTTTCAGGCGAGTTGGCCATGAACGATATTTGAATCCAAAAGAACTGACAATACAACTCGAATCGTATATAAACCGGTCGAACTAAAATTTCTTAAGAATTGCACGTCTTTGTTATAGACAAGAAAGAGAAAAATAAAAATATTGAGCCTGTACAAAATAAATGCACGTGAAGTCTATTTCACATGAAGATGTCTTTCATTATAGGTCCGGGGTACAGGGGAAACAAGTACACTCTTAGGGTACGGAACCAGGCTAAGTGTGTTTCATTTCTTGTTTGACCCAGGGTAGTTAGTCACACTTTTAGTCCTGAGACTGTGACAAGTGTTGCATGAGCTTTGCGGACCTTTCGGGAAAGGTCCGGCTGCTCTCTCGGAGGAACTACCCGACTTTGTACAATGACTCTATAACATACACCCCAAGTTACTCAAGACTCACCTCCGTGGTATTAAGTGTAGAACTTACGGAGGTGCTCGATGTTCCAAGGATTTGGGAGAGGTGTACCATCCTCGGTAGCCAAGCGAACGCTTCCGGGACAGATACTTTAATCACTCGGAAGGGCCCCTCCCAGTCGGGGGAGAGTTTGTTTAACCCTTCTCTGGATAGTATTCTCCGTAGCACCAGATCGCCTTCCTCGAGCTGTCGGTTGTATACATGCCTCTGGTGATAACGCCGTAGAGCTTGGCGATATCGAGCATTCCGAACAGCTGCTTGGTACCTTCCCTCCTCAAGGAGGTCTAGGTCTTCACGCCAGAGCTGGTCTTGCGCGGCTTCGTGGAAGGTCCGGACCCGGAGTGAACCCAAGGTGATTTCCGGAGGAAGGATTGCTTCAGCTCCGTACACCAGGAAGAATGGTGTCTCTCCAGTTGACCGGTTTTGAGATATCCTGTTGGCCCATAAAGTGGGCGGAAGCTCTTCGATCCAGTTGGCACCATGCTTTTTCAAGCGCTCATAGGTGCGCGTCTTGAGTCCCTTAAGGATTTCTGCATTTGCTCTCTCGACTTGGCCATTGCTGGCTGGGTGAGCTATGGAGGCGTAGCAAACTTGTATGCCGAGGTCTTCGCAATATCCTTGGAATGCTGAGCTTGTGAATTGAGTCCCATTATCAGTGATGATCTTGTTTGGGACTCCAAATCTGCATACAATGGATTGCAGAAAGTTGATAGCAGATTGCTTGTTGATTGTCACAACTGGAGTTGCTTCCGGCCACTTGGTGAACTTGTCAATGGCGACGTACAGGAACTTGTAACCTCCGACGGCTCTTGGGAAAGGTCCCAAGATGTCCATCCCCCACATAGCGAAAGGCCATGTAGGAGGTATCATTTGTAAGGGCTGAGCTGGTGTATGAATTTGCATTGCATGAAATTGGCATGCTTCACATTTCTTCACCAGCTCAGTTGCATCCTGGAGCGCTATAGGCCAGTAGAAGCCATGCCGAAAGGCTTTACCGACCAGCGTGCGGGAAGATGCGTGGTTCCCACACTCGCCTCCATGGATTTTTGCGAGAAGTTAGCAACCTTCTTCCCTTGTGATGCACCGCATTAGGATGCCGTTGGCATCGCACCGGTAGAGATCCCCTTCTACCAACGTGTATCTTTTAGCCAATCTGACTACCCGATCGGCGGATACATCATCGTCAGGAAGGATGTTGTCTTTCGAGTAGCTCCGTATCTCCGAGATCCATGCATCGGAACCAGCTTGAGCTTTTGAGTCTTGCGTGTTGGGTTGCTCGGAGCTCCCGGGAGCACCTACGACCCTTGACGGCTGCCATGGTAACAGGGCCATCGGGACCGTCAGCTTCGGGATGCTGATCTCGCCCCCTTCGCTCAGTTCGGCAGGCTAAGCTGTTGGTTTTGACAACCTCCGGGCAAAGATTCCGTCAGGAGCCGGAGCTCCGGTTGACGCTTTGGTCGAGAGTTCGTCAGCTTCAGCGTTATGGGCACGCTGAACATGGTGGAGGTCTAGGACTTCAAAGTCCTTCTGAAGCCTCTAGACTTCAAGGAGGTAAGCAGCCAGCTGGAGATTATTGCAGGAGCATTCACCCTTCACCTGCTTGATGATGAGCTGTGAATCTCCTTTAACCAGCAGTTGCTTGACACCATACGACAGTGCCACCTTTAGTCCGCAGATGAGTGCTTCATACTCTGCCATGTTGTTGGTTGCCTTGAAGTCAAGGTGTACCATGTATTTTACCTTCTCCCCAGTCGGTGCAAGGAGAAGGATTCCAGCTCCGGCCCCCTGCTTCTGCATGGAGCCGTTGAAGTAGAGGGTCCAGTGAGGCTCGGTGAAGGTTGGAGCTTGATGCTCCGTCTTCTGCTCACTGGGGCCCCCAGGATTTGATGGAGAGGGAGTCCATTCTGCCACAAAATCTGCCAACGCTTGACTCTTGACTGCTTGTCTTGAAATAAATTCAAGATCAAATTCAGCCAATTCCGCTGCCCACTTTGCAATATTCCCAGTTGAATTGGGATTATGCAAGATTGCTCGAAGTGGGTAGGAGGTCACCACCGAGACTTTGTGAGCTTGGAAGTAATGCCGAAGCTTCCTGTAAGCAATAAGAACTGCATAGAGCAGCTTATGCACCTCTAGGTATCGAGTGTTGGCATCATGTAATACTTCACTAATGAAGTATATCGGGCGTTGAATGGTCCGGACCCTCCCGGAGGGGTCCGGATCTTCCTCTTCATTGACCCGGACCCTCTCGGAGGGGTCCGGATTTTCTTCAGGGACCTCCGGGTTCTGGCTGGAGGAACCCAGAGCTTCTTCAGAAACGACTTGGACCCTCCCGGAGGGGTCTAGGTCTCCTGAAGTGACTTCTTGTGGGTTCGAATCTGGGAGCTGGGACCCAGACTCGATTTCAGGAACCTCCGGACCCTCCCGAAGGGGTCTAGATTCCTGAGTGTGGGGTAGTTCTGGTCTCTCCGCAACCAGAACCATACTGACGACTTCATCAGTAGCTGAAATATAAAGCAACAAAGGCTCACTAGGGTTCGGAGCTACCAGAATTGGTAGGGTGGTGAGGAACTGTTTCAGCTCCTGGAATGCCTTCTCTGCTTCTTCGGACCATAGGAATGGTCCGGACTTCCTCAATAACTTGAAGAAGGGGAGTGCCCGTTCCGCCAGTCTTGATATGAACCAGCTGAGGGCTGCTATACATCCAGTTAACTTTTGGACGTCTTTGATGCGGGTTGGTGGCTGCATGTCTTCAATGGCTTTTATCTTCACCGGATTAGCTTCTATGCCCCGGTGACTTACCAGGAAACCAAGAAGTTTTCCGGAGCTAACCCCGAACACGCACTTGTCCGGGTTTAGCTTTGTGCGGGTGGCCCGCAGCTTGTCGAAGACAGCCTGCAAGGTGTCGAGGAGTGACTCCTTGTTCCTGACCTTGACCACGATTTCATCGACGTACACTTCCACTACGTCTCTAATGAGTTCTTCAAAAGTTTTGTACATAGCTCGTACAAAAGTTGAAGCTGCATTCTTGAGACCAAAGGGCATGGTTGTGTAACAATACAATCCATCTACTGTGATGAATGAAGTATGCTCTTCATCCTCCTTAGACATCCTGATTTGGTGATATCCGGAATATGCGTCTAGGAAACACAGTAATTCACACCCGGAGGTGGAATCCACTATCTGATCTATTCTAGGTAGTGGGAATGGATCTTTTGGACATGCCTTATTTAGTGTGGTGTAGTCGATGCACATCCGAAGCTTCCCGTCGGCCTTGGGCACAACGACTGGGTTCGCCAGCCATTTTGGGTGGAAGACTTCTCGGATGAATCCGGCTTCGAGTAGCTTCTTCACTTCTTGTCAGATGAAGTTCTGCCGCTTTACGGATTGCTTCCGAGGCTTCTGATGCACAGGCCGGGCATCGGGGTAGATCTTCAGGTTGTGCTCAATCACTTCCCTGGGGATCCCAGGCATTTGCGACGGTTACCAAGCAAACACGTCAACGTTAGCCTGGAGGAAAGTGATGAGCGCGAGTTCCTATTTGTCGTTCAATCCTCCCGATATTCGGGTGGTCTGAGCGGCATCGGAACCAATTTGGACGACTTTGACGGGAATGTCGGTGTCGCCGCTTGGCTGCACACGGGGTGCAGAGGTCGAGCCTCGTTGACGAATGCTCGGGGGTTTTGGAGCTTGCTCCTGCTTGGAGTCCTCCTCTTGCGCCATGGTGAGAGCGTGGAGTTCTTCCAGAGCAGTTACTCCGGCGGTACGGTCTCCGCGGATCCGGAGAACGCCTACTGGTGTTAGCATCTTCAACACCAGGTAGCCATAATGAGCAGCTGCCATGAATTTATACAGGGCAGGTCTACCCAAGATGGCGTTGAATGGTAAGTTGATCTGAGGGACGTCGAAGACCAACTTCTCGATGCGATATTTCTCCTGGGTCCCAAAGGTAACGGGGAGAGTAATAGCTCCGAGTGGGGTAATGGCCCCCGGACCTACTCCGGAGAAAGGTCGAGAGGGGTGGAGATCTGAAGGTCGGAGCTGAAGCTTAGTGAAAGCTTCGAAGCTGATGAGGTTAAGCCCCGAACCTTCGTCTACCATGACATGGTGGAGATGGATGTTGTTGATGGTAGGAGATACCATCAGGGGTAGCTGTCCTGCTCCAACCATGCTCCGGGGACAATCCGAAGCATCAAAAGTGATGGTTATGTCCATCCACTTTTGATGAGGTTCCGGCCTGACTGTAGGGGCTACAGCGGCCATATCTCGCCACATAGTCTTGATGACGCGACGCGAGGTGATATCCCATGACCCACCGAAAATGGTGTTCATGGTCTTCCGACCCTCGTTGTCAGAGACGTCAGAATCATCATCGACGGAGGTGTAAACGGCCTTCAGGACCTTTTTAGGATCCTGAAACCCTAACTCCTCTTCACCCGGAGCTTCGTCGACCTTCTGTTTTCCTTCCCTCCGCCGGAAAGGAGATCCTTCCTGGCGCTTGTTGTAGCGCTCGGCAAGGTTTTGGACCTCCCAACAGTCTTCCAAACTGTGGCTGCCCGTTTTGTGAATGGGACACCACACTTTGGGTTTGCCACCGTCTTCAGAAGACAGTCGAGGTCGCTTCTCGGGGCGTGGCCCCCGGCCGCCTAGAGCTGCAGCAGCTGCAACGTTGGATGTGTCGGCCGACGGATTTTTCTTGCCGTTGGTCTTCTTTTTCTTCTTGCCACCCCCGAAGGTAGCAGCTTCTTCTTTGGAGGATTTCTTGTGATCCTCCGAGGCTGGTTTGGAGTGCATTTCACGGCCCTCCGCAGCTCTGGCACATTTGTCTGCCAGGCTGAAGAGTTCCGTGACGCTGGTGATCTCCTTGATCGCCAGCTTCTCCAACATCTTCTTGTCCCGTACGCCCTGTCTGAATGCCACAATGACAGAGGCGCTAGAGATAGAAGGGATAGTGTTTCGTACCTGAGAGAACCTTTGGATGAATGACCGCAAGGATTCTCCCCCTTTTTGCACGACCGCAAAAAGGTCCAGTTCAGTACCTGGTCGGGTGTATGAACTCCTGAAGTTAGCAGTGAACTGACGGCACAACTCCTCCCAACTGTTGATAGAGTTGGGTGGAAGGCTCATAAACCAGGACCTGGCGGTCCCAGTTAAGGCCACTGGAAAATAATTGGCCATCACGGCCTCGTTTCCTCCAGCTACCAAGATTGCAGTGGAGAATATCTGAAAAAATTCGGCGGGGTTGACAGTCCCGTCGAATTTTTCCGGCAGGTGAGGTCGGAACTTCTGTGGCCATCTAACCATGCGCAGGTGCATGGCTGGGGCTAAACAGCCTCCTCCTACTCCTTCCAGAGTAGAAAGGTCCTGAGCTTCCCATCTTTCACGGGCACGCTCAATATGGACACGACCATCCTGCTGACGGTATCAGCGATCAAGCTCCGCCCGGAGGTCATGAGTCGAAAGCCTGGATACCGTGTGAGTGCGTCGAGCCCCGGAGGGCAATGACGTCCTTGTTGGGATGCAACACGTCTCCTACTATTGGACACGTGCGGACCAAGTCTTCCAGACAAAGTCCGCCGCTGTGACGAGGCTCGTCCCGAAGGAGGAGGACCCTGGTTGTTGAGGCGTTCGGCTGCTGCTGCAACCAAATGCTCCACATCGGCCCTCCACTGCTCCAGTGCATCCCGAGATGCATCTGGAGGTGGTGGACATTGTAGAAGAGCACGCGCTGCATGGAGCGTGTGTTCTGGGTTGTCATGATTTGCCGACGCAGTAAGCGACGTCTGCGCACCATCACGTTGCCCAGCACGATTTGCTGGAGGAGACGGTGGTGGTGGGAGTGCGACTCCTGCTGGTGTTGAGGCTCCTGCTGGTGGCTGCCTGTTGGAGGGATTGCCCCCAACAGCCTGAACAGCAGGTTGACCATTGGATGATCCAGCAGCTGAGTTCACCATTCTCGAAATCTCAGGCCCCCTACCTGGTGCGCCAACTGTCGGTGGTTAGAACCATCAGATCTCCCTACACTACTAAAGTGATAGGGGAGTTTGATGTTCAGTGTGGGCACGCGGAGATTCAAGAAGGTGAATAGGAGTTTGACACGAGAGACACAAGGATTTACGTGGTTCGGGCCGCCTGAGCGTAATACCCTACTCCACGGGTGTGTTGGTGTTGTATTAGCACTAAGAGCTTGCCACGAGTGTATGGGGCGCGTACGATCGTCCGTCAACGTCCCCATGTGTATCGTTGGCCTGTCCTTTTATAGTACAAGGGCAGGACGTTACAAGTTAGCCTGGCCTGACATGTGGCCCCGGCGGTTACTAGTATTGATACACGCTTAATTGCTCTTAATGATCCTGTAACGGGCTTTGATAGCACCATTACTGGTGTTAAGATCGTCCGTTTAAGTGTCATTAATATGGAATTATTGACACTTAATCGGGTCTTGAAGTCTTTGGCTCTCCTTTGAAGATCCGGAGCCGTTACAAGGTCTTCCGGAGGTCAGAAGCTGAAGGTCCGATGATTGGACACGTGGCAGCTCCGGAGCTTGTTGTGGGATACAAGTAGCTCCGGGGCTATCAGACACGTGTCAGGTCCGGAGCTTCTCTCGGTCTGGGGTTAAGTTCCGAGGTGCCGTTTCGGTACGTGGCCCGAAGCTTCCCCCTTGTGGGCGGTAGCTTCGGTTTGGTTGTACATGTGGCGACCCAGGGATTAACCATGTTGGAGAAGCGGGTCCGGTCATGTCTGACATGTGGGCCTTCAAGGGTTTTCAAACCAAGTAGATGACTTTCCTTTGTGATCTTTGTAACCTCAAGGGGTGTACGGTTTCTAGGATACCGACATGGACAAATCATTTGAAATAGCAATTTTACCTAACCCAATTACCTTTCCCTTAGAGTTATCACCAAAGGTGACTTGTTCATGATTGTTGGGGTTTTCTATAGTGGTGAACATACCATCATTGCCGGTCATATGTTGAGTGCACCCGCTATCGAGTACCCAATGCTTTCCTCCGGCTTTGTAGTTCACCTACACACATGAATTCAATTTTTGACTTTAGGCACCCAAGCCAACTTAGGTCCTTGTATGTGTGATACAAGTGTTTTTGGGACCCAAAGTTCCTTGGGGAGCTTCCCCTTCATGCCCTTCATGTCTTTGCCAATGAACCTTGCCTTCACCTTGCCATGTACTTTACTCAAGAGATAATAATGATCATTGAAAGTAGATTTATAGTTAGTAGGCAATTTTGGAGAAGGTCGGTTAGGAAGAGGACACTCCCTTGTGTGGTGACCGGTGACCTCACAATGTTGGCAATAAGAAGCAACTTCCTTGATGAAGCTTGTTCTTAGCTCCGGTGAGGACACCTTTCCTTTGTTAGGCACCGGGAAGGATCCAAGTCCTCTCTTGTTGAAGGCCTTTGCTTTTTGGAAGAGAATCTCCTTGTGCTTGACTTCTCCTTTTGAAAGTCTAGCCACACTAGTGCGGAGACTCTCAATTTCTTCCAACAAGTCCTTCTCCCTCTAGCTTTCAAAGGCAAAGACTTGTGCAAAGCATTAGTGGCATGAGAAGTAATGGATATCTTATCATTAAGGATTTGCTTCTTCATATTTTTCAACTCTTGATCAAGCATGTCATGAGCAAGGTTAAGTGTTTGATGTTCCTGTATTAACTTGTTGTGCTCTTCCAAGAGTGTTTGGTGTGCTAAGTCAAGTTCATGATTATCTATCTTGATTTTAGCCTTTTTTTCCTCAGTTTGCTTGACATGGTATTTGAGCGTGTCATGCTCTTTGAGTATGCTTTCATACTTGTCAAGCAAATCAAGGTTAGCACTCTCAAGTCTAGCACGAGTTTCTTCAAGCACTTTGACCTTACTCTTTTCCCTCTTAATGATAGCATGATATTCATTTATCAAAGAAGTTAAATCATCAGGGGAAAGCTCATCATCGCTAGAGTCATCACATACCTTGGTGTTACCTTTTGCCATGAGGCACATGGGCGGTCGATGAAGAGGTGCATCATCATTGTTGGCAATGGCGAGGCCGGCCAAGCTTTCTTCTTCCTCTTCACTCTCTTCATCACTTGTTTTTTCGTCGGTGACCCATTCATTTGCCTCACACATGAACACCTTTTGTGGGCCATTTCTCTTCTTTGGGAAGAGCTTTGCCTTCTTGCCCTTGTCATGTTTCTTCTTCCCAAAGGCTCTTGGTTTGGGTTTGGCCTCTTCTTCATCATCATCACTCTCTTCAAGCTTGCGATGCTTGCTTTTGTAGTTCTCTCTTCTTTTGTCCGGTTTTGGACAATCATAGGAGATGTGGCCTTGATCACCATAATTGTAGCAAGTCTTGCGATCATCTCTCCTTGGTAGAAACGCTTTCTTCTTGGGATCAAAGGTGTATCCCTTCTTGGTGATTTTGGAGTTCAAGCATGAGAATTTCCTCATCATCAACGCAAGCTCATCATCATCATCTTCACTTGATGCTTGCTCTTCTTCACTTGAGCTTGTCTCAACCACCTTCTTCTTCTTGAGGCTCGTTTTCTTGGTGGAGGCCTTTAGAGCAATTGTCTGTGAAGATGATTGCTCCATCATCCCTAGTACACTCATCTCATGAGCGTGTATTTCTCCAATAAGCTCCGAAACTTCAATGTGGTCAAGTGACTCCTTTTGGAGCATGGAGTTGATGATGTTGTACTTTGGCTTGGGAAGGAGCATGAGGATCTTGCGGTTGATGAGTCCCTTGCCAAGAGAAGCAACGTCAAGAGCATTGATTTCTTCAATAAGCACATTCAAGTGAGAGAACATTTCATTGACATTTTCATGAGGAAGCATTTTAAATTCATCATATTTAGCTTTAAGCATGTGATATTTAAGTTCCTTGACCCTAGAAGAACCCTCATGAATCTCTATTAAGCAAGCCCAAATTTCACAAGCCTTTTCCTTACTAGCAATCCTAGAAAACATATCTTGACTAATACATTCATAGATTGCATTCCCAGCTTTAGCATCCCATTTAATTTGATCACCAACATAATTGTGTTCTCCAAACCCCGCGTGGGTCGCTTCCCAAACTTCGGGAGCAATAGCCTCTAGATAAGCACGCATCCGTGCTTTCCAATAGGCAAAGTTCTTGCCCTCGAAGATAGGAACCGAACCCCCAACCTTGGCCATTTTAGCTCTCTAGCGGTGAAGCTAGAATGATCCTATGAGCAACCTTGTTCTGATACCAATTGTAAGGACCGAATGCCCAAGAGGGGGGTGAATTGGGCTTTCTTCGAAAAATTCTAAGCAATGAAACTTAATTTCTAAAGCCCAATTCCCTACGCGACTATCTATGCATTCTAGTAGATAGAAACTTTGCGGAATATAAAATGCATAAAAGTAAGGGAAGGAGAAGGATGCAAACTCCCGAGGAGACAAGGATTTATCCTGTGGTTCGGCAAGATCGTCAAGATCTTCCTACATCCATGTTGTGGCACCCACCAAAGGGTTTTGCCACACCCAAGTTATCGAGACGAGGGGTCTTCACTATTCCTCTCCGTTTGCCTCCCTTGGCAAGGTGGAGCTCAAGCCTTGTACAACTTCGACCTTCCGGGCTTCCACAAACGCCTTGGCAAGTTCCGGAAGTCTTTTCACGATTACAAACACCAAGGGCACTCCCTTGAGGCTCTCACACTAACCTAGAGAGTCCACTCACCCAGAATGGTGGCACACAAGCTCTCTCTCTAGCTAGTTCTAGCCTAAACCTTGGTGTAAAGGTGATCGAAATGGTGTGGAAGTGATTGCTCTTGGTCTTGAATGCTTGTGGATGTGTTGATAACTTCTGGTGATCAAGACTTAACGAAATGACACGGTTAGGGGGTATTTATAGCCAGCCTCCCCGAAATAGCCGTTGGAAAAGTAGACTGACAGAACTTTACTGTGAACATCGGATGATCCGATGTCTCCCCTTTAGTTATCATCGGTCTAATTTCTTTGGCTGACGTCATTGTGTCAGATATGACCGTTGTTAGACTGATGTTGCTCCTGTCTTCTCATCGGATGATCCGGTGGCTCTTCCTCCAGAATTTGCTTAATGTTGATGCTTACTGGAGTGATTGACCGATGTGTGTAAGTCTGTACATCGGATGATCCAGTGCTACACTTGGTCCAATAGTATTGCAAACTGTACTGATGGACTGATATCATTGAGCCATTCACATCGGATGATCCGGTGAGTACATTGTTCTGAGGTCTTCTTCTTCAGTTGATCCAACTCGACCGATGTGTACATTTCTGAAATCATCGATTGATCCGGTGAGTTGATTTTGTTTGCTTCGAGTTGTTTTGAGTGAATCTTTTGTGTCTTGCTCAGATGACCTCTTAGACATTTGTTTCATAAGCCTCTTTGATGATCTTCAAGCATTGTTGTTGTCAACTTATGGTTGAGTGACTTAGACATAAGAGCTTTCACTTCTTGTCTTTATCTCATTGATTTGATCTCAAAAGTTGATTGTATATGGGTCTCCAATGACATATTCATTTCATTTTATTGAGTGATTATGGAGATCTTGCATTCACATATTCATTAGTAAAGTTGAATAGTTGTCATTAATCACCGAAACTGTACTTCATGGGGGGCCTAGATGCTTTCACCGGGACCACCACCTCTGGGGCAGGCGCTGAAGGTTCGGCCAGAGCTGAATCCACTTTCGGCTCCGACCCTGGCGCCTCCTCCATCGTCGGCTCAGGCGCTGGCGCTTCGACCGTCATGGGCTCGGGTGCCGACACTTCTACAGCAACCGACTCAGGCGCCGGAACTTCATCAGCCACCGGCTCTACTGCTGGGACTTCATCAACACCCGACTCTATCGTCGAGGCCTCATCAACCACCGGCTCAACTATCGGGGCTTCAACAACGTCCGACCCTAGGGCTGGGACTTCAGCTACCTCCGACTCTGAGGCTGCAGCGTCCATCATTTCAACATCCAAACCCGGAGCTTCAACCTCCGGGGCTGGTGCCGCTGGTACATCTTCATTCCCAGGGTCTGGCGCTACTACGAGAGCTTCTAGGGACGAGTCGAGGTCCAGGACCACGACAGCCGGTGCCGGAGCTGCCACAGCCTCAACCACCACTTGGGGCGACGCTGGGATTGGAGCCAGAGCTTCCGCCTGCACAACCTCAGCTGTTGCTGTAGGAACCGGAGCTTCAGCCCCTTTCTTGGGCACTCTGTGGATGAAGGACAAAGAAATTTAAAATGCAATTACAAAAAAACCAACTGAGGTAAAAAACAAAATTTACCTCGGAAGGCTTACGCTCCAGCTAGCGCGAAACCTCTTCCCTGGACGCTCAGGGTCGTACCCTGTCGCCACTGGCGTGGTAGCTCCGGAAGGTTCCCCGGAGCTTGCTGCTACCGTTGGCGTCACTTTGGTTGAGGCTCCCCTCGACCGGGAAGGATTTCCGGACCCAGAGCCTTCAGTTGGCTCTGGTACTGGAGCCGCATGGCCGGAGCTAGCACCGCTGGGAGATGCTGATGCTGGAGTGGTTGCCGTCGTTGAAGACCTTCCCCTCCGGGGAGCAGGAGCCGTTGCGGAAGGAGCAGGTCTGACGGACCTCCCGTCAGAGTGCTTCAACTTCCTTTTACGGCTTGAGGGCTTGGCTAACTCTTTGCCCTTGCCCACGACTTCAACTCTCTGTCTCGGGGCGGAAGGGGGACCACCCTCGGAAGCTCCGGGGATCGCCAACCCGGTGGTCGGATGCCTCTCAACTTCACCAAGGTCGTCGAGCATCGGCATCTTCTGTCAGAGCTCCCTGCTGAACTCTGCCTCCATGTTCAGAGGGAGGAAAGCCGCCGGTGGGGTCAAGTCGTCACCCTCCACGTCGATGTCGTGCTGGAACTTCTTGAGGTAAAACTCCAAAGTTGCGCCTTCCATGTTGGACTTCAAACCAGTCTCGATCCGGTCGTCGTCCATCACACTGTTGAGGGCCCAGGCAAGCTTCTCCCTCTTCTTCAGCGGAGCCCACCTGTTGACCAGGAAGTTGCAGAATACCTCCTGAGGAGTCACCCCTCCTTCCACGCATTGGCAGATCCTGGTCAGAGCAGGATTGAAGGCGTCCGATAACACCAGAACTTCGCTCCAAGCTTCAGTGTCGATGTTGGGGGGGCCTTCGGGCAGCTCCAGCTTCTCATGCTCCTCCACCCTGATGACAATCCAATCCTTATTCCAGTCGTCCCACTTCCCAGAAGGGAACAACCGCAAGTACTTGTACGGGCACTTCTTGCGCTTCACAAAATAATAGAAGCTAAGGTACTCGTCACTCTTGACGGTGGTGTGGATGGTGAAGAAGGTGTGGAAGAGCTCGACGCAGGGGGGAATGTCCACCGACATCTCGCAGAAGTGGACACAGATCGACAACAGAAGAATGGAGTGGGGGCCAAGGTGGTACAGCTGCAGACCATAGAAGTCTAGCAGCATCAAGAGAAAAGTGGAGAAGGGTGGGATCAGTCACCATGGCGTACGCGGAGAATTACACCATGTCGCCGGCATGCTCCTTCTGGAATGGAAGCTTGCCGGCGCGGACCTAGTGGTTGAAGAAGTCACTGGACCACCCCATGAGGGCCCGAACCTTCTTCAAATCACCGTCGGTCTTAAGTCGGCTCCTGCGGAGACCCAACTCCATCGCAGCACAACGGGGTGAGAGATGAAAAGCAGGCCAAAGTTTGGAGGATTTGAGCGCAAGTTCGGATGAAGGCGTAAAGAATCCCCAAACGATGCGCGCTTTCCTTCTTAAGTAAGCCCCCACAACGCTTGGATGGAAACCATAGAGGAGCCGACGATACAATTCAAAAACTTCACCCTGCCAATGACAAGGGGGCCCAGGGCCATCCCGACGATCAAGTCGAGGTCCTTACCTCAGGCGAACGGTTGTCATCATGAAAGGCGGGAAGCCTGAGGGCGGCGGCCTGACAGGGCGCGCAGAACCGATACGGTTTTCGTATCGGGAACTGGCTACCTTCAATTGTGTGAGACCCGCACACTCAAATCTCACCTGTCGCATCTTGGATATGCCACACGGCGTTGGTTTAACTGCGAACTACCGCCAACGGCACATCCGAAGATCCTTGAAGACACGGCTCAAAAATCAAAGGATGGACCCACCTCCGACAGAACGACTTCATCCAAAAGGTCTCTCCCAGAGGTGGGTCCAAGGGTCCACTGTCGGTACGCAAGCCTAGCCGCCCGACTTATATCCTCGACTGCAACGGTCGTCAGGTCAGCGCGGGTTGGTCTCTCCTGACGTGCAAATAGTTTTTTTTCTGAAAGGCCTCGAGGGCGTTCATTCATTAAGTAGGTAGAAAGGATGCACAAGAAGTACGTCAGGTAGGGCCAGACCCTGAGAGATACATCAGATAGTGAGGGGGGAGAAGGAATTACAATTGATGACCGAGTGGGAGTTGAGAAGGAAACACTAGTCCTCATCGTGCATTGCTAAGTGCTAGAGGTCTGATCGTACGCTACACTTGGAAATGCTCATTGATTGCTGCCAGTATTTGTTCCGGTCGCTGCTCACTGTGCTGGAAAATGCAGGCATTCCTCTCCTTCCATATTGACCAAAGAACGAGCAAGACCAATGATTTGTGCGCTGCAGGCACCTTGCCGCCTGCCGTTCGCATAAGTCCAGCGAACCACTCCTAAATGGGAAGGCTGCAGTTCCACTGGTTCGGGTGCAGTTCAGCAGAAACCAGTTGCTGATTTGTCCCCATATTTGTCTAGTCACCGGGCAATCCATAAATAGGTGTGACACAGTCTCCAAGTTCCTGTTACAGAGCGAGTAGAAATAGTCGTTCGGCCACCCTCGTCTCATCAGGCGATCAGCTGTCCAGATGCTCTGCCTCATGGCTAGTCAGACGAATATCTTAACTCTAGGAGGTGCCCACACTTTTCAGATGAGATCATTCAATGGAAAGCGTACACAACCCCTCAAACTGGGCAGTGCGTCAGGCACATATTCCTCTAGTTCAGAGGACGTGCAAATAGTAACAGTCAGATCGATGGAGGTCGGTGTCCGTGATCTCCGTCGACGTGCACGCAGCAACTCGCACTGCACCGATGGTGGGTCCCGGCGCAGAGAATCCGGCGCCCGCCTGGTTTCCGGCTCACGTCACGTATACGGCTTGCATTGCATGCGCAGACTTGAGGGCCAAGCAACCAACCATCATTGTTAGCCTACATCTCTCCTCTACTACTCTTTCTCTTACCATTTTTTTGTCTGCTAAATCAACACGTGGATCCGTAACTACAGCATGCAGCGACTCAGCGTGGCATAGCAAATCCTGCTCCAGCCTGCGTGCTTTGAGATCTCTCTCTCTCTCTGAGACGACTGCCCTGTGGATAGAGATCAACATGCATGGTCTCTGAAGCTCGATCTGCCCAGTGGCAGCAACTGCCGATCGATTTCTTTTGCAGCAGCAACTAAAAGTTGGTGAGAATTCTATTACCTGTACCAGACAGACAGCGAGGGAAAACACCCTGCCGCTGCGAGCGAAGAGAGATTGGCAGGTGGACTGGTGCCCCCGGCCTGGTGGTAGCTTTTAACAGGGACAAGCTTCCTCCTGGCCTCACTTTTCTCTTTGTTCGCTTCTCCGGCCACTTTGTTCCGTCCTGCCATCACTCCCGCTCTTTTCCTCCTCGCTCCCTCTTCTTTTACGTAGCCCGTGTCATTCCTCCGACGAGGAGGATCAGCCCACAGCCTTGGCCTTTACTCCATATGGAGGCGATCGAGGAGCAAAGCGTAGCCCGGCAGCGGCTTCTCTCCCTTTCTTAATTTCTCCTCTTCTAGTAAGAACTCCGATCCTCTTTTTGTAAGTGGAGGAGGAGGAGGACAAGTGTGGTGAGAGAGAGAGAGAGGGCGAGATCGATCGGCCGATGACGGCCATGACATGGTGCAACAGCTTCAGCGACGTGCGCGCCGTGGAGGCCAACCTCGCTAAGAAGCAGCACCTGGTGGCGTCCTCCCACGTCAACCTCATTAGGACGTGCCCCTCCTGCGGACACCGCGCGCAGTATGAACAGGTAGCCGGTCCATCACGACAGTTTTATGCATGCATGCTCGTCGCATGCACAGCTTATCAGTTTCAATTTCCAATTATCTAAAAATCACTTCCAATTTCCAAAATTGATTTCATCGTCTAGTCAATTACATCTAACTGAGCTTTGAGCTAGAGTACACAGTTACGGATTGATACCTACCTACAACAGTGAGGCGTAAACTAACATACAAGTGATGATGATGACTCGATGGATATGATCAGGTTCAGGCGACGGCGACGATCCAGGACCTGCCGGGGCTGCCGGCCGGCGTGAAGTTTGATCCCACGGACCAGGAGCTGCTGGAGCACCTGGAAGCGAAGGCTCGGCCGGAAGACGCCCACAAACTCCACCACCCGCTCATCGACGAGTTCATCCCCACCATCGACGACGAGAACGGCATCTGCTACACACACCCGGAGAGGCTTCCCGGTACGTCGTAAATACACTACATCCAACGCTTTCCACCTGCTGCCTACGTACAGATTTGCTTGCTCATATCCGTGTAAAGTTAGCTGCATGTCTGCATTACGTCACCCAGCAGCAAAAGCGTACGATTTGCAAACACGGTCCGTCTCTTCAGATTTGGACCAATCGAGGAAGATATAACTTGTAGACGAATTGTTCTTTTAAGGTTACCTAATACTCCTTCCCTTTTTTTGTCACCGGTTAGTTTAAAAATGAACTAACCGATAACAAATAAAAAAATAGAGGGAGTAATTTACGAACGGTTTTCTTATTTCTGTTGATTGCAGGTTTTAGCCGTTTTTCTTCATTTTCTTTTGCTCCCACACTTACATTATACCATTCCGTGTATTAAATTTCCTTTGTGGTATGTTTAATTCTGACTACAGCTAGCTAAACTCTCTCCATGCATCCATAAGCTACTGGATGGTTATTATCTTTTGAGCGTGATAACGTATAAATATTGGCAAAGGGTGCCTTTGAAGTAATTGCTTGTCCTACTTGGCATGTAGTTTATTGTACTTTGAAAACGATAGACTGTGACACAAAATGCCATCAAAGGTCTACATCGATGCAGGGTGCACGCAACATCATCAGATCAAAGGAAAGAGCTGTGACACATCTGAAATATTTTGTCGTCAATCTATGTGTCCATGTTCTTGCATGAGAAGTTTGCTTTACAACGTAGTTTATGTTAATAATTTTGTTGCTCTATACCAACTAACGGATAATTCAATTTATTTTGTTTCTTTTCTTCTTTTCCTAAAGAATGTAAGACTTTATTCTCCTATAAGGGATTTTGAGTATCGATAGAACCACACGTGTTATGATCTGGTGATATATTGTAGTCGTCGTAGTACTAGTCCCTTGCAGGACAGTGAAAATTATGCAACTTTGTTTGTGTTTAACAATAGTGCGACAGATAAAATTATGCTATTATTCGATCCTTGTGATTTACATAGGGTTAAGGAAACTTTGTTTATTCGATCCTTGTGATTTATAACTTTTTTTATAAAATTATGCTATTATGCAACTTTGTTTGTATTATTCGATCCTTCAATCCTTGGAACAAACAATTTCCACAATAGCTTAAGGAAATAAATTATATAAAGCAAACCCATTTAATTCTATGTTTTACAATTTATAAGGTACTGATTTTCTCTCAAGTGGAATTCAAATTTTATTATTTCTTGATTTATATAGGGTTACATATGTTGTATTCATTATTAAAAGTAAAATAAATGTA
Source organism: Tuctoria greenei (assembly GCA_036927565.1). Lineage (NCBI taxonomy): Eukaryota > Viridiplantae > Streptophyta > Magnoliopsida > Poales > Poaceae > Tuctoria > Tuctoria greenei. Next base: position 8,026,660 of record JAYESD010000008.1, read on the forward strand.
TTTTATTGTGACAAAAAATAAATAACCTTACTAATAAGGGTCTGTCTAAATTTCAGGCGCCTGAAATTTTCTTAAATTTCAGGCATTGTGTAATTACCAGCTAATTACTGCTATTAATCACTAATTTTTATAATTAATCACTAATTTTTAGTTCTATAGATTAATAAAAACAAAATTATTTATTTTGATTATTTTACAATTAACATAATTCTTACAACTTACAAATTACGAATTAACAATTAACAAAATAAAAAAACTTACCTCGGTGACGGCGGCGTCCGTTGCCGGGTAAATGAGCGTCGCCTGATATCACGCCATGATTCATGCGACTGACTAGTAGTCTTTTCCGTACTAATAAACACTCCAATAGGGTTCGCAACAAGTTCATCTTCCAACATATATAGGTTTTTTTTAGCATTCAAGGAGAAAGCATTTTTTGCATGCACAGTTATATCTGACGCCGTTTACAGTCACTGCTACAATAAGCCTCATCACAAGCGGCTCCAAACCTATTATCACAGACGGCTTTTAAAACCGCCTGAAACGAAGAGTCTGTGATAATCCGCAATTTCACAGGCGGAGAAGTGAAACCGCCTGTGAAGACACATTATCATAGGCGGTTCTTCACTTAGGCTAGACACCTGTGAAGACAGATTATCATAGGCGGTTCTTTACTTAGAATAGCCGCCTGTGAAAATACTTTATCACAGACGGGTCGTGCAGCATATATAACCGCATGTGATAAATGTCTTATCACAGACGGTTATTGAAGCATAACTAACCGTCTATGATAATGAGTCTTCACAGACGGGTATTGAAGCATAACTAACCGCCAATGATAATGTGTCTTCACATGCGGGTTTTGAAGCATAACTAACTGTCTATGATAATGTGTCTTCACAGGCGGATTTTGAAGCATAACTAACAGTCTATGATAATGTGTCTCCACAGACGGGTATTGAAGCATAACTAACCGTCAATGATAATGTATCTTTAGAGACGGTTATTGAAGCATAACTAACCGTCTATGATAATGGTGTTATCACATACGAAGTTTACCTATATCAGCCGTTTGTGAAGACCCTTTAACGCAGTCGGTTTCTACCATAACAGACACCGCCTGTGAAAATTAGGTTATCACAGATGTTTCTTTACTTGTATCTAGCCGCCTGTGATAATTGTTTTTCACAGTCATGCAGTACTACTGCTGTTATTTCTAATTTCCAGGTCAATTCAATATAATCACAGAACAAAAAACAACAATATCATCACAAAACAAAAAGTCAACAATTTTTTCATCACAGAAGTCAATTTCACTAAAACAATATACATATGTACAAGTTACAGATACAATTCATCTCAAAGTTTACAAGTTTTCACTAAAAACTGTTTATATTGACATAGTCTGTGAAGATAATATATTTACCCAGACGATTGTTCTTTAAAATCCGACTGTGTTGTTCTGTCATCACAGACGCTTATTATATCATTCGTCATCACAATCGCATATTTTTAAGGACCGCCTGTGTTGAAAATTTGAGGCGCATGTAAAAATGCTTTTTGTAGTAGTGAGTCGCACCTTTTACATTTTTGAGTCATCTTGTTCTGATAAATTCCAGGAGTCGGCAAGGACGGCCTAATCCGGCACTTCTTCCACCGCCCGTCGAAGGCATACACGACGGGGACGCGGAAGCGTCGGAAGGTTCACACCGACGAGCAAGGCGGCGAGACGCGGTGGCACAAGACGGGCAAGACCCGCCCTGTTTTCTCCAACGGCAAGCTCAAGGGTTACAAGAAGATCCTGGTCCTGTACACCAATTACGGCAAGCAGCGCAAGCCGGAGAAAACCAACTGGGTGATGCACCAGTACCACCTGGGCTCCGACGACGAGGAAAAGGACGGCGAGCTCGTCGTGTCCAAGGTGTTCTACCAGACACAGCCGAGGCAGTGCGGCGGCGGGTCAATAACGACGGCCAAAGACGCCGTCCCCTGCTTCGCGGCTAGCGCGGCCGCCACAGATCACCACCAACACGGCGATAACAACAACATGCTGAAGGAGGCTGGCATTGTAGATTTCTACACCCCGGCGGCGCTAATCAGATACAACCAGGCGGCTCCAGATAACAGCGGGGCTGCCTCTACTCACTTGATACCTAATTTCGAGGTGCACACAGCTGGGGCTGCTGGCCTTGGTCCCTGACCAGGATGTGCAGATGCAACTATTTGACTGATGATCTAGGTTAGAGGGAAAGAAAGGCAAGCAGATAAAGGCTACGGATGGCATAACTTATTGCAAGTATGTGTTTAACGGTACTGCTGGAAAATAAGAGGAATGGTGAGTGGCTGGCTGCATGTAGAGATGCTGAAAAAAGAGTATAAGAGTGGATACTAATATTACTATTACATTGTTCATTTATTGTTTACACATATACATAACTTGGCATTTTCATTTTTAATGATATCTTAATAACCAAAGGGCTTATACATATTCTGTACTTCCTCCATCTCAAATTACTTGTCACTAGAGAGTGACAAGTAATTTGGAATGAAGATAGTACATGATAAGCTAACACGACATTAAATTGGATTCTATTACTTTTTTCTGGTAAATTGAAAGGTAAGGCTGGGAACTCGAGCGTTATACACCAAGGTCCTGTTTAGATATTTTTTTTAAAAAAAAATAAGGTGTCATAAAACGATGATTTTAGAAGTCACTGTCAAACAGTATCATGGTTTGATCAGCCCTGGAGTAACACTGTCGCTGTGGTTTTATTTTTAAAGCTAATCACGTGCAATGCATGATAAAAAAAAATCCACGAACCCTTGTCCAATCTTTAAAGAGCGGCCTCATGTGGTTTGGTCCTTAACTCACGTCGGGGGAGCCAGGTTGAGAGGTAAGCTTAATTTTACACTAAATCTTGTGTTTTTTATAGTACTCCGTACCTAGCTTCTGGAAAATCACGTTTTTTTTTTTGCATACGGAATTTCATTCCACTTCGTGGTCTGGAAATCAAAAGATAAACAAGTTTTGCAGGGAAATCTTTTCCTCTGCATGGTCCCCGGCAATGCTTTGCCTAAGGCTACGGTCATCCAGATTTAATCTCGCCTTACAGGAGCAAAATAGATTCCACACCATCCTAAACTAAAAGATAGCTAACATGCTATAGGACTTCAATCAAGGCAGCAAAGGACTTTTAATTCTCTTCTTCTCCTCCATCTTCTCCCTCATCTCCAGGTGCAGGAAGAAGCATGCGATTGTTGTGTTGGTTTTGGAAGACCTGCAGCACTGCTTGCAGTATAGCATCAGCATTTAACTTGATCGCCTCCTTCACATCACCTGCATACAGCCCTGCCCAATATTTAAGCAAAGCAACAACATGATATAAAATCTCCCCAGGATGCTTAATCATCTTTTTGTCAAAACAGATACTATTTCTTGCTTTCCAAATGACCCAACAAATAGCCCCCAAACCAAGAGTATATATTTGTTTGCCCCCTGGAAGGACCCTTTTAATCCAACCCCAATATTGATTCAAATTGTTAGGTCTTGAATTACTGTTTAGACACATTCCCACGATGCCCCAGACTACTTTACTAATTTTGCATTGAAAGAACAAGTGATCTATACTCTCTTCTCCCCTACAGAAAGCACAACTGTTAATACCATTCCAATTCCTTTTTACCATCAAATCTTTGGTAGGGATGGCCTTGTGAGCCAGCAGCCATATAAAGATCTTGATTTTGGGAGGGATCTTAGCCTTCCAGATATGATTATAATGTGCTCCGCTGTCTGAAATAGTTAAAGAATCATAAACGGATTTAACGGAAAATGTACCTGATTTTTCCCATCTCCATTTAGACTTATCTGTTTCATTTGATAACACAATATTTTTTACCTTATTATACAACTCATCCCATTGGGTAAGAAGAAATGGAGGTAAATTATATCTGAAGCCAATGGTCCAATTTTCTCTAGCACATTGGTTAACAGAAATATTCGGATCAAAGCAATCACTGTTTATTTTATAGAGGAGCTCTGCCCCGGCTTGAGGTTTAAGCTTTATAGCAATTAATGATTGATAATGGGTTGTGTTTGTGTCTATATAACAACTCAAGGTGTTCTAAGAAGGGAAGAAAAGAAACACTACTCGAGGTATATCGAGACAAGCTGTTGCTAGTTCGCCCTTTTGATTCTAGTGAGGATTTGTGCAGTTGGTAAGCCATCTTAAAATAACTACAGCAACGGCTCAGGATGCAGGTGGGCCGTAATCACCCATCCAACCCAGCAGGAATGTTTTGCGTTCTGGGATGTGGTGGCCTGACCCAATGCAACACCTGACCTTGATGGCCCAGTGGATCGACGGGGAACGGAAGCAAGCCAGCAGCAGAGTCGCCTCGGCGAGATCTTGTTAGGAAGGGGGACAAGACACAAGAGGGCGACGCAAGCTCCTTCCATTTCTTTTTATTTATCACTGGTTAATTTATTTTTAATTAATCGGTGACAAATAAAAAGAAACGAAGAGAGCATTATATAACATTCTTATCATTATAATATATAGTTCTTATAAATTTTGTTTATAATTTTTTACCAAATCACATTATCCATGTGATGATGTGGCAGCCCTGGCCCAACCAGACCTGCATCCTGAGCAACAGGTACCACCACCGATTTGATTCCATAGTCTCATATGATGGCACAGCCCACAGGCTGCATCGTCAGATCTAGATTCTACGATGCGCAAGTACTGTATATGTTTAGCAGCCGCCTATCCTCATAAGCCGGGAAAGCAAAAGTATAGTTGGGCCCCGAAAAGACGAAAGCAACACGTTGCTAGTAGATCTAGCTTAGCCACAAGAGATTCATCAGCTATTACTGTACTACTCTTGAGGGGCCATCGTCCTCTTGCTCCAATTAAAACGTGCGTAGTAGAGTAGTAGTACAAATCAACTGAGGTGGAGCAGGGAAACGGTGTGCTACATATTCGTGGTCCCAACATGGCTGCCCCGAGTGAAGACACCACCAGCGCCAGCGTGATGGAGTCCAAACCAACAGCGAGAAGTAGTAACGTGCACGCCTGCACGGCCACCTGTTCGTTACCATGCATGCATTTCTGAACTGTTTCGCGACAAACTTTCCGGGACGGAGGGAGTATGTATGTTTGGCACAAATTGACAGGCCATGCATCGTCGTCTGCTGGATATATGGTCTGAATCGGTCTGGTCCATCAACACCTGCCAGCGCTAGCTGCCACTCGCACGACACGACGCAAGCTTATGGCTTCCGTGTTTTGAAAGTTTTTTTATCGTCTGCAGCTGCAGCCACGTAGTGCACGTACCTTGCTGCTTTTCTGTAACTCGCGTGGTCCTTTTTGACCCGCCCGCCCGAGCGCGAGTGGTCACGCTGAAGACCGGACCGCGTGCCACGCACGGACAAAGCGCGGAATCAACATCAACCTGAACCGAAGGGCGGCGGTGTGCGAGAACACCACGTGACGCTGCCCACGCCGGCGTTGCGCGTCGTGCTGCCGCCTCCACGTCCATCGTCCGATCGCCGGGCGCGCGCGCTGCGGCGTCCCTGAATCGTCAGATCAGATGCAAGAAGAATACGGCTCTCTTTTGCGTGTCATGCCAAAGAAATGCACGCACGAAAATCGTTTGCGAAGCGCTGATAAACTACCACTAACTTCGTCTCAAAAAAATTATCGTTTTATAATTTATTTTTAAATTACAAAGCGATAATCTTTTTAAAACAGAGAGAGTCCTACTGTACTAGTACAGCTCCTGCTGCATGATCGAGACAGAGTCCTGCAAAATAGAAGAAAAATTCTGGCCGGCTGGCTTGCACAATGGTACTTTCTTCATTTTCAAATAATTATTACTTGCTAGTTTATTTTTTATCACTTGTTAGTTTAAAAAAGAAAAATACCTGACAAGTATTCTGAGACGGAGGGAACGATGAGTCATTTACCAAGCACGGGTGTCGTTCCCTCGCCCACCGTGACCTCTCTCCGTGTAGCACAGCTTATCGTTCGGTCACGGATTTCTTCTGTTCATGAAAGATGGGGTACACGGAGGCGCCGACAACCGGCTCCACAGGTCGTTTTCGATCCAGAAGCCCCCATGATCCTTGTGGCAGCACCAGGGCGGTGGACCGCGGCGGAGCACAGGCCGTTGCAACCAGCATCTCGACAGCCCAACACGAACCGCAACGAACCCAGAAGCTCGTCGTCACACGCTCACAGCGACAACGCACGCGTGGGCGCGAGAGCCCCACCTCCCCACGGCCGCTACTACTGCTCCTTTTCGCCTGCGAAGAGAAGAAAAGAAAAGCAGAGTGGCTTGGCTCTCCACTCGTCGTCGCATCACGCACTACGACCAAGCGAATCCACATTAGCCACTCGTAATACGCCTGTTTTTTTTTCTCTGTCCTCCTCGTCGCGTCGCATGCCAACAATGCCTCGACTGTTCAAGGACAGTAGTACTTTGGCAGCAGGCAGCAGCAGTCCCGCGACGCAGCGGACGATGTATAGCTACGGTTGTAGGTGCGGAGGAGTTCCAAGGCCACGACGGTGGTGCCCAGCCGGCAGGCCGGGGCTGCTGCTTACGCCGCGTCTGCCGTAGACCTGGTTCTTGATGGATACGACATTTGCCACCAAGCCCGGCCGGCCGTGACAATTTCGTCTAAGGCTTGGTATTATGTGCACGGATCGAGCACGGTGTCCACGCCACGGAACGGAGGTTCCCGCTGCTGTGATGGGGTCGTCTGGCACGGGCAGGCCGGGCCGCAGCATGCCCCCCAAACAACAACAGCATCTCTGCCTGACCCACGCGCGCCCGATAAAAGCGAGGGAGAAAGTAGTGAGTGAGGTCGACGTAACACTGCTGCACTGCAGCACGCGGGGGCCCGCTCTCTTTTTACTTACTCGATCTCCTCACCATACGCGACGCCCGCCGCGCCCCGCCATGGCGGCTCGTGCTCCCCAGGCCATGCCATGCCATGTATGTATGTACCCCACGGGGCAGGGGTACCCGTGCACAGCAGCAGCAGCGGCGGTGGGCGGTGGTGCGGTACGGGTGTATCAAGATCGGCACGGTGCGACTGAGTGATAAGGAGTGGCCTTGGCCCCGCCGCAGAGCCTGCCTGCGGTGGGCGTCTTGCTCGGCGTGTCGGACGACGACGCCCACGCCGCTGGGGGGAGGGGTCCACGTCTACAGTGGTGACAGCACGCGCGCGCGCGGCAGACGACAGGCCATCAAAACTTGGCAGCAGCAGCACAGCAGCGTCAACAGTTTTATAGTACGTACGAGGCGTGCCGACTGCCGAGTTATCAAATGCTCTGGGCCGGCGGCCGGATCTGTGATCGGCTTGAAGAGTTTCTTCGTGCATGATGACGCAATGATGAACCGACGAGTAGGTCGTACATGCATATCAGCTCTGCTGTAAATCTATGGACGATGCTGCGTAAGACCATCCGCAGTGGTTTACTGTAAAGTTTATGTAAAGTTTACTGGACTGGAAATATAGAGTAGTTTACTGGAAGTATAGAGTAAGTATCCAGAGTGAAATGCTGGAAGTTTAGAGGATATACTGGAAGTATAGAGGGATAGAGTAAGTTTTAGAGGAAACCGCTGCGGATGGTCTAACGAACCAAAAGAGCGCGGCTCTAATTACATACCGAGCTGTTGAAGCCAAATTAACTTTGATTACCTGCTGCTGGTTCTACTTTTGTTGAAACAAGCGGGCAAGGACCAATTTTCTCGACAAATGATTAGCTCTGGTAGATGACGACGATGCTTGAGACCAACCAGGACACGTCGTCAAACCGGGACAACTGCCCCGAAACATATATGGAAAACCAACGGCGTATCATGCTCAGCCCCTGGACCATGAGCCGAGAGCCAATAAATGGCGGGTAACATGGCAACAAGGGGCCGTTAACCGAAGCAGGGTCAGGGTCCCCGCTCCAACCAACTAATAACACAGCTCACAACCTACAGCTTGTCCACCGAAGCACAGATCGAACGAGTGCTCCCTCATAACTGCACGCATCACGTTGGATGGCTGGGACAGGGGAGGATTAAGGATGAGATGCGATGCACGAGAAGGACACATGCCCAGATGGGAGATGGCTACAGGAACTTGATGATGGTGATGTCAAAGCAGGCGCCAGCCGCCGGCCGGGGTCCGGTGGGCGGAAGAGGCACCACACACCGGCCGTTTCAGGGCGTGTACTGTGCCGGCATGACCCCGCTCAAGTTTGTCACGATCGGTGAGGGCGAAGGGAGGTTGTTCCATTTAGGCAGCGTGGGATGATGGTGGTGGTGGAAGATCTCAACTACATTTTTTCAGTTCAGAGCTTCCTACGTACCACAAATTAAAATTACTGTAGTCTACTTTAATAGGATAGGATGCAACACAAGAGCCCCAGGACAGCAGCTAGGCTACGCTGAAGCGAGTGTCAGTGATGCATGCAGATGAGCAGCCTTAAGCTTTTCCTCAACACAGTAATACTGTCTCTAACTTGGCAGTAGACTGGTCTCGGGTCTCTCAGTAAAGAAGAGCTTGGCAGGACGAACTGGCCTGAGAGTTAAAGAGAGACTTGGCAGCGTTCGCAGTGAACCACGCTGCCCAGGCACAGAAGCGTCAGCCCCGTCCGTCCTTCCCCCCCCCCTCTCTCTCAGCGCAGTCCCCCCACCTCTGCCGCTGCCTCCTCACTTGGCCGTCGCCCGCCCCTCCCGCTTGCGCTGTCGACCTCTCCCCCCACCTCGCCGGCCGCTTTCTTCGATCGCCAGCAGCAGCAGCAGCAGTGATGAGAGTTTACCATACCAAGTCGTACTGCTGCTGTACTAGTGTTGTTTTATTAAGACCCATGCCTCTCTGCCTCTCCGCAGGGCAGGGGCGGGGGGAGGGAGGTGTCTAGTCCAGCAAACAAAACCCCCGCGGCTTTATCCAGCAGCAACGTTTTCAAAGGTCGTAGACCTGGGTCTCGTCTGCTCCCTACTCCTCCCCACCACTCCCCCCCTTCACTGCCTACAAGGCATCCATCTATCAGGCCAGCCAGCCCAGCCATTCATGGCCATCACCACTATGTGTCGCCACCCCACCACCACCTCCGCCTCCACTCCCCACCCACTCCTCCCCCCGCGCCATTAAACTCTCTCGCTACCAACATCGGCGTCTAAACGCAGCCGTCATCCAGCTTTTCGAGCTTCACAGTCGTCACAGCTGGACAGCTGGTAGGTGTTGTGTTGCGTTGCCGGCCGGCCGTTGCGCGCGGCTATGGCGGGCATCGACCTCAACACCGTCGACGAAGAGGAGGAGGAGGAGGCGCCGCCGCCGCCGGTGGCAGCGAGGGCGGGCGTAGCGGTGTGCATCGAACTGTGGCACGCGTGCGCGGGGCCCGTCGCGCCGCTCCCGCGGAAGGGCAGCGCCGTCGTGTACCTGCCGCAGGGCCACCTCGAGCACATCGGCGGCGACGCGGCGCCCGCGGGAGCCTCCGCCGTGGTGCCGCCGCCCCACGTGTTCTGCCGCGTCGTCGACGTTCACCTCCAGGTACGCGCCGTTGCCCGTGACCCGTGGCCGCGCGGCGCTTTCTGCTTGTAATGCACGGCGCCCGCGAGCGCGGCGGCGCTCGAGCTGTTTTGACCGATGAAGCTTAACTAAAGCTCGGGTTCCGTTTGTGTCATCCGTGCAGGCGGACGCCGCGACGGACGAGGTGTACGCGCGGGTCTCGCTGGCGCCCTTGGACGAGGCGAAAGTGCGGGAGAACGGGAGGGCAGCTCGGGACGACGGCGGCGGCGAGGAGTACCAGGACGCCGTGATGAAGCGGCTCGCACGTGTACCGCACATGTTCTGCAAGACGCTCACGGCCTCCGATACCAGCACGCACGGCGGCTTCTCCGTGCCGCGCCGCGCCGCGGAGGACTGCTTCCCGCCCCTGGTACAGCCTTGCAGATGACCCATCTCATGGAGTCATGGTGATTTGTAGCGTGCTAGGTTACTGATTCTGTGTGATTTCGCTTGTACAGGACTACAACCTGCAGCGGCCGTCTCAGGAGCTCGTGGCCAAGGATCTGCACGGTACAGAGTGGAAGTTCCGACATATCTATCGAGGTACACCAAGAGTTTCTTCAATGGTTAGCTTGGCGTGTTACTGAATATCAGATGCAGCGGTACTGTACATTATGCTTCATTGTTGCGAAAATGGTATCCATTTTGTAGCGCGTTATGACGTAGGAGCTTAACTAGCATGCACAATACAATTCAATACGAGTGCTTGTAGTTTGCTCATTGAGACCTTACATTTTCAGTGATAATATTGACCTTTTCTCCACTTGGGAATTCAGGATCAGTTGTAGAATTGATGTACTATTTGTCATATCTTGGACTAAGGAGGATATGCAAATGCAAGATGTTTTCTTTTATGAATAGAACAAAACTACATTGGATTGTTGGTTATTTACATTTGCCTATTTTCAGGCGGCAACTAGTAAATATGTTTTTGAACACAAATCTGCTCTAAATGGTTAGAAAATAAACTTGCAGTGACTACAATCATGTACTTTGCGAACAGTAAAATGGATATTACTAAATTGTACGAAGGCTAAGAAGGATGGGATCTGTGGTAAACTCTTCTGACATTTGTGTTCCAGAGTTTTCTAATGTGCCTGCTTTGTTACAGGCCAGCCACGAAGGCACCTCTTGACCACTGGATGGAGTGCGTTTGTCAATAAGAAGAAGCTGGTCTTTGGGGACGCAGTTCTGTTCCTCCGGTAGGCATTTAGCTTATCATCATTAGCTCGAACGTTAGTGCACCTTCCCTTATGAAGACTTTCCATTCTTCTGCAGTGCTGAAGATGGAGTGCTTCGACTGGGAGTGCGCCGAGCAGCTCAACTCAAAAATATACCTCCTACTCCTGCACTTCATAACCAGTGCTCAGGTTATAGGAATGTGGAAAATGTTGCACGAGCTGTGGCCATGAAGACTGTTTTTCACATATACTACAATCCAAGGTAACAGAAGTAATTTCTCTCCGTGTATCTTTTTTTTTACCATTCCGATGCTTGTGTTGGTCCCTATTTGACAAGGTTGGATTGACACAGGACTACAATTGTGCTAGAACAAGTTAAGCATCTCATTTATGGAACCTTAAAACACATAATTCTTCTTGTTCCTTCATGATCTCAAACCCATTTACTAAAGAGTAGACTATGATGACTTGATTTAAAGAATCCTCTCGTTTGTCCCATAACCAAAGCACAGGTCTAAGGACGGGCCCATGTCGTTGATCGTTCTTCGTGGGCTATGGTGCCGCTGTATAAGGGTGGGACAGAGGTTCGGGTTTTCTTAGCCGGAGAGAAGGTTGAGTTTCTTCTTATAAAATACCGTGAGGATGGTCTTACCCTCACCGGCCGAGTTTTTTATCACAATTTATGGCACATGAATCTGTTGCTGCCTCCTTTCAAGTGTCTGCTATAGACTACTCATGTACTCAATCTTATTTTTTGGTTTCTCAATAGTGTCTGCTGTAGCGCTTTAGTTGACTACTCAAAAACCAAACCCCGCCTGTCCTGGGAAACGGTGAAAGTGGAACCTTTTCTTTTGCCTTTTTAGCCCTGCCACATTTATCCTGTGTCCCCATACATGCAAAGTATGCCATGCGTCTCAGAAATGATGACACGGTGTCACATTTAGGTTGTCAATTCAATATCAAGATCGCTTCTGAGACTAGATAAGTAATGATGTTACTGATGTCAAATAAGATCTATGCATTTTTGGAGCTACTTCTTGGCTATTTTGTGTGCAAGGATCTAAATGTATGGATTGTTTTCTCTCCAAAACAGGAGAGTTATAATTGTGAACAGAGTTTTCAATTTACCTTTTTCTTAACTTCCATGATATTGGAGCATGTGTTGATGCTAGTTTCTACTTTTAATGAGTTGCTTGAACTCACAGGTTAAGTCAATCTGAATTCATTATACCCTATTGGAAGTTTGTGAGAAGCTTCAATCGACCATTTTCTGCCGGAATGAGATTCAGAATGATGTATGAAAGCGAAGATGCTTCTGAAAGAAGGTTATTATGGAGCAACAGTTACATTTATCTTTTTTTTCTTTGTCGAGTAGGTTATATTTGTTTTTTGTAAATGGTTTTGCCACGCACAAAGGTCATTCTGATCAAACTCATGGTGGTGCACCCAAAATCCAAATTTCAGATTCACTGGAGTCATTATTGGAAACAGAGAAGCTGGCCCTATGTGGCATGGTTCAAAATGGAAATGTTTAGTGGTACGATTCCTTTTGAATTTTACATAAGGCTCATGTTAACATTAAGTTTCAGTTTTAGCAGAGATTTATGCATCCTTAGTAATACGGTTGCAAGTAGACGCGATGTCTGTGTTTAGGGGTAGTATGTTTTTTTAGCAGTTTTAGGGGAGTATGTTGACAGGCTCATATGCCTTGACCTTTGTAAATCCTTCACTAATCTAAAAGATCAAATATGTTACCTTATCACTCCTAGCAGTAATGCTTGAACATTTTAGTCCACTTTTTTCTCTTGGGGTATTATGATATTAATCAAATTGTGTTTGTATGTGCATCCGATACTTATTCTCAGTTAATTCTTTGCTAAATATCAGACCTTTTTCATCTGAAATTCATGATTCTACTTGACCTGATTTGGTTAATCACAGTACCTAATCGAATGGAAACTGTAGAACCACATGAATACTAAGCCCAATTTCCATCACCAAAATTTCATATAGGATATTCAAACCCGGCAATATAATTTTTACTTACCGTCTCGGATGTAATCATTACAATTCTGTAGTTCGGATGCCAATGTGCATCAGATTCAGTTGTAACCTTGATGCAAAATTCTTGCCATGTTTACTTTGTTAAATCTTCTTCCTTCTGTAAACTTGTTGACTATCCTATTGACTGACGCTCATCTTGACAGGTCAGATGGGACGATGACATAGAGTGTCGTCGGCCGAATAGGGTATCCCCTTGGGAGATTGAACTTACGGGATCAATTTCAGGATCTCATCTGTGCACTCCCAATCCAAAACGTTTGAAACCGTGCCTCCCCCAAGTTAATATGGAAACCACACTTCCAGGTAGGCAGTTTTACAAGTAACAATAGGAGAACCATTATCGCTTTATGTGTTGAGCTTTCTCGTTTTGATATTTTTGCAGATGGAAGTGTTTCTTCAGATTTTGTGGAATCTGCCAGATTCCACAAGGTCTTGCAAGGTCAAGAATTGTCGGGTTTTAAAACCCGTGATGGTACTGCTATTTCAGCTTCACTGACAGTTGAAGCAAGGAATTATCAGTACAGTGATGAACATCGTGGCTCTGGTAACATAAGAAACAATATCTTAGGGGTCCCGAGATATGATGTTAGATCTCCATCTGGAATCCCTTGGTTTTCATACCATTGCTTTGGCTTTGGGGAATCTCAAAGATTCCAAAAGGTCTTGCAAGGTCAAGAAGTGCTTCGTCCTTTCCGAGAATTTTTGGGTGATGCTGATGCCCGAATAAGAACAGCTGGCATGTATCAGCCTGATGGTACTCATGCATCTGGCACGGGTTACAAATGGCTTGCACAGCAAGGATGTGATTTTCAACAGCCAGCAAAACCAGTTCTGTTGCAAGCATCCTCCCCATCATCCGTGCTGATGTTTCCCCAAACTACTTCAAAGATGTCTCACTTTGAACATGAGCACAGCTGCCTGGATAAGGATGAGGGTGATAGATATGCTAGTGTTGGCCCTACTCAAGACATGGGAAGAACTAATCAAGCATTATCTCTTTGGCCTCATCTTGTTTCAGGGGAAGTGATAGATGAATGTACTGGAGCTGAGAAGTTGCACTCGCCTGTTAGTGATGCAGAACATGAATCAAACAATGGGAGTACTGTTGAAAATGGCTGCAAAATCTTTGGTATTTCATTGGCTGAAAAGGTCCGTTCATGTGATGAAGCAGACTCTTGCAAATTGAATTATAATCCACTGCTCTTGTCTTCAAATTCACAAATGCCAAAACCACTAGGCAGCTGTTGGGCCACGGTAAGTGATTGTTTTTTTAATTCTTTGATATCGTCTTGATGTGATTCCTTGTTAACTGAAAATTATGCAGATTCATGAGCGAAGGCCAGTTGTTGGCAGAGTGGTTGACATTTCAGCAGTGGATATGATGATCTGATCCATCTGGTGTTTTTGTTTCCTTGTAGAAGCTAAGAAAGGATTACCGACTGCAACGTTAATGTTAGTGATATTCATGATACTCGAGGAAGTAGAAACCTGTTCATGTTAATGCAATGTTCATCTTTGTTGCTTCTTAGTTCTATGCACTGATGCCTCCAACATCCACATTTCTGCAGGGTCTGCAACAACATCCTGCCAATATATTCCATGACAAGTGATTCATGAATCTTAGATGCTTGCCAAATTTGTTGTGTACTTTTAAGCTTTGAATATCTATCTTGTTATAACTATCCTATGCTACTTTTGTAATGAGTACTGGGTATCGTGCGAACTAATTGTATCTCCAAGCTGTAAGTTATGATCTTATGGCCTGCGGGCTCGTTTGGACCAGCATCAGTCGTATCCCTCTGAAGATCGATTGGGCCAGTCTTTTGCTATCCTACAAGTGAGTTCCGCCACATTATTAGCAAGATAAAATTACGATGCAACAACCCTTTGTCGAAAGCTTGTATTCCATTTTAAAATTATTGTTGTTATAGCAATTCTAGTTCAAAAATAAACTAAAATTATTGACATAACAATAACAATTTAAAAATAGAGGGTGTGATACACTAGAATCACCTTGTCCTGACTACGTGATCTGCAATTATTGATCAAACCTTGGCGGAGTACAATGGCTGGCTAGGCAGTACTGTGGAGAACTTTGCGTGGAGACCGGACGCCCTGGCAAAGACTTGCTGTTTCATACAAGTCCAGAATCATTATTGGTCTCAATCAGAGCAAGTACATGCGGACACACGCAATGGGTAAAGAAAGACTCGCATGACCAAATTTGGACAATCGGCAAATTTGTGTTCAAGAACTCTTCTATTCTAGGGATCTGTTTTGATCAACTGTCAATAAAATACTGATGGATCAGTTGAAGCAAGTTTTTATATTTCTAAAATCAAAACATACATACAGAATAAGTTACCAGTTGCGAGTTTCAAACATGCACATATGTACTCACCACTAAAGAACTGATCATTGGAGGCTTGAAGTCGATGACACAAATTATTGTTACAAAGACCAAAGACATGGACTACAAGTCTTCGGAGAAGGAGGTCACACCTCGAGCAACACACGCACAGAAGACAGCATAAATAGACCAAGAGCGAACCAATGTCTCCACACCTCCCAAGTTTGATACATTCCTCCATCTGTAGCCAGTAAAAATCATCTCTCACACGCAACCAGCAAAATGGTCGCATTCCTCTATCTACTTCTCTTTGTAGTACGATTTAATTCTGCCAAAGGCAAAAGAAATGTTGCTAAGCTGTTCTGCAGCATTGCCGTTTACATTGGAAATTGGTGCATTCCTTCATCTAAGCCAAAAAGATCTCTGCATAGCTCCCACAAATCTGGCAACATGGCCACACTACTCTACATCGCCTTCTTTTCTGCACTCCCTGTTGTTCTAAGCCGTTCAGCATCATTGAGCGTTGGTGCATCCTTGTCAGTGGAGGAGAGTGACAAAACCTTCCTCGTTTCACCAGACCATACCTTCTCCTGTGGTTTCTATGAACGTGGCAAAACACCTTATACTTCTCCATCTGGTTCACCAACACCTTTGATAAAACTGTTGTCTGGACAGCAAACACTGGTATTCCGCTTAATGGCCATGGCTCCAAGGTATCTTTCAACAGAGATGGCAACTTAGTACTCCATGATGTAGGTGGGTTTATTGTCTGGGAGAGAAAGATGACCTTTGGCAAGGGATCAACAGTTCATCTCCTAGAAACTGGCAACCTTGTTATAAAAAACTCAAGTGGTGCTGTCGTGTGGGAAAGCTTTGATTCACCCACAGACACCTTGTTTCCTTTGCAGAACCTTACCAAAGTGAAGAAGTTGGTATCGAGCTACTATAGCCTCTATTATGATAATGACAATGTTCTGCGGCTAATGTATGACGGACCAGAGGTCTCAAGCATCTATTGGCCAAATCCAGATAACACTATATTCCAAAATGGGCGCACCAAGTACAACAGCTCCCGGATTGCAGTCCTTGACAAAATGGGTCGTTTCATATCAAGTGATGGGTTCAGCAATGTGGGTTCAGATTTTGGATCTACTGTGTGGAGAAGGCTAACAATCACTGAAGATCCCTTGTCAACGGTTATGCGGAAAGAATGGAATTTGTGAGTATCTGCCAAACCTTCAATGCTCTTGTCCTCCAGGTTACGAGATGACCGATCCACAGAACTGGACGAGTGGCTGCCGGCCAATGTTCATGTTCAGCAACATCAACCAAACAAGTAAGGAACATAAGTTCGTCAGGCTAACTCATAGTGACTTTTATGGGTTTGACATGCCCGTCTATAATACCTCTGTTTCATTCCGTGATTGCAAAAAATATTGCTCAAAAATGAGGTCATGCCTTGGCTTTTCATATCGGTTGACTGGTAAAGGTGTATGTTTCCCCAAAAGCCTGCTATTAAATGGCCGTAGGAGTTCAACTTTCTTGGGAAGCTTCCATCTCAAAGTACCTACAAGTACCAACCTCTCTTCAGTGCCAGAACCCAACAAGAATGGCCTTATCTGCAAAGGTAATGATTCGAAGATTATATTTGAGCCGTCATACGGATTCCACAGAGGCAAAACAAAGTGGTCCTACTATTATGTGTTTGCGGCAGTATTGGGTGGTTTAGAGCTGTTCTTTGTTTTAGCAGCACACTTGTTTCTCCGTAGCAAGAAAAGTATTTCGAACACATCAATGGATGGATACAAGTTAATCAAAGACCGGTTCAGAAGGTTCACATATCAAGAACTGAAGGAAGCAACAGGAAAGTTCAGGGAAGAGATTGGAAGGGGTGGTTCAGGAATTGTTTACAGGGGTGTACTCGACAGCAAAAGTTGTCGCCGTGAAAAAACTGACAATTGTAACACAAGGTGATGAAGAATTTTGGGGGGAAATTGTAACACCCCAAATTTCAAAAACAAGAGAATTTGAATTTAAAATAATTTAAATGTTGAGATTTAGAAAGGAAGAAATTAAAATAAGGAGTGAAATTGTGTGTTTATTTCTTGCGATTGAATGCTTGAAGGTGTGCTTTGAATTAAAATTTAATCTATAAAACTTGCTGCCATTTGGTTTAAATTTTGAAATCTAAAATTTAATTAAAACAAAGAGCAAATCAATAAAAGAAGACTAACTGTGGGCCTAAACCCAAAAGCCCCCACCCGTGACCCAACCTCACCTCCCAGCCCGGCCTGCATCCTCACCTGGGATTCTTCTCCCTCCTCTCCCTGGCCACTGGGCCCCACCTGTCGGCGCCATTTCCTTCATCTCTCTCCCGCCGGCCCACTTCAGTGCACATTGGATTCCCTCTGCTCCCACTGCGCAGCGGACCCCGCTGCGTCAGCGTCGGCCCCCTTTCCCTTGTCTCTTCCGTCTCTCACCGACACTTGGCCCCGCTCGTCAGTGCCCCCTCATTGGATTCCTTTTTCTCTCACTGCCTCATGGGCCCCGCCCGCAGCCTTATCACCTCGCCCCGCCCTTCTCTCGCCGCGCGGGTCACGCAAAACGCGTGAAGGCGCGCTGGGCACGGACGCCAAGGGCGCGGGCTCCAGCCCCGAAAATATCCGGTCCACCTTCTTGCCGCGCACGGAAGCTCCGACCTCTATAAAACGTCTTCCAACCATAGCCTTCCACCCCTGCTCCTGATTTCTAGCCGCGCGCCGCCGCCGCATTGAGCCGCTGCCTCCGCGTGCGATTTCCCCGCTCCACGCCGCAACCTCCTTTCCAAGCCAGCCACCTAACTCTCGGGATCGCGCTCGAGACTCCCCCGGTCCTCCTCACCGCGATTTCCATCGCTGAGAACCCAACGCCGGCCAAGTCTCGGTAAGCTTCGCCGCCCCTCCCCGTCGCCAAGACTTTGCCACCCTTGTTTCTTCTATCTAACCCTCTCTACGTGTTTGCTTGATCTCCTATAATCTTTCGGGGGGATGGAACGCGAAGGTAGATCATCGGAGCGCTTCCCCGACGAAGACCGACGAGCGTCGCCGCCTGTCCACGTCGCACGCACCCACCGCACCTCTTCGGACCGATCCGTTCCACTCGGTGAGCTCACCATGTTCCCCTCTCTCTCCCCATGCGGTTGGATGTACTTTAGGGCCGTGTACACGAGGATTTTGCGTAGCTCCGACGAGCTCCGGGGCGTCGCCATGGCTCGCCGCCGTCGGGTAGACGCCGCCGGCCACCAAGTTTGGTCGGGACGGGATGTAACCCTTGGATCTTGTGTGGACGGCTACGATTAGGAGTAGCACACCCCTTGGTCAACATAAAATCTGTGTCGTGCAAATGAAAATCAGTGCCTCTCATTTAGCCACGTGTACCACCTTCTTGCTTCATTAAATCTTGGCCACTAAAGTTTGATCCAACGGCTGGCATAGATCTGTCATGTACCCCTTCGGCCATTAACACATAACCTCCTGGATGTTTTTATATATTAACCCGCAACCCCTGGCTTTAATGGAAATGCCCCTGTAATGTTCTATAATTAAATAAAATGATGTTTTAACCCTTGGAACCACTGGAAATTAGTATAGAACCCCCTGTTAACTTCTGAATAATTATAATAATGCCCCTGAGTGCTCTATTTTGCATGCAGATCCCTGGAAACATTATAGAATAGCATTTAAATCGTGTTTGCTCACTATTTCATGCAAATTAAACTCTGACATGTTATGTATTAACATGTAGACTCCTATTAGTGCTGTTATGAGTTAATTTGACATTGTGCCATGCTGTTGCATATAAAATTATATTGCTTTCACATAGAACACCTCTAGTAGATGTCTAGTAAATGTTTAAATTGCTTAGACCACATAATAAATTATTTTTGCATGTAAGTTATGTATATATTATAACTAATTAATTAATAGGTGCATGACAAAAATGCTAGGATTCGCTTGTGTGCTATTGTAGTATTTGTATTTGCATGAAATACACTCCTCAATAGTTGTTAAAGCATATTAATACTGAAAGTATGTAATAAAATGTGTTATTTCATGTGATGATGAATTATGATCTAGAAATATACTTGTGAATATATTCTTACACTTAGACTTAATCTATTATTACATGCATGATAAATATGTCCTTGCATTTGAAAGTGATTCACAACCTACGCTTACTCTATTATTGCATGCATGGTAATATAAATGTATATTCTTGTTAAATTCAATAAATTGTTGTAGAAACCATTTTTGTTATCTTAATCATTATTAAAATATGCTAGTTAAATTATGAACATTTTTATACCTTGATAAACACTCGTAACACCGTGTTAAGCTGATATCATGCGTAGGCTCTCGTTACACCGTAGGATGTTCGCGTATTACTCTTTATTATCTGTTTTGCTCGTATGATGATGTACCGTCGTTGAATGTATTTCTTTATCTCCCTTTCGGTAGTTTGTTTGTGTTCGTGCCTGATCGTGTTACGACGTGAAGACCTGGATGATGGAGCGTTCCACTCAAGAAGACTGAGCAGCTACATGAAATAAAGAAAAGGCAAGTGTCCTTGACCACTTTGCGCCGGTTAGGAATTATTAAGGACATAGATAGAATTAGCTGCATGCAAGTCTTAAATTGAATCCTATGTTAGGAATTGTCGGTACCCTAAAAACCGTACACCCCCTGAGATTACAAAGATCTCAGGGGAAGGACGACTACTTGAATTGAAGACCCGCGGAGGCCCACTTGTCAGACATGACCGGACCTGCTTCTCCAACATGGTTAATCCCTAGGTCGCCACGTGTACTACCGAACCGGAGCTACCGCCCACAAGGGGGAGGCTCCGAACCAAGTACCGAAATGGCACCTCCGGACCTAACCCCTGACCGAGAGAAGCTCCGGACCTGACACGTGTCAGGTAGCCCCGGAGCTTCTTGCTTCCCACAATAAGCTCCAGAGCAGCCACGTGTCCAAACGTCGGAGCTGGCAGCCTCTAACCTCCGGAAGACCTTGTAACGGCTCCGGATCTTCAAAGGAGAGCCAAGGACTTCAAGACCTGTTTAAATGTCATTAATGCCATATTAATGACACTTAAACGGACGATCTTAACACCTGTAACGACACTGTTGGAGCCCGTTACAGGATCATTAACAACAATTAATCGTGTATCAATTCTAGTAACCGCCGGGGCCACATGTCGGGCCAGGCCAGCTTGTAACGGCCTGTCTTTGCACTATAAAAGGACAGGCCGTCGATACAGACAGGGGGAGAGATCATACGGGACAATCTAATACAACACCAACACACCCGTGGAGTAGGGTATTACGCTCAGGCGGCCCGAACCACATAAATTCTAGTGTCTCCTGTGTTAAACCGCAATTCACCTTCTTGAGTCTCCGCGCGCCCACACCGAACTACGAACTCCTTCAACACTTTAGCAGTGTCAGGAGATCTGCCGACTCCAACAGTCGACAGTTGGCGCGCCAGGAAGGGGCGCCTGAGATTTTCGAGAATGGTGAACTCCGCGGCTGGATCATCCAACGGCCAACCTGCTGCTCAAGCCGTTGAGGGCAATCCCTCCAACAGGCAGCCACTAGCAGGAGCCTCAGCACCAGCAGGAGCCTCGGCACCAGCAGGAGCCACTCTCCCACCACCACCATCTTCTCCGGCAAATCGTGCTGGACAACGTGATGGTGCGCCGGCGTCACTGACTGCGTCGGCAAGTCATGACAACCCGGAACACGCGCTCCATGCAGCGCGTGCTCTTCTCCAACGACCACCACCTCCGGACGCATCTCGAGACGCAATGGAGCAGTGGAGGGCCGATGTGGAGCATTTGGTCGCAGCAGCGGCCGAACGCCTCAACAACCAGGGTCCTCCTCCTTCGGGACGAGCCCCGTCGCAGCGACGGACTTTGTCTGGAAGACTTGGTCCGCACGTCTCCAACAACAGGAGACGATCTACGTCACAGCAGATGACGTCGTTGCCCTCTGGGGCACGACGCACCCATACGGTATCCAGGCTTTCGACTCATGACCTCCGGGCGGAGCTTGATCGCCGATACCGCCAACAGGATGGCCGTGTCCATATCGAGCGTGCTCGTGAAAGACGGGAAGCTTAGGACCTTTCTACTTTGGAAGGAGTAGGAGGAGGCTGTTCAGCCCTAGCCATGCACCTGCGCATGGTTAGATGGCCACAGAAGTTCCGGCCACACCTACCGGAAAAATTCGACGGGACTGTCAACCCCGCTGAATTCCTTCAGATATACTCCACTGCAATCTTGGCAGCTGGAGGAAACGAGGCCGTAATGGCCAATTACTTCCCAGTGGCCTTAACCGAGACCGTCAGGTCCTAGTTTATGAGCCTTCCACCCAACTCTATCAACAGTTGGGAAGAGCTGTGCCGTCAGTTCACTGCCAACTTCGGGAGTTCATACACCCAACCAGGCACTGAACTGGACCTTTTTGCGGTCGTGCAAAAAGGGGGAGAATCTTTGCGATCCTTCATCCAGAGGTTCTCTTAGGTACACAACACAATTCCTTCTATCTCAAGCGCTTCTGTCATTGTGGCATTCAGACAGGGCGTACGTGACAAGAAGATGTTGGAGAAGCTGGCGATCAAAGAGATCACCAGTGTCACGGAACTCTTCAGCCTGGCAGACAAATGTGCCAGAGCTGAGGAGGGCCGTGAAATGCACTCCAAACCAGCCTCGGAGGATCACAAGAAATCCTCCAAAGAAGAAGACGCTACCTCCGAGGGTGGTAAGAAGAAAAAGAAGACCCACGGCAAGAAGAAGCCGTCGGCCGGTACATCCAATGTTGCAGCTGCTGCAACTCCTGGTGGTCGGGGGCCACGCCCCGAGAAGCGACCTCGACCGTCTTCCGAAGACGGTGGCAAACCCAAAGTGTGGTGTCCTATTCACAAAACGGGCAGCCACAGTTTGGAAGACTGCTGAGAGGTCCAAAACCTTGCCGAACGCTACAACAAGCGCCGGGAAGGGTCTCCTTTCCGACAGAGGGAAGGAAAACAAAAGGTCGACGAAGCTCCGGCTGAAGAGGAGTTAGGGTTTCAGGATCCCAAAAAGGTCCTGAAGGCCGTCTACACCTCCGTTGACAACGATTCTAACGTCTCTGACAACGAGCATCGAAAAACCATGAACACCATTTTTGGTGGATCATGGGACATCACCTCCCTTCGCGTCATCAAGACTATGCGACGAGATATGGCCGCTGTAGCTCCTACAGCTAGACCGGAGCCACATCGAAAGTGGATGGACACATCCATCACTTTTGATGCTTTGGACTGTCCTCGAAGCATGGTCGGAGCTGGACAGTTACCTTTGATGGTATCTCCCACCATCAATAACATCCAGCTCCATCATGTTATGGTGGACGGAGGTTCGGGGCTGAACCTCATAAGCTTTGAAGCTTTTACCAAGCTTCAGCTCCGGCCTTCGGATCTCCAGCCCTCTCGACCTTTCTCCGGAGTAGGTCCGGGGGCCATTACTCCACTCGGAGCTATAACTCTCCCCGTTACCTTCGGGACACGGGAGAAGTATCGCACCGAGAAGTTGGTCTTCGACGTCGCTCAGATCAACTTACCATTCAACGCCATCTTGTGTAGACCTGCCCTATACAAATTTATGGCAGCTGCTCATTATGGATACCTGGTGTTGAAGATGCCAACACCAGTAGGCGTTCTCCGGATCCGCGGAGATCGCACTGCCGGAGTAACTGCTCTGGAGGAGCTCCATGCATTAACCACGGCGCAAGAGGAGGACTCCAGACAGGAGCAAGCTCCGAAACCCCCGAGCATTCGTCAAAGAGGCTCAACCTCTACACCCCGTGTGCAGCCAAGCGGCGACACTGACATTCCCATCAAGGTCGTCCAAATTGGTCCCGATGCCGCTCAAACCACCCGTATATCGGGAGGGTTGAATGACAAATAGGAACTCGCGCTCATCACTTTCCCCCGGGCTAATATTGACGTGTTTGCCTGTCAAACGTCACAAATGCCTGGGATCCCCAGGGAAGTGATTGAGCACAATCTGAAGATTTACCCCGATGCTCGGCCTGTGCATCAGAAGCCTCGGAAGCAATCCGTAGAGCGGCAAAACTTCATCCGACAAGAAGTGAAGAAGTTGCTCGAAGCCGGATTCATCCGAGAAGTCTTCCATCCAAAATGGCTGGCGAACCCAGTCGTTGTGCCCAAGGCCGACGGGAAGCTTCGGATGTGCATCGACTACACCACGCTGAATAAGGCATGTCCAAAAGATCCATTCCCACTACCTAGAATAGATCAGATAGTGGATTCCACTTCCGGGTGTGAATTACTGTGTTTCCTAGACGCATATTATGGGTACCATCAAATCAGGATGTCTAGGGAGGATGAAGAGCATACTTCATTCATCACAGTAGATGGATTGTATTGTTACACAACCATGCCATTTTGTCTCAAGAATGCAGCTTCAACTTTTGTACGAGCTATGTACAAAACTTTTGAAGAACTCATCAGAGACATAGTGGAAGTGTACGTCGATGACATTGTGGTCAAGGTCAAGAACAAGGAGTCCCTCTTGGACACCTTGCAGGCTGTCTTCGACAAGCTGCGGGCCACCCGCACGAAGCTAAACCCAGACAAGTGTGTCTTCGGGGTTAGCTCCGGAAAACTTCTTGGTTTCCTGGTAAGTCACCGGGGCATAGAAGCTAATCCGGTGAAGATAAAAGCCATTGAAGACATGCGGCCACCAACCCGTATCAAAGACGTCCAAAAGTTAACTGGGTGTCTAGCAGCCCTCAGCCGGTTCATATCAAGACTGGCGGAACGAGCACTCCCTTTCTTCAAGTTGTTGAGGAAGTCCGGACCATTCCAATGGTCCGAAGAAGCAGAGAAGGCATTCCAAGAGCTGAAACAGTTCCTCACCACCCTACCAATTCTGGTAGCTCCAAACCCCGATGAGCCTTTGTTGCTTTACATTTCAGCTACTGACGGAGTTGTCAGTATGGTTCTGGTTGCGGAGAGACCAGAACTACCCCATACTCAGGAATCCAGACCCCTTCAGGAGGGTCCGGAGGCCCCTGAAAGTGAGTTTGGGTCCCAGCTCACAGACTCAAATCCACAAGAAGTCACTTCAGAAGACTCAGACCCCTCTGAGAGGGCCCAGGTCATCTCTGAAGAAGCTCCGGGTTCCTCCAGCCAGAACCCGGAGGTCCCCGAAGAGAACCTGGACTCCTCCGACAGGGTCCGGATCAATAGAGAGGAAGCTCCGGACCCCTCCGGGAGGGTCCGGACCATTCAACGCCCGGTATACTTCACCAGTGAAGTATTACATGATGCTAAGACTAGATACCTAGAGGTGCGTAAGCTGCTTTATGCAGTTCTTATTGCCTCCAGGAAGCTCCGACACTACTTCCAAGCTCACAAAGTCTCGGTGGTGACCTCCTATCCACTTCGAGCGATCTTGCTTAATCCCAATTCGACTGGGAATATTGCAAAGTGGGCAGCGGAATTGGCTGAGTTTGATCTCGAATTTATTTCGAGACAAGCAATCAAGAGTCAAGCGTTGGCAGATTTCGTGGCGGAATGGACTCCCTCTCCGTCAAACCCTGGGGGCCCCAGTGAGCAGAAGACGGAACATCAAGTTCCAACCTTCACCGAGCCTCACTGGACCCTTTACTTCGATGGATCCATGCAGAAGCAGGGGGCCGGAGCTGGAATCCTTCTCCTTGCACCAACTGGGGAGAAGGTAAAATACATGGTACACCTTGACTTCAAGGCTGAAAGCATCTAGGCCCCATGAGGTACGGTTTCGGTGATTAATGACAACCATTCGATATTACTAATGAATTTGTGAATGCAAGGTCTCAATAACACTCAATCAAATGAAATCAAAATTACATTGGAGACCCATATAAAATCAACGAATGAGATCAAATCAAATCATATGAAGACAAGAAGTGAAAGCTCTAACTTGATATCACTCAATACTTGAAGACAATCAAAACAACATTTCAAACAAGTGTCAAAGAGGTCACAAGTTCAAATTCCAAAAGAACAACTCAAAACAACTCGAAGCCAACAAGTTGAACACACCGGATCATCCGATGATCTTTGAGTTGACTGCATCGGTCGAGTTGTGTGAACAGAAGAAGAAGACCTCAGAGCAAAGAACTCACCGGATCATCCGATGTGGGTGGCTCAGTGACATCGGTCCATCATCACAGATTGCAACACTGTTGGACCAAGTGAAGCACCGGATCATCCGATGTGCAGACTTACACACATCGGTCGATCACTCCAGTAAGCTTCAAGATCAAGCAAAATTATGGAGGAAGAGCCACCGGATCATCCGATGAGAAGACAGATCAACATCGGTCTAACAACGGTCATATCTGACACAGTGACATCAACTAATTTGGCTTTGACCGATGTTAACTGAAGGGGAGACATCAGATCATCCGGTGTTCGCAGAGAAGTGATGTCAGCCTACTTTTCCAACGGCTATCTCGTGGAGGCTGGCTGTTTATACCCCTTCAACCTGTCAAATCGACAAGACTTGAATCCCAGACATACTCTACACATCCTAGAGCATTCAAGCAATAGAGCTACCACTTTCACATCATTTGCTCATCATTTGTACACCAAGAGATAGGCTAGAACTAGCTAGAGATAGTGCTTGGGTGCCTCCACTCTTGGTGACTGGAGTCTCTAGTGTAGTGAGAGCCATAAGGGAGTGTCCCTTGGTGTGTGCGACTTCCGGAGCTTGCCAAGAAGATTGTGGAAGCCCGGAGGATTCCAAAGTGTACAAGGCTTGAGCTCCACCTTGCCGAGGTTGGCGAACGGAGAAGAATAGTGAAGAACCCCCTTGTCTCGGTGACTTGGGAGTGGCAAAACCCTTCGGTGGGTGCCACAACGTGGATGTAGGTAGATCCTTGTGATCTTACCGAACCACGGGATAAACTCCGTGTCCCTTGAGCGTTTGCATCCCTCTCCCTTTTTTACACTTATGCAATCTTCATTCCGCAAATTTAATTTACATTGATTGCATAGTTTAATTGCATAGGGATTTGGGCTTGAGGTTGTTAATCTTAATTGCTTTAAAAAAATTGAAAGAAAGCCCAATTCACCCCCCCTCTTGGGCGTTTCGATCCTTACAATTGGTATCAGAGCAAGGTTGCTCATAGGATCATTCTAGCTTCACCGCTAGAGAGCTTAAATGGCTAAGAATGGGGGTTCGGTTCCCACCTTCGAGGGCAAGAACTTTGCCTATTGGAAAGCACGCATGCGTGCCTACCTAGAGGCTATTGCTCCCGAAGTTTGGGAAGCGACCCATGCGGGATTTGGAGATCTCAATTATGTTGGTGTTCAACTAAAATGGGATGCTAAGGCTAGAAATGCCATCTATGAATGCATAAGTCAAGACGTTTTTGCTAGAATTGCTAGTAAAGAGAAATCTTGTGAAATTTGGGCATGTCTAATTGAAATTCATGAGGGCTCATCTCGTGTTAAAGAACTCAAATATCACTTGCTAAAATCCAAGTATGATGAATTCAAAATGCTTCCGCATGAGAATGTTAACCAAATGTTTTCTCGCTTAAATGTGCTCATTGAGGAGATTAACGCACTTGACATTGCTTCTCTTGGTAAGGGACTTATCAACCGCAAGATCCTCATGCTTCTACCTAAGCCCAAGTACAACATTATCAACTCAATGCTCCAAAAGGAATCACTTGACAACATTGAAGTCTCGGAGCTCATTGGAGAAATTCATGCTCATGAGATGAGCGTACTTGGAATGATGGAGGATTCATCGTCAAAAACTATTGCTCTCAAGGCTTCAACCAAGAAGACAACTCCCAAGAAAAAGAAAGTGGTTGAGCCTAGCTCAAGTGAAGAAGAGCAAGCAACAAGCAAAGATGACGATGATGAGCTTGCGTTGATGATGAGAAAATTCTCACGTCTAAACTCCAAAATCGCAAAGAAGGGATACTCTTTTGATCCAAAGAAGAAAGCCTTCCTCCCAAGAAAAGATGAAAACAAGACATGCTACAATTGTGGTGATCAAGGCCACATATCATATGATTGTCCAAGACCCGACAAGAGGAAGGACAACTACAAAGGAAAGTATAGAAAGCTAGAAGAAAGTGATGAAGATGAAGAAGAGGTCAAACCCAAGCGCTCCTTTGGAAAGAAGAAATTTGACAAGGGCAAGAAGACCAAGCTCTTTCCAAAGAAGAGAAGAGGGCCTCAAAAAGTCTTCATGTGCGAGGCAAATGAGTGGATCACGGATGAAGAGTCAAGCGATGAAGAGAGTGAAGATGAAGAAAACTTGGCGGGCCTTGCCATCGTCGACAAAGACAACTCACCTCTTCATCCACCTCCTATGTGCCTCATGGCTAAAGGTAACTCTAAGGTATGTGACGATTCTAGCGATGATGATGATGAGCTCTCCCCCGATGAACTAGCATCTATGATTAATGAATACCATGTCATCATAAAAAGGGAGAAGAACAAGGTTAAGGCACTTGAACAAGCTTGTGCCACGCTTGAGAGTGCAAAGCTCGATTTGCATGACAAGTATGTAACCATACTTAAAGAGCATGACACGCTCAAATCACATGTCAAGCAAATCGAGAAGGAGAATGCTCAAATCAAGCATGATCATCATGAGCTTGACTTAGCAAACCAAGCACTCTTGGGAAAGCACAATGACTTGGTTCAAGAACATAAAGTGCTTAACCTTGCTTATGAAGCAATTGAACTAAAAATGAAAAACATGAAAAAGGAAACCCTTGATGGCAAAGTATCAACTATTTCACATGCCACTAATACTTTGGATAAGTATTTGCCTTTGAAAGCAAGCCTTAGGGAGAAGGAATTGATGGACGAAATTGAAAGTCTCCGCACTAGTGTGGTGAGACTTTCCAAGGGGGAGGACAAGCACAAGGAAATCCTCTACCAACAAGCCAAAGGCTTCAACAAGAGAGGACTTGGATCCTTCCCGGTGCTCAACAAAGGGAAGGTGCCCTCACCGGAGCTTAGGACGAGCTTCATCAAAGAAGTTGGATCCTATTGCCAACGTTGTGAGGTCACCGGACACCACACGAGGGAGTGTCCTCTTCCCAACCGTCCTTCTCCCAAATTGCCTCCTAACTACAAATCTACTTTCCATGATTATCACTATCTCTTAAGCAAAGTAGGTGGCAAGGTGAAGGCAAGGTTCATCGGCAAAGACATTAAGGGCATGAAGGGGAAGCTCCCCAAGCAACTTTGGGTCCCAAAATCACTTGTATCACACATACAAGGACCTAAGTTAGCTTGGGTGCCTAAACACAATAACTAACTTCATGTGTGTAGGTGAACTACAAAGCCGGAGGAAAGCATTGGGTACTCGATAGCGGGTGCACTCAACATATGACCGGCAATGATGGTATGTTCACCACCATAGAGAACCCCGATAATCATGAACAAGTCACCTTTGGTGACAACTCAAAGGGGAAGGTAATTGGTTTAGGTAAAATTGCTATTTCGCATGATTTGTCCATTTCTAATGTACTATATGTTAAGTCACTTAGTTTCAATCTACTTTCCATTGCACAACTATGTGATCTTGGACTAACGTGCACCTTTGACAAGAATGGTGTTGTAGTAACTAGTGAATCAAGCAAAGAACTAATCTTCAAAGGATTTCGGCATGGACATCTTTACTTGGTGGACTTCTCCAACAAGGATGCTAGCTTGACCACTTGTCTTTTCACTAAGACAAGCTTGGGTTGGCTATGGCATTGACGCATTGCTCACATTGGGATGAGCAAGCTTAAGAAGTCATTCAAGCTTGGGATGGTGACCGGCGTGAAGGATGTCACGTTTGAGAAGAACAAGCTTTGTAGTGCTTGTCAAGCCGGGAAGCAAGTTGCTTCACACCACCCAATGAAGACAATGGTGTCAACCTCCAAGCCGCTTGAACTACTCCACATGGACCTCTTCGGACCATCCACATATCAAAGTCTTGGCGGTAATTTCTATTGTCTTGTTATTGTTGATGACTATTCTAGATATGCTTGGACCTTGTTTCTAGGTGACAAGGGTGAAACTCCGGAAATCTTCAAGACCTTCGCTAAATGTGCTCAAAGGGAATTTCAACTTCCCATCATCAAGGTCCGGAGTGACAACGGCACCGAGTTCAAAAACTACAACATTGGGGAGTGGTGTGATCGTGAAGGCGTGAAGCATGAGTTTTCGGCCACATACACCCCTCAACAAAACGGTGTCGTTGAAAGGAAGAACAAGACTCTCATCACCCTTGCTAGAGCAATGCTTGATGACTATGGCACGTCGGAGAAGTTTTGGGCCGAAGCAATCAACACGGCGTGTCATGCCGCAAATAGGGTCTATCTTCACCGACTACTCCGAAAGACCCCATATGAGCTCCTCATTGGGAGAAAGCCCAACATCTCCTACTTTAGAGTCTTTGGATGCAAATGCTACATCTACCGCAAGAAAAGGCTCGGTAAGTTTGAAAGAAGATGTGATGTTGGTATTTTTCTTGGTTATGCATCAAACTCAAAAGCATATCGAGTATTCAACCAAACCTCCGGTCTAATTGAAGAAAGTTGTGATGTTGAGTTTGATGAGACTAATGGCTCCCAAGAGGAGAGTTTTGGTCATGATGAAATAGATGATGAGCCTCTACGAGAAGCCATGAAAAACATGACCATTGGAGACATCAAGCCAGAAATTGAAGAGGGCCATGATCAAGGGGGAGCCTCAAGTTCCAACAACAACACCTCCATGGCGCCTCAAGTAGACGAAGAAGAGAAAGATGATCCATTGCCAATGCAAGATTCACAAGCCACACAACACCAACAACAAGAAGAAGTCCAAGATCAAGTCCAACCACAAGACGGGCAAGATGCTTCACCACCGCCAAGTGTACCACAATCACTTATGAGGCATGGACGCATCTCCAAGGCGCATCCGATTGATCAAATCATCGGAAGTCCGTCACGGGGAGTAAGTACTCGTTCCCGCCATGTCGCTTCATTTTGTGAGCACTACTCTTTTGTTTCGTGTGTAGAACCCACTCATATAGAGGAAGCACTCCAAGATCCAAATTGGGTGATGGCCATGCAAGAAGAACTCAACAACTTCACCCGCAATGAAGTTTGGGTGTTGGAGGAGCGACCCAAGGACAAGAACGTCATCAGTACGAAGTGGGTATACCGGAACAAGCAAGACGAGAATGGCGTCGTGGTCCGCAACAAGGCAAGACTTGTGGCCAAGGGTTTTTCACAAGTTGAAGGACTAGACTTTGGAGAAACATTCGCTCCGGTCGCTCGGTTAGAAGCTATTCGCATACTCCTTGCCTTTGCTTCACATCACAATATAATGCTTTATCAAATGGATGTTAAAAGTGCCTTTCTCAATGGCTATATTAACGAACTTGTTTATGTTGAGCAACCTCCCGGGTTTGAAGATCCAAGGAATCCTAACCATGTGTATAGGTTACACAAGGCGCTCTACGGGCTCAAGCAAGCACCTAGGGCGTGGTATGAACGTCTAAGGGATTTCTTGGTCATGGAAGGTTTCAAGATTGGGAGGGTGGACACTACACTCTTCACCAAGGACATCGACGGGGATTTATTCATTTGTCAAATTTATGTCGATGATATCATTTTTGGCTCAACTAACAAATCTCTTAGCCATGAGTTTGGCACCATGATGTCTAGGGAATTCGAGATGTCAATGATTGGAGAGCTCAATTTCTTCCTAGGATTTCAAATCAAGCAACTTCAAGAGGGCACCTTCATCTACCAAGAGAAGTACACCAAGGACCTCTTGAAGAAATTTGAAATGGGAGATTGTAGCACAAGAAGCACTCCAATGGCGACTAATTGCCATCTCGACGCGGACATGGACGGTAAACCTATTGATCAATCTCATTACCGTTCTATGATTGGCTCACTGTTATATCTTACTGCATCTAGGCCCGATATTATGTTTAGTGTGTGCTTGTGTGCTCGTTTTCAAGCGGCACCTAAAGAATCGCACAAGAAGGCGGTCTTTAGGATACTCCGGTATCTCAAGCATACCCCAAGTGTAGGTTTGTGGTACCCCAAGAACGCTAGTTTTCATCTCTTGGGATACTCGGATTCGGACTTTGCCGGATGCCGTGTGGATCGCAAGAGTACCTCCGGTGGGTGCCACTTACTTGGGCGTTCCCTAGTATCTTGGTCGAGCAAAAAGCAAAATTCCGTGGCTTTGTCCACCGCGGAGGCGGAGTATATAGCGGCCGGTGCATGTTGTGCCCAAATTCTATATATGAAGCAAACCCTCTTGGACTTTGGAATTAAAATTGGTTGTGTGCCTCTCCTTTGTGACAATGAAAGTGCGGTTAAGATAGCTAGAAACCCCGTTCAACACTCCCGCACTAAGCACATTGATATTCGCCATCACTTCTTGCGGGATCATGAGGCTAAAGGAGACATCTCTTTGCAAGGTGTTAGATCCGAAGAACAATTGGCGGATATCTTCACAAAACCACTTGATGAGAAAACCTTTTCTAGACTTAGAAGTGAATTAAATGTGCTAGATGCATCTAACGTCATGTAAGTTGCCATGTTCATGTAAGGATGCATATCATATAGGTCTTGTCTAACTCCCAAAGAATAGGGGCAAGCTAGAAGTAGTTTTCCCTGAGGAAGCCTTTGGAAGGTTCAAACTTGGCAAGATAGATTTATTTTATGCCTTGCATGATCCCTGCCATATAAACTTGCACTCATTTAATCGCTTGCACTATAATTTGTTTGGCATTGCATACGGTAGATTGTCACAAAGGGGAACCCACCTCATGAGAAGGAGACTTGTTTGAAATGCAATATCTCAACTCATATAAGGTGGAAAGAACAAAATGTTAGGTACGTTAATGCCTAGAGGAACATGCTTCATTGAGATAGTAGTCTTCATACTCTACCTCACAAAGCATGGGCCTTACATTTTATTTGGATATTTTCCTCCTTTTTTTTCTCGGTGTTCCATTTGCGTTAAGGTCTAGCCAAGCTATTGGCATATTAGGTTTTTGAGGGGTAAGGAGTTGCCCAAAAAGTCCTAAGACATGTGTTTCCCTTTGTTTGATTGTTTGGTCAAAGGACATATATGGGATGTTGGGGTTTAGTTCTCATCGGATTATCCTATGCCTAAGTCCTTCACCCATTGGATCAATAGATGTTCAATCTTCCAGTGCCAATTCAGTCTGAATCTCAAAATGATCCGACGAGTTCATCCTGGAAAACATCGGTCCATCCGATGTTCACAAATCAGCAACCTTGATGAATTCCACCGATGCCTCTTCATCTAACGTCGATTCATCCGATGTCCTCAGTGACTCCTTGAATATCCTTACTGTGCCATTCGACCGATGCTCAAAACCCTAGACGTCGGTCCATCCGGTGTCAATTGCACTTTTCTGGAAAACCTTACTGTGGAATTCAACCGATGTTCACTCCCCTTATCATCGGACCATCCGGTGTTAAAATATCGGCTAGGGTTTGGGGTCCACTATTTAACCCGCGCGCCGCCGCCTTTTCTCTCTCTCCCCGACGCCTCGCTCTCCCGCGCCCTAAGCGCCGCCGTCTCTCGCCCACCTCGCCGCAGCCGACCGCGCCGCCACCTCCTCCGCCGCCGGTCGCCGCCGCCGCCGACCCCAGCGCTGTCGTCGTGCTCCCACCGGGCGCCGCCGCCGCACACCCAAGCCGCCTCACCTCCAAGCGCCGCACCACCGCCTCCACACTCGCGCCGCTCGTTGCACCGCCGCTCGCCCTAATCGCCGCCGCCGCACCTAGGCGCCGCCGCCGCCGTCTCCGGCCGCCGTTGCCCACAGTGCCACCGTCCTAAGCGCCGCCGCCGTTACTCCGGTGTGCCTCCCGAACTCCATCGTCGCTAAGGTTTGCTCCGTGCCGTGCGACGTCCTTCGTTTCTCTCGTCGTTCATTTTCATTGTCGCTAACCCTACCTCTCCATTTCATCTAGATGGGTCGTGACCGCAAAGGAAAGGGAAAAGCGATCGCGGAGCCCGCCGCGAAGAAGCGTAAACTTTCAAAGGATGAGAAGCAGGCTCTAATGGCCGCTCGCGCCGCCGAGGAGCGTGAGCGCGGCCGTGGGGGATCCCTGAGGATCCGCGAGGCTCGGCAGCCTCCTGTGATCGACAACTCCGACATCGAGGAGGAGCCGGTCGAGCCACTTGTCCACTGGCGCTCAGCCCGGACACGGGGAGGTCAGTCCCCGGCTGCTCCTCGTCCGAGACCGACGGCTGTCGACCGTCGTGAGGACAGGGAGGCCGAGAGGGCCATCTACGAGATGGACACGGCCGTCCGTGTCGGTGAGGGAGTCCGTCTCACGGACTACCGGAAGATGAAGGCCAAGCAGCTACGCAAGCTTCGTTGGAGCGTGCTGCTTGAGGAGTGGTTCCCACAGCCCCGAGAGACTCTTGTGGACAGTCGCTTCTGGACTATCACCCAGGCGTCTCTCTATGAGACCTACAGGCGTCGGGGGCACAAGCTTTTTCAGCACAACTACCTGGACTGGGGGCAGCTTGCAGTGGCAGCGGAGACTGAGGTCCGTCCTTTCTTTGAGAGATACAGAAGTTTGGTGCAGCTGCTGGCTTATGAGAGAAGTGCTTATGTGGAAGAGTGGGTCCGTGTCTTCTACGCGACCCTGTACATCTCAGAGGGCAGGAGGTCGATTGACTTCATGTTCAATGGTCAGCGCTACCATCTCTCGAGGCAGACTTTGGGGCAGCTTCTTGGTTTGGACCTGCACGACACCTGCGTGCACGAGAAGGTCTATGAGCAGGCAGATCCACCGAGGAGGCCACTTACTGGAGGGGTAGCACCACAGCTTGACGAGATCCGCTCTCTGTTTGGCCCCTCGTTCTCTCCGGACCAGTCGAGAGTTCCAGCTCTCCTGACCCCAGCTGCGCGCATTGTGCACCTCGCCTTGCGCCGCACGCTCCTGTCGAGGTCAGGTTACTTGGAGGGGTTCACGAGTCTGCAGCAGACCCTCCTGTTCTACATAATGAACGGGATGGATTTCGATATCGTGGACATACTCCTATGCGAGATGGAAGACGTAATCACGGATGGGATTGGCATGATGAGGCAGATGGTCTACGGGCACTGGATCAGTTACATTTGCTCTATGATGGTGCCTGAGGGACATGCAGCACAGGCCCGGCTTGCTGACGAGAGTGTGACTCGCTTTGGTCACTATCGTGCCTCTGCTCCTGGAGACCGTTGCCTTGGTCGTCCAGTTGAGCGCCAAGTCCGGGCCCGTCTGTCTGAGGAAGACTGGTCCGACCTAGAGCGGGAGGACGAGAGGCTTGCTGAGGCTGAGGCTCAGGGGGAGGACCTGCAGCATATCTGGTCTGAGAGCGACACCGACGACAGTGTCGAAGAGTACTTCCCTCCTCCCCCCTCTCCCCGGCAGCACGACGCGGAGGCTGGAGGTTCTACAGTGCCACCTCCCACTCCACCTCCCGTCACTGAGGCGCAGGTGACGCAACCATCTGAGCTGACCTCGCTCCTCCAGCAGATGGTCGAGCAGCAGCGGCTGGACAGGCTGGCCGCCGAGCAGGCCCGCGCGGAGCAGGCTGCGCGTCTTCTTGAGCTCCAGCAGCAGCAGCAGGAGATGCAGCGTCAGATCGCCCGTGAGAGGTGTGAAGACACTGATCGGCTGACGGGGCTCATCGACCAGATGCACCAGCGCACTGTGGACCAGCAGCAGCAGACGCAGCAGGCGATGATGGGGATCCTGGGGTTGATCACCAACCTCTACACCCAGACCGGGATCGCCCTTCCATCGCAGCTGCCTGGAGTAGCTCCTCCGCCTCCTATCTTGGCTCCAGCTGCTGCACCAGTGGCTCCAGTTCCCTCCACTCCGATCCCTTCGTTCAGCATGTCCCCCCTACTGGCTCCAGGTGTTGCTCAGGTGCCTACTACTCCTATCCCTTCAATCAGTATGTCACCACTTCTGGCATCCAGCGCACCGATTCACTCACCACTGCCGGCGATGATCTTGTTCCTGCAGACGCCGACGTGCGTGGTGAGCGCTCCACTTCCTCCGGCTCCACCGGCACCTCCAGTACCTGCTTCCTCTCCTCCAGCACCGGCAGCGGACCCTCCAGCTCCCGCCGCTCCGGCAGCTCCTACGACCGGCGACTCTAGCTCCGACGACAGTGGCGGTGACCAGTTCATCATCGCGCCCAGCTCTCAGGGTCTGTAGATGCTCGGATCCCTTTTTGGTGTCTTGATGCCAAAGGGGGAGAAGAGTTAGAGAGTCTGGGGGAGTCCTAGTGTTAGGGGGAGTGAGTCGAGTGTCTTATCTTAATTGTATTTGCTATTTGCTCATTTGGTGTGTAATGAACCTATTTCCATCTTTCCTAAGTTGTTAATCATTTGAACTCATTTGATGTTTATCTATGATTATGATCTCTTTGAATTCACTTGTGTCATTTATTGATGTTTAAAGCTTCAAGTATATTATCCGTATTCATTGCATATTTACTTATGGTTCATTCTCTCAAATTCATTACTATCACGCTTTGATTATTGTGTTGTCATCAATCATCAAAAAGGGGGAGATTGAAAGCATCTAGGCCCCATGAGGTACAGTTTCGGTGATTAATGACAACCATTCGATATTACTAATGAATTTGTGAATGCAAGGTCTCAATAACACTCAATCAAATGAAATCAAAATTACATTGGAGACCCATATAAAATCAACGAATGAGATCAAATCAAATCATATGAAGACAAGAAGTGAAAGCTCTAACTTGATATCACTCAATGCTTGAAGACAATCAAAACAACATTTCAAACAAGTGTCAAAGAGGTCACAAGTTCAAATTCCAAAAGAACAACTCAAAACAACTCGAAGCCAACAAGTTGAACACACCGGATCATCCGATGGTCTTTGAGTTGACTGCATCGGTCGAGTTGTGTGAACAGAAGAAGAAGACCTCAGAGCAAAGAACTCACCGGATCATCCGATGTGGGTGGCTCAGTGACATCGGTCCATCATCACAGATTGCAACACTGTTGGACCAAGTGAAGCACCGGATCATCCGATGTGCAGACTTACACACATCGGTCGATCACTCCAGTAAGCTTCAAGATCAAGCAAAATTATGGAGGAAGAGCCACCGGATCATCCGATGAGAAGACAGATCAACATCGGTCTAACAACGGTCATATCTGACACAGTGACATCAGCTAATTTGGCTTTGACCGATGTTAACTGAAGAGGAGACATCGGATCATCCGGTGTTCGCAGAGAAGTGATGTCAGCCTACTTTTCCAACGGCTATCTCGTGGAGGCTGGCTATTTATACCCCTTCAACCTGTCAAATCGACAAGACTTGAAGCCCAGACATACTCTACACATCCTAGAGCATTCAAGCAATAGAGCTACCACTTTCACATCATTTGCTCATCATTTGTACACCAAGAGATAGGCTAGAACTAGCTAGAGATAGTGCTTGGGTGCCTCCACTCTTGGTGACTGGAGTCTCTAGTGTAGTGAGAGCCATAAGGGAGTGTCCCTTAGTGTGTGCGACTTCCGGAGCTTGCCAAGAAGATTGTGGAAGCCCGGAGGATTCCAAAGTGTACAAGGCTTGAGCTCCACCTTGCCGAGGTTGGCGAACGGAGAAGAATAGTGAAGAACCCCCTTGTCTCGGTGACTTGGGAGTGGCAAAACCCTTCGGTGGGTGCCACAACGTGGATGTAGGTAGATCCTTGTGATCTTACCGAACCACGGGATAAACTCCGTGTCCCTTGAGCGTTTGCATCCCTCTCCCTTTTTTACACTTATGCAATCTTCATTCCGCAAATTTAATTTACATTGATTGCATAGTTTAATTGCATAGGGATTTGGGCTTGAGGTCGTTAATCTTAATTGCTTTAAAAAAATTGAAAGAAAGCCCAATTCACCCCCCTCTTGGGCGTTTCGATCCTTACAAAGGCAACCAACAACATGGCGGAGTATGAAGCACTCATCTGCGGGCTAAAGGTGGCACTGTCATATGGTGTCAAGCAACTGCTGGTCAAAGGAGATTCACAGCTCATCATCAAGCAGGTGAAGGGTGAATGCTCCTGCAATAATCTCCAGCTAGCTGCTTACCTCCTTGAAGTCCAGAGGCTTCAAAAGGACTTTGAAGTCCTAGACCTCCACCATGTTCAGCGTGCCCACAACACTGAAGCTGACGAACTCTCGACCAAAGCGTCAACCGGAGCTCCGGCTCCTGATGGAATATTTGTCCAGAGGTTGTCAAAACCCACAGTTCAGCCTGCCGAACTGAACGAAGGGGGCGAGATCAGCATCCCGAAGCTGACGGTCCCGATGGCCCTGTTGCCGTGGCAGCCATCAAGGGTCGTAGGTGCTGCCGGAAGCTCCGAGCAACCCAGCACGCAAGACTCAAATGCTCAAGGCAGTTCCGATGCATGGATCTCGGAGATCCGGAACTACTTGAAAGACAACATCCTTCCTGACGATGATGTATCCGCTGACCGGGTAGTCAGATTGGCTAAAAGATACACACTGGTAGAAGGGGATCTCTACCGGCGGGGTGCCAACGGCATCCTAATGCGG
This sequence comes from Tuctoria greenei, assembly GCA_036927565.1. NCBI lineage: Eukaryota > Viridiplantae > Streptophyta > Magnoliopsida > Poales > Poaceae > Tuctoria > Tuctoria greenei. Next base: position 8,064,507 of record JAYESD010000008.1, read on the forward strand.
TGCATCACAAGGGAAGAAGGTTGCGAGCTTCTCACAGAAATCCATGGAGGCGAGTGTGGGAACCACGCATCTTCCCGCACGCTGGTCGGAAAAGCCTTTCGGCATGGCTTCTACTGGCCTACAGCGCTCCAGGATGCAACTGAGCTGGTGAAGAAATGCGAAGCGTGCCAATTTCATGCAAAGCAAATTCATACACCTGCTCAACCCTTACAAATGATACCTCCTACATGGCCCTTTGTTGTGTGGGGGATGGACATCTTGGGACCCTTCCCAAGAGCCGTCGGAGGTTACAAGTTCCTGTACGTCGCCATCGACAAGTTCACCAAGTGGCCGGAAGCAACTCTAGTTGTGACGATCAACAAACAATCTTCTATCATCTTTCTGCAATCCATTGTAAGCAGATTCGGAGTCCCCAACAAGATCATCACTGATAATGGGACTCAATTCACAAGCTCCACATTCCAAGGGTATTGCAAAGACCTCGGCATACAGGTTTGCTACGCTTCCGTAGCTCATCCCGCCAGCAATGGCCAAGCTGAGAGAGCAAATGCAGAAATCCTTAAAGGACTCAAAACGCGCACATATGAGCATTTGAAAAAGCACGGAGCCAATTGGATCGAAGAGCTTCCGCCCACTCTATGGGCCAACAGGACTTCTCCAAACCGGTCAACCGGAGAAACACCCTTCTTTCTGGTGTACGGAGCCGAAGCAATCCTTCCTCCGAAAATCACCTTGGGTTCGCTCCGGGTCCGGACCTTCGATGAAGCCGTGCAGGAATAGCTCCGGCGTGAAGACCTAGACCTCCTCGAGGAGGGAAGGTGCCAAGCAGCTGTTCGGAATGCCCGATATCGCCAAGCTCTACGGCGTTATCACCAGCGACATGTACACAACCGACAGCTCCCTCACCTCTTCAACCACCGGCTCTGTGACCGGCGCTCCAACAACAACCGGCTCAGTGACCGGTGCTTCGAAGGTAACCGGCTCCACTGCCGGAAATACCTCAACTTCCGGCTCGCATGCCGGAGCTCCAGTCACCTCCGGTTCAATCGCCGGGGCTTCAACGAGTTCTGGCTCCGAGGCCGGGACTACTACTTCTTCCGGCTCTGCAGCCGGAGCTTCCATTACTGCAGCACTAGGATCCGGAGCTTCAACCTCCAAGACAAGTTCCGCTGGCGTGTCTTCACTGCCGTGGTCCGGCGCTACCACGGGAAGTTCTGGGGACGAGTCGAGGTTCATGACCACGACAGCCGGCGCCGGAGCTGTCGCAACCTCAGCCACCACCTGGGGCGGAACTGGAACAGGGGCAGAAGCTCCCACGGCCTCAGAAATCGTGGCCGAGGGTGGAGCTTTACTCCCCTTCTTAGGGACGCTGCAGAGGATGGATAAAGAGAATTAACAAACAATCGCTACAACTAAAAAGTTAACCAGGGTAAACATCAGAAATTACCTTGGAAGGCTCCCGCACCAGCTTGCGCGGAACCTTTTTCCCGGACGTTTCGGGCTGGCCATAGTCGGCGTAGGAGCTCTAGGAGGCCCCCCCAGAACTCGCCACAGCCACGGGAGATTCCTGGGTCGAGGCTCTCCTCGATCGGGAGGAACCCCTGGACCTGGAGGCTCCAACCGCCCCGGGGGCCGGAGTCGTACACCCGGAGCTGGCACCACCGAAGGGCTCTACCACGGAGACAGACGCGCTCCGGGAGGATCCCACTGCAGGAACAGTCTCGTTCCGGGAGGACCCCACCACGGGGACAGTCGCCACGGCAGCAGAAGATCTTCCCCCCTGGGGAGAAGGAGCCAAGGTGGAAGCAGCGGGCATGACGGACCTTCCGTCGGCATGCCGTAGCTTCCTCTTCCGACTCTCCGGCTCCTCCGCTAGCTCCTTGCCCTTGCCGATGACTTCAACCCTCGGCTGTGGAGCGGGGACCGAGCCATCTTCGGGCACCCCAGGGATTGCCACCCGGGTGGTTGGTCTTCTCTCGACGACACCAAGGTCGTCAAGCGCAGGCATCTTCCGCCGGAGCTCTCTGCTGAACTTCACTTCCACGTTCAGAGGGAGAAAGGCCGGCGGCGGAGTCAAGTAATATCCGTCGACGCCGATGCCGTGCTGGAATTTCTTGAGGTGGAACTCCAAGGTCTTCCCCACCATGTTGGACTTCAACCCGGTCTCAACCCGGTCCTCGTCCATCACGCTGTTGAGGGCCCAGGCGAGCTTCTCCCTCCTCTTCAGCGGCGCCCACCTGTTGGTCAGGAAGTTGCAGAACACCGCCTGGGGAGTCAATCCTCCCTCCACACATCGGCGGATCCTGGTCAGGACAGGGTCGAAAACTTCCGCCAGCACCGGAACTTCACTCCATATCGACGTGTCGATGCCGAGCAGACTGTCTGGCAGTTCCAACCGCTCATGCTCCTCCACCCTGACGACTATCCAATCTTTCTTCCAGTCATCCCACTTCCCGGAAGGGAACGACCGGAGGTACTTGAATGGGCACTTCTTGCGCTTCACGAAGTAGTAGAAGCCAATGTACTCATTGCTCCGGCCGGTGGTGTGAACGGTGAAGAAGGTCCGGAAGAGCTCGACGCAGGGGGGGATGCCCACCCACATCTCGCAGAAGTGGACAAAGATGGACACGAGGAGAATGGAGTGAGGGCCAAGGTGGTATAGCTGCAGACCATAGAAGTCTAGCAGCATCAAGAAGAAAGGAGAAAACGGTGGGATCAGCCCCACCATGGCGTACGAAGAAAAGTACACCATCTCGCCAGCGCGCTCCTTCTCAAAGGGGAGTTCTCCGCCGGCATGGACCGAGCGGCTGAAGAAGTCCGAGGACCACCCCATAAGGGCCCAGACCTTCTTCAAATTGTTGTCGGTCTTCAGGCGACTCTCGCGCAGACCCAACTCCATCGCAGCACAGCTAGGCAAGAGAAGAGGAGCAAAGTACGAGTCGGGAGTTTGAGTGCAAGATCAGATGGGAGGCGTAAGGAACTCCCGATGGTGCGCGCTTTCCTTCTTAAGTAAGCCCTCACAACGCTTGGATGGAAACTGCAGGGGAGTCGAAAATACTACTCAAGAGTTCAACCCAGCCGATGACAAGAGGGCCCGGGACCATCCCGACGATCAAGTCGAGGTTCTCACCCAGGCGAACGGTTGTCATCACGAGGCGGGAAACCCAAAGGCGGCGGCCTGACAAGGCGCGCGGAACCGATACAGTTTTCGTATCGGGAACCGGCGACCTTCAATTGCGTGAGATCCGCACGTCAAAGATCTTATCTGCCGCCTGAGGCGCGCCACGCGTCGGGATTTAACTGTAAAATCCTGCCAACGGCACCTCCGAAGACCCTTGAAGACCCAGTTCAAGAGTCGCAAAGATGGACCCACCTCCGATGGAACGACTTCACCCAGTGACCTTCCTCGGAGGTAGGTCCAGGGGGCCACTGTCGGTACCCTAAAACTATACACCCCCTGAGATTACAAAGATCTCAGGGGAAGGACGACTACTTGAATTGAAGACCCGCGGAGGCCCACTTGTCAGACATGACCGGACCTGCTTCTCCAACATGGTTAATCCCTAGGTCACCACGTGTACTGCCGAACCGGAGCTACCGCCCACAAGGGGGAGGCTCCGAACCAAGTACCGAAATGGCACCTCCGGACCTAACCCCTGACCGAGAGAAGCTCCGGACCTGACACGTGTCAGGTAGCCCCAGAGCTTCTTGCTTCCCACAGTAAGCTCCGGAGCAGCCACGTGTCCAAACGTCGGAGCTGTCAGCCTCTAACCTCCGGAAGACCTTGTAACGGCTCCAGATCTTCAAAGGAGAGCCAAGGACTTCAAGACCTGTTTAAATGTCATTAATGCCATATTAATGACACTTAAACGGACGATCTTAACACCTGTAACGGCACTGTTGGAGCCCGTTACAGGATCATTAACAACAATTAATCGTGTATCAATTCTGGTAACCGCCGGGGCCACATGTCGGGCCAGGCCAGCTTGTAACGGCCTGTCTTTGCACTATAAAAGGACAGGCCGTCGATACAGACAGGGGGAGAGATCATACGGGACAATCTAATACAACACCAACACACCCGTGGAGTAGGGTATTACGCTCAGGCGGCCCGAACCACGTAAATTCTAGTGTCTCCTGTGTTAAACCGCAATTCACCTTCTTGAGTCTCCGCGCGCCCACACCGAACTACGAACTCCTTCAACACTTTAGCAGTGTCAGGAGATCTGCCGACTCCAACAGTCGACAGGAATGTTTCCCTAGATTTCCATAATATTTCTTGTTGCTCTGTCGGGTAGATGTTAGGGTATTATGTGGGTGGTTACAACTGCTTAGCCATGTTGTCATAGTTGGAGGGAGTAACTTTAATTACAATTGCTAATCTGTCTACTCTACTATTATCTGCATTACTGTGGTTCTGGTGGTGGGATGTAGTTGATAGAAATCTAGACAGGCAGGATTGAGTGGTGGGTGCAGTACGCACGAGACTCGGGTTCATTGTGTTGGTGCCTGTTCTAGATTCTAAGGACCGGTTCTTGGTGACATTGCGACCAAGTATTACCGTGCCACCACATGACGGTATGGAACGGCTTAGCCAATTAATTAGGAGATCTTTCAATGAGTATGGGCAATGGATTGGTGCGGGGAACGAGTTCAGTGTTACCTGCTCTGGGATCCGCATGGCTCAAGAGGGGGCTGCCACGTTGGAGGGTGTACTCCAGTATGTCGGGGTAGGCGAAACCTTAGAGTGCTCGTACTTGTCGGGAGACCCTTTGTAAAGGCTCTGTATTGACCTTCTGGCCACACACCTTAGGCAGTGTGAAGTGTGACTGATTCTCACCGGCATAAAGAAGGTTCTTAGTCCACCTGGAGACAGGGGATGAAATCACAACATGTGGGTAAAGTGGTACAAACTCTGCAGAGTATAAATCTATCTAGATAGTCGGGCTCACGGTCACGAGCGTGCCTGGTAGTACTACCTTGATTAGATGGGACTGGTTGGTTGGTTGGCAGTCGGGTGGGTAACCCGACGAGTTTGGTCCCGGGTGGGGTAACCCGGTGAGTTGGCATCCAGGTGGGTAACCTGGATGGAGGTGAGTCAGGTGGGTGTAACCTGGCGGTTTATATTATTATTTATATATATGAGTCATTCACCTAGTAAGTAGGATGCTAAGGTCAACATAGGAAATTAAGGATGCATAGAGGCTTAACCCGTGTCAGCCTTTACTCATTGAATAACCCGCATGTCATAACTTCCACACTTGCGGAGTACATTAGGTACTCATCCTTGCTTCTTTCCTTTTCTTTTTGTACATATTATGCTGCTCAGGTAAAAGATGATTCAAGCGAAGATGAAGTCTAGAAGGTCGCGTTGCTGCCAGTCGATTTGCCTGTGGCGTGCCCTGCTTGTTTATCTCTTTCGCGGTTGTTCGTAACTGTTTTAAGGTAATAATTGTTGTTTTATTCGATATAGAACTGTTTACCATATTTTGTCGTGCATGTATGATCAAACTGATCCTGATATACATGCAGGTTTGCCCTGTTTTACATTGTGTAAAATGGGGTGTGACAGAAATGACAGTGGTTGCAAGGATCAACCATATAAATCTGCTCAGAATTTGGGGATTTTGCTCAGAAGGCAAAAACAATCTACTGGTATATGAGTAGGAGAACGAATCATTGGACACGCACTTATTTAGTACCACTGACAGAGATATATCACTTGGATGGAACAAGAAGTTCATTATGATGACTTTTTCTTTATGACAGATATATCTGTCATTTTCTTTATATATCACTTGGTCGTGCGGCCATGCTTGGCCTCTGCTTCTGCTCGCTCACGTGGGTGCTTCTCTGCCGCACCGCCCTGGTCCACGTGCCTGTGAAACGTCGATGCCCAGATCCGCGTGCTTGTGGTGCCTGGAAGCTTCAACCTGGCTTGTGTGTTGCCGTGTTGGCCTTGCCTTGGAGTTTTGGCTGCCGCCATTAGGTGGCCTCATTGCCTGCTGCAGGTTTAGCCCGTGAGTTCAGAGCTGGCCACCATCCGGTCTCCTCAATTAAAATAATGCTGTTTGTGTAAAAAAAATGGCATCGTCGCTTGTCTTTGAATTTGAGATGGAATTGACGTTTTTTTGGTATCTTCGTTTTGGCTGTCTGTGACGTCTTAATCAATTGTTGATTCACAAGCTTCGTCTCTGCCTGGTAAAAAAAAACTTGTTGCCTGCGCCGCTTTTTTTTCGCTTTCCTCGTCCTCTGCCACTGCTTATTTTGCGCTCTCGCCATCGTCTGTCATCTTCTTTGTGATGACTTTTTCTTCTTCGGCCGAGATTTTTGTTGTGCGGTGTCTGGTGCTTTTCAATGGCATCGATTACCGCGACTGGTTCCTCGTATGCGTATATGCGGTTATGACTTTGGGAGTTGTTCATGGAAGATCTCTGATTGATACTGGTTGTGTCATGATTCACATCATGTTTGAGACCCTTTGACTGACTTCGTCTTTGTTCCGCTGCGTCTGCTAGTTCTGTCGGCTCCAATTTTACTGGTTCATCTACTTCAACATTTGCTCAATGACACACTATTTGGATCATCTTTGTCGCTTTTAACATGTTTTTATCTCTTCAAACTCAATGTTTGTGACATACCTTGAGTTGAGGGGGTGTTAGGGATATAATAGTAATATTATATTAGATGATGTATTAAAGACTTATTTGCATATTTGTCATCCTTGTACATCTATTTATAGAGGTTTTCAGCCTTCACAATAATACAAGATCCAATATTCATAACACATTCAATCCAACAATATTTGTCATTTAGAATAAGAATTTTAATTCAAAATGAACTAGAATCCTTATACTAAAGTGATAAGTATTGTGGAACGGACGGAGTATGTTGCTTCTTCCTCGTCTCTTCTTCCCCACCTCTCCTATGTTCCTCCTGTTCTTCTTCCCCCCCCCCCCCCCCCCCCCCCCCCCACCCCAAATTCCCCAATCAATTCTTCCCTATATTGTTACACGAACACTTGTACCAGAAAGAAATTAATATTATGCGAGTTTATGGACGCCCGGTGAGTGTTCGCCGGAACTCCGCACAGAAATCAGCGATCGCAGCAGCGCGAAAGAAGCAGCAGAGACGATAGAGAGGGGTTACCTGCGGACACGTAGCGGAGACGCGCGGACTGAGGAGGCCGGAGCGCGGCGTCGGGAGGGATTCATGGAGTAAACGGGGCAGGAGGAGGCGGCAGTGGTGGCTCATGCCGTCTTGCGGGACTGTGGGCTTTCGAACCGATCGGCCGTTCATCAGGAAAAAGAGGGAAACAAAAACGTGGGGCAGCGGTCGCGCTAGTGCCGGAGGCCCATGGGCTCATTTGGTCTGCCTGGTTACGTAGTGTACAAAAGAGAAGGCGAGAAGCGTGCCAAACAGGGCCTCACTCAGCTGTCGTGGCTAGTAGCTAGGAGAGGCCGGGTCAACGTCTGTACTGTTATGCGGCCCCCTCCGGTCGTTGTTTTGGAGGCCTCGGTCAATGCATGGTCCTTGGGGTCGTTGTTTAGAAGGAAAGGTTGACCTCTGTTTCAGCAGCCTCGACGCGACCGGGGCCGACGACGCTCGGAAGAGTTTCCGAAGGCGTTCAAATATCCACGCGGTTCCACTCCACTGCTAGGAGACTGTGACTGTGACCTGTTCAACAACGGTTTTCACGGTCACGGGCTTCTGCCTGTTTGGCACGTACGGTCTCGGCACAAGGCCCGTATTTTCTTGTGGTTGTTTGCAAAGCGTCACCTTCGATCATGGGTAAATACCCATACCCTGTCATCGCCTAATCAAATCTTCGGGTTCCACATATAAAACATTATTGCACGTAATCACCTCGGTACTCCGTGATCGAGCAGTGCGTTGCGTCCATCCAAAACGAGAACCAGTGAGCGACGGGTCGAGGACTGGACCAGAGGCTACGTACTACTGACCATGACCACACGTTCACACACGCCTAACTATTGGATAACTCCAAGTCCCTTGTCTGTCTAGTACTACCGGTATCAGTTTATATACCTGTACCCGTTCTGCCTTCTGTTGATACGTCCTGTGTGCTGTGTGCGTGGCCATACTTTTGCTCATTTCACGCCTTGCTAACACAACACCCGCTTACTTCGAGTACCCAACGTGAAACGATCGCGATGGCCAGATCCACCTGTCTCCTGATTATTTCTCTGCTTCCTCTGCTGCTGCGTTCCTCAGCATCGACGCCGCCGGTTCAGCACACGCTGGGCACCGGCGCGTCACTGGCGGTGGAAGACCACGCGCGGGCCTTCCTGACGTCCCCCGACGCCACCTTCTCCTGCGGCTTCCTGCAGGCCGGGGAGAACGCCTTCTCGTTCTCCGTCTGGTACACCGGCGCCGTGGACAAGACCGCCGTCTGGACGGCTAGCCCCACCAGCACCCCCGTGAACGGCCGGGCATCCAGGGTCTCGTTCCGCCGCGACGGCGACCTGGTCCTCGACGACGCCAACGGGACGACGGTGTGGGAGAGCAAGACGAGGGGCAGGGACCTGACCGTCTCCCTCCTCGACACCGGAAACCTCGTCGTCACGGACCCGTCCACCGGCCGCGCCGTGTGGCAGAGCTTCGACTGGCCGACGGACACGCTGGTCCCGACGCAGCCGCTGACCAAGGACACCAAGCTGGTCGCGGGATACTACCGCCTTTACTACGACAACGACAACGTGCTGAGGCTCCTGTACGACGGTCCGGCGACGTCCAGCATCTACTGGCCCAATCCGGACAACGACGCGTTCAAGAACGGCCGGACCACTTACAACAGTTCGAGGATCGCCGTTCTCGACGACGCCGGCGTGTTCCTGTCAAGTGACAACCTGCGACTCACGGCTTCCGACCTCGGTCGACCGGGCGTCAAGAGAAGGCTCACCATCGATCTCGACGGCAACGTGAGGATCTACAGCCTGAACGCGTCAACCGGACGCTGGACGGTGACATGGGCGGTGCTGGCGCAGCCGTGCTCCGCGCACGGGCTGTGCGGCGAGAACGCGGTCTGCGAGTACCAGCCGACACTCAGATGCTCGTGCGCGCCCGGGCACGAGATGGTCGACCACCGGGACTGGGCAAAAGGCTGCAAACCCATGTTCGACGACGTCGCCAACTGTAGCCGAGGAGCGCCGAAGCAACGGTTCAAGTTCGTGAGAATGCCGCACACCGACTTCTATGGCTACGACCTGGGGTACAACAGATCCGTCACGTTCGAGTACTGCAAGAAGATCTGCCTGGACACGCGCTTGTGCTCAGCCTTCTCCTACAGGATTGATGGGCAAGGCCTCTGCTTCCCGAAATTCGTGCTGTTCAACGGGTTCAGGTCTTCGGGGTTCGCCGGCAACATGTACATCAAAGTTCCATTTGATTTCCATGCCTCGGCGCCGCCGGTGGTCGCCGAACGGAGCACCGCCACCGGCCTCGCCTGCGATCCTAATGACGCGCCGCGGATCGTCCCAGCTGGATCGCCAGACACGTTCGCGTCACCCGGAAACGGCACGAAATGGCCCTACTTTTTCGCGTTCGCCGCGATACTCGGAGTGCTCGATCTTCTGTTCATCGTGACGGGCTGGTGGTTCCTCTCCAGCAAGCAGAGCATACCCGAGTCACTGGAGGCGGGCTACAGGATGGTCACGGGCCAGTTCAGGAGGTTCACGTACAGGGAGCTCAAGGACGCGACGGGGGGCTTCCAGGAAGAGCTCGGCCGCGGCGGCTCCGGCGTCGTGTACCGCGGCGTTCTCGACGGAGGAAGAAGGTGGTGGCGGTGAAGAAGCTGACGAACGTGTCGCAGGGCGACGAGGAGTTCTGGGCGGAGATGACGGTGATCGGGCGGATCAACCACATGAACCTGGTCAGGATCTGGGGGTTCTGCTCCGAGGGGAAGCACAAGCTGCTGGTGTACGAGTACGTGGAGAACGAGTCCCTGGACCGGCACCTCTTCGGCACGGACGACCACAGGCCGTCGACGCTGCCGTGGCGCGAGCGGTACAGGATCGCGCTGGGCACGGCCAGGGGCCTGGCTTACCTCCACCACGAGTGCCTCGAGTGGGTCATACACTGCGACGTGAAGCCGGAGAACATCCTGCTGACGCGGGAGTTCGACGCCAAGATCGCCGACTTCGGGCTGGCCAAGCTGTCCAGGAGGGACGGCGGCGGCGGCGCCGGCGTGCAGCTGTCGCACATGAGAGGGACGACGGGGTACATGGCGCCGGAGTGGGCGCTGAACCTGCCGATCAACGCCAAGGTCGACGTGTACAGCTACGGCGTGGTGCTGCTGGAGATGGTGATCGGGAGCAGGGTCTCGGACCAGGCGACGGCGGACGGGGAGCCGCTGGAGATGCAGCAGATCTCTAAGGCGCTGAGGCAGCTCGTGGATACCGGGGACGTCACGCCACTGGTCGACGGCAGACTGGAGGGGCAGTTCAATCCCCGACAGGCCTTGGAAATGGTGAGGGTCTCCTTGTCGTGCTTGGAGGAGAGGGGACGCAGGCCGACGATGGACGACATCGCCAAGGCTCTCACCGCGCGGGACGACGAGGATGAGCACCCTGCCTACAGGTCGTAGTGGTGACCGCCGGCCGGCAAAATGGCAAACGAAGATGAGTTCCACCCTTTTTTCCCCATAGTGTTTAGCAAGTAGTTATCGGCAGCCTACGCTGCCAACAAGTGTACCCAGACATTGTGATCTCCAGTTGTGTTGTTCCCGTTTAATCCCTCTTAATAAAAGTGACAGCACGCCTGCCATTATTTGCTTAAAAATGAATAAACATTACTGCAATTTTGCACTTGCCGTCAGCCCGTCACGGGCTCACGGCGTCACCATGTCCATGCGCTCGGCAGACGGATCGTCGGAACAAAAGGCCCAACCTCGCGATGGTGCGAGCCCAGCAACACACACGTCCACTCCAGGCTCTCGCCCACCGCGCCGCTTCAGGCTGCACGCAGCGAAAGGTGCCTCGGGGCACCACCGCCCACCGGCACCAGCCAGCACCTCCGCCCGGCCGCCAGCCCGCCGCACCTTGGGCGTACCCTGCGCGCATGCCTCGCAGGTAACTCTCTCGCCCATCTCCCATCTCCCATCTCCCACTGCCCACTGCCCACTGCCCACTGCCCACCACTGCTGCTAGTACGCCCCGTGCCACAGAGGAATTTTACCGAACACCCTGTGCGCGTTTCGCTCATTTCCACACTCCCACCCTGTGTGCTCTTAGAACTGCGCTAGATGTTTCGTTCGTTTCCACTACTGTGGCTGCTGCTTCATAGTGCTTTATGAGTAATGGACGGTCGGGAGCAGTTTTATGATGATATAATACTTGGAAATTCCTCCATTAACAGTTAACTGAACTGAAAGTTTTTTTTAGAGTTCTAGGGGGATCCATCCACCTGTCCATACTGCATTGCGAAACTGGACTGAAACGAGACCGAAAGTGTAGTCTTGTCAGCAGAACACTAGGTAGATAAGTTTGTAGTGTAATCGCGAAGGGGCTCATGGCGCACTGGCAAACTGGCTGGCGAGCTCCTGCCTAGGTTTTCATCCCTAGGTGTTGCATCCCAGGTGCCGAATTGTATGCCTGTCTAGTTACAGCTGGGCCTCACACCGCCTTTGTTGCCCGGGCTGGAGTGCCCCTGTCACGGTTCAGGCCTTGATGGACCCTTCTTAATTTTTTTTTCGAAAAGGCCGAATACGGCGTTCATTTATAAGGAGAATAGAAATACATACATAATGTTCGGGAAGAGATTACACTGACTAGGCATGAGTTTTGCCAAGCTGACACAACAATGGAAGCCGACACAACATGCAGTGGCGCTAACTACGGGAACAACAGTGAGTTGAGCTCTTTAAAGACGTCGGAGGTAAAATTGGCGCCAAGATCGCCGAGATGTGCTTGGCACCCGCGAAGCTCCAGAGTGTGCACTCATTCTTGATGTGCGAAACTACCTCCTGTACTGATCCTTCCTCAGCCCTGAAGATGCGAGCATTGCGCTCCTTCCAGATGGTCCAGAGAGCGGCAATGACGATCGCGGAAATCCCTTTAGTGCGATCAGAACGAGACTTCCCCACAACTGTCCGGTACGAGTCTGTAAGTGAATTTACCTGAGGCCAGCTTGAGGGAAGTAGGGATCGGTCTCGAAGCCATGAACCTAGGTCTCGAACCCTTCTTAATATTATCAGGGGAGACATTGGCGTGCCCCTGATTGATTTTTTTAATTATCTGGATATTTAAGCTGTAACATATTTTCTTCTGAAGATAAAAAAGGAACAAATGATGGTTTTTTTGGCTAGTGAGTTTGCCTGTCAATGCTGGGGCACAATCTTTGGAGGCTTAATTCGTGAAAGTTTTCAGGTAGTAGTACTCTGAGTTGTGAGTCCTTCCCTCTCGCTCGTGAAATCAAGATACGTGGCCTCTCAAAAGATTGTGAAAGAGAGTTTTTAAAGGTGGACTGAAAATTTAACTATGGATACTATTCAGTATCTATATTATGGAATTGAAACCCATAAAGGTTGATTAAATGACCCTTGGGGCTCGTAAACAAACTAACATTTTGACAATTTGATGTGAGGATGCATAATACAGTGATGATATATTGATATTAATTATTACCAACAAGAATAAAGTGAAAAAATACTGCAGCTGTGTCCACTATCCACCAATTTATTGCAGTAGATGAAACAATTAATGTACATTTTTCCTGAGAAGAACTCGTACAATAAAGGGGGTTGACTTACTTTCTCGCAACAGTTTTTCCTTTTGCAAGTTGAAACATCCAATATTATTGCTTATGCAGATCACCATGAGTAGGCTGGATGATTATCTTGGTCATCACATGCCAAGAGAGATTTTACAATTTCATCCATCGTAGGCCTTCTGTTTCTTTCTTCAAGACAAGCTATTCCTACTGTCAACATTACTGTTGCTTGTTCAGGATTGAAATGACCTTGCAGTCTATTATCAACAATATCACTGACTTCTCCACTCTCCAGGAACTGTTTCAAAACCTGCACAAACTGTCTTAACTCGATTTCCTTCCCATCCACTATTATCCCACTTGAGATCCTACTCCCTGTCACAATCTCTAGAAGGACGACACCATAACTGTAGACATCAACTTTTACATCGATAGGCAAGTTTAACGCCCACTCTGGTGCCATGTAGCCCAGTGTTCCTCTCATGTGGGTGAGGCTTAAACTGGAACTGCCTCTCTTTGAGAGTTTGGCTAGTCCAAAGTCTGCTATTTTAGCTTCAAAATCTCGGGTCAGGAGTATGTTCTCTGGCTTTACATCACAATGGATAACCCACTCAAGGCACTCATGATGGAGGTAGGCCAAGCCTCTTGCTGTCCCCAATGCTATTTTAAATCGCTGGCTCCATGCAATGAGTCTCTCACTACTCACATTGCCAAATAGATACCTGTCCAGTGATTCATTCTCCACATACTCATAAACCAGTAATTTGTGTTGTTCCTCAGAGCAAAACCCCCACATCCGTACTAAATTCATGTGGTTAATCCTTCCAATTATACTCATTTCTGCCCATAATTCCTCCTCGCTGTGTGAGAAGTTTGTCAGCTTCTTCACTGCCACTACCCGCTTATCTTCAAGTACCCCTCTGTAAACTATTCCAGAGCCCCCTCTTCCTATCTCTTCCTTGAACTTTCCAGTTGCTTCCCTTAGCTCTCGGTACATGAACATCCTGAATTGGCTTGTTACCATCTTGTAGCCTGCCTCCACTGACTTCGGTATGTTTTGCTTGGAAAGAAACCACCAGCTTGTACCAGTAAAGATCATTACCAATGCTCCCAATATTGCTGCAAATACATAATAAATTGTCCAGTTTTTGTCTGAATTGTTCATTCCATACATACTTGCAGATCCTTCAATAATCTCAGGAATATCTGGGTTGCATGTTAGATCAGAATTTCTTGAGACTAAGGATGGTGATATGCCCATATTCTTGGGTAGTTTTAAATAGCTGTTACCAGGAAAGTTTGGGGATCTGTAGCCATTGAAGAGTACAGATTTGGTGTAGCAAACTGCAGACCCCTCCCTGTACGCCAAAGCGGAGCAGGAGCAGGTATCCAAGCAAATCTTCTTGCATTCTTCAAGTGTGACTGATGTATTGTAGGATAGATCAAAGCCATAAAAGTCAGTTTCAGGGAGCTTGATGAACTCAAATTCTTCTGTATTGTTGCAGATTTTGCTGAATTTCGGCCGGCAACCTTTGTTCCAATTTTTTAGGTCAGTCATCTCATACCCTGGCGGACATGAGCAATGGAAGTTTGGCAAGAACTGACATATCCCATTCTGTCCACAAAGCCCATGGACATCACACATTTTTGCTATAGCCTGCCATGAGATTATCCAACTTCCACTCGACCTGTTCAAGCTGTACATTCTTAGGTTTCCATCAGAATTAATTGTCAACCTTCTCTTGATTACAGTACCCCAATCAGATGACTTTACATTAAGCCCATCGCTCGAGAGGAAATAACCTTCAGCATCGAGTACTGCAGTCCTGGAGCTATTGTAATTTGTCCGCCCATTTTGCCACACGTTATAGTCTCCATTTGGCCAATAGATGCTTGATATTTCCGGTCCATCATACATGAGGCGCAGCACATTGTCATTATCGAAATAGAGGTTATAGTAACCTGAGACTAACCTTGTTCCCTTGGTGAGTTGCTGATAAGGAAGCAAGGTGTCAGTTGGTGAAGAGAAGCTTTCCCACAAGATTACACCATTTGAGTCTTTGACGACAAGATTGCCGGTGTCAAGAAGCGTAACAGTTGTGCCCTTGCCAGAGCTCGTCTTGCTGTCCCATGTCACGGTGCCATTGACATCAGTGAGGACCAAGTTGCCATTTCGGTTCAGCGAAACCTCGGAGCCCCGACCATTCACCGGGGCGCTGGGGTTTGCAGACCACACGACATGCTTGTCCACGGCGTTGGTGAACCAGATAGAAAAGGAGAACGCGTTCCTCCCAACTTCATAGAAGCCGCAGGAGAAATCAGCACTTGGCGAGGTAAGGAAGTTTTGCTTGTACTCTTCCACCAATAAGCTTGAGCCAATGTTTGCCGTTGAACTGGATGAAGCATATGAGCATGGGAGAAGAACGGTGAGCAGTGGAAGAATGATTAGACAGAGGGAGGCGGCCATTTTTTGGTGGTGCAAGGGGCATGCTATGGCGCTTCCTCATGTGATGTTCAGCCTCATCAGTTGTTATAGTTGTGTAGTCCTGGTTTATTATCAGTTGTTATACTACCTCCGGCCCAAAATAATTGTCGCCCGGACAGAAATTGGCAGTGCATCTTTAGTTCATTTTGTTGTCCGAAGCGACAAACATTTTGAACTGGAGGTAGTAGTTGTGTAGTCCTGGTTTATTAATCCCACCTGCCGCCAAGGTGCGCTTTCATGGAGTCAATTTCAACCCACGCGCAGCTGCTTGCTTCTACGCTTAAAGCAGGAACAGGTTGGGTATTTCTTCACGTGCATTTATCCCATCCGAGTCACCCATGGCGGCTCCGGGATGAACGTGGTAGAATTTCGGAGTTTTTTAAGTTCTTCCTTCTGAATGTTGAAGGGCTTTTTACCGACCTCTGCTGTGAACGCAATAATGTCTTCCACTATTTTTTTACAGCACAGTCAGCTCAATAAATATGTCGGCCCTGTTCTTCAATTACATATCTGGAGCACTCAAAAAGAAAGTCCATTTACTCTGTTGGTTCATTCCGTGCTCAACATCAACATCTTTTACAATAACTGCTTACTCTTTTCATTCTAAATTACTTGTTACTCTCTAGTTTAAAAAATAAATTAGAGAGTAACAACTAATTTGAGATATTTGAGATAAAGAGTATTTGTTTTCTAATATCCTTTTCAGGAACATGAAAATTTATTGGCTACTCTGGGCCAGGACCGTCCTATCGTGTATTCCATGTCATCATTTCGTAGGCTGCATTGGATATTGATATCCAGTTGCGTGGGCAGGTGGACAGTTAGCCGCCTCCCTGTTGCTGCCGTTATGGTGATATCCATGTTCATTCCATGGACTTCCAACCAGGCAACTTCGCATATCATGGTTCTGTCACTGTCTTGAGATATTCATGATGATTTTTTTCTCACTTTTAAATTCTGGTTTGCAGAAGCAAATACTAAATCCTCGTTCCCCTAATTTAGTTTAATGATTGATTGGTACGGACCGGCTGCCGGCACGTGTATATTCTGCGCGCAATCCGTTTTGGCACGGAGCCGTCTACAATCATACGCGTATGTTTTAAAATGCAAAGACATCCAGTGTCCTTTAATGCCAGGTTCAAAGAACATTAATATGTTACTCCCACCGTCTCTAAATATATAATGTTTTGTGAGCTAGTTTTAGTTCTTAAAACATCATATATTTAGGGATGAATGTCACGCCCGGTCATCGTAAAGATGAACAGACGCTAATCACATGTACGTCAGGATCAGTTGAACCGTACATGCGTTGATGAAAGTGAAATATCATTACATAGCCATGTTCAAATACATAAATAGTCTTACAGTACGACCCGAAGGTCTACAAATACACATCACAACCTATTTACATCATCTACACAGTTCACCAAGACTAAACTACAGCAGAAGGCTAATTAGATAAGAACAACTTCATCTCCACAGGCAGTCGCGCGAAGGATCACCAGCCTAGTCCAAGTCTTCAGGGTTGACGATGAAGTCTTCAGGTGCCGCTTCTTCTTCATATTCTAATGGAAAAGTAAACGCTTGAGTACATAGAGTACTCAGCAAGTGTGGGAAGAGAATAACATGATTGGCTAAAGCAAGAGAAGGCCAATTATGGCTTAAGCACTATGCTTAGAACCTAACCTTAGCTTTCAATTATTAATATCATCATTCAAGAAGTATTTAAACACATAATTAAAGATGATGAATGTAACTTGAATCATAAATAACCACCATTTCTCAACCATAAACTAATTATGAATTGGCCCCAAGCCGCTCTTGTCCGTGAGCACGGCTATCATGACAGTTTTACCAAATCTCTGCAGAGAGTGTACCCTTTCCCCACAAGCAGTGATTTCATCCCCTGTTGCCAGGTGGACTAAGTGAACCTCCCTGAATGCCCGTGGTAGCTAACCACATTACACACTTCCTTTGGTGTGAGGCCAGGAGATCACAACATGGTCTTTACAAAGGTACTCCCGACTAGTGCTAGCCCTCTAAGGTTTTCACCACTAAGGATTCCCGGAGTAACCCTCCGCCTCAGAGCCCCCTCTTGAGTCTTGCGGTTCCCAGAACAGTACCCCTGCATCATTCCCCGCATCATCCAACTACTAGCATTTCATCGGGAGAAACCTAATTAATTGACCAAGCTGCCCCATCTCAGTCTCGTGGTGGTACTATAGAGCTTAGTGCCTTCCTCCATAAACCGGTTCTTAGAATCCGGTGGTGCCAAACCCAATCCCGAGTCTCGTGCAAACTGCATCATACCAAATCTATCCAACCACCAGATTCCTATCCACTACTATTGTGTATCCACCATAATTAAAGTAATCAAATAGTTTAATATTGTCACAGTTGTAAGAAAACCCATTCCCAATGTCTAAGCATGGCTAAGCATAATTAATTACCTATCTACTTCCTAACCCACATCAGGTGACAAGGAATTATATGGAACAAGGCATGAAACATGAAATAGGACATCAATTTAATTAGCATGCATCTAACTAAAGTCCTAAAATTGGTACAAGATGGTCAAGGGCACTTGCCTTCGTCGAAGACTTGGTTGTTGGAGAAGTCTTGGTCTTGGAGATTGAAGTTGGGGTCGTAGCACGACTCTAAATATATTGCCCAAGCATGGCAAAGAGAAATAAAGGCTAAAATAAGTAAAGAGCACACAACACATGACATCAAACATACACATAGGCATAAAACTCTATACTAAAGCGTCCCTACGAGGTATTTATTATTTTACATAGCCAAAATATGCATTTTATATTTATCTCACATTTTTAGGATTTATTTATGGCCCAAAATCATTTTTATTGAATTTTCTATGGCCAAAATGTATTTTTAACATTTTTAATAAATTTTCCAGGGTCAAAATATATTTTATTTGTACTCTACAAATTAAGTACAGCATAAAAAACATTTTATACAAATTTTCCTACTATTTTTATATTTATTCACCATTTTATCTATTTTCTCTCCATTAAATACTCCCAAAAACAATGTCCAGGAATTAAATAAAAGTATAGGGACTGATTAATAAGTTCCCTACAGTGTACAGGGGCTAAATCCAAAATTCTATAAATTTCCAGGGGTTAGATTGACTATTTAACTGATTAAATACAATTCCAGAGAGTCCAGGGGCTAGATTGTGAATTTTGAGGCTAGATCCGAATTTCAGCAAAGGTCAGGGGGTAGCCAGCAAGATTCCAGGGGCCTGGGCGAAATTGCGGCGGCGGGAAATAAATTTCAAACGTGGGCCGTTGGATCCGAATCGGGTGGCCCAGATTTAAAATGACCGAACCGGTATGGCCGATCTAATCTCGGATGTTCGATCGAAACCGACGGCTGAGGGACGGCCACGTCGCCTCTGGCGACGTCGGCGGCGCACGACGCGGCGGCGCTAGACGCCCGGGGCGGCGACCTCGCCGGAGTTGGCCAAACCGGCGAATTCTACGTCAATTCTACGTGCTACTTGCATGAAACGAGAGAGGGGGTGAAGGGGAACTCACCTAGGGGAGTTTTTGAGCCCGAAATTGGCCGGAGGATGGTCGGCGATGAGGAATGGCGGCGGTTGGCGTCGGTGCCCGACGATCTTGGCGATTCCCCGGTGATCTCTTCGCACCAACGCGTCTTGCGTGCTCCTGGCGACACGGTGAAGAGGTTAGGGCGAGGGGGAGAGCAAGGCGGCCGCCGGTTAGCCGGGAATAGAGGCGACAAACCTTGGCGACATGCGACTAGGTTTGAGTGCGGGGAAGAGAAAAGAGAGGGGGAGAGGGAAATTTTATGGAGGGGATGAGTGCAGCGGTTGCTGGCGCGCGCGAGGGAGGTTTCCCCGGGGTGAATGCGTGCGCGGGGCGACGTTTGGAGGGGGGTGCGGTGTGGGCGCGGCGCGGGAAAGAGGGGGGGGGGGGCGCGACGGTTACTCCCTGGAAGGGATGACAGGCGGGTCCCGTGCTTCAGAGAGAGAGGAGAGGGGATGGGGCTGACTGGGCCGCGGGTGAGGGGAGGGGAAGTTGGGTCGGGGTAGGATTTAGCCCACGCGGGGGTTTTCCTTTTTATTTTCTTTTTCTTTTTCTTTTCTGTTTCCTTCTTCTTTTGATTTGAATTCAAATTCAAATTTCAACGGTTTCTACTCGTTTGAACTTCAAAAATTCACACAAAAATGCGACACACAAAGCACTATAGTTTGATCAAATTTTGTTACATGAAATATGGATGTTACAACTCTACCCCCCTTAAAAGGAATCTCGCCCTCGAGATTCGGACGTCCTAAGAGAATGGATGACCTTCTTCTCTTTCCCATGTTGCTTCTGCCTCTGAGTGATGTTTCCATTGCACTTTACACATACGAATGACTTTGTTTCTGGTGACCTTTTCTAATGTCTCAAGTATCTTGATAGGCTGTTCCACATAAGACAAATCTTCTTGTACATCGACTGCTTCCATAGGCAATTGTTCCTCAGGCACTCTCAGACATTTCTTAAGTTGCAAAACATGGAATACGTTATGAACATCTGACAAGTGCGATGGAAGCTCAAGCTGATAAGCCACCTCACCTCGTCGTTCGAGTATCTTGAACGGACCAATGTAGCGGGGTGACAACTTGTCTCTTACTTTAAATCTTCTTAATCCTCTCATGGGTGACACATTCAAGTATACATAATCACCAATCTCAAAGGTTAGATCACGTCTTCGAGTATCCGCATAACTCTTCTGTCTTGTTTGGGCGGCCTTTAGGTTCTTCCGAATTTCTTGCACCTGTCTTTCAGCCTCTTTCAGTACATCGGGACCAAAGACTTGGCTTTCCCCAGTTTGATTCCAAAACAACGGTGTCCTACATTTCCGCCCATATAATGCTTCAAAAGGAGACATCTTCAAACTGGCTTGATAACTATTGTTGTAAGAGAATTCGGCATATGGTAGATTCTTATCCCAACTTTGGCTATTCTTTAAAGCACACACGCTCTCAACATGTCTTCTAATATCTGGTTGATACGTTCTGTCTGGCCGTCAGTCTGAGGATGATACGCCGAACTAAAGTTTAGACGGGTATCCATTGATTCATGCAACTTCTGACAGAATCTTGAGGTGAATTGAGTGCCTCGATCCGAAATAATCTTCTTAGGAACTCCATGTAAGCACACAATCCTGGAGATATACAGTTCCGCCAACTTGGGACTATTGTATGTTTCTTTCACAGGGATAAAGTGAGCAACTTTAGTCAAACGATCCACTATGACCCATATAGAATCATATCCAGACTGTGTTCTTGGTTGTCCCACAATGAGATCCATACTAATTTCTTCCCATTTCCATTCCAACACTTTGATCGATTGCAACAACCCTGCTGGTCTTTGGTGTTCCGCCTTAATCAATTGACATGTATCACATATGGCCACATATTCCGCTACATCCCGTTTCATTCCATGCCACCAATACCGATCTTTAAGGTCTTGATACATCTTTGTGCTTTCGGGATGAATGGAATAAGATGAGTTATGAGCTTCCCTTAGTATCAACTCTCTAATCTCCTTGATATCTGGAACACAAATCCTTCTTCCAAGCCATAGGGTTCCTTGTTCATCCTCTCTAAAGTTCGGAGCTTTTCCCTTCTTCATTAATTGCTTGATCTCCTTGACCTTCTCATCATTCTTTTGTCCTTCTCGTATATCACGTTCAAGGGTTGAGTCCACTTCCATAGCAACTGCTTCAGCGCTAGATACTAGGCATAAGTTTAACCTTGCAAACTCTTCACATAACCAGGGTTGAAGAGCTTGTACTGTCAAATTATTACATTGTCTCTTTCTACTTAGAGCATCAGCAACCACATTAGCCTTTCCGGGATGATAGTTGATTCCCACTTTCAAAGTCATTTATTAACTCCAACCAACGACGTTGTCTGAGATTAAGATCTGGTTGGGTGAAGATGTACTTCAAGCTCTTATGATCCGTGTATATCTCGTTTCTTTTTCCCATCAAATAGTGTCTCCATATCTTCAATGCATGGACAACAGTTGCCAATTCTAAATCATGTGTTGGATAATTCCTCTCATGTTTTTGAAGCCGTCTTGAAGCATAGGCTACAACATGTCCTCCTTGCATTAAGACACATCCTAAACCATGACCAGATGCATCACAATAAACCACAAACTTCTCTTGCATATCAGTCATCACCAATACGGGTGCACTGGTTAACCTCTTCTTCAACTCGGCAAAGCTCACTTCACATTTGGGGGTCCACTTGAAAGCAACTCCTTTCTCAAGCAACTTGGTTAGTGGTCGAGAGATCTTTGAAAATCCCTCGATGAATCGACGGTAATAACTAGCCATGCCTAAGAATCTCCGTATATCATGTACACTCTCAGGCGTTTCCCACTTAAGGACATCAGCCACTTTGCCTGGATCCACTACTATACCTCCTTCAGATATGACATGACCCAAAAATGATACTTCCTTTAGCCAAAACTCACACTTACTAAGTTTGGCATATAATTGGTGTTGGCGAAGCTTCTGTAGAGCCATCCTGATGTGCTCCTCATGCTCTTCTTCAGTCTTGGAGTAGATAAGTATGTCGTCAATGAACACCACCACAAACTTGTCCAAGTACTCCATGAATACCTTGTTCATTAGATACATAAAATATGCTGAAGCATTGGTCAATCCAAACGACATAACTGTATACTCATATAGTCCATATCGAGAGACAAATGCAGTCTTGGGAATATCTGAGGGTCTAATCTTCAGCTGGTGATAACCCGAGCGAAGATCAATCTTAGAGAACACACATGCTCCTCTCAACTGATCAAATAAATCTTCAATTCTTGGCAGTGGGTACTTATTCTTGATTGTTACCGTATTTAAGGCACGGTAATCGACACACAACCTTTGAGTACCATCCTTCTTGGGTACAAATATGACTGGTGCTCCCCAAGGCGATGAGCTAGGACGAATATATCCTTTCCCCAGTAACTCCTCAATATGATCATTTTGTTCAGCTAGTTGTTTAGCATCTATTCTATATGGCCTCTTATATATTGGGGTCGTTCCAGGTACTAATTCAATGACAAACTCAATCTCTCGATCAGGGGGCATACCTGGTAAGTCATCTGGGAATACATCCAGAAACTCACTCACAACCCTGATGCCTTCTGTACTCTCAAGATGGTTAAGTTGTACAACCGCCTCTTGTGTCTGATCTGACTTGAACTCCACTGTAGTGCCATCTGGGTGTGTTAAGCAAACTGTCCTAGTTGCACAATGAATTACTCCTTGATTTTTTGTCAGCCAGTCCATTCCCAGAATGATGTCTAATCCTTGTGAGTCCAACACTATTAGGTTGGCCCAAAAGACTACCCCCTTATGTTTATACTCACTTTACGACATAGATGCCTTGCCACCATCTCTCCTCCCGGAGAGTTTATCAACAGTGGCCGGCTCAAGAATGCAACTACCATGTCATGCTTCTTTATGAAATCTTTGGATATAAATGAATGTGTAGCACCCGAATCAAACAATACTGTGGCGGGGTGGGAATTAGCAGAAAACATACCGATCACCACATCAGGTGCTTCCTGCGCTTGCTCCAAAGTTACATGATTGACACGTCCAGGTGGGTTTTGCTGCTTCTTTGGACAACTGTTGGAGTAGTGTCCCCATTCTCCACACTTGTAGCATTGAACTCCTGCAGCATTGTTCTGGCCCTTGTTACCTCCTGATTGATTTCTTGGGGGTTGACCGTTGGGACGGTTAGCTGGAGCTGAAGGGCGAGGGGGTTGCATCTGCTCGCGAGGGGGTTGCATTGGCTGGCGTGGAGGCTGTTGTTGCTGGTGCATTTGCTGATTGTAGGGGGTGGGTGGCCTGTAGTTGGAGTTTGGAAATCTCTGCCCCGAGTAGTTCATAGGACGAGTCATCTGGTTTGCAAGCTGAGGGTTGAGACGAGAGCGTACATTGCTACTAGAGGCATGGCTCAGAGCCAACTTCCTCTTCCTTTCATCATCATCCAGTTCCTTCTTAGTCCTCTCCACCTCAAAAGCTTTGTCAACCAACTTCTGAAAGTCGCTGTAGTCGCTGGAAGACATGGCAAACTTCAACTCCTTGTCCAGTCCATTCTTGAAACGAAATTGTTTCTTGGAATCAGTATCCACATCAGTTGGGGCATAGCGGGATAGCTGGGTGAATGCATTCAAGTAGGCTCTCACAGTCATACGGCCCTGCTTCAACATAAGGAACTCCTCACGTCTTGCTTGTATTTCTCCCTCAGGCACAAAGTGATTATGGAAGTTGGTCCTGAATTCTTCCCAAGTGATGTTCTCCGGATGCTGGTGGGCTTCGGTGAAGGCAGTCCACCAGTCAGCTGCCGGTCCTTGGAGTTGATGGGAGGCTAATAGTACCTTCTCTCTTCCTTCACGGTGTATGAGCCTCAACTTGCTTTCCACCGTTCGAAGCCAATCTTCGGCATCCATTGGTTTAGTGAATGTGGCAAAGGTGGGTGGATGAGTGTTTAGGAAGTCCCTTAGAAAGGACCTGGATGGAAAAGGTGGTGGTGGCGGAAGGTTGTAATGTGGTGGTGGTGGGGGTGGGGCTTGCTGCAGGTTGGTGACAATCTGGGTGAGGTTGTTGAGAAGTTGGGTTTGAATGGCCATCGTCTGCTGCATTTGCTGCGCTGCCGGGGCTCCTTGAGCACCCCTACCATTCCATCCTGGCACACCTCCAAGTCCTTCCTCTCGGGGCACATCATCCCTTTCACGACCTCTACCTCTACCTCTTCCAGCCATCTGTATAGGGAATAATTGAAATTTTAGGACAATAGATAAGATATAGAAGGGTATGCTATGGCAAACGGTCCCAACTACATGCATCAAGGGAAACATATATATATATAAAGCAAGCAAATTCATTAACCAACTAGTGCGGATGTGGACAGGATGCTAATGCATTCCACAACTCTCACGACACACTAACAAGCCTATATACAAATGACGTGGATGTGGACAGGATGCCGAAGCATTCCACAACTCACGTCGCACAAACACACACAACATAAAGCAAACTAATACAATACCATAGATAATACAACTCAAGACTAGAGAGGGCGCAGCTACACGCTCCTACATACTAAGGATAGGTGTCTTGAGTCGTCCAACAGGGTAACAAGTCTACCCCTACTCATCGGAGTCCTCCTCGGGATCCTCCTCCTCCGTGTCCTCCCCCGATCTCACGGGTGAGTTCTCACGACGATCCGGAGAGTTCGGGTCCCACGGCTCAATGTCCGAAGCGTACTGAGGAGAGTTAGGATCAGCTGCAGTGATCCTCGCGTAGCGTCGTCGAAGTCGCTCGTAGCTGTCAACAAGGTCTGTGCTGTCCTGAAGCTCCTGCTGACAACACTGGAGTTGTGAAGACAACTCCACAACATCGTCCACAAGCCTCTCGCACTGAGCGTGGTGCAGAGGCCCCTCGACGTCACGTCCAGTGAAGTCGGCTGTGCCACTAGGGCGCTGAGGGGTGAAGGCGTGCTCCGTGCACCCGAGGCGGAACCTATGGGCGTGACTCCAGTAGGTAGTCGCCTCCCATGTAGCATCCTCCTCAGCCGCATGCTGGGAGCTCCTCCAAGACGGAGAGAAGTGTGAGTGCAGCAGCTCCGAGTCGTAGTAGACGGACAACTGGGAAAACCACTCCAGTCTACCAGGAGAGGGTATAGAGACCCTGGTGGTGTGGTAGACAAAGCGGACACGGTACTCACGGTACCCCGCTGCCCGAAGAAGAGAGCGAAGACGGGCACGCATCCTCGGAACAACACGTCCAGAAGAGATCAGTACGGTCTCCCTCCTGGGTCTGTGAGGTGCGGAGCGGCTGGCTAGGGCGTGGTGAGGAACACGACCCCCAGTTGACTTACGCGCCGTCTGCTTGGTGCGCGCCATCTATAAACATTTGAAAAGAAGAGAGTAAGATCAATAATCAACAAATTAAGTTAGAATTAAAGCAATAAGCACAACAAGATAAGAAGCACAAGGGTTGAGATGAGAAACACAAAGTTTTGGAAATACTATTTTATAAGAAAATAGTATAGTCTTTATTTTCGACCATTTCTAACTAGGCTTGCGTCCTACGGGCAACACGGCTCTGATACCACTTTGTCACGTCCGGTCATCGTAAAGATGAACAGACGCTAATCACATGTACGCCAGGATCAGTTGAATCGTACATGCGTTGACGAAAGTGAAATACCATTACATAGCCATGTTCGAATACATAAATAGTCTTACAGTACGACCCGAAGGTCTACAATACACAACACAACCTATTTACATCATCTACACAGTTCACCAAGACTAAACTACAGCGGAAGGCTAATTAAATAAGAACAGCTCCATCCCCACAGACAGTCGCGCGAAGGATCACCAGCCTAGTCCAAGTCTTCCGGGTTGACGATGAAGTCTTCCGGTGCCGCTTCTTCTTCATATTCTAATGGAAAAGTAAACGCTTGAGTACATAGAGTACTCAGCAAGTGTGGGAAGAGAATAACATGATTGGCTAAAGCAAGGGAAGGTCAATTATGGCTTAATCACTATGCTTAGAACCTAACCTTAGCTTTCAATTATTAATATCATCATTCAAGAAGTATTTAAACACATAATTAAAGATGATGAATGTAACTTGAATCATAAATAACCACCATTTCCCAACCATAAACTAATTATGAACTGGTCCCAAGCCGCTCTTGTCCGTGAGCACGGCTGTCATGACAGTTTTACCAAATCTCTGCATAGAGTGTACCCTTTTCCCACAAGCAGTGATTTCATCCCCTGTTGCCAGGTGGACTAAGTGAACCTCCCTGAATGCCCGTGGTAGCTAACGAAATTACACACTTCCTTTGGTGTGAGGTCAGGAGATCACAATATGGTCTTTACAAAGGTACTCCCGACTAGTGCTAGCCCTCTAAGGTTTCCACCACTGAGGATTCCTGGAGTAACCCTCCGCCTCAGAGCCCCCTCTTGAGCCTTGCGGTTTCCAGAGCAGTACCCCTGCATCATTCCCCGCACCATCCAACTACTAGCATTTCATCGGGAGAAACCTAATTAATTGACCAAGCTACCCCATCTCAGCCTCGTGGTGGTACTATAGAGCTTAGTAGCTTCCTCCATAAACTGGTCCTTAGAATCCGGTGGTGCCAAACCCAATTCCGGGTCCCGTGCAAACTGCACCATACCAAATCTATCCAACCACCAGATTCCTATCCACTACTATTGTGTATCCACCACAATTAAAGTAATCAAATAGTTTAACATTGTCACAGTTGTAAGAAAATCCATTCCCAATGTCTAAGCATGGCTAAGCATAATTAATTACCTATCTACTTCCCGACCTACATTAGGTGACAAGGAATTATATGGAACAAGGCATGAAACATGAAATAGGACATCAATTTAATTAGCATGCATCTAACTAAAGTCCTAAAATTGGTACAAGATGGTCAAGGGCACTTGCCTTCGTCGAAGACTTGGTTGTTGGTGAAGTCTTGGTCTTGGAGATTGAAGTTGGGGTCGTAGCACGACTCTAAATATATTGCCCAAGCATGACAAAGAGAAATAAAGACTAAAATAAGTAAAGAGCACACAACACATGGCATCAAACATACACATAGGCATAAAACTCTATACTAAAGCGTCTCTACGAGGTATTTATTATTTTACATAGCCAAAATATACATTTTATATTTATCTCACATTTTTAGGATTTATTTATGGCCCAAAATCATTTTTATTGAATTTTCTATGGCCAAAATGTATTTTTAACATTTTTAATAAATTTTCCAGGGTCAAAATATATTTTATTTGTACTCTACAAATTAAGTACAGCATAAAAAACATTTTATACAAATTTTCCTACTATTTTTATATTTATTCACCATTTTTATCTATTTTCTATCCATTAAGTACTCCCAAAAACAATGTCCAGCAATTAAATAAAAGTACAGGGACTGATTAATAAGTTCCCTACACTGTACATGGGCTAAATCCACAATTCTATAAATTTACAGGGGTTAGATTGACTATTTAACTGATTAAATACAATTCCAGAGAGTCCAGGGGCTAGATTGTGAATTCTGGGGGCTAGATCCGAATTCCAGCAAAGGTCAGGGGGTAGCCAACAAGATTCCAGGGGCCTGGGCGAAATTGCGGCGACGGGAAATAAATTTCAAACGTGGGCCGTTGGATCCGAATCGGGTGGCCCAGATTTAAAATGACCGAACCGGTATGGCCGATCTAATCTCGGCCGTTCGGTCGAAACCGACGGCTGAGGGACGACCACGTCGCCTCTGGCAACGTCGGCGGCGCACGGCGCGGCGGCGCTAGACGCCCGCGGCGGCGACCTCGCCGGAGTTGGCCAAACCGGCGAATTCTACGTCAATTCTACGCGCTACTTGCATGAAACGAGAGAGGGGGTGAAGGGGAACTCACCTAGGGGAGTTTTTGAGCCCGAAATTGGCCGGAGGATGGTCGGCGATGAGGAATGGCGGCGGTTGGCGTCGGTGCCCGTCGATCTTGGCGATTCCCCGACGATCTCTTCGCACCAACGCGTCTGGTGTGCTCTTGGTGACACAGTGAAGAGGTTAGGGCGAAGGGGAGAGCAAGGCGGCCACCGGTTAGCCGGGAACAGAGGCGACAAACTTTGGCGACATGCGGCTAGGTTTGAGTGCGGGGAAGAGAAAAGAGAGGGGAAGAGGAGAATTTTATGGAGGGAATGAGTGCGGCGGTTGCTGGCGCGCGCGAGAGAGGTTTCCCCGGGGTGAATGCGTGCGCGGGGCGACGGTTGGAGGGGGGGTACGGCGTGGGCGCGGCGCGGGAAAGAGGGGGGGGGGGGGGCAACGGTTACTCCCTGAAAGGGATGACAGGCGGGTCCCGCGCTTCAGAGAGAGAGAGAGGAGAGGGGATGGGGCTGGCTGAGCCGCGGGTGAGGGGAGGGGAAGTTGGGCCGGGGTGGGATTTGGCCCACGCGGGGGTTTTCCTTTTTATTTCCTTTTTCTTTTTCTTTTCTGTTTCCTTTTTCTTTTGATTTGAATTCAAATTCATATTTCAACGGTTTCTACTCGTTTGAACTTCAAAAATTCACACAAAAATGCAACACACAAAGCACTATAGTTTGATCAAATTTTGTTACATGAAATATGGATGTTACAATGAAAGAAGTATTATCGTAGAAAGAGTAAAATCTGAATGCGTTTGCTTGCTGGCTGCAGTTCTCTCTCTCTATATATTTTACTCTCTTGTTCAGTGCAGACTTCCATATCTGTGAATAGTGGCCAAAAAGACCATGACGTGACTGTACTTTTGCTTGTTTATCAACCTCTGTATGGAAGTCCGTTCAACAGTGCCCGGACGACCGGCTTTCTCAAACTGCAGGTCCAGTCGTCGGCTAGACCTGCGACGTGAGCGTACCACTTGTGTTATTTTTTTATTATTCTTCGAGAAACGTACCAACCACTTGTCCACTTGTGGTAGAAGAGCTGCACCTCGAAATATTAGGACCGTCCGGCTTGAAGAAATTGCATGCGAGCCGAGAGCCCGAGAGATGACGCTCCAACGAGATTGCGCTAATCAGCGTGCTGATAATTGGCCATGGCCCCGTGGCCCGTGGGCCTTATCCTGGTGATGATGCCCATACCTCGTACAACAAGTCGGGAACGAATCGTAGGTTGAAGTATGAATTTTAGGCAGAACGTGCACCAGAGGCGAACTAGTTTGCGGCCCAGTTATTATAAGGCCTGCCCGGTCACGCTGCCTTGAAGACTGGCCTCAAACATGGGCTCCAATTGAGTCCAGGCCTGCGAAAAGAACGACTCTTTTGGTCACGCAAACAATCAAAGATTGAGTTCGCTTTTTCTTTATTTCTCCTTAAACATAACGTAAGTATCCATTGCAACTGTCACAATTTATAATTTTTATTTAGTTAATAAATTAATATTTTCTGTAGTTAATACATAGTTATATAAAAACAGCTAATAAAAATACGTAAAATTCGAAATAGATCGACGTTAAGTGAAAGAACCCTAAAATTTAGCCATTTTAAATTAGCATTCCCGTTTTTGAAATTCTGTTGAGTCACGGAGATATTCTGGACGCATGCCGGATCAGAATTTCCAACTGCATTTCCCGTACCCCGATCAAAAAGAAACGAACTGCCTTTCCCCACTCCCCCGGTCTCGGCAAACGCATCTGGAGACGCCCGCACTGTTGCCGGTCGCTGCCCTCAGGTCCTTCGTCCTCCCCTGAAGGCTGAAGCCTGCCGCTCGCTCCTCCGCCTCCTCCAGGTGAGGGCCTAGATCTGCTCCGCCACGCCTGAGGCGGCGACCGCCGAGGCCGCCACCACGTACAACAACTCTCACATTCCAGGGAGCGCAGCACCACAGCCGCGCTGCAAGGGCGGTGGAGGCAGGTGCCAAACAGCGGCTTGGTCTCCTGCGGCCAGCGCCTCCTCCAGGTGAAAGCCGAGCTCTCCTCCCCATCCTCTAGAGAATCCTCTCCCTTCCTTTTTGTTGGTGACATTTAGGCTGGGCGTAGAGGTGATGTGTCGATCCCTGCGCGGGGACAGGGGCGGGGACTGGAAGATTTCGTCCTAATCGGGGATGGTATGGGGATTGCGAGCGGAATTTTCATCTCTCGGAGGAGAGGGATCTCTTTACTGGCGCGTTAGGCTCGCCCGATTGTTCGGTTCGCCTCCGACCTCCCAAGTTTTGTTTTGTTTATGAGCTGCTTCCTATACAATTTCGTCATATCAATTCTGGTGGTAGCCCTGTTTGGAATTTACCTGATGTGGGGTAATCAGTGGTGCTGAGTAGCCTGATGAGAGAACTAGATTTGTTTGTAGGATTTTTGCTGAACAAATCAGGATTGGAAATTGTTCTAGTACCCACTTGAACAAAGTAGGCTATGTCAACGTGATTGTCAAATTTAGTGGGAGGATAGAGAAGCTTATGTGGGTTGTGGATAGGATAGGAGATAAAAAAAGATGTAAACACTCAATCAATGCAGTTAAAATTGGTATCATTCTCAGGCTCACTACAACAACATGAATGGAAAATCTTAACAGTGAATCATCCTTCCCGCTCATTAGGTGATAAAATACAATCTGCCATGGTTCGGGGTTAATGTTTTTCTATCCCAGTCTGTCAACTCAAAGTAGTTTGGGTTTGCATGAATTTGTTGAATTTTCTTTGGTCTCTGTTTTCCGGAATTGAAATGTCCTGCTGTTTAGGTATTTAATGTGCCAGTATGTCACCTCTTAACCATTTGTAACTTCTGCATATTATCTTTCATTATTCTGATCTTTGCCAATATATAGTATATGTAAAACAGTTGTCTAGATTTCTTTATCTCATCTAACCCTGCATTATATCCTTCAACTGATGTGCGTTTTTTTTTTTAAATTGTTGGTTTGAATTTTCTTCTTTTAGTGCTGATTCGTATATGTTATCATCCTAACTTATGGGTGCAAGTAACATCTGTGGTTCTAAATGCTAAGCTGCAGATTGATTATCAATTATATTTAATATTTTACTACAGTTGTTGAACAAAATGGAGAAGACTTGGCACATAATATAGTGAACTCAATTTGTTTGTTGTATGTTTTGTGTTACTTTGCAGAGGTTAGCTATCGTTTTCCTTTGTTGTACTTTACTAAATTCCTGTTAACCCAGCTATTTCAATACCGGAAGCTTTGTTGCTGTTGAACTCTACTAAATTCCTGCTGCCATACATTACAGGTGCATATTGTTCCAAATTTGTTGTCCACTTTTAGGTCAGCATCAATGTCGGCTTCAACTGCCACGATTCCGGCTTTGAATACAAATGGAAGTCATGCATTAAGTTTAGATTCACGTTCCAGCCAAGATGTTAGACGGAGGACAGTTGTTGTTGCAAAGAACAAAGGCACACCTGAGCTGCTTGCTGAAGGTGGAGTCAATGGGATCACTGACGACAAGATCGCCAGCAAGAAGGATCTTATTCATACTATCCATGGAGAGTCAGTTCTTGACAAGTCCAAACATCCATCTGAGGCAAGAAAGGATGTTGCTTCTGCAGCTGTTTCTGAACGAAGAAAGAAAAGTGTTACTAAGCAAGAAAAATCCAAGTGGGAAACTGCATTAAGTGTTCTGGTGAAGCTTTGCCTTCTTTTTTCAGCTATCACTTGGATGGGGCAGTTATTCTGGAAGTGGCAAAATGGTGAGTTGTCATTTACAGCATCGGATATGGATAGCAGACTATCCAAGGTAGAGGGGTTCAAGAAGACAACCAAGATGCTTCAGGTACAGCTGGATATTTTGGATAAGAAGCTAGGAAATGAAATTGATAAAACGAAAATGGATATCACTAATAAGTTTGAAGAAAATGGTAATAAGTTAAAGACAAGAATGAAGATATTGGAAGGCAAGACTGAAGAACTGGATAAGTCACTCAGTGAGCTGAGAGACATGGGATTTGTTTCTAAGAAAGAATTTGAGGAGATTTTGAGTCACTTGAAGAAAAAGAAAGGTTTGGATGGTACCGACAACGACATAACCTTGGACGATATAAGGCTGTATGCCAAGGAGATAGTTGAGATAGAGATAGCAAGACATGCAGCAGATGGCCTTGGAATGGTGGATTATGCCCTAGGATCTGGTGGAGCCAAAGTGATAAGTCACTCAGAGCATTTCGGGAATGGCAAGCCATATTTCCCTGGTCTCAATGGGGTGCAAGCAACAGCTCAGAAGATGCTGGAGCCAAGTTTTGGACAGCCAGGGGAGTGTTTTGCTCTGAAAGGAAGTAGCGGGTTTGTGAATATCAAATTAAGAACGGCAATTATACCTGAGGCTATCACTCTAGAGCATGTTGACAAGGTATGATTATTATATCATACATTTCTATTATCTGATCCAATACTATTCTTTGTTTCACATTTTAATGGTTTGCGTCTATTTTGCGGATTAAAATTAAATGCCTAGAATTTCCCCTCTCAAAACTCAAAAGTTGCAAATATCTCCAACTGAAGTGGGTGTCCTGTCAGCCACAAGCAACTGCACCCTGTTAGTAGTTGTGGTAATGCAGCTTTCTTGGTCAAATTACTCAAATTTGGAAGTAGTCAGAAAGACTGAAAGGTTACTTAGTTTAGATAATGTATATCTAAAATCTAAATTGAGTGCAGTCTCCATGTAGTTGCACCACGGTGCACCAGTTGCCATACTTTTTTTCTACTAATAGCAGCATGTACCATTTGGTTGCTGGTCCGCAATTCTGCACGGTTTTCCACTACAGTGACCTTATCCTGTCTTCTAACACATAAAACCCAGTCCCAGGCTCCCAGCCTATGACTATGAGGATTTCACCAATGTCATATTTGTCTATGAACTGATTATCTACACTTAATTCGTTCGATGTGTCTTCTTTTGTCGGGGTTGATCAGTATATCATGTGAGATGGAATATGGAACTTAGCACATGGAGTCAATTTCTAAGGGGGCTTATGGGGAGTCGTGAATATATTAGGTTTCTGTTCGTCTAATAAATTTGAGTAACCAACACTTAAGTTTCAACATCTAATGGACTGCTAATGGTCGCACGTGGCTAGATTTGAATAACTTCAGTAATTCTTTGTTCCCTTATGATGTTATTCTCCATCCCAAATATACCATTGTGATGTCGTGAACACTAATGTAATTCCCGATGCAAAAACATGCATATCTAATGACAATATTAGCAGTTGTTCAAGGATTTTATTATTTTATTTACGGATTACCAAGGGGGGTTGTTGATTAGAATTTCCAACATCATATTGTACCCTCATAAACCTGTCCTGCTCACGCATGAACTGATACCTAAGCTGCTAAGTCGACCTCAACATGGTATTAGGCTTCTTTTGTTGAGTCTGGCATCATAAAAGAAATTATTTCTTTTGTTTATACTTGGTAAAGGAACTGATACAAGGTAGAGTTAGGCAGACAATTATTTTCCAACATCTTACTTTTGTCTGCAGAGTGTGGCATACGATCGATCTAGTGCTCCAAAGGATTTCAAGGTTCATGGATGGTACGAAGGATCACAGGATGATTTAGGCAAGGGTTTGAATTCAATGGCAATTTTAGGAGAGTTCTCGTATGACCTTGAGAATAGCAATACCCAGACCTTCCAACTGCAGAGAACATCTGACACAGATTCACGGGTTATCAACATGGTTAAGTTTGACTTCTCCTCAAATCATGGAAACTCGGCACACACATGCATTTATCGCTTCAGGGTGCATGGTACTGAGCCTGACTCTCTCAACGGTGCATTGAAGCCCTGATCTGAGAGTTGCAAGCCCGAGCTTGACAAGATTCTTGCAACCTATTTGCTCGTGTGAGCTTGCGAAGCATTCAGCCCCTGTGGTTCTTGAGAAATTATAATGCCAGCGTCACACAAGGGAAGGTTCCTTTCACTACACCAGTGAGCGGCCTAATTTGCTGAGGTTTATTTTACTCTGTAGTTACCATGACCAGTTCCTGACTCATTATGTTCCTAGTTAATTAGGCTTCCTGTTTTCCATGACTCACCACTCTGTTCCTAACAACATTTCCGTTTGGTTTGAATGCAACTGTGATTGTTCTCTGCTTTGATTGTAATGTAAATTTTAGCAAAACTATAATCTCAGAACCAAGATGGTCCTTGAGTGCATCTGCACGGTGGTCGTTTTCCTGGCTCCACAACTCGTACCACTGTTAAGTTGGATCCTTTTCTGGGATAGCTGAGCCGTACAAACATATCAGGGTCATTGCCCCCCGCCGCCGAAAAGATCCTCCGACGTCCACTCGGACTCCCACGCCGCAAATCTCCTGATCGGTGTCAAGCTCTTCGACTCCGATTCTAAAACGGCGGGGAAGATGTGTCACAACCTCCCCCGTTATAAAACAGCAGGGTCTCCGGTTAATTATCTCACACGATATCCAGCAGCAGTTTGGCGTACAGCAACCACATCGCGAGCGATTGTAGTTCAGCTCTCGCTGATTTCCGCGCACGCGTCGCCATGGGAAGCGGCGAGGCCGAGGCGTGCACCATCGGTTCTGAAGTCGACGGCGTCCTCGACACAGTCGCGACCATCAATGGCAAACTGGCCGGCGAGAACGGCGGCGAAGCGGTGCTCGAGTTGCTCCAGCAGCTGCAGGCCGTGCCGATGACCTTCCAGGTGCTGGAGGCGACCAAGGTCGGGCGGGCCGTCAATGCACTGAGGAAGAACGCGTCGTCCGAGCCGGCGCGCGAGCTCGCCGCCGCGCTGTACAGGCGCTGGAAGGCTCTCGCCGAGGACCACTTCAGGAGCACCCGGAGGCAGTCGCCGGCGTCAGCGATGACTGACGTGTCGGGGCAGCAGAAACTCGCGCGGACGACGGCGAACCCTGAGGCCCCAAAGGCCGCTACTAAGAGCGCGAGCTGTTCTTTGCGGACCAAAGCGGAGCCAAGCGATTCGAGCTGCGACAGGGCAACCGTCACGAAGCAGAGGAGCGCACAGCTGAGCGACGCGACGCGTAATAAAGCAGAGCAGCCCGCCGCTCTCGCTGTCCGGCAGCGCGCGGCGGCGGTTCCAAAGCCCGCGCCCGAGTCCAAGCCGAGCGGCTCGGACAAAGAAGCCTCGCCGCCGGCCACGGCGGCGAACCCTAAGACTCCAAAGATCGTTATTAAGCGTGCCATGCCCTTGGCCAAGGCGGAGCTGCCGGCCGCTCCACCGACAAAGACGAGCGCGTGCAAGCGCAAGGAGGCCCCGACGACGAGCATCGACTCGACGAGGAGAGGCTTGCAATGGTGAAGCGAAGGCTTGAGGAGCGGTACAAGGAGGCAGCGGACGCCAAGCAAAAGAGAAGGATCCGGTTCATCAACGTGCCCGGAAAGCCGACGCAACGCCGCCACGACCCCTCGTCGGTCGGCGGCGCGAGGCGCGGTGCATCGCGGCCGTTGGTACCGTGAAGCGCCATCCATCCAGTGCCCTCTCTTCTAGTTCTAGCTAGATGTTTTAGAAGTATGGTATTATTAGATGTCCAAGACTTTTGGCAGACTGGCTGCCCGAACATGAATGAACACCCAGATTTTGTTGTTGGCTTTGTATTGATTTCAGTTTGTCCGAGATTGGTCTTCTTTTGTTGTGTAAATACCTGAAAGACTTCTGACACTCGGAATTTGGAAAACTTTTTGATGAACTGCAGTATGCTGAAATATTAATGGTTTCAGATAACTACGCCTTAGCAGAAGTTGTTTGAGTTCAAACAAAGCCTGGTTCAGCCATTCAGGCACCTTTTGTTGGATTCTAAGGAGTGATGCTTAGCCCTAATGGTGATTAAAGTTCGGCCTAATTAGCAAGAGTAGGAAGCAAAACACCAAGCAACAGCGATCTAGCTACTGGGGTTAGGATTGAATGGACATAACTTCGGGTGTAGATGAAGCAGTAGCCATAGAGAACAGTCGGGAGGGTAAGAGCTCCTCCACCGACGTAGAAGCGGCGCCGGCGACTTGGTGCAGTGTTAGAATAATACCACATTGTCTATGTAATCAAGGGAGGTCCCCCGACCCTCTTATATATATATATATATATATATATGTACCATTCCCTATGGGTTTTTAATCAATAAAATACAATAATTATTTTCTCTCCAATATTTCCATCATGGTATCAGATTAGATTCGTTCCTAACTTCCGCTAGCTACGCCCAACTCCGCCTCTTGCGTCGAGTTTGGCTCGCGGCGAATCGCCGCCCTCCGCGCGCGATTTTTTTCGGCGTGCCTGTGCGGCCGGAAAAATTCCGCGCACACCGCGCTCTAGAGCGGGGTCCTTCGAAGACAGCCGCATGCCTACGTGCGGCCTTCCGTTGGCTCGCGTTTGGTCTGAAGTCTTCGTCGCCAGCGTCGCGCGTCCGCGGTCTCCGCTGCAGTAGATTGACGCTCGCACGTCGTGTTTCTTACTTCTTGATGGCTTCTTTTGGCGATGGCTCCCTGGACGCACAAGCAGCCTCACAGGACATCGCCTTGGCTGCGAGCTAACTCGATTGACTGAGGAGGCGGATCGACTGGCCATCGAGGCAGCACGTGCACGTGCAGCGGCCGATGAGGCGCGTCGCAAGTTGCTTCTCGCAGCCGACGAGATTCGTCGTGACTTGATCAACCACGACCTCTCTCCTCCGGCGGTTGACGACATTGCTTCTCTACATGCTCAAGCAATCGCTGTCCTCAATATCAAGTCAATGATCCCCGTCGTTCTCGACAACCTTTCGCTGCACTATAATCGGTGGAAGTGTCTCTTCCTCAACACCCTTTAGAAGTACAAGCTCTTCGATCATGTCCTCACCGACATTGATCCCACTGTCGCCGACTCTCATTGGCGACGCATGGACTGCACCATCATCTTCTGGCTTCACGGCACCGTCTCTCCTGATCTTATTGAGATCGCCTCGGCGGGCATACCCACAACTCGTTCCATATGGCTTGGGCTTCAAGAGCAGTTCATCGGCAACCGGGAGACCCGTGCTATGATTTTGGACGCTGAGTTTCGCACGTTCGTCCAGCGTTACCTCTCCATCACCGACTATTGTCATCGTATCAAGTCGATGGCCAATGCACTCGGTGACTTGGGCGAGGTCGTCCCCGACCGCACTCCCGTTCTCACGACACTTCGTGGGCTGAACGAGCGGTTCTCTCACATGACATCCCTTCTCAAGCAACAACACCCCTTTCCCACATTTGCCGAGGTCCGCAATGACCTCCAACTTGAGGAGATCGAGATGAAGTCTAAGTCGGGAAACACCAATGCATTGGCAGCCACCTCTGTAGGTGCGGGATGCACCCCGTCTTTTGCATCATCTGGTGGCGCTCCTCCACATGCTCCCATTTCTGGTGGCCCTGCATCAAGCACTCCTACCTCCGACGTTGTTGTCTCTGGCCTCTCATCCTCCAACCGAGGTCGAAATCGGCGTAATCGGAACAAGCGTAATAACACCAGTAACAACGGTGGATTTCCCACTCTGGGGAATCCATGGAACGGGACCCTGCAACTTTGGGGTGGTGCTTCGCCTCGTCTCAGTCCTCCTCCAGGCTTCCTGACACGTCCAAGCGCACCTGCCCCTCTTCAGCAGGCCCTTCTAGCGCACGGAGTATCCTATGGCGCACCTGCCTATCAGCCACCAGGCTTCTCGACACCTGGCAGACTGCCAATGTCTTTCTACTACAACCCGACTACACCTGGTAGTAGTGAGACCGCCTCCTTCTATAGCGGCCAGACTGCGGCTCTTGGTGATCCAACCACCATATCTTTGTACGGGGGAGCTTCCAACTACGCCGCATCTTCTACAACATGGGATCAGAATGAGCTGGCTAACTCGTTCAACACCATGTCATTGTCGCCGCCACCGTTTGCTGAATGGTACATGGACTCCGGCGCCGATAGTCACATGTGCTCCTCCCCCGGTAACCTCTCCTCCTCCCATCCTCCTTCTTTTTTGACTCCTTCGTCTATCATTGTCGGTAATGGGTCATTGCTACCCGTCACCTCCACGGGTCACACTTCTTTCTCTACATCTGCTCGTCCTTTATATTTGCATCGAGTTCTTGTGTCTCATCACATAATTAAAAATTTGGTTTTTGTTCATCAGTTCACTACTGATAATAATGTTTCCATTGAATTTGATCCGTCGGGTCTTATTGTGAAGGATCTGGACACCAAGAACGTGATCGCCAGATGTAATAGTTCCGGGCAACCCAACTCCATATCCTTGATGATGCTTTCTCCACCACATGCCTTAGCCGCAGCAACCACACTGTCCACGCTTTGGCATCGTCGTCTTGGTCACTTGGGTTTCGAGGCTTTGTCTAGGTTATTTCCACAATGTAATAAACAAGAACTTGACACTCTTTATCATGTCTGCCAGCCTTGTCGTCACACACGTCTTCCATTTTGTCTATCAAAATCTTGTGCTTCGAACAACTTCGATTTAATACATTGTGATCTATGGATGAAAGTGCATCTAGGTTCCCCGTGGGTTTTGGATGATTGATGACGACAATTTAGTCGCTAATGAGCTCATGTGATCTTAGCACAGGTGTGGACTCGATCGGAGACACAAACCCTCAAAAAGGAAAAGGAAGGAAACAGAGTCGACTCGAAGCGTAGAAACTAGGGTTTCTAGCGTGTTGAGTTAGACTAGCTGTAGAAATAGGAGGGTGTGTGCGTAAAGTGCAAAGAGATCAAAGTAGTAGCTCAAGAGTGGTGGTTGAGGTAGAATCCCTATTTAAAGTAGGAGTTAGAGTAGTCTGGCAGGAGTGGTCGGACTAGTCCGCCTTAGGGCTGGACTAGTCCGCTCCTGGCCAGACTAGTCCGTTTTCACACGGACCAGAAGGTCCTGTGTGACTTCGTACTAGTCCGTAGTGGGCCGGACTAGTCCGGGGTACCCCTTAGGGTGGAGTTTCGGGACTAAGTCCTAGAGAGCGGACTTGTCCATTTTGGGGCGGACCAAAAGGTCCTGTGTGAGATCGGACTAGTCCGTCCTTGGGCCGGACTAGTCCGTGTTGCCGAGTGCAGAGAGGTTTTGCGACTAAGTCTGGGAAGGTCGGACTAGTCCGCCCTTGGGGCCGGACTAGTTCGTGGTCTCCTCAACGGGGACGTAGATTCTTGTGTGGAATCGAACCTCGGGATAAAATCCTTGTGTCTCCGTGTTCTTCGCACTTCGTTTATCGAATATTTCATTCTAGGGTTGCTAGTTTTGTTTCGTGCTTCACATTGCTATAATCTTGTTGAAACTTGACTTACTCTGGTGTTGGCAGTTTCTAAACTTGTCATAAACATATCCTCACCTGTAGCCTCGAGAAAATTCCCTTAAAACTTGCTAGAAACATTTTTTAGGGTTCTTCACGCAGGCTGACCGGACTAGTCCGCCCCCAGACCGGACTAGTCCCGCCCCCTGTGATCTAATCTCGTTTTATTAAGTCATTTGCAGGTCGATTAGCCTATTCACCCCCCTCTAGGCAACTTTCAATGGACATCTCCCGTGCAAAGTGTTTCTGGTCGCAAGTATTATCTTGTTGTTCTTGATGACTGCTCTCATTATTCGTGGACTTTTCCTCTACGCCTCAAATCGGACACTTTTCCGACCTTGTCACAGTTTTTTGCCTATGTATCCGCTCAATTTGGCCGCACTATAAAGGCGGACCAATGTGACAATGGTTGTGAATTCAGTAATTCCACATCATGCACATTCTTTCTTCGTCTTGGTGTTCTTTTGCGTCTCTCTTGTCCTCACACGTCTCCTCAAAATGGATGTGCTGAGCGTATTATTTGCACCACCAATGATACTATGCGCTCGATTATGTTCCAAGCTAGTGTTCCAGCCAATTATTGGGTAGAAGCGCTCCACACTGCTACACACCTCATAAACTTACGACCATCCAAAATGCTCTCCTTTGCCACACCACATTTTGCCCTCTTTGGCACCCAACCTGATATTTCTCACCTACGCGTTTTCGGTTGCAAGTGCTACCCAAATCTCCCTGCCACAACTGAACACAAGCTTGCTCCTCGCTCTACAGTTTGTGTATTCCTTGGCTATCCATCCGATCACAAAGGATACCGATGCCTAGACCTAGCCACAAACCGCATCATTATTTCTCGTCATGTCACTTTTGACGAGTCCTCTTTTCCGTTTGCGGAAATCTCCAACCCTCCTTCATCCCACTTTGACTTTCTTTTTGATACTAACGATTCATCGGTGCTCCCTAGCACTGACTGTTTTGCAGGTACTCGTCAATGTGGGCCTCCACCAGGCTTCTACAAGTCTAACAGTCAGACCTCGGCTCTAGCCGGTCAGACCGCGCCTATGCACAGAGGCCTTCTTGGCCCCTGTCCACCCGGCGACATCCTCAATAGGGGCCAGGCGGGCCTCTGTTCGCCTCGCCGTCCCATCGTGACTCACAATGGTCCAACCAATAGTACTCGTCCCGAAGACCAAGCGATCCTTTGTTCACCGGGTGGTCCAACCGCTACCCCGTGCGGCTAGACCACCCCGAGCTCGTCCTCATCACGCGACACTCCTCCAGGCTACGGCTCTCTGACGGCTACACCGACTGCCCTTCACCAGCAACCAGGTTTTGTACGTGGTCCACGGTTTGTGCTCGAGGTGCCACCCATCAACAACGGGCATAACATGCGGACACGTGGGAAGGCCAGTCTTCGTCTCCCTGTGTCCGATTTGAGGCGTAGAGGAAAAGTCCACGAATAATGAGAGCAGTCATCAAGAACAACAAGATAATACTTGCGACCAGAAACACTTTGCACGGGAGATGTCCATTGAAAGTTGTCTAGAGGGGGGTGAATAGGCTAATCGACCTGCAAATGACTTAATAAAACGAGATTAAATCACAGGGGGAGGACTAGTCCGGTCTGGGGACGGACTAGTCCGGTCAGCCTGCGTGAAGAACCCTAAAAAGTGTTTCTAGCAAGTTTTAAGGGGATTTTCTCGAGGCTACAGGTGAGGATATGTTTATGTCAAGTTTAGCAACTACCAACACAAGAGTGAGTCAAGTTTCAACAAGATTATAGCAATGTGAAGCACGAAACAAAACTAGCAACCCTAGAACGAAATAATCGATAAAAGAAGTGCGAAGAGCACGAAGGCACAAAGATTTTATCCCGAGGTTCGATTCCACACAAGGAATCTACGTCCTCGTTGAGGAGTCCACAAAGGACCGGGTTCAACAACCCTTCCCTCACCAAGTTTACCGCACGGGCCTAACTTGGTTCTCCACTATCACAAAGGGTGAATACAAGATTCGTTGGGGCTTCTCACAATCTGAGGCTCCCACACCACAAAGGTGATCAACACCACGAAACACACTCAACACACAGGTCACAACTACTCAATGAGTGCAAGAGATCAAACCGGGAGCACAAGCGCGGTGTTCTTCCTCTTCTCCACCTCACTAAACCCTAATCCACTCAAGAATTAGTTTTAGAGGGAAAGTAGGCAAGAAAGAGGCTTAAGAATGCTCCAAGTTGGCTATGGCGGCGCTAGGTTTCTAGTCATTTTGAAATGAGGCTAGGGGTCCCCTTTTTATAGGGGTCCCGAGCCCAAACTGCTGACTTCAGCAAAAGGGCGGACTAGT
This sequence comes from Tuctoria greenei, assembly GCA_036927565.1. NCBI lineage: Eukaryota > Viridiplantae > Streptophyta > Magnoliopsida > Poales > Poaceae > Tuctoria > Tuctoria greenei. The sequence goes on from JAYESD010000008.1 coordinate 8,105,912, forward strand.
CCGGCCTCAGGCCCGGACTAGTCCGGCCTACGGGGACCACCGACCTCTGTCAAGTCCCGACAACTGTCGCGGCGATCGTCACGCTACCCGCCAAACTTCAAATTCAAACAGTCACATAGACCACGGACTAGTCCGCCCAACAGCAGACTAGTCCGTTCTCACGCAGAACCTTTTGTTCTATGGAGAAACGGACTAGTCTGGAAGTGCGGACTAGTCCGGCCACCCAAGCGGACTAGTTTGTCCTCCAGGACTTAGTCGCAAACCTCTCTGCACTCAGCACCACGGACTAGTACGGCCCACGGACAGACTAGTTCGATCTCACACAGGACCTTTTGGTCCGCCCCAAAACGGACAAGTCTGCTCTCTAGGACTTAGTCCCGAAACTCCACCCTAAGGGGTACCACGGACTAGTCCGTCCCACTACGGACTAGTCTGAAGTCACACAGGACGTTCTGGTCCGTGTGAAAACGGACTAGTCTGGCCAGGAGCGGACTAGTCCGGCCACCCAGGCGGACTAGTCCGGCCTTCCTGCCAGACTACTCTAACTTCAACTCTAAACGGGGTTTCTACCTAAACCACCACTCTTGAGCTCCTACTTTGATCTATTTGCACTTTACGCACACACCCTCCTATTTCTACGACTAGTCTAACTCAATACGCTAGAAACCCTAATTTCTACGCTTCGAGTCGATCCGTTTCCTTCCTTTTCCTTTTTGAGGGTTTGCGTCTCCGATCGAGTCCACACCTGTGCTAAGATCACTTGAGCTCATTAGCGACTTAATTGTCGTCATCAATCATCTAAAACCCACGGGGAACATAGATGCACTTTCAATCTCCCCCTTTTTGGTGATTGATGACGTCCTTCACAATTAAGAGTATAATATTTGGTTTTCATATCTTGTGTGTGTATGAATGACTCCCCCTCAATGTATGAAGCATGTAAAAGAGGTGGAGGAGATCTTTCATACCCACACACGTTATGGTGGGGTGCCTACGTGATGTGCTCAACAATTGTGACAAGACATAAAGAACATCAATATAATCATAAGATTGACAATAAGAACATTATATTGATATTAAACAACACTAACAAGTCTTGCACAAATGTAAACATCCAAGTAGCATGAATATATTACAAATCAAGTCCGAATGCCAAAAGCACACCACAAAAGACTACCTCCCCCTTAACTCTCCCCCTTTGGCATCAAGGCACCAAAAAGGAAAAGAAGGGGGGAACTAGGACCTAGAAGCTAGTCCTTGTCCTCTCCACTGCCACTCTCCGTGGCCTCGGGGTCTTCGACGTCTTCCTCATTATAGTTGGCGTCGTCATCGTCGTCGTCGTCGTCGGAGCCCGGTGCGGAGGTACCCTCCGTCTCACCCAAGAGTGCCAACTCGTCGGGGGTGAGAAGGGGGTATGGAGTGAGCTCGTTATCGAGGCCTCAGGACTCATCGGGATCTCTAGCTTGTTGCAGAGCTTCCTCACGTATCGCTCAGTCCGTTGAGCTCGCACCTCGGCTTTGCGACACTAGGTGAAGATGGACCGAAGGAACTTAAGGACTCCGCTGCTAGAGGAGCCACTGGGTGAGTGAGAGGCACGGCGAGAGGCTCCAACAAGAGGTTCCTCCGGCTGAGATGGACGATTCGCGTTCTTCTGGCGCGGAGGAGGAGGCAGAGGTGGAGGAATCTGAGGACGCAGTCTCTTATGTGAGACATCCTTCTTGAAAGTAATTCCGGAGACTTTCTCGATAAGGCACATCACATAAGGATAATAGCCACAAGATCTGTTGGGGGTATGAGATATGTTGAAGATATCATCATAGATGTACTCAGCTAAGTTGAAGCTCTCTTCCCCATCTATCAGCACCATCAAGTGCCTCAAGTTGCCCTGGATGACTCCGGCATCCCCATCCTTCGGGGCAATGGTCTTCCGAAGGAGACGGTTGAGCACACTAAAAAATGGCTTGATGTTCCTTGCCAATCCTGCCTCATAAGGAAGATGGCTTGGATACATGAAGTCAAGGGCATCTCGGTCTAGGGCCTTGAGGTTAGAGATGATGACCTCATACTCAAGGTGCTCCTCCAATCCTAGAATCTTGGCAAAGTCTTCAAATGTGACAGTGTACTGCTCTCCATCTGTCATCCAAGTCATCCAGCGATCTCCAAAAGGGTGAAAGTAGACAGTTGTGTAGAACTGGACAATCACCTCAATGTTCCAGTTGTACTGGAATCCCATGATATCCTTGATTCCATGCCGTTCCGATGCATTGATCACAGCATCAAATGCAGCATGCTTCTTCTGAGCCATGTAGGCCCAGTCAACCCACTGTGCATCAGTCATAGGAGTCTTCATCTTCATGTAGACAAGGCGATAATAATTGCAGTGAAAGTCATTCCAGAACCGCGGGTCTGCTGTGCTCTTCTCATAAGAGTACACTTTGTCTGTTCTCAGCCGTCTTGCCTTTTCTGCCCCTTTTCCTTTGAATGTGTTGGCTGAGAGGTTGGGCTGACGGTTTGGGTTTCTGGCAGGTGAATGCATCTTGAGGGGGCCAGGTTCCTTGTCCTTTCCCTCCTCTCGAATCACAAACCCCCCAGCTGCCTTCTTGGCTGAGACCTTCACTGCCGGTTTCTTCTTATTCGGCTCGATGGGAGCCGGGGCCTTTCCCTTCTTAGGGTCACGCTCGACCCTAGGCTCAGTTGCCCCTTGGGCTTGCTCCTTGCCCTTGGCTTGCTCGCCTTTGGTGACGAGCTTCTTGCTTTTGGGAGCATTTGCCTCAGCGGCCTTGGAATTGTGAGCCTCCCTATCTTGCCTCTTCTTCTTCCTCAGCTCATTAAGAGATTCTGCAGTTGCTCGTGCTATAGCTTCTTCTTCATTGTAAATGGTTGCGGCTACTTTGGAGGCTTCAAGTGCCTTCAGCCGCCTTTCTTCCTTTGCCTTTTGCACCTTAATGAGGGCAGCCTTCGTCCTTGCCCCGACGATTTGTGCTTTGGTGCGGCCCTCCCGGGGCACTTCAGCACCTCTCTCCTTGGTGCGGCGCCGATAGGTCTCAACGCGTTCTTCCTCGCCCGCGGGGTTGAAACGAGGAGGGGAACGCTCCGAGTTTGACATGCTGCGGAAAACACAGAGAAAAAAAGATATGAGTCCAAGGAGAGGGAGCGTTGCGGAAGAAATCTCGAAAGAAGACTAGGACCAGGGTTTGCCCTGTGCAAACCGGACTTCTCCGCCCCAGGGGCGGACTAGTCCGGGATGCGCAGGATGAACCCTAACCCTAACCGATTTTTCGAAAAATCATCAAATCAGCGCGCAATACTCCTAGGCTATGATCGCAAGGATATGTGGAGCAACATTAATGAAGGTGTTCCTATCAAAAACTTCAAGAATCAAGAATGGGGAAAGTTTTTGAAAAAGAGGGAATACCTCCTCAAATCCGCGAGAATCGATGAAATCGGAGATGGACCGCGAAGGTGGAATGCGGGGAAACGATCCCTCACTCCCTAAGACTCCAATGCACGGATTGGAATCAAGATTCGGTGGTTGGAACGAAAAATCGCCGAGGGAGGCGGTTTCTAGCGTGCGGGAGAGAGAGAGAGAGGCGAGAGTGAGAGGAGAGAGGAGGGGGTCTGGGCCGCCCTGGGGGTTTAAGTCCCCAAGGGCCGGACTAGTCCGGTAGCAGGCGGACTAGTCCGGTGTGCGGACCAGCCGCGGACTAGTCTGCCTCCGGACTTGTCCGTCCATAAGGCGGACTAGTCCGGTCCTACTGGGCTGAAAACCATATATATGAGTTTTGCCCACTAACTATCGGTCCTTTTGGACAAATATCGCATTACAAACATGATTATTGAGGAATATATGATAAATCCATGATCATGATCTAAGAAAAAAGTTTTCTCAAATAGTTTATGAAGAGAAATCAAGATAGAGAAGAGTTTTTCAAAATATAGCTCAAAATATATGAGAAATGTGGTTTAAGCCACATTCCTAGAATCCAAAATGTTGAGCTCACTTCTTAGCTCACAGAAACGCATCTCATCAAGAGGCTTGGTGAAGATATCCGCAAGTTGATGTTCCGTCCTCACATGAGAAATCACAATATCTCCCTTCATTGAGTGGTCTCTCAAGAAGTGATGTCATATGTCTATGTGTTTGGTCCTAGAGTGCTCCACCGGATTATGGGCTATCTTTATGGCACTCTCGTTGTCACACAAGAGTGGAATGTTGTGCGAGTTAATCCCATAATCCCTAAGGGTTTATCGCATCCAAATAAGTTGTGCACAACAACTTCCGACTGCAACATATTCCGCTTTGGCGGTGGAGAGAGCAATAGAGTTTTGCTTCTTAGAGGACCAAGACACTAGAGATCGACCCAGGAATTGGCATGTACCCGATGTGCTCTTCCTATCAAATTTGCACCCCGCATAGTCCGCATCGGAATATCCAATGAGGTTAAACTTGGATCCTTTGGGGTACCAAAGTCCTAGGGAAGGTGTGTGTACTAGATATCTCAAGATCCTTTTAACGGCGGTCAAATGACAAGCCTTAGGTGCCGCTTGAAAGCGTGCACACATACACACACTTAGCATGATATCGGGCCTAGATGCACAAAGATAGACAAGTGAACCAATCATAGACCTATATAACTTTTGATCCACACTTGGACCGTCCTCATTTAGGTCTAGGTGTCCATTTGTCCCCATAGGGGTTTTGATGGGTTTTGCCTTATCCATGTCAAACTTCCTTAGAATATCTTGTGTATACTTAGTTTGACTTATGAACGTCCCTTCTTTGAGTTGTTTTACTTGAAATCCTAGAAAGAACTTCAACTCACCCATCATGGACATTTCAAACCTCTCCGTCATTATCTTGGAGAACTCATCACAAAAAACCTTATTTGTGAAACCAAATATGATGTCATCCACATATATTTGGCACACAAAAAGATCCTCGTTGAAGTGCTTTGTGAAAAGGGTATAATCCGCTTTGCCTATCCTAAAACCATTTTCAACTAGAAAGTCTCTTAGGCACTCATACCAAGCTCTAGGAGCTTGCTTGAGGCCATAAAGAATCTTTCGCAATTTGTAAACATGGTTAGGATAATCTTGGTCTTCAAACCCCGGAGGTTGCTCTACATAAACTTCTTCCTTGATTGGGCCATTAAGGAATGCACTCTTAACATCCATTTGGTAGAGCTTGAAGTCATGATGAGTAGCAAAGGCTAGTAATATCCGAATTGACTCAAGCCTAGCTACGGGGGCAAATGTCTCATCAAAATCCAATCCTTCAACTTGTGAGTACCCTTTTGCCACAAGTCGTGCCTTGTTCTTAGTTACCACGCCATGCTCATCTTGTTTGTTGCGGAACACCCACTTGGTTCCAACAATATTAGCTTGTGGGCGCTTGACAAGCTCCCAAACCTTGTTCCTTTCAAAGTTATTGAGATCCTCTTGCATGGCAACTACCCAATCCGGATCTCTTAAGGCATCTTCAACCTTATGAGGTTCCAAGGATGAGACAAAGGAGAAATGCTAACAAAAGTTTGCAACACGTGAACGTGTTGTTACTCCTTTTGTGATATCTCCTAGAATGTTGTCAACGGGATGATCCCGTTGAACACTTTGATGAACACGAGGATGCGGAGGTTGAGCTCTTGAACCACTTGCTTCATCTTCTTCACTTTGGTCTCCCCCTTGATCCATGCCTCCCCCTTGATCTTCATTCCCATTATCACTTTGGGGAGCATCTAGTGGATCTCCAACTAGTCCAATGGGGGTTTGACCTACTTCATAGTGAGGATGGTCACTTAGGCTTTGAGATGGTTCTTGTGGGCGAACATCTCCAAGTGCCATTCTCCTTAGAGCTTTGGAGGTTCCTCTTTATCAATGGCATGTTGATCAACTTGCTCCACTTGAGAGCCATTGGTTTCATCAAACACCACGTCACATGCTATTTCAACAATTCCGGAGGATTTGTTGAACACACGGTACGCATGAGTGTTTGAATCATATCCAAGCAAGAAACCCTCATCGGACTTTGAAGCAAACTTCGAAGTCCTAGGCTTCTTGTTGAGGATATAACACTTGCTACCAAAGACACGAAAGTAAGAAACATTGGGTTTCTTACCAACGAGAAGCTCATAAGGAGTCTTCTTGAGGAGGCGATGAAGGTACAATCGGTTTACGGCGTGGCAAGCGGTGTTAACCGCTTCCGCCCAAAACCGGTTCGATGTTTTGTACTCATCTAGCATCGTCCTTGACATCTCAATAAGTGTCCTATTCTTTCTTTCGGCAATTCCATTTTGTTGAGGAGAATAGGGAGAAAACTCATGCTTGATGCCCTCCTCATCTAGGAACTCTTCTACTTGCATGTTCTTGAATTCGGTGCCATTATCACTCCTTATAGCCTTTATCATTAAGGTGAACTCATTTTGAGCTCTCCTTAGGAATTTCTTGAGGACATCGGGGGTTTCACTCTTATCATGCAAGAAGAACACCCAAGTATATCTAGAGAAGTCATCAACGATGACTAGACCATACTTGTTGCCACCAAAGCTAATATAAGCAATGGGGCCAAAAAGATCCATATGGAGTAACTCCAAAGGTCTAGTTGTCGTCATGACATTCTTAGAGGGGTGTTGAGCTCCTACTTGCTTTCCAGCTTGGCACGCACTACATGGCCTATCCTTTTCAAATACCACATCCTTTAGGCCACGAACGTACTCTCCCTTAAGGAGATTTTGAAGGTTCCTCATTCCAACATGGGCTAGCCTTCTATGCCAAAGCCATCCCATGTTGGCTTTCGCCATTAAGCATGTGTCAAGTTGAGCCTTATCCGTGGTAAAGTCCACGAGATAGAGTTTTCCCTTGAGCACTCCCTTAAAGGCTATCGAGTCATTACCCTCTCTAAGAACGCTCACACCCTCACTAGTAAATACACACTTATATACTTTATCACATAGTTGTGATATGGATAGGAGGTTATAGTCTAGGGAATCAACATGCAAAACATTAGATAGAGTATGTGAAGAGGAGATAGCAATTTTACCGGAGCCAAGTATTTTCCCTTGGCTATTATCCCCAAAGAAGATTCCTTCACTTGGGTCCTCGTTCTCCTCATACTCTATGAACATGCTCCTCTCTCCGGTCATGTGGTTGGTACATCCACTATCCAACACCCATTTCGATCCACCGGAGGAGTAAGCCTACAAAACAAATTTATGACTTCCTTTTGGGTATCCAAGCGGAGTTGGGTCCTTTCACGTTAGTGGTTAGGCATTTGGGCACCCACACGCAAGGCTCGGGGCTCTTGCGGAGTGGCCCAACATATCTAGCAAACACTTTGCCATATTTGTTCCTCATAAGCACATAAGATGCATCAAAATCATGGAATAGAGGATGCGGTTCAGATTTAGGCATTTTGTTGCTAGAGGGTGAGTTCTTTTCAATTTTAGTTGTGGATGAACTCCCCTTAACAAAGACAATTATGTCTTTGCCATACTTGGAGGTTTTGGCGTTATGCCTTCCACCTCTAGTATAGCCAAGACCATCCTTGACATGGGGAGGTCTTGTGTTGGTGTATGCACTTCGTGCATACGCCACCTTCTCCTTGTCAAAGATGGCACCCTTAGGTGCTTGCTTGCCTTGCGCTAAGTTGAGTTCATCCTTAAGCTTAAGGATTAAGTTAGAGCACTTGCAAGGCGGGGTTGCATTGGATGAGGCCTTTGAGGAGGTTGAGCTCTTGGAGGAAGAGGCTACATTGTTCTTGAGAGACTCAACTTGAGTCTCAAGGATCTTGTTAACTTTTGACAAGTTCCCAAGTTCATCCTTGAGCTCAATTGACTTCTCCTCAAGACTTGAACACGTTTTCTTGCTTAGAGCAAGTTTGTGTTCCAATGCCCTGCTCTTCTCTCTTTCGAGCTCAAGGAGCTCATTAAGCTCTTGACATCTCTCCTTCTCAAGGATGAGCATGTCCTCTTGTCTATTGATGAGCTCCTCCTTCTCAAAGATCTCATCCATAAGCAATTTCATCCTACGCAAGGTGCTTTTGCTTATGTCCTTAAACATATGCTCATTCTCACTAGCGCTATCAAATTCATCTTGAGAAGAGATTGAGGAGGAGGGATGAGATGTTACCTTTCTCCTTCCCTCCCTTGCCATAAGGCAAGTAGGTTTGTAGTCGTTGTTGAGGTTGGGGAAGAGCTTGCTTCCCTTGGAGCTCCTCCCGATGGCTATGGTAGCCATCTTCTCCTCTTCTTCTTCGGAGGGGGACTCATCGTTAGAGTCCCACTCCTTGCCCAAGTGTGCTTGTCCGGAGGGCCTCTTCTTCTTGAAGAATTTCTTCTCTTGAGGCTTGCCCTCCTTCTTCTTCTTCTTCACTTCTTCATGGGGGCAATCAACGATGAAGTGGCTGTACTCGCCACAATTGTAGCAAGCCCTTTTTGATTTGGGCCTTGCTCTTTCCTTCCCCTTGCCTTCATAGTTGTATCCGCCTTTCTTCCTCCTCATCATCCTCTTTAATTTGTTGATGAAGAAGGCCTCTTCCTCATCGGTGTCGAGGCTCTCCTCATCGCTTTCCTCTTGCTCCTTTGAAGAGGGTGTTGCCTTGAGTGCAACATTCTTCATCTTGGAGGCGGTGAACTTTTGAAGGTCGTTGTAGAAGAGCGCCTCCTTCTCCATGATCTTGTGGTTGATGATCCTACCAAGGACCTCCTCCGGGGTCATTTGAGTGAACCCCGGGCTTTCTCTAATCATGGAGCAAAGAGCGACGTTCCTAGGCATGAATGCCTGGATCATCCTCTTCACCACCTCGTGGCCGGTCCACTTGGTGCAGCCATATGATCGGCTCTTGTTGATGAGTATCTTCAATCGGTTGTACATGTCTTGGGGGGATTCACCATCCATGATGGCGAACCTCCCAAGTTCTCCTTCGATGAGCTCGATCTTGGCCTCCTTGACCACCCGATTTCCCTCATGCGCCGTCTTGAGGGTGTCCCATATATCTTTGGCCACCTCAAGACCATCGACGCGGTTGAACTCATCTCTTGAGAGGGATGAGATGATCACACCCGCAGCTTGAGCGTTGCGGTGGATGAGGATGGCTTGTTCTTGCGTGATGTTGTCCTCATCCTTCGGGATCTCCACCCCGGTCATGACAATTTGCCACAATGCCGGATTGAGTGACACGAGGTGGATCTTCATGTTGTGCTTCCACATCCCGTAGTCGGTTCCATCGAATTGAGGAGGTTTCCCCAATGGGATGGAGAGGTAGTGGTTGTTGGCGGCAAGGCGTTCATAGTTGAACCCTTGTCGGTTGTAGTTGACTCCGCCACTACCACTTGATGTGTTTGACGGATCGATCTTGGAGATCTTCAGCTTCTCCCGGAGCTTCGCCTTGAGTTGGTGAGTCTCCTCATCGACCGTTGGCTTGTCTTGATAAGCCAACGTCTCCTCACGGGATGCCTCGTAGTCGTTGCTCGACACGTCGTCATTCACCACTCCGGCCATCTCTCCGAGTTGTTAGACTCTTTGTGGAGAGTCCTGCTCTGATACCAATTGAAAGTTGCCTAGAGGGGGGGGGGGGTGAATAGGCTAATCGCCTGCAAATGACTTAATAAAATGAGATTAAATCACAGGGGGCGGACTAGTCCGGTCTGGGGGCGGACTAGTCCGGTCAGCCTGCGTGAAGAACCCTAAAAAGTGTTTCTAGCAAGTTTTAAGGGGATTTTCTCGAGGCTACAGGTGAGGATATGTTTATGTCAAGTTTAGCAACTACCAACACAAGAGTGAGTCAAGTTTCAACAAGATTATAGCAATGTGAAGCACGAAACAAAACTAGCAACCCTAGAACGAAATAATCGATAAAAGAAGTGTGAAGAGCACGAAGGCACAAAGATTTTATCCCAAGGTTCGATTCCACACAAGGAATCTACGTCCTCGTTGAGGAGTCCACAAAGGACCGGGTTCAACAACCCTTCCCTCACCAAGTTTACCGCACGGGCCTAACTTGGTTCTCCACTATCACAAAGGGTGAATACAAGATTCGTTGGGGCTTCTCACAATCTGAGGCTCCCACACCAAAAAGGTGATCAACACCACGAAACACACTCAACACACAGGTCACAACGACTCAATGAGTGCAAGAGATCAAACCGGAGCACAAGCGCGGTGTTCTTCCTCTTCTCCACCTCACTAAACCCTAATCCACTCAAGAATTAGTTTTAGAGGGAAAGTAGGCAAGTAAGAGGCTTAAGAATTCTCCAAGTTGGCTGTGGCAGCGCTAGGGTTCTAGTCATTTTGAAATGAGGTCGGGGGTCCCCTTTTTATAGGGGTCCCGAGCCCAAACTGTTGACTTCAGCAAAAGGGCGGACTAGTCCGGCCTCAGGCCCGGACTAGTCCGGCCTACGGGGACCACTGACCTCTGTCAGGTCCCGACAACTGTCGCGGCGATCGTCACGCTACCCGCCAAACTTCAAATTCAAACGGTCACATAGACCACGGACTAGTCTGCCCAACAGCGGACTAGTCCGTTCTCACACAGAACCTTTTGTTCTGTGGAGAAACGGACTACTCTGGAAGTGCGGACTAGTCCGGCCACCCAGGCGGACTAGTCCTTCCTCCAGGACTTAGTCGCAAACCTCTCTGCACTCAGCACCACGGACTAGTCCGGCCCACGGACGGTTTAGTCCGATCTCACACAGGACCTTTTGGTCCGCCCCAAAACGGACAAGTCCGCTCTCTAGGACTTAGTCCCAGAACTCCACCCTATGGGGTACCACGGACTAGTCCGTCCCACTACGGACTAGTCGGAAGTCACACAGGACCTTCTGGTTCGTGTGAAAACGGACTAGTCTGGCCAGGAGCAGACTAGTCCGGCCACCCAGGCAGACTAGTCCGGCCTTCCTGCCAGACTACTCTAACTTCAACTCTAAACGGGGTTTCTACCTAAACCACCACTCTTGAGCTCCTACTTTGATCTCTTTGCACTTTACGCACACACCCTCCTATTTCTACGGCTAGTCTAACTCAACACGCTAGAAACCCTAGTTTCTACGCTTCGAGTCGACTTCGTTTCCTTCCTTTTCCTTTTTGAGGTTGCGTCTCCGATCGAGTCCACACCTGTGCTAAGATAACTTGAGCTCATTAGCGACTTAATTGTCGTCATCAATCATCCAAAACACACGGGGAACCTAGATGCACTTTCAGCATAAGTGTAACGGGAAAGGAAGAGTGTGCAAACTCCCGAGGAGACACGAGGACACGATGATTTATCCCTTGGTTCGACAAGATCATCAAGACCTTCCTACATCCACATTGTGGCACCCACCAAAGTGTATAGCCACTGCCAAGTCACTGAGACCAGGGATCTTCACTAAAAGTCTCCGTTCGCCATCTCCGGCAAGGTGGAGCTCAAGTCTTATACAAGTTTGATCTTTCGGGCTTCCACAACCGACTTGGCAAGCTCCGGAAGGCTCTCTCCAATCACCGACTATTACACGGTGAATGCAATCACCAAGAGACACTCCCTTACAACTCTCACTAGACTAGAGACTCCAATCACCAAGAATGGAAGCACACAAGCATCATCTCTAGCAAGTTCTAGCCTATCTCTTGGTGTACAAGTGGTGTAAATGATGTGGAAGTGGTTGCTCAACGTCTTGAATGCTTGGTAATGTGTAGAGTAGCTCTGGGCATCAAGAATTGTCGAAATGACTGGTTGAAGAGGTATAAATAGCTAGCTTCCACGAGATAGCCGTTGGAAAAGTAGGCTGACATCACTGTTCTGCAAACACCAGATGATCCGATGTTCTCCCTTCAGTTGTCATCAATCGAATACAAATTAGTTGATGTCACTGTGTTAGATATGACCGTTGATCGACCGTTGTTATATACACCTGTACATCGGATAGTCCGGTGACACTTGATGCAAAATGGTCCAGAAATAATGCTTACTGGAGTGATTGACTGATGTGTTATAATTGTACATCGGATGGTCCAGTGTTACACTTGGTCCAGGGAAATTGCTTACTGGAATGATCGACCGATGTAACACTTGCTTCATCATCGGATGATCCGGTATATACTCAAGTCTGAGGTCTTTTTCTGCTGTTGAGCCAACTCGACCAATGTAGTGTTTTCTGGATACATCGGATGATCTGGTGAGTTGATTTTGTCTGCTTCGAGTTGTTCTAAGTGATTCTTTTGGAATTTGTTCGAGTGACCTCTTAGACATTGGTTTGAAATGTTCTTCTGATGACGACCAAGTCTCAAGTGCTGTCAATTTTGATGGAATGATTTTGACATATGTGCCTTTTCTTTTAGTCTTCATGAAAATCGATTGACCTCGTGAAATAGTTTGTTTAGGGGTCTCCAATTGTATCCAATAAGCATTAGATGATATAAATATAGAGTCCATTAAGTGTGATGATTTATACGAGAGACCTTGCATCCACAAACTCATTAGTGATATCCAACGATTGTCATTAATCACTGAAACCATACCTCATGGGGGCCTAGATGCTTTCAATCTTCCTTTTTTGGTGATTGATGACAACACAACGAGTAAATCATAACAATAATGAAATTAAAAATACGATACTCAAAAGGATATGCAACAAGTACAAGATCCAGCACACAAAACTCGAAGGCTCAAAAGCGATCAATAACACATGAAAGAATTAAGTGGCACACGAATACTCAAAGATAGCAAGAGAATATCAAAACTCCCAAATTACAAAACTCCCAAAATAAATACATACCCCCCTACAACTAGGACTCCCCCTAGGACTATGCTATCCCCCTGACTCTTCTCCCCCTTTGGCATCAAGACACCAAAAAGGGAAGCCGAGTGCCTAAGGATCCTGAGCGCTCGGGGGGATGACGAACTGGCCGCCGTCGGGAGTGCTGTTGTAGGAGTTGCTCCCTACTGCTGCTGAAGCTGGAGTGGAGGAGACCGGTGCTGTGGGAGCTGCTGTCGGTGCCTGCTGAATCTGGACTGCCGGTAGCGGGGCACTGACAACCGAAGTCGGAGTCTGCTGAAAGAGTGTTGAAGCCGACAGGGGAGAGTGAATCGGTGCACTTAGAGCAAGCAGTGGGGACATGCTGATAGTCGGTATCGGCGTGGTCGGCACTAGTGCTGAGACTGGTGCTAGAACAGGCGGACCGGGAGCTAGGCCAGTAAGCTGTGAGGGCAGGGCAATCCCGGTCTGAGTGTAGAGGTTGGTGATCAACCCCAGGATGCCCATCAGAGCCTGCTGCGTCTGTTGCTGCTGGTCAAGAGAATGCTAATGCATCTGGTCAATCAGTCCAGTGAGCCTGTCAGTGTCCTCTCGCCTCTCGCGGGCTATCTGACGCTGCATCTCCTGCTGCTACTGTTGGAGCTCCATAAGACGCGCAACCTGCTCAACTCTGGCCTGCTCAGCTGCAAGTCGATCCTGTCGCTGCTGCTCAACCATCTGCTGAAGTAGAGAAGTGAGCTCGGATGGCTAAGAGACATGTGCCTCGGACACCGGAGGTGGGGTAGGTGGTGGTACAGTCGAGCCTCCGCGTCGTGTTGCCTGGGTGAGGGAGGAGGTGGGAAGTACTCCTCGACACTGTCACTAGTGTCACTCTCTGACCAGATATGCTGCAGATCTCCTCCCTGAGCCTCAGTCTGTGCTAGGATCTCATCTTCCTTCTCTAGGTATGACCAGTCTTCTTCTGAAAGTCGAGCTCGGACCTGACGCTCAACTGGGCGGCCAAGGCGGCGGTCTCCAGGAGCTGGAGCACGGTAGTGGCCGAACCTAGTGATGCTCTCGTCGGTGAGACTGTCACGCATGGCTGACCCCTCTGGAGCCAACAGGTAGAGCAGGTGACTAATCCAGTGGACAAACACAAGCTGTCTCATCATCCCAACTCCATCCGTGATGACATCCTCCATCTCACATATGAGGATATCCACGATGTCAAACTGCATCTCGTTCATGACATAGAACAGGAGGGTCTGCTGCAGACTGGTGAAGCCCTCGAGATATCCAGACCTGGGTAGAAGAGTGCGGCGCAAGGCAAAGTGCACAGTACGCGCAACCGGAGTGAGTAGAGCAAGTACCCTCAGCTGGTCACGTGAGAAGGGCTGAGCAAACAGTGACCGAATATCCTCAAAAGGTGGTGCCACACCTCCAGTAAGTGACCTCCTCGGTGGGTCAGCCTGTCCATAGACTAACTCATGTAGGCAGGTGTCATGGAGATCCACCCCTAGCAGCTGTCCCAAGGTTTGTCTAGTCATATGGTGATGCTGGCCCATGAACATAAAGTCAATGGATCTGCGACCCTCTGAAACGTAGAGTGTGGCATAGAAAACTCGGACCCAGTCCTCCATGTAGGCACCCCGCTGGAAAGACATCAGCTCCACTAGCCCTCTGTATCTCTCAAAGTAAGGGCGAATCTTAGTGCTGGCTGCAAGTGCGAGCTGATCCCAGTCAAGGAAGTTGTGCTAGAAAAGCTTATGGCCCTGACGTCTGTAAGTCTCATACAGCGACGCCTGTGTCAGGGTCCAGAAGCGACTGTCCACAAGTGGCTCTCTGGACTGCGGAAACCACTCCTCAAGCAGGATGCTCTATCCAAGCTTCCTGAGCTGCTTTGCCTTCAACTTCCTGTAGTCAGTCAGGCGGACACCCTCACCAACCCGGACATTGGTGTCCATCTCATAGACGGCTCTCTCGGCCACTCTGTCCTCCCGAAGCTCAGCTGTAGAAGGTCTCTGTCTCGGGGCTGCAGCTGGATGACCTTCACAAGTCCTGATTGAGCGTCGGCGAACAAGTGGCACCTCAGGCTCCTCTATCTCCTCTGGCTCCTCACGCACCTGTCGCTGCCTCTGTCGGGTCTCCCAAATCCTCAGGGATCCTCCTCGGCTACGCTCTCGCTCCTCAGCGGCGCGAGCGGCCATCAGAGCTTTCTTCATTTTTTTCGATAGCTTCTGCTTCTTAGCTGCCGACTCCTCAATAGCCTTTCCCTTTCCTTTCTTGTCACGACCCATCTCGAGGAGAAGAGTATGACGACGAAGATGCGATCCCGGGCTAGGGTTGACGACGGCGAATAGCGAATGTGTGACGGTGTGTGGTCGGGCAAGACCTAGCGGTGAAGAGGAGTGGCGGCGGCTCGGAGGACGGTGGCACGACGGGGAGCGCGACGGTCGGAGGGCAGCAACGCGTCGAGGAGCACGGCGGCCGGACAGCGGCGGCGCAGAGGGCGGCGGCGCGGCGCTTAGGGCGGCGGCGCAGGGTGGCGGCAGCGATGGCGCTGAGGGCGGCGGCGGTAGCCGGAGCGCGAGGTCGGGCGGTGGCAGGGCAAGGGGCACGGAACGGCGGCAGCGGAGGTGCGGCGTCGGGGAGAGAGAAAATGAAAAACAGAGAGGCGCTAAATAGGTGGGGCCTGAACCCTAGTTTGATTTTTAACATCGGATGATCCGACGTCAGATGAGATGGTGCATTGGTCGAGTAGTACAGTAAGCATATTCCAGAGGCACCTTCAACATCGGATGATCCGACGTGGAAACGATTAGCATCAGTTGAGTTTGGCACAACTCTAGAAATGTGAACATTGGATGCTCCGATGTTTCTCAGAATGAACTCATCGATTGATTTGACTTTCTGTCTGAGCTGACCCTTGTACTTAAGTACAAACTGATCCGATGATGCTTCTACCCTAAGCATCGGATAATCCGATGACTACAAAATATCAACAACATCCCATATATGTCCTTTGACTTAAACACACAAAGAGAAAACACAAGTCTTAGGAATTTTTGGGCAACCCCTAACCCCTCAAAAAGACTTTAACGCTAGTTGCCAATAACTTGGCTAAGCCCTAAAGCAAATAGAACACCAGAAAAACCAAGGAAAGAATCCAAATAAAATGTAAGGCTCATGCTTTGTGAGCTAGAGGAGGAAGACTTCTATCTCTTTAAAGCATATCCCTTTAGGCATTAACGCACCTAACACTTTGTTCTTTCCACATCATATGAGTTGAGATATTGCATTTCAAACAAGTCTCTTTCTCATGAAGTGGGTTCCCCTTTGTGACAATCTACCGTATGCAATGCCAAACAATGTTTAATGCAGGAAATTAAACGTGAGTGCAAGTCTATATGGCAGGCATCATGCAAGACATAAATTAAATCTATCTTGCCAAATTTGAACCTTTCAAAGGCTTCTTCAGGGAGAGCCATTCTCCAAGTCTTGGGGATACCCAAAAGAACCGACATCCCAAGCTAACCCTTGCTCCCCCCTATCCTTTGAAAGTTAGACAAGACCTATATGTGATGCATTCTTACATGAGCATGGCAACTTACATGACGTTCGATGCATCTAGCACATTTAATTCACTCCTTAGTCTAGAAAAGGTTTTCTCATCAAGTGGTTTAGTGAAGATATCCGCCAATTGTTCTTTGGACCTAACACCTTGCAAGGAGATGTCTCCCTTAGCTTCATGGTCCCACAAGAAATGATGGTGAATATCAATGTGCTTAGTGCGGGAGTGTTGAACGGGGTTTTTAGAAATCTTAATCGCACTTTCATTGTCACAAAGGAGAGGCACACAACCGAGTTTAACACCAAAGTCCAAAAGGGTTTGCTTCATATAAAGGATTTGGGCATAACATGCACCAGCCGCTATATATTCTGCTTTCGCAGTGGACAAAGCAACGGGGTTTTGCTTCTTGCTAGACCAAGATACTAGGGAACACCCAAGCAAGTGGCACCCTACGGAGGTACTCTTGCGATCCACATGGCATCCGGCAAAGTCCGAATCCGAGTAACCCAAGAGATGGAATTTAGCACCCTTGGGGTACCACAGGCCTACACTTGGGGTATGCTTGAGATACCGAAGTATCCTAAAGACCGCCTTCCGATGCGATTCTTTAGGTGCCGCTTGAAAGCGAGCACACAAGCATACACTAAACATGATATCAGGCCTAGATGCGGTAAGATAAAGCAATGAACCAATTATGGAACGGTAATTAGATTGGTCAACAGGTTTACCATCCTTATCAGCGTCGAGATGACAATTTATTGCCATTGGAGTACTTCTTGAGCTACAATCTCCCATCTCAAATTTCTTCAAGAGGTCCTTGCTATATTTTTCTTGATAGATGAAGGTCCCCTCTCGAAGTTGCTTGATTTGAAATCTAAGTAAGAAGTTGAGCTCTCCAATCATTGACATCTCGAATTCCCTAAACATCATTTTGCCAAACTCATGGCTAAGAGCTTCGTTAGTTGAACCAAAAATAATATCATCGACATAAATTTGACAAACAAATAGTTCTCCATCGATGTCTTCGGTGAAGAGTGTAGTGTCCACCCTCCCAATCTTGAATCCTTGCATGATCAAGAAATCCCGTAGACGTTCATACCACGATCTAGGTGCTTGCTTGAGCCTGTAGAGCGCCTTGTACAACCTATACACATGATTAGGATTCCTCGGATATTTGAACCCGGGAGGTTGTTCAACATAAACAAGCTTGTTAATGTAACCATTAAGAAAGGCACTTTTCACATCCATTTGATAAAGTTTTATATTATGATGTGATGCAAAAGCAAGAAGTATACGGATGGCTTCTAGTCGAGCGACCAGAGAAAATGTTTCTCCAAAGTCTAGTCCTTCAACTTGCGAGAAACCCTTGGCCACAAGTCTTGCCTTGTTGCCGATCACAACAATGTTCTCGTCTTGTTTGTTGTGGTACACCCACTTTGTCCCAATAACGTTTTTGTCCTTGGGTCGCTTCTCCAACACTCAAACTTCATTGCGGATGAAGTTGTTGAGTTCTTCTTGCATGGCCATTACCCAATTTGGATCTTGGTGTGCTTCCTCAATGTGAGTGGGTTCTACACATGAAACAAACGAGTAGTGCTCACAAAATTTAGTGAAATGGCGAGAACATGTACTTACTCCCCTTGACGGACTACCGATAATTTGATCGATCGGATGCGCCTTGGAGATGTGTCCATGCCTCATAAGTGGTTGTGAAGCACTTGGCGGTGGTGATGCGTGTTGCTCTTCTTGTGGTTGGACTTGATCATGGACTTGTTCTTCTTCTTGATGTTGTGTGGCTTTTGAATCTTGTGTCAGTAATGGATCATCTTTTTCTTCTTCGTCAACTTGAGGTAAAATAGATGTGTTGATGTTGGAACTTGAAGCTCCCCCTTGATCATGGCTCTCCTCTACTTTAGGCTTGATGTATCCAATGGTTATGTTCTTCATAGCTTCTTGTAGAGGCGCATCATCTATTTCATCATGACCAAAACTCTCCTCTTGGGAGGCATTAGTTTCATCAAACTCAACATCACAACTTTCCTCAACTAAACTGGAGGTTTGGTTGAATACTCAACATGCTTTTGAGTTTGATGCATAACCAAGAAAGATACCAACATCACATCTTCTTTCAAACTTACCGAGCCTTTTCTTGCGGTAGATGTAGCACTTGCACCCGAAGACTCGGAAATAGGAAATGTTGGGATTTCTCCCAATGAGGAGTTCGTACGGGGTCTTTATCGGGTGGTGTGAAGCAACTTGTTTCCCAGCTTGACAAGCGCTACAGAGCTTGTTCTTCTCGAATGTGGCATCCTTCACGCCGGTCACCATCCCGAGCTTGAATGACTTCTTGAGCTTTCTCATTCCAATGTGAGCGATGCGTCGATGCCATAGCCAACCCAAATTCGTCTTGGTGAAAAGACAAGTGGTCAAGCTAGCATCCTTGTCGGAGAAGTGTACTAGGTAGAGATGTCCATGCCGAAACCCTTTGAAGATTAGTTCTTTGCTCGTTTCACTAGTCACAACAACATCATTCTTGCCAAAGGTGCACGTTAGTCCAAGATCATATAATTGTGCAATAGAAAGCAAATTGAAACTAAGTGACTTAACATACAACACATTGGAAATAGATAAATCATGTGAAATTGCAATCTTACCCAACCCAATTACCTTCCCCTTAGAGTTATCACCAAAGGTGACTTGTTCATGATTGTCGGGGTTCTTTATGGAGGTGAACATACCATCGTTGCCAGTCATGTGTTGAGTGCACCCGCTATCGAGTACCCAATGCTTTCCTCCGGCTTTGTAGTTCACCTACACACATGAATTCAATTTTTGATTTTAGGCACCCAAGCTACTTAGGTCCTTGTATGTGTGATACAAGTATTTTTGGGACCCAAAGTTGCTTGGGGAGCTTCCCCTTCATGCCCTTCATGTCCTTGTCAATGAACCTTGCCTTCACCTTGCCATCTACTTTACTCTAGAGATAATAGTGATCATTAAAGGTAGACTTGTAGTTAGTAGGCAATTTTGGAGAAGGCCGGTTAGGAAGAGGACACTCCCTTGTATGGTGACCGGTGACCTCACAATGTTGGCAATAAGAGCCAACTTCCTTGATGAAGCTTGTTTTAAGCTCCGGTGAGGGCACCTTTCCTTTGTTAGGCACCGGGAAGGATCCAAGTCCTCTCTTTTTGAAGGCCTTTGCTTGTTGGAAGAGGATTTCTTTGTGCTTAACTTCTCCCTTAGATAGTCTTGCCACACTAGTGTGGAGACTTTCAATTTCATCCATCAAATCCTTCTCCCTAGCATTCTTTTTCAAAGGCAAGGACTTATGCAAGACATTAGTGTCATGAGAAACAATAGATACCTTATCATTAAGGGTTTCTTTCTTTATAGTTTTCAATTCTTGATCAAGGACTTCATAAGCAAGGTTAAGTACTTGATGTTCTTGGATTAACTCATTGTGCTTTACCAAGAGTGCTTGGTGTGCTTCGTCAAGCTCATGATGATATAGCTTGATTTGAGCCTTATCCTCCTCAACTTGCTTGACATGAGATTTGAGCGATCCTTAAGTATGCTTTCATACTTGTCAAGCAAATCGAGGTTAGCACTCTCGAGCTTAGCACGAGCTTCTTCAAGAGCATTGACCTTACTCTTTTCCCTTTTAATGACAGTGTGGTATTCATTTATCAATGAAGCTAAGTCATCGGGGGAAAGCTCATCATCGCTAGAATCATCACATACCTTGGTGTTAACTTTTGCCATGAGGCACACGGGGGTTGGACGAAGAGATGAATCATCATTGTTGGCAATGGCAAGGCCGGCAAAGCTCTCTTCTTCAACTTCACTCTCTTCATCACTAGATTCTTCGTCGGTGATCCATTCATTTGCCTCACACATGAACACCTTTTGTGGACCTTTTCTCTTCTTTGGAAAGAGTTTTGCCTTTTTGCCTTTGTCATACTTCTTCTTCCCAAAGAATCTTGGCTTGGTCTTGACCTCTTCTTCATCATCCTCACTACCCTCAAGCTTGCGATGCTTGCCCTTGTGGACCTCTCTTCTTTTGTCTGGTTTTGGACAATCATAGGAGATGTGGCCTTGATCACCACAATTATAGCAAGTCTTGTTGTCATCTTTTCTTGGTAGAAATGCTTTCTTTTTGGGATCAAAAGTGTATCCCTTCTTGGCAATCTTGGAGTTCAAGCGAGAGAATTTTCTCATCATCAATGCAAGCTCATCATCGTCATCTTCACTTGATGCTTGCTCTTCTTCACTTGAGCTAGGATCAATCACTTTCTTTTTTCTTGAGATTTGTTCTCTTGGTGGAAGCCTTTAGAGCAATTGTCTTTGAAGATGATTCCTCCATCATCTCAAGCACACTCATCTCATGAGCGTGAATCTCTCCAATAAGTTCTGAAACTTCAATGTGATCAAGAGATTCCTTTTGAAGCATGGTGTTGATGATGTTGTACTTTTGCTTAGGGAGGAGCATAAGAATCTTGCGGTTGATGAGTCCCTTGCCAAGAGAAGCAATATCAAGAGCATTAATTTTCTCAATGAGAACATTCAAGCGAGAAAACATTTCATTGACATTTTCGTGAGGTAGCATTTTGAACTCATCATATTTGGCCTTAAGCATGTGATACTTTAGTTCTTTAACACGAGAAGAACCCTCATGAATTTCAATAAAACAAGCCCAAATTTCACAAGCCTTTTCTTTGCTAGCAATCCTAGCAAACACATCTTGACTAATGCATTCGTAAATAGCATTTCTATCCTTTGCATCCCACTTGATTTGATCACCCATATAGTTATGCTCACCAAACCCCGCATGGGTCGCTTCCCATACCTCGGAAGCAATAGCCTCTAGATAAGCACGCATATGTGATTTCCAATAGGCAAAGTTCTTGCCCTCGAAGATGGGAACCGAACCCCCAATCTTGGCCATTTTAGTTCTCTAGCGATGAAGCTAGAATGATCCAATGAGCAACCTTGCTCTGATACCAATTGTAAGGATCGAATGCCCAAGAGGGGGGTGAATTGGGCTTCTTTTCAAAAAATAAAGCAATAAAAACTTAACAACTAAAAGCCCAATTCCCTATGCAAACAACCTATGCATTCAAGTGAATAATAAGTTTGCGGTATATGAAATGCATAAGTGTAACGAGAAAGGAAGAGTATGCAAACTCCCGAGGAGACACGAGGACACGGTGATTTATCCCGTGGTTCGGCAAGATTATCAAGACCTTCCTACATCCACGTTGTGGCACCCACCAAAGGGTATAGCCACTCTCAAGTCACTGAGACCAGGGATCTTCACTAAAAGTCTCCGTTCGCCATCTCCGGTAAGGTGGAGCTCAAGCCTTGTACAAGTTTGATCTTCTGGGCTTCCACAACCGACTTGGCAAGCTCCGGAAGGCTCTCTCCAATCACCGACTGTTACACGGTGAATGCAATCACCAAGAGACACTCCCTTATAGCTCTCACTAGACTAGAAACTCCAATCACCAAGAATGGAAGCACACAAGCATCATCTCTAGCAAGTTCTAGCCTATCTCTTGGTGTACAAGTCGTGTAAATGATGTGGAAGTGGTTGCTCAACGTCTTGAATGCTTGGTAATGTGTAGAGTAGCTCTAGGCATTAAGACTTGTCGAAATGATTGGTTGAAGGGGTATAAATAGTCAGCTTCCACGAGATAGCCGTTGGAAAAGTAGGCTGACATCGCTGTTCTGCAAACACCGGATGATTCGATGTTCTCCATTCAGTTGTCATCTGTCGAATATAAATTAACTGATGTCACTGTGTTAGATATGACCGTTGATCGACCGATGTTGTATACACCTGTACATCGGATAGTCTGGTGACACTTGATCCATAATGGTTCAGAAATAATGCTTACTGGAGTGATTGACCGATGTGTTATAATTGTACATCGGATGGTCCGGTGTTACACTTGGTCCAGGGAAATTGCTTACTGGAATGATAGACCGATGTAATACTTGCTTCATCATCGGATGATCCGGTGTATACTCAAGTCTGAGGTCTTTTTCTGCTATTGAGTTAACTCGACCTATGTAGTGTTTTCTGGATACATCGGATGATCCGATGAGTTGATTTTGTCAGCTTCGAGTTGTTCTAAGTGATTATTTTGGAATTTGTTCGAGTGACCTCTTAGACATTGTTTGAAATGTTCTTCTGATGACGACCAAGTCTCAAGTACTGTCAATTTTGATGGAATGATTTTGACATATGTGCTTTTTCTTTTAGTCTTCATGAAAATCGATTGACCTCGTGAAATAGTTTGTTTAGGGGTCTCCAATTGTATCTAATGAGCAGTAGATGATATAAATATAGAGTCCATTAAGTGTGATGAGTTATACGAGAGACCTTGCATCCACAAACTCATTAGCGATATCCAACGGTTGTCATTAATCACCAAAACCATACCTCATGGGGGCCTAGATGCTTTCACCTGCTGATTAAATCATGGAAATTTGGAGCTCAATGTAAAAGGGCGACCCCGCCAGCCTGGCTGAGCCCTAGCCTGGACTGGCGGCCCAGCTGCGCGTGTCACGCTTGGCCTGGGAGGCCCGCACGTACCACCGCCTAATGCTGGCCGCCGGATCTGAGTTCGACGGTGGTGATTAAATGGGCCATGTCGAACGACAAAAAAAAATCCGCACTGTAGATCTAGCAACGGACGGTTGAGAGCGATCAATCTAATAAACTTAAGGTAAAATCCGTCAAAACCCTAGCCATTTTCCTCTTCCCCGATCCCTTCGTCCTGGCCGTGAGAGAGAGAGGGGCGGCTAAGAGTGACGGTGACGCCGCCGAGGGGGCGGTGTGCTCCGGCGCCGCCGCGGCTTCCACGCCAGACGCGGGAGCTCGTCGTGAGGCAGCACGTCGTCGGGGGTTGGACCGCCGGCCGGAAACACCTAAGAGGAGGGGAGACCGCACCCTAGGGTTAGGGTTTCAATCCTAACCACGACGGCTCTCAGGCCCGGTGGCCCCCGTGGACCTCTCGCCAGCGCGCGACGTACACTGTTGGGCGAGTGTGTCGCCATCGAGCGGTCCACCAGAGTGTCAGAGTTCCGGCTAAGGGGGGGGGTGCAAGCTTCGGGTGCTCCGGCGAGGAGGTGACCCAAAGGACACAGCGGCGATGATCTCCGGCGAGCGCGAGGCGTCGACATGGAGGATCAACGCACGGGTCTAAGGTAAGTCGCAAAATCCCCTTCGCTAATCTGAGATTGTTTTCAGTCCGAGGTTGAATTCGGATTTTCTTCTGAGATTTGATTCAATTCGAGTTCAAAACCAAATTGAATCTCTTATTTGTATCTAAATTTGATCCGATTGGATCCTAATTTGGGATTGGAAACCCTAATCCCCTGAATTTGGTTCAATTTCTTATGAAGTTGAACCCTAATTTGCTTAGTTTGAATCCTCTCCTTCTAATTGTTGTAGAATCAAGGCTTAGGGGTTGAGATCCGAGTTGATCTCAATGAATTTATCAAGACAGATCAAACTTAGGTGTTGAACTAAGTGGCAGAAGCCCTAATTCCCATCTAGGGTGGCTCTGACGCCATTGTTGGATTCTAAGGAGTGATGCTTAGCTCTAATGGAGAATAAGGTTCAGCCTAATTAGCAAGAGCAGAGAGCAAAACACCAACCAACAGCGATCTATTCACTAGTACATATTGTGTTCGTCTGCTAATCAAAGAACAACGTCGGGTGCAAAATTAATGGTAGATTGAGGCTTACTTCACACGTACGTTCAGTAAACGGCCACAGGACCCGGATCCCAGTCTTTGGCCCACTAGACGCACACGTCAAGTCATTTAGTGTTATGCTATTTACTTACGACGTCAAATGACATGACATTTTATAAAATGTTCACTTTTAAGTATACTAAAATATTAAAATTACATCTTATTAGGAGAATCATAAAATGTACACCTTTCCTCCGTACGTACTCTCTCCGTCCCCAAAAACTTTTGAACTACGAAGCAACGAGTTCATGAAGACGGAGGGAGTACCTGCCTTCCGGCCAACATCACTGTTTCCATGACATGCCAATGTAGACACGACGTGCAGTAACCTGCTGAATGCGGTACGTGCAATGCATGCCAACGCCGTGGAATGACACAGCGCATACAACGAACTCCATAGTCTCGTGACGACATGGCGCGATCAAGTTTGAGCAGGCAGGCGTCGGCCATCATGGTTCACGCGACTGCACCCCCAGCATGGGCGTGCTGCATGTAGACAGACTGCCATGATATTCTAATCTACTCCTTCAGTTTCTTTTTATTTGTCAAATGACATGGCATTGTATAATATATTCAGTTTTGACTATACTTAAGGATTCAAACTACACCTTAGAACCATAAAAAGACTACACATTTCCTCCGTGGAAAGGCGGTAACATGTAGACATGGACGTCCGCATCATTGTGCTTTCTTGGTGGTGGGCTAGCTCGGGAGCCCGTGCGTTCTGTCCATGACGATGGCTTCCAGCCTTCCAAGGCTGCAAAGAGGCTTTGGCTTGTGGATGATCCTGCCGCCAGCTATTTTACATGTCAATTAATCTGCAATGTTGGGACAGGTATCACCGTCTAATCAACTACCGCAACAAAAGACAGACTGCCATGATATTCTAATCTACTCCTTCTGTTTCTTTTTATTTGTCAAATGGCCTCACATTGTATAAAATGTTCAGTTTTGACTATACTAAAGGATTCAAATTACACCCTAGAACCATAAAAAGATTACACATTTCCTCGTTGGAAAGGCGGGTAACATGTAGACATGGACGTCCGCATCATAGTGCTTTCTTGGTGGTGGGCTAGCTCGGGAGCCCGTGCGTTCTGTCCATGACGATGGCTTCCAGCCTTCCAAAGCAGCAAAGAGGCTTCGACTTGTGGATGATCCTGCCGCCAGCTATTTTACATGTCAATTAATCTGCGATGCTGAGACAGGTATCACCGTCTAATCAACTACCGCAACAAAAGACAGACTGCCATGATATTCTAATCTACTCCTTCTATTTCTTTTTATTTGTCAAATGACATTACATTGTATAAAATGTTCAGTTTTGACTATACTAAAGGGTTCAAATTACACCTTAGAACCATAAAAAGATTACACATTTCCTATGTGGAAAGGCGGTAACATGTAGACATGGACGTCCACATCATTGTGATTTCTTGGTGGTGGGCTAGCTCAGGAGCCCGTGCATTCTTGAAAGTGCATCTAGGCATCCTCATGGGTTTTGGATGATTGATGACGATAATTATGAGACTAATGAGCTAAGTTAACCTTAAGCACAGGTGTGATGGTTGAAATGAGATAAAATCCCTCGAAAAGGAAAAGGTTGAAACGGGCGTCAAAGACTCAAGCGTAAAAATTAAGGTTTCTATGGTGTTGAGCTTAGACGAGTCGTATCTTGTGTGAGAGTGGTTGTATCATGTGCATTGATATTATTCTAGAGAGTTCAAAGTGGTGGTTGAGAGAAAAACCTAAGTGAGAAGCTAAAATGAGAGAAAACCCTAGGAGGCCGGACCAGTCTGGGCCTCGGGGCCGGACTAGTCCGGCCAGGCAGAGTAGTCGGACGTGAGTCAGACTAAACATCTCTGCATGAGTTCGGACTTGTCCGTATGGGTACGGACTAGTACATTCATCCCTTAGTGGAGTTGGAGCTAAGTCCCCGTAGACCGGACTTGTCCGTTTTGGAACGGGCCAAAGCTCTGTGGAAAAGTTCGGACTTGTCCGTTGTCGTGCGGACTAGTCCATTTGAGACTTAGTGAGATAAATCGAGAGAAAACCCTAGAGGGCCAGACTAGTCTGCCCCTGTGGCCGGACTAGTTCGGGCCTAGCCAGTGTGTCCGTTTTGGGACGAACCAAATATTTTTGTCCTACTTCGGACTAGTTCGTAGTGAATCAGACTAGTCTGTGTTGTCAGTGGCCGTCTGAAATTCAAATGTTGGCGTGCAAGTCATCTGTTTCTTCGATCGATAGCGTGAAATTATTGGTGGTCCCAAAAGGCCGGACTAGTTCGGGTTGGTCCTGGTGGCAACGGTTAGTTGTCAGGACCCCTATAAAAAGGGGACCCCCGCTCCCCATTTGATAACTTTTGAACCCTAGCACCGCCACAAGTAACTTAGAGCCTTCAAAAGCCTTCTACTCATCCTACTAGCCCTCTAAGACCAAATCTTGAAGAGATTAGGGTTTGGGGAGGAGAGTAAAGGAAGATCATCGTGCTTTGGCTCTCGGTTTGATCTCTTGCACATTGTGTTGTATTTTGTGGCTTGTGTGAGTTGAGCTTCGTGTGCTCCTCATTGTATTGATTCGTGGGTGCTTCAACTTGTGAACAGCCCCAATCAAACTTTGTGATTACCCATTGATATAGTGGAATCCAAGCCGGCCTTTGTGGTGGCTTGGTGAGAGAAGGGTCAAGTGAAACTCGGTCCTTGTGTGGACTTCTCAACGTGGATGTAGGCTTCTTTGTGGAGCTGAACTACGGGATAAATCTTGTCTTGCTTGTCGCTTTACATTTCGTAATCACTAGAATTGCTTTTAGGGTTCATATTGTTCTGTATAGTGTTCATTGTTAAAATCTTGTAACCTAAGTGCTTTAACTTCTCAATCTAAGTTGTACTTAGATTACCACATATTGCTTACATCTTGGGTGAACTTAAATTCCACAAATAACTTGCAGAACCAAGTTTTTAGATTTTCACCCTGTGCTAAGCGGACTAGACCGGCCCTGTCCAGACAAGTCCGGCCTCAGGAGTTTAATCTCGTTTGATTAAGTTATTTTAGGTCTTATTTCCTATTCAACCCCCCTTTAGGCGACTTTAAATTGGTATCAAAGCAAGCTTCTCCACCAAGAGTCTAACAACTTGGAGAAGAAATGGTCGGAAGGGTTGACAACAAGATTCTGATGATTGTTGATGACACTAAGGCAAAGAACGTCAATGTTCTTCAAGATGATCCAAATGACGATGAGAAAGTTCTTATGCTCAAGGCACGGCTTTGTGAGAATCTCAATGTGTCCAAGAAGGAGATCAAGACAATTGCTTCAATCAACATCGACAATGGGAGTAGTTCACAAGACTACTTCCGGTGTTCTTACAACTATGAGCAACTTACCGCAGGCAATCACTATTTATCTATTCCCATTGGCAAACCTTCTCAGTTTGATGGAAATGATTGCTCTATGTGGAAGCATAATACGAAGATGCATCACATTTCCTTAAACCCTAGTTTGTGGCAAATTGTTATGACAGATGTACATCTTCTCAAGAATGAGGAAGACATCACTCCAGAGCAAGCCGTTCTCTTCTATCGCAATACTCAAGCCATTGGAGTGATTACCTACCCATTTACTCAAGAAGAGTTCAATCGCATTGAAGGGTTGGAGGTTGCCAAGGAGATATGGGACACCCTTGAAGCGTCCCGACCCAATGATCGGAACTAAACATGTAATATAATACCAGAAACTATGTACGGTACAATATATTACAATCCAAGTGGAACCAAATCATACAGAGCTTTATTACAGCGGAATAGTCTTATGGATAATAACGATAACCATTAACAGGAACGCGATAATAGTCAACATCACGGAGGCTACTAGCTCTTCTTCGCACATGGTTCCACCTTCGGCACTTGAGTGTGGACGCGACCCTACTCGAAGTCCTCTGGCAGGAAGTCAGGATCCTCTGAAGATATTGGCAACGTTTGAGTACGAAGGTACTCAGCAAGATATTAATGTGATGCACAAATAATAATGCAACCCAATGCAACCAAACGTCTCACCCAGAGACATCAATCATCTCAAACTCACAATAGGTAGATCACTAGTTGTCAGGACCACACCATAACCCGTCCCTTACCGAGGACACGGCCAGTTCGAACGGATTTTACACTCTGCAGAGGTTGTACACAACACACACGCACAAAACTATTCAAAGATAGTTCGTCATAACCAACACCTAGTCGGAGCATCACCCTATACAGTCGCTCTCAAACCCCGGGTCTTGACTCATATCAGTCCACATCCAAGAACCATCCACCGTGGACGACTGTCAAGGATAGCCACTAGGATTAGGCTACGTCCTGCCCATACATGATCATGTGGGTATCTTGAAAAAGTTAAGTGAGATGTCAAAACAACTCGGTCCTTAAGGTTCACCAGGGCAGCCACCATACACTAAGCTAGAACTGTAAGTCTACCACCACGGTAGCCTTATCGAACACCAACCCGTTTGCCCTAGTCTCAATATCCAGTCTGCCCTCACCCAATGTACCATCAACACCATCCTCAATCTCATGGCATCATATCAATATGCAATCATAAAACCAACATGGCTTCTCTCGGTCACTCGAGTCACTAGTACTCGCAAATGCAATAGTGTAGTATATTGGCAACAACGGATAATCCTCACATAGGTGCAACATGAAAAAGAAGGGGGCAATGCAACTTGCCTTCACTACCGTCTTCCGCGGCGTAGTTCTTCGGGTCTTGCGGCGGCTCCGGGTTCTCCTCCGGCACTTGCTCTGAATCGGCACGCACGCAAACAAACATACAAGCCACACAAACATATATTCAATACATCATATAAAAAGTAGTTGTATTTAATAGATTATGATTGAATATGATTTTTAAAATAAGAACGTGTTACGTAGAGTTCATATGACCAGGTTACTGATTTTACCATTTGGAGGTTGAGTTAATTACAAAAATTAATATTTACTTAAAGGATTAAGCTGTTGGCTTGTTCTCTAGCTGAACCGTGCTTAGACTTCACGGCTGCACACCCTGGGGCACTAGCTGGCACTGAGTTAATGAAGATTTAGCTACATCATGGTTCAGTAAAGATAGTGATTAGCTAGTAAAGATAAGGATTAGCTAATACGTATAGCTGAGCCTAACAGGGTACCGTACACGAGGAACAAAGTGGGTTACTCTGCAAATTAGAAGGACTTTATATTAAACTAAACTTCATGGTTGCTGGCTGCTTAATGCCCATGATGATACAGAGGCAAGATCTCAATATCCAGTACTGGGATTTGGACGGTACTCAACATGTGGGCCAGGGTCTTAATTAACTCATGCTGGTTAGCTTGTTTTGTTAGGTAATGAGAGACATACGAACAGCACTTCTACGGTGCCTTCGTCTAGCTCTCGACGGAGGACCAAAATCGATTCTGGATTTCAAATACGGAAGGGAAAAATGAATGAGGGCCACAGGAAATGGGGAAATCGTGCCACCAGACCACAACTCATTCACAGGAGGCGGCCATTTGAGCAGGGACGACGGGATTTGAGGCAGGTTATACGAACAGCGGCCATGGCTGCTGGAGGTCACGCTTAGCTCGGTAGAGAAGGAGAACCGGATAGGGAACGGGCTCCGGAGGTCGAGCAGGGGGCGGGGAGGCTCACCTGGGTCGCAGCTCGGACGGGGAGAGCTCCTCGCTGGAGATCGAAGCAACGACGGCCTTCTTGCTGTACGGGAGCACGGGAGAAACGAGAGAGGGGTGCTGCTGTGGACTGGTTCGTGTGAAGAAGGATAAGAACGCAAGGTAGATTTTTATACAGACTAAGTTTCGAGTAGGTGAGAGGGTAGCTGAAGATAATAAACGCTCCATTGCGTGCGCGTGCGGTGCTGGTCAGACGGCAATGGAGTCATCGCAGGCGTGCACGGCGAGTCTGCCGAACGGTGCGTCGGCTAGCTGGTGGCGCGGCGCAGGCGATAGGACGCTACGGTCGCGGTTCGCAGCGCACAGACTAAGAGGCTAATAAAGAGCGCGCGCCAAGGGCGGACGGCTTGTTGGTCACAGATTTAAGTTGTTTGACAATAAATTTTTATTATTTTATTTAGTTATATTTACTTATTTACGAACTAATTATTGTATAAATATATTTTATTTATTGATGAAAAATGGGATGTTACAGACCTACCCCACTTAAATTGAATCTCGTCCCCGAGATTCGGCTAATCTTCAAAGAGATGAGGAAACTCTGGTCGCAGCGCATCTTCTCTCTCCCAAGTAGCTTCAGCTTCTGAATGTCTACTCCACTGAACATGACACAGAGTGACAGAACTTGTTCGTGTTCCTCGAGTAACGGTATACAAGATCTTCATTGGCACCTCCTGATAGCGCATGTCATCCTGCAGGTCTAAAGTGTCTTGGACCACTTGTTCTACCGCAGACATTTCCTTAGTTGAGATACATGGAAGACATTGTGTACACCTGACATCTCTTCAGGTAGTTGAATCTTATACGCTACTGCTCCAATCCTTCCCAAAACCGGAAACGGTCCAATGTACCGCAGTGGTAACTTCCCGCGCACCTGAAACCTGCGCGTGACGCGGATCGGTGACACCTTAAGATACACGTGATCCCCAATTTCAAAAGTGAGTTCACGTCGTCTCTTGTCTGCATAGCTTTTCTGGCGTGACTGAGCTGCTTTCACATTGGCTTGGATCTCTGCTACCTTGTCTTCCACTGCCACGATGAAGTCCGGATGCTCCACAATACGGTCTCCCACTTCTGACCACATGAGCGGAGTTCTACACTTCCTCCCGTAGAGGGCTTCAAATGGGGACATCTTAATGCTGGTCTGAAAACTGTTGTTGTAGGAGAACTCAGCATATGGTAGACTGTCTTCCCAATCTTTACCGTAAGTGAGCATAGCGGCTCTCAACATATCTTCTAAGATTTGATTGATCCTTTCGGTCTGACCATCCGTTTGAAGGTGGTATGTCGTGCTAAAATCCAACTTGGTGCCAAGTGCTTTCTGAAGACTTTTCCAAAACCTTGAGGTAAACTGGGTACCTCGGTCTAAAACTATCCTTGAGGGTACACCATGGAGCTTCACAATACGATCTATGTATAGCTTGGCCAGTTTGTCTCCACCGTAGGTAGTGCGCACATGAATGAAGTGTGCGACCTTTGTAAGGCGGTCAACCACTACCCATACAGAATCATTACTATTCTTGGTTCTTGGTAAGCCAGTGATGAAGTCCATTCCTATCTCATCCCATTTCCACACTGGAATTGGTAATGGCTGAAGTAGACCACTCGACTTCTGATGTTCAGCTTTGATTCTCTTACACACATCACAACAGGCCACAAATCGAGCTACATCGCCTTTCATGCCAACCCACCAATACTTCTCTTTGAGATCCAAGTACATCTTGGTAGCTCCAGGTTGCATAGAATATGCGGAGTTATGAGCTTCATCCATGATGGTGTTTTGGTAGTGACCTTGTGAAGGCACACACAACCGTTTCTTGAACTATAATATTCCATCTCTATCGACTCTAAAATCTGGGGCTTTGTTTTCACCGGTCTGTCCCTTGATCTCCAACAACTTTTCATCCGCATGTTGCGCTTTCTTGATTTGCTCCTCGAGCATAGGCTGAACACTAAGGTTGTAACTACAAGAGTGGGGTATAACTCTTAGGTTCAACTTCCACATCTCATCACATAACTGCGGTAGTTGTGTTACCAAGTGGTGGCAATAGGCTTTCCTGGTGAGGGCATCCGCTGCCACATTGGCTTTACCCGAATGATAATGGATTTCCAAATCATAGTCCTTGATTAACTCCAACCATCTTCGTTGCCTCAGATTGAGATCTGACTGGGTAAAAATATACTTGAGACTCTTGTGATCTGTGTAAATCTCGCACTTGTTTCCAATCAGATAGTGTCTCCAAATCTTCAAGGCATGTACTATTGCACCTAACTCCAAGTCATGTATCGGGTAGTTCTGCTCGTGTGGCTTTAGCTGACGAGATGCATATGCTACTACTCGTCCTTCTTGCATTAGCACACATCCGAGTCCCCGTTTTGAAGCATCACAATAGATGACGAAGTTCTTATGAATATCTGGTAGGATCAACACAGGTGCAGTGGTTAGTCTTTGCTTCAACTCACAAAAAACTCTGTTCGCAAGCTTCAGTCCAAATGAACTTCTTGTCCTTCTTGAGCAATTCTGTCATTGGTCGAGCAAGCTTAGAGAATCCTTCAATGAATCTGCGGTAGTATCCGGCTAAACCGAGAAAACTACGAATCTGCTTAACTGATGTCGGTTGCTTCCAAGATGACACATCTTCAACCTTCTTTGGATCCACTGCAACTCCTTCAGCTGTCA
Organism: Tuctoria greenei; assembly: GCA_036927565.1. Taxonomy (NCBI): domain Eukaryota; kingdom Viridiplantae; phylum Streptophyta; class Magnoliopsida; order Poales; family Poaceae; genus Tuctoria; species Tuctoria greenei. Next base: position 8,138,346 of record JAYESD010000008.1, read on the forward strand.
GAACATGTCCAAGAAAACTGACTTTTCCCAACCAAAAGTCACATTTGCTAAACTTGGCATACAATTGATGACTTCGGAGTCGTTCCAAGACAACACGCAGGTGTTGCGCATGTTCTTCTTCACTGCGTGAATAGACCAGAATGTCATCAATGAAGACAACAACAAACCTGTCTAGTTCTTGCATGAACACTCGGTTCATCAAGGTCATAAAGTAAGCAGGAGCATTGGTTAGTCCAAAGGACATCACTATATACTCAAACTGTCCATAGCGAGTCACAAATGCTGTCTTGGGTATATCCTCAGGTCTGATCCTCACTTGATTGTATCCAGACCTCAAGTCAATCTTTGAGAAGAACTTAGCTCCCTTCAACTAGTCAAACAAATCATCTATCTGCGGTAGAGGATACTTGTTTTTGATGGTCATTGCATTAAGAGCTCGATAGTCCGTACAGAGCCTCTTGCTTTTATCCTTCTTTTCTACAAAGAGGACTGGTGCACCCCATGGTGATGCACTACGTCTAATATATCCCTTTTCTTGCAGCTCATCTAACTGCTTCTTTAACTCTGCTAGTTCTGGGGCAGCCATCCTATAAGGTCTCTTAGCAATCGGGGCAGTTCCGGGAACTAGTTCAATGGAGAACTCAATTTATCTTACTGGTGGCATGCCTGGTAATTCTTCTGGGAACACATCAGCATATTCTCTGATTACTGGTATTCCTTGCAGTGTTGTAGCCTTCAAGTGATTTATCATTGGTTCTGATAGGCTAGGTTGGACATGACATGTGATAGTCTTTCCTTCATGGTTGGTCACTGTCAACCTCCTTTCTGCACAAGCTATGGTCCCTTTGCGCTTGACCAACCAATCCATACCAAGGATCACATCAATTCCATTGGAGTCAAGCACTACTAGGTTCACAAAGAATACTACCCCACTTAGATTCAAAGGGATATGGTTAACTCCTAGATGGCAGGGTATATAACCTCCCGGTGATTTGGTTATTAAAGGCCTCTTAAGGGCTGCTGCTGGTATATCATTTGACTCAATGAAGTGTGATGATATGAACTAGTGTGATGCACTAGAATCAAATAGCACTGAAGCCAATACTGACTGAACCAAAAACTCACTGAGTAACACTCCTGGTGTTGCATCTGCCTCCTCGGTGTAAACATGATTCACCGTGGCTTTTCCGAAGGTTGGTGGCGTCCTAGAGGGTGGTCCACGACTTCCTCCCGCTGGTTGTCTCGGTCCATTAACTGAGTTGGAGAATGTTGAGGTTGATGGTTTATTTTTGTAGGGACAATAAGGAGAAATGTGACCAGGTTCACGACAGTTGTAACAAATCCTCTGGTCACCCATTCGACTCACTCCAGATTGTTGGGGTTTGAAGGACCCCTGAGGTTTGGCAAAGTGCATTGGCGGTCTGAATGTGGTGGATGGTGCCCTGTTGGAAACTCCACTCTGGGTCATCTGACCTGAGTAAGCTGGCTGTTGCTGCCTCAGTATAGAGTAAGCAAACTGTTGAGTCCGCTGTCCAGAATAAGCCGGTTGATAAGTCTTCTGAGACTTTGCTTGTTGGGACAGTTTGTGACTCTCAAACTTCCTCTTCTTTTCCTGCATCTCATCCTTCTTATTCTTCTCTGTGATGATAGCTCTATTCACCATGGTGTTGAAATTTGGGTAGACAGATGCTCCAACCAATGTCTTAATCTCTGGATTAATGCCACGCAGGAAGGCATCCCGCTTCTTGTCATCAGTGTCCATGGTACTAGGGTCGTAGCGTGACAAGCTTGTGAAACTATGTAGGTATTCCATCATGGTCATACCTCCCTGGTGCAGATTCCTGAATTCCTCCTGCTTCATCTTCACCACACTGCTAGGAATGTGATGATCTCTGAACAGCCTTACAAACTCATCCCATATCATGGTCTTGGCATCTGCATTCATATCTCTATAGCTCTGCCACCAAGCTAAAGCAGGTCCTCTCAGTTGTTGCACTGCTAGCAGCACCTTATCCATCTCATTTGCATGTACAACCTCGAGCTTCATCTCGATCTCTCTCAACCAATCATCTGCTTCAATGGGATCATCAGATCCAGCAAATTTAAGTGGGTTCATCCTACTGAAGTCTGCGATCTGGTGGTAGCCCTGAGGTGCTGGCTGAGGGTGGTTCATGCACAGATTGCCTTGAGCACCAAATGTGTTCGTCAGCATCTCAAGAATTCGAGTCTGATGGTCCAAGATAGCAGTCAAGTCATAAACGGGCGCTTGTGGAGGTGGTGGCGGTGGTTGTGGTGCTGCGGGTGTACTGTTCGCCAACTCTTCTGGTTGTGCTCTGACAGGAAGGATTGGGGCATTTGGATCAGGGAGATTTTGGTTCACTTCCTGCCCTATCCTACCTCGGTTCGTGCGGCGAGACATCTGTGACAAGGAGGGTGAGTATTATCCAATAATTGATTTTAATAACATTGCTTTACTTAAGGATAATATTCATTATTTATCAATGTGCTTCTATATATACACATATCTATATATATATATATATATATATATATATATATATATATATATTATATACCATGTAAAGAACACAAACATCAAGCATTGCAAGCAACACACCAAGCATTCATTCTTTAAGGAAACAGGTACATGATACAATAGAACATGTCGTCCCTAGGTCTGTCCCCTTAAGGATCAGTCGGGACCTCTGCCTGACTACTGGGTCCTGCGGTGTGATCTTCAGGATCTTCCTCTTCACCTCCACGAGGTGACGTCGGAGGGGTGAGTGGCACAGGCTCACGAATCCTCCTACGAGGGCTAGACAGGTGTTACATTGGAACTCCTTCTAGGATAAGCGGTTCAGCAGTTGCGATGGCTTGGTGGTCCTTGCGCTTGGCTCGCTCCACGAGGTAGACACCCCTAAGTAGTTGGCTGTGGCGGTCTTCCTGCTCCCTGAGATTCTCCTCGACCAGGGCAACACGGCTTTCGGCGCTAGCAGTACGGGCCTCAGCCTTTGCTAGTGCCAGTTTAGCTTTCCGCCAACGAGTTTCCAATGCCTCCGCGTGCTTGATGAGGGTCTTCACACGCTGGTTCTACAGGTCGCACAAGTCGTCCAAGCTCAACAAGTAGCCGGACATAGCAACAATGGTGGGATCATCTTCAGTAGACCCAAGGCCTTCAAGGTTGCGGATCCTTGCTGTCCAGGCAGGACGAGTACGATCCAGTGGTGGGCAATACTTCATGGGTGTGGAACCCAGATGCCAGTCAAACATGTGGCACAGGTACTTCAGAGCTTTGCGGGCAACAAGCTGACAAGTGTCTTTCAGGCGGCATCCTGTAGCGGTGACGTTCCATGGCTTCATCTCCAGGAATTTGTCACTGGCACCAATGTGCACCGTGACCTCACAACTTTCAGTTCCATGCTCCATAAACTCATGACCCACATACTCCGGGCGATCCATAATACCAAGTCGGAAGGTTGCACCATAGAGCACCTTGGGGAAGCCATCTTCATTGATGCAGAAGGTAGTAATGCAATCGTCGGCCATCTGGCTCAGAACATGGCACAAGGATTAGTTAAGAGCAAAAACTATCACCAAGGCTCTAAAGTCCAATGGTTCCTATAGTAAAGCCAGTATACGGTCTCCTACGGTCACTTACGTACTAGGGTTCGCATCCGACAGCCAAGTATGGCTCTGATACCACTTGAAGCGTCCCGACCCGATGATCGGAACTAAACATGTAATATAATACCAGAAACTATGTTCGGTACAATATATTACAATCCAAGTGGAACCAAATCATACAGAGCTTTATTATAGCGGAATAGTCTTATGGATAATAACGATAACCATTAACAGGAACGCGATAATAGTCAACATCACGGGGGCTACTAGCTCTTCTTCGCACATGGTTCCACCTTCGGCACTTGAGTGTGGACGCGACCGTACTCGAAGTCCTCTGGCAGGAAGTCAGGATCCTCTGAAGATATTGGCAATGTTTGGGTACGAAGGTACTCAGCAAGATATTAATGTGATGCACAAATAATAATGCAACCCAATGCAACCAAACGTCTCACCTAGAGACATCAATCATCTCAAACTTACAATAGGTAGCTCACTGGTTGTCAGGACCACACTATAACCCGTCCCTTACCGAGGACACGACCAATTCGAATGGATTTTACACTCTGCAGAGGTTGTACACAACACACACGCACAGAACTATCCAAAGATAGTTCGTCATAACCGACACCTAGTCGGAGCATCACCCTATACAGTCGCCCTCAAACCCCGGGTCTTGACTCATATCAGTCCACACCCAAGAACCATCCAACGTGGACGACTGTCAAGGCTAGCCACTAGGATTAGGCTACACCCTGCCCATACAGGATCATGTGGGTATACTGAAAAAGTTAAGTGAGATGTCAAAACAACTCGGTCCTTAAGGTTCACCAGGGCAGCCACCATACACTAAGCTAGAACTGTAAGTCTACCACCACGGTAGCCTTATCGAACACCAACCCGTCTGCCCTAGTCTCAATATCCAGTCTGCCCTCACCCAATGTACCATCAACACCATCCTCAATCTCATGGCATCATATCAATATGCAATCATAAAACCAACATGACTTCTCTCGGTCACTCGAGTCACTATACTCGCAAATGCAATAGTGTAGTATATTGGCAACAACGGATAATCCTCACATAGGTGCAACATGAAAAAGAAGGAGGCAATGCAACTTGCCTTTACTACCGTCTTCTGCGGCGTAGTTCTCCGGGTCTTGCGGCGGCTCCGGGTTCTCCTCCGGCACTTGCTCTGAATCGGCACGCGCGCAAACAAATATACAAGCCACACAAACATATATTCAATACATCATATAAAAAGTAGTTGTATTTAATAGATTATGATTGTATATGATTTTTAAAATAAGAATCGTGTTAAGTAGAGTTCATATGACCAGGTTACTGATTTTACCATTTGGAGGTTGAGTTAATTACAAAAATTAATATTTACTTAAAGGATTAAGCTGTTGGCTTGTTCTCTAGCTGAGCCGTGCTTAGACTTCACGGCTGCACACCCTGCGGCACTAGCTGGCACTGAGTTAATGAAGATTTAGCTACATCATGGTTCAGTAAAGATAGTGATTAGCTAGTAAAGATAAGGATTAGCTAATACGTATAGCTGAGCCTAACAGGGTACCGTACACGAGGAACAAAGTGGGTTACTCTGCAAATTAGAAGGACTTTATATTAAACTAAACTTCATGGTAGATGGCTGCTTAATGCCCATGATGATACAGAGGCAAGATCTCAATATCCAGTACTGGGATTTGGATGGTACTCAACATGTGGGCCAGGGTCTTAATTAACTCATGCTGGTTAGCTTGCTTTGTTAGGTAATGAGAGACATACGAACAGCACCTCTACGGTGCGTCGGTGCCTTCGTCTAGCTCTCGACCGAGGACCAAAATCGATTCTGGATTTCAAATACGGAAGGGAAAAATGAATGAAGGTCACAGGAAATGGGGAAATCGTGCCACCAGACCACAACTCATTCACAGGAGGCGGCCATTTGAGCAGGGACGACGGGATTTGAGGCAGGTTATACGAACAGCGGCCATGGCTGCTGGAGGTCACACTTAGCTCGGTAGAGAAGGAGAACCGAATAGGGAACGGGCTCCGGAGGTCGAGCAGGGGGCGGGGAGGCTCACCTGGGTCGCAGCTCGGACGGAGAGAGCTCCTCGCCGGAGATCGAAGCAACAACGGCCTCCTTGCTGTACGGGAGCACGGGAGAAACGAGAGAGGGGTGCTGCTGTGGACTGGTTCGTGTGAAGAAGGATAAGAACGCAAGGTAGATTTTTATACATACTAAGTTTCGAGTAGGTGAGAGGGTAGCTGAAGATAATAAACGCTCCTTTGCGTGCGCATGCGGTGCTTGTTAGACGGCAATGGAGTCACCGCCGGCATGCACGACGAGTCTGTCGGACGGTGCGTCTGCTAGCTGGTGGCGCGGCGCAGGCGATGGGACGCTACGGTCGCGGTTCGCAGCGCACAGACTAAGAGGCTAAAAAGAGCGCGCGCCAAGGGCGGACGGCTTGCTGGTCACAGATTTAAGTTGTTTGACAATAAATTTTTATTATTTTATTTACTTATATTTACTTATTTACGAACTAATTATTGTATAAATATATTTTATTTATTTATGAAAAACGGGATGTTACAACCCTCAAGACGGCACATGAGGGCAACTGTGTCATTAGTTGGCGAAGATCAAGATTATCAAAGGAGAGCTTGGGAGGTTCACCATCATGGATGGTGAGTCCCCCCAAGACATGTACGACCGCCTCAAGACACTCATCAACAAGAGTCGGTCTTATAGAAACACCGGTTGGACCGACCATGAGGTGGTAAAGAGGATGATTCGAGCATTCATGTCTCGAAACATCACTCTTTGCTCACTAATTCGTGAGAGTCCAGAATTTCACAAGATGACTCCCGAAGAAGTGCTAGGGAGGATTATCAACCATGAGATGATACAGCAAGGAGCTATATTCTACAATGATCTACAAAAGCTCTCCTTCTCCAAGAAAAGGGATGTTACATTCAAGGTAACATCCTCAAGATCACAAGAAAAGGAAGAGAGTGATGAAGAGAGCCCTAACACCGATTAGGAAGTGGCACTCTTCATCAACAACTTCAAGAGGATGTTTAGAAGGAGAGAGAGATACCATCATGAAAGCAAGAGCAAAGACAAGATCAAAGAGGGCATGTTACAATTGTGGGGAATATGACCACTTCATTGTGGATTGCCCACATGAGGAAAACAAGAAGAAGAAGGAAGACAAGTCCAAAGAGAAGAAGTACTTCAAGAAGAAGAAGCAATCAGGACATACCCACCTTAGAAAGGAGTGGGATTCAAATGAGGAATCCTCTTTCGTTGAAGAGGAAAAGATAGCAACTATTGCTATGAAGAAGACAACCGCGGAGAACAAGCTCTTCCCCAACTTGGAGAAATCAATGCCAACTTGCCTTATGGTCAAGGAGGGAAGAGAGAAGGTTGAATCTAAATCCTCCTCTTCAATTTCTTCGCATGATGATTTTGATAGTAGTAGTGAAAATGAACATATGTTGAATGATATGGGTAAAAGTACCTTGAAATGATTGAGGTTGTTGACGGATGAGATATTTAAGAAGGAAAAGCTCATCAACCGTCAAGAGGACATGCTCATCTAACAAAAGAAGATATGTCAAGAGGTTAAGGAGCTCTTGGAGCTTGAAAGAGAAAGAAGCAAAGCACTTGAGCGTGAACTCGCTTTGAGCAGGGAAACTTACTCAAACCTTGACAACACTACAATTGTGCTCAAGGTTGAACTTGTTAGTTTGACACAAGCTAACAAGATCCTTGAAACACAAGTGAAGTCTCTTAAGGTCAATGCTCTTCTTCCTTTACAAGCTCACCTTCCACAAATGTTAAATCCGAAGCGCCTCAACCTTACAAATGCTCAAACTTGATTATAAAACTTAAAGATGAGGTTAAATTGGAACAAATCAACCAAACACTAAAGGATGACATCTTTAACAAGAAGAAAATGACATATGCACGTACACATGCATTTATCGCTTTAGGGTGCATGGTACTGAGCCTGACTCCCTCATCGGTGCATTGAAGCCCTGATCTGAGAGTTGCAAGCCCGAGCTTGACAAGATTCTTGCAACCTATTTGCTCGTGTGAGCATGCAAAGCATTCAGTGCTTCACGGCCCAGGTGGAAAAATGAATGCCAGCGTCACACAAGTGAGCGGCCTAATTTGCTGAGGTTTATTTTAGTCTGTAGCTATCACGACCAGTTCCTGACTCGCTATTTTGTTCCTAGTTGATTAGATTTCCCGTTTTCGACTCACCACTATGTTCCTAACAACATTTCCATATGGTTTGATCTCAATTGTGATTGTTCTCTGCTTTGATTGTAATGTAAATTTTAGCAAAACTGTAATCTGAGAACCAATATGGTGCTTGGGTGCATCTGCACGGTGGTTGTTTTCCTGGTTTCACAAATCACAACTTGTACCCCTCTTAAGTTGGATCCTTTTCTGGGATAGTGCTGAGCCGTTCAAACGTATCAGGGTCATTAACTACTGCCAAAATTCCCGAAAAGAAAACAGAAATGCTAAATATCAGGTGTCTGAACTTTCTTTCAGGCGACCATTAGATTGACTTCAAGATTCGTGCAACCCCTTCTTATATTATCTCCCTTCCCTCAACACGAATCCCGTCATCCCGATAGACCGAGACGGCGCAGCCCCGGCGGAAGTGCGGCTCCAGTGGCAGAGAGAGGCGCGCGGGCGGCAGCACGCAGGTGGCAGCGCGGCTGAGGCGGCACGGCTGCAGCGGCGCGCGGGAAGCGCGGCGGCAGCGCATGAGAGGCACGGCGGCAGCGCGCGGGAGGCGCGGCTCGACGGCGGCAACGTTGCTTCGCGGCTCGATGACGGCTGATCTCGTAGCGCGACGGCGGCAGCGAGGCGAGGGAGGCGCGATAGCGACACGGCTGCCGGTGCCATGTGCCAGGGAAGAAGGATTAGTGGTAATTTGTTGTTAATTGTTAATCCGTATTTTTAATTCATAATTTGTAAGGTTATGTTAATTGTAAAATAATTAAACAACAAATTTTGTTATTGATTAACTTATAGAATTAAGGGTTATAGTTAATTACAAAATTAGTAATTAATGACAAACCTGACAAATAGACACTCCCAAAATAAAAACCTCCGACGTCGACTCGGATTCCCACGCCACGCCGCAAATCCCCTGATCGGTGTCAAGCTCTTCGACTCCGATTCTAAAACGCAGGGTCACAACCTCCCCCGTAATAAAAGCGCAGGGTCTCCAGTTAATTATCTCACACGATATCCACCAGCAGTTTGGCGTACAGCAACCCGATTGTAGCTCAGCTCTCGCCGATTTTCGCGACCGCGTCGCCATGGCAAGCGGCGAGGCCGAGGCGTGCACCATCGGTTCAGAAGTCGATGGCGTCCTCGACACGGTCGCGACCATCAACGGCAAACTGGCCGGCGAGAACGGCGGCGAGGCGGTGCTCGAGTTGCTCCGGCAGCTGCAGGCCGTGCCGATGACCTTCCAGGTGCTGGAGGCGACCAAGGTCGGGCGGGCCGTCAATGCACTGAGGAAGAACGCGTCGTCCGAGCCGGCGCGCGAGCTCGCCGCCGCGCTCTACAGGCGCTGGAAGGCTCTCGCCGAGGAACACTTCAAGAGCACCCGGAGGCAGTCGCCGGCGTCAGCGATGACCGACGTGTCCGGGCAGCAGAAACTCGCGCGGACGACGGCGAACCCTGAGGCCCCAAAGGCCGCTACTAAGAGCGCGAGATGTTCGTTGCGGACCAAAGCGAAGCCGAGCGACATGGCAACCGTCACGAAGGGGAGGAGCGAACAGCTGAGCGACCCGACGCCTAGTAAGGCTAAGGCAGAGCAGCAACCTGTCGACGCGATCCGGCAGCGCGTGGTCCAGCGCGCGGCGGCGGTTCCAAAGCCCGCGCCCGCGTCCAAGCCGAGCGGCTCGGACAAAGAAGCCTGGCCGCCGGCCACGGCGGCGAACCCTAAGACTCCAAAGATCGTTATTAAGCGTGCCATGCCCTTGGCCAAGGCGGAGCTGCCGGCCGCTCCACCGACAAAGACGAGCGCGTGCAAGCGCAAGGAGGCCCCGACGACGAGCATCGACGAAGAGAGGCTTGCAATGGTGAAGCGAAGGCTTGAGGAGCGGTACAAGGAGGCAGCGGACGCCAAGCAAAAGAGAAGGATCCGGTTCATCAACGTGCCCGGAAAGCCGACGCAACGCCGCCAAGCCCCCTCGTCGTTCGGCGGTGCATCGCGGCCGTTGGTACCGTGAAGCGCCATCCAGTTTCCTCTCTAGTTCTAGCTAAGATGTTTTAGAAGTATTGTACTAGAGGTCCTAGACTTTGGGCATATTGGCTGCCGGAACATGAATGAACGCCAAGATTTTGTTGTTGGCTTTGTATTGATTTCAGATTGTCCGAGATTGGTCTTCTTTTGTTGTGTAATGCCTGAAAGATTGCTGTCACTCGGAATTTGGAAAACTTTTTGATGAACCGCAATATGTTGAAAATTTAACGGTTTTAGATAACTCCGCCTCAGCGGAAGTTGTTTGAGTTCAAATAAAGCCTGATTCAGTCATTCAGCACCTTTGGGATATGGATCCTCTTAGAGCTGTTTAGCCTATCCGCAGAAGTATCCTTTAAAACATCCTCTATAGACCTATATTCTTCTATTTTTCCAGTATTTTCTTCTAAATCCTCTACATTTATACATATCCAGTAGGATTTACAGTATGCCTATGGTCTTACTGCATGGGTGCAGTAGTCTCAATCATTCGTTTTACATATGACGGTGCTCAAAATAAAATGGGAACAACTGCTATGCAATCTGCTGTTTTGTGCAAGCGTGCAATCTTCACATCTCAAACGTTCCCTACCGATCCAAAGGTGCTGCACTTTTAGCACTTAAATCCTTCCACCTGGTGCTGCTGACAATATGCAAAAAGAACCCTGTGTGCAGCCACCCTTGGATCTGTAGCAAACGGTTAGGATGTGGAGATTGCATGCTTGCATAAAACAGCAGATTGCACAGTAGTTGTTCCCAAATAAAATAGCTTTTTGTTTTGTGACATAGACAAATTATTGTATGAAAAATCATCAGCTAATTTAAATTCATTAGTACGTATTGTGTTCGTCTGCTAATCAAAGAACAACGTCGGATGCAAAATAAACGGTAGATTGAGGCTTACATCACACGTGCAGTAAACGGCCGCAGGACCCGGATCCCAGTCTTTGGCCAACGACGCGCACACGTCAAGTCATTTAGTGTTATGCTATTTACTTACGACGTCAAATGACATGACACTGTATAAAGTGTTCAGTTTTGAGTATACTAAAGGATTCAAATTACACCTTAGAAGAACCATAAAAAATTACACATTCCGTTTGTACCTGCCTCCTGCCAACATCATCACGGTTTCCATGACGTGCCAATGTATGCAGTACGCGCAGTAACTTGCTGAGTGTGGTACGTTTTGTAGAAAGCATGAGACACGCTGCAAAGCCAGTAAAATACTCCCTTCATCTCAAAATATTTGTCACCTTCTAATTTAAAAATGAACTAGAGAGTGTCAAATATTTTGGGATAGAGTGATACAAAATATAGGCATGCACGTCCGCATCATTGTGCTTTCTTGGCTAGCGCGGAAGCCCGTGCGTTCTATACATGATGATGTTAGTTGATCCCGATCCCACCCCGTTGGGCAACAACCAACGGGAAGACTCAGTCTCCCGTAAGAATCGGGCGTGGGGCAACAACCCACGCCCTACTCCAATCCTTAGCCGCGCGGTACCCTCGGGGGCGCAACGGACTCGGTTCCGTTGGCGCCCCCCCACCGTACGCGCTATAAGAACAGGGGGCCCTCAGGGGCATAAGGTATCGATGCAAAATTGCTCCCGAGGCCCCCGCCAAACCAATATATTATTTCTGCCGCCGCCACCTTCATGCACCACCTTCAACGACCGAGACCACCGTCCTAATTCCTATAGAAGAACGAGGTAACCTTCTCGACAGCTTCTTGGACGCTGGCCCTAGCGGCATCCTCCTCTTCGACAATGGGTTCTTTGAAGACCGGATCTAGAGAAAGTTGGGGGTCTCGTCTCTTGTAGCATGCCATAACATATTCGACGACATTCTTGGCCAGATATTCCCCTTTCGTCTCCAGTTGGTCAATGATGAAGTCACCAATCGCGTCGAGTTTGCTGCCAGTAGAGCTAAGCACCACCAGTGTCTGGTACAGCTCCGGTTCTGGGTTCTCTGGACGCATCGGACTGGAGCCAAGTGGTACCAAAGCTTTGCCAGCATGCCCCAAGAAGTCCCAGACCCGCTAAGACTCAGTTGTCCTCGAACTCCGCATCTCCTCCAGTGACCTTCTGGCCGCCAAAAGCTCTGAACCATCTCGGGCGAGATGCTCGACCTCTTTGGCATGCTGCTGAATGCTTTTAGCCACTTGCCTTTCGCAGTTAGTGAGCTCCGTCTCCCGAAGGTGGATGCGGTTCCGCCGTCCGACCAGGTCCTTGTCCCTGCCTCTCACCTTCTCATCTATGGTGGCAACATCAGCCTCTCTTTTGGAGAACTCTTGCCCCAGCTTCCAATGTTTCTCCTCCTCTTGCTTGCACCACAGATCAAGTTTTTTGGTGCGGTCTGCCAAGTTTTGCTCCCCCAGAGACAGTCTCTGGGCAAACTCTTCCTCTCTTTTCAAAATATCCTCCCGCATATCCATGAGCTTCTCTTCCCTCTCATCGAGGTCCTCTCGGCGCTTTAGGATAATTTCATTCAACGTGGTGAGGTTGTCGTGATGATCGTCAGCAGCCTCACTGCTTTTCTTTGCATGCCCGAGAATCTCTCAACTCTTTGCATCGAGATCCCTAATGGAGGCCTCCCTCTCCTCCAGCAACTGGCCCCAATATTCCACCCGAGCTTTCTCCTTCTCAACCCACTCCCGTTGGTCGACAAGCCTTGTTTGCGCCAACTTGGTTTTCAAATGCAGTTTGTTGCGCCAACGCTTTAAGGTGTGGTGCTCTTATTCGAGGACCTTGCTGTCATGGTCGAAGGCGAGTTGGACTTGACGGAGACTGGAGCAGGCATTGTCGAAAGACAACATCAAAGGAATAGTCTATGGACTTGTCGGGGTCTTCTCCGCTAGCTCCAAGGGGTCTTCAAGCACAAAAATTAGGTCTCACGCCACAAGCGTTGTCCCCTGCAGTCCTGCGGGGCCGCCCCTCAGAAGCTCTTATGCTTCTCCCAACACCGACGAGGGTCCCACCGAGGGAACTTCAACCTCTGGGACTGACGCCGAAGGTCCCCCCCTGCTGGATCTTCAGCCGTCGGCTCTGTAGGTGGAGGGCCCGCCGCCAACTCCTCTGGGTGCTCCGACTCGGACATGGGTACCTGCGGAGTAATCGCCTTCGGGGCGGACATTGGAGTTTCGTCCGGAGCCACCACCACCATCGGCTCAGACGCCGGTACTTCCACTACATCCGGCTGAGGTGTCGAAGCTTCAACAATCTCTGGCACAGAGGCCGGAACTTCGGGCAGCTCCGGCTCGATCGTCGGACCTTCAACAACTTCGGGCACAGGCGCCGGAGCTTCGGTTACCTCCGGCTCAAACGCTGGAGCTTTCGACATCTCCGTCTCCTACACCGGAGCTTCACCCGCTGGCACTGCAGCCGCTGGAGCATCTTCACAAACGTATCCCCCGTGGTACGGCGCTACCACGGGAGTCTCTAGCATCTCCTCTGGATCCAAGTCCACGACAGCTGGTGCCGGAGCTGCCGTGACTTCTGCCACCGCTTGGGGAGGCATAGGGGTTGAAGCCGGAGCTTCCGCATGCTCAGCCTTAGTCGCTGTAGCAGGTGCCAAAGCCTCGGACTTCTTTCTTGACACCCTGTAAACAAAAGATCAGGAAAATTAAAGACATGATAAAGACAATATTAGCACCTCAAGGTGAGATGACAATGGTTACCTGGGGATGCTACCGCCCCAGTCGCCGCAAAATTTCTTCTTCTGGGTCCGGAGTCAGAGCCCACCACATCCAGTGAGGCGAAAACCTCGGACCTCAGCCGGGAGCTAGCCACAACAGCTGGAGTCTTCTCAGCCGGGACCTCCCTCGGCTGGGAAGGACCTCCAGACCTGGAGTCCATGGCCGGTGCTGGGACCAGAGTTGATCTACTGGAGCTAGTGCCCCTCGAGGACGCCAGCACAGGTGTGGCCGTCAAAGATCAGTTGCGCCGGGGAGAAGGGGCTGTTGAAGTCTAAGCTAACCTGACATTGCTTCCATCAGCATGCCTCAACTTTGTCTTTCGGCTGAAAGATTGAGTTGGATCCTTGCACTTGCCCTTGCCCTTGCCAGTGTCATCAACCTTCTGGCTTGGAGCAGCGGGGGCCACCCTCTCTGAAGCTCTGGGGATTGCAACCCTAGAGGTACTATGCCTCTCAACCATGCTGAGGTCGTCCAACACTAGCATTCGCCTCTCGAGCTCCCTACTGATCTTTGGAACCATGTTCAGAGGCGGGAAGGTAGCTGACGGAGCTAAGGCACCGCGGGAGATAACTCCATTCTGAAATTTCTTAAGATGGAGCTTCAAAGCTTCATCATCCAAGTTGGTATTCGAACCGATTTCAATTCGATTATGATCCATCTCACTATTGAAAGTCCATGCGGGCCACTCCCTAGTCTTCAGCGGATGTCACCTATTCACCAATAAATAGCCGAAGACCATCCGAGGGGTCACTCCTCCCTCTACGCATTCTTGGATCCTTTCCAGGATGAGCTTGTACGCTTCCGACAGCTCCGAAACTACGTTCCAGGCGTCGGTGTCAAAATTGGGAAGGCCCTTGGGCAGCTCCAACCTCTCGTGCTCCTGCACGGTGATGATCACACAGTCTTTCTTCCAGTCGTCCCACTTACCGGAGGGGAAGGCCTTCAAGTACTTGAAGGGGCAATTCTTGCGCTTCATGAAGTAGTAGAAGCCAATCAGCTCCGTCCCCTTTCAGGTGGTGTGGACCGTGAAGAATGTTCGAAACAACTCTATGCACGGAGGCACGCCTACCCACATATCGCAGAAGTGGACGAAGGTCGCCACTAGCACGAGGGAGTTGGGGCCGAGGTGATGAAGCTGGAGGCCATAGAAATCCAGCAACATCAAGAGAAAGGTTGAAAAAGGTGGGATCAGACCCACCATGGCGTACGTTGAGAAGTACACCATCTATCTGGTGCGCTCTTTCTTGAAGGGGAGCTTGCCGAAGCGGATGTCGCGGTTACAGGAATCACTGGACCATCCCATGTAGGTCCGGACCCTCAAGAGATCTTCATTGGTCTTGATCTTGCTGCGTGGAAGACCCAACTCCATCACGGCAAAGTGGAGCGAAAGTTGGAAAAGCTATGTGAAGGTTGGGAGGCTCTGAGTGCAAGTTCAATTGAAAGCGTAAAGAGTCCTCAACCATGTGGGCTTTCCTTCTTAAGTAAGCCTCCACAACGTTTGGATAGAAACCGCAATGGAATCAAGATCACATTTTCAAAAATATACCCTGGCAATGATGAATGGGCCCATGTCCACTCCAGCGGAAAGGCTGAAGTTATTACCCCAGGTGAACCATTGTCATGATGGGAGGTTGGAAGTCCGAGGGCGGCGACCTGACAAAGTGCGCGGAACTGATACAATTTTTGCATTGGGAACCAGCAACCTTCAATTGCGTGAGATCCGCACGTGAGGATCTCACCTGCCGCATTCAAAAGAAGCCACACGGTGATGGTTTAGCAGCGGACCATCACCCAAACGGCACATCAGAAGACCATTGAAGCCACAACACGGAAATGAGGACCCTTAACAACGGTAATGCCGCCATTAAGGCACGTTATCACACTGTTAATTACACTTAATATTCACAGATCATGTATTAGACAATTAACTACTGCCAGGGCCACATGTCGGGCCAGGATGACAATGTAACGGCCGGCCCTTGTACTATAAAAGGGATGATCCGCATGCTACAGAGACGAACTAAGCACACACGCTCACAAGCGCCATACACTCATACATACAACACACATCCTGTGGAGTAGAGTGTTACGCTCAGACGGCTGGAACCACGTAAAACTCCTCATGTTACTGTCTTGTTCATAATCTCATGCGCGCCCCAACCAATCAAGAACCTTCGCGGGCTACAATCTAGTAGTACTAGAGGAAGTGTCGATCACACACTTCGACAGTTTTAATAATACAATTTTGTAGTTGTCGGAACCCAAAAAACCGTACACCCCCTGAGGTTACAAAGATCTCGAGGGAAGGTCGTCTACTTGGATTGAAGACCCTCGGAGGCCCATTTGTCAGACATGACCGGACCTGCTTCTCCAACATGGTTAATCCCTAGGTCGCCACGTGTACTGCCAAACCGGAGCTACCGCCCACAAGGGGGAAGCTCCGGGCCAAGTACCGAAATGGCACCTCCGGACTTAACCCCTGACCGAGAGAAGCTCCGGACCTGACACGTGTCAGATAGCCCCAGAGCTACCTGCTTCCCACAGCAAGCTCCGGAGCTGCCACGTGTCCAAACGTCGGAGCTGACAGCCTCTAACCTCCGGAAGACCTCGTAACGGCTCCAGATCTTCAAAGGAGAGCCAAGGACTTCAAGACCCGATTAAATGTCATTAATGCCATATTAATGACACTTAAACGGATGATCTTAACACCAGTAACGGCACTGTCGGAGCCCGTTACAGGATCATTAACAACAATTAATCGTGTATCAATACTAGTAACCGCCAGAGCCACATGTCGGGCCAGGCTAGCTTGTAACGGCCTGTCCTTGTACTATAAAAGGACAGGCCGACAATACACTCAGGCACGTGGACAGACGTTCACAGACGTGGACAGACGTTCACAGACGTGGACAAGCGATCATACTTGACAAGCTAATACAACACCAACACACCCGTGGAGTAGGGTATTACGCTCAGGCGGCCTGAACCACGTAAATCTTTGTGTCTCCTGTGTTAAATCACAATTCACCTTCTTGAGTCTCCGCGCGCCCACACCGAACCACAAACTCCTTCAACACTTTAGCAGTGTCAGGAGATCTGCCGACTCCAACAGTCGACAGTTGGCGCGCTAGGTAGGGGCGCCTGAGATTTTCGAGAATGGTGAACTCTGCGGCTGGATCATCCAACGGCCAACCTGCTGCTTAGGCTGTTGGGGGCAATCCCTCCAACAGGCAGCCACCAGCAGGAGCCACACTCCCACCACCACCATCTTCTCCAGCAAATCGTGTTGGGCAACGTGATGGTGCGCTGGCGTCACTTACTGCGTCGGCAAGTCATGACAACCCGGAACACGCGCTCCATGCAGCGCGTGCTCTTCTCCAACGTCCACCACCTCCGGACGCATCTCGAGATGCAATGGAGCAGTGGAGGGCCGATGTGGAGCATTTGGTCGCAGCAGCGGCCGAACGCCTCAACAACCAGGGTCCTCCTCCTTCAGGACAGGCCCCGTCGCAGCGGCGGACTTTGTCTGGAAGACTTGGTCCGCACGTCTCCAACAACAGGAGACGATCTGCGTCACAGCAGGTGACGTCGTTGCCCTCTGGGGCACGACGCACCCATACGGTATCCAGGCTTTTGACTCATGACCTCCGGGCGGAGCTTGATCGCCGATACCGCCAACAGGATGGTCGTGTCCATATCGAGCGCGCTCGTGAAAGACGGGAAGCTCAGGACCTTTCTACTCTGGAAGGAGTAGGAGGAGGTTGTTCAGCCCTAGCCATGCACCTGCCGGAAAAATTCGACGGGACTGTCAACCCCGCCGAATTCCTTCAGATATACTCCACTGCAATCTTGGCAGCTGGAGGAAACGAGGTTGTAATGGCCAATTACTTTCCAGTGGCCTTAACTGGGACCGCCAGGTCCTGGTTTATGAGCCTTCCACCCAACTCTATCAACAGTTGGGAGGAGTTGTGCCGTCAGTTCACTGCCAACTTCGGGAGTTCATACACCCGACCAGGCACTGAACTGGACCTTTTTGCGGTCGTGCAAAAAGGGGGAGAATCTTTGCAGTCCTTCATCCAGAGGTTCTCTCAGGTACGCAACACAATCCCTTCTATCTCAAGCGCTTCTGTCATTGTGGCATTCAGACAGGGCGTACGGGACAAGAAGATGTTGGAGAAGCTGGCGATCAAAGAGATCACCAGCGTCACGGAACTCTTCAGCCTGGCAGACAAATGTGCCAGAGCTGTGGAGGGCCGTGAAATGCACTCCAAACCAGCCTCGGAGGATCACAAGGAATCCTCCAAAGAAGAAGTCGCTACCTCCGGGGGTGGCAAGAAGAAAAAGAAGACCAACGGCAAGAAGAAGCCGTCGGCCGGCACATCCAACGTTGCAGCTGCTGCAACTCCGGGTGGCCGGGGGCCACGCCCCGAGAAGCGACCTCGACCGTCTTCCGAAGACGGTGGCAGATCCAAAGTGTGGTGTCCCATTCACAAAACGGTCAGCCACGGTTTGGAAGACTGCTGGGAGGTCCAAAACCTTGCCGAGCACTACAGCAAGTGCCGGGAAGGGTCCCCCTTCAGACAGAGGGAAGGAAAACAGAAGGTCGACGAAGCTCCGGCTGAAGAGGAGTTAGGGTTTCAGGACCCCAAAAAGGTCCTGAAGGCCGTCTACACCTCCGTCGACGATGACTCTGACGTCTCTGACAACGAGCGTTGGAAAACCATGAACACCATTTTTGGTGGATCATGGGACATCACCTCCCGTCGTGTCATCAAGACTATGCGGCGGGATATGGCCGTTGTAGCTCCTACAGCTAGACCAGAGCCACATCGAAAGTGGATGGACACATCCATCACTTTTGATGCTTCGGACTGTCCTCGAAGCATGGTCGGAGCTGGACAGTTACCTTTGATGGTATCTCCCACCATCAATAACATCCAGCTCCATCATGTTATGGTGGACGGAGATTCGGGGCTGAACCTCATAAGCTTTGAAGCTTTTACCAAGCTTCAGCTCCGACCTTCGGATCTCCAGCCCTCTCGACCTTTCTCCGGAGTAGGTCCGGGGGCCATTACCCCACTCGGAGCTATAACTCTCCCAGTTACCTTCGGGACACGGGAGAAGTATCGCACCGAGAAGTTGGTCTTCGACGTCGCTCAGATCAACTTACCATTCAACGCCATCTTGGGTAGACCTGCCCTATACAAATTTATGGCAACTGCTCATTATGGATACCTGGTGTTGAAGATGCCAACACCAGTAGGCGTTCTCCGGATCCGCGGAGATCGCACCGCCGGAGTAACTGCTCTGGAGGAGCTCCATGCACTCACCACGGCGCAAGAGGAGGACTCCAGACAGGAGCAAGCTCCGAAACCCCCGAGCATTCGTCAACGAGGCTCAACCTCTGCACCCCGTGTGCAGCCAAGCGGCGACACCGACATTCCCGTCAAAGTCGTCCAAATTGGTTCTGATGCTGCTCAAACCACCCGTATATCGGGAGGGTTGAACGACAAATAGGAACTCGCGCTCATCACTTTCCTCCGGGGTAATGTTGACGTGTTTGCCTGGCAACCGTCACAAATGCCTGGGATCCCCAGGGAAGTGATTGAGCACAATCTGAAGATTTACCCCGATGCTCGGCCTGTGCATCAGAAGCCTCGGAAGCAATCCGTAGAGCGGCAGAACTTCATCCGACAAGAAGTGAAGAAGTTGCTCGAAGCCGGATTCATCCGAGAAGTCTTCCATCCAAAATGGCTGGCGAACCCAGTCGTTGTGCCCAAGGCCGGCGGGAAGCTTCGGATGTGCATCGACTACACCACACTGAATAAGGCATGTCCAAAAGATCCATTCCCACTACCTAGAATAGATCATATAGTGGATTCCACGTCCGGGTGTGAGTTACTGTGTTTCCTAGACGCATATTCTGGGTATCATCAAATCAGGATGTCTAGGGAGGATGAAGAGCATACTTCGTTCATCACAGTAGATGGATTGTATTGTTACACAGCCATGCCATTTGGTCTCAAGAATGCAGCTTCAACTTTTGTACGAGCTATGTACAAAACTTTTGAAGAACTCATCAGAGACATAGTGGAAGTGTACGTCGATGACATCGTGGTCAAGGTCAAGAACAAGGAGTCCCTCTTGGACACCTTGCAGGCTGTCTTCGACAAGCTGCGGGCCACCCGCACGAAGCTAAACCCAGACAAGTGTGTATTCGGGGTTAGCTCTGGAAAACTTCTTGGTTTCCTGGTAAGTCACCGGGGCATAGAGGCTAATCCGGCGAAGATAAAAGCCATTGAAGACATGCGACCACCAACCCACATCAAAGACGTCCAAAAGATAACTGGGTGTCTAGCGGCCCTCAGCCGGTTCATATCAAGACTGGCGGAACGGGCACTTCCCTTCTTCAAGTTGTTGAGGAAGTCCGGACCATTCCAATGGTCCGAAGAAGCAGAGGAGGCATTCCAGGAGCTGAAACAGTTCCTCACCACCCTACCAATTCTGGTAGCTCCGAACCCTGGTGAGCCTTTGTTGCTTTACATTTCAGCTACTGACGAAGTCGTCAGTATGGTTCTGGTTGCGGAGAGACCAGAACTACCCCATGCTCAGGAATCCAGACCTCTTCAGGAAGGTCTGGAGGTTCCTGAAAGTGAGTCTGGGTCCCAGCTCCCAGACTCAAATACACAAGAAGTCACTTCAGAAGACCCAGACTCCTCTAAGAGGGTCCAGGTCATTTCTGAAGAAGCTCCGGGTTCCTCCAGCCAGAACCCGGAAGCCCCCGAAGAGAATCTGGACTCCTCCGACAGGGTCCGGATCAATGAAGAGGAAACCTCGGACCCCTCCGGGAGGTTCCGGACCATTCAACGCCCGGTATACTTCATCAGTGAAGTATTACATGATGCCAAGACTCGATATCTAGAGGTGCATAAGCTGCTTTATGCAGTTCTTATTGCCTCCAGGAAGCTTCGACACTACTTCCAAGCTCACAAAGTCTCGGTGGTGACCTCCTATCCACTTCGAGCGATCTTGCATAATCCCAATTCAACTGGGAATATTGCAAAGTGGGCAGCGGAATTGGCTGAATTCGATCTCGAATTCATTCCGAGGCAAGCAATCAAGAGTCAAGCGTTGGCAGATTTCGTGGCGGAATGGACTCCCTCTCCATCAAACCCTGGGGGCCCCAGTGAACAGAAGACGGAGCATCAATCTCCAACCTTCACCGAGCCTCACTGGACCCTCTACTTCGATGGCTCCATGCAGAAGCAGGGGGCCGGAGCTGGAATCCTTCGCCTTGCACCGACTGGGGAGAAGGTGAAATACATGGTGCACCTTGACTTCAAGGCGACCAACAACATGGCGGAGTATGAAGCACTCATCTATGGACTAAAGGTGGCACTATCATACGGTGTCAAGCAACTGCTGGTCAAAAGAGATTCACAGCTCATCATCAAACAGGTGAAGGGTGAATGCTCCTGCAATAATCTCCAGCTAGCTGCTTACCTCCTTGAAGTCCAGAGGCTTCAGAAGGACTTTGAAGTCCTAGACCTCCACCATGTTCAGCGTGCCCACAACGCTGAAGCCGACGAACTCTCGACGAAAGCGTCAACCGGAGCTCCAGCTCCTGAAGGAACTTTTGTCCGGAGATTGTCGAAACCCACAGTTCAGCCTGCCGAACTGAACGAAGGGGGCGAGATCAGCATCTCGAAGCTGACGGTCCCGATGGCCCTGTTACCATGGCAGCCATCAAGGGTCGTAGGTGCTGCCAGAAGCTCCGAGCAACCCAGCACGCAAGACTCAAATGCTCAAGTCAGTTCCGATGCATGGATCTCGGAGATCCGGAACTACTTGAAAGACAACATCCTTCCTGACGATGATGTATCCGCTGACCGTGTAGTCAGATTGGCTAAAAGATACACGCTGGTAGAAGGGGATCTCTACCGGCGCGGTGCCAACGGCATCCTAATGCGGTTCATCACAAGGGAAGAAGGCTGCGAGCTCCTCGCAGAAATCCATGGAGGCGAGTGTGGGAACCACGCATCTTCCCGCACGCTGGTCGAAAAAGCCTTTCGGCATGGCTTCTACTGGCCTACAGCGCTCCAGGATGCCACTGAGCTGGTGAAGAAATGCGAAGCATGCCAATTTCATGCAAAGCGAATTCATACACCTGCTCAGCCCTTACAAATGATACCTCCTACATGGCCCTTCGCTGTGTGGGGGATGGACATCTTGGGACCCTTCCCAAGAGCCGTCGGAGGTTACAAGTTCCTGTACGTCGCCATTGACAAGTTCACCAAGTGGCCGGAAGCAACTCCAGTTGTGACGATCAACAAGCAATCTGCTATCAACTTTCTGCAATCCATTGTAAGCAGATTCGGAGTCCCAAACAAGATCATCATTGATAATGGGACTCAATTCACAAGCTCCGCATTCCAAGGATATTGCGAAGACCTCGGCATACAAGTTTGCTACGCCTCCGTAGCTCATCCAGCCAGCAATGGCCAAGCCGAGAGAGCAAATGCAGAAATCCTTAAAGGACTCAAAACGCGCACCTATGAGCGCTTGAAAAAGCACGGAGCCAACTGGATCGAAGAGCTTCCGCCCACTCTATGGGCCAACAGGACTTCTCCAAACCGGTCAACCGGAGAAACACCCTTCTTTCTGGTGTACGAAGCTGAAGCAATCCTTCCTCCGGAAATCACCTTGGGTTCGCTCCGGGTCCGGACCTTCGACGAAGCCGCGCAGGATCAGCTCCGGCGTGAAGACCTAGACTTCCTCGAGGAGGGAAGGTGCCAAGCAGCTGTTCGGAATGCCCGATATCGCCAAGCTCTACGGCGTTATCACCAGCGGCATGTACACAACCGACAGCTCGAGGAAGGTGATCTGGTGCTACGGAGAATACTATCCAGAGAAGGGTTAAACAAACTCTCCCCTGGCTGGGAGGGGCCCTTTCGAGTGATCAAAGTATCCCATCCCGGAAGCGTTCGCTTGGCTACCGAGGATGGGACACCTCTCCCAAATCCTTGGAACATCGAGCACCTCCGTAAGTTCTACACTTAATACCACGGAGGTGAGTCTTGAGTAACTTGAGATGTATGTTATAGAGTCATTGTACAGAGTCGGGTAGTTCCTCCGGGAGAGGAGCCGGACCTTTCCCGAAAGGTCCGCAAAGCTCACACAGCACTTGTCACAGTCCCCGGACTAAAAGTGTGGCTAACTACCCTGGGTCAAACGAGAAACCAAACACACTTAGCCTGGTCCCGTACCCTAAGAGTGTACTTGTTTCCCCTGTACCCCGGACCTATAATGAAAGACATCTTCATGTGAAATAGACTCCACGTGCATTCATTTTGTGCAGGCTCGACATTTTTATTTTTCTCTTTCTTGTCTATAATAGAGACGTGCAATTCTTAAGAAATTTTTAGTTCGACCGGTTTATATACGATTCGAGTTGTATTGTCAGATCTTTTGGATTTAAATATCGTTTATGGCCAACTCGCCTGAAAGCCGCCAAGCCAATCTAGGGCCGGAGTGCGCTATCGACTTAGCCTGGTCAAGCACCCTAAGTACGCCACTCTACCTACACCCCGGCAGGCCGAAGTAAGGCGGGTCCATGGACAATTGGATCTAAGAGAAAAGACAACGCATCCGGTTGTATTTAAAATCGCGTTCAACTTAAGATTTTCTTGAGAATCGTAAGCCGCGATGAAATTATAGACAAGGAACGAATTTTACTATATTTCTTGGCTTAAGTGTGCAGGAAAAATAAACTCTACGTTGATGGAGAAAAGCCGGAGCTAACCAAGCTCCGACTCCCCCAAGGGGGTCAACCGTCGACGCTGAGTAAAAGATGGTGAGAAGACCCCGTAAATGGAGTCTGTTGCCAACAAACCAAGTGTTGGCAAAGGTCACTGCCGGAGCTACTAAGCTCCGACACCTCGAAGGACTAACTATCGACGCTCTACGTGTTGATAGAGGCTATTGCCGGAGCTACCAAGCTCTAGCGATGGACAATGCCGGAGCTTCTAAGCCCCGACAACTTCAGAGGACCTTCACTATCAAAGACTTTGGACCTAAATTCTACAAGTTCGGAGCAAATTTGTCTTCAACAAAACTCAATATCCTTTTGGTACATGTTCACAATCAAATTGTGTACATCTACCAGGGGGCCAAGTGAAGATAAAGATGTTGAAGACAAAAAATGATATTCGCAAAAATTTGGGGATTTCATTCATCTGGAGACAGGAGATTACATCTGGAGACAAGGGATTACAAAATTGAGGAAGAAGAAGAGAAAATACAAGTGAGAGCTAAATAGATGGTTCTAGACCCTATGGAAGAACTCGGCGACCTTCTGGGCGACCTCCGACACGCTGGCTCAGGTAGCTTCGCCTTCTCCTTCGACGGGGCCTTCAAGCACCGGGTCCAGAGGAAATTGAGGGTTCCGGCTGGTGTAACACGTCAGCACATATTCTGTGACGTTCCTCGCCACGGATTGCTCCTCGACCTCCAGTTGGTCCGCGATGACGTCGCCCACCTTGGAGAGCTTGCTACCTGCTGCGCTCAACGCCTGCAGCGCAAGGTCCGCCTCCGGCTCCGGATCATCTGGGCGCACGGGGCTAAAACCCATTGGCGTCAGCGCATCATTGGCCTTGCCCAGGAACTCCCAAATCTGCAGGGAGTCCGCCGTCCTCAGGATCTTCACCTCTTCCATGGATCTCTTGGCCGCCGTCAGTTCGGAATTCTCACGGGCGAGGCGCTCAACTTCGTTGGTGTTTTGCTGAATCTTTGCAGCAACCTGCCTCTCAAGTCTTCCGAGCTCCTCCTCCCGGAGGTGGATCTTGTTCCGACGATCGACCAGGTCCTTCTCCCTAGCCTCCACTTTCTTCTCCCGGGCAACAAGGGCACACTCGTATTCGTAGAGTTCCTGCCCCCGCACCCAGGTCTTCTCCTCTTCCTCGAGGCAGCGCTCTTCCAACTTCTTAGTGCGCTCCTCGAGGCCCTTGTCAGCCAGAGCTACTTTCTCGGCGAGCTCCTCTTCCCTCCTTAGGACGTCATCCTGCAGCTCCAGGAGTTTCTGCTCTTCGTCCTCAAGCCGTCTCTCCCTCCCTTCAAGTGCCTCTCGGTGCTTGATGAGTGCGGTGTTGATGGCCTCAAGCTGTTCATGCTGAGCATTGGCCGCGTCGTTGGCAGCCTTGGCCTGATCGTGGATCTCCCGGGATTGAGCGTCGAGGGCATGAGTCATGCTCTCCCTGTCATCCAGTAGCTTGCCCCAGTACTCCAGGCGGATCTTCTCCCGCTTGATCCACTCCTTGTCGTCCGCTAGCCTCGACTGCGCCAGCTTAGTCTCGAAGTGGAGCCGATTGCGCCACCGCCTAAGGGTTTGGCGCTCCTCTTCAAGAGCCTTGCTGTCGTGGAAGAAGGCCAGTTGGACCTGACGCAGACTGGAGCAGGCGTTGTCGATAGACATCGACAGCGGGATGGGCTCTGGACCTGCTGGGGTTTCCTCCGCTGGTTCCAGCGGGTCTTCACATACAAAAATTGGGTCCCACTCTACGAGAGTGGAACCCTGAGTTTCCAAGGCACTAGGGCCGTCCTCCGGGATGGCCTCAGTCGCCAACAAAGAAGGCCCTGCCGCCAAGTTTTCATTCGCCTCCTCGGGCAGGGGGCCAGCGACTTCGTTTAGGCACTGCGGCTCGACCGCAGGTACCATCGACGTCGTCGCCTCCGGAGCAGGAGCTCCTACTGGCTCCGGCCGGGACACCTCTTCCGAGGGAGGCTCGAGCTCCCTCGCCTGTTCAACCGCTGGCTCTATGACCGGCGCTCCAACAATAACCGGCTCAGCGACCGGTACTTCGGAGGTAACCAGCTCAACTGCCGGAACTACCTCGACTTCCGGCTCGCATGCCGGAGCTTCAGTCACCTCCGGCTCAATCGCCGGGGCTTCGACAAGTTCCAGCTCTGAGGCCGGGACTACTACTTCTTCCGGCTCTACAGCCGGAGCTTCCACTACTGCAGCACCAGGACCCGGAGCTTCAACCTCCGAGACAAGTGCCGCTGGCGTGTCTTCACTCCCGTGGTCCAGCGCTACCACGGGAAATTCTGGGGACGAGTCGAGGTTCATGACCACGACAGCCGGCGCCGGAGCTGTCGCAGCCTCAGCCACCACCTGGGGCGGCACTGGGACAGGAGCAGAAGCTCCCACGGCCTCAGACATCGTGGCCGAGGGTGGAGCTTCACTCCCCTTCTTGGGGACGCTGCAGAGGATGGATAAAGAAAATTAACAAACAATCGCTACAATTAAAAAGTTAACCAAGGTAAAGATCAAAAATTACCTTGGAAGGCTTCCGCACCAGCTTGCGCGGAACCTTTTTCCCGAACGTTCCGGGCTGGCCATGGTCGGCGTAGGAGCTCCGGGAGGCCCCTCAGAACTTGTCGCAGCCACGGGCGTTTCCCGGGTCGAGGCTCTCCTCGATCGGGAGGAACCCCTGGACCTGGAGGCTCCCACTGTCCCAGGTGCCGCAGTCGTGCACTCGGAGCTAGCACCCCAGGAGGGATCCACCACGGGGACAGACGCGCTCTGGGAGGATCCCACTGCAGGAACAATATCGTTCCGGAAGGACCCCACTACGGGGACAGTCGCCACGGCGGCAGAAGATCTTCCCCCCTGGGGAGAAGGAACCGAGGCGGAAGTAGCGGGCCTGACGGACCTTCCGTCGGCATGTCGTAGCTTCCTCTTCCGACTCTCCGGCTCCTCCGCCAGCTCCTTGCCCTTGCCGATGACCTCGACCCTCGGCTGTGGAGCAGGGACCGAGCCGTCTTCGGGCACCCCGGGGATTGCCACCCGGGTGGTTGGTCTTCTCTCGACGACACCAAGGTCGTCAAGCGCGGGCATCGTCCGCCGGAGCTCCCTGCTGAACTCCACTTCCATGTTCAGGGGGAGAAAGGCCGACGGTGGAGTCAAGTCATCACTGTCGACGTCGATGCCGTGCTAGAATTTCTTGAGGTGAAACTCCAAGGTCTTCCCCACCATGTTGAACTTCAACCCGGTCTCAACCCGGTCCTCGTCCATCACGCTGTTGAGGGACCAGGCGAGCTTCTCCCTCCTCTTCAGCGGCGCCCACCTGTTGGCCAGGAAGTTGCAGAACACCGCCTGGGGAGTCAATCCTCCCTCCACGCATCGGCGGATCCTGGTCAGGGCAGGGTCGAAAGCTTCCGCCAGCACCGGAACTTCACTCCATATCGACGTGTCGATGCCGGGCAGACCGTCTAGCAGCTCCAACCGCTCATGCTCCTCCACCCTGACGACTATCCAATCTTTCTTCAAGTCATCCCACTTCCCGGAAGGGAACGACCGGAGGTACTTGAATGGGCACTTCTTGCGCTTCACGAAGTAGTAGAAGCCAAGGTACTCATTGCTCCGGCCGGTGGTGTGAACGGTAGAAGGTTCGGAAGAGCTCGACGCAGGGGGGATGCCCACCCACATCTCGCAGAAGTGGACAAAGATGGACACGAGGAGAATGGAGTGAGGGCCAAAGTGGTATAGTTGCAGACCATAGAAGTCTAGCAGCATCAAGAAGAAAGAAGAAAAAGGTGGGATCAACCCCACCATGGCGTACGAAGAAAAGTACACCATCTCGCCAGCGCGCTCCTTCTCAAAGGGGAGCTCTCCGCCGGCACGGACCAAGCGGTTGAAGAAGTCCGAGGACCACCCCATGAGGGCCCGGACCTTCTTCAAATCGTTGTCAGTCTTCAGGCGACTCTCACGCAGACCCAACTCCATCGCGGCACAGCTAGGCAAGAGAAGAGGAGCGAAGTACGAGTCGGGAGTTTGAGCGCAAGATCAGATCAAAGGCGTAAAGAACTCCCGACGGTGCGCGCTTTCCTTCTTAAGTAAGCCCTCGCAACGCTTGGATGGAAATTGCAGGGAAGTCGAAGATACTACTCAAGAATTCAACCCAGCTGATGACAAGAGGGCCCGGTACCACCCCGACGATCAAGTCGAAGCTCTTACCCAGGCGAACGGTTGTCATCACGAGGCGGGAAACCCAAAGGCGGCGGCCTGACAGGGCGCGCGGAACCGATACGGTTTTCGTATCGGGAACCGGCGACCTTCAATTGCGTGAGATCCGCACGTCAAAGATCTCATCTGCCGCCTGAGGCGCGCCACGCGGCGGGATCTAACTGTAAAACCCTGCCAATGGCACATCCGAAGACCCTTGAAGACCCAGTTCAAGAGTCGCAAGGATGGAACCACCTCCGACGGAATGACTTCACCCCAGTGACCTTCCTCGGAGGTAGGTCCAGGGGGCCACTGTCGGTACCCTAAAAACCGTACACCCCCTGAGGTTACAAAGATCTCGAGGGAAGGTCGTCTACTTGGATTGAAGACCCTCGGAGGCCCATTTGTCAGACATGACCGGACCTGCTTCTCCAACATGGTTAATCCCTAGGTCGCCACGTGTACTGCCAAACCGGAGCTACCGCCCACAAGGGGGAAGCTCCGGGCCAAGTACCGAAATGGCACCTCCGGACTTAACCCCTGACCGAGAGAAGCTCCGGACCTGACACGTGTCAGATAGCCCCGGAGCTACCTGCTTCCCACAGCAAGCTCCGGAGCTGCCACGTGTCCAAACGTCGGAGCTGACAGCCTCTAACCTCCGGAAGACCTCGTAACGGCTCCGGATCTTCAAAGGAGAGCCAAGGACTTCAAGACCCGATTAAATTTCATTAATGCCATATTAATGACACTTAATCGGACGATCTTAACACCAGTAACGGCACTGTCGGAGCCCGTTACAGGATCATTAACAACAATTAATCGTGTATCAATACTAGTAACCGCCGGGGCCACATGTCGGGCCAGGCTAGCTTGTAACGGCCTGTCCTTGTACTATAAAAGGACAGGCCGACAATACACTCAGGCACGTGGATAGACGTTCACAGACGTGGACAGACGTTCACAAACGTGGACAAGTGATCATACTTGACAAGCTAATACAACACCAACACACCCGTGGAGTAGGGTATTACGCTCAGGCGGCCCGAACCACGTAAATCCTTCTGTCTCCTGTGTTAAATCACAATTCACCTTCTTGAGTCTCCGCGCACCCACACCGAACCACAAACTCCTTCAACACTTTAGCAGTGTCAGGAGATCTGCCGACTCCAACAGTCGACAGTAGTTTAGAAGGTAAATTAGTCTCTAGGGTATACTTTGGGGGGGGGGGGGTGAGTAGACCTTTTACGTTACAAAAACACTAGCCACACGTCATTTGTGATTGAAGATTGGGATCGACTAGAATTGTCGGTACCCTAAAAACCGTACACCACTTGAGGTTACAAAGATCTCAAAGGAAAGCCATCTACTTGGTTTGAAGACCCTCGGAGGCCCACCTGTCAGACATGACCGGACCCGCTTCTCCAACATGGTTAATCCCAGGGCCGCCACGTCTACAACCAAACCGGAGCTACCGCCCACAAGGGGGAAGCTCCGGGCCACGTACCGAAACGGCACCTCCGGACTTAACCCCAGACCGAGAGAAGCTCCGGACCTGACACGTGTCTGGTAGCCCCGGAGCTACCTGCCTCCCACAGCAAGCTCCGGAGCAGCCACGTGTCAAATCGTCGGACCTTTCAGCTTCTAACCTTCGGAAGACCTTGTAACGGCTCCGGATCTTCAAATGAGAGCCAAGGACTTCAAGACCCGATTAAGTGTCATTAATGCCATATTAATGACACTTAAACAGACGACCTTAACACTAGTAACGGTGCTGTCAAAGCCCGTTACAGGGTTATTAAGAGTAATTAAGCGTGTATCAATACTAGTAACCGCCGGGGCCACATGTCGAGCCAGGCTAGCTTGTACGGCCTGCCCTTGTACTATAAAAGGACAGGCCGACGATACACTCAGAGACGTTCACGGACGAACTCACGTACCCCACACGCTCGTGGCAAGTTCATACTGCTAATACAACACCAACACACCCGTGGAGTAGGGTATTACACTCAGGCGGCCCGAACCATGTAAATTCTTGTGTCTCCTGTGTCAAACTCCTATTCACCTTCTTGAATCTCCGCGCGCCCACACCGAACTTCAAACTCCCCAATCACTTTAGCAGTGTAGGGAGATCTGCCGGCTCCGACAGTCGACAGTTGGCGCGCCAGGTAGGGGCGCCTGAGATTTTCAAGAATGGTGAACTCTGCTGCTGCATCATCCAACGGCCAACCTGCCGCTCAGGCTGTTGGAGGCAATCCCTCCAACAGGCAGCCACCAGCAGGAGCCTCAGCACCAGCAGGAGCCACACTCCCACCACCACCATCTTCTCCAGCAAATCGTGTTGGGCAACGTGATGGTGCGCCGGCGTCGCTTACCGCGTCGGTGAGTCATGACAACCCGGAACACGCGCTCCATGCAGCGCGTGCTCTTCTCAAACGTCCACCACCTCCGGATGCATCTCGAGATGCAATGGAGCAGTGGAGAGTCGATGTGGAGCATTTGGTCGCAGCAGCGGCCGAACGCCTCAACAACCAGGGTCCTCCTCCTTCGGGACGAGCCCTGTTGCAGAGGCGGACTTTGTCTGGAAGACTTGGTCAGCACGCCTCCAATAGCAGGAGACGTGCTGCATCTCAACAAGTGACGTCACTGCCCTCCGGGGCTCGACGCACCCACACGGTATCCAGGCTTTCGAATCATGACCTCCGGGCGGAGCTTGATCGCCGATACCGCCAGCAGGATGGCCGTGTCCATATTGAGCGTGCCCGTGAAAGACGGGAAGCTCAGGACCTTTCTACTCTGGAAGGAGTAGGAGGAGGCTGTTCAGCCCTAGCCATGCACCTGCGCATGGTTAGATGGCCACAGAAGTTCCGGCCTCACCTGCCGGAAAAATTCGACGGGACTGTTAACCCCGCCGAATTCCTTCAGATATACTCCACTGCAATCTTGGCAGCTGGAGGAAATGAGGCCGTGATGGCCAATTACTTTCCAATGGCCTTAACTGGGATCGCCAGGTCCTGGTTTATGAGCCTTCCACCCAACTCTATCAACAGTTGGGAGGAGCTGTGCCATCAGTTCACTGCCAACTTCGGGAGTTCATACACTCGACCAGGCACTGAACTGGACCTTTTTGCGGTCGTGCAAAAAGGGGGAGAATCTTTGCGGTCCTTCATCCAGAGGTTCTCTCAGGTACACAATACTATCCCTTCTATCTCTAGCGCATCTGTCATTGTGGCATTCAGACAGGGCGTACGGGATAAGAAGATGTTGGAGAAGCTGGCGATCAAGGAGATCACCAGCGTCACGGAACTCTTCAGCCTGGCAGATAAATGTGCCAGAGCTGCGGAGGGCCGTGAAATGCACTCCAAACCAGCCTCGGAGGATCACAAGAAATCCTCCAAAGAAGAAGCCGCTACCTCCGGGAGTGGCAAGAAGAAAAAGAAGACCAACGGCAAGAAGAATCCGTCGGCCGGCACATCCAACGTTGCAGCTGCTGCAGCTCCGGGTGGCCGGGGGCCACGCCCCGAGAAGCGACCTCGACCGTCTTCTGAAGACGGTGGCAAACCCAAAGTGTGGTGTCCCATTCACAAAACGGGCAGCCACGGTTTGGAAGACTGCCGGGAGGTCCAAAACCTTGCTGAGCGCTACAGCAAGCGCCGGGAAGGATCTCCTTTCCGACAAAGGGAAGGAAAGCAAAAGGTCGACGAAGCTCCGGCTGAAGAGGAGTTAGCGTTCCAGGATCTCGAAAAGGTCCTGAAGGCCGTCTACACCTCCGTCGATGATGATTCTGACGTCTTTGACAACGAGCGTCGGAAGACCATGAACACCATTTTTGGTGGATCATGGGATATCACCTCTCGTCGCGTCATCAAGACTATGCGGCGGGATATGGCCGCTGTAGCCCACTACAGTCAGGCCGGAACCTCATCGAAAGTGGATGGACACCTCCATCACTTTTGATGCTTCGGATTGTCCTCGGAGCATGGTTTGGGCAGGACAGTTACCCTTGATGGTATTGCCTACCATCAACAACATCCAGCTCCACCACGTCATGGTAGACGGAGGCTCGGGGCTTAACCTCATCAGCTTCGAAGCTTTCACTAAGCTTCAGCTCCGACCTTCGGATCTCCAGCCCTCTCGACCTTTCTCCGGAGTAGGTCCGGGGGCCATTACCCCACTCGGAGCTATTACTCTCCCTGTTACCTTCGGGACCCGGGAGAAGTATCGCACCGAGAAGTTGGTCTTCGACGTCGCTCAGATCAACTTACCATTCAATGCCATCTTTGGTAGACCTACCCTGTACAAATTCATGGCAGCTGCTCATTATGGATACCTGGTGTTGAAGATGCCAACACCAGTAGGCGTTCTCCGGATCCGCGGAGATCGCACTGCCGGAGTAACTGCTCTGGAGGAACTCCACGCACTCACCACGGCGCAAGAGGAGGACTCCAGGCAGGAGCAAGCTCCGAAACCCCCGAGCATTCGTCAACGAGGCTCGATCTCTGCACCCCGTGTGCAGCCAAGCGGCGACACCGACATTCCCTTCAAAGTCGTCCAAATTGGTTCCGATGTCGCTCAGACCACCCGAATATCGAGAGGATTGAACGACAAATAGGAACTCACGCTCATCACTTTCCTCCGGTCTAACGTTGATGTGTTTGCTTGGCAACCGTCACAAATGCCTGGGATCCCCAGGGAAGTGATTGAGCACAATCTGAAGATCTACCCCGATGCTCGGTCTGTGCATCAGAAGACTCGGAAGCAACCCGTAGAGCGACAGAACTGCATCCGACAAGAAGTGAAGAAGTTGCTCGGAGCCGGATTCATCCGAGAAGTCTTCCATCCAAAATGGCTGGCGAACCCAGTCGTTGTGCCCAAGGCTGGCGGGAAGCTTCTGATGTGCATCGACTACACCACACTAAATAAGGCATGTCCAAAAGATCCATTCCCACTACCTAGAATAGATCAGATAGTGGATTCCACCTCCGGGTGTGAATTACTGTGCTTCCTAGACGCATATTCTGGGTATCATCAAATCAGGATGTCTAGGGAGGATGAAGAGCATACTTCATTCATCACAGTAGATAGATTGTACTGTTACACAGCCATGCCATTTGGTCTCAAGAATGCAGCTTCAACTTTTGTACGAGCTATGTACAAAACTTTTGAAGAACTCATTAGAGACATAGTGGAAGTGTACGTCGATGACATTGTGGTCAAGGTCAAGAACAAGGAGTCACTCCTAGACACCTTGCAGGCTGTCTTCGATAAGCTGCGGGCCACCCGCACAAAGCTAAACCTGGACAAGTGCGTGTTTGGGGTTAGCTCCGGAAAACTTCTTGGTTTCCTGGTAAGTCATCGGGGCATAGAAGCTAATCCGGCGAAGATAAAAGCCATTGAAGACATGCGGCCACCAACCCGCATCAAAGACGTCCAAAAGTTAACTGGGTGTCTAGCAGCCCTCAGTCGGTTCATATCAAGACTGGCGGAACGGGCACTTCCCTTCTTCAAGTTATTGAGGAAGTCCGGACCATTCCAATGGTTCGAAGAAGCAGAGAAGGCATTCCAGGAGCTGAAACAGTTCCTCACCACCCTACCAATTCTGGTAGCTCCGAACCCTGGTGAGCCTTTGTTGCTTTACATTTCAGCTACTGATGAAGTCGTCAGTATGGTTCTGGTTGCGGAGAGACCAGAACTACCCCACACTCAAGAATCCAGACCCCTTCGGGACGGTCCGGAGGTTCCTGAAAGCGAGTCGGGGTCCCAGCTCCCAGATTCGAACCCGCAAGAAGTCACTTCAGGAGACCTAGACCCCTCCGAGAGGGTCCAGGTCGTTTCCGAAGAAGCTTCGGGTTCCTCCAGCCAGAACTTGGAGGTCCCCGAAGAGAATCTGAACCCCTCCGAGAGGGTCCGGATCAATGAAGAGGAAGCTCCGGACCCCTCCGGGAGGGTCCGGACCATTCAACGCCCGGTATACTTCATCAGTGAAGTATTACATGATGCCAAGACTCGATACCTAGAGGTGCATAAGCTGCTCTATGCAGTTCTTATCGCCTCCAGGAAGCCTCGACATTACTTCCGAGCTCACAAAGTCTCGGTGGTGACCTCCTACCCACTACGAGCAATCCTGCATAATCCCAATTCAACTGGGAATATTGCAAAGTGGGTAGCGAAATTGGCTGAATTTGATCTTGAATTTATTTCAAGACAGGCAGTCAAGAGTCAAGCGTTGGCAGATTTTGTGGCAGAATGAACTCCCTCTCCATCAAACCCTGGGGGCCCCAGTGAACAGAAGACGGAGCATCAAGCTCCAACCTTCACCGAGCCTCACTGGACCCTCTACTTCGACGGCTCCATGCAGAAGCAGGGGGCCGGAGCTGGAATCCTTCTCCTTGCACCAACTGGGGAGAAGGTAAAATACATGGTACACCTTGACTTCAAGGCAACCAACAACATGGCGGAGTATGAAGCGCTCATCTACGGACTAAAGGTGGCACTTTCATATGGTGTCAAGCAACTGCTGGTCAAAGGAGATTCACATCTCATCATCAAGCAGGTGAAGGGTGAATGCTCCTGCAACAATCTCCAGCTAGCTGCTTACCTCCTTGAAGTCCAGAGGCTTCAGAAGGACTTTGAAGTCCTAGACCTCCACCATGTTCAGCGTGCCCATAACGCTGAAGCTGACGAACTCTCACCAAGGCGTCAACCGGAGCTCCGGCTCCTGACGGAACCTTTGTCCGGAGGTTGTCAAAACCAACAGCTCAGCCTGCCGAACTGAGCGAATGGGGCAAGATCAGCATCCCGAAGCTGACGGTCCGATGGCCCTGTTACCATGGCAGCCATCAAGGGTCGCAGGTGCTGCCGAGAGCTCTGAGCAACCCAGCACGCAAGACTCAAAAGCTCAAGCTAGCTCCGATGCATGGATCTCGGAGATCCGGAGCTACTTGAAAGACAACATCCTTCCTAACGATGATGTATCCGCTGACCGGGTAGTCAGATTGGCTAAAAGATACACGCTGGTAGAAGGGGATCTCTACCGGCGCGGTGCCAACAGCATCCTAATGCGGTGCATCACAAGGGAAGAAGGCTGCGAACTCCTCGCAGAAATCCATGGAGGCGAGTGTGGGAACCACGCATCTTCCCGCACGCTGGTCGGAAAAGCCTTTCGGCATGGCTTCTACTGGCCTACAGCGCTCCAGGATGCCACTGAGCTGGTGAAGAAATGCGAAGCATGCCAATTTCATGCAAAGCAAATTCATACACCGGCTCAGCCCTTACAAATGATACCTCCTACATGGCCCTTCGCTGTGTGGGGGATGGATATCTTGGGACCCTTCCCAAGAGTCGTCGGAGGTTACAAGTTCCTGTACGTCGCCATTGACAAGTTCACCAAGTGGCCGAAAGCGACTCCAGTTGTGACGATCAACAAGCAATCTGCTATCAACTTTCTGCAAACCATTGTGAGCAGATTCGGAGTCCCAAACAAAATCATCACTGATAATGGGACTCAATTCACAAGCTCCGCATTCCAAGGATATTGCGAAGACCTCGGCATACAAGTTTGCTACGCCTTCGTAGCTCACCCAGTCAGCAATGGCCAAGCTGAGAGAGCAAATGCTGAAATCCTTAAAGGACTCAAAACGCGCACCTATGAGTGCTTGAAAAAACATGGAGCCAACTGGATCGAAGAGCTTCCGCCCACTCTATGGGCCAACAGGACTTCTCCAAACCGGTCAACCGGAGAAACACCCTTCTTTCTGGTGTACGGAGCTGAAGCAATCCTTCCTCCGGAAATCACCTTGGGTTCGCTCCGGGTCCGGACCTTCGACGAAGCCGCGCAGGACCAGCTCCGGCGTGAAGACCTAGACCTCCTCGAGGAGGGAAGGTGCCAAGCAGCTGTTCGGAATGCCCGATATCGCCAAGCTTTACGGCGTTATCACCAGCGGCATGTACACAACCGACAACTCGAGGAAGGCGATCTGGTGCTACGGAGAATACTATCCAGAGAAGGGTTAAACAAACTCTCCCCCAGCTGGGAGGGGCCCTTCCGAGTGATCAAAGTATCCCGTACCGGAAGCGTTCGCTTGACTACCGAGGATGGGACACCTCTCCCAAATCCTTGGAACATCGAGCACCTCCGTAAGTTCTACACTTAATACCACGGAGGTGAGTCTTGAGTAACTTGGGGTGTATGTTATAGAGTCATTGTACAGAGTCGGGTAGTTCCTCCGGGAGAGCAGCCGAACCTTTCCCGAAAGGTCCGCAAAGCTCATGCAGCACTTGTCACAGTCTCCGGACTAAAAGTGTGGCTAAGTACCCTGGGTCAAACGAGAAACTAAACACACTTAGCCTGGTTCCGTACCCTAAGAGTGTACTTGTTTCCCCTGTACCCCGGACCTATAATGAAAGACATCTTCATGTGAAATAGACTCCACGTGCATTAATTTTGTACAGGCTCAACATTTTTATTTTTCTCTTTCTTGTCTATAACAAAGACGTGCAATTCTTAAGAAATTTTAGTTTGACCGGTTTATATATGATTCGAGTTGTATTGTCAGTTCTTTTGGATTCAAATATCGCTCATGGCCAACTCGCCCAAAAGCCGCCAAGCCAATCTAGGGCCGGAGTGTGCTATTGACTTAGCCTGGTCAAGCACCCTAAGTACGCCACTCTACCTACACCCCGGCAGGCCGAAGTAAGGCGGGTCCATGAACAGTTGAATCTAAGAGAAAAGGCAATGCATCCGGTTGTATTTAAAATCGCGTTCAACTTAAAGTTTTCTTGAGAATCGTAAGTCGCGATGAAATTATAGACAAGGAACGAATTTTACTATTTTTCTTGACTTAAGTGTGCAGGAAAAATAAAGTCTACGTTGATGGAGAAAAGCCGGAGCTAACTAAGCTCCGACTCCCCCAAGGGGGCCAGCCGTCGACGCTGAGTATAAGATGGTGAGAAGACCCTGTAAATGGAGTCTGCTGCCAACAAACCAAGTGTTGGCAAAGGTCACTGCCGGAGCTACTCAGCTCCGACACCCCGGAGGACTAACTATCGACGCTCTACGTGTTGATAGAGGCTATCGCCGGAGCCATCAAGCTCCAGCGATGGACAATGCCGGAGCTTCTAAGCTCCAACAACCTCAGGGGACCTTCACTATCGAAGACTTCGGACCTAAAATTCTACAAGTTCGGAGCAAATGAGTCTTCAACAAAACACAGTATCCTTTTGGTACATGTTCACAATCAAATTGTGTACATCTACCAGGGGGCCAAGTGAAGATAAAGATGTTGAAGACAAAAAGTGAAATTCTCAGAAATCTGGGGATTTCATTCATCTGGAGACAGGAGATTACATTTGGAGACAAGGGATTACAAAATTGAGGAAGAAAAAGAGAAAATACAAGTGAGAGCTAAAGAGATGGTCCTAGACCCTATGGAAGAACTCGGCGACCTTCTGGGCGACCTCCGATACGCTGGCTTGGGTAGCTTCGCCTTCTCCTTCGACGGGGCCTTCAAGCACCGGGTCCAGAGGAAATTGGGAGTTCCGGCTGGTGTAGCACGTCAGCACATACTCTGTGACGTTCCTCGCCAGGTATTGCCCCTCAACCTCCAGTTGGTCCGCGATGACATCGCCCACCTTGGAGAGCTTGCTACCTGCTGCGCTCAATGCCTGCAGCGCAAGGTCCGGCTCCGGCTCCGGATCATCCGGGCGCACGGGGCTGAAACCCATCGGCGTCAGCGCGTCGTTGGCCTTGCCCAGGAACTCCCAAATTTGTAGGGAGTCCGCCGTCCTCAAGCTCTTCATCTCTTCCAGGGATCTCCTAGCCGCCGTCAGTTCGGAATTCACGCGGGCGAGGCGCTCAACTTCTTTGGCGTTTTGCTGAATCTTTGCAGCAACCCGCCTTTCGAGTCTTCCGAGCTCCTCCTCCCGGAGGTGGATCTTGTTCCGGCGATCGACCAGGTCCTTCTCCCTAGCCTCCACTTTTTTCTCCCGGGCAACAAGGGCACACTCATATTCATAGAGTTCCTGCCCTCGTACCCAGGTCTTCTCCTCCTCCTCTTGGCAGCACTCTTCCAACTTCTTGGTGCGCTCCTCGAGGCCCTTGTCCGCCAGAGCTATCTTCTCGGCAAGCTCCTCTTCCCTCCTCAGGACATCATCCCGCAGCTCAAGGAGTTTCTGCTCTTCATTCTCGAGCCGTCTCTCCCTATCTTCAAGTGCCTCTCGGCGCTTGATGAGTGCGGTGTTAATGGCCTCAAGCTGTTCGTGCCGAGCATCGGCCGCGTTATTGGCAGCTTTGGCCTGATCGTAGATATCCCGGGATTGAGCGTCGAGGGCATGAGTCATGCTCTCCCTGTCATCCAGCAGCTTGCCCCAGTACTCCAGGCGGATCTTCTCCCACTTGATCCACTCCTTGTCATCCGCTAGCCTCGACTGCGCCAGCTTGGTCTCAAAGTGGAGCCGATTACGCCACCGCCTAAGGGTTTGGTGCTCCTCTTAAAGAGCCTTGCTGTCGTGGAAGAAGGCCAGTTGGACTTGACGCAGACTGGAGCAGGCGTTGTCGATAGACATCGACAGCGGGATGGGCTCCGGACCTGCTGGGGTCTCCTCCGTTGGTTCCAGCGGGTCTTCACATACAAAAATTGGGTCCCACTCTACGAGAGCGGAACCCTGAGCTTCCAAGGCACTAGGGCCGTCCTCCGGGATGGCCTCAGTCACCATCGAAGAAGGCTCCGCCGCCAAGTCTTCGTTCACCTCCTCGGGCAGGGGGCCAGCGACTTCGCTTGGGCACTCCGGCTCGGCCGCAGGTACCTCCGACGTCGTCGCTTCCGGAGCAGGAGCTGCTACTGGCTCCGGCCGGGACACCTCTTCCGAGGGAGGCTCGAGCTCCATCGCCTCTTCAACCACCGGCACTATAACCGGCGCTCCAACAATAACCAGCTCAGCGGCCGGTGCTTCGGAGGTAGCCAGCTCAACTGCCAGAACTACCTCGACTACCGGCTCACATGCTGGGGCTTCAGCAATTTCCGGCTCCGAGGCCAGAACTACTATTTCCTCCGGCTCAACAGCCGGAGCTTCCATCACTGCAGCACCAGGACCCGGAGCTTCAACCTCCGAGACAGGTGCCACTGGCATGTCTTCACTCCCGTGGTCCGGCGCTACCACAGGAACTTTTGGGGACGAGTCGAGGTCCATGACCACGACAGCCGGCGCCGGAGCTGTCGCAGCTTCAGCCACCACCTGGGGCAGCACCCGGGACAGGAGCAGAAGCTCCCACGGCCTCAGACATCGTGGCTGAGGGTGGGGCTTCACTCCCCTTCTTGGGGACGCTGCAGATGATGGACGAAGAAAATCAACAAACAATGGCTACAATTAAAAAGTTAACCAAGGTAAAGATTAAAAATTACCTTGGAAGGCTTCCGCACCAGCTTGCGCGGAACCTTGTTCCTGGACGTTCCGGGCTGGCCACGGTCGGCGTAGAAGCTCCAGAAGGCCCCCCGGAACTTGTCGCAGCTACAGGCGTTTCCCGGGTCGAGGCTCTCCTCGATCGGGAGGAACCCCTGGACCTGGAGGCTCCCACCGTCCCAGGTGCCGGAGTCGTGCGCCCGGAGCTAGCACCCCAGGAGGGTTCCACCACGGGGACAGACGCGCTCCGGGAGGATCCCACTGCAGGAACGGTATCGTCCCGGAAGGACCCCACTACGGGGACAGTCGCCACGGTGGCAGAAGATCTTCCCCCCTGGGGACAAGGGACCGAGGCGGGAGTAGCGGGCCTGACGGACCTTCCGTCGGCATGTCGCAGCTTCCTCTTCCGGCTCTCCGGCTCATCCGCCAGCTCCTTGCCCTTGCCGACGACCTTGACCCTCGGTTGTGGGGCAGGGGCGGAGCCGTCTTCGGGCATCCCGGGGATCGCCACCCGGGTGGTTGATCTTCTCTCGATGACACCAAGGTCGTCAAGTAAGGGCATCGTCCACTGGAGCTCCCTGCTGAACTCCACTTCCACGTTCAGAGGGAGAAAGGCTGACGGCGGAGTCAAATCATCACCGTCGACGTCGATGCCGTGCTAGAATTTCTTGAGGTGGAACTCCAAGGTCTTCCCCACCATGTTGGACTTCAACCCGGTCTCAACCCGGTCCTCGTCCATCACGCTGTTGAGGGCCGAAGCGAGCTTCTCCCTCCTCTTCAGCGGCGCCCACCTGTTGGCCAGGAAATTGCAGAATACCGCCTGAGGGGTCAATCCTCCCTCCACGCATTGGCGAATCCTGGTCAAGGCGGGGTTGAAAGCTTCCGCCAGCACCGGAACCGCACTCCAGATCGTCGTGTCAATGTCGGGCAGGATGTCGGGCAGCTCCAACCGCTCATGCTCCTCCACCCTGACGATTATCCAATCTTTCTTCCAGTCATCCCACTTCCCAGAAGGGAACGACCGGAGGTACTTGAATGGGCACTTCTTGCGCTTCACAAAGTAGTAGAAGCCAAGGTACTCATTGCTCCGGCCGGTGGTGTGGACGGTGAAGAAGGTCCGGAAGAGTTCGATGCAGGGGGGGATGCCCACCCACATCTCACAGAAGTGGACAAAGATGGACACGAGGAGAATGGAGTGAGGGCCAAGGTGGTATAGCTACAGACCATAGAACTCTAGCAGCATCAAGAAGAGGGAAGAAAAAGGTGGGATCAACCCCACCATAGCGTACGAAGAAAAGTACACCATTTCGCCGGTGTGCTCCTTCTCGAAGGGGAGCTCTCCGCCAGCACGGACCAAGCGGTTGAAGAAGTCCGAGGACCACCCCATGAGGGCCCGGACCTTCTTCAAATCGCTGTCGGTCTTCAAGCGACTCTCGCGCAGACCCAACTCCATCGCAGCACGGCTAGGCAAGAGAAGAAGAGCTAAGCACGAGTTGGGAGTTTGAGCGCAAGATCAGATGAGAGGCGTAAAGAACTCCCGACGGTGCACGCTTTCCTTCTTAAGTAAGCCCTCGCAACGCTTGGATGGAAACCGCGGGGAAGTCGAAGATACCATTCAAGAATTCAACCCAGCCGATGACAAGAGGGCCCGGGACCACCCCGACGATCAAGTCGAGGCTCTTACCCAGGCGAACAGTTGTCATCACTCGGCGGGAAACCCAAAGGCGGCGGCCTGACAGGGCGCGCGGAACCGATACAGTTTTCGTATCGGGAACCGGCGACCTTCAATTGTGTGAGATCCGCACGTCAAAGATCTCATCTGCCGCCTGAGGTGCGCCACGCGGCGGGATCTAACTGTAAACCCCTGCCAACGGCATCTTCGAAGACCCTTGAAGACTCAGTTCAAGAGTCGCAAGGATGGACCCACCTCCGACGGAACGACTTCACCCTAGTGATCTTCCTCGGAGGTAGGTCCAGGGGGTCATTGTCGGTACCCTAAAAACCGTACACCCCTTGAGGTTACAAATATCTCAAAGGAAAGCCATCTACTTGGTTTGAAGACCCTCGGAGGCCCACCTGTCAGACATGACCGGACCCGCTTCTCCAACATGGTTAATCCCAGGGTCGCCACGTGTACAACCAAACCGGAGCTACCGCCCACAAGGGGGAAGCTCCGGGCCACGTACCGAAACGGCACCTCCGGACTTAACCCCAGACCGAGAGAAGCTCCGGACCTGACACGTGTCTGGTAGCCCCGGAGCTACCTGCCTCCGACAGCAAGCTCTGGAGCAGCCACGTGTCAAATCGTCGGACCTTTCAGCTTCTAACCTCCGGAAGACCTTGTAACGGCTCCGGATCTTCAAAGGAGAGCCAAGGACTTCAAGACCCGATTAAGTGTCATTAATGCCATATTAATGACACTTAAACAGACGACCTTAACACCAGTAACAGTGCTGTCAAAGCCCGTTACAGGGTTATTAAGAGCAATTAAGCGTGTATCAATACTAGTAACCGCTGGGGCCACATGTCGGGCCAGGCTAGCTTGTAACGGTCTGTCCTTGTACTATAAAAGGACAGGCCGACGATACACTCAGAGACGTTCACGGACGAACTCACGTACCCCACACGCTCGTGGCAAGTTCAAACTGCTAATACAACACCAACACACCCGTGGAGTAGGGTATTACGCTCAGGCGGCCCTAACCACGTAAATTCTTGTGTCTCCTGTGTCAAACTCCTATTCACCTTCTTGAATCTCCGCGCGCCCACACCGAACTTCAAACTCCCCAATCACTTTAGCAGTGTAGGGAGATCTGCCGGCTCTGACAGTCGACAAGAATGCTATCAGATGTTTGGTGCAATCGTGCAATTAACCATTCTCAAATGTTGGATCTGTATCCTACTGTCAATGCATATTTTTATTTAACCCCTCCACCACCCCTTCATCTGGTAGAAGGGGTTAAATAAAAACATGCAACGACCGTAGGATGCAGATCCATTGGTTGTGGATGCTTGATTGCACCAAAACTTTAATTGCATTGTAGTCGTTATCTTCAAGAATAGAGGTAATTTCATAATTTCTCTTCTTCACCTCATAGGGGGCTCAAGGGGGCTCCACTGTTGCAACAGCAGTAGGGGGGTTGGAACCCCCTGCCCCCCCGTAGGTCTGCCCGTGACAACATTACGTTTTGACTTATTTACAAATTCAGAATTGTCTTGTGTTAGAAAATATGCACGCAAAAGCAGCGACGGATCTGCCGAGGCATACGATGCGAGATCACGAACGACACGCAAGGCACAATTGTTAACGAGGTTCGGCCAAAGCCTACATCCTCGAGGCATATGACTACGGGCGCTCCTCTCCAATATGTCGTTGTAGTAGTTACAACAACGGCTCCCCCCTCATATTTATAAGGAGGTCGGATACAGAGTCCAATACAAACTCTACAGCCCACCGCTAATACAACTAAAAATCCTATCGTAACCAACTCGTACACAATATTCGACAAATATCCCACAAACTCCACCTTGGCGAATATTTCACCACCTTGAAGTCGACATGCGCGAACCACCATGTACTCGAACTCGAGTTGTCGACTTTGTAGTTCACGAAGAGCCACGCGATGAGTCCAACATCTTAGACTCGGTGTCCGAAGAGAACACCGCTATCTCTGTAACTCCATCTCTTATGGCTCCACCCG
Organism: Tuctoria greenei; assembly: GCA_036927565.1. Taxonomy (NCBI): domain Eukaryota; kingdom Viridiplantae; phylum Streptophyta; class Magnoliopsida; order Poales; family Poaceae; genus Tuctoria; species Tuctoria greenei. The sequence continues at coordinate 8,181,048 of JAYESD010000008.1, forward strand.
CAACGAAACATCCTTGTAACTTGTACAAATTTGATCCCTCTCTCTCTCTCTCTCTCTCTCTCCTATCATCACAGTCTTATCTCCATTCATGACTTCCATTGCCTTTCAATCTGGCTCAGTCCGGAATAACATACCATCACGATGTAGAGCTCCAAGCGAAATTAGATTCTTTTGCAGCTTCAATACATGCTTAAGATCTCGAAGCACGTGTTCACCTATATCTTGTGTCTTGATCTCGCCTATTCTAATAACAGGATGTCCTCTATCATCTTTCAAATAAGCATTGCCAAAATCGCCGGACTTGTACAAAGAGAACCACTCCCTTTTCCGTGTTGCATGAAAAGAGCTTGCCGAATCTAACATCCATGATTCAGTTGACTGTATTTTGATACCCATTGAAAGAACATCACCGTCACTATCTGAGTCACTCTTAGGACTCTTCACTTTTGCTGGACAATTCCTTTTAATATGTTCCCACTCCTTGCAGACATAGCACTGCATTCTTTTCTTCTTCTTGCTCCTAGCCTCCACCTTCTCCTTAGCATTCTCACCTCTGAGCAGCAACCCTTCAGCTTGAGATTCTTCTACTGCATTGTGTTAGATTGATCTCCAACTGGGCTTGGTTAGTACGACCAATTCAGCTCAATAGGTGTCCTGATCGGGGGCACACATACATCCCGTTCGGCTCAGACCTTCCCCTCACTTTGCGCCCTATTGATCGTAGAGTGTGTGGAGGCAAATGGAACCCCTCTCCTTGAGTTGAAGTGTCTCTCTCACTTATATATGTGGCGCAACGTGAGAGGGAGTCCAACAGCCAAATGGGCTGTATGTGTGCCCCCGATCAGGGCACCTATTGGGCTGGACTTGGTCGCACTAACCAAGCCCAGTTAGAAATCAATCTAACACATTGTTCTTCCTTCTTTGCTCTTGAGTGCAGTCTCCATATAGTTGCACCACGGTGCACCAGTTGCCATACTTTTTTTCTACTAATAGCAGCATGGACCATTTGGTTGCTGGTCCGCAATTCTGCACGGTTTTCCACTACAGTAAACTTATCCTGTCTTCTAACACATAAAACCCAGTCCCAGGCTCCCAGTCTATGACTATGAGGATTTCACCAGTGTCATATTTGTCTATGAACTGATTATCTACACTTAATTCGTTCGATGTGTCTTCTTTTGTCGGGGTTGACCTGTATATCATGTGAGATGGAATATGGAACTTAGCACATAGAGTCAATTTCTAAGGGGGCTTATGGGGAGTCGTGAATATATTAGGTTTCTGTTCGTCTAATAAGTTTGAGTAACGAACACTTACGTTTCAACACCTAATGGACTGCTTATGGTCGCACGTGGCTGGATTTGAATAACTTCAGTAATTTTTTGTTCCCTTATGATGTTATTCTCCATCCCAAATTACCAGTGTGATGTCATGAACACTAATGTAATTTCCTATGCAAAAACATGCATATCTAATGACAATATTAGCAGTTGTTCAAGGATTTTATTATTTCTTTTACGGATTAACAAGGGGGGTTGTTGATTAGAATTTCCAACATCATATTGTACCCTCATAAACCTGTCCTGCTCACACATGAACTGACACCTAAGCTGCTAAGTCGTCCTCAACATGGTATTAGGCTTCTTTTGTTGGGCCTGGCATCATAAAAGAAATTATGTCTTTTTTTTTTATACTCGGTAAAGGAACTGATACAAGGTAGAGTTAGGCAGACAATTATTTTCCAACGTCTTACTTTTGTCTGCAGAGTGTGGCATACGATCGATCTAGTGCTCCAAAGGATTTCAAGGTTCATGGATGGTACGAAGGATCACAGGATGATTTAGGCAAGGGTTTGAATTCAATGGCAACTTTAGGAGAGTTCTCGTATGACCTTGAGGATAGCAATGCCCAGACCTTCCAACTGCAGAGAACATCTGACACAGATTCACGGATTATCAACATGGTTAAGTTTGACTTCTCCTCAAATCATGGAAACTCGGCACACACATGCATTTATCGCTTCAGGGTGCATGGTACTGAGCCGGACTCCCTTAACGGTGCATTGAAGCCCTGATATGAGAGTTGCAAGCCCGAGCTTGACAATATTTTTGCAACCTATTTGCTCCTGTGAGCTTGCAAAGCATTCAGTGCTTCACGGCCCTGTGGTTCTTGAGCAATTATATTACCAGGTGGAAAAATGAATGCCCGCGTCACACAAGGGAAGGTTCCTTTCATTACACCAGTGAGCGGCCTAATTTGCTGAGGTTTATTTTACTCTGTAGTTATCATGACCAGTTCCTGACTCGCTATTTTGTTCCTAGTTGATTAGATTTCCCGTTTTCCATGACTCACCACTCTGTTCCTAACAACATTTTCATTTGGTTTGAATTCAATTGTGATTGTTCTCTGCTTTGATTGTAATGTAAATTTTAGCAAAACTGTAATCTCAGAACCAAGATGGTCCTTGAGTGCATCTGCACGGTGGTCCTTTTTCTGGTTCCACAACTTGTACCACTGTTAAGTTGGATCCTTTTCTGGGATAGTACCGAGCCGTACAAACATATCAGGGTCATTGCCCCCCGCCGCCGAAAAGATCCTCCGACGTCCACTCGGACTCCCACGCCGCAAATCTCCTGATCGGTGTCAAGCTCTTCGACTCCGATTCTAAAACGGCGGGGAAGATGTGTCACAACCTCCCCCGTTATAAAACAGCAGGGTCTCCGGTTAATTATCTCACACGATATCCACCAGCAGTTTGGCGTACAGCAACCACATCGCGAGCGATTCTAGTACAGCTCTCGCCGATTTCCGCGCCCGCGTCGCTATGGCAAGCGGCGAGGCCGAGGCGTGCACCATCGGTTCTGAAGTCGACGGCGTCCTCGACACAGTCGCGACCATCAATGGCAAACTGGCCGGCGAGAACGGCGGCGAAGCGGTGCTCGAGTTGCTCCGGCAGCTGCAGGCCGTGCCGATGACCTTCCAGGTGCTGGAGGCGACCAAGGTCGGGCGGGCCGTCAATGCACTGAGGAAGAACGCGTCGTCCGAGCCGGCGCGCGAGCTCGCCGCCGCGCTCTACAGGCGCTGGAAGGCTCTCGCCGAGGACCACTTCAGGAGCACCCGGAGGCAGTCGCCGGCGTCAGCGATGACTGACGTGTCGGGGCAGCAGAAACTCGCGCGGACGACGGCGAACCCTGAGGCCCCAAAGGCCGCTACTAAGAGCGCGAGATGTTCTTTGCGGACCAAAGCGGAGCCAAGCGATTCGAGCTGCGACAGGGCAACCGTCACGAAGCAGAGGAGCGCACAGCTGAGCGACGCGACGCGTAATAAGGCAGAGCAGCCCGCCGCTCTCGCTGTCCGGCAGCACGCGGCGGCGGTTCCAAAGCCCGCGCCCGAGTCCAAGCCGAGCGGCTCGGACAAAGAAGCCTCGCCGCCGGCCACGGCGGCGAACCCTAAGACTCCAAAGATCGTTATTAAGCGTGCCATGCCCTTGGCCAAGGCGGAGCTGCCGGCCGCTCCACCGACAAAGACGAGCGCGTGCAAGCGCAAGGAGGCCCCGACGACGAGCATCGACGAGGAGAGGCTTGCAATGGTGAAGCGAAGGCTTGAGGAGCGGTACAAGGAGGCAGCGGACGCCAAGCAAAAGAGAAGGATCCGGTTCATCAACGTGCCCGGAAAGCCGACGCAAGGCCGCCACGACCCCTCGTCGGTCGGCGGCGCGAGGCGCGGTGCATCGGGGCCGTTGGTACCATGAAGCGCCATCCAGTGCCCTCTCTTCTAGTTCTAGCTAGATGTTTTAGAAGTATGGTATTATTAGATGTCCAAGACTTTTGGCAGACTGGCTGCCCGAACATGAATGAACACCCAGATTTTGTTGTTGGCTTTGTATTGATTTCAGTTTGTCCGAGATTGGTCTTCTTTTGTTGTGTAAATACCTGAAAGGCTTCTGACACTCGGAATTTGGAAAACTTTTTGATGAACTGCAGTATGCTGAAATATTAATGGTTTCAGATAACTACGCCTTAGCAGAAGTTGTTTGAGTTCAAACAAAGCCTGGTTCAGCCATTCAGGCACCTTTTGTTGGATTCTAAGGAGTGATGCTTAGCCCTAATGGTGATTAAAGTTCGGCCTAATTAGCAAGAGTAGGAAGCAAAACACCAAGCAACAGCGATCTAGCTACTGGGGTTAGGATTGAATGGACATAACTTCGGGTGTAGATGAAGCAGTAGCCATAGAGAACAGTCGGGAGGGTAAGAGCTCCTCCACCGACGTAGAAGCGGCGCCGGCGACTTGGTGCAGTGTTAGAATAATACCACATTACCTATGTAATCAAGGGAGGTCCCCCGACCCTTTTATATATATATGTACCACTCCCTATGGGTTTTTAATCAATAAAATACAATAATTATTTTCTCTCCAATATTTCCATCATGATATCAGATTAGGTTCGTTCCTAACTTCCGCTAGCTACGCCCAACTCCGCCTCTTGCGTCGAGTTTGGCTCGCGGCGAATCGCCGCCCTCCGCGCGCGATTTTTTTCGGCGTGCCTGTGCCGCCGGAAAAATTCCGCGCACACCGCGCTCTAGAGCGGGGTCCTTCGAAGACAGCCGCATGCCTACGTGCGGCCTTCCGTTGGCTCGCGTCTGGTCTGAAGTCTTCGTCGCCACGCGTCGCGCGTCCGCGATCTCCGCTGCAGCAGATTGACGCTCGCGCGTCGTGTTTCTTACTTCTTGATGGCTTCTTTTGGTGATGGCTCCCTGGACGCACAAGCAGCCTCACAGGACATCGCCTTGGCTGCGAGCTAACTCGATTGACTGAGGAGGCGGATCGACTGGCCATCGAGGCAGCACGTGCACGTGCAGCGGCCGATGAGGCGCGTCGCAAGTTGCTTCTCGCAGCTGACGAGATTCGTCGTGACTTGATCAACCACGACCTCTCTCCTCCGGCGGTTGACGACATTGCTTCTCTACATGCTCAAGCAATCGCTGTCCTCAATATCAAGTCAATGATCCCCGTCGTCCTCGACAACCTTTCGCTGCACTATAATCGGTGGAAGTGTCTCTTCCTCAACACCCTTTAGAAGTACAAGCTCTTCGATCATGTCCTCACCGACATTGATCCCACTGTCGCCGACTCTCATTGGCGACGCATGGACTGCACCATCATCTTCTGGCTTCACAGCACCGTCTCTCCTGATCTTATTGAGATCGCCTCGGCGGGCATACCCACAACTCGTTTCATATGGCTTGGGCTTCAAGAGCAGTTCATCGGCAACCGGGAGACCCGTGCTATGATTTTGGACGCCGAGTTTCGCACGTTCGTCCAGCGTTACCTCTCCATCACCGACTATTGTCATCGTATCAAGTCGATGGCCAATGACTCGGTGACTTGGGCGAGGTCGTCCCCGACCGCACTCCCGTTCTCACGACACTTCGTGGGCTGAACGAGCGGTTCTCTCACATGACATCCCTTCTCAAGCAACAACACCCCTTTCCCACATTTGCCGAGGTCCGCAATGACCTCCAACTTGAGGAGATCGAGATGAAGTCTAAGTCGGGAAACACCAATGCATTGGCAGCCACCTCTGTAGGTGCGGGATGCACCCCGTCTTTTGCATCATCTGGTGGCGCTCCTCCACATGCTCCCATTTCTGGTGGCCCTGCATCAAGCACTCCTACCTCCGACGTTATTGTCTCTGGCCTCTCATCCTCCAACCGAGGTCGAAATCGGCGTAATCGGAACAAGCGTAATAACACCAGTAACAACGGTGGATTTCCCACTCTGGGGAATCCATGGAACGGGACCCTGCAACTTTGGGGTGGTGCTTCGCCTCGTCTCAGCCCTCCTCCAGGCTTCCTGACACGTCCAAGCGCACCTGCCCCTCTTCACCAGGCCCTTCTAGCGCACGGAGTATCCTATGGCGCACCTGCCTATCAGCCACCAGGCTTCTCGACACCTGGCAGACTGCCAATGTCTTTCTACTACAACCCGACTACACCTGGTAGTAGTGAGACCGCCTCCTTCTACAGCGGCCAGACTGCGGCTCTTGGTGATCCAACCACCATATCTTTGTACGGGGGAGCTTCCAACTACGCCGCATCTTCTACAACATGGGATCAGAATGAGCTGGCTAACTCGTTCAACACCATGTCATTGTCGCCGCCACCGTTTGCTGAATGGTACATGGACTCCGGCGCCGATAGTCACATGTGCTCCTCCCCCGGTAACCTCTCCTCCTCCCATCCTCCTTCTTTTTTGACTCCTTCATCTATCATTGTCGGTAATGGGTCATTGCTACCCGTCACCTCCACGGGTCACACTTCTTTCTCTACATCTGCTCGTCCTTTATATTTGCATCGAGTTCTTGTGTCTCATCACATAATTAAAAATTTGGTTTTTGTTCATCAGTTCACTACTGATAATAATGTTTCCATTGAATTTGATCCGTCGGGTCTTTCTGTGAAGGATCTGGACACCAAGAACGTGATCGCCAGATGTAATAGTTCCGGGCAGCCCAACTCCATATCCTTGATGATGCTTTCTCCACCACATGCCTTAGCCGCAACAACCACACTGTCCACGCTTTGGCATCGTCGTCTTGGTCACTTGGGTTTCGAGGCTTTGTCTAGGTTATTTCCACAATGTAATAAACAAGAACTTGACACTCTTTGTCATGTCTGCCAGCCTTGTCGTCACACACGTCTTCCATTTTGTCTATCAAAATCCCGTGCTTCGAACAACTTCGATTTAATACATTGTGATCTATGGATGAAAGTGCATCTAGGTTCCCCGTGGGTTTTGGATGATTGATGACGACAATTAAGTCGCTAATGAGCTCATGTGATCTTAGCACAGGTGTGGACTCGATCGGAGACGCAAACCCTCAAAAAGGAAAAGGAAGGAAACGGAGTCGACTCGAAGCGTAGAAACTAGGGTTTCTAGCGTGTTGAGTTAGACTAGCTGTAGAAATAGGAGGGTGTGTGCGTAAAGTGCAAAGAGATCAAAGTAGTAGCTCAAGAGTGGTGGTTGAGGTAGAATCTCTATTTAAAGTTGGAGTTAGAGTAGTCTGGCAGGAGTGGTCGGACTAGTCCGCCTTAGGGCCGGACTAGTCCGCTCCTGGCCAGACTAGTCCGTTTTCACACGGACCAGAAGGTCCTGTGTGACTTCGGACTAGTCCGTAGTGGGCCGGACTAGTCCGGGGTACCCCTTAGGGTGGAGTTTCGGGACTAAGTCCTAGAGAGCGGACTTGTCTGTTTTGGGGCGGACTAAAAGGTCCTGTGTGAGATCGGACTAGTCCGTCCTTGGGCCGGACTAGTCCGTGTTGCCGAGTGCAGAGAGGTTTTGCGACTAAGTCTGGGAAGGCCGGACTAGTCCACCCTTGGGGCCGGACTAGTCCGTGGTCTCCAGACTAGTCCGTTCCCACACGGAACAAAAGGTTCTGTGTGAGATGACTAGTCCGGTGAGGGCCGGACTAGTCCGGTGTTGAAGTTACCGTTTGAATTTGAAGTTTGGCGGGTAGCGTGACGATTGCCGCGCAGTGCGACAGTTGTCAGAGGGGTCAGTGGTCCCCTAGGCCGGACTAGTCCGGGCCTGAGGCCGGACTAGTCCGCCCTTTTGCTGAGGTCAGCAGTTTGGGCTCGGGACCCCTATAAAAAGGGGACCCCCGACCTTATTTCAAACAACTCTCTCGAACCCTAGCGCCGCCACATCCAACTTGGAGCACTCTTAAGCCTCTTTCTTGCCTACTTTCCCTCTAAAACTAATTCTTGAGTGGATTAGGGTTTAGTGAGGTGGAGAAGAGGAAGAACATCGCGCTTGTGCTCCCGGTTTGATCTCTTGCACTCATTGAGTCGTTGTGACCTGTGTGTTGAGTGTGTTTCGTTGTGTTAATCATCTTTGTGGTGTGGGAGCCTCAGATTGTGAGAAACCCCAATGAATCTTGTATTCACTCTTTGAGATAGTGGAGAACCAAGTTAGGCCCGTGCGGTAAACTTGGTGAGGGAAGGGTTGTTGAACCCGGTCCTTTGTGGACTCCTCAACGGGGACGTAGATTCTTGTGTGGAATCGAACCTCGGGATAAAATCCTTGTGTCTTCGTGTTCTTCGCACTTCGTTTATCGAATATTTTGTTTTAGGGTTGCTAGTTTTGTTTCGTGCTTCACATTGCTATAATCTTGTTGAAACTTGACTTACTCTGGTATTGGCAGTTTCTAAACTTGTCATAAACATATCCTCACCTGTAGCCTCGAGAAAATTCCCTTAAAACTTGCTAGAAACATTTTTTAGGGTTCTTCACGCAGGCTGACCGGACTAGTCCGCCCCCAGACCAGACTAGTCCGCCCCCTGTGATCTAATCTCGTTTTATTAAGTCATTTGCAGGTCGATTAGCCTATTCACCCCCCCCTCTAGGCAACTTTCAATTGGTATCAGAGCAGGACTCTCCACAAAGAGTCTAACAACTCGGAGAGATGGCCGGAGTGGTGTTTGAAGAGGTGTCGACCAATGATTCTCAACCGACACGTGAGGAGACAATGGCTTATCAAGACAAGCCAACGGATGATGAGGAGACTCGCCAGCTCAAGGCGAAGCTCCGGGAGAAGCTGAAGATTGTTGTGGTTGAGCCGTCAAACTCATCAAGCGGTGGCGGCGGGGTCAACTACAACCGACAAGGGTTCAACTATGAACGCCTTGCCGCCAACAACCACTACCTCTCCATCCCATTGGGGAAACCTCCTCAATTCAATGGAACCGACTACGGGATGTGGAAACACAACATGAAGATGCACCTCGTGTCACTCAATCCGACATTGTGGCAAATTGTCATGACCGGGGTGGAGATCCCGAAGGATGAGGACAACATCACGCAAGAACAAGCCATCCTCATCCACCGCAACGCTCAAGCTGCGGGTGTGATCATCTCATCCCTCTCAAGAGATGAGTTCAACCACGTCGATGGTCTTGAGGTGGCCGAAGATATATGGGACACCCTCAAGACGGCGCATGAGGGAAATCGTGTGGTCAAGGAGGCCAAGATCGAGCTCATCGAAGGAGAGATTGGGAGGTTCGCCATCATGGATGGTGAATCTCCTCAAGACATGTACAACCGGTTGAAGATACTCATCAACAAGAGCCGATCATATGGCTGCACCAAGTGGACCGACCACGAGGTGGTGAAGAGGATGATCTGAGCATTCATGCCTAGGAACGTCGCTCTTTGCTCCATGATTCGAGAAAGCCCGGGGTTCACTCAAATGACCCCGGAGGAGGTCCTTGGTAGGATCATCAACCACGAGATCATGGAGAAGGATGCACTCTTCTACAACGACCTTCAAAAGTTCACCGCCTCCAAGATGAAGAATGTTGCACTCAAGGCAACACCCTCTCAAAAGGAGCAAGAGGAAAGCGATGAGGAGAGCCTCGACACCGATGAGGAAGAGGCCTTCTTCATCAACAAATTCAAGAGGATGATGAGGAGGAAGAAAGACGGATACAACCATGAAGGCAAGGGGAAGGAAAGAGCAAGGCCCAAATCAAAAAGGGCTTGCTACAATTGTGGCGAGTACGGCCACTTCATCGCTGATTGCCCTCATGAAGAAGTGAAGAAGAAGAAGGAGGGCACGCCTCAAGAGAAGAAATTCTTCAGGAAGAAGAGGCCCTCCAGACAAGCACACTTGGGCAAGGAGTGGGACTCTAACGATGAGTCCTCCTCCGAAGAAGAAGAGGAGAAGATGGCTACCATAGCCATCGGGAGGAGCTCCAAGGGAAGCAAGCTGTTCCCCAACCTCAACAACGACTACAAACCAACTTGCCTTATGACAAAGGAGGGAAGGAGAAAGGTAAAATCTCACTCCCCCTCCTCCATTTCCTCTCATGATGAATTTGATAGCGCTAGTGAAAATGAGCACATGTTTAAGGACATAAGCAAAAGCACCCTGCGTAGGATGAAGTTGCTTATGGATGAGATCTTTGAGAAGGAGGATCTCATCAATAGACAAGATGACATGCTCACCCTTGAAAAGGAGAGATGTCAAGAGCTTAATGAGCTCCTTGAGCTTGAAAGAGAGAAGAGCAAGGCATTGGAACACAAACTTGCTCTAAGTAAGAAAAAGTGTTCAAGTATTGAGGAGAAATCAATTGAACTCAAGGATGAACTTGGGAACTTGTCAAAAGTTAACAAGATCCTTGAGACTCAAGTTTAGTCTCTCAAGAACAATGTAGCCTCTTCCTCCAAGAGCTCAACCTCCTCAAAGGCCTCATCCAATGCAACTCCGCCTTGCAAGTGCTCTAACTTAATCCTTAAGCTTAAGGATGAACTCAACTTAGCGCAGGGCAAGCAAGCACCTAAGGGTGCCATCTTTGACAAGGAGAAGGTGGCGTATGCACGAAGTGCATACACCAACACAAGACCTCCCCATGTCAAGGATGGTCTTGGCTATACTAGAGGTGGAAGGCATAACGCCAAAACCTCCAAGTATGGCAAAGACATGATTGTCTTTGTTAAGGGGAGTTCATCCACAACTAAAATTGAAAAGAACTCACCCTCTAGCGATAAAATGCCTAAATTTGAACCGCGTCCTCTATTCCATGATTTTGATGCATCTTATGTGCTTATGAGGAACAAATATGGCAAAATGTTTGCTAGATATGTTGGGCCACTCCGCAAGAGCCCCAAGCCTTGCGTGTAGGTGCCCAAATGCCTAAGCACTAACGTGAAAGGACCCAACTCCGCTTGGGTACCTAAAAGGAAGGCATAAATTTATTTTGTAGGCTTACTCCTCCGGCGGATCGAAATGGGTATTGGATAGTGGATGTACCAACCACATGACCGGAGAGAGGATCATGTTCATAGAGTATGAGGAGACCGAGGATCCAAGTGAAGGAATCTTCTTTGGGGATAATAGCCAAGGGAAAATCCTTGGCTCCGGTAAAATTGCTATCTCCTCTTCACATACTCTATCTAATGTTTTGCATGTTGATTCCCTAGACTATAATCTCCTATCCATATCACAACTGTGTGATAAAGGATATAAGTGTGTATTTACTAGTGAGGGTGTGAACGTTCTTAGAGAGGGTAATGACTCGATAGCCTTTAAGGGAGTGCTCAAGGGAAAGCTCTATCTTGTGGACTTTACCACGGATAAGGCTCAACTTGACACATGCTTAATGGCGAAAGCCAACATGGGATGGCTTTGGCATAGAAGGCTAGCCCATGTTGGAATGAGGAACCTTCAAAAGCTCCTTAAGGGAGAGCACGTTCGTGGCCTAAAGGATGTGGTATTTGAAAAGGATAGGCCATGTAGTGCGTGCCAAGCGGGAAAGCAAGTAGGAGCTCAACACCCCTCTAAGAATGTCATGACGACAACTAGACCTTTGGAGTTACTCCATATGGATCTTTTTGGCCCCATTGCTTATATTAGCATTGGTGGCAACAAGTATGGTCTAGTCATCGTTGATGACTTCTCTAGATATACTTGGGTGTTCTTCTTGCATGATAAGGGTGAAACCCCCAGTGTCCTCAAGAAATTCCTAAGGAGAGCTCAAAATGAGTTCACCTTAAGGATAAAGGCTATAAGGAGTGACAATGACACCGAATTCAAGAACATGCAAGTAGAAGAGTTCCTAGATGAGGAGGGCATCAAGCATGATTTTTTCGCTCCCTATTCTCCTCAACAAAATGGAATTGTCGAAAGAAAGAATAGGACGCTTATTGAGATGTCAAGGACGATGCTAGATGAGTACAAAACATCGAACCGGTTTTGGGCGGAAGCGGTTAACACCGCTTGTCACGCCGTAAACCGATTGTACCTTCATCGCCTCCTCAAGAAGACTCCCTATGAGCTTCTCGTTGGTAAGAAACCTAATGTTTCTTACTTTCGTGTCTTTGGTAGCAAGTGTTATATCCTCAACAAGAAGCCTAAGACTTCGAAGTTTGCTTCAAAGTCCGATGAGGGTTTCTTGCTTGGATATGACTCAAACACTCATGCGTATCGTGTGTTCAACAAATCCTCCGGAATTGTTGAAATAGCACGTGACGTGGTGTTTGATGAAACCAATGGCTCTCAAGTGGGGCAAGTTGATCAACATGCCATTGATAAAGAGGAACCTCCACTAGAAGCTCTAAGGAGAATGGCACTTGGAGATGTTCGCCCACAAGAACCATCTCAAAGCCCAAGTGACCATCCTCACTATGAAGTAGGTCAAACCCCCATTGGACAAGTTGGAGATCCACTAGATGCTCCCCAAAGTGATAATGGAAATGAAGATCAAGGGGGAGGCCTGGATCAAGGGGGAGACCAAAGTGAAGAAGATGAAGCAAGTGGTTCCAGAGCTCAACCTCCGCATCCTCGTGTTCATCAAAGTGTTCAACGGGATCATCCCGTTGACAACATTCTAGGAGATATCACAAAAAGGAGTAACAACACGTTCACGTGTTGCAAACTTTTGTGAGCACTTCTCCTTTGTCTCATCCTTGGAACCTCATAAGGTTGAAGATGCCTTAAGAGATCTGGATTGGGTAGTTGCCATGCAAGAGGAGCTCAATAACTTCGAAAGGAACAAGGTTTGGGAGCTTGTCAATCACCAACAAGCTAATGTTGTTGGAACCAAGTGGGTGTTCCGCAACAAACAAGATGAGCATGGCGTGGTAACTAGGAACAAGGCACGACTTGTGGCAAAAGGGTACTCACAAGTTGAAGGATTGGATTTTGATGAGACATTTGCCCCCGTAGCTAGGCTTGAGTCAATTCGGATATTACTAGCCTTTGCTACTCATCATGACTTCAAGCTCTACCAAATGGATGTTAAGAGTGCATTCCTTAAAGGCCCAATCAAGGAAGAAGTTTATGTAGAGCAACCTCCGGGATTTGAAGACCTAGACTATCCTAACCATGTTTACAAATTGCGAAAGGCTCTCTATGGCCTCAAGCAAGCTCCTAGAGCTTGGTATGAGTGCCTAAGAGACTTTCTAGTTGAAAATGGTTTTAGGATAGGCAAAGCGGACTATACCCTTTTCACAAAGCACTTCAACGAGGATCTTTTTGTGTGCCAAATATATGTGGATGACATCATATTTGGTTCCACAAATAAGGTGTTTTGTGATGAGTTCTCCAAGATAATGACAGAGAGGTTTGAAATGTCCATGATGGGTGAGTTGAAGTTCTTTCTAGGTTTTCAAGTAAAACAACTCAAAGAAGGGACGTTCATAAGTCAAACTAAGTATACACAAGATATTCTAAGGAAGTTTGACATGGATAAGGCAAAACTCATCAAAACCCCTATGGGGACAAATGGACACCTAGACCTAAATGAGGACGGTCCAAGTGTGGATCAAAAGTTATATAGGTCTATGATTGGTTCACTTCTCTATCTTTGTGCATCTAGGCCCGATATGATGCTGAGTGTGTGTATGTGTGCACGCTTTCAAGCGGCACCTAAGGCTTGCCATTTGACCGCCGTTAAAAGGATCTTAAGATATCTAGTACACACACCTTCCCTAGGACTTTGGTACCCTAAAGGATCTAAGTTTAACCTCATTGGATATTCCGATGCGGACTATGCGGGGTGCAAAGTTGATAGGAAGAGCACATCGGGTACGTGCCAATTCTTGGGTCGATCTCTAGTGTCTTGGTCCTCCAAAAAGCAAAACTCTATTGCTCTCTCCACCGCTGAAGCGGAATATGTTGCAGCCGGAAGTTGTTGTGCACAACTTCTTTGGATGCGACAAACCCTTAGGGATTATTGGATTAACTTGCGCAACATTCCACTCTTGTGTGACAACGAGAGTGCCATAAAGATAGCCCATAATCCGGTGGAGCACTCTAGGACCAAGCACATAGACATACGACGTCACTTCTTGAGATATTACTCAATGAAGGGAGATATTGTGATTTCTCATGTGAGGACGGAACATCAACTTGCGGATATCTTCACCAAGCCTCTTGATGAGAAGCGTTTCTGTGAGCTAAGAAGTGAGCTCAACATTTTGGATTCTAGGAATGTGGCTTAAACCACATTCCTCACATTTTTTGAGCTATATTATGAAAAACTCTTCTCTATCTTGATTTCTCTTCAAAGACTGTTTGAGAAAACTTTTTCTTGGAAATTGATCATGTATTTATCATATTTTCTTCATTAATCATGTTTGTATTGCTAGTTGTCCAAAAGGACCGATAGTTTGTGGTCAAAACTCAAAAATATTGTTTTTCAGCCCAGTCGGACCGGACTAGTCCGCCCCTGTGGACGGACAAGTCCGGGTCCAGACTAGTCTGCAGCTGGTCCGCACACCGGACTAGTCCGCCCTGGCACCGGACTAGTCCGACCCTTGGGGACTTAAACCCCAGGGGCGGCCCAGACCCCTTCTCTCTCCTCTCACTCCCGCTTCTCACTCTCCCGCGCGCTAAAAACCACCTCCTTTGGCGATTTTTTGCTCCAACCACCAAATCTCGATTCCAATCCGTGCATTGGAGTATTTGGGAGTGAGGGATCGTTTCCCCGCGCTCCACCTTCGCGATCCATCTTCGATTTCGTCGATTCTCACGGATTTGAGAAGCATGTCAAACTTGGAGCGTTCCCCTTCTCGTCTCAACCCCGCGGGCGAGGAAGAACGTGTTGAGACCTATCGGGGCCGCACCGAGGAGAGAGGTGCTGAAGTGCCCTGGGAAGGCCGCACCAAAGCACAAATCATCGAGGCAAGGACAAAGGTTGCCCTCATTAAGGTGCAGAAGGAAAAGGAAGAAAGGCGGCTGAAGGCACTTGAAGCCTCCAAAGTAGCCGCAACCATTTACAATGAAGAAGAAGCCATGGCACGAGCAACTGCGGAATCTCTTAATGAGCTAAGGAAGAAGAAGAGGCAAGACAGGGAGGCTCACAACTCCAGGGCCGCTGAGGCCAACGCTCCCAAGAGGAAGAAACTCATCACCGTTGGCGAGAAGGCAAAGGGCAAGGAGCAAGCCCAGAGGGAAGATGAGCCTAGGGTCGAGCGTGACCCTAAGAAAGGAAAGGCTCTGGCTCCAGTCGAGCCGAAGAAGAAAAAGCCATCTGTCAAGGTGCCAGCCAAGAAGGCACCCGGAGGAGTAGTGATCCGTGAAAAAGGGAAGGCCCAAGCCGTTGGCCCTCTCTTGATGCACAGTCCAGCACGCAACCCAAACCGTCAGCCCAACCTCTCAGCCAACACATTCAAAGGAAAGGGAGCTGAGAAGGCCAGGAGGCTCAGAGATGAGAATGTCTATAGGTATGAGAGGTCCACCGCCGACCCTCGGTTCTGGTGTGACTTCCATTGCGATTACTATCGCACAGTCTACCAGACAATGAAGAAGCTAGTGATCCAGACTCAATGGGTGGACTGGACCTATATGGCTAAGAAGAAACACGAGGCGTTTGATGCAGTGATTGAGGCAGCTGAGCGCCACAGGATCAAGGACATTCTTGGATTCAAGTATGACTGAGATGAGGAGATCATCATACAGTTTTATACCACAGTTCACTTCCACTCTCGTGGCGACCGAGCCATCACTTGGATGACCAACGGTGAGCAGTACTATGCCACCTTCGAGGTCTTTGCTCAGGCTCTTGGTCTGGAGAGTCACCTGGACCATGAGATCATTATCTCCAATCTCAAGGCTATGGACAGGGATGACATGAGCTACATGTACCCTCCTCACGTCCGCTATGAAGCTGGATTGGCCAGAAACATCCTTCCTTTCTACAGCATCCTTAACAGGATTCTTCAGAGGACAGTGGCTCCTAAAGAAGGGGATGCAGGGATCATCCAGGGTCACCTCATGCACCTGTTGGCACTCATTGATGGACATGAGATGTTCAACCTTGTGGATTACATCTTCGATGATATCTACAACATCTCACACACACCCAACCGCGCCTGTGGCTATGCCCCTTACATAATGTGTCTGATCGAGAAGGTGTCCGAGCTCGTGTTTGTGAAGGACACTGTCGGTACCCTAAAAACCATACACCCCCTGAGGTTACAAAGATCTCAAGGGAAGGACATCTACTCAAATTGAAGACCCTCGGGGGCCCACTCGCCAGACGTAACCGGACCCGCTTCTCCAACATGGTTAGCCCCTAGGTTGCCACGTGTACTGTCAGACCAGAGCTGTTACCCACAAGGGTGAAGCTCCGGGCTAGATACTGAAACGGCACCTCCGGAGGTAACCCCTGACCGAGAGAAGCTCCGGACCTGACACGTGGCAAGCCACCCCGGAGCTTCCTGCTTCTCCCAAGCAAGCTCCGGAGCTGCCACGTGTCCATACGTCGGAACTGGCCGCTTCAAGCCCCCGGGAGACGTTGTAACGACTCCGGATCTCCAAAGGACAGCCGCGGACTTCAAGACCCGATTAATTATCATTAATTCCACGTTAATGATATTTAATCGGATGATCTTAACACCTGTAACGGCACTGTTGGAGCCGTTACAGGGTTATTAACAACAATTAATCTCGTGTATCAATACTAATAACCGCCAGGGCCACATGTCGGGCCAGGCTGACTTGTAACGGTTTGTCCTTATACTATAAAAGGACAAACCGACGATACACGGGGAGAGGACTCTCGAACTCTCTGAAGCGCACAAGTGAATACAACACACACACACACCCGTGGAGTAGGGTATTACGCTCAGGCGGCCCGAACCACGTAAACTACTGTGTCATTCGTGTCCAATCGCGTTTCACCTTCTTGAGTCTCCGCGCGCCCAAACCGAACCACAAACTCCTTCAACACTCTCGTAGTGTCAGGGGATCTGCCGACTCCAACAGTCGACAGCTGGCGCGCCAGGTAGGGGCGCCTGAGATCTTCAAGAATGGTGAATTCTGCGGCTGGATCATCCAACGGGCAACCTGCTGTTCAGGCTGTCGGAGGCAATCCCTCCAACATGCAGCCACCGGCAGGAGCCTCAGTTCCAGCAGGAGTCACACTCCCACCACCACCATCTTCTCCGGCAAGACATGCCGGACGACATGATGGTGCACCGGCGTCACATTCTGCGCCGGCAAGTCGTGACAACCCAGAACACGCGCTCCATGCAGCGCGTGCTCTCCTCCAGCGACCACCACCTCCGGATGCATCTCAAGGTGCCATGGAGCAATGGAGAGCTGATATTGAGCATTTGGTCGCAGCAGCGGCCGAACGCCTCAACAACCAGGGTCCACCTCCTTTAGGGTGGGCCCCGTCGCAGCGACGAATGTTGTCTGGAAGACTTGGTCCACATGTCTCCAACAACCGGAGAAGAGCTGCGTCACAGCAAGTGACGTCGTTGCCCTCTGGGGCACGATGTGCCCATACTGCATCTCGGCTTTCGACACACGACCTCCGGGCGGAGCTTGATCGCCGATACCGCCAACAGGATGGCCGTGTTCACATCGAGCGAGCTCGAGAAAGACGAGATGCTCAAGACCTTTCTACTCTGGAAGGAGTAGGAGGAGGCTGTTCCGCCCTAGCCATGCACCTACGCATGGTTAGATGGCCACAGAAGTTCCGGCCACACTTGCCGGAAAAATTCGACGGGACTGTCAATCCCGTAGAATTTCTACAGATATACTCCACTGCGATCCTAGCAGCTGGAGGAAACGAGGCCGTAATGGCCAATTACTTTCCAGTGGCTTTAACTGGGACCGCCAGGTCCTGGTTTATGAGCCTTCCACCCAACTCTATCGACAGTTGGGAGGAGCTGTGCCGCCAGTTCACCGCCAATTTCGGGAGCTCATACACCCGTCCGGGCACTGAACTGGACCTTTTTGCGGTCGTGCAAAAAGGAGGAGAATCTTTGCGGTCGTTCATCCAGAGATTTTCTCAGGTACGTAACACAATCCCTTCTATCTCAAGCGCTTCTGTCATTGTGGCATTCAGACAGGGTGTGCGAGACAAGAAGATGTTGGAGAAGCTGGCGATCAAAGAGATCACCAGCGTCACGGAGCTCTTCAGCCTGGCTGACAAATGTGCCAGAGCTGCGGAGGGCCGTGAAATGCACTCCAAACCAACCTTGGAGGATCATAAATAATCCTCCAAAGAAGAAGCCACTACCTCCGGGAGTGGCAAGAAGAAAAAGAAGACCAACGGCAAGAAGAAGCCGTCGGCCGGCACATCCAACGTTGCAGCCACTGCAACTCCTGGTGGCCAGGGGCCACGCCCCGAGAAGCGACCTCGACCGTCTTCTGAAGACGGTGGCAAACCCAAGATGTGGTGCCCCATTCACAAAACGGGCAGCCACAGGTTGGAAGACTGCCGGGAGGTCCAAAACCTTGCCGAGCGCTACCACAAGCGCCGGGAAGGGTCTCCCTTCCGACAGAGGGAGGGAAAACAAAAGGTCGATGAAGCTCCGGCTGAAGAGGAGTTAGGGTTTCAGGACCCCAAAAAGGTCCTGAAAGCCGTCTACACCTCCGTCGACGATGACTCCGACGTCTCCGACAACGAGCGTCGAAAAACCATGAACACCATCTTTGGTGGATCATGGGACATCACCTCTCGTCGTGTCATCAAGACTATGCGACGGGATATGGTTGCTGTAGCTCCTACAGCTAGACCGGAGCCACATCGAAAGTGGATGGACACACCCATCACTTTTGATGCTTCGGACTGTCCTCAAAGCATGGTCGGAGCTGGCCAATTACCCTTGATGGTATCTCCTATCATCAACAACATCCAGCTCCATCATGTCCTGGTAGACGGAGGTTCGGGGCTTAATCTCATCAGCTTCGAAGCTTTCACTAAGCTTCAGCTCCGACCTTCGGACCTCCAGCCCTCTCGACCTTTCTCCGGAGTAGGTCCGGGGGCCATCACTCCTCTCGGAGCTATTACTCTCCCCGTTACCTTCGGGACTCGGGAGAAGTATCGCACCGAGAAGTTGATCTTCGACGTCGCTCAGATCAACTTACCATTCAACGCCATCTTGGGTAGACCTGCCTTGTACAAATTCATGGCAGCTGCTCATTATGGATACCTGGTGTTGAAGATGCCAACACCAGTAGGCGTTCTCTGGATC
The DNA here is from genome assembly GCA_036927565.1 of Tuctoria greenei. Lineage (NCBI taxonomy): Eukaryota > Viridiplantae > Streptophyta > Magnoliopsida > Poales > Poaceae > Tuctoria > Tuctoria greenei. The sequence goes on from JAYESD010000008.1 coordinate 8,200,038, forward strand.
CGCGGAGATCGCACTGCCGGAGTAACTGCTCTGGAGGAACTCCACGCACTCACCACAGCGCAAGAAGAGGACTCCAGACAGAAGCAAGCTCCACAACCTCCGAGCATTCGTCAACGAGGCTCGACCTCTGCACCTCGTGTGCAGCCAAGCGGCGACACCGACATTCCCGTCAAAGTCGTCCAAATTGGTTCCGATGTCACTCAGACTACCCGCATATCGGGTGGTTTGAACGACAAATAGGAACTCGCGCTCATCACTTTCCTCCGGGCTAACGTTGACGTGTTTGCTTGGCAACCGTCACAAATGCCTGGGATCCCCAGGGAAGTGATTGAGCACAATCTGAAGATTTACTCCGACGCTCGGCCTGTGCATCAGAAACCTCGGAAGCAATCTGTAGAGCGACAGAACTTCATCCGACAAGAAGTGAAGAAGTTGCTCGAAGCCGGATTCATCCGAGAAGTCTACCATCCAAAATGGCTGGCAAATCCAGTCGTTGTGCCTAAGGCCGGCGGGAAACTTCGGATGTGCATCGACTACACCACATTGAATAAGGCATGTCCAAAAGATCCATTCCCACTACCTAGAATAGACCAGATAGTGGATTCCACCTCCGGGTGTGAGTTACTGTGTTTTCTAGACGCATATTCAGGATATCATCAAATCCGGATGTCTAGGGAAGATGAAGAACATACTTCATTCATCACAGTGGATGGGTTGTATTGTTACACAGCCATGCCTTTTGGTCTCAAGAATGCAGCTTCAACTTTTGTACGAGCTATGTACAAAACTTTCGAATAACTCATCAGAGACATAGTGGAAGTGTACGTCGATGACATCGTGGTCAAAGTCAAGAACAAGGAGTCCCTCTTGGACACCTTGCAGGCTGTCTTCGACAAGCTGCGGGCCACCCGCACTAAGCTAAACCCAGACAAGTGCGTCTTCGGGGTTAGTTCCGGAAAGCTTCTTGGTTTCCTGGTAAGTCACCGGGGCATAGAGGCTAATCCGGCGAAGATAAAAGCCATTGAAAACATGCGGCCACCAACCCGCATCAAAGACGTCCAAAAATTAACTGGATGTCTAGCAGCCCTCAGCCGGTTCATTTCAAGACTGGCGGAAAGGGCACTTCCCTTCTTCAAGTTACTGAGGAAGTCCGGACCATTCCAATGGTCTGAAGAAGCAGAGAAGGCATTCCAGGAGCTGAAACAGTTCCTCACCACCCTACCAGTCTTGGTAGCCCCGAACCCCGGTGAGCCTTTATTGCTTTACATTTCAGCTGCTGACGAAGTCGTCAGTATGGTTCTAGTTGCGGAGAGACCGGAACTACCCAATACTCAGGAATCCAGACCCCTTCGGGAGGGTCCGGAGGTTCCTGAAAGCGGGTCTGGGTCCCAGCTCCCAGACTTAAACCCACAAGAAGCCACTTCAGAGGACCCTGATTCCTCCGAGAGGATCCAGGTCATTCCTGAAGAAGCTCCGGGTTCCTCCACCCAGAACCCGGAGGTCCCCGAAGATAGTCTGGACCCCTCTGAGAGGGTCCGGATCAATGAAGAGGAAGCTCCGGACCCCTCCGGGAGGGTCCGGACCATTCAACGCCCAGTATACTTCATCAGTGAAGTGTTACATGATGCCAAGACTCGATATCTAGAGGTGCATAAGCTGCTTTATGCAGTTCTTATTGCCTCAAGGAAGCTTCGACACTATTTCCAAGCTCACAAAGTCTCAGTGGTAACCTCATATCCACTTCGAGCGATCCTGCATAATCCCAATTCAACTGGGAATATAGCAAAGTGGGCAGCGGAACTGGCTGAATTCGACCTCGAATTCATTCCAAGACAAGCAATCAAGAGTCAAGCATTGGCAGATTTCATGGCAGAATGGACTCCCTCTCCATTAAACCCTGGGGGCCCCAGCGAGCAGAAGACGGAACCACAAGTCCCAGCCTTCACTAAGCCTCACTGGACCCTTTACTTCGACGGCTCCATGCAAAAGCAGGGAGCCGGAGCTGGAATCCTTCTCCTCGCACCAACCGGGGAGAAGGTGAAATACATGGTGCACCTTGACTTCAAGGCAACCAACAACATGGCGGAGTACGAAGCACTCATCTATGGATTAAAGGTGGCACTATCATATGGTGTCAAGCAGTTGCTGGTCAAAGGAGATTCACAACTTGTCATCAAACAGGTGAAGGGTGAATGCTCCTGCAATAATCCCCAGCTGGCTGCTTATCTCCTTGAAGTCCAGAGGCTTCAGAAGGACTTCGAAGTCCTAGATCTTCACCATGTTCAGCGTGCCCACAACGCTGAAGCTGACGAACTCTCGACCAAGGCGTCAACCGGAGCTCCGGCTCCTGACGGAACCTTTGTCCGGAGGTTGTCAAAACCCACAGTTCAGCCTGCCGAACTGAACGAAGGGGGCGAGATCAGCATCCCGAAGCTGACGGTCCCGATGGCCCTGTTACCATGGCAGCCATCAAGGGTCGTAGGTGCTGCCGGAAGCTCCGAGCAACCCAGCATGCAAGACTCAAATGCTCAAGTTAGTTCCGATGCATGGATCTCGGAGATCCGGAACTACTTGAAAGACAACATCCTTCCTGACGATGATGTATCCGCTGACCGGGTAGTCAGATTGGCTAAAAGATACACGTTGGTAGAAGGGGATCTCTACCGGCGCGGTGCCAACGGCATCCTAATGCGGTGCATCACAAGGGAAGAAGGCTGCGAGCTCCTCGCAGAAATCCATGGAGGCGAGTGTGGGAATCACGCATCTTCCCGCACGCTGGTCGGAAAAGCCTTTCGGCACGGCTTCTACTGGCCTACAGCGCTCCAGGATGCTACTGAGCTAGTGAAGAAATGCAAAGCATGCCAATTTCATGCAAAGCAAATTCATACACCTGCTCAGTCCTTACAAATGGTACCTCCTACATGGCCTTTCGCTGTGTGGGGGATGGACATCTTGGGACCCTTCCCAAGAGCCGTCGGAGGTTACAAGTTCCTGTACGTCGCCATCGACAAGTTCACCAAGTGGCCGGAAGCTACTCCTGTTGTGACGATCAACAAACAATCTGCAATCAATTTTCTACAATCTATCGTGAGCAGATTTGGAGTCCCAAATAAGATCATCACTGATAATGGGACTCAGTTCACAAGCTCCGCATTTCAAGGATATTGCGAAGACCTCGGCATACAAGTTTGCTACGCTTCTGTAGCTCATCCTGCCAGCAATGGGCAAGCCGAGAGAGCAAACGCAGAGATCCTTAAAGGACTCAAAACGCGCACTTATGAGCGTTTGAAAAAGCACGGAGCTAATTGGATCGAAGAGCTTCCGCCCACTCTATGGGCTAACAGGACTTCTCCAAGTCGGGCAACCAGAGAAACACCCTTCTTCCTGGTGTACGGAGCTGAAGCGATCCTTCCTCCGGAAATCACCTTGGGTTCACTCCGAGTCCGGACCTTCGACGAAGCCGCGCAGGACCAGCTCCGGCGTGAAGACCTAGACCTCCTCGAGGAGGGAAGGTGCCAAGCAGCTGTTCGGAATGCCCGATACCGCCAAGCTCTACGGCGTTATCACCAGCGGCATGTACACAACCGACAGCTCGAGGAAGGCGATCTGGTGCTACGGAGAATACTATCCAGAGAAGGGCAAAACAAACTTTCCCCCGGCTGGGAAGGGCCCTTCTGAGTGATCAAAGTATCCCGTCCCGGAAGCGTTCGCTTGGCTACTGAGGATGGGACACCTCTCCCAAATCCTTGGAACATCGAGCACCTCCGTAAGTTCTACACTTAATTCCACGGAGGTGAGTCTAAAGTAACTTGAAGTGTATGTTATAGAGTCATTGTACAGAGTCGGGTAGTTCCTCCGGGAGAGCAGCCGGACCTTTCCCGAAAGGTTTGAAGAGCTCATGCAACACTTGATACAGTCTCCGGACTAGAAGTGGCTAACTACCCAGGGTCAAACGAGAAACCAAACACACTTAGCCTGGTTCCGTACCCTAAGAGTGTACTTGTTTCCCCTGTACCCCGGACCTATAATGAAAGACATCTTCATGTGAAATAGACCCCACGTGCATTCATTTTTGCATAAGGCTCGACATTTTTATTTTTCTCTTTCTTGTCTATAACAGAAACGTGCAATTCTTAAGAAGTTCTAGTTTAACCGGTTTATGTACGATTTGAGTTGAATTGTCGGATTTTTTAGATTTAAATGTCGTCTGTGGCCAACTCGCCTGAAAGCCGCCAAGCCATTCTAGGGCCGGAGTGCGCTATCGACTTAGCCTGGTCAAGCACCCTAAGTACGCCACTCTACCTACATCCCGGTAGGCCAAAGTAAGGTGGGTCCATGGACAATTGGATCTAAAAGAAAAGACAATTCACCCAATTGTACTAAAAATCGCGTTCAACTCGAAATTCTCTTGAGAATCGTAAGCCGCGACGAAGTTATAGATAAGAAATGAATTTTACTATTTTTCTTGGCTTAAGTGTGCAGGAAAAATGAACCCTATGTTAATGGAGAAAACCGGAGCTAACCAAGCTCCGACTCCCACCAGGGCGTTAACTTAAAGATGGTGAGAAGACTCTATCACTAGAGTCTGTTGCCAGCAAGCCAGGCGTGGCAAGGGTCATTGCCGGAGCTACTAAGCTCCGACACCTTGAAGTATTAACTATCGACACTCAACGTGTTGGTAGAGGCTATTGCCGGAGCTACTAAGCTCCGACGATGGACAGTGCCGGAGCTTCTAAGCTCCGACGACTTCAAGGGACCTTCACTATCGAAAACTTCGGACCTAAACTATACGAGTTCGAAGCAAATTCGTCTTCAACAAAACTCAACATCCTTTTGGTACATGTCCACAATCAAATTGTGCACATCTACCAGGGGGCCAAGTGAAGACAAAGATGTTGAAGACAAAAAAAATGAAATTCGCAAAAAAGTGAGGATTTCATTTCATTTGAAGACCAGAGATTACATCTGGGGACAAAGGATTACAAAATTGAGGAAGAAGAGAAGATACAAGTAAAGGCTAAGAGAGATGGTCCTAGACCCTATGGAAGAACTCAGCGACCTTCTGAGCGACCTCCGACACGCTGGCTCGGGTAGCTTCGCCTTCTCCTTCGACGGGGCCTTCAAGCACCGGGTCCAGAGGGAATCGAGGGTTCCAGCTAGTGTAGCACGTCAACACATATTCTGTGACGTTCCTAGCCAGGGATTGCCCCTCTACCTCCAGCTGGTCCGCGATGACGTCGCCCACCTTGGAGAGCTTGCTGCCCGCAGCGCTCAACGCTTGCAACGCAAGGTCCGGCTCCGGCTCCGGATCATCCGGGAGCACGGGGCTGAAACCCATCGGCGCTAGCGCATCGTCGGCCTTGCTCAGGAACTCCCAAATTTGCAGGGAGTCCGTCTTCCTCAGGCCCTTCATTTCTTCCAGGGACCTCCGGGCCGCCGCCAGCTCCGAATTCTTGCGGGAAAGACGCTCGACTTCTTTGGCATTCTGCTGAATCTTCGCAGCAACCCGCTTCTCAAGTCTTCCGAGCTCCTCCTCCCAGAGGTGGATCTTGTTCCGGCGGTCGACCAGGTCCTTCTCCCTAGCCTCTATTTTCTTCTCCCAGGCGACGAGGGCACACTCGTACTCGTAGAGTTCCTGCCCCCACACCCAGGTCTTCTCCTCCTCCTCGAGGCAGCGCTCTTCCAATTTTTTAGTGCGCTCCTCGATACCCTTGTCCGCCAGAGCTGTCTTCTCGGCGAGCTCTTCTTCACGTCGCAAGACGTCATCCCGTAGCTCCAGGAGTTTTTGCTCCTCATCCTCGAGCCGCTTTTCCCTTCCCTCAAGTGCCTCTCGGCGCTTGATGAGTGCGGTGCTGATGGCCTCGAGTTGATCAAACCGAGCGTTGGCCGCGTCATTAGCAGCCTTAGCTTGGTCATGGTACTCCCGGGATTGGGCGTCGAGGTTGTGAGTCATGCTCTCCCTCTCGTCCAGCATCTCACCCCAGAGCTCCAGGCGGACCTTCTCCCGCCTGATCCATTCCTTGTCATCCGCAATCCTCGACTGCGCCAGCTTGGTCTCGAATTGGAGTCGATTACGCCACCTCCTAAGGGTTTGGCGCTCCTCTTCAAGAGCCTTGCTGTCGTGGAAGAAGGCTAGTTGGACTTGACGTAGATTGGAGCAAGCGTTGTCGATGGACATCGACAGCGAGATGGGCTCCGAACCTTCTGGGGTCTCCTTTGCTGGTTCCAGCGGGTCTTCATTTACAAAAATTGGGTCCCACTCTACAAGAGTGGAACCCCGGGCTTCCAAAGCACTAGGGCACTCCTCCGGGATGGCCTCAGTCGCCACCGAAGAAGGTCCTGCCACCAAACCTTCATTTGCCCCCTCAGGCTGGGGGTCGGCGACTTCGTTCAGGCACTCTGGCTCCGCCACGGGTACCATCGACGTCGTCGCCTCCAATGGCTCCGGCCGGGACACTTCTTCTGAGGGAGGCTCGAGCTCCCTCGCCTCCTCGACCACCGGCTCTATGGCCGGCGCTTCAGCAATCACCGGCTCTGCAGCCGGTGCTCCAATAGTTACCGGCTCTGCGACCGGAGCTTCGGAAGTAACCGGCTCAATTGCCGGAACCACTTCAACTTCCGGCTCGCACGCCGGGGCTTCAGCTACCTCCGGCTCAACTGCCGGGGCTTCAGCACTTTCCGGCTCTGAAGCCGGGACCGCTACTTCCTCCGACTCAATAGCCGGAGCTTCTACTTCTGCAGCACCAGGACCCGGAGCTCGAACCTCCGGAGCGGGTGCCGCTGGCGCATCTTCAATCCCGTGGTCCGGCGCTACCACGGGAACTTCTGGAGACGAGTTGAGGTCCATGACCACGACAGCCGGTGCCGGAGCTGTCGCAGCCTCCGCTTGGGGCGGCACCAGAGCTGGAGCAGAAGCCCCCGCAGCCTCAGACACTGTGGCCGAGGGCGGAGCTTCACTCCCCTTCTTGGGAACGCTGCAGATAAAGAACGAAGAAATTGAGCAAACAGATGCTATAATTGAAAGTTAATTGAGGTAAGCAAGAAAAATTACCTTGGGAGGCTTACGCACCAGCTTGCACGGAACCTCATTCCCGGACGTTCCGGGCTGGCCACGGTCGGCGTAGGAGCTCCGGGAGGACTCCCAGGACTTGTCGTGGCCGCGGGCGTTTCCCGGGTCGGAGCTCTCCTTGATCGGGAGGAACTCCTAGACCTGGAGGTCCTCACTGCTTCTCGAACCGGAGTCGCCTGTCCAGAGCTGGCACCCCCGGAGGGACCCACCACGGGGACAGCCGCACTCCGGGAGGATCCCACCGCCGGAACAGTAGCGCTCCGAAAAGACCCCACCACGGGGACAGCCGCCACGGTTGCGGAGGATCTTCCTCCCTGAGGATGGGGAACTGGGGGGGAAGTAGCAAGCCCGACGGACCTTCCGTCAGCATGTCGCAGCTTCCTCTTCCGGCTCTCCGGCTCCTCCGCCAGCTCCTTGCCCTTGCCAGTGACCTGAGCTCTTGGCTGAGAGACAGGGGCGGAGCCGCCTTCCGACAACCCGGGGATCGCCAACCGGGCGGTCGATCTTCTCTCGACGACGCCAAGGTCGTCAAGCGCGGGCATCTTCCGCCGGAGCTCCCTGCTGAACTCAACTTCCACGTTCAGGGGGAGGAAAGCCGGCGGCGGAGTCAAGTACTCTCCGTCAACATCGATGCCGTGCTGGAATTTCTTGAGGTGAAACTCCAAGGACTTCCCTACCATGCTGGACTTCAACCCGGTCTCAACCCGGTCCTCGTCCATCACGCTGTTGAGGGCCCAGGCGAGCTTCTCCCTCCTCTTCAGCGGCGCCCACCTGTTGGATAGGAAGTTGCAGAACACCGCCTGGGGAGTCAATCCTCCCTCCACACATTGGCGAATCCTGGACAGGACGGGGTCGAAAGCTGCCGCCAGCACCGGAACTTCGCTCCACACCGACGTGTCAATGCCGGGCAGACCGTCTGGCAACTCCAACCGCTCGTGCTCCTCCACCCGGACGACTACCCAATCTTTCTTCCAGTCATCCCACTTCCCGGAAGGGAATGACCGGAGGTACTTGAACGGGCACTTCTTGCGCTTCACCAAGTAGTAGAAGCCAAGGTACTCGTCGCTTCGGCCGGTGGTTTGGACGGTGAAGAAGGTTCGGAAAAGCTCGATGCAGGGAGGGATGCCCACCCACATCTCCCAGAAGTGGACAAAGATGGACACAAGGAGGATGGAGTGAGGGCCAAGGTGGTATAGCTGCAGACCATAGAAGTCCAGCAGCATCAAGAAGAAGGAAGAAAACGGTGGGATCAGCCCCACCATGGCGTACGATGAAAAGTACACCATCTCGCCGGAGTGCTCCTTTTTAAAGGGAAGCTCTCCGCCGGCGCGGACCGAACGGTTGAAGAAGTCCGACGACCACCCCATGAGGGCTCGGACCTTCTTCAGATCGCTCTCCGTCTTCAAACGACTCTCACGCAGACCCAACTCCATCGCAGCACAGCTAGGCAAGAGAAGAGGAGCAAAGCACGAGTTGGGAGTTTGAGCGCAAGAACAGATGGAAAGCGTAAAGAACTCCCGACGGTGCGCTTTCCTTCTTAAGTAAGCCCTCACAACGCTTGGATGGAAACTGCAGGGGAGTCAAGGATACTACTCAAGAATTCAACCCTGCCGATGACAAGAGGGCCCGGGACCACCCTGACGATCAAGTCGAGGTTCTTACCCAGGCGAACAGTTGTCATCACGAGGCGGGAAACCCAAAGGCGGCGGACTGACAAGGCGCGCGGAACCGATACGGTTTTTGTATCGGGAACCGGCGACCTTCAATTGCGAAAGATCCGCACGTCAAAGATCTTATCTGCCGCCTGAGGTGCGCCACGCGTCGGGACTTAACCGTAAAGCCCCGCCAAAGGCACCTCCGAAGACCCTTGAAGACCCAGTTCAAGAGTCGCAAGTGTGGACCCACCTCCGGCGGAATGACTTCATCCCGTTGGCCTTCCCCGGAGGTAGGTCCAGGGGGCCACTGTCGGTACCCTAAAAACCATACACCCCCTGAGGTTACAAAGATCTCAAGGGAAGGACATCTACTCAAATTGAAGACCCTCGGGGGCCCACTCGCCAGACGTAACCGGACCCGCTTCTCCAACATGGTTAGCCCCTAGGTTGCCACGTGTACTGTCAGACCAGAGCTGTTACCCACAAGGGTGAAGCTCCGGGCTAGATACTGAAACGGCACCTCCGGAGGTAACCCCTGACCGAGAGAAGCTCCGGACCTGACACGTGGCAAGCCACCCCAGAGCTTCCTGCTTCTCCCAAGCAAGCTCCGGAGCTGCCACGTGTCCATACGTCGGAACTGGCCGCTTCAAGCCCCCGGGAGACGTTGTAACGACTCCGGATCTCCAAAGGACAGCCGCGGACTTCAAGACCCGATTAATTATCATTAATTCCACGTTAATGATATTTAATCGGATGATCTTAACACCTGTAACGGCACTGTTGGAGCCGTTACAGGGTTATTAACAACAATTAATCTCGTGTATCAATACTAATAACCGCCAGGGCCACATGTCGGGCCAGGCTGACTTGTAACGGTTTGTCCTTATACTATAAAAGGACAAACCGACGATACACGGGGAGAGGACTCTCGAACTCTCTGAAGCGCACAAGTGAATACAACACACACACACACACACCCGTGGAGTAGGGTATTACGCTCAGGCGGCCCGAACCACGTAAACTACTATGTCATTCGTGTCCAATCGCGTTTCACCTTCTTGAGTCTCCGCGCGCCCAAACCGAACCACAAACTCCTTCAACACTCTCGTAGTGTCAGGGGATCTGCCGACTCCAACAGTCGACAGACACCACTCACCAGCCTCTCCGACCCCAGATGCCACCTGCTGTACCGATCCCTCCGCGCCGGAAGAACGCGGATCCTCCCTCTCAGCCGGAGGAACCTCGTGTTGGAGCCTCTCGCCGTGCCTCTCACTCACCCAGTGGCTCCTCTAGCAGCGGAGTCCTTAAGTTTCTTCGGTCCATCTTCACCTCGTGCCGCAAAGCCGAGGTGCGAGCTCAGCGGACTGGGCGATACGTGAGGAAGCTCTGCGACAAGATGGAGATCCCGATGAGTCCTGAGGCCTCCGATGACGAGCTCACTCCATACCCCCTTCTCACCCCCGATGAGTTGGCACTCTTGGGTGAGACGGAGGGTACCTCCGCACCGGGCTCCGACGACGACGACGACGACGATGCCAACTATCATGAGGAAGACGTCGAGGACCCGGAGGCCACGGAGAGCGACTCCCGTGACGGCGATAGTGATGAGGACGAGGACTAGCTTTTAGGTCCTTGTCCCCCTTCTTTTCCTTTTTGGTGCCTTGATGCCAAAGGGGGAGAGTTAGGGGGAGTTAGTCCTTTGTGTGGAGTTAGGGTGAGGCAGTCTTTTGTGTGGTGTGCTTTTTGGTATTCGGACTTGTCTTGTAAAATTTTCATGCTACTTGGATGTTTACATTTGTGCAAGACTTGTTAATGTTGTTTAATATCAATATAATGTTCTTATTGTCAATCTCTTGATTATATTGATGTTTTTTATGTCTTGTCACAATTGTTGAGCACATCACGTAGGCACCCCACCATAACGTGTGTGGGTATGAAAGATCTCCTCCACCTCTTTTACATGCTGCATACATTGAGGGGGAGTCATTCATACGCACACAAGTTATGAAAACCAAAATTTATACTCTTAATTGTGAAGGACTTGATGTGTTGTCATCAATCACCAAAAAGGGGGAGATTGAAAGTGCATCTAGGTTCCCTGTGGGTTTTGGATGATTGATGACGACAATTAAGTCGCTAATGAGCTCATGTGATCTTAGCACAGGTGTGGACTCGATCGGAGACGCAAACCCTCAAAAAGGAAAAGGAAGGAAACGAAGTCGACTCGAAGCGTAGAAACTAGGGTTTCTAGCGTGTTGAGTTAGACTAGTTGTAGAAATAGGAGGGTGTGTGCGTAAAGTGCAAAGAGATCAAAGTAGTAGCTCAAGAGTGGTGGTTGAGGTAGAATCCCTATTTAAAGTTGGAGTCAGAGTAGTCTGGCAGGAGTGGCCGGACTAGTCCGCCTTAGGGCCGGACTAGTCCGCTCCTGGCCAGACTAGTCCGTTTTCACATGGACCAGAAGGTCCTGTGTGACTTCGGACTAGTCCGTAGTGGGCCGTACTAGTCCGGGGTACCCCTTAGGGTGGAGTTTCGGGACTAAGTCCTAGAGAGCGGACTTGTCCGTTTTGGGGCGGACCAAAAGGTCCTGTGTGAGATCGGACTAGTCCGTCCTTGGGCCGGACTAGTCCGTGTTGCCGAGTGCAGAGAGGTTTTGCGACTAAGTCTGGGAAGGCCGGACTAGTCCGCCCTTGGGGCCGGACTAGTCCGTGGTCTCCAGACTAGTCCGTTCTCACACGGAACAAAAGGTTCTGTGTGAGATCGGACTAGTCTGGTGAGGGCCGGACTAGTCCGGTGTTGAAGTTACCGTTTGAATTTGAAGTTTGGCGGGTAGCGTGACGATTGCCGCGCAGTGCGACAGTTGTCAGAGGGGTCAGTGGTCCCCTAGGTCGGACTAGTCCGGGCCTGAGGCCGGACTAGTCCGCCCTTTTGCTGAGGTCAGCAGTTTGGGCTCGGGACCCCTATAAAAAGGGGACCCCCGGCCTCATTTCAAACAACTCTCTCGAACCCTAGCATCGCCACAGCCAACTTGGAGCACTCTTAAGCCTCTTTCTTGCCTACTTTCCCTCTAAAACTAATTCTTGAGTGGATTAGGGTTTAGTGAGGTGGAGAAGAGGAAGAACATCGCGCTTGTGCTCCCGGTTTGATCTCTTGCACTCATTGAGTCGTTGTGATCTGTGTGTTGAGTGTGTTTCGTTGTGTTAATCATCTTTGTGGTGTGGGAGCCTCAAATTGTGAGAAGCCCCAACGAATCTTGTTTTCACTCTTTGAGATAGTGGAGAACCAAGTTAGGCCCGTGCGGTAAACTTGGTGAGGGAAAGGTTGTTGAACCCGGCCCTTTGTGGACTCCTCAACGGGGACGTAAATTCTTGTGTGGAATCGAACCTCGGGATAAAATCCTTGTGTCTCCATGTTCTTCGCACTTCGTTTATCGAATATTTCGTTCTAGGGTTGCTAGTTTTGTTTCATTCTTCACATTGCTATAATCTTGTTGAAACTTGACTTACTCTGGTGTTGGCAGTTTCTAAACTTGTCATAAACATATCCTCACCCGTAGCCTCGAGAAAATTCCCTTAAAACTTGCTAGAAACATTTTTTAGGGTTCTTCACGCAGGCAGACCGGACTAGTCCGCCCCCAGACCGGACTAGTCCGCCCCCTGTGATCTAATCTCGTTTTATTAAGTCATTTGCAGGTCGATTAGCCTATTCACCCCCCCTCTAGGCAACTTTCAATGGACATCTCCCGTGCAAAGTGTTTCTGGTCGCAAGTATTATCTTGTTGTTCTTGATGACTACTCTCATTATTCGTGGACTTTTCCTCTACGCCTCAAATCGGACACTTTTCCGACCTTGTCACAGTTTTTTGCCTATGTATCTGCTCAATTTGGCCGCACTATGAAGGCGGACCAATGTGACAATGGTTGTGAATTCAATAATTCCACATCACGCACATTCTTTCTTCGTCTTGGTGTTCTTTTGCGTCTCTATTGTCCTCACACGTCTCCTCAAAATGGATGTGCTGAGCGTATTATTTGCACCACCAATGATACTATGCGCTCGATTATGTTCCAAGCTAGTGTTCCAGCCAGTTATTGGGTAGAAGCGCTCCACACTGCTACACACCTCATAAACTTACGACCATCCAAAACGCTCTCCTTTGCCACACCACATTTTGCCCTCTTTGGCACCCAACCTGATATTTCTCACCTACGCGTTTTCGGTTGCAAGTGCTACCCAAATCTCCCTGCCACAACTGAACACAAGCTTGCTCCTCGCTCTACAGTTTGTGTCTTCCTTGGCTATCCATCCGATCACAAAGGATACCGATGCCTAGACCTAGCCACAATCCGCATCATTATTTCTCGTCATGTCACTTTTGATGAGTCCCCTTTTCCGTTTGCGGAAATCTCCAACCCTCCTTCATCCCACTTTGACTTTCTTTTTGATACTAACGATTCATCGGTGCTCCCTAGCACTGACTGTTTTGCAGGTACTCGTCAATGTGGGCCTCCACCAGGCTTCTACAAGTCTAACAGTCAGACCTCGGCTCCAGCCGGTCAGACCGCGCCTATGCACAGAGGCCTTCTTGGCCCCTTTCCACCCGGCGACATCCTCAATAGGGGCCAGGCGGGCCTCTGTTCGCCTCGCCGTCCCATCGTGACTCACAATGGTCCAACCAATAGTACTCGTCCCGAAGACCAAGCGATCCTTTGTTCACCGGGTGGTCCAACCGCTACCCCGTGCGGTTAGACCACCCCGAGCTCGTCCTCATCACGCGACACTCCTCCAGGCTACGGCTCTCTGATGGCTACACCGACTGCCCTTCACCAGCAACCAGGTTTTGTACGTGGTCCACGGTTTGTGCTCGAGGTGCCACCCATCAACAACGGGCATAACATGCGGACACGTGGGAAGGCCAGTCTTCGTCTCCCTGTGCAGCGTCTGAACCTTCAAGCCTCAACGTTGTCACAAATTCCGAAGACTTATCGTGGTGCTCTCGCCGATCCCAATTGGCGAGAGGCCATGATCGAGTACTTCACCGCTCTACAGGCAAACCACAATTGGGATCTCGTGCCACGTCCTCCAGGTACGAATGTCGTCACTGGGAATTGGGTTTTTCGTCACAAGTTTCATACAGATAGCTCTCTTGATCGCTACAAGGATCGTTGGGTTCTTCATGGCTTTACTCAACAGCCCGGTGTTGATTTTGGTGAGACTTTCAACCTTGTGGTGAAGCCTGCTACAGGTCATACCGTTCTTTCAGTTGCACTCTCTCGTGAATGGCCCGTTCACTAGCTTGATGTGAAGAATGCTTTTCTCCATGGTACTCTATCCGAAACAGTCTATTGTGAGCAACCTTCTGGTTTTCTTGATACAGCTCATTTGGATTTTGTCTGTCGACTGAACAAGTCCCTATATGGTTTGAAGCAAGCTTCTCGTGCCTGGTACAACCATTTTGCTTCTCATATTATCTCATTTGGATTTACTGGTGCTCGGTCTGATACTTCACTTTTCGTCTACCGACACGACACAGACATGACTTATCTATTGCTATATGTGGATGATATTGTTCTGACTGCCTCATCAGCACCACTGCTCCGTCGCGTTATTGATGCTCTTGCTGCAGAATTTTCAATGAAGGATTTGGGCAACCTATATCATTTTCTGGGCATAACTATTACTCGGAGCAGCGCAGGCTTCTTCCTCTCACAACGACAGTACATGGTTGAGATGCTTGAGAGAGCAGGCATGACTGATTGTAAATCATGTTCTACTCCAGTCGATACGTGTGTCAAGTTATCATCCGACAGTGTTCCAGTTTCGGATGCTACTTACTATCGTGGTCTTGCTAAAGCCCTGCAATATCTCACCTTCACTCGACCGACATTGCATATGCCGTGCAACAGGTGTGTCTCTATATTCATGATCCTCGTGAGCCTCATCTTGCATTGGTGAAACGCATTCTATGATACATTCGAGACACCTTGGATCATGGTCTTCAACTTCGTTGCTCTTCGGTTAGCGAGCTTGTGGAATATTCTGATGCTGATTGGGTCGGTTGTCCTGACACACGTCATTCCACCTCCGAATATGGTATCTTCCTCGGTGATAATATGGTCTCCTGGTCTTCGAAGCGCCAACACACGGTATCCCGCTCCAACGCCGTAGCGGAATATCGTGCTATAGCCAACGCCGTCGCCGAAGCTTCTTGGTTGCATCAGTTGATGGAGGAACTTCACTGTCCACTTCAGAAGTCCACTTTGGTGTATTATGACAATGTTAGTGCTATGTATCTCTCGACCAATCGGGTGCAACATCAACACACCAAGCATATCGAGATTGATTTGCACTTCGTTCGTGACAAGGTGGTCACTTGTGCGGTTCGAGTTCTTCACTTTCCCACAAGCTCACAGTATGCGGACATCTTCACCAAGGGGCTGCCATCTTCGATGTTTGTGGAGTTTCAATTCAGTCTGAATGTTCTAGCTAATAGACGTTCAGATTGCGGGGGAGTGTTAGAATAATACCACATTTCCTATGTAACCAAGGGAGGTCCCCTGACCCTCTTATATATATGTACCACCCCCTAGTGGTTTTTAATCAATAAAATATAATAATTATTTTCTCCCGACGTAGAAGCAGCGCCGGCGGCTTGGTGCAACAACCCTGGAGGGGTGCAACACAATGGGGAAGGGTCCTTCCCGAGACTCCCTCCTCAAAAGCGATCAGTAGTTCTAATTTTCGTGGCTAGGCTTACTCAGATTGGATTGGGACTAAGGGGTGTTGGTGCCTTGCTTATAAAGAGAGGAGGTGCCCCAGGGGGCCCGCCCAAACTGAACGATTGGTGTTCCAATCAACACCTGGGAGAGATAGGAGTCCAGATCGGTTACAACTGTAATCGACCCCTAAACCCCGTGGCCACCTGATTTATTCCTAACATTCTCCCCCTTGACCACGTTTCACATAAGATGATTTCTAAACACATAGACTTTTGACATTATTTCCTTATGCTTGATATAAAGGGAAAGACGCATCAAAACAGTCAGTTACATATTGCTTGACTCGACGACCACAATACATCTCACACTTAGAAACATGTTATAAACTGAGTTTGGCCCCTAAGTATCCAGGTATCATAGGCTCTCCCTCAAACCCATACCGGTTACGTGTCTCTTGAACACGCTGAGCGGAAGACCTTCGGTAAGCGAATCCGCAAGCATCTGCTCAGTACTGATATGCTCTAACTGATGACATGATCTTGAATTCGTTCTTTCACAACATTGTACTTAATGTCGATGTGTTTGGCAGCACCACTCGACTTATTGTTGTGAGAGTACAATACTGCATGTTTGTTATCGCAGTATAGCTTAAGTGGTTTCTCAATGTTGTCGACCACTCTAAGTCCGGGTACAAATTTCTTAAGCCACATAACCTGTCTCGATGCCTCATAGCAAGCAACAAACTCAGCATACATCGTGGATGATGTCATGATGGTTTGTTTGGAGCTTTTCCAAGAGATAGCTCCATTCGCAAGGATGAAAATATATCCTGATGTGGATTTTCTGGTATCCACGCACCCTGCGAAGTCTGAGTCTAAGTAACCTACTATTTCTAGTGAGTCTGATTTCTGATAAGTCAATATGAGGCTCTTAGTACCTTGCACATATCTCAGTGCTTTCTTAACTTCCTTCCAATGGTCGGGTCCTGGATTGGCCTGATATCTGCCAAGCATCCTGGTAACATAAGCTAAGTCAGAGCGTTTACAAACTTGAGCATATTGAAGGCTTTCGACAGTTGAAGCATAGGGAAATGCTTTCATCTGATCGAATTCATACTAGTTCTTAGGACACTGAAAGTTCCCAAACTTATCGCCCTTGACCATGGAAGCACGTGTGGTCTTGCTCTTATGCATACTGTACTTTTTAAGTACATTCTCTAAGTATGTCTTTTGTGAAATACCTAATACCCCGTTAACTCTATCTCGGTGAATCTCTATGCCCAAGACATAGGAGGCTTCACCTAGATCTTTCATATCAAAGTTCGATGATAAGAACTTCTTAGTTTCTAATAGTAGATTGACATTACTACTCGCAAGTAGTATGTTATCTACATAAAGCACGAGAAAGATTAATTTCCCATTCTTAAACTTAGTGTATATGCAGTTGTCCTCCTCATTCTCATTAACCCAAATTTTCTTATTGTCTCATCGAACTTGATATATGCCGCGAGGCCTGTTTGAGTCCATAAATGGATTTCCTAAGTCCGCATCCCATGTTCTCCTTACCCTTATCGACTAAACCTTTCGGTTGCATCATATAGACCGTCCTCATTTAGATCCCCATTGAGAAACGCCATCTTTACATTCATCTGATGTAATTCTAAGTCATAATGCGCTACTAATGCCATGATGATTCTGAACGAATCCTTAGTTGAGACGGGTGAGAATGTCTCATTGTAATCAACACCCTCTTTTTGAGTGAATCCTTTTGCAACAAGTCTGGCTTTGTACTTTTCAATGTTCCCTCTGGAGTCACGTTTGATTTTGTAGACCCATTTACAACCTACTGTTTTGGCTCCTTTAGGAACTTCAACTATTTCCCAGATTTTGTTTGCATCCATAGACCTCATCTCATCCTCCATGGCTTTACGCCACTCGGATGACTGGGGACTGCTCATAGCTTGTTCAAATGAGGAGGGATCATCCTGCATTTGAAACTCTTCACTCATATAGACCTCATAGTCAGGTGGTATGGTAGATTGTCTGGCTCTCTGAGATCTTCTAAGTTGTGCATCATTTTGGGGCGGGTGTTATTTCTCATCAGTGACAACTAACTGAGGTTGCTCAGAAGGCTGAGCTAGCTCCTGTTGTACATGAGAATCACTATTTTCTATCGCTGATGGAGAACAAACAACAGGTGTTGCACCACCATCATCAGACACTTGTGGTGCATCGATAGTAGGTAGAGTGAAGAATGGTTCTTGAATCATAGGAGTGGGCACGTTGACCCGCTTCTCTTCAAGATCAATCTCACGTCGTACGGTGCTCCCCCTGATTATTGAATCCTCTAAGAAGACAACATGTCTCATTTATACAAACTTAGTGTGTCTATCGGGACAGTAGAAACGAAAGCCCTTACTCTTATCTGGATAACCAATAAAGTGGCAGCTAAACGTTTTAGGATCCAACTTTCCTAAGTTCGAGTTAAATATCTTAGCCTCAGCGGGACAACCCCAGATGTGCAAGTATCTAAGTGAGGGCTTACGCCCAGTCCACATCTCATACGGTGTCTTTGACACCGCCTTAGTAGGAACCCGATTAAACAAATGAATGGCGGTTTTTAATGCCTCCATCCATAAGTTAATCGGTAAGTATGAGTAACTAAGCATGGATCTAACCATGTCCATTAGTGTACGGTTGCGCCGTTCTCCTACTCCATTTTGCTTAGGCTCGCCCGGTGTAGAATATTGGGCGACTATGCCATGTTCCCGTAGGAACCGTGCAAACGGTCCTGGAACTTGGCCATATGGGGTGTGCCGACCGTAGTACTCACCACCACGATCGGACCTAACGACATTTATCTTAGTGTTGTGTTGATTTTCAACTTCAGCATCAAAGATATTAAATTTATCCAATGCTTCGGACAGATCCTTGATTGGATATATATATATATATATATATATATATATATATATATATATATATATATATATATATATATATATATATATATATATATAGCCATAACGAGTATAGTCACCTGTGAAGGTTATAAATGAGTCAAAACCGTCAACAGAGACAATGGGAAAAGGGCCACAGATGTCTGTGTGTACTAATTCTAATATTCCCGTCCTGCGTTTGGCGCCTTTTTAATAGTCTTAGTGAATTTGCCTTTTATGCAATCTATGCATTCTTCTGAATCCAAAAGTCCAAACGGGGAAGAATCGATTGCGAGACAAGTCGTTCAATTCCCCCCCCCCCCCCTCAAAATATGGCCTAAGCGACAGTGCCATAATTTCGATGATGTTTCGGGATCGATTCTTTTGCGCTTGTGAAAACCTGAGTCGTTACATGAGGAATTCTGAATGTCGCTTATCTGATTCACATCATCATGCGTAGATAGCAAATAAAGTTGATCTTAAATGATGGCAAGACCCACAATCTTATTATTAAACTTAATGATACATTTGTCATTGCCAAAGTGGCATACAAATCCATAATCATCTAAGCATGAAAATGATATTAAATTCCTCCTAACTGAGGGTACATAGAGGACTTCATGAAGCACAAGTACAAAGCTATCACTAAGTACTAAGGGAATTTCTCCAATGGCTTCAACGTGAGCTTCGTGACCGTCAGCAACTCTGATGCTCCTTTCTCCTCTTCTTAGGTTCCTCCTTATATTCAAGCCCTACAACGAATGAGTAACGTGCACGGTGGCACCTGAGTCAATCCACCAAGTAGATGATGAATATTCTAAGTACAGGCATTCATCAACTGAAGTTACTAAGTTCATACCTCTCTTATTGCACCACTTTAGAAAGCCAATGCAATCTTTTTAAAAATGTCCCTTCTTTTTACAGAAGAAACACTTATCCTTATCCACTTTCTCACCCTTACTAGAGTGTTCATGTGGGACCATAGCTTTGCCCTTGTCCTTCCGAGGAATGCTGAGGTTTGGCTTTGAAGAATGGAAGTTCTTCTTGCCTTTTCCACTCACGTAGTTGATAGTGTCAACTCCGCGAGCAGACTCAATTCTTTACTCTTCTTGGACACACATAGCCATCAATTTCTCTAAGTTTCATTGCTCTGACATAGAGTTATAGTTGATGACAAATGGCTCAAATCTTTTGGAAGTGAGACAAAGATGACATGCACAAGGAATTCATCTTTCACCCCTAAGTCCATTGTCTTAAGCTTAGTAGCCATGCTTGTCATTCTAAGTATGTGATCTATCACATTACCTCCAGTGAATTTCTCAGTAAAGAGCCTCTTGATAAGAGTGCTCGTAGTGGCCTTAGACAAGATAGTGAACTGACTCTTGACTTTTTGGAGGTATTCTGTGGCAAACTTGCAATAAAAAATAGAGCTTCTAATTGCTTCTGAGATGGTGCCCTTAATTATCATCAAACACTTTCTGTTTGATGCATTCCACTTAGAATGAACCTCGGTGTAGGATGTGATAGCCTTGTTATAGATACCCATCCGCTTAGTGTAGGCCTCCTGACTCTCCTGAGGCTGTTTCTCACGAGTGACAGGAGCTAAGGGTAGAGGTGTCGTCAATGCTAAGTCCAAATCTGAAATTGCCAGAGTAATCTCTAAGCTTTCTCTTCATGCACCATAATTGTTGCCATTAAGGTGCTCTATGGAGGACATAAGACTGAGTGCATGATTCACGCCTTAGGAACCTTCAAAAATGTGAAAAGAACAATAAAACATAAGCGAATGCATAAACTTATTAAAAGGCAAACAGAGATGCAGTGTTTTGTCTTTTCACGTTGGCTAATTCAACAAAACATGTCATCCAATATAACTTAGAACATGGCATATTTTATTTTTCACGTTGGCTACTTAACAAAATTCCATGACTTAATGATTGGGAGCATAGTAAATTATATTGTTCATGTTGGCTACTTAAGCATAATTTACCATGAAACTGAGAGCATAATAAAACTTTGATGTTGAGGTTGGCTACTTAAGCATAATTTACTATGAAACTGAGAGCATAATAAAAATTTGATGTTAACGTTGGCTACTTAGCAAAATTTCATCATGCAAGATATAACTGAGAACATGATAATTTTAATTTTCACGTTGGCTACTTCTTAAAATTACCATGAAAACTAAACAACAGAAGCATAATAATGGGCATTTTCCCAATAATTTACTGAAATAATCTACAACAAATATCAAATTAAATGACTAAGAAAATTACTGAGTGAGCAATAATAATATCAATAATTGTACTAAAACATTATACCATTAATTGCAATACATCACACAAAATACTAATTATTTTCTCAGCCAATTTAATTTAACCAGTGGGTCCCACGTAATTTTGCCCATATTTTATTTTTTGAAAAATACAGAAAATAAATTAAATATTTAACCCACTGCTAAGTTAGCCATAAAGGCTCTAAACTGGCCGAGTCCACTATGTTAAATCTGAATAATTATAAAAGAAAATCAGCCCAGAGGCTTGTTCCTTTCCTCATGCAGCCCACTGCCCAACTAAAAACCTGGAAAATCCACCGAAAAAAGAAAAGAAGAATCCGGCCTTTGTAGCCCGATCTCTCCTTAAATCGGCCCAGTGGCCTGCTGTAAGGATCGAATGTCCAAGAGAGGGTGAATTGGGCTTCTTTTCAAAAATTAAAGCAATAAAAACTTAACAACTAAAAGACCAATTCTCTATGCAAACAATCTATGCATTCAAGTGAATAATAAGTTTGGGGTATATGAAATGCATATGAAAGTTGTCTAGAGGGGGGGTGAATAGGCTAATCGACCTGCAAATGACTTAATAAAACGAGACTAAATCACAGGGGGCGGACTAGTCCGGTCTGGGGGCGGACTAGTCCGGTTAGCCTGCGTGAAGAACCCTAAAAAGTGTTTCTAGCACGTTTTAAGGGGATTTTCTCGAGGCTACAGGTGAGGATATGTTTATGTTAAGTTTAGCAACTACCAACACAAGAGTGAGTCAAGTTTCAACAAGATTATAGCAATGTGAAGCACGAAACAAAACTAGCAACCCTAGAACGAAATAATCGATACAAGAAGTGCGAAGAGCACGAAGGCACAAAGATTTTATCCCGAGGTTCGATTCCACACAAGGAATCTACGTCCTCGTTGAGGAGTCCACAAAGGACCGGGTTCAACAACCCTTCCCTCACCAAGTTTACCGCACGGGCCTAACTTGGTTCTCCACTATCACAAAGGGTGAATACAAGATTCGTTGGGGCTTCTCACAATCTGAGGCTCCCACACCACAAAGGTGATCAACACCACGAAACACACTCAACACACAGGTCACAACGACTCAATGAGTGCAAGAGATCAAACCGGGAGCACAAGCGCGGTGTTCTTCCTCTTCTCCACCTCACTAAACCCTAATCCACTCAAGAATTAGTTTTAGAGGGAAAGTAGGCAAGACAGAGGCTTAAGAATGCTCCAAGTTGGCTATGGCGGCGCTAGGGTTCTAGTCATTTTGAAATGAGGCCAGGGGTCCCCTTTTTATAGGGGTCCCGAGCCCAAACTGCTGACTTCAGCAAAAGGGCGGACTAGTGCGGCCTCAGGCCCGGACTAGTCCGGCCTACGGGGACCACTGACCTCTGTCAGGTCCCGACAACTGTCGCGGCGATCGTCACGCTACCCGCCAAACTTCAAATTCAAACGGTCACATAGACCACGGACTAGTCCGCCCAACAGCAGACTAGTCCGTTCTCACACAGAACCTTTTGTTCTGTGGAGAAACGGACTAGTCTGGAAGTGCGGACTAGTCCGGCCACCCAAGCGGACTAGTCTGTCCTCCAGGACTTAGTCGCAAACCTCTCTGCACTCAGCACCACGGACTAGTACGGCCCACAGACAGACTAGTCCGATCTCACACAGGACCTTTTGGTCCGCCCCAAAACGGACAAGTCTGCTCTCTAGGACTTAGTCCCGAAACTCCACCCTAAGGGGTACCACGGACTAGTCCGTCCCACTACGGACTAGTCTGAAGTCACACAGGACCTTCTGGTCCGTGTGAAAACGGACTAGTCTGGCCAGGAGCGGACTAGTCCGGCCACCCAGGCGGACTAGTCCGGCCTTCCTGCCAGACTACTCTAACTTCAACTCTAAACGGGGTTTCTACCTAAACCACCACTCTTGAGCTCCTACTTTGATCTCTTTGCACTTTACGCACACACCCTCCTATTTCTATGGCTAGTCTAACTCAACACGCTAGAAACCCTAATTTCTACGCTTCGAGTCGATCCGTTTCCTTCCTTTTCCTTTTTGAGGGTTTGCGTCTCCGATCGAGTCCACACCTGTGCTAAGATCACTTGAGCTCATTAGCGACTTAATTGTCGTCATCAATCATCCAAAACCCACGGGGAACCTAGATGCACTTTCAATCTCCCCCTTTTTGGTGATTGATGACGTCCTTCACAATTAAGAGTATAATATTTGGTTTTCATATCTTGTGTGCGTATGAATGACTCCCCCTCAATGTATGCAGCATGTAAAAGAGGTGGAGGAGATCTTTCATACCCACACACGTTATGGTGGGGTGCCTACGTGATGTGCTCAACAATTGTGACAAGACATAAAGAACATCAATATAATCATAAGATTGACAATAAGAACATTATATTGATATTAAACAACACTAACAAGTCTTGCACAAATGTAAACATCCAAGTAGCATGAATATATTACAAATCAAGTCCGAATGCCAAAAGCACACCACAAAAGACTACCTCCCCCTTAACTCTCCCCCTTTGGCATCAAGGCACCAAAAAGGAAAAGAAGGGGGGAACTAGGACCTAGAAGCTAGTACTCGTCCTCTCCACTGCCACTCTCCGTGGCCTCGGGGTCTTCGACGTCTTCCTCATTATAGTTGGCGTCGTCGTCGTCGTCGTCGTCGGAGCCCGGTGCGGAGGTACCCTCCGTCTCACCCAAGAGTGCCAACTCGTCGGGGGTGAGAAGGGGGTATGGAGTGATCTCGTTATCGGAGGCCTCAGGACTCATCGGGATCTCTAGCTTGTCGCAGAGCTTCCTCACGTATCTCTCAGTCCGTTGAGCTCGCACCTCGGCTTTGCGACACGAGGTGAAGATGCACCGAAGGAACTTAAGGGCTCCGCTGCTAGAGGAGCCACTGGGTGAGTGAGAGGCACGGCGAGAGGCTCCAACAAGAGGTTCCTCCGGCTGAGATGGAGGATCCGGTTCTTCCGGCGCGGAGGAGGAGGCAGAGGTGGAGGAATCTGAGGACACAGTCTCTTATGTGAGACATCCTTCTTGAAAGTAATTCCGGAGACTTTCTCGATAAGGCACATCACATAAGGAGCATAGCCACAAGATCTGTTGGGGGTATGAGATATGTTGAAGATATCATCATAGATGTACTCAGCTAAGTTGAAGCTCTCTTCCCCATCTATCAGCACCATCAAGTGCCTCAAGTTGCCCTGGATGACTCCGGCATCCCCATCCTTCGGGGCAATGGTCTTCCGAAGGAGACGGTTGAGCACACCAAAAAATGGCTTGATGTTCCTTGCCAATCCTGCCTCATAAGGAAGATGGCTTGGATACATGAAGTCAAGGGCATCTCGGTCTAGGGCCTTGAGGTTAGAGATGATGACCTCATGCTCAAGGTGCTCCTCCAATCCTAGAATCTTGGCAAAGTCTTCAAATGTGACAGTGCACTGCTCTCCATCTGTCATCCAAGTCATCCGGCGATCTCCAAAAGGGTGAAAGTAGACAGTTGTGTAGAACTGGACAATCACCTCAATGTTCCAATCGTACTGGAATCCCATGATATCCTTGATTCCATGCCGTTCCGATGCATTGATCACAGCATCAAATGCAGCATGCTTCTTCTGAGCCATGTAGGCCCAGTCAACCCACTGTGCATCAGTCACAGGAGTCTTCATCTTCATGTAGACAAGGCGATAATAATCGCAGTGAAAGTCATTCCAGAACCGCGGGTCTGCTGTGCTCTTCTCATAAGAGTACACTTTGTCTGTTCTCAGCCGTCTTGCCTTTTCTGCCCCTTTTCCTTTGAATGTGTTGGCTGAGAGGTTGGGCTGATGGTTTGGGTTTCTGGCAGGTGAATGCATCTTGAGGGGGCCAGGTTCCTTGTCCTTTCCCTCCTCTCGAATCACAAACCCCCCAGCTGCCTTCTTGGCTGAGACCTTCACTGTCGGTTTCTTCTTATTCGGCTCGATGGGAGCCGGGGCCTTTCCCTTCTTAGGGTCACGCTCGACCCTAGGCTCAGTTGCCCCTTGGGCTTGCTCCTTGCCCTTGGCTTGCTCGCCTTTGGTGACGAGCTTCTTGCTTTTGGGAGCATTTGCCTCAGCGGCCTTGGAAATGTGAGCCTCCCTATCTTGCCTCTTCTTCTTCCTCAGCTCATTAAGAGATTCTGCAGTTGCTCGTGCTATAGCTTCTTCTTCATTGTAAATGGTTGCGGCTACTTTGGAGGCTTCAAGTGCCTTCAACCGCCTTTCTTCCTTTGCCTTTTGCACCTTAATGAGGGCAACCTTCGTCCTTGCCCCGATGATTTGTGCTTTGGTGCGGCCCTCCCGGGGCACTTCAGCACCTCTCTCCTCGGTGCGGCGCCGATAGGTCTCAACGCGTTCTTCCTCGCCTGCGGGGTTGAGACGAGGAGGGGAACGCTCCAAGTTCGACATGCTGCGGAAAACACAGAGAAAAAAAGATATGAGTCCAAGGAGAGGGAGCGTTGCGGAAGAAATCTCGAAAGAAGACTAGGACCAGGGTTTGCCCTGTGCAAACCGGACTTCTCCGCCCCAGGGGCGGACTAGTCCGGGATGCGCAGGATGAACCCTAACCCTAACCGATTCTTCGAAAAATCATCAAATCAGCGCGCAATACTCCTAGGCTATGATCGCAAGGATATGTGGAGCAACATTAATGAAGGTGTTCCTATCAAAAACTTCAAGAATCAAGAATGGGGAAAGTTTTTGAAAAAGAGGGAATACCTCCTCAAATCCGCGAGAATCGATGAAATCGGAGATGGATCGCGAAGGTGGAATGCGGGGAAACGATCCCTCACTCCCTAAGACTCCAATGCACGGATTGGAATCGAGATTCGGTGGTTGGAACGAAAAATCGCCGAGGGAGGCGGTTTCTAGCGTGCGGGAGAGAGAGAGGCGAGAGTGAGAGGAGAGAGGAGGGGGTCTGGGCCGCCCTGGGGGTTTAAGTCCCCAAGGGCCGGACTAGTCCGGTAGCAGGCGGACTAGTCCGGTGTGCGGACCAGCCGCGGACTAGTCTGCCTCCGGACTTGTCCGTCCATAGGGCGGACTAGTCCGGTCCTACTGGGCTGAAAACCATATATATGAGTTTTGCCCACTAACTATCGGTCCTTTTGGACAAATATCACATTACAAACATGATTATTGAGGAATATATGATAAATCCATGATCATGATCTAAGAAAAAAGTTTTCTTAAATAGTTTATGAAGATAAATCAAGATAGAGAAAAGTTTTTCGAAATATAGCTCAAAATATATGAGGAATGCGGTTTAAGCCACATTCCTAGAATCCAAAATGTTGAGCTCACTTCTTAGCTCACAGAAACGCATCTCATCAAGAGGCTTGGTGAAGATATCCGCAAGTTGATGTTCCGTCCTCACATGAGAAATCACAATATCTCCCTTCATTGAGTGGTCTCTCAAGAAGTGATGTCGTATGTCTATGTGTTTGGTCCTAGAGTGCTCCACTGGATTATGGGCTATCTTTATGGCACTCTCGTTGTCACACAAGAGTGGAATGTTGTGCGAGTTAATCCCATAATCCCTAAGGGTTTGTCGCATCCAAAGAAGTTGTGCACAACAACTTCCGGCTGCAACATATTCCGCTTTGGCGGTGGAGAGAGCAATAGAGTTTTGCTTCTTAGAGGACCAAGACACTAGAGATCGACCCAAGAATTGGCATGTGCCCGATGTGCTCTTCCTATCAACTTTGCACCCCGCATAGTCCGCATCGGAATATCCAATGAGGTTAAACTTGGATCCTTTGGGGTACCAAAGTCCTAGGGAAGGTGTGTGTACTAGATATCTCAAGATCCTTTTAACGGCAGTCAAATGACAAGCCTTAGGTGCCGCTTGAAAGAGTGCACACATACACACACTTAGCATGATATCGGGCCTAGATGCACAAAGATAGAGAAGTGAACCAATCATAGACCTATATAACATTTGATCCACACTTGGACCGTCCTCATTTAGGTCTAGGTGTCCATTTGTCCCCATAGGGGTTTTGATGGGTTTTGCCTTATCCATGTCAAACTTCCTTAGAATATCTTGTGTATAATTAGTTTGACTTATGAACGTCCCTTCTTTGAGTTGTTTTACTTGAAATCCTAGAAAGAACTTCAACTCACCCATCATGGACATTTCAAACCTCTCTGTCATTATCTTGGAGAACTCATCACAAAACACCTTATTTGTGAAACCAAATATGATGTCATTCACATATATTTGGCACACAAAAAGATCCTCATTGAAGTGCTTTGTGAAAAGGGTATAATCCGCTTTGCCTATCCTAAAACCATTTTCAACTAGAAAGTCTCTTAGGCAGTCATACCAAGCTCTAGGAGCTTGCTTGAGGCCATAAAGAATCTTTCGCAATTTGTAAACATGGTTAGGATAGTCTTGGTCTTCAAACCCCGGAGGTTGCTCTACATAAACTTCTTCCTTGATTGTGCCATTAAGGAATGCACTCTTAACATCCATTTGGTAGAGCTTGAAGTCATGATGAGTAGCAAAGCCTAGTAATATCCGAATTGACTCAAGCCTAGCTACGGGGGCAAATGTCTCATCAAAATCCAATCCTTCAACTTGTGAGTACCCATTTGCCACAAGTCGTGCCTTGTTCTTAGTTACCACGCCATGCTCATCTTGTTTGTTGCGGAACACCCACTTGGTTCCAACAATATTAGCTTGTGGGCACTTGACAAGCTCCCAAACCTTGTTCCTTTCAAAGTTATTGAGCTCCTCTTGCATGGCAACTACCCAATCCGGATCTCTTAAGGCATCTTCAACCTTATGAGGTTCCAAGGATGAGACAAAGGAGAAATGCTAACAAAAGTTTGCAACACGTGAACGTGTTGTTACTCCTTTTGTGATATCTCCTAGAATGTTGTCAACGGGATGATCCCGTTGAACACTTTGATGAACACGAGGATGCGGAGGTTGAGCTCTTGAACCACTTGCTTCATCTTCTTCACTTTGGTCTCACCCTTGATCCATGCCTCCCCCTTGATCTTCATTCCCATTATCACTTTGGGGAGCATCTAGTGGATCTCCAACTTGTCCAATGGGGGTTTGACCTACTTCATAGTGAGGATGGTCACTTAGGCTTTGAGATGGTTCTTGTGGGCGAACATCTCAAAGTGCCATTCTCCTTAGAGCTTCTAGTGGAGGTTCCTCTTTATCAATGGCATGTTGATCAACTTGCTCCACTTGAGAGCCATTGGTTTCATCAAACACCACGTCACGTGCTATTTCAACAATTCCAGAGGATTTGTTGAACACACGGTACGCATGAGTGTTTGAATCATATCCAAGCAAGAAACCCTCATTGGACTTTGAAGCAAACTTCGAAGTCCTAGGCTTCTTGTTGAGGATATAACACTTGCTACCAAAGACACGAAAGTAAGAAATATTGGGTTTCTTACCAACGAGAAGCTCATAAGGAGTCTTCTTGAGGAGGCGATGAAGGTACAATCGCTTTACGGCGTGGCAAGCGGTGTTAACCGCTTCCGCCCAAAACCGGTTCGATGTTTTGTACTCATCTAGCATCGTCCTTGACATCTCAATAAGTGTCCTATTCTTTCTTTCGGCAATTCCATTTTGTTGAGGAGAATAGGGAGAAAACTCATGCTTGATGCCCTCCTCATCTAGGAACTCTTCTACTTGCATGTTCTTGAATTCGGTGCCATTATCACTCCTTATAGCCTTTATCCTTAAGGTGAACTCATTTTGAGCTCTCCTTAGGAATTTCTTGAGGACACCGGGGGTTTCACTCTTATCATGCAAGAAGAACACCCAAGTATATCTAGAGAAGTCATCAACGATGACTAGACCATACTTGTTGCCACCAAAGCTAATATAAGCAATGGGGCCAAAAAGATCCATATGGAGTAACTCCAAAGGTCTAGTTGTCGTCATGACATTCTTAGAGGGGTGTTGAGCTCCTACTTGCTTTCCAGCTTGGCACGCACTACATGGCCTATCCTTTTCAAATACCACATCCTTTAGGCCACGAACGTACTCTCCCTTAAGGAGATTTTGAAGGTTCCTCATTCCAACATGGGCTAGCCTTCTATGCCAAAGCCATCCCATGTTGGCTTTCGCCATTAAGCATGTGTCAAGTTGAGCCTTATCCGTGGTAAAGTTCACGAGATAGAGTTTTCCCTTGAGCACTCCCTTAAAGGCTATCGAGTCATTACCCTCTCTAAGAACGCTCACACCCTCACTAGTAAATACACACTTATATCCTTTATCACATAGTTGTGATATGGATAGGAGGTTATAGTCTAGGGAATCATCATGCAAAACATTAGATAGAGTATGTGAAGAGGAGATAGCAATTTTACTGGAGCCAAGGATTTTCCCTTAGCTATTATCCCCAAAGAAGATTCCTTCACTTGGGTCCTCGTTCTCCTCATACTCTATGAACATGCTCCTCTCTCCGGTCATGTGGTTGGTACATCCACTATCCAACACCCATTTCGATCCGCCGGAGGAGTAAGCCTACAAAACAAATTTATGCCTTCCTTTTAGGTACCCAAGCGGAGTTGGGTCCTTTCATGTTAGTGGTTAGGCATTTGGGCACCCACACGCAAGGCTTGGGGCTCTTGCGGAGTGGCCCAACATATCTAGCAAACACTTTGCCATATTTGTTCCTCATAAGCACATAAGATGCATCAAAATCATGGAATAGAGGATGCGGTTCAGATTTAGGCATTTTGTTGCTAGAGGGTGAGTTCTTTTCAATTTTAGTTGTGGATGAACTCCCCTTAATAAAGACAATCATGTCTTTGCCATACTTGGAGGTTTTGGCGTTATGCCTTCCACCTCTAGTATAGCCAAGACCATCCTTGACATGGGGAGGTCTTGTGTTGGTGTATGCACTTCGTGCATACGCCACCTTCTCCTTGTCAAAGATGGCACCCTTAGGTGCTTGCTTGCCCTGCGCTAAGTTGAGTTCATCCTTAAGCTTAAGGATTAAGTTAGAGCACTTGCAAGGCAGGGTTGCATTGGATGAGGCCTTTGAGGAGGTTGAGCTCTTGGAGGAAGAGGCTACATTGTTCTTGAGAGACTCAACTTGAGTCTCAAGGATCTTGTTAACTTTTGACAAGTTCCCAAGTTCATCCTTGAGCTCAATTGACTTATCCTCAAGACTTGAACATGTTTTCTTGCTTAGAGCAAGTTTGTGTTCCAATGCCCTGCTCTTCTCTCTTTCGAGCTCAAGGAGCTCATTAAGCTCTTGACATCTCTCCTTCTCAAGGATGAGCATGTCCTCTTGTCTATTGATGAGCTCCTCCTTCTCAAAGATCTCATCCATAAGCAATTTCATCCTACGCAAGGTGCTTTTGCTTATGTCCTTAAACATATGCTCATTCTCACTAGCGCTATCAAATTCATCTTGAGAAGAGATTGAGGAGGAGGGATGAGATGTTACCTTTCTCCTTCCCTCCCTTGCCATAAGGCAAGTAGGTTTGTAGTCTTTGTTGAGGTTGGGGAAGAGCTTGCTTCCCTTGGATCTCCTCCCGATGGCTATGGTAGCCATCTTCTCCTCTTCTTCTTCGGAGGAGGACTCATCGTTAGAGTCCCACTCCTTGCCCAAGTGTGCTTGTCCGGAGGGCCTCTTCTTCTTGAAGAATTTCTTCTCTTGAGGCTTGCCCTCCTTCTTCTTCTTCTTCACTTCTTCATGGGGGCAATCAACGATGAAGTGGCTGTACTCGCCACAATTGTAGCAAGCCCTTTTTGATTTGGGCCTTGCTCTTTCCTTCCCCTTGCCTTCATAGTTGTATCCGCCTTTCTTCCTCCTCATCATCCTCTTGAATTTGTTGATGAAGAAGGCCTCTTCCTCATCGGTGTCGAGGCTCTCCTCATCGCTTTCCTATTGCTCCTTTGAAGAGGGTGTTGCCTTGAGTGCAACATTCTTCATCTTGGAGGCGGTGAACTTTTGAAGGTCGTTGTAGAAGAGCGCCTCCTTCTCCATGATCTCGTGGTTGATGATCCTACCAAGGACCTCCTCCGGGGTCATTTGAGTGAACCCCGGGCTTTCTCTAATCATGGATCAAAGAGCGACGTTCCTAGGCATGAATGCCTGGATCATCCTCTTCACCACCTCGTGGTCGGTCCACTTGGTGCAACCATATGATCGGCTCTTGTTGATGAGTATCTTCAATCGGTTGTACATGTCTTGGGGGGTTTCACCATCCATGATGGCGAACCTCCCAAGCTCTCCTTCGATGAGCTCGATCTTGGCCTCCTTGACCACCCGATTTCCCTCATGCGCCGTCTTGAGGGTGTCCCATATATCTTTGGCCACCTCAAGACCATCGACGCGGTTGAACTCATCTCTTGAGAGGGATGAGATGATCACACCCGCAGCTTGAGCGTTGCGGTGGATGAGGATGGCTTGTTCTTGCGTGATGTTGTCCTCATCCTTCGGGATCTCCACCCCGATCATGACAATTTGCCACAATGCCGGATTGAGTGACACGAGGTGGATCTTCATGTTGTGCTTCCACATCCCGTAGTCGGTTCCATCGAATTGAGGAGGTTTCCCCAATGGGATGGAGAGGTAGTGGTTGTTGGCGGCAAGGCATTCATAGTTGAACCCTTGTCGGTTGTAGTTGACTCCACCACTACCACTTGATGTGTTTGACGGATCGATCTTGGAGAACTTCAGCTTCTCCCGGAGCTTCGCCTTGAGTTGGCGAGTCTCCTCATCGACCGTTGGCTTGTCTTGATAAGCCAACGTCTCCTCACGGGATGCCTCGTAGTCGTTGCTCGACGCGTCGTCATTCACCACTCCGGCCATCTCTCCGAGTTGTTAGACTCTTTGTGGAGAGTCCTGCTCCGATACCAATTGAAAGTTGCCTAGAGGGGGGGGGGGGTGAATAGGCTAATCGCCTGCAAATGACTTAATAAAATGAGATTAAATCACAGGGGGCGGACTAGTCTGGTCTGGGGGCGGACTAGTCCGGTCAGCCTGCGTGAAGAACCCTAAAAAGTGTTTCTAGCAAGTTTTAAGGGGATTTTCTCGAGGCTACAGGTGAGGATATGTTTATGTCAAGTTTAGCAACTACCAACACAAGAGTGAGTCAAGTTTCAACAAGATTATAGCAATGTGAAGCACGAAACAAAACTAGCAACCCTAGAATGAAATAATCGATAAAAGAAGTGCGAAGAGCACGAAGGCACAAAGATTTTATCCCGAGGTTCGATTCCACACAAGGAATCTACGTCCTCGTTGAGGAGTCCACAAAGGACCGGGTTCAACAACCCTTCCCTCACCAAGTTTACCGCACGGGCCTAACTTGGTTCTCCACTATCACAAAGGGTGAATACAAGATTCGTTGGCGCTTCTCACAATCTGAGGCTCCCACACCACAAAGGTGATCAACACCACGAAACACACTCAACACACAGGTCACAACGACTCAATGAGTGCAAGAGATCAAACCGGGAGCACAAGCGCGGTGTTCTTCCTCTTCTCCACCTCACTAAACCCTAATCCACTCAAGAATTAGTTTTAGAGGGAAAGTAGGCAAGAAAGAGGCTTAAGAATGCTCCAAGTTGGCTGTGGCGGCGCTAGGGTTCTAGTCATTTTGAAATGAGGTCGGGGGTCCCCTTTTTATAGGGGTCCCGAGCCCAAACTGTTGACTTCAGCAAAAGGGCGGACTAGTCCGGCCTACGGGGACCACTAACCTCTATCAGGTCCCGACAACTGTCGCGGCGATCATCACGCTACCCGCCAAACTTCAAATTCAAATGGTCACATAGACCACGGACTAGTCCGCCCAACAGCGGACTAGTCTGTTCTCACACAGAACCTTTTGTTCTGTGGAGAAACAGACTACTCTGGAAGTGCGGACTAGTCCGGCCACCCAGGTGGACTAGTCCATCCTCCAGGACTTAGTCGCAAACCTCTCTGCACTCAGCACCACGGACTAGTCCGGCCCACGGACGGACTAGTCCGATCTCACACATGACCTTTTGGTCCGCCCCAAAATGGACAAGTCCGCTCTCTAGGACTTAGTCCCAGAACTCCACCCTATGGGGTACCACGGACTGGTCCGTCCCACTACGGACTAGTCGGAAGTCACACAGGACCTTCTGGTTCGTGTGAAAACGGACTAGTCTGGCCAGGAGCGGACTAGTCCGGCCACCCAGGCAGACTAGTCCGGCCTTCCTGCCAGACTACTCTAACTTCAATTCTAAACGGGGTTTCTACCTAAACCACCACTCTTGAGCTCCTACTTTGATCTCTTTGCACTTTACGCACACACCCTCCTATTTCTACGGCTAGTCTAACTCAACACGCTAGAAACCCTAGTTTCTACGCTTCGAGTCGACTTCGTTTCCTTCCTTTTCCTTTTTGAGGGTTTGCGTCTCCGATCGAGTCCACACCTGTGCTAAGATCACTTGAGCTCATTAGCGACTTAATTGTCGTCATCAATCATCCAAAACCCACGGGGAACCTAGATGCACTTTCAGCATAAGTGTAACGGGAAAGGAAGAGTGTGCAAACTCCCGAGGAGACACGAGGACACGATGATTTATCCCTTGGTTCGGCAAGATCATCAAGACCTTCCTACATCTATATTGTGGCACCCACCAAAGTGTATAGCCACTGCCAAGTCACTGAGACCAGGGATCTTCACTAAAAGTCTCCGTTCGCTATCTCCGGCAAGGTGAAGCTCAAGTATTGTACAAGTTTGATCTTTCGGGCTTCTACAACCGACTTGGCAAGCTCCGGAAGGCTCTCTCCAATCACCGACTATTACACGGTGAATGCAATCACCAAGAGACACTCCCTTACAACTCTCACTAGACTAGAGACTCCAATCACCAAGAATGGAAGCACACAAGCATCATCTCTAGCAAGTTCTAGCCTATCTCTTGGTGTACAAGTGGTGTAAATGATGTGGAAGTGGTTGCTCAACGTCTTGAATGCTTGGTAATGTGTAGAGTAGCTCTGGGCATCAAGACTTGTCGAAATGACTGGTTGAAGGGGTATAAATAGCTAGCTTCCACGAGATAGCCGTTGGAAAAGTAGGCTGACATCACTGTTCCGCAAACACCAGATGATCCGATGTTCTCCCTTCAGTTGTCATCAATCGAATACAAATTAGTTGATGTCACTATGTCAGATATGACCGTTGATCGACCGTTGTTATATACACCTGTACATCGGATAGTCCGGTGACACTTGATGCAAAATGGTCCAGAAATAATGCTTACTGGAGTGATTGACCGATGTGTTATAATTGTACATCGGATGGTCCAGTGTTACACTTGGTCCAGGGAAATTGCTTACTGGAATGATCGACCGATGTAACACTTGCTTCATCATCGGATGATCCGGTGTATACTCAAGTCTGAGGTCTTTTTCTGCTGTTGAGCCAACTCGACCAATGTAGTGTTTTCTGGATACATCGGATGATCTGGTGAGTTGATTTTGTCTGCTTCGAGTTGTTCTAAGTGATTCTTTTGGAATTTGTTCGAGTGACCTCTTAGACATTGGTTTGAAATGTTCTTCTGATGACGACCAAGTCTCAAGTGCTGTCAATTTTGATGGAATTATTTTGACATATGTGCTTTTTCTTTTAGTCTTCATGAAAATCGATTGACCTCGTGAAATAGTTTGTTTAGGGGTCTCCAATTGTATCCAATAAGCATTAGATGATATAAATATAGAGTCCATTAAGTGTGATGATTTATACGAGAGACCTTGCATCCACAAACTCATTAGTGATATCCAACGATTGTCATTAATCACTGAAACCATACCTCATGGGGGCCTAGATGCTTTCAATCTTCCTTTTTTGGTGATTGATGACAACACAACGAGTAAAGCATAACAATAATGAAATTAAAAATACGATACTCAAAAGGATATGCAACAAGTACAAGATCCAGCACACGAAACTCGAAGGCTCAAAAGCGATCAATAACACATGAAAGAATTAAGTGGCACACGAATACTCAAAGATAGCAAGAGAATATCAAAACTCCCAAATTACAAAACTCCCAAAATAAATACATACCCCCCTACAACTAGGACTCCCCCTAGGACTATGCTATCCCCCTGACTCTTCTCCCCCTTTGGCATCAAGACACCAAAAAGGGAAGCCAAGTGCCTAAGGATCCTGAGCGCTCGGGGCGATGACGAACTGGCCGCCGTCGGGAGTGCTGTTGTAGGAGTTGCTCCCTGCTGCTGCTGAAGCTGGAGTGGAGGAGACCGGTGCTGTGGGAGCTGCTGTCGGTGCCTGCTGAATCTGGACTGCCGGTAGCGGGGCACTGACAACCGAAGTCGGAGTCTGCTGAAAGAGTGTTGAAGCCGGCAGGGGAGAGTGAATCGGTGCACTTGGAGCAAGCAGTGGGGACATGCTGATAGTCGGTATCGGCGTGGTCGGCACTAGTGCTGAGACTGGTGCTAGAACAGGCGGACCGGGAGCTAGGCCAGTAAGCTGTGAGGGCAGGGCAATCCTGGTCTGAGTGTAGAGGTTGGTGATCAACCCCAGGATGCCCATCAGAGCCTGTTGCGTCTATTGCTGCTGGTCAAGAGAACGCTAATGCATCTGGTCAATCAGTCCAGTGAGCCTGTCAGTGTCCTCTCGCCTCTCGCGAGCTATCTGACGCTGCATCTCCTACTGCTACTGTTGGAGCTCCATAAGACGTGCAACCTGCTCAACTCTGGCCTGCTCAGCTGCAAGTCGATCCTGTCGCTGCTGCTCAACCATCTGCTGAAGTAGAGAAGTGAGCTCGGATGGCTGAGACATGTGCCTCGGACTCCGGAGGTGGGGTAGGTGGTGGTACAGTCGAGCCTCCACGTCGTGCTGCCATGGTGAAGGAGGAGGTGGGAAGTACTCCTCGACACTGTCACTAGTGTCACTCTCTGACCAGATATGCTGCAGATCTCCTCCCTGAGCCTCAGTCTGTGCTAGGATCTCATCTTCCTTCTCTAGGTATGACCAGTCTTCTTCTAAAAGTCGAGCTCGGACCTGACGCTCAACTGGGCGGCCAAGGCGGCGGTCTCCAGGAGCTGGAGCACGGTAGTGGCCGAACCTAGTGATGCTCTCGTCGGTGAGACTGTCACGCATGGCTGACCCCTCTGGAGCCAACATGTAGAGCAGGTGACTAATCCAGTGGACAAACACAAGCTGTCTCATCATCCCAACTCCATCCGTGATGACATCCTCCATCTCACATATGAGGATATCCACGATGTCAAACTGCATCTCGTTCATGACATAGAACAGGAGGGTCTGCTGCAAACTGGTGAAGCCCTCGAGATATCCAAACCTGGGTAGAAGAGTGCAGCGCAAGGCAAGGTGCACAGTACGCGCAACCGGAGTGAGTAGAGCAAGTACCCTCAGCTGGTCACATGAGAAGGGCTGAGCAAACAGTGACCAAATATCCTCAAAAGGTGGTGCCACACCTCCAGTAAGTGACCTCCTCGGTGGGTCAGCCTGTCCATAGACTAACTCATGTAGGCAGGTGTCATGGAGATCCACCCCTAGCAGCTGTCCCAAGGTCTGTCTAGTCATATGGTGATACTGGCCCATGAACATAAAGTCAATGGATCTGCGACCCTCTGAAACGTAGAGTGTGGCATAGAAAACTCGGACCCAGTCCTCCATGTAGGCACCCCGCTGGAAAGACATCATCTCCACTAGCCCTCTGTATCTCTCAAAGTAAGGGTGAATCTTAGTGCTGGCTGCAAGTGCGAGCTGATCCCAGTCAAGGAAGTTGTGCTAGAAAAGCTTATGGCTCCGACGTCTGTAAGTCTCATACAGCGACGCCTGTGTCAGGGTCCAGAAGTGACTGTCCACAAGTGGCTCTCTGGGCTGCGGAAACCACTCCTCAAGCAGGATGCTCTATCTAAGCTTCCTGAGCTGCTTTGCCTTCAACTTCCTGTAGTCAGTCAGGCGGACACCCTCACCAACCCGGACATTGGTGTCCATCTCATAGACAGCTCTCTCGGCCACTCTGTCCTCCCGAAGCTCAGCTGCAGAAGGTCTCTATCTCGGGGCTGCAGCTGGATGACCTCCACAAGTCCTGATTGAGCGCCGGCGAACAAGTGGCACCTCAGGCTCCTCTGTCTCCTCTGGCTCCTCACGCACCTGTCGCTGCCTCTGTCGGGTCTCCCGGATCCTCAGGGATCCTCCTCGGCTACGCTCTCGCTCCTCAGCGGCGCGAGCGGCCATCAGAGCTTTCTTCATTTCTTTTGACAGCTTCTGCTTCTTAGTTGCCGACTCCTCAATAGCCTTTCCCTTTCCTTTCTTGTCACGGCCCATCTCGAGGAGAAGAGTATGACGACGAAGATGCGATCCCGGGCTAGGGTTGACGACGGCGAATGGCGAATGTGTGACGGTGTGTGGTCGGGCAAGACCTAGCGGCGAAGAGGAGTGGCGGCGGCTCAGAGGACGGTGGCATGACGGGGAGCGCGACGGTCGAAGGGCAGCAACGCGTCGAGGAGCACGGCGGCCGGACAGCGGCGGCGCAGAGGGCGGCGGCGCGGCGCTTAGGGCGGCGGCGCAGGGTGGCGGCGGCGGTGGCGCTGAGGGCGGCGGCGGCAGCCGGAGCGCGAGGTCGGGCGGTGGCAGGGCAAGGGGCACGGAACGGCGGCAGCGGAGGTGCGGCGTCGGGGAGAGAGAAAATGAAAAACAGAGAGGCACTAAATAGGTGGGGCCCGAACCCTAGTTTGATTTTTAACATCGGATGATCCGACATCAGATGAGATGGTGCATTGGTCGAGTAGTACAGTAAGCATATTCCAGAGGCACCTTCAACATCGGATGATCCGACGTGGAAACGATTAGCATCAGTTGAGTTTGGCACAACTCCAGAAATGTGAACATCGGATGCTCCGATGTTTCTCAGAATGAACTCATCGATTGATTTGACTTTCTGTCTGAGCTGACCCTTGTACTTAAGTACAAACTGATCCGATAATGCTTCTACCCTAAGCATCGGATAATCTGATGACTACAAAATATCAACAACATCCCATATATGTCCTTTGACTTAAACACACAAAGAGAAAACACAAGTCTTAGGAATTTTTGGGCAACCCCTAACCCCTCAAAAAGACTTTAACGCTAGTTGCCAATAACTTGGCTAAGCCCTAAAGCAAATAGAACACCAGAAAAACCAAGGAAAGAATCCAAATAAAATGTAAGGCTCATGCTTTGTGAGCTAGAGGATGAAGACTTCTATCTCTTTAAAGCATATCCCTTTAGGCATTAACGCACCTAACACTTTGTTCTTTCCACATCATATGAGTTGAGATATTGCATTTCAAACAAGTCTCTTTCTCATGAAGTGGGTTCCCCTTTGTGACAATCTACCGTATGCAATGCCAAACAATTTTTAATGCAGGAAATTAAACGTGAGTGCAAGTCTATATGGCAAGCATCATGCAAGACATAAATTAAATCTATCTTACCAAATTTGAACCTTTCAAAGGCTTCTTCAGGGAGAGCCATTCTCCAAGTCTTGGGGATACCCAAAAGAACCGACATCCCAAGCTAACCCTTGCTCGCCCCTATCCTTTGAAAGTTAGACAAGACCTATATGTGATGCATTCTTACATGAGCATGGCAACTTACATGACGTTCGATGCATCTAGCACATTTAATTCACTCCTTAGTCTAGAAAAGGTTTTCTCATCAAGTGGTTTAGTGAAG
Source organism: Tuctoria greenei (assembly GCA_036927565.1). Lineage (NCBI taxonomy): Eukaryota > Viridiplantae > Streptophyta > Magnoliopsida > Poales > Poaceae > Tuctoria > Tuctoria greenei. The sequence continues at coordinate 8,238,408 of JAYESD010000008.1, forward strand.
ATATCCGCCAATTGTTCTTTGGACCTAACACCTTGCAAGGAGATGTCTCCCTTAGCTTCATGGTCCCACAAGAAATGATGGTGAATATCAATGTGCTAAGTGCGGGAGTGTTGAACGGGGTTTTTAGAAATCTTAATCGCACTTTCATTGTCACAAAGGAGAGGCACACAACCGAGTTTAACACCAAAGTCCAAAAGGGTTTGCTTCATATAAAGGATTTGGGCATAACATGCACCAGCCGCTATATATTCTGCTTTCGCAGTGGACAAAGCAACGGGGTTTTGCTTCTTGCTAGACCAAGATACTAGGGAACACCCAAGCAAGTGGCACCCTACAGAGGTACTCTTGCGATCCACACGGCATCCGGCAAAGTCCGAATCCGAGTAACCCAAGAGATGGAATTTAGCACCCTTGGGGTACCACAGGCCTACACTTGGGGTATGCTTGAGATACCGAAGTATCCTAAAGACCGCCTTCCGATGCGATTCTTTAGGTGCCGCTTGAAAGCGAGCACACAAGCATACACTAAACATGATATCAGGCCTAGATGCGGTAAGATAAAGCAATGAACCAATTATGGAACGGTAATTAGATTGGTCAACAGGTTTACCATCCTTATCAGCGTCGAGATGACAATTTGTTGCCATTGGAGTACTTCTTGAGCTACAATCTCCCATCTCAAATTTCTTCAAGAGGTCCTTGCTATATTTTTCTTGATAGATGAAGGTCCCCTCTCGAAGTTGCTTGATTTGAAATCCAAGTAAGAAGTTGAGCTCTCCAATCATTGACATCTCGAATTCCCTAAACATCATTTTGCCAAACTCATGGCTAAGAGCTTCGTTAGTTGAACCAAAAATAATATCATCGACATAAATTTGACAAACAAATAGTTCTCCATCGATGTCTTCGGTGAAGAGTGTAGTGTCCACCCTCCCAATCTTGAATCCTTGCATGATCAAGAAATCCCATAGACGTTCATACCACGATCTAGGTGCTTGCTTGAGCCCGTAGAGCGCCTTGTACAACCTATACACATGATTAGGATTCCTCGGATATTTGAACCCGGGAGGTTGTTCAACATAAACAAGCTTGTTAATGTAACCATTAAGAAAGGCACTTTTCACATCCATTTGATAAAGTTTTATATTATGATGTGATGCAAAAGCAAGAAGTATACGGATGACTTCTAGTCAAGCGACCGGAGAAAATGTTTCTCCAAAGTCTAGTCCTTCAACTTGCGAGAAACCCTTGGCCACAAGTCTTGCCTTGTTGCCGGTCACAACAATGTTCTCGTCTTGTTTGTTGTGGTACACCCACTTTGTCCCAATGATGTTTTTGTCCTTGGGTCGCTTCTCCAACACTCAAACTTCATTGCGGATGAAGTTGTTGAGTTCTTCTTGCATAGCCATTACCCAATTTGGATCTTGGTGTGCTTCCTCAATGTGAGTGGGTTCTACACATGAAACAAATGAGTAGTGCTCACAAAATTTAGCGAAATGGCGAGAACATGTACTTACTCCCCTTGACGGACTACCGATAATTTGATCGATCGGATGCGCCTTGGAGATGTGTCCATGCCTCATAAGTGGTTGTGAAGCACTTGGCGGTGGTGATGCGTGTTGCTCTTCTTGTGGTTGGACTTGATCATGGACTTGTTCTTCTTCTTGATGTTGTGTGGCTTTTGAATCTTGTGTCGGTAATGGATCATCTTTTTCTTCTTCGTCAACTTGAGGTACCATAGATGTGTTGATGTTGGAACTTGAAGCTCCCCCTTGATCATGGCTCTCCTCTACTTTAGGCTTGATGTATCCAATGGTCATGTTCTTCATAGCTTCTTGTAGAGGCGCATCATCTATTTTATCATGACCAAAACTCTCCTCTTGGGAGGCATTAGTTTCATCAAACTCAACATCACAACTTTCCTCAACTAAACTGGAGGTTTGGTTGAATACTCAACATGCTTTTGAGTTTGATGCATAACCAAGAAAGATACCAACATCACATCTTCTTTCAAACTTACCGAGCCTTTTCTTGCGGTAGATGTAGCACTTGCACCCGAAGACTCGGAAATAGGAAATGTCGGGATTTCTCCCAATGAGGAGTTCGTACGGGGTCTTCATCGGGTGGTGTGAAGCAACTGGTTTCCCAGCTTGACAAGCGCTACAGAGCTTGTTCTTCTCGAATGTGACATCCTTCACGCCGGTCACCATCCCGAGCTTGAATGACTTCTTGAGCTTGCTCATTCCAATGTGAGCGATGCGTCGATGCCATAGCCAACCCAAACTCGTCTTGGTGAAAAGACAAGTGGTCAAGCTAGCATCCTTGTCGGAGAAGTCTACTAGGTAGAGATGTCCATGCTGAAACCCTTTGAAGATTAGTTCTTTGCTCGTTTCACTAGTCACAACAACATCATTCTTGCCAAAGGTGCACGTTAGTCCAAGATCATATAATTGTGCAATAGAAAGCAAATTGAAACTAAGTGACTTAACATACAACACATTGGAAATAGATAAATCATGTGAAATTGCAATCTTACCCAACCCAATTACCTTCCCCTTAGAGTTATCACCAAAGGTGACTTGTTCATGATTGTCGGGGTTCTCTATGGAGGTGAACATACCATCGTTGCCAGTCATGTGTTGAGTGCACCCGCTATCGAGTACCCAATGCTTTCCCCCGGCTTTGTAGTTCACCTACACACATGAATTCAATTTTTGATTTTAGGCACCCAAGCTAACTTAGGTCCTTGTATGTGTGATACAAGTGTTTTTGGGACCCAAAGTTGCTTGGGGAGCTTCCCCTTCATGCCCTTCATGTCCTTATCAATGAACCTTGCTTTCACCTTGCCATCTACTTTACTCAAGAGATAATAGTGATCATTAAAGGTAGACTTGTAGTTAGTAGGCAATTTTGGAGAAGGCCGGTTAGGAAGAGGACACTCCCTTGTATGGTGACCGGTGACCTCACAATGTTGGCAATAAGAGCCAACTTCCTTGATGAAGCTTGTTTTAAGCTCCGGTGAGGGCACCTTTCCTTTGTTAGGCACCGGGAAGGATCCAAGTCCTCTCTTTTTGAAGGCCTTTGCTTGTTGGAAGAGGATTTCTTTGTGCTTAACTTCTCCCTTAGATAGTCTTGCCACACTAGTGCGGAGACTTTCAACTTCATCCATCAAATCCTTCTCCCTAGCATTCTTTTTCAAAGGCAAGGACTTATGCAAGACATTAGTGTCATGAGAAACAATAGATACCTTATCATTAAGGGTTTCTTTCTTTATAGTTTTCAATTCTTGATCAAGGACTTCATAAGCAAGGTTAAGTACTTGATGTTCTTGGATTAACTCATTGTGCTTTACCAAGAGTGCTTGGTGTGCTTCGTCAAGCTCATGATGATATAGCTTGATTTGAGCCTTATCCTCCTCAACTTGCTTGACATGAGATTTGAGCGTGTCATGATCCTTAAGTATGCTTTCATATTTGTCAAGCAAATCGAGGTTAGCACTCTCGAGCTTAGCACGAGCTTCTTCAAGAGCATTGACCTTACTCTTTTCCCTTTTAATGACAGTGTGGTATTCATTTATCAATGAAGCTAAGTCATCGGGGGAAAGCTCATCATCGCTAGAATCATCACATACCTTGGTGTTAACTTTTGCCATGAGGCACACGGGGGGTGGACGAAGAGATGAATCATCATTGTTGGCAATGGCAAGGCCGGCCAAGCTCTCTTCTTCAACTTCACTCTCTTCATCACTAGATTCTTCGTCGGTGATCCATTCATTTGCCTCACACATGAACACCTTTTGTGGACCTTTTCTCTTCTTTGGAAAGAGTTTTGCCTTTTTGCCTTTGTCATACTTCTTCTTCCCAAAGAATCTTGGCTTGGTCTTGACCTCTTCTTCATCATCCTCACTACCCTCAAGCTTGCGATGCTTGCCCTTGCGGACCTCTCTTCTTTTGTCTGGTTTTGGACAATCATAGGAGATGTGGCCTTGATCACCACAATTATAGCAAGTCTTGTTGTCATCTTTTCTTGCTAGAAATGCTTTCTTTTTGGGATCAAAAGTGTATCCCTTCTTGGCAATCTTGGAGTTCAAGCGAGAGAATTTTCTCATCATCAATGCAAGCTCATCATCGTCATCTTCACTTGATGCTTGCTCTTCTTCACTTGAGCTAGGATCAATCACTTTCTTTTTTCTTGAGATTTGTTCTCTTGGTGGAAGCCTTTAGAGCAATTGTCTTTGAAGATGATTCCTCCATCATCTCAAGCACACTCATCTCATGAGCGTGAATCTCTCCAATAAGTTCTGAAACTTCAATGTGATCAAGAGATTCCTTTTGAAGCATGGTGTTGATGATGTTGTACTTTTGCTTAGGGAGGAGCATAAGAATCTTGCGGTTGATGAGTCCCTTGCCAAGAGAAGCAATATCAAGAGCATTAATTTTCTCAATGAGAACATTCAAGCGAGAAAACATTTCATTGACATTTTCATGAGGTAGCATTTTGAACTCATCATATTTGGCCTTAAGCATGTGATACTTTAGTTCTTTAACACGAGAAGAACCCTCATGAATTTCAATAAAACAAGCTCAAATTTCACAAGCCTTTTCTTTGCTAGCAATCCTAGCAAACACATCTTGACTAATGCATTCGTAAATAGCATTTCTATTCTTTGCATCCCACTTGATTTGATCACCCATATAGTTATGCTCACCAAACCCCGCATGGGTCGCTTCCCATACCTCGGAAGCAATAGCCTCTAGATAAGCACGCATACGTGCTTTCCAATAGGCAAAGTTCTTGCCCTCGAAGATGGGAACCGAACCCCCAATCTTGGCCATTTTAGTTCTCTAGCGATGAAGCTAGAATGATCCAATGAGCAACCTTGCTCTGATACCAATTGTAAGGATCGAATGCCCAAGAGGGGGGTGAATTGGGCTTCTTTTCAAAAAATAAAGCAATAAAAACTTAACAACTAAAAGCCCAATTCCCTATGCAAACAACCTATGCATTCAAGTGAATAATAAGTTTGCGGTATATGAAATGCATAAGTGTAACGGGAAAGGAAGAGTATGCAAACTCCCGAGGAGACACGAGGACACGGTGATTTATCCCGTGGTTCGGCAAGATTATCAAGACCTTCCTACATCCACGTTGTGGCACCCACCAAAGGGTATAGCCACTCTCAAGTCACTGAGACCAGGGATCTTCACTAAAAGTCTCCGTTCGCCATCTCCGGTAAGGTGGAGCTCAAGCCTTGTACAAGTTTGATCTTCCGGGCTTCCACAACCGACTTGGCAAGCTCCGGAAGGCTCTCTCCAATCACCAACTGTTACACGGTGAATGCAATCACCAAGAGACACTCCCTTACAGCTCTCACTAGACTAGAGACTCCAATCACCAAGAATGGAAGCACACAAGCATTATCTCTAGCAAGTTCTAGCCTATCTCTTGGTGTACAAGTCGTGTAAATGATGTGGAAGTGGTTGCTCAACGTCTTGAATGCTTGGTAATGTGTAGAGTAGCTCTGGGCATTAAGACTTGTCAAAATGATTGGTTGAAGGGGTATAAATAGCCAGCTTCCACGAGATAGCCGTTGGAAAAGTAGGCTGGCATCGCTGTTCTGCAAACACCGGATGATTCGATGTTCTCCGTTCAGTTGTCATCTGTCGAATATAAATTAGCTGATGTCACTGTGTTAGATATGACCGTTGATCGACCGATGTTGTATACACCTGTACATCGGATAGTCTGGTGACACTTAATCCAGAATGGTTCAGAAATAATGCTTACTGGAGTGATTGACCGATGTGTTATAATTGTACATCGGATGGTCCGGTGTTACACTTGGTCCAGGGAAATTGCTTACTGGAATGATAGACCGATGTAATACTTGCTTCATCATCGGATGATCCGGTGTATACTCAAGTCTGAGGTCTTTTTCTGCTATTGAGTTAACTCGACCTATGTAGTGTTTTCTGGATACATCGGATGATCCGATGAGTTGATTTTGTCAGCTTCGAGTTGTTCTAAGTGATTATTTTGGAATTTGTTCGAGTGACCTCTTAGACATTGTTTGAAATGTTCTTCTGATGACGACCAAGTCTCAAGTACTGTCAATTTTGATGGAATGATTTTGACATATGTGCTTTTTCTTTTAGTCTTCATGAAAATCGATTGACCTCGTGAAATAGTTTGTTTAGGGGTCTCCAATTGTATCCAATGAGCAGTAGATGATATAAATATAGAGTCCATTAAGTGTGATGAGTTATACGAGAGACCTTGCATCCACAAACTCATTAGTGATATCCAACAGTTGTCATTAATCACCAAAACCATACCTCATGGGGGCCTCGATGCTTTCACCTGCTGATTAAATCATGGAAATTTGGAGCTAAATGGAAAAGGGCGACCCCGCCAGCCTGGCTGAGCCCTAGCCTGGACTGGCGGCCCAGCTGCGCGTGTCGCGCTTGGCCTGGGAGGCCCGCACGTACCACCGCCTAATGCTGGCCGCTGGATCTGAGTTCGACGGTGGTGATTAAATGGGCCATGTCGACAAAAAAAATCCGCACTGTAGATCTAGCAACGGACGGTTGAGAGCGATCAATCTAATATACTTAAGGTAAAATCCGTCGAAACCCTAGCCATTTTCCTCTTCCCCGATCCCTTCGTCCTGACCGTGAGAGAGAGAGGGGCGGCTAAGAGTGACGGTGACGCCGGCGAGGGGGCGGTGTGCTCCGGCGCCGCCGCGGCGTCCGCGCCAGACGCAGGAGCTCGTCGTGAGGCAGCACGTCGTCGGGGGTTGGACCGCCGGCCGGAAACACCTAAGAGGAGGGGAGACCGCACCCTAGGGTTAGGGTTTCAATCCTAACCACGACGGCTCTCAGGCCCGATGGCCCCCGTGGACCTCTCGCCAGCGCGCGACGTACACTGTTGGGCGAGTGTGTCGCCATCGAGCGGTCCACCAGAGTGTCAGAGTTCCGGCTAAGGGGGGGGGGTGCAAGCTTCGGGTGCTCCGCCGAGGAGGTGACCCAAAGGACACAGCGGCGATGATCTCCGGCGAGCGCGAGGCGTCGACATGGAGGATCAACGCACGGGTCTAAGGTAAGTCGCAAAATCCCCTTCGCTAATCTGAGATTGTTTTCAGTCCGAGGTTGAATTCGGATTTTCTTCTGAGATTTGATTCAATTCGAGTTCAAAACCAAATTGAATCTCTTATTTGTATCTAAATTTGATCCGATTGGATTGGAAACCCTAATCCCCTGAATTTGGTTCAATTTCTTATGAAGTTGAACCCTAATTTGCTTAGTTTGAATCCTCTCCTTCTAATTGTTGTAGAATCAAGGCTTAGGGGTTGAGATCCGAGTTGATCTCAATGAATTTATCAAGACAGATCAAACTTAGGTGTTGAACTAAGTGGCAGAAGCCCTAATTCCCATCTAGGGTGGCTCTGACGCCATTGTTGGATTCTAAGGAGTGATGCTTAGCTCTAATGGTGAATAAGGTTCGGTCTAATTAGCAAGAGCAGAGAGCAAAACACCAACCAACAACGATCTATTCACTAGTACATATTGTGTTCGTCTGCTAATCAAAGAACAACGTCGGGTGCAAAATTAATGGTAGATTGAGGCTTACTTCACATGTACGTTCAGTAAACGGCCACAGGACCCGGATCCCAGTCTTTGGCCCACTAGACGCACACGTCAAGTCATTTAGTGTTATGCTATTTACTTACGACGTCAAATGACATGAAATTTTATAAAATGTTCACTTTTAAGTATACTAAAATATTAAAATTACACCTTATTAGGAGAACCATAAAATGTACACCTTTCCTCTGTACGTACTCTCTCCGTCCCCAAAAACTTTTGAACTACGAAGCAACGAGTTCATGAAGACGGAGGGAGTACCTGCCTTCCGGCCAACATCACTGTTTCCATGACATGCCAATGTAGACACGACGTGCAGTAACCTGCTGAATGCGGTACGTGCAATGCATGCCAACGCCGTGGAATGACACAGCGCATACAACGAACTCCATAGTCTCGTGACGACATGGCGCGATCAAGTTTGAGCAGGCAGGCGTCGGCCATCATGGTTCACGCGACTGCACCCCCAGCATGGGCGTGCTGCATGTAGACAGAATGCCATGATATTCTAATCTACTCCTTCAGTTTCTTTTTATTTGTCAAATGACATGGCATTGTATAATATATTCAGTTTTGACTATACTTAAGGATTCAAATTACACCTTAGAACCATAAAAAGACTACACATTTCCTCCGTGGAAAGGCGGTAACATGTAGACATGGACGTCCGCATCATTGTGCTTTCTAGGTGGTGGGCTAGCTCGGGAGCCCGTGCGTTCTGTCCATGACGATGGCTTCCAGCCTTCCAAAGCAGCAAAGAGGCTTCGACTTGTGGATGATCCTGCCGCCAGCTATTTTACATGTCAATTAATCTGCGATGCTGAGACAGGTATCACCGTCTAATCAACTACCGCAACAAAAGACAGACTGCCATGATATTCTAATCTACTCCTTCTATTTCTTTTTATTTGTCAAATGACATTACATTGTATAAAATGTTCAGTTTTGACTATACTAAAGGGTTCAAATTACACCTTAGAACCATAAAAAGATTACACATTTCCTATGTGGAAAGGCGGTAACATGTAGACATGGACGTCCACATCATTGTGATTTCTTGGTGGTGGGCTAGCTCAGGAGCCCGTGCATTCTTGAAAGTGCATCTAGGCATCCTCATGGGTTTTGGATGATTGATGACGACAATTATGAGACTAATGAGCTAAGTTGACCTTAAGCACAGGTGTGATGGTTGAAATGAGATGAAATCCCTCGAAAAAGAAAAGGTTGAAACGGGCGTCAAAGACTCAAGCGTAAAAATTAGGGTTTCTATGGTGTTGAGCTTAGACGAGTCGTATCTTGTGTGAGAGTGGTTGTATCATGTGCATTGATATTATTCTAGAGAGTTCAAAGTGGTGGTTGAGAGAAAAACCTAAGTGCGAAGCTAAAATGAGAGAAAACCCTAGGAGGCCGGACCAGTCTGGGCCTCGGGGCCGGACTAGTCCGGCCAGGCAGAGTAGTCGGACGTGAGTCAGACTAAACATCTCTGCATGAGTTCGGACTTGTCCGTATGGGTACGGACTAGTACATTCATCCCTTAGTGGAGTTGGAGCTAAGTCCCCGTAGACCGGACTTGTCCGTTTTGGAACGGGCCAAAGCTCTGTGGAAAAGTTCGGACTTGTCCGTTGTCGTGCGGACTAGTCCATTTGAGACTTAGTGAGATAAATCGAGAGAAAACCCTAGAGGGCCAGACTAGTCCGCCCCTGTGACCGGACTAGTCCGGGCCTAGCCAGTGTGTCCGTTTTGGGACGAACCAAATATTTTTGTCCTACTTCGGACTAGTTCGTAGTGAACCAGACTAGTCTGTGTTGTCAGTGGCCGTCTGAAATTCAAATGTTGGCGTGCAAGTCATCTGTTTCTTCGATCGATAGCGTGAAATTATTGGTGGTCTCAAAAGGCCGGACTAGTTCGAGTTGGTCCTGGTGGCAATGGTTAGTTGTCAGGACCCCTATAAAAAGGGGACCCCCGCTCCCCATTTGATAACTTTTGAACCCTAGCACCGCCACAAGTAACTTAGAGCCTTCAAAAGCCTTCTACTCATCCTACTAGCCCTCTAAGACCAAATCTTGAAGAGATTAGGGTTTGGGGAGGAGAGTAAAGGAAGATCATCGTACTTTGGCTCTCGGTTTGATCTCTTGCACATTGCGTTGTATTTTGTGGCTTGTGTGAGTTGAGCTTCGTGTGCTCCTCATTGTATTGATTCGTGGGTGCCTCAACTTGTGAACAGCCCCAATCAAACTTTATGATTACCCATTGATATAGTGGAATCCAAGCCGGCCTTTGTGGTGGCTTGGTGAGAGAAGGGTCAAGTGAAACTCGGTCCTTGTGTGGACTTCTCAACATGGATGTAGGCTTCTTTGTGGAGCTGAACTACGGGATAAATCTTGTCTTGCTTGTTGCTTTACATTTCGTAATCACTAGAATTGCTTTTAGGGTTCATATTGTTCTGTATAGTGTTCATTGTTAAAATCTTGTAACCTAAGTGCTTTAACTTCTCAATCTAAGTTGTACTTAGATTACCACACATTGCTTACATCTTGGGTGAACTTAAATTCCACAAATAACTTGCAGAAACCAAGTTTTTAGATTTTCACCCTGTGCTAAGCGGACTAGACCGGCCCTGTCCAGACAAGTCCGGCCTCAGGAGTTTAATCTCGTTTGATTAAGTTATTTTAGGTCTTATTTCCTATTCAACCCCCCTTTAGGCGACTTTAAATTGGTATCAAAGCAGACTTCTCCACCAAGAGTCTAACAACTTGGAGAAGAAATGGTCGGAAGGGTTGACAACAAGATTTTGATGATTGTTGATGACACTAAGGCGAAGAACGTCAATGTTCTTCAAGATGATCCAAATGACGATGAGAAAGTTCTTATGCTCAAGGCACGACTTTGTGAGAATCTCAATGTGTCCAAGAAGGAGATCAAGACAATTGCTTCAATCAACATCGACAATGGGAGTAGTTCACAAGACTACTTCCGGTGTTCTTACAACTATGAGCAACTTACCGCAGGCAATCACTATTTATCTATTCCCATTGGCAAACCTTCTCAGTTTGATGGAAATGATTGCTCTATGTGGAAGCATAATACGAAGATGCATCACATTTCCTTAAACCCTAGTTTGTGGCAAATTGTTATGACAGATGTACATCTTCTCAAGAATGAGGAAGACATCACTCCATAGCAAGCCGTTCTCTTCCATCGCAATACTCAAGCCATTGGAGTGATTACCTACCCATTGACTCAAGAAGAGTTCAATCGCATTGAAGGGTTGGAGGTTGCCAAGGAGATATGGGAAACCCTTGAAGCGTCCCGACCCAATGATCGGAACTAAACATGTAATATAATACCAGAAACTATGTACGATACAATATATTACAATCCAAGTGGAACCAAATCATACAGAGCTTTATTACAGCGGAATAGTCTTATGGATAATAACGATAACCATTAACAGGAACGCGATAATAGTCAACATCACGGAGGCTACTAGCTCTTCTTCGCACATGGTTCCACCTTCGGCACTTGAGTGTGGACGCGACCCTACTCGAAGTCCTCCGGCAGGAAGTCAGGATCCTCTGAAGATATTGGCAACGTTTGAGTACGAAGGTACTCAGCAAGATATTAATGTGATGCACAAATAATAACGCAACCCAATGCAACCAAACGTCTCACCCAGAGACATCAATCATCTCAAACTCACAATAGGTAGCTCACTAGTTGTCAGGACCACACCATAACCCGTCCCTTACCGAGGACACGGCCAGTTCGAACGGATTTTACACTCTGCAGAGGTTGTACACAACACACACGCACAAAACTATTCAAAGATAGTTCGTCATAACCAACACCTAGTCGGAGCATCACCCTATACAGTCGCCCTCAAACCCCGGGTCTTGACTCATATCAGTCCACATCCAAGAACCATCCACCGTGGACGACTGTCAAGGATAGCCACTAGGATTAGGCTACGTCCTGCCCATACATGATCATGTGGGTATATTGAAAAAGTTAAGTGAGATGTCAAAACAACTCGGTCCTTAAGGTTCACCAGGGCAGCCACCATACACTAAGCTAGAACTGTAAGTCTACCACCACGGTAGCCTTATCGAACACCAACCCGTTTGCCCTAGTCTCAATATCCAATCTGCCCTCACCCAATGTACCATCAACACCATCCTCAATCTCATGGCATCATATCAATATGCAATCATAAAACCAACATGGCTTCTCTCGGTCACTCGAGTCACTAGTACTCGCAAATGCAATAGTGTAGTATATTGGCAACAACGGATAATCCTCACATAGGTGCAACATGAAAAAGAAGGGGGCAATGCAACTTGCCTTCACTACCGTCTTCCGCGGCGTAGTTCTTCGGGTCTTGCGGCGGCTCCGGGTTCTCCTCCGGCACTTGCTCTGAATCAGCACGCACGCAAACAAACATACAAGCCACACAAACATATATTCAATACATCATATAAAAAGTAGTTGTATTTAATAGATTATGATTGTATATGATTTTTAAAATAAGAATTGTGTTACGTAGAGTTCATATGACCAGGTTACTGATTTTACCATTTGGAGGTTGAGTTAATTACAAAAATTAATATTTACTTAAAGGATTAAGCTGTTGGCTTGTTCTCTAGCTGAACCGTGCTTAGACTTCACGGCTGCACACCCTGGGGCACTAGCTGGCACTGAGTTAATGAAGATTTAGCTACATCATGGTTCAGTAAAGATAGTGATTAGCTAGTAAAGATAAGGATTAGCTAATACGTATAGCTGAGCCTAACAGGGTACCGTACACGAGGAACAAAGTGGGTTACTCTGCAAATTAGAAGGACTTTATATTAAACTAAACTTCATGGTTGCTGGCTGCTTAATGCCCATGATGATACAGAGGCAAGATCTCAATATCCAGTACTGGGATTTGGACGGTACTCAACATGTGGGCCAGGGTCTTAATTAACTCATGCTGGTTAGCTTGTTTTGTTAGGTAATGAGAGACATACGAACAGCACTTCTACGGTGCCTTCGTCTAGCTCTCAACGGAGGACCAAAATCGATTCTGGATTTCAAATACGGAAGGGAAAAATGAATAAGGGCCACAGGAAATGGGGAAATCGTGCCACCAGACCACAACTCATTCACAGGAGGCGGCCATTTGAGCAGGGACGACGAGATTTGAGGCAGGTTATATGAACAGCGGACATGGCTGCTGGAGGTCACGCTTAGCTCGGTAGAGAAGGAGAACCGGATAGGGAACGGGCTCCGGAGGTCGAGCAGGGGGCGGGGAGGCTCACCTGGGTTGCAGCTCGGACGGGGAGAGCTCCTCGCCGGAGATCGAAGCAACGACGGCCTTCTTGCTGTACGGGAGCACGGGAGAAACGAGAGAGGGGTGCTGCTGTGGACTGGTTCGTGTGAAGAAGAATAAGAACGCAAGGTAGATTTTTATACAGACTAAGTTTCGAGTAGGTGAGAGGGTAGCTGAAGATAATAAACGCTCCATTGCATGCGCGTGCGGTGCTGGTCAGACGGCAATGGAGTCACCGCAGGCGTGCACGGCGAGTCTGCCGAACGGTGCGTCGGCTAGCTGGTGGCGCGGCGCAGGCGATGGGACGCTACGGTCGCGGTTCGCAGCGCACAGACTAAGAGGCTAATAAAGAGCGCGCGCCAAGGGCGGACGGCTTGTTGTTCACAGATTTAAGTTGTTTGACAATAAATTTTTATTATTTTATTTAGTTATATTTACTTATTTACGAACTAATTATTGTATAAATATATTTTATTTATTGATGAAAAACGGGATGTTACAGACCTACCCACTTAAATTGAATCTCGTCCCCGAGATTCGGCTAATCTTCAAAGAGATGAGGAAACTCTGGTCGCAGCGCATCTTCTCTCTCCCAAGTAGCTTCAGCTTCTGAATGTCTACTCCACTGAACACGACACAGAGTGACAGAACTTGTTCGTGTTCCTCGAGTAACGGTATCCAAGATCTTCATTGGCACCTCCTGATAGCGCATGTCATCCTGCAGGTCTAAAGTGTCTTGGACCACTTGTTCTCCAGGTAACCGCAGACATTTCCTTAGTTGAGATACATGGAAGACGTTGTGTACACTTGACATCTCTTCAGGTAGTTGAATCTTATACGCTACTGCTCCAATCCTTCCCAAAACCGGAAACGGTCCAATGTACCGCGGTGGTAACTTCCCGCGCACCTGAAACCTGCGCGTGACGCGGATCGGTGACACCTTAAGATACACGTGATCCCCAATTTCAAAAGTGAGTTCACGTCGTCTCTTGTCTGCATAGCTTTTCTGGCGTGACTGAGCTGCTTTCACATTGGCTTGGATCTCTGCTACCTTGTCTTCCACTGCCACAATGAAGTCCGGACGCTCCACAATACGGTCTCCCACTTCTGACCACATGAGCGGAGTTCTACACTTCCTCCCGTAGAGGGCTTCAAATGGGGACATCTTAATGCTGGTCTGAAAACTGTTGTTGTAGGAGAACTCAGCATATGGTAGACTGTCTTCCCAATCTTTACCGTAAGTGAGCATAGCGGCTCTCAACACATCTTCTAAGATTTGATTGATCCTTTCGGTCTGACCATCCGTTTGAGGGTGGTATGCCGTGCTAAAAAATCCAACTTGGTGCCAAGTGCTTTCTGAAGACTTTTCCAAAACCTTGAGGTAAACTGGGTACCTCGGTCTGAAACTATCCTTGAGGGTACACCATGGAGCTTCACAATACGATCTGTGTATAGCTTGGCCAGTTTGTCTCCACCGTAGGTAGTGCGCACAGGAATGAAGTGTGCGACCTTTGTAAGGCGGTCAACCACTACCCATACAGAATCATTACCATTCTTGGTTCTTGGTAAGCCAGTGATGAAGTCCATTCCTATCTCATCCCATTTCCACACTGGAATTGGTAATGGCTGAAGTAGACCACTCGGCTTCTGATGTTCAGCTTTGATTCTCTTACACACATCACAACAGGCCACAAATCGAGCTACATCGCCTTTCATGCCAACCCACCAATACTTCTCTTTGAGATCCAAGTACATCTTGGTAGCTCCAGGTTGTATAGAATATGCGGAGTTATGAGCTTCATCCATGATGGTGTTTTGGTAGTGACCTTGTGAAGGCACACACAACCGTTTCTTGAACCATAATATTCCATCTCTATCGACTCTAAAATCTGGGGCTTTGTTTTCACCGGTCTGTCCCTTGATCTCCATCAACTTTTCATCCGCGTGTTGCGCTTTCTTGATTTGCTCCTCGAGCATAGGCTGAACACTAAGGTTGTAACTACAAGAGTGGGGTATAACTCTTAGGTTCAACTTCCACATCTCATCACATAACTGCGGTACTTGTGTTACCAAGTGGTGGCAATAGGCTTTCCTGGTGAGGGCATCCGCTACCACATTGGCTTTACCCGGATGATAATGGATTTCCAAATCATAGTCCTTGATTAACTCCAACCATCTTCGTTGCCTCAGATTGAGATCTGACTGGGTAAAAATATACTTGAGACTCTTGTGATCTGTGTAAATCTCGCACTTGTTTCCAATCAGATAGTGTCTCCAAATCTTCAAGGCATGTACTATTGCACCTAACTCCAAGTCATGTATCGGGTAGTTCTGCTCGTGTGGCTTTAGCTGACGAGATGCATATGCTACTACTCGTCCTTCTTGCATTAGCACACATCCGAGTCCCCGTTTTGAAGCATCACAATAGATGACGAAGTTCTTATGAATATCTGGTAGGATCAACACAGGTGCAGTGGTTAGTCTTTGCTTCAACTCACAAAAACTCTGTTCGCAAGCTTCAGTCCAAATGAACTTCTTGTCCTTCTTGAGCAATTCTGTCATTGGTCGAGCAAGCTTAGAGAATCCTTCAATGAATCTGCGGTAGTATCCGGCTAAACCGAGAAAACTACGAATCTGCTTAACTGATGTCGGTTGCTTCCAAGATGACACATCTTCAACCTTCTTTGGATCCACTGCAACTCCTTCAGCTGTCAGAACATGTCCAAGAAAACTGACTTTTCCCAACCAAAAGTCACATTTGCTAAACTTGGCATACAATTGATGACTTCGGAGTCGTTCCAAGACAACACGCAGGTGTTGCGCATGTTCTTCTTCACTGCGTGAATAGACCAGAATGTCATCAATGAAGACAACAACAAACCTGTCTAGTTCTTGCATGAACACTCGGTTCATCAAGGTCATAAAGTAAGCAGGAGCATTGGTTAGTCCAAAGGACATCACTATATACTCAAACTGTCCATAGCGAGTCACAAATGCTGTCTTGGGTATATCCTCAGGTATGATCCTCACTTGATTGTATCCAGACCTCAAGTCAATCTTTGAGAAGAACTTAGCTCCCTTCAACTAGTCAAACAAATCATCTATCCGCAGTAGAGGATACTTGTTTTTGATGGTCATTGCATTAAGAGCTCGATAGTCCGTACAGAGCCTCTTGCTTTTGTCCTTCTTTTCTACAAAGAGGACTGGTGCACCCCATGGTGATGCACTACGTCTAATATATCCCTTTTCTTGCAGCTCATCTAACTGCTTCTTTAACTCTGCTAGTTCTGGGGCAGCCATCCTATAAGGTCTCTTAGCAATCGGGGCAGCTCCGGGAACTAGTTCAGTGGAGAACTCAATTTCTCTTACTGGTGGCATGCCTGGTAATTCTTCTGGGAACACATCAGCATATTCTCTGATTACTGGTATTCCTTGCAGTGTTGTAGCCTTCAAGTGATTTATCATTGGTTCCGATAGGCTAGGTTGGACATGACATGTGATAGTCTTTCCTTCATGGTTGGTCACTGTCAACCTCCTTTCTGCACAAGCTATGGTCCCTTTGCGCTTGACCAACCAATCCATACCAAGGATCACATCAATTCCATTGGAGTCAAGCACTACTAGGTTCACAAAGAATACTACCCCACTAAGATTCAAAGGGATATGGTTAACTCCTAGATGGCAGGGTATATAACCTCTCGGTGATTTGGTTATTAAAGGCCTCTTAAGGGCTGCTGCTGGTATATCATTTGACTCAATGAAGTGTGATGATATGAACGAGTGTGATGCACCAGAATCAAATAGCACTGAAGCCAATACTGACTGAACCAAAAACTCACCGAGTAACACTCCTGGTGTTGCATCTGCCTCCTCGGTGTAGACATGATTCACCGTGGCTTTTCCGAAGGTTGGTGGCGTCCTAGAGGGTGGTCCACGACTTCCTCCCGCTGGTTGCCTCGGTCCATTAACTGAGTTGGAGAATGTTGAGGTTGATGGTTTATTTTTGTAGGGACAATAAGGAGAAATGTGACCAGGTTCATGACAGTTGTAACAAATCCTCTGGTCACCCATTCGACTCACTCCAGATTGTTGGGGTTTGAAGGACCCCTGAGGTTTGGCAAAGTGCATTGGCGGTCTGAATGTGGTGGATGGTGCCCTGTTGGAAACTCCACTCTGGGTCATCTGACCTGAGTAAGCTGGCTGTTGCTGCCTCAGTATAGAGTAAGCAAACTGTTGGGTCCGCTGTCCAGAATAAGCCGGTTGATAAGTCTTCTGAGACTTTGCTTGTTGGGACAGTTTGTGACTCTCAAACTTCCTCTTCTTTTCCTACATCTCATCCTTCTTATTCTTCTTTGTGATGATAGCTCTATTCACCATGGTGTTGAAATTTGGGTAGACAGATGCTCCAACCAATGTCTTAATCTCTGGATTAATGCCACGCAAGAAGGCATCCCGCTTCTTCTCATCAGTGTCCACGGTACTAGGGTCGTAGCGTGACAAGCTTGTGAAACTATGTAGGTATTCCATCATGGCCATACCTCCATGGTGCAGATTCCTGAATTCCTCCTGCTTCATCTTCACCACACTGCTAGGAATGTGATGATCTCTGAACAGCCTTACAAACTCATCCCATATCATGGTCTTGGCATCTGCATTCATATCTCTATAGCTCTGCCACCAAGCTAAAGCAGGTCCTCTCAGTTGTTGCACTGCTAGCAGCACCTTATCCATCTCATTTGCATGTACAACCTTGAGCTTCATCTCGATCTCTCTCAACC
The DNA here is from genome assembly GCA_036927565.1 of Tuctoria greenei. NCBI lineage: Eukaryota > Viridiplantae > Streptophyta > Magnoliopsida > Poales > Poaceae > Tuctoria > Tuctoria greenei. Next base: position 8,256,140 of record JAYESD010000008.1, read on the forward strand.
AATCATCTGCTTCAATGGGATCATCAGATCCAGCAAATTTAAGTGGGTTCATCCTACTGAAGTTTGCGATCTGGTGGTAGCCCTGAGGTGCTGGCTGAGGGTGGTTCATGCCCAGATTGCCTTGAGCACCAAATGTGTTCGTCAGCATCTCAAGAATTCGAGTCTGATGGTCCAAGATAGCAGTCAAGTCATAAACGGGCGCTTGTGGAGGTGGTGGCGGTGGTTGTGGTGCTGCGGGTGTACTGTTTGCCAACTCTTCTGGTTGTGCTCCGACAGGAAGGATTGGGGCATTTGGATCAGGGAGATTTTGGTTCACTTCCTGCCCTATCCTACCTCGGTTCGTGCGGCGAGACATCTGTGACAAGGAGGGTGAGTATTATCCAACAGTTGTGTCGACTGTTGGAGTCGGCAGATCTCCTGACACAACTAAAGTGTTGAAGGAGTTCGTAGTTCGGTGTGGGCGCGCGGAGACTCAAGAAGGTGAATTGCGGTTTAACACTGGAGACACTAGGATTTACGTGGTTCGGGCCGCATGAGCGTAATACCCTACTCCACGGGGGTGTTGATGTTGTATTGTCTTATCACGTATGATCTACCGTCTGTGTCTATCCTCCTGTGTATCGTCGGCCTGTCCTTTTATAGTACAAAGACAGGCCGTTACAAGCTACCTGGCCCGACATGTGGCCCTGGCGGTTACTAGTATTGACACATGATTAATTGTTGTTAATGATCCTGTAACGGGCTTCGACAGTGCCGTTACAGGTGTTAAGATTGTCCGTTTAAGTGTCATTAATATGGCATTAATGACATTTAAACAGGTCTTGAAGTCCTTGGCTCTCCTTTGAAGATCCGGAGCAGTTACAAGGTCTCCCGGAGGTTAGAGGCGGCTTGCTGTGATGTTTAGACACGTGGCAGCTCCGGAGCTTGCTGCGGGAAGCAGGAAGCTCCGGGGCTACTTGACACGTGTCAGGTCTGGAGCTTCTCTCGGTCAGGGGTTAGGTCCGGAGGTGTCGTTTCGGTACTCAGTCTGGTGCTTCCCCCTTGTGGGCGGTAGCTCCGGTTCGGTAGTACACGTGGCGACCTAGGGATTAACCATGTTGGAAAAGTTGGTCCGGTCATGTCTGAAAAGTGGGCCTCCGAGGGTCTTCAACTCGAGTAGTCGTCCTTCCCCTGAGATCTTTGTAATCTCAGGGGGTGTACGGTTTTTAGGGTACCGACAGTGGCCCCCTGAACCTACCTCCGAGGAAGGTCACCGGGGTGAAGTCGTTCCATCGGAGGTGGGTCCACCTTTGCGACTCTTGAACTGGGTCTTCAAAGGTCTCCGGAGGTGCCGTTGGCAGGATTTTACAGTTAAATCCCGACACGTGGCACACCTCAGGCGGCAGATAAGATCTTTGGCGTGCGGATCTCACGCAATTGAAGGTCGCCGGTTTCCGATACGAAAACCGTATCGGTTCCGCGCGCCTTGTCAGGCCGCCGCCTTTGGGTTTCCCGCCTCGTGATGACAACCGTTCGCCTGGGTGAGAACCTCGACTTGAACGTCGGGGTGGTCCCGGGCCCCCTTGTCATCGACTGGGTTGAACTCTTGAGTAGTATTTTCGACTCCCCTGCAGTTTCCATCCAAGCGTTGCGAGGGCTTACTTAAGAAGGAAAGGGTGCACCGTCGGGAGTTCTTTACGCCTCCCATCTGATCTTGCTCTCAAACTCCCGACTCGTACTTTGCTCTTCCTCTCTTGCCTAGCTGTGCTGCGATGGAGTTGGGTCTGCGCGAGAGTCGCCTGAAGATCGACAACGATTTGAAGAAGGTCCGGGCCCTTATGGGGTGGTCCTCGGACTTCTTCAGTCGCTCGGTCCATGCCGGCGGAGAGCTCCCCTTTGAGAAGGAGCGCGCTGGTGAGATGGTGTACTTTTCTTCGTACGCCATGGTGGGACTGATCCCACCATTTTCTTCTTTCTTCTTAATGCTGCTAGACTTCTATGGTCTGCAGCTATACCACCTTGGTCCCCACTCCATTCTCCTTGTGTCCATCTTTGTCCACTTCTACGAGATGTGGGTGGGCATCCCCCCCTGCGTCGAGCTCTTCCGAACCTTCTTCACCGTTCACACCACCGGCCGGAGCAACGAGTACCTTGGCTTCTACTACTTCGTGAAGCGCAAGAAGTGCCCGTTCAAGTACCTCCGGTCGTTCCCTTCCAGGAAGTGGGATGACTGGAAGAAAGATTGGATTGTCGTCAGGGTGGAGGAGCATGAGCGGTTGGAACTGCCAGACAGTCTGCCCGGCATCGACACGTCGATATGGAGTGAAGTCCCGGTGCTGGCGGAAGTTTTCGACCCTGTCCTGACCAGGATCCGTCGATGTGTGGAGGGAGGATTGACTCCCCAGGCGGTGTTCTGCAACTTCCTGACCAACAGAGGAGGGAGAAGCTCGCCTGGGCCCTCAACAGCGTGATGGACGAGGACCGGGTTGAAACCGGGTTGAAGTCCGACATGGTGGGGAAGACCCTGGAGTTCCACCTCAAGAAATTCCAGCACGGCATCGACGTCGACGGAGATTACTTGACTCCGCCGCCGGCCTTTCTCCCTCTGAACGTGGAAGTGGAGTTCAGCAGAGAGCTCCGGCGGAAGATGCCTGCGCTTGACGACCTTGGCGTCGTCGAGAGGAGACCAACCACCCGGGTTGCAATCCCTGGGGTGCCCGAAGATGGCTCAGTCCCTGCTCCACAGCCGAGGGTTGAAGTCATCGGCAAGGGCAAGGAGCTGGCGGAGGAGCCGGAGAGTCGGAAGAGGAAGCTACGGCATGTCGACGGAAGGTCCGTCATGCCCGCTGCTTCTACCTTGGCTCCTTCTCCCCAAGGGGGAAGATCTTCTGGTGTCGTGGCGACTGTTCCCGTGGTGGGGTCCTCCCGGAACGAGACTGTTCCTGCAGTGGGATCCTCCCGAAGCGCTTCCGTCTCCGTGGTAGAGCCCTCCGGTGGTGCTAGCTCCGGGTGTACGACTCCGGCCCCCGGGGCGGTTGGAGTCTCCAGGTCCAGGGGTTCCTCCCGATCGAGGAGAGCCTCGACCCGGGAATCTCCCGTGGTTGCGGCGAGTTCTGGGGGGCCTCCTAGAGCTCCTACGCCGACCCTGGCCAGCCCGGAACGTCCGGGAAAAAGGTTCTGCGCAAGCTGGTGCGGGAGCCTCCCAAGGTAATTTTTGATGTTTACCCTGGTTAACTTTTTAGTTGTAGTGATTGTTTGTTAATTCTCTTTATCCATCCTCTGCAGCGTCCCTAAGAAAGGGAGTGAAGCTCCACCCTCGGCCACGGTTTCTGAGGCCGTGGGAGCTTCCTCTCCTGTCCCGGCTCCGTCCCAGATGGTGGCTGAGGCTGCGACAGCTCCGGCGCCGGCTGTTGTGGTCATGAACCTCGACTCGTCCCCAGAACTTCCTGTGGTAGCGCCGGACCACAGGAGTGAAGACATGCCGGCGGCACTTGTCTTGGAGATTGAAGCTTCGGGTCCTTGTGCTGCAGTAATGGAAGCCACGGCTGCAGAGCCGGAAGAAGTAATAGTCCCGGTCTCGGAGCCGGAACTCGTTGAAGCCCCGGCGATTGAACCGGAGGTGATTGAAGCTCCGGCGTGCGAGCCGGAAGTCGAGGTAGTTCCGACAGTTGAGTCGGTTACCTCCGATGCACCGGTTGCTGAGCCGGTTGTTGTTGGAGCGCCGGTCGCAGAGCCGGCGGTTGAAGAGGCGAGGGAGCTCGGGTCTCCCTCAGAAGAGGTGCCCCGATCGGAGCCAGCAGTAGCTCCTGCTCCGAAGGCGACGACATCGATGGTACCTGTGGAAGAGCCAGAGTGCCTAAACGAAGTCGTCGGCCCCCTGCCTGTGGGGGCGAATGAAGACTTGGCGGCGGGGCCTTCTTCGATGGCGACTGAGGCCATCCTGAAGGAGGGCCCTAGCGCTTTGGAAGCTCAGGGTTCCGCTCTCGTAGAGTGGGACCCAATTTTTGTATGTGAAGACCCGCTGGAACCAGCGGAGGAGACCCCAGCAGGTCCGGAGCCCATCCCGCTGTCGATGTCTATCGACAACGCCTGCTCCAATCTACGTCAGGTCCAACTAACCTTCTTCCACGACAGCAAGGCTCTTGAAGAGGAGCGCCAAACCCTTAGGCGGTGGCGTAATCGGCTCCACTTCGAGACTAAGCTGGCGCAGTCGAGGCATGCGGATGACAAGGAGTGGATCAAGCGGGAGAAGATCCGCCTGGAGTGTTGGGAGAAGCTGCTGGATGAGAGGGAGAACATGACCCATGCCCTCGACGCTCATTCTCGGGAGTTCCATGATCAGGCCAAGGCTGCCAACGACGCGGCCAATGCTCGGTTCGAGCAGCTTGAAGCCATCAACGCAGCTCTCATCAAGCGCCGAGAGGCACTCGAAGGGAGGGAGAGACGGCTCAAAGACGAAGAGCAAAAACTCCTGGAGCTGTAGGATGACATCCTGAGAAGAGAAGAGGAGCTCGCCGAGAAAACAGCTCTGGCGGACAAGGGCCTCAAGGAGCGCACTAAGAAGTTGGAAGAGCGCTGCCTCGAGGAAGAGGAGAAGACCTGGGTGCGAGGGCAGGAACTCTACGAATACGAGTGTGCCCTTGTTGCCCGGGAGAAGAAAGTGGAGGCTAGGGAGAAAGACCTGGTCGACCGTCGGAACAAGATCCACCTCCGGGAGGAGGAGCTCGGAAGACTTGAGAGGCGGGTTGCTGCAAAAATTCAGCAAAACGCCAAAGAAGTTGAGCGCCTCGCCCGTGAGAATTCCGAACTGACGGCGGCCAAGAGATCCTTTGAAGAAGTGAAGAGCCTGAGGACAGTGGACTCCCTGCAGATTTGGGAGTTCCTGGGCAAGGCCAACGATGCGCTGACGCCGATGGGTTTCAGCCCCGTGCGCCCGGATGATCCGGAGCCGGAGCCGGACCTCGCGCTGCAAGCGTTGAGCGCAGCAGGCAGCAAGCTCTCCAAGGTGGGCGACGTCATCGTGGACCAACTGGAGGTCGAGGGGCAATCCCTGGCGAGGAACATCACATAATACGTGTTGACGTGCTACACCAGCCGGAACCCTCAATTTCCTCTGGACCCGGTGCTTGAAGGCCCCGTCGAAGGAGAAGGCGAAGCTACCCGAGCCAGCGTATCGGAGGTCGCCCAGAAGGTCGCCGAGTTCTTCCATAGGGTCTAGGATCATCTCTTTAGCTCCCGCTTGTATTTTCTCTTCTTCCTCAATTTTGTACTCCCTTGTCTCCAGATGTAATCTCCTGTCTCCAGATAAATGAAATCCCCAAATTTTTGCGAATTTCATTTTTTGTCTTCAACATCTTTATCTTCTCTTGGCCCCCTGGTAGATGTACACAATTTGATTGTGAACATGTACCAAAAGGATACTGTGTTTTGTTGAAGACGAATTTGCTTCGAACTTATAGAATTTAGTTCCGAAGTCTTTGATAGTGAAGGTCCCCTGAAGTTGTCGGAGCTTAGAAGCTCCGGTACTGTCCATCACTGGAGGTTAGTAGCTCCGGCAATAGCTTCTATCAACACGTAGAGCGTCGATAGTTAGTACTCCAAGGTGTCGGAGCTTAGTAGCTCCGGCAATGACCTTTAGCAACACTTGGTAAGTTGGCAACAGACTCCATGTACGGGGTCTTCTCACCATCTTTTACTCAGCGCCGATGGTTGACCCCCTTGAGGAGGTCGGAGCTTGGTTAGCTCCGGCTTTTCTCCATAAACGTATATTTTATTTTTCCTGCACACTTAAGCCAAGAAAAACAATAAAATTTGTTCCTTGTCTATAATTTCATCGCGGCTTACGATTCTCAAGTAAATTTTAAGTTGAACGCGATTTTAAATACAACTGGATGCGTTGTCTTTTCTCTTAGATCCAACTGTCCATGGACCCGCCTTACTTTGGCCTGCCGAGGTGTAGGTAGAGTGGCGTACTTAGGGTGCTTGACCAGGCTAAGTCGATAGCGCACTCCGGACCTAGATTGGCTTGGCGGCTTTCATGCGAGTTGGCCATAAACGATATTTAAATCCAAGAGTTCTGACAATTCAACTCGAGTCGTATATAAACCGGTCAAACTAAAATTTCTTAAGAATTGCACGTTTCTGTTATAGACAAGAAAGAGAAAAATAAAAATATCGAGCCTGCACAAAATGAATGCACGTGGAGTCTATTTCACATGAAGATGTCTTTCATTATAGGTCCGGGGTACATGGGAAACAAGTACACTCTTAGGGTACGGGACCAGGCTAAGTGTGCTTGGTTTCTCGTTTGACCCAGGGTAGTTAGCCACGCTTTTAGTCCGGAGACTGTAACAAGTGCTGCTTGAGCTTTACAGACCTTTCGGAAAAGGTCCGGCTGCTCTCCCAGAGGAACTACCCGACTCTGTACAATGACTCTATAACATACATCTCAAGTTACTTAAGACTCACCTCCGTGGAATTAAGTGTAGAACTTACGGAGGTGATCGATGTTCCAAGGATTTGGGAGAGGTGTCCCGTCCTCAGTAGCCAAGCGAACGCTTCCAGGACGGGATACTTTGATCACTCGGAAGGGCCCCTCCCAGCCAGGGGAAAGTTTGTTTAGCCCTTCTCTGGATAGTATTCTCCGTAGCACCAGATCGCCTTCCTCGAGCTGTCGGTTGCGTACATGCCGCTGGTGATAACGCCGTAGAGCCTGGCGATATCTGGCATTCCGAACAGCTGCTTGGCACCTTCCCTCTTCGAGGAGGTCTAGGTCTTCACGCCGGAGCTGGTCCTGCGCGGCTTCGTCGAAGGTCCGGACCCGGAGCGAACCCATGGTGATTTCCGGAGGAAGGATTGCTTCAGCTCCGTACACCAGAAAGAAGGGTGTTTCTCCGGTTGACCGGTTTGGAGAAGTCCTGTTGGCCCATAGAGTGGGCGGAAGCTCTTCGATCCAATTGGCTTCGTGCTTTTTCAAACGCTCATAGGTGCGCATTTTGAGTCCTTCAAGGATTTCTGCATTTGCTCTCTCAGCTTGGCCATTGCTGGCGGGATGAGCTACGGAAGCGTAGCAAACCTGTATGCTGAGGTCTTCACAATACCCTTGGAATGCGGATCTTGTGAATTGAGTCCCATTATCAGTGATGATCTTGTTTGGGACTCCGAATCTGCTTACAATGGATTGTAGAAAGTTGATAGCAGATTGCTTGTTGATCGTCACAACTGGAGTTGCTTCCGGCCACTTGGTGAACTTGTCGATGGCGACGTACAGGAACTTGTAACCTCCGACGGCTCTTGGGAAGGGTCCCAAGATGTCCATCCCCCACACAGCGAAGGGCCATGTAGGAGGTATCATTTGTAAGGGCTGAGCGGGTGTATGAATTTGCTTTGCATGAAATTGGCATGCTTCGCATTTCTTTACCAGCTCAGTGGCATCCTGGAGCGCTTTAGGCCAGTAGAAGCCATGCCGGAAGGCTTTTCCGACCAGCGTGCGGGAAGATGCGTGGTTCCCACACTCGCCTCCATGGATTTCTGCGAGAAGCTCGCAGCCTTCTTCCCTTGTGATGCACCGCATTAGGATGTCGTTGGCACCGCGCGGGTAGAGATCCCCTTCTACCAGTGTGTATCTTTTATCCAATCTGACTACCCGGTCAGCGGATACATCATCGTCAGGAAGGATGTTGTCTTTCAAGTAGTTCCGGATCTCCGAGATCCATGCATCGGAACTGACTTGAGCATTTGAGTCTTGCGTGCTGGGTTGCTCGGAGCTTCCGGCAGCACCTACGACCCTTGATGGCTGCCATGGTAACAGGGCCATCGGGACCGTCAGCTTCGGGATGCTGATCTCGCCCCCTTCGTTCAGTTCGGCAGGCTGAACTGTGGGTTTTGACAACCTCCGGACAAAGATTCCGTCAGGAGCTGGAGCTCCGGTTGATGCTTTGGTCGAGAGTTCGTCAGCTTTAGCGTTGTGGGCACGCTGAACATGGTTGAGGTCTAGGACTTCAAAGTCCTTCTGAAGCCTCTGGACTTCAAGGAGGTAAGCAGCTAGCTGGAGATTATTGCAGGAGCATTCACCCTTCACCTGCTTGATGATGAGCTGTGAATCTCCTTTGACCAGCAGTTGCTTGACACCGTATGACAGTGCCACCTTTAGCCCGCAGATGAGTGCTTCATACTCCGCCATGTTGTTGGTTGCCTTGAAGTCAAGGTGTACCATGTATTTTACCTTCTCCCCAGTCGGTGCAAGGAGAAGGATTCCAGCACCGGCCCCCTGCTTCTGCATGGAGCCATCGAAGTAAAGAGTCCAATGAGGCTCGGTGAAGGTTGGAACTTGATGTTCCGTCTTCTGCTTGCTGGGGCCCCCAGGGTTTGATGGAGAGGGAGTCCATTCCGCCACGAAATCTGCCAACGCTTGACTCTTGATTGCTTGTCTTGAAATAAATTCGAGATCGAATTCAGCCAATTCCGCTGCCCACTTTGCAATATTCCCAGTTGAATTGGGATCATGCAGGATCGCTCGAAGTGGATAAGAGGTCACCACCGAGACTTTGTGAGCTTGGAAGTAGTGTCGGAGCTTCCTAGAGGCAATAAGAACTGCATAAAGCAGCTTATGCACCTCTAGGTATCGAGTCTTGGCATCATGTAATACTTCATTAATGAAGTATACCGGACGTTGAATGGTCCGGACCCTCCCGGAGGGGTCCGGAGCTTCCTCTCTATTGATCCGGATCCTGTCGGAGGAGTCCAGATTCTCTTCAGGGACCTCCGGGTTCTGGCTGGAGGAACCTGGAGCTTCTTCAGAAATGACTTGGACCCTCTCGGAGGGGTCTGAGTCTTCTGAAGTGACTTCTTGTGGATTTGAGTCTGGGAGCTGGGACCCAGACTCACTTTCAGGGACCTCCGGACCCTCCCGAAGGGGTCTGGATTCCTGAGTATGGGATAGTTCTGGTCTCTCCGCAACCAGAACCATACTGACAACCTCGTCAGTAGCTGAAATGTAAAGTAGCAAAGGCTCACCAGGGTTTGGAGCTACCAAAATTGGTAGGGTGGTGAGGAACTGTTTCAGCTCCTGGAATGCCTTCTCTGCTTCTTCGGGCCATTGGAATGGTCCAGACTTCCTCAACAACTTGAAGAAGGGAAGCGCCCGTTCTGCCAGTCTTGATATGAACCGATTGAGGGCAGCTAGACACCCAGTTAACTTTTGGACGTCTTTAATGCGGGTTGGTGGCCGCATCTCTTCAATGGCTTTTATCTTCGCCGGATTAGCTTCTATGCCCCGGTGACTTACCAGGAACCCCAGAAGTTTTCCGGAGCTAACCTTGAAGACACACTTGTCTGGGTTTAGCTTCGTGCGGGTGGCCCGCAGCTTGTCGAAGACAGCCTGCAAGGTGTCCAAGAGGGACTCCTTGTTCTTGACCTTGACCATGATGTCATCGACGTACACTTCCACTATATCTCTGATGAGTTCTTCAAAAGTTTTGTACATAGCTCGTACAAAAGTTGAAGCTGCATTCTTGAGACCAAATGGCATGGCTGTGTAACAATACAATCCATCTACTGTGATGAAGGAAGTATGCTCTTCATCCTCCCTAGACATCCTGATTTGATGATATCCAGAATATGCGTCTAGGAAACACAGTAACTCGCACCCAGAGGTGGAATCCACTATCTGATCTATTCTAGGTAGTGGAAATGGATCTTTTGGACATGCCTTATTCAGTGTGGTGTAGTCGATGCACATCCGAAGCTTCCCGCCGGCCTTGGGCACAACGACTGGGTTCGCCAGCCATTTTGGATGGAAGACTTCTCGGATGAATCCGGCTTCGAGCAACTTCTTCACTTCTTGTCGGATGAAGTTCTGCCGCTCTACGGATTGCTTCCGAGGCTTCTGATGCACAGGCCGAGCATCGGGGTAAATCTTCAGATTGTGCTCAATCACTTCCCTGGGGATCCCAGGCATTTGTGACGGTTGCCAGGCAAACACGTCAACATTAGCCCGAAGGAAAGTGATGAGCGCGAGTTCCTATTTGTCGTTCAACCCTCCCGATATACGGGTGGTTTGAGCGGCATCGGAACCAATTTGGACGACCTTGACGGGAATGTCGGTGTCCCTGCTTGGCTGCACACGTGGTGCAGAGGTTGAGCCCCGTTGACGAATGCTCGGGGGTTTTGGAGCTTGCTCCTGTCTGGAGTCCTCCTCTTGCGCCGTGGTTAATGCATGGAGCTCCTCCAGAGCAGTTACCCCGGCGGTGCGATCTCCGCGGATCCGGAGAACGCCTACTGGTGTTGGCATCTTCAACACCAAGTATCCATAATGAGCAGCTGCCATAAATTTGTATAAGGCGGGTCTACCCAAGATGGTGTTGAATGGTAAGTTGATGTGAGCGACGTCGAAGACCATCTTCTCGGTGCGATACTTCTCCCGTGTCCCGAAGGTAACGGGGAGAGTTATAGCTCCGAGTGGAGTAATGGCCCCCGGACCTACTCCAGAGAAAGGTCGAGAGGGCTGGAGATCCGAAGGTCGGAGCTGAAGCTTGGTAAAAGCTTCAAAGCTTATGAGGTTCAGCCCCGAACCTCCGTCCACCATAACATGATGAAGCTGGATGTTGTTGATGGTGGGAGATACCATCAAAGGTAACTGTCCAGCTCCAACCATGCTTCGTGGATAGTCCGAAGCATCAAAAGTGATGGATGTGTCCATCCACTTTCGATGTGGCTCTGGTCTAGCTGTAGGAGCTACAGCGGCCATATCCCGCCGCATAGTCTTAATGACGCGACGGGAGGTGATGTCCCATGACCCACCAAAAATGGTGTTCATGGTTTTCCGACGCTCGTTGTCAGAGACGTCAGAGTCGTTGTCGACGGAGGTGTAGACGGCCTTCAGGACCTTTTTGGGATCCTGAAACCCTAACTCCTCTTCAGCCGGAGCTTCGTCGACCTTCTGTTTTCCTTCCCTCTGTCGGAAAGGAGATCCTTCCCGGCGCTTGCTGTAGCGCTCGGCAAGGTTTTGGACCTCTCGGCAGTCTTCCAAACCGTGGCTGCCCGTTTTGTGAATGGGACACCACACTTTGGGTTTGCCTCCGTCTTCGGAAGACGGTCGAGGTCGCTTCTCGGGGCGTGGCCCCCGACCACCAGGAGTTGCAGCAGCTGCAACGTTGGATGTACCGGCCGACGGCTTCTTCTTGCCGTGGGTCTTCTTTTTCTTCTTGCCACCCTCGAAGGTAGCAACTTCTTCTTTAGAGGATTTCTTGTGATCCTCCGAGGCTGGTTTGGAGTGCATTTCACGGCCCTCCGCAGCTCTGGCACATTTGTCTGCCAGGCTGAAGAGTTCCGTGACGCTGGTGATCTCTTTGATCGCCAACTTCTCCAACATCTTCTTGTCCCGTACGCCCTGTCTGAATGCCACAATGACAGAAGCGCTTGAGATAGAAGGGATTGTGTTGCGTACCTGAGAGAACCTCTGGATGAAGGACCGCAAAGATTCTCCCCCTTTTTGCACGACCGCAAAAAGATCCAGCTCAGTGCCTGGTCGGGTGTATGAACTCCCGAAGTTGGCAGTGAACTGACGGCACAACTATTCCCAACTGTTGATAGAGTTGGGTGGAAGGCTCATAAACCAGGACCTGGCGGTCCCGGTTAAGGTCACTGGAAAGTAGTTGGCCATTACAGCCTCGTTTCCTCCAGCTGCCAAGATTGCAGTGGAGTATATCTGAAGCAATTCAGCGGGATTGACAGTCCCGTCGAATTTTTCTGGCAGGTGTGGCCGGAACTTCTGTGGCCATCTAACCATGCGCAGGTGCATGGCTAGGGCTGAACAGCCTCCTCCTACTCCTTCCAGAGTAGAAAGGTCTTGAGCTTCCCGTCTTTCACGAGCACGCTCGATGTGGACACGGCCATCCTGTTGGCGGTATCGGCGATCCAACTCCACCCGGAGGTCATGAGTTGAAAGCCTAGATACCGTATGGGTACGTCGTGCCCCGGAGGGCAAAGATGTCACCTGCTGTGACGCAGAACGTCTCCTATTGTTGGAGACGTGCGGACCAAGTCTCCCAGACAAAGTCCGCCGCTGCGACGGGGCTCGTCCGGAAGGAGGAGGTCCCTGGTTGTTGAGGCGTTCAGCCGCTGCTGCGACCAAATGCTCCACATCGGCCCTCCACTGCTCCATTGCATCTCGAGATGCGTCTGGAGGTGGTGGTCGTTGGAGAAGAGCACGCGCTGCATGGAGCGCATGTTCCGGGTTGTCATGACTTGCTGACGCAGTCAGTGACGCCGGAGCACCATCACGTTGTCCAGCACGATTCACCGGAGAAGACGGTGGTGGTGGGAGAGTGGCTCCTGCTGGTGCTGAGGCTCCTGCTGGTGGCTGCCTGTTGGAGGGATTGCCCTCAACAGCTTGAGCAGCAGGTTGGCCATTGGATGATCCATCCGCGGAGTTCACCATTCTCGAAAATCTGAGGCGCCCCCCTACCTGGCGCGCCAATTGTCGACTGTTGGAGTCGGCAGATCTCCTGACACAGCTAAAGTGTTGAAGGAGTTCGTAGTTCGGTGTGGGCGCGCGGAGACTCAAGAAGGTGAATTGCGGTTTAACACTGGAGACACTAGGATTTACGTGGTTCGGGCCGCCTGAGCGTAATACCCTACTCCACGGGGGTGTTGATGTTGTATTGGCTTATCACGTATGATCTACCGTCTGTGTCTGTCCTCCTGTGTATCGTCGGTCTGTCCTTTTATAGTACAAAGACAGGCCGTTACAAGCTACCTGGCCCAACATGTGGCCCTGGCGGTTACTAGTATTGATACACGATTAATTGTTGTTAATGATCCTGTAACGGGCTTCGACAGTGCCGTTACAGGTATTAAGATCGTCCGTTTAAGTTTCATTAATATGGCATTAATGACATTTAAACAGGTCTTGAAGTCTTTAGCTCTCCTTTGAAGATCCGGAGCAGTTACAAGGTCTCCCGGAGGTTAGAGGCGGCTTGCTCTGATGTTTAGACACGTGGCAGCTCCGGAGCTTGCTGCGGGAAGCAGGAAGCTCCGGGGCTACTTGACACGTGTCAGGTCCGGAGCTTCTCTCGGTCAGGGGTTAGGTCCGGAGGTGTCGTTTCGGTACTCAGTCCGGTGCTTCCCCCTTGTGGGCGGTAGCTCCGGTTCGATAGTACACGTGGCGACCTAGGGATTAACCATGTTGGAAAAGCTGGTCCGGTCATGTCTGACAAGTGGGCCTCCGAGGGTCTTCAACTCGAGTAGTCGTCCTTCCCCTGAGATCTTTGTAATCTCAGGGGGTGTACGGTTTTTTGGGTACTGACAAGTTGATTTTAATAACATTGCTTCACTTAAGGATAATATCCATTATTTATCAATGTGCTTCTATATATACACATATCAATATATATATATATATATATATTATATATCATGTAAAGAACACAAACATCAAGCATTGCAAGCAACACACCAAGCATTCATTCTTTAAGGAAACAGGTACATGATACAATAGAACATGTCGTCCCTTGGTCTGTCCCCTTAAGGATCAGTCGGGACCTCTGCCTGACTACTGGGTCCGGCGGTGTGATCTTCAGGATCTTCCTCTTCACCTCCACGAGGCGACGTCGGAGGGGTGAGTGGCACAGGCTCACGAATCCTCCTACGAGGGCTAGACAGGTGTTACATTGGAACTCCTTCTAGGATAAGCGGTTCAGCAGTTGTGATGGCTTGGTGGTCCTTGCGCTTGGCTCGCTCCACGAGGTAGACACCCCTAAGTAGTTGGCTGTGGCGGTCTTCCTGCTCCCTGAGATTCTCCTCGACCAGGGCAACACGGCTTTCGGCGCTAGCAGTACGGGCCTCAGCCTTTGCTAGTGCCAGTTTAGCTTTCCGCCAACGAGTTTCCAATGCCTCCGCGTGCTTGATGAGGGTCTTCACACGCTGGTTCTGCAGGTCGCACAAGTCGTCCAAGCTCAACAGGTAGCTGGACATAGCAACAATGGTGGGATCATCTTCAGTAGACCCAAGGCCTTCAAGGTTGCGGATCCTTGCTGTCCAGGCAGGACGAGTACGATCCAGTGGTGGGCAATACTTCATGGGTGTGGAACCCAGATGCCAGTCAAACATGTGGCACAGGTACTTCAGAGCTTTGTGGGCAACAAGCTGACAAGTGTATTTGAGGCGGCATCCTGTAGCGGTGACGTTCCATGGCTTCATCTCCAGGAATTTGTCACTGGCACCAATGTGCACCGTGACCTCACAACTTTCAGTTCCATGCTCCATAAACTCATGACCCACATACTCCGGGCGATCCATAATACCAAGTCGGAAGGTTGCACCATAGAGCACCTTGGGGAAGCCATCTTCATTGATGCAGAAGGTAGTGATGCGATCGTCGGCCATCTGGCTCAGAACATGGCACAAGGATTAGTTAAGAGCAAAAACTATCACCAAGGCTCTAAAGTCCAATGGTTCCTATAGTAAAGCCAGTATACAGTCTCCTACGGTCACTTACGTACTAGGGTCCGCATCCGACAGCCAAGTATGGCTCTGATACCACTTGAAGCGTCCCGACCCGATGATCGGAACTAAACATGTAATATAATACCAGAAACTATGTTCGGTACAATATATTACAATCCAAGTGGAACCAAATCATACAGAGCTTTATTATAGCGGAATAGTCTTATGGATAATAACGATAACCATTAACAGGAACGCGATAATAGTCAACATCACGGGGGCTACTAGCTCTTCTTCGCACATGGTTCCACCTTCGGCACTTGAGTGTGGACACGACCGTACTCGAAGTCCTCTGGCAGGAAGTCAGGATCCTCTGAAGATATTGGCAATGTTTGGGTACGAAGGTACTCAGCAAGATATTAATGTGATGCACAAATAATAATGCAACCCAATGCAACCAAACGTCTCACCCAGAGACATCAATCATCTCAAACTTACAATAGGTAGCTCACTGGTTGTCAGGACCACACCATTACCCGTCCCTTACCGAGGACACGACCAATTCGAACGGATTTTACACTCTGCAGAGGTTGTACACAACACACACGCACAGAACTATCCAAAGATAGTTCGTCATAACCGACACCTAGTCGGAGCATCACCCTATACAGTCGCCCTCAAACCCCGGGTCTTGACTCATATCAGTCCACACCCAAGAACCATCCAACGTAGACGACTGTCAAGGCTAGCCACTAGGATTAGGCTACACCCTGCCTATACAGAATCATGTGAGTATACTGAAAAAGTTAAGTGAGATGTCAAAACAACTCGGTCCTTAAGGTTCACCAGGGCAGCCACCATACACTAAGCTAGAACTGTAAGTCTACCACCACGGTAGCCTTATCGAACACCAACCCGTCTGCCCTAGTCTCAATATCCAGTCTGCCCTCACCCAATGTACCATCAACACCATCCTCAATCTCATGGCGTCATATCAATATGCAATCATAAAACCAAACATGGCTTCTCTCGGTCACTCGAGTCACTATACTCGCAAATGCAATAGTGTAGTATATTGGCAACAACGGATAATCCTCACATAGGTGCAACATGAAAAAGAAGGAGGCAATGCAACTTGCCTTTACTACCGTCTTCTGCGGCGTAGTTCTCCGGGTCTTGCGGCGGCTCCGGGTTCTCCTCCGGCACTTGCTCTGAATCGGCACGCGCGCAAACAAATATACAAGCCACACAAACATATATTCAATACATCATATAAAAAGTAGTTGTATTTAATAGATTATGATTGTATATGATTTTTAAAATAAGAATCGTGTTAAGTAGAGTTCATATGACCAGGTTACTGATTTTACCATTTGGAGGTTGAGTTAATTACAAAAATTAATATTTACTTAAAGGATTAAGCTGTTGGCTTGTTCTCTAGCTGAGCCGTGCTTAGACTTCACGGCTGCACACCCTGCGGCACTAGCTGGCACTGAGTTAATGAAGATTTAGCTACATCATGGTTCAGTAAAGATAGTGATTAGCTAGTAAAGATAAGGATTAGCTAATACGTATAGCTGAGCCTAACAGGGTACCGTACACGAGGAACAAAGTGGGTTACTCTGCAAATTAGAAGGACTTTATATTAAACTAAACTTCATGGTAGCTGGCTGCTTAATGCCCATGATGATACAGAGGCAAGATCTCAATATCCAGTACTGGGATTTGGATGGTACTCAACATGTGGGCCAGGGTCTTAATTAACTCATGCTGGTTAGCTTGCTTTGTTAGGTAATGAGAGACATACGAACAGCACCTCTACGGTGCGTCGGTGCCTTCGTCTAGCTCTCGACGGAGGACCAAAATCGATTCTGGATTTCAAATACGGAAGGGAAAAATGAATAAAGGTCACAGGAAATGGGGAAATCGTGCCACCAGACCATAACTCATTCACAGGAGGCGGCCATTTGAGCAGGGACGACGGGATTTGAGGCAGGTTATACGAACAGCGGCCATGGCTGCTGGAGGTCACACTTAGCTCGGTAGAGAAGGAGAACCGAATAGGGAACGGGCTCCGGAGGTCGAGCAGGGGGCGGGGAGGCTCACCTGGGTCGCAGCTCGGACGGGGAGAGCTCCTCGCCGGAGATCGAAGCAACGACGGCCTCCTTGCTGTACGGGAGCACGGGAGAAACGAGAGAGGGGTGCTGCTGTGGACTGGTTCGTGTGAAGAAGGCTAAGAACGCAAGGTAGATTTTTATACATACTAAGTTTCGAGTAGGTGAGAGGGTAGCTGAAGATAATAAACGCTCCTTTGCGTGCGCGTGCGGTGCTTGTTAGACGGCAATGGAGTCACCACCGGCATGCACGACGAGTTTGTCGGACGGTGCGTCGGCTAGCTGGTGGCGCGGCGCAGGCGATGGGACGCTACGGTCGCGGTTCGCAGCGCACAGACTAAGAGGCTAAAAAGAGCGCGCGCCAAGGGCGGACGGCTTGCTGGTCACAGATTTAAGTTGTTTGACAATAAATTTTTATTATTTTATTTACTTATATTTACTTATTTACGAACTAATTATTGTATAAATATATTTTATTTATTTATGAAAAACGGGATGTTACAACCCTCAAGACGGCACATGAGGGCAACCGTGTCATTAGTTGGCGAAGATCAAGATTATCGAATGAGAGCTTGGGAGGTTCACCATCATGGATGGTGAGTCCCCCCAAGACATGTACGACCGCCTCAAGACCCTCATCAACAAGAGTCGGTCTTATAGAAACACCGGTTGGACCGACTATGAGGTGGTAAAGAGGATGATTCGAGCATTCATGTCTCGAAACATCACTCTTTGCTCACTAATTCGTGAGAGTCCAGAATTTCACAAGATGACTCCCGAAGAAGTGCTAGGGAGGATTATCAACCATGAGATGATAGAGCAAGGAGCTATATTCTACAATGATCTACAAAAGCTCTCCTTCTCCAAGAAAAGGTATGTTACATTCAAGGTAACATCCTCAAGATCACAAGAAAAGGAAAAGAGTGATGAAGAGAGCCCTAACACCGATTAGGAAGAGGCACTCTTCATCAACAACTTCAAGAGGATGTTTAGAAGGAGAGAGAGATACCATCATGAAAGCAAGAGCAAAGACAAGATCAAAGAGGGCATGTTACAATTGTGGGGAATATGACCACTTCATTGTGGATTGCCCACATGAGGAAAACAAGAAGAAGAAGGAAGACAAGTCCAAAGAGAAGAAGTACTTCAAGAAGAAGAAGCAATCAGGGCATACCCACCTTAGAAAGGAGTGGGATTCAAATGAGGAATCCTCTTTCGTTGAAGAGGAAAAGATAGCAACCATTGCTATGAAGAAGACAACCGCGGAGAACAAGCTCTTCTCCAACTTGGAGAAATCAATGCCAACTTGCCTTATGGTCAAGGAGGGAAGAGAGAAGGTTGAATCTAAATCCTCCTCTTCAATTTCTTCGCATAATGATTTTAATAGTAGTAGTGAAAATGAACATATGTTGAATGATATGAGTAAAAGTACCTTGAAATGATTGAAGTTGTTGACGGATGAGATATTTAAGAAGGAAAAGCTCATCAACCGTCAAGAGGACATGCTCATCTAACAAAAGAAGATATGTCAAGAGGTTAAGGAGCTCTTGGAGCTTGAAAGAGAAAGAAGCAAAGCACTTGAGCGTGAACTCGCTTTGAGCAAGGAAACTTACTCAAACCTTGACAACACTACAATTGTGCTCAAGGATGAACTTGTTAGTTTGACACAAGCTAACAAGATCCTTGAAACACAAGTGAAGTCTCTTAAGGTCAATGCTCTTCTTCCTTTACAAGCTCACCTTCCACAAATGTTAAATCCGAAGCGCCTCAACCTTACAAATGCTCAAACTTGATTATAAAACTTAAAGATGAGGTTAAATTGGAACAAATCAACCAAACACTAAAGGGTGACATCTTTAACAAGGAGAAGATGACATATGCACGTACACATGCATTTATCGCTTTAGGGTGCATGGTACTGAGCCTGACTCCCTCAACGGTGCATTGAAGCCCTGATCTGAGAGTTGCAAGCCCGAGCTTGACAAGATTCTTGCAACCTATTTGCTCGTGTGAGCATGCAAAGCATTCAGTGCTTCACGGCCCAGGTGGAAAAATGAATGCCAGCGTCACACAAGTGAGCGGCCTAATTTGCTGAGGTTTATTTTAGTCTGTAGCTATCACGACCAGTTCCTGACTCGCTATTTTGTTCCTAGTTGATTAGATTTCCCGTTTTCGACTCACCACTATGTTCCTAACAACATTTCTATATGGTTTGATCTCAATTGTGATTGTTCTCTGCTTTGATTGTAATGTAAATTTTAGCAAAACTGTAATCTGAGAACCAATATGGTGCTTGGGTGCATCTGCACGGTGGTTGTTTTCCTGGTTTCACAAATCACAACTTGTACCCCTCTTAAGTTGGATCCTTTTCTGGGATAGTGCTGAGCCGTTCAAACGTATCAGGGTCATTAACTACTGCCAAAATTCCCGAAAAGAAAACAGAAATGCTAAATATCAGGTGTCTGAACTTTCTTTCAGGCGACCATTAGATTGACTTCAAGATTCGTGCAACCCCTTCTTATATTCTCTCCCTTCCCTCAACACGAATCCCGTCATCCCGATAGACCGAGACGGCGCAGCCCCGGCGGAAGTGCGGCTCCAGTGGCAGAGAGAGGCGCGCGGGCGGCAGCGCGCAGGTGGCAGCACGGCTGAGGCGGCGCGGCTGCAGCGGCGCGCGGGAAGCGCGGCGGCAGCGCGTGAGAGGCACGGCGGCAGCGCGCGGGAGGCGCGGTTCGACGGCGGCAACGTTGCTTCGCGGCTCGATGACGGCTGATCTCGTAGCGCGACGGCGGCAGCGAGGCGAGGGAGGCGCGATAGCGACACGGCTGCCGGTGCCACGTGCCAGGGAAGAAGGAAGAAGGATTAGTGGTAATTTGTTGTTAATTGTTAATCCGTATTTTTAATTCATAATTTGTAAGGTTATATTAATTGTAAAATAATTAAACAACAAATTTTGTTATTGATTAACCTATAGAATTAAGGGTTATAGTTAATTACAAAATTAGTAATTAATGACAAACCTGACAAATAGACACTCCCAAAATAAAAACCTCCGACGTCGACTCGGATTCCCACGCCACGCCGCAAATCCCCTGATCGGTGTCAAGCTCTTCGACTCCGATTCTAAAACGGCGGGGGAGTGTCACAACCTCCCCCGTAATAAAAGCGCAGGGTCTCCAGTTAATTATCTCACACGATATCCACCAGCAGTTTGGCGTACAGCAACCCGATTGTAGCTCAGCTCTCGCCGATTTTCGCGACCGCGTCGCCATGGCAAGCGGCGAGGCCGAGGCGTGCACCATCGGTTCAGAAGTCGACGGCGTCCTCGACACGGTCGCGACCATCAACGGCAAACTGGCCGGCGAGAACGGCGGCGAGGCGGTGCTCGAGTTGCTCCGGCAGCTGCAGGCCGTGCCGATGACCTTCCAGGTGCTGGAGGCGACCAAGGTCGGGCGGGCCGTCAATGCACTGAGGAAGAACGCGTCGTCCGAGCCGGCGCGCGAGCTCGCCGCCGCGCTCTACAGGCGCTGGAAGGCTCTCGCCGAGGAACACTTCAAGAGCACCCGGAGGCAGTCGCCGGCGTCAGCGATGACCGACGTGTCCGGGCAGCAGAAACTCGCGCGGACGACGGCGAACCCTGAGGCCCCAAAGGCCGCTACTAAGAGCGCGAGATGTTCGTTGCGGACCAAAGCGAAGCCGAGCGACATGGCAACCGTCACGAAGCGGAGGAGCGAACAGCTGAGCGACCCGACGCCTAGTAAGGCTAAGGCAGAGCAGCAACCTGTCGACGCGATCCGGCAGCGCGTGGTCCAGCGCGCGGCGGCGGTTCCAAAGCCCGCGCCCGCGTCCAAGCCGAGCGGCTCGGACAAAGAAGCCTGGCCGCCGGCCACGGCGGCGAACCCTAAGACTCCAAAGATCGTTATTAAGCGTGCCATGCCCTTGGCCAAGGCGGAGCTGCCGGCCGCTCCACCGACAAAGACGAGCGCGTGCAAGCGCAAGGAGGCCCCGACGACGAGCATCGACGAAGAGAGGCTTGCAATGGTGAAGCGAAGGCTTGAGGAGCGGTACAAGGAGGCAGCGGACGCCAAGCAAAAGAGAAGGATCCGGTTCATCAACGTGCCCGGAAAGCCGACGCAACGCCGCCAAGCCCCCTCGTCGTTCGGCGGTGCATCGCGGCCGTTGGTATCGTTCTAGCTAAGATGTTTTAGAAGTATTGTACTAGAGGTCCTAGACTTTGGGCATATTGGCTGCCGGAACATGAATGAACGCCAAGATTTTGTTGTTGGCTTTGTATTGATTTCAGATTGTCCGAGATTGGTCTTCTTTTGTTGTGTAATGCCTGAAAGATTGCTGTCACTCGGAATTTGGAAAACTTTTTGATGAACCGCAATATGTTGAAAATTTAACGGTTTTTGATAACTCCGCCTCAGCGGAAGTTGTTTGAGTTCAAATAAAGCCTGATTCAGTCATTCAGCACCTTTGGGATATGGATCCTCTTAGAGCTGTTTAGCCTATCCGCAGAAGTATCCTTTAAAACATCCTCTATAGACCTATATTCTTCTATTTTTCCAGTATTTTCCTCTAAATCCTCTACATTTATACATATCCAGTAGGATTTACAGTATGCCTATGGTCTTACTGCATGGGTGCAGTAGTCTCAATCATTCGTTTTACATATGACGGTGCTCAAAATAAAATAGCTTTTTGTTTTGTGACATAGACAAATTATTGTATGAAAAATCATCAGCTAATTTAAATTCATTAGTACGTATTGTGTTCGTCCGCTAATCAAAGAACAACGTCGGATGCAAAATAAACGGTAGATTGAGGCTTACTTCACACGTGCAGTAAACGGCCGCAGGACCCGGATCCCAGTCTTTGGCCAACGACGCGCACACGTCAAGTCATTTAGTGTTATGCTATTTACTTACGACGTCAAATGACATGACACTGTATAAAGTGTTCAGTTTTGAGTATACTAAAGGATTCAAATTACACCTTAGAAGAACCATAAAATATTACACATTCCGTTCGTACCTGCCTTCCTGCCAACATCATCACGGTTTCCATGACGTGCCAATGTATGCAGTACGCGCAGTAACTTGCTGAGTGTGGTACGTTTTGTAGAAAGCATGAGACACGCTGCAAAGCCAGTAAAATACTTCCTTTATCTCAAAATATTTGTCACTTTCTAATTTAAAAATGAACTAGAGAGTGTCAAATATTTTGGGATAGAGTGATACAAAATATAGGCATGCACGTACGCATCATTGTGCTTTCTTGGCTAGCGCGGAAGCCCGTGCGTTCTGTACATGATGATGTTAGTTGATCCCGGTCCCACCCCGTTGGGCAACAACCAACGGGAAGACTCAGTCTCCCGTAAGAATCGGGCGTGGGGCAACAACCCACGCCCGACTCCAATCCTCAGCCGCGCGGTACCCTCGGGGGCGCAACGGACTCGGTTCCGTTGGCGCCCCCCCCCCCCCCCCCACCGTACGCGCTATAAGAACAGGGGGCCCTCAGGGGCATAAGGTATCGATGCAAAATTGCTCCCGAGGCCCCCGCCAAACCAATATATTATTTCTGCCGCCGCCACCTTCATGCACCACCTTCAACGACCGAGAACACCGTCCTAATTCCTATAGAAGAACGAGGTAACCTTCTCGACAACTTCTTGGACGCTGGCCCTAGCGGCATCCTCCTCTTCGACAATGGGTTCTTTGAAGACCGGATCTAGAGAAAGTTGGGGGTCTCGTCTCTTGTAACATGCCATAACATATTCGGCGACATTCTTGGCCAGATATTCCCCTTTCGTCTCCAGTTGGTCAATGATGAAGTCACCAATCGCGTCGAGTTTGCTGCCAGTAGAGCTAAGCACCACCAGTGTCTGGTACAGCTCCGGTTCTGGGTTCTCTGGACGCATCGGACTGGAGCCAAGTGGTACCAAAGCTTTGCCAGCATGCCCCAAGAAGTCCCAGACCCGCTGAGACTCAGTTGTCCTCGAACTCCGCATCTCCTCCAGTGACCTTCTGGCCGCCAAAAGCTCTGAACCATCTCGGGCGAGATGCTCGACCTCTTTGGCATGCTGTTGAATGCTTTTAGCCACTTGCCTTTCGCAGTTAGTGAGCTCCGTCTCCCGAAGGTGGATGCGGTTCCGCCGTCCGACCAGGTCCTTGTCCCTGCCTCTCACCTTCTCCTCTATGGTGGCAACATCAGCCTCTCTTTTGGAGAACTCTTGCCCCAGCTTCCAATGTTTCTCCTCCTCTTGCTTGCACCACAGATCAAGTTTTTTGGTGCGGTCTGCCAAGTTTTGCTCCCCCAGAGACAGTCTCTGGGCAAACTCCTCCTCTCTTTTCAAAATATCCTCCCGCATATCCATGAGCTTCTCTTCCCTCTCATCGAGGTCCTCTCGGCGCTTTAGGATAATTTCATTCAACGTGGTGAGGTTGTCGTGATGATCGTCAGCAGCCTCACTGCTTTTCTTTGCGTGCCCGAGAATCTCTCGACTCTTTGCATCGAGATCCCTAATGGAGGCCTCCTTCTCCTCCAGCAACTGACCCCAATATTCCACCCGAGCTTTCTCCTTCTCAACCCACTCCCGTTGGTCGACAAGCCTTGTTTGCGCCAACTTGGTTTTCAAATGCAGTTTGTTGCGCCAACGCTTTAAGGTGTGGTGCTCTTATTAGAGGACCTTGCTGTCATGGTCGAAGGCGAGTTGGACTTGACGGAGACTGGAGCAGGCATTGTCGAAAGACAACACCAAAGGAATAGTCTATGGACTTGTTGGGGTCTTCTCCGCTAGCTCCAAGGGGTCTTCAAGCACAAAAATTAGGTCTCACGCCACAAGCGTTGTCCCCTGCAGTCCTGCGGGGCCGCCCCTCAGAAGCTCTTATGCTTCTCCCGACACCGACGAGGGTCCCACCGAGGGAACTTCAACCTCTGGGACTGACGCCGAAGGTCCCCCCCTGCTGGATCTTCAACCGTCAGCTCTGTAGGTGGAGGGCCCACCGCCAACTCCTCTGGGTGCTCCGACTCGGACATGGGTACCTCCGGAGTAATCGCCTTCGGGGCGGACATTGGAGTTTCGTCCGGAGCCACCACTACCATCGGCTCAGACGCCGGTACTTCCACTACATCCGGCTGAGGTGCCGAAGCTTCAACAATCTCTGGCACAGAGGCCGGAACTTCGGGCAGCTCCGGCTTGATCGTCGGACCTTCAACAACTTCGGGCACAGGCGTCGGAGCTTCGGTTACCTCCGGCTCAAACGCTGGAGCTTTCGCCATCTCCGTCTCCTACACCGTAGCTTCACCCGCTGGCACTGCAGCCGCTGGAGCATCTTCACAAACGTATCCCCCGTGGTCCGGCGCGACCACGGGAGTCTCTAGCATCTCCTCTGGATCCAAGTCCACGACAGCTGGTGCCGGAGCTGCCGTGACTTCTGCCACCGCTTGGGGAGGCATAGGGGTTGAAGCCTCGGAGCTTCCGCATGCTCAGCCTCAGTCGCTGTAGCAGGTGCCAAAGCCTCGGACTTCTTTCTTGACACCCTGTAAACAAAAGATCAGGAAAATTAAAGACATGATAAAGACAATATTAGCACCTCAAGGTGAGATGACAATGGTTACCTGGGGATGCTACCGCCCCAGTCGCCGCAGAATTTCTTCTTCTGGGGTTCGGAGTCAGAGCCCACCACATCCAGTGAGGCGAAAACCTCGGACCTCAGCCGGGAGCTAGCCACAACAGTTGGAGTCTTCTCAGTCGGGACCTCCCCCGGCTGGGAAGGACCTCCAGACCTGGAGTCCATGGCCGGTGCTGGGACCAGAGTTGATCTACTGGAGCTAGTGCCCCTCAAGGACGCCAGCACCGAAGGAGGTGTGGCCGCCAAAGATCTGCTGCGCCAGGGAGAAGGGGCTGTTGAAGTCTGAGCTAACATGACGTTGCTTCCATCAGCATGCCTCAACTTTGTCTTTCGGCTGAAAGATTGAGCTGGATCCTTGCACTTGCCCTTGCCCTTTCCAGTGTCATCAACCTTCTGGCTTGGAGCAGCGGGGGCCACCCTCTCTGAAGCTCTGGGGATTGCAACCCTAGAGGTACTATGCCTCTCAACCATGCTGAGGTCGTCCAACACTAGCATTCGCCTCTGGAGCTCCCTACTGATCTTTGGAACCATGTTCAGATGCGGGAAGGTAGCTGACGGAGCTAAGGCACCACGGGAGATAACTCCATTCTGAAATTTCTTAAGATGGAGCTTCAAAGCTTCATCATCCAAGTTGGTATTCGAACCGATTTCAATTCGGTTATGATCCATCTCACTATTGAAAGTCCATGCAGGCCACTCCCTAGTCTTCAGCGGATGTCACCTATTCACCAAGAAATAGCCGAAGACCATCCGAGGGGTCACTCCTCCCTCTACGCATTCTTTTATCCTTTCCAGGATGGGCTTGTACGCTTCCGACGGCTCTGAAACTACGTTCCAGGCGTCGGTGTCAAAATTGGGAAGGCCCTTGGGCAGCTCCAACCTCTCGTGCTCCTGCACGGTGATGATCACACAGTCTTTCTTCCAGTCGTCCCACTTACCGGAGGGGAAGGCCTTTAAGTACTTGAAGGGGCAATTCTTGCGCTTCATGAAGTAGTAGATGCCAATCAGCTCCGTCCCCTTTCAGGTGGTGTGGACCGTGAAGAATGTTCGAAACAACTCTATGCACGGAGGCACGCCTACCCACATATCGCAGAAGTGGACGAAGGTCGCCACTAGCATGAGGGAGTTGGGGCCGAGGTGATGAAGCTGGAGGTCATAGAAATCCAGCAACATCAAGAGAAAGGTTGAAAAAGGTGGGATCAGACCCACCATGGCGTACGTTGAGAAGTACACCATCTATATGGTGCGCTCTTTCTTGAAGGGGAGCTTGCCGAAGCGGATGTCGCGGTTACAGGAATCACTGGACCATCCCATGTAGGTCCGGACCCTCAAGAGATCTTCATTGGTCTTGATCTTGCTGCGTGGAAGACCCAACTCCATCACGGCAAAGTGGAGCGAAAGTTGGAAAAGCTATGTGAAGGTTGGGAGGCTCTGAGTGCAAGTTCAATTGAAAGCGTAAAGAGTCCTCAACCATGCGGGCTTTCCTTCTTAAGTAAGCCTCCACAACGTTTGGATAGAAACCGCAATGGAATCAAGATCACGTTTTCAAAAATCTACCCTGGCAATGATGAATGGGCCCATGTCCACTCCAGCGGAAAGGCTGAAGTTATTACCCCAGGTGAACCATTGTCATGATGGGAGGTTGGAAGTCCGAGGGCGGCGACCTGACAAAGTGCGCGGAACTGATACAATTTTTGCATTGGGAACCAGCAACCTTCAATTGTGTGAGATCCGCACGTGAGGATCTCACCTGCCGCATTCAAAAGAAGCCACACGGTGATGGTTTAACAGCGGACCATCACCCCAACGGCACATCAGAAGACCATTGAAGCCACAACACGGAAATGAGGACTCTTAACAACGGTAATGCCGCCATTAAGGCGCGTTATCACACTGTTAATTACACTTAATATTCACAGATCATGTATTAGACAATTAACTACTGCCAGGGCCACATGTCGGGCCAGGCTGACAATGTAAAGGCCGGCCCTTGTACTATAAAAGGGATGATCCGCATGCTACAGAGACGAACTAAGCACACACGCTCACAAGCGCCATACACTCATACATACAACACACATCCTGTGGAGTAGAGTGTTACGCTCAGATGGCTGGAACCACGTAAAACTCCTCATGTTACTGTCTTGTTCATAATCTCATGCGCGCCCCAACCAATCAAGAACCTTCGCGGACTACAATCTAGTAGTACTGGAGGAAGTATCGATCACACACTTCGACAGTTTTAATAATACAATTTTGTAGTTGTCGGTACCCTAAAAACCGTACACCCCCTGAGGTTACAAAGATCTCGAGGGAAGGTCGTCTACTTGGATTGAAGACCCTCGGAGGCCCATTTGTCAGACATGACCGGACCTGCTTCTCCAACATGGTTAATCCCTAGGTCGCCACGTGTACTGCCAAACCGGAGCTACCGCCCACAAGGGGGAAGCTCCGGGCCAAGTACCGAAATGGCACCTCCGGACTTAACCCCTGACCGAGAGAAGCTCCGGACCTGACACGTGTCAGATAGCCCCGGAGCTACCTGCTTCCCACAGCAAGCTCCGGGGCTGCCACGTGTCCAAACGTCGGAGCTGACAGCCTCTAACCTCCGGAAGACCTCGTAACGGCTCCAGATCTTCAAAGGAGAGCCAAGGACTTCAAGACCCGATTAAATGTCATTAATGCCATATTAATGACACTTAAACGGACGATCTTAACACCAGTAATGGCACTGTCGGAGCCCGTTACAGGATCATTAACAACAATTAATCGTGTATCAATACTAGTAACCGCCGGGGCCACATGTCGGGCCAGGCTAGCTTGTAACGGCCTGTCCTTGTACTATAAAAGGACAGGCCGACAATACACTCAGGCACATGGACAGACGTTCACAGACGTGGACAGACGTTCACAGACGTGGACAAGCGATCATACTTGACAAGCTAATACAACACCAACACACCCGTGGAGTAGGGTATTACGCTCAGGCGGCCCGAACCACGTAAATCCTTGTGTCTCTTGTGTTAAATCACAATTCACCTTCTTGAGTCTCCGCACGCCCACACCGAACCACAAACTCCTTCAACACTTTAGCAGTGTCAGGAGATCTGCCGACTCCAACAGTCGACAGTTGGCGCGCCAGGTAGGGGCGCCTGAGATTTTCGAGAATGGTGAACTCTGCGGCTGGATCATCCAACGGCCAACCTGCTGCTTAGGCCGTTGGGGGCAATCCCTCCAACAGGCAGCCACCAGCAGGAGCCTCAGCACCAGCAGGAGCCACACTCCCACCACCACCATCTTCTCCAGCAAATCGTGCTGGGCAACGTGATGGTGCGCTGGCGTCACTTACTGCGTCAGCAAGTCATGACAACCCGGAACACGCGCTCCATGCAGCGCGTGCTCTTCTCCAACGTCCACCACCTCCGAACGCATCTCGAGATGCAGTGGAGCAGTGGAGGGCCGATGTGGAGCATTTGGTCGCAGCAGCGGCCGAACGCCTCAACAACCAGGGTCCTCCTCCTTCAGGACGGGCCCCGTCGCAGCGGCGGACTTTGTCTGGAAGACTTGGTCTGCACGTCTCCAACAACAGGAGACGATCTGCGTCACAGCAGGTGACGTTGTTGCCCTCTGGGGCACGACGCACCCATACGGTATCCAGGCTTTCGACTCATGACCTCCGGGCGGAGCTTGATCGCCGATACCGCCAATAGGATGGTCGTGTCCATATCGAGCGCGCTCGTGAAA
The DNA here is from genome assembly GCA_036927565.1 of Tuctoria greenei. NCBI lineage: Eukaryota > Viridiplantae > Streptophyta > Magnoliopsida > Poales > Poaceae > Tuctoria > Tuctoria greenei. The sequence goes on from JAYESD010000008.1 coordinate 8,284,059, forward strand.
GACGGGAAGCTCAGGACCTTTCTACTCTGGAAGGAGTAGGAGGAGGCTGTTCAGCCCTAGCCATGCACCTGCGCATGGTTAGATGGCCACAGAAGTTCCGGCCACACCTGCCGGAAAAATTCGACGGGACTGTCAACCCCGCCGAATTCCTTCAGATATACTCCACTGCAATCTTGGCAGCTGGAGGAAACGAGGCTGTAATGGCCAATTACTTTCCAGTGGCCTTAACTGGGACCGTCAGGTCCTGGTTTATGAGCCTTCCACCAAACTCTATCAACAGTTGGGAGGAGCTGTGCCGTCAGTTCACTGCCAACTTCGGGAGTTCATACACCCGACCAGGCACTGAACTGGACCTTTTTGCGGTCGTGCAAAAAGGGGGAGAATCTTTGCAGTCCTTCATCCAGAGGTTCTCTCAGGTACGCAACACAATCCCTTCTATCTCAAGCGCTTCTGTCATTGTGGCATTCAGACAGGGCGTACGGGACAAGAAGATGTTGGAGAAGCTGGCGATCAAAGAGATCACCAGCGTCACGGAACTCTTCAGCCTGGCAGACAAATGTGCCAGAGCTGCGGAGGGCCGTGAAATGCACTCCAAACCAACCTCGGAGGATCACAAGAAATACTCCAAAGAAGAAGCAGCTACCTCCGGGGGTGGCAAGAAGAAAAAGAAGACCAACGGCAAGAAGAAGCCGTCGGCCGGCACATCCAACGTTGCAGCTGCTGCAACTCTGGGTGGTCGGGGGCCACGCCCCGAGAAGCGACCTCGACCGTCTTCCGAAGACGGTGGAAGATCCAAAGTGTGGTGTCCCATTCACAAAACGGTCAGCCACGGTTTGGAAGACTGTCGGGAGGTCCAAAACCTTGCCGAGCGCTACAGCAAGCGCCGGGAAGGGTCCCCCTTCCGACAGAGGGAAGGAAAACAGAAGGTCGACGAAGCTCCGGCTGAAGAGGAGTTAGGGTTTCAGGACCCCAAAAAGGTCCTGAAGACCGTCTACACCTCCGTCGACGATGACTCTGACGTCTCTGACAATGAGCGTCGGAAAACCATGAACACCATTTTTGGTGGATCATGGGACATCACCTCCCGGCGTGTCATCAAGACTATGCGGCAGGATATGGCCGCTGTAGCTCCTACAGCTAGACCAGAGCCACATCGAAAGTGGATGGACACATCTATCACTTTTGATGCTTCGGACTGTCCTCGAAGCATGGTCGGAGCTGGACAGTTACCTTTGATGGTATCTCCCACCATCAATAACATCCAGCTCCATCATGTTATGGTGGACGGAGGTTCGGGGCTGAACCTCATAAGCTTTGAAGCTTTTACCAAGCTTCAGCTCCGACCTTCGGATCTCCAGCCCTCTCGACCTTTCTCCGGAGTAGGTCCGGGGGCCATTACCCCACTCGGAGCTATAACTCTCCCAGTTACCTTCGGGACACGGGAGAAGTATCGCACCGAGAAGTTAGTCTTCGACGTCGCTCAGATCAACTTACCATTCAACGCCATCTTGGGTAGACCTGCCCTATACAAATTTATGGCAGCTGCTCATTATGGATACCTGGTGTTGAAGATGCCAACACCAGTAGGCGTTCTCCGGATCCGCGGAGATCGCACCGCCGGAGTAACTGCTCTGGAGGAGCTCCATGCACTCACCACGGCACAAGAGGAGGACTCCAGACAGGAGCAAGCTCCGAAACCCCCGAGCATTCGTCAACGAGGCTCAACCTCTGCACCCTGTGTGCAGCCAAGCGGCGACACCGACATTCCTGTCAAAGTCGTCCAAATTGGTTCCGATGCCGCTCAAACCACCCGTATATCGGGAGGGTTGAATGACAAATAGGAACTCGCGCTCATCACTTTCCTCCGGGCTAATGTTGACGTGTTTGCCTGGCAACCGTCACAAATGCCTGGGATCCCCAGGGAAGTGATTGAGCACAATCTGAAGATTTACCTCGATGCTCGGCCTGTGCATCAGAAGCCTCGGAAGCAATCCGTAGAGCGGCAGAACTTCATCCGACAAGAAGTGAAGAAGTTGCTCGAAGCCGGATTCATCCGAGAAGTCTTCCATCCAAAATGGCTGGCGAACCCAGTCGTTGTGCCCAAGGCCGGCGGGAAGCTTCGGATGTGCATCGACTACACCACACTGAATAAGGCATGTCCAAAAGAACCATTCCCACTACCTAGAATAGATCATATAGTGGATTCCACCTCCGGGTGTGAGTTACTGTGTTTCCTAGACGCATATTCTGGGTATCATCAAATCAGGATGTCTAGGGAGGATGAAGAGCATACTTCATTCATCACAGTAGATGGATTGTATTGTTACATAGCCATGCCATTTGGTCTCAAGAATGCAGCTTCAACTTTTGTACGAGCTATGTACAAAACTTTTGAAGAACTCATCAGAGACATAGTGGAAGTGTACGTCGATGACATCATGGTCAAGGTCAAGAACAAGGAGTCCCTCTTGGACACCTTGCAGGTTGTATTCGACAAGCTGCGGGCCACCCGCACGAAGCTAAACCCAGACAAGTGTGTATTCGGGGTTAGCTCCGGAAAACTTCTTGGTTTCCTGGTAAGTCACCGGGGCATAGAGGCTAATCCGGCGAAGATAAAAGACATTGAAGACATGCGGCCACCAACCCACATCAAAGACGTCCAAAAGATAACTGGGTGTCTAGCGGCCCTCAACCGGTTCATATCAAGACTGGCGGAACGGGCACTTCCCTTCTTCAAGTTGTTGAGGAAGTCTGGACCATTCCAATGGTCCGAAGAAGCAGAGGAGGCATTCCAGAAGCTGAAACAGTTCCTCACCACCCTACCAATTCTGGTAGCTCCGAACCCTGGTGAGCCTTTGTTGCTTTACATTTCAGCTACTGACGAAGTCGTCAGTATGGTTCTGGTTGCGGAGAGGCCGGAACTACCCCATGCTCAGGAATCCAGACCTCTTCAGGAGGGTCCGGAGGTTCCTGAAAGTGAGTCTGGGTCCCAGCTCCCAGACTCAAATCCACAAGAAGTCACTTCAGAAGACCCAGACTCCTCTAAGAGGGTCCAGGTCATTTCTGAAGAAGCTCCGGGTTCCTCCAGCCAGAACCCGGAAGCCACCGAAGAGAATCTGGACTCCTCCGACAGGGTCCGGATCAATGAAGAGGAAACCTCGGACCCCTCCGGGAGGGTCCGTACCATTCAATGCCCGGTATACTTCATCAGTGAAGTATTACATGATGCCAAGACTCGATATCTAGAGGTGCATAAGCTGCTTTATGCAGTTCTTATTGCCTACAGGAAGCTTCGACACTACTTCCAAGCTCACAAAGTCTCGGTGGTGACCTCCTATCCACTTCGAGCGATCTTGCATAATCCCAATTCAACTGGGAATATTGCAAAGTGGGCAGCGGAATTGGCTGAATTCGATCTCGAATTCATTCCGAGGCAAGCAATCAAGAGTCAAGCGTTGGCATATTTCGTGGCGGAATGGACTCCCTCTCCATCAAACCCTGGGGGCCCCAGTGAACAGAAGACGGAGCATCAATCTCCAACCTTCACCGAGCCTCACTGGACCCTCTACTTCGATGGCTCCATGCAGAAGCAGGGGGCCGGAGCTAGAATCCTTCTCCTTGCACCGACTGGGGAGAAGGTGAAATACATGGTGCACCTTGACTTCAAGGCGACCAACAACATGGCGGAGTATGAAGCACTCATCTATGGACTAAAGGTGGCACTATCATACGGTGTCAAGCAACTGCTGGTCAAAGGAGATTCACAGCTCATCATCAAACAGGTGAAGGGTGAATGCTCCTGCAATAATCTCCAGCTAGCTGCTTACCTCCTTGAAGTCCAGAGGCTTCAGAAGGACTTTGAAGTCCTAGACATCCACTATGTTCAGCGTGCCCACAACGCTGAAGCCGACGAACTCTCGACGAAAGCGTCAACCGGAGCTCCAGCTCCTGAAGGAACTTTTGTCCGGAGATTGTCGAAACCCACAGTTCAGCCTGCCGAACTGAACGAAGGAGGCGAGATCAGCATCTCGAAGCTGACGGTCCCGATGGCCCTGTTATCATGGCAGCCATCAAGGGTCGTAGGTGCTGCCGGAAGCTCCGAGCAACCCAGCACGCAAGACTCAAATGCTCAAGTCAGTTCCGATGCATGGATCTCGGAGATCCGGAACTACTTGAAAGACAACATCCTTCCTGACGATGATGTATCCGCTGACTGGGTAGTCAGATTGGCTAAAAGATACACGCTGGTAGAAGGGGATCTCTACCGGCGCGGTGCCAACGGCATCCTAATGCGGTGCATCACAAGGGAAGAAGGCTGCGAGCTCCTCGCAGAAATCCATGGAGGCGAGTGTGGGAACCACGCATCTTCCCGCACGCTGGTCGGAAAAGCCTTTCGGCATGGCTTCTACTGGCCTACAGCGCTCCAGGATGCCACTGAGCTGGTGAAGAAATGCGAAGCATGCCAATTTCATGCAAAGCAAATTCATACACCTGCTCAGCCCTTACAAATGATACCTCCTACATGGCCCTTCGCTGTGTGGGGGATGGACATCTTGGGACCCTTCCCAAGAGCCGTCGGAGGTTACAAGTTCCTGTACGTCGCCATTGACAAGTTCACCAAGTGGCCGGAAGCAACTCCAGTTGTGATGATCAACAAGCAATCTGCTATCAACTTTCTGCAATCCATTGTAAGCAGATTCGGAGTCCCAAACAAGATCATCATTGATAATGGGACTCAATTCACAAGCTCCGCATTCCAAGGATATTGCGAAGACCTCGGCATACAAGTTTGCTACGCCTCCGTAGCTCATCCAGCTAGCAATGGCCAAGCCGAGAGAGCAAATGCAGAAATCCTTAAAGGACTCAAAACGTGCACCTATGAGCGCTTGAAAAAGCACGGAGCCAACTGGATCGAAGAGCTTCCGCCCACTCTATGGGCCAACAGGACTTCTCCAAACTGGTCAACCGGAGAAACACCCTTCTTTCTAGTGTACGGAGCTGAAGCAATCCTTCCTCTGGAAATCACCTTGGGTTCGCTCCGGGTCCGGACCTTCGACGAAGCCGCGCAGGACCAGCTCCGGCGTGAAGACCTAGACCTCCTCGAGGAGGGAAGGTGCCAAGCAGCTGTTCGGAATGCCCGATATCGCCAAGCTCTACGGCGTTATTACCAGCGGCATGTACACAACCGACAGCTCGAGGAAGGCGATCTGGTGCTATGGAGAATACTATCCAGAGAAGGGTTAAACAAACTCTCCCCCGGCTGGGAGGGGCCCTTTCGAGTGATCAAAGTATCCCGTACCGGAAGCGTTCGCTTGGCTACCGAGGATGGGACACCTCTCCCAAATCCTTGGAACATCGAGCACCTCCGTAAGTTCTACACTTAATACCACGGAGGTGAGTCTTGAGTAACTTGAGATGTATGTTATAGAGTCATTGTTCAGAGTCGGTTAGTTCCTCCAGGAGAGCAGCCGGACCTTTCCCGAAAGGTTCGCAAAGCTCACACAGCACTTGTCACAGTCCCCGGACTAAAAGTGTGGCTAACTACCCTGGGTCAAACGAGAAACCAAACACACTTAGCCTGGTCCCGTACCCTAAGAGTGTACTTGTTTCCCCTGTACCCCGGACCTATAATGAAAGACATCTTCATGTGAAATAGACTCCACGTGCATTCATTTTGTGCAGGCTCGACATTTTTATTTTTCTCTTTCTTGTCTATAACAGAGACGTGCAATTCTTAAGAAATTTTTAGTTCGACCGGTTTATATACGATTCGAGTTGTATTGTCAGATCTTTTGGATTTAAATATCGTTTATGGCCAACTCGCCTGAAAGCCGCCAAGCCAATCTAGGGCCGGAGTGCGCTATCGACTTAGCCTGGTCAAGCACCCTAAGTACGCCACTCTACCTACACCCCGGCAGGCCGAAGTAAGGCGGGTCCATGGACAATTGGATCTAAGAGAAAAGACAATGCATCCGGTTGTATTTAAAATCGCGTTCAACTTAAGATTTTCTTGAGAATCGTAAGCTGCGACGAAATTATAGACAAGGAACGAATTTTACTATTTTTCTTGGCTTAAGTGTGCAGGAAAAATAAACTCTACGTTGATGGAGAAAAGCCGGAGCTAACCAAGCTCCGACTCCCCCAAGGGGGTCAACCGTCGATGCTGAGTAAAAGATGGTGAGAAGACCCCGTAAATGGAGTCTGTTGCCAACAAACCAAGTGTTGGCAAAGGTCACTGCCGGAGCTACTAAGCTCCGACACCTCGAAGGACTAACTATCGACGCTCTACGTGTTGATAGAGGCTATTGCCGGAGCTACCAAGCTCTAGCGATGGACAATGCCGGAGCTTCTGAGCCCCGACAACTTCAGAGGACCTTCACTATCAAAGACTTCGGACCTAAATTCTACAGTTTCGGAGCAAATTCGTCTTCAACAAAACTCAATATCCTTTTGGTACATGTTCACAATCAAATTGTGTACATCTACCAGGGGGCCAAGTGAAGATAAAGATGTTGAAGACAAAAAATGAAATTCGCAAAAATTTGGGGATTTCATTCATCTGGAGACAGGAGATTACATCTGGAGACAAGGGATTACAAAATTGAGGAAGAAGAAGAGAAAATACAAGTGAGAGCTAAAGAGATGGTCCTAGACCCTATGGAAGAACTCGGCGACCTTCTGGGCGACCTCCGACACGCTGGCTCGGGTAGCTTCGCCTTCTCCTTCGATGGGGCCTTCAAGCACCGGGTCCAGAGGAAATTGAGGGTTCCGGCTGGTGTAACACGTCAGCACATATTCTGTGACGTTCCTCGCCAGGGATTGCCCCTCGACCTCCAGTTGGTCCGCGATGACGTCGCCCACCTTGGAGAGCTTGCTACCTGCTGCGCTCAACGCCTGCAGCGCAAGGTCCGGCTCCGGCTCCGGATCATCCGGGCGCACGGGGCTGAAACCCATTGGCGTCAGCGCATCATTGGCCTTGCCCAGGAACTCCCAAATCTGCAGGGAGTCCGCCGTCCTCAGGCTCTTCACCTCTTCCAGGGATCTCTTGGCCGCCGTCAGTTCGGAATTCTCACGGGCGAGGCGCTCAACTTCTTTGGCGTTTTGCTGAATCTTTGCAGCAACCCGCCTCTCAAGTCTTCCGAGCTCCTCCTCCCGCAGGTGGATCTTGTTCCGACGATCGACCAGGTCCTTCTCCCTAGCCTCCACTTTCTTCTCCCGGGCAACAAGGGCACACTCGTATTCGTAGAGTTCCTGCCCCCGCACCCAGGTCTTCTCCTCTTCCTCGAGGCAGCGCTCTTCCAACTTCTTAGTGCGCTCCTCGAGGCCCTTGTCAGCCAGAGCTACTTTCTCGACGAGCTCCTCTTCCCTTCTTAGGACGTCATCCCGCAGCTCCAGGAGTTTCTGCTCTTCATCCTCAAGCCGTCTCTCCCTCCCTTCAAGTGCCTCTCGGTGCTTGATGAGTGCGGCGTTGATGGCCTCAAGCTGTTCGTGCCGAGCATTGTCCGCGTTGTTGGCAGCCTTGGCCTGATCGTGGATCTCCCAGGATTGAGCGTCGAGGGAATGAGTCATGCTCTCCCTGTCATCCAGCAGCTTGCCCAGTACTCCAGGCGGATCTTCTCCCGCTTGATCCACTCCTTGTCGTCCGCTAGCCTCGACTGCGCCAGCTTAGTCTCGAAGTGGAGCCGATTGCGCCACCGCCTAAGGGTTTGGCGCTCCTCTTCAAGAGCCTTGCTGTCGTGGAAGAAGGCCAGTTGGACCTGACGCAGACTGGAGCAGGCGTTGTCGATAGACATCGACAGCGGGATGGGCTCCGGACCTGCTGGGGTTTCCTCCGCTGGTTCCAGCGGGTCTTCACATACAAAAATTGGGTCCCACTCTACGAGAGTGGAACCCTGAGTTTCCAAGGCACTAGGGCCGTCCTCCGGGATGGCCTCAGTCGCCAACGAAGAAGGCCCCGCCGCCAAGTCTTCATTCGCCTCCTCGGGCAGGGGGCCAGCGACTTCGTTTAGGCACTCCGGCTCGACCGCAGGTACCATCGACGTCGTCACCTCCGGAGCAGGAGCTACTACTGGCTCCGGCCGGGACACCTCTTCCGAGGGAGGCTCGAGCTCCCTCGCCTCTTCAACCGCCGGCTCTGTGACCGGCGCTCCAACAATAGCTGACTCAGCGACCGGTACTTCGGAGGTAACCGGCTCAACTGCCGGAACTACCTTGACTTCCGGCTCGCATGCCGGAGCTTCAGTCACCTCCGGCTCAATCGTCGGGGCTTCGACAAGCTCCGGCTCCGAGGCCGGGACTACTACTTCTTCCGGCTCTACAGCCGGAGCTTCCACTACTGCAGCACCAGGACCCGGAGCTTCAACCTCCGAGACAAGTGCCGTTGGCGTGTCTTCACTCCCGTGGTCCGGCGCTACCACGGGAAATTCTGGGGACGAGTTGAGGTTCATGACCACGACAGCCGGCGCCGGAGCTGTCGCAGCCTCAGCCACCACCTGGGGCGGCACTAGGACAGGAGCAGAAGCTCCCACGGCCTCAGACATCGTGGCCGAGGGTGGAGCTTCACTCCCCTTCTTGGGTACGCTGCAGAGGATGGATAAAGAAAATTAACAAACAATCGCTATAATTAAAAAGTTAACCAAGGTAAATATCAAAAATTACCTTGGAAGGCTTCTGCACCAGCTTGCGCGGAACCTTTTTCCCGGACGTTCCGGGCTGGCCATGGTCGGCGTAGGAGCTCCGGGAGGCCCCTCAGAACTTGTCGCAGCCACGGGCGTTTCCCGGGTCGAGGCTCTCCTCGATCGGGAGGAACCCCTGGACCTGGAGGCTCCCACTGCCCCAGGTGCCGGAGTCGTGCACCCGGAGCTAGCACCCCAGGAGGGCTCCACCACGGGGACAGACGCGCTCCGGGAGGATCCCACTGCAGGAACAGTATCGTTCCGGAAGGACCCCACTACGGGGACAGTCGCCACGGCGGCAGAAGATCTTCCCCCTGGGGAGAAGGAACCGAGGCGGAAGTAGCGGGCCTGACGGACCTTCCGTCGGCATGTCGTAGCTTCCTCTTCCGACTCTCCGGCTCCTCCGCCAGCTCCTTGCCCTTGCCGATGACCTCGACCCTCGGCTGTGGAGCAGGGACAGAGCCGTCTTCGGGCACCCCGGGGATTGCCACCCGGGTGGTTGGTCTTCTCTCGACGACACCAACGTCGTCAAGCGCGGGCATCGTCTGCCGGAGCTCCCTGCTGAACTCCACTTCCATGTTCAGGGGGAGAAAGGCCGACGGTGGAGTCAAGTCATCACTGTCGACGTCGATGCCGTGCTGGAATTTCTTGAGGTGAAACTCCAAGGTCTTCCCCACCATGTTGGACTTCAACCCGGTCTCAACCCGGTCCTCGTCCATCACGCTGTTGAGGGCCCAGGCGAGCTTCTCCCTCCTCTTCAGCGGCGCCCACCTGTTGGCCAGGAAGTTGCAGAACACCGCCTGGGGAGTCAATCCTCTCTCCACGCATCGGCGGATCCTGGTCAGGGCAGGGTCGAAAGCTTCCGCCAGCACCGGAACTTCACTCCATATCGATGTGTCGATGCCGGGCAGACCGTCTGGCAGCTCCAACCGCTCATGCTCCTCCACCCTGACGACTATCCAATCTTTCTTCCAGTCATCCCACTTCCTGGAAGGGAACGACCGGAGGTACTTGAATGGGCACTTCTTGCGCTTCACGAAGTAGTAGAAGCCAAGGTACTCATTGCTCCGGCCGGTGGTGTGAACGGTGAAGAAGGTTCGGAAGAGCTCGACGCAGGGGGGGATGCCCACCCACATCTCGCAGAAGTGGACAAAGATGGACACGAGGAGAATGGAGTGAGGGCCAAGGTGGTATAGCTGCAGACCATAGAAGTCTAGCAGCATCAAGAAGAAAGAAGAAAAAGGTGGGATCAACCCCACCATGGCGTACGAAGAAAAGTACATCATCTCGCCAGCGCGCTCCTTCTCAAAGGGGAGCTCTCCGCCAGCACGGACCAAGCGGTTGAAGAAGTCCGAGGACCACCCCATGAGGGCCCGGACCTTCTTCAAATCGTTGTCAGTCTTCAGGCGACTCTCACGCAGACCCAACTCCATCGCGGCATAGCTAGGCAAGAGAAGAGGAGTGAAGTACGAGTCGGGAGTTTGAGCGCAAGATCAGATGAGAGACGTAAAGAACTCCCGACGGTGCACGCTTTCCTTCTTAAGTAAGCCCTCGCAACGCTTGGATGGAAATTGCGGGGAAGTCGAAGATACTACTCAAGAATTCAACCCAGCCGATGACAAGAGGGCCCGGGACCACCCCGACGATCAAGTCGAAGCTCTTACCCAGGCGAACGGTTGTCATCACGAGGCGGGAAACCCAAAGGCGGCGGCCTGACAGGGCGCGCGGAATCGATACGGTTTTCGTATCGGGAACCGGCGACCTTCAATTGCGTGAGATCCGCACGTCAAAGATCTCATCTGCCGCCTGAGGCGCGCCACGCGGCGGGATCCAACTGTAAAACCCTGCCAACAGCACCTTCGAAGACCCTTGAAGACCCAGTTCAAGAGTCGCAAGGATGGACCCACCTCCGACGGAACGACTTCACCCCAGTGACCTTCCTCGGAGGTAGGTCCAGGGGGCCACTGTCGGTACCCTAAAAACCGCACACCCCCTGAGGTTACAAAGATCTCGAGGGAAGGTCGTCTACTTGGATTGAAGACCCTCGGAGGCCCATTTGTCAGACATGACCGGACCTGCTTCTCCAACATGGTTAATCCCTAGGTCGCCACGTGTACTGCCAAACCGGAGCTACCGCCCACAAGGGGGAAGCTCCAGGCCAAGTACCGAAATGGCACCTCCGGACTTAACCCCTGACTGAGAGAAGCTCCGGACCTGACACGTGTCAGATAGCCCTGGAGCTACTTGCTTCCCACAGCAAGCTCCGGAGCTGCCACGTGTCCAAACGTCGGAGCTGACAGCCTCTAACCTCCGGAAGACCTCGTAACGGCTCCGGATCTTCAAAGAGAGCCAAGGACTTCAAGACCCGATTAAATGTCATTAATGCCATATTAATGACACTTAATCGGACGATCTTAACATCAGTAACAGCACTGTCGGAGCCCGTCACAGGATCATTAACAACAATTAATCGTGTATCAATACTAGTAACCGTCGGGGCCACATGTCGGGCCAGGCTAGCTTGTAACGGCCTGTCCTTGTACTATAAAAGGACAGGCCGACAATACACTCAGGCACGTGGACAGACGTTCACAGACGTGGACAGACGTTCACAGACGTGGACAAGCGATCATACTTGACAAGCTAATACAACACCAACACACCCGTGGAGTAGGGTATTACGCTCAGGCGGCCCGAACCACGTAAATCCTTGTGTCTCCTGTGTTAAATCACAATTCACCTTCTTGAGTCTCCGCGCGCCCACACCGAACCACAAACTCCTTCAACACTTTAGCAGTGTCAAGAGATCTGCCGACTCCAACAGTCGACAGTAGTTTAGAAGGTAAATTAGTCATTAGTCTCTAGGGTATACTTTGGGGGGGGGGGTGAGTAGACCTTTTCCGTTACAAAAACACTAGCCACACGTCATTTGTGATTGAATATTGGGATCGACTAGAATTGTCGGTACCCTAAAAACCGTACACCCCTTGAGGTTACAAAGATCTCAAAGGAAAGCCATCTACTTGGTTTGAAGACCCTCGGAGGCCCACCTGTCAGACATGACCGGACCCGCTTCTCCAACATGGTTAATCCCAGGGTCGCCACGTGTACAACCAAACCGGAGCTACCGCCCACAAGGGGGAAGCTCCGGGCCTCGTACCGAAACGTCAGCTCCGGACTTAACCCCAGACCGAGAGAAGCTCCGGACCTGACACGTGTCTGGTAGCCCCGGAGCTACCTGCCTCCCACAGCAAGCTCCGGAGCAGCCACGTGTCAAATTGTCGGACCTTTCAGCTTATAACCTCCGGAAGACCTTGAAACGGCTCCGGATCTTCAAAGGAGAGCCAAGGACTTCAAGACCCGATTAAGTGTCATTAATTCCATATTAATGACACTTAAACAGACGACCTTAACACTAGTAACGGTGCTGTCAAAGCCCGTTACAGGGTTATTAAGAGCAATTAAGCGTGTATCAATACTAGTAACCGCCGGGGCCACATGTCGAGCCAGGCTAGCTTGTAACGGCCTGCCCTTGTACTATAAAAGGACAGGCCGACGATACACTCAGAGACGTTCACGGACGAACTCATGTACCCCACACGCTCGTGGCAAGTTCATACTGCTAATACAACACCAACACACCCGTGGAGTAGGGTATTACGCTCAGGCGGCCCGAACCACGTAAATTCTTGTATCTCCTGTGTCAAACTCCTATTCACCTTCTTGAATCTCCGCGCGCCCACACCGAACTTCAAACTCCCCAATCACTTTAGCAGTGTAGGGAGATCTGCCGGCTCCGACAGTCGACAGTTGGCGCGCCAGGTAGGGGCGCCTGAGATTTTCAAGAATGGTGAACTCTGCTGCTGCATCATCCAACGGCCAACCTGCCGCTCAGGCTGTTGGAGGCAATCCCTCCAACAGGCAGCCACCAGCAGGAGCCTCAGCACCAGTAGGAGCCACACTCCCACCACCACCATCTTCTCCAGCAAATCGTGCTGGGCAACGTGATGGTGCGCCGGCGTCGCTTATCGCGTCGGCGAGTCATGACAACCTGGAACATGCGCTCCATGCAGCGCGTGCTCTTCTAAAACGTCCACAACCTCCGGATGCATCTCGAGATGCAATGGAGTAGTGGAGAGTCGATGTGGAGCATTTGGTCGCAGCAGCGGCCGAACGCCTCAACAACCAGGGTCCTCCTCCTTCGGGACGAGCCCTGTTGCAGTGGCGGACTTTGTCTGGAAGACTTGGTCCGCACACCTCCAATAGCAGGAGACGTGCTGCATCTCAACAAGTGACGTCACTGCCCTCCGGGGCTCGACGCACCCACACGGTATCCAGGCTTTCGACTCATGACCTCTGGGCGGAGCTTGATCGCCGATACCGCCAGCAGGATGGCCGTGTCCATATTGAGCGTGCCCGTGAAAGACGGGATGCTCAGGACCTTTCTACTCTGGAAGGAGTAGGAGGAGGCTATTCAGCCCTATCCATGCACCTGCGCATGGTTAGATGGGCACAGAAGTTCCGGCCTCACCTGCTGGAAAAATTCGACGGGACTGTTAACCCTGCCGAATTCCTTCAGATATACTCCACTGCAATCTTGGCAGCTGGAGGAAATGAGGCCGTGATGGCCAATTACTTTCCAGTGGCCTTAACTGGGACCGCCAGTTCCTGGTTTATGAGCCTTCCACCCAACTCTATCAACAGTTGGGAGGAGCTGTGCCATCAGTTCACTGCCAACTTCGGGAGTTCATACACCCGACCAGGCACTGAACTGGACCTTTTTGCGGTCGTGCAAAAAGGGGGAGAATCTTTGCGGTCCTTCATCCAGAGGTTCTCTCAGGTACACAATACTATCCCTTCTATCTCTAGCGCATCTGTCATTGTGGCATTCAGACAGGGCGTACGGGATAAGATGTTGGAGAAGCTGGCGATCAAGGAGATCACCAGCGTCACGGAACTCTTTAGCCTGGCAGATAAATGTGCCAGAGCTGCGGAGGGCCGTGAAATGCACTCCAAACCAGCCTCGGAGGATCACAAGAAATCCTCCAAAGAAGAAGCCGCTACCTCCGGGAGTGGCAAGAAGAAAAAGAAGACCAACGGCAAGAAGAAGCCGTCGGTCGGCACATCCAACGTTGCAGCTGCTGCAGCTCCGGGTGGCCGGGGGCCACGCCCCGAGAAGCGACCTCGACCGTCTTCTGAAGACGGTGGCAAACCCAAAGTGTGGTGTCCCATTCACAAAACGGGCAGCCACGGTTTGGAAGACTGCCGGGAGGTCCAAAACCTTGCTGAGCGCTACAGCAAGCGCCGGGAAGGAAAGCAAAAGGTCAACGAAGCTCCGGCTGAAGAGGAGTTAGCGTTCCAGGATCCCAAAAAGGTCCTGAAGGCCGTCTACACCTCCGTCGACGATGATTCTGACGTCTCTGACAACGAGCATCGGAAGACCATGAACACCATTTTTGGTGGATCATGGGATATCACCTCTCGTCGCGTCATCAAGACTATGCGGCGGGATATGGCCGCTGTAGCCCCTACAGTCAGGCCGGAACCTCATCGAAAGTGGATGGACACCTCCATCACTTTTGATGCTTCGGATTGTCCCCGGAGCATGGTTGGGGCAGGACAGTTACCCTTGATGGTATTGCCTACCATCAACAACATCCAGCTCCACCACGTCATGGTAGACGGAGGCTCGGGGCTTAACCTCATCAGCTTCGAAGCTTTCACTAAGCTTCATGTGACGCCCGGTTCCGAAAACTGAACCAAGCTAACGCATATGTGTGCCCAGGATGTTCATCACACATACACGAGTGCAATCACAAAAGAGTATACAGAAAATTACCACAAGACAAGATTAATTAACCAAATTTTATTAAACAAACCATATCATCCTCGAATACAAGCTCTAATGAATATTAATGACAAGTTCAACTAATGCAGCGGAAATAAACTAATTAAGCAACTAAAGCAACTATGCAGCATAAGCGACAGGGTATATATGCGCAGCTCCAATCAACACCACAGGCAAAGCTAACGGTAGACACGGCCTAGAACTCCGCATTATCACCATTAAACTCCCAATCCTGACCTGCAACTGTTTGGGGGGGGGGATTGCAAGAGTGAGTACATGTCGTACTCAGCAAGTGTGGAAAGTATGACATGTGGCTGATTCAAATGACGACAATAATAATGGTAAAGTGCTGAAAAGTACATTAAAACATTTGAAAGGCATTATATCATATTATGTGAAGTAAACCCAGCATAATCATAAATAATATCATAATACCAAATCCGAATTCATTACCATCATCAATAAGTCCAGATTTCACCATTGTCAATAACCATATTCATTACCAGAGATTAATCCATAACCATCCATAACCATTACCAAACCATAACCATAATATCAACCTTAACCATTACCCACCATAACCATCCCAAATTCCAATTTGCCTCTAATCATGGAAGTTGTCCAGGTGCTCATAACCGGGAGCACGGCTATCATGATAGTTTTAATTAACACTCTGCAGAGTTTGTACCTCTTTACCCACGTGTTCGTGATTTCATCACCTTCCAGCGACTAAGAACCTCCCTTATGCCCATGACCCGTCGGTCACATTACACACTTCCGTTGGTGTGTGGCCAAGAGATCACAAAATAGCCTTTACAAAGGGATTACTAGCCTATTTAGACCCCACTGAGGTTTCACCGGTGGCGATGCCTCCAACTGAGCACATCTTCAACCAAGGGCCCCCTCTTGAGCCATTCGGATCCCAGGGTAGTCCCACCAACCATCAACAAACCCAATCCGACTACCCCTTCCCCGAGCGTCCACAATGGTCCAAACAGCCCTAGCAAAGCCCTAATTAATCAGCTACGCCGCACCCATAACTTGGCCTCGTGGTGGCACTGTAGTCCTGGCTTATTCTCGCATGAACCGGTCCTTAGATCTAAAGCAAGCAAACCACCATAACATCCAACCCATCCACATACCAGGCTTGCTTAGATCATCCATTACCATACCATGTTTAACCAGTTCATGTTAACCATAGTCTCATCCATGCATAATTAAATTGAGTGATATAGTTGTTTCCCATCCCAATTGATTAAGCGAAGCAAAAAGGTAAAAACCCTTCCCAACTCTCTACCATAAATTTCCAGGTGACAAGGGTGGTTTAGCAAATCTAGTTAACTTCCTGCCATAGGATTTCCCATCAATTTGACACAAGCATGCAGTTTTGCAAACAAAACATTTATTTTAAAAACAGGATCAATATGCTTCAAGGACACTTGCCTTGCTCTTGCTGTTGATTAAGGTCAAAGCCTTCAAACTCTTGATGTTGTAGATCCTCCGTGGCACTCTCTAGCGCAAATCCGTCTAATCCACACAATAAACATACAAGACAAGAAACACAATCAAAGAGTGCACAAATATTACTCAATATGTCATGACATGCATGATTGATGCAAATGCAAGGTAGAACTTGTTACTAGATTGCTTTTAATGATCACTAACTAGTTCTAATAGATTTTAACAAGTTTATACAGGTTTGGATTCGATTAGATCAAATTTTAGAATTAATTTCAACACAATTTAACCAGGAAGATCGGACTAGTCCGCTAGGGACCAGACAAGTCCGCACTTGACGAGATCAGCAGATTAGGGTTTTCTAGATCGACGTAAATTTGGAGATTATGGGTTGAATTCGCATAAGGAAAAGAGAATAGAAGGTATACCAGGTGCTTAGAACTCCAATGAACCAAGAAACTTGGAGGTAACACTTGGATCTTGATGATCTAGGGTTGGTGATGAACTTGGAGATGAATTGGTGGTGAAGGACGAAACTTGGTGGAGATCTTGATCCTCCTTCGTTTCCTCCTCTTCTTCTTATTGTTTGGGATCTTCTCCTCCCTCCTTAATGGTGGCTCCCCACGAACTAGGGTTTGGGTGGGTGGAAAAGTGGCAAATAGAGGTCAAACCAAGGGGTGGGGTTGTTTATATAGACGTGGAGGCTAGGGTTAGATGGATTTCGAGTTTAGGATGAGTAGAGGCCGGTTTAGAGTCCCACATGGGCTCTAAAAGAGTTGGGCACGACATCCCTAGGCCCACTTGACGTGAAATCCAAGAAACAAGTCGTAAAACAAAAGGTCAATCTTGGAGTCACGAAATATCGGACAAGTCTGGACAGGACCGGACTAGTCCGAAGTCGTCCAGAGAGAAAATCGGACAAGTCTGGCCAAAAATCGGACAAGTCCGATCTTAGTCAGAAAGGAAAACGGACAAGTCCGCTGGAACACCGGACTAGTCCGGAAAAGTCCAGGGACTTAGCAAATTTTCAAGGATTCATGGAATACCGGACTAGTCCGCACAAAATTGGACAAGTCCAAAGTTGTCCAGAGGCAAAATCGGACTAATCTGCAGCAAAAACGGACAAGTCCGTTTTTAGACAGAGAGAAATCGGACTAGTCCTCTGCAAAATCGGGCTAGTCCGCACTTTCCTACATTTTTAAGTGCGGTTTTGTTCCAAATCAATTTTAAACTTGTTCCTCTTGTTATGGGTTAATGTTAAACATGTATATGAGTGTATGCAAGGCATGATGCATGAAAATGAGGGTGTTACAAACCTACCCCCCTTAAAATGAATCTCGCCCTCGAGATTCGACGCGGAAGAGAAGAGATAGGGAAATTCCTTCTTGAGATCATCTTCTAGCTCCCAAGTTGCTTCTTTTTCGGTATGGTGCTTCCATTGGACTTTACACCATCGAATCACCTTGTTCCTTGTGACTCTCTCCTTGGTTTCCAAGATTTTGACCGGTTGCTCGACATACGTCAAATCTTCCTCTAGTTCCAATTCTTCCATTGGCACTTGTTCTTCCGGTACTCTCAAACACTTCTTGAGCTGGGAAACATGAAAGACATCATGTACGTCTGAAAGATGAGCTGGCATCTCCAACTTATATGCTACTTCTCCTCTTTTGTCCAAAATCTTGAATGGTCCAACATAACGAGGTGCGAGCTTGCCTCTTATGTTAAACCTCTTATGACCTCTCATTGGTGACACCTTGAGGTAAACAAAATCTCCCATTTCAAAGGCTAATTTCCTTCTCCTATTGTCCGCATATCCCTTTTGCCTTGATTGGGCAGCTCTCAAGTTTCCACGAATTATTTGGACTTGCTTTTCGGCTTCTTGCAACACGTCCGGACCAAATACTTGAGTTTCTCCTGCCTCATTCCAGAATAAAGGTGTCCTACACTTCCTCCCATAAAGCGCTTCATATGGTGACATCTTCAAGCTTGCTTGATAACTATTGTTGTATGAAAATTCTGCGTATGGCAAGCTTTTGTCCCAACTTTTCCCATGCTTTAAAGCACAAGCTCTTAACATGTCCTCCAAAATCTGATTGGTCCTCTCGGTTTGTCCATCCGTTTGAGGATGATATGCTGAACTAAAATTCAACCTCGTTCCCAAAGCTTCATGCAATTTTTGCCAAAATCTGGAGGTAAATTGAGAACCTCTATCCGAGACTATCTTCTTAGGGACTCCATGTCGACACACAATATGCGCCATGTATATTTCGGCCAATCGTGCAGCTGTATACTTTGTCTTTACAGGGACAAAATGAGCTGACTTGGTTAAGCGATCCACAATTACCCAAATTGAGTCATACCCGGACTGAGTACGCGGTAACCCAACTATGAAGTCCATTCCAATTTCTTCCCACTTCCATTCCGGAATCTTCAACGGTTGCAATAATCCGGCCGGCCTTTGATGTTCCGCCTTGACTCGTTGACACACATCACACAATGCTACGTATTCAGCTATGTCCTTCTTCATGCTGTTCCACCAATAGCAAGTCTTCAAGTCTTTGTACATCTTCGTACAACCAGGGTGAATTGAGTAAGGCGAGTCATGTGCCTCCTTTAATATTGTCTCCCGAATATGCTTTACATTAGGCACAATCATACTCTTTCCAAGCCATAAGGTACCATGTTCGTCTTCATCAAATCTGAATTCTCTCCCTTCTTCGATTCTTTCCTTGATTTCCTTGATCTCCTCATTTGTGGTCTGTGCTTCTCGAACTTCTTGCTCCAAGGTCGGATTTAACTCCATCATCTCCATCTCATTTACAAACCCGAGGTTCAACCGTTCAAACTCCTTACATAACTCGAATGGTAACTCTCGAACCGTGAGTTGATGACTTACTCCTTTTCTACTCAAAGCATCGGCCACTACATTGGCTTTTCCCGGATGATAGTTGATCCCCAAATCATAATCTTTGATGAGCTCCAACCATCTTCGTTGCCTCAAGTTCATATCAGTTTGTGTGAAAAAATACTTCAAACTCTTATGATCCGTGTAAATTTCACACCTATGTCCAAGAATATAGTGTCTCCAAATCTTCAATGCATGTACCGCGGCTGCTAGTTCAAGATCATGCGTGGGGTAATTCTGCTCATGTTTCTTCAATTGTCTCGACGCATAGGCGACCACTTGACCTCCTTGCATCAATACACATCCAAGACCTTGTCTTGATGCATCACAATAGATGTCGAAACTCTTGCTTACATCCGGCAGTACCAAAACTGGAGCTGTTGTCAACCTCTTCTTCAACTCCTCAAAACTATTCTGACAAGCTTCAGTCCATTGGAACGCCTTTCCCTTCATTAGAAACTCCGTCATAGGCTTGGCTATCTTGGAAAAATCCTTGATGAATCTACGGTAATATCCAGCCATCCCAAGAAAACTCCTTATTTCCTTGACATTTTGCGGCGGTTCCCACTTCAACACATCCCTCACTTTACCAGGGTCAACCGATACTCCTCCTCCTGAGATGATATGACCCAAAAATGGCACCTCTTTCAACCAAAACTGACACTTGTTGAACTTGGCATACAATTGATGCTCCCTCAATTTCTGCAACGTAAGCCTCAAGTGTTCCTCATGTTCCTTCTCATCCCTCGAGTAGATCATAATATCATCAATAAATACCACAACGAACTTATCTAAGTACTCCATGAAGACCTTATTCATGAGGTACATAAAGTAGGCAGGTGCATTTGTCAATCCAAAAGACATCACGGTGTACTCATAAGATCCATACCGTGTCCTAAAAGCTGTCTTGGGTATGTCCGATGGTTTAATCTTCATTTGAAAGTAACCTGACCTCAAATCAATCTTGGAAAACACACAGGCACCTTTCATCTAATCAAACAAATCCTCTATACGGGGCAAGGTATACTTGTTCTTGATGGTTACCTCGTTGAGAGCTCGGTAATCCACACACATCCTTTGGGATCCATCCTTCTTGTCCACGAATAGAACGGGCGCTCCCCAAGGTGAAGAGCTAGGGCGAATAAAACCCTTCTCTAATTGCTCTTGAATTTGTTTCTTGAGCTCTGCTAATTCCATAGGAGGCATCCTATACGGCCTCTTAGCTATAGGTGCAGTTCCAGGTATTAAATCAATAACAAACTCAATGTCTCGATCGGGTGGCATACCTGGCAACTCGTCCGGAAAAACATCCAAGAATTCACACACCACCGGAATCTCCTCAATTGCGACACCGTCCATATGATTCAGCTCTAATTGCTTCGGTGCATGTTGGGTTGCTTCAAATTCTACGGTGATCCCTTCTTCATTTGTCAACTTCACCGTCTTCGTGGCACACTCAATAACTCCATTGTGCTTCCTTAACCAGTCCATACCAAGTATAATGTCCAACCCTTGAGAATCTAAAACAATGAGGTTGGCGGAGAAGTCTACCCCCCTTATTCTAAGGCTTACTTTTGGACATACTATATTTGTCCTCATCTCTCCTCCAGGAGACTTAACCAACAGAGTAAACTTCATATGAGAGATAGGCAAACTATACTTGGCAACATACTTCGATGCAATGAATGAATGTGATGCTCCAGAATCAAATAACATAGTCGCGGGGTTGGAGTTGGCGAGAAACATACCAATGACCACGTCATCCGCTTGTTGAACATCCTCCGTAGAGACATGGTTCACGTTGCCACGAGCAAAGTTCTGCTGTCCACGACTTCCTTGTGGCTGTCCTCCATTAGGTCTTGGGTTTTGCCTCGGCGCATTGCTTCCTTGACCAAGGCCTGACTTAGGACATTGATTCGCAAAGTGTCCAGCTTCTCCACAAGTATAGCACTTCTTAACTCCACCAGAATTATTGGGACGAGCTTGGTTTTGAACATTGGCTCCAGGAAAATCAGCACGAGGTGCATAAGGCATCGGAGGCCTAGGTGCTTGCATAACAGGGCGCTGCTGCACAAACTGAGTTGGGTGCGGTGCATAACCAGGGCGCTGAGCAGGAATAGAGGAGCTGTAATGAGGCGCATTGGGCGGCGCAAAGCGAGGGCGCACATTACTTCCTTGTTGTTGTCCTTGATATGGCGCTTTCCTCTTGATTTCTTGCTCCATCTCACGGATCTTGTTCTCAACCACAATTGCTTTGTCCACAAGCTTCTGGAAATTGACATAATCACAGTTGAGAAATTGCACTTGGATCGTATTGTTCAATCCCCTCATGAACAAGTATTGCTTCCGGCTGTCCCGGCTAACATCCTCAGGCGCATACCTTGAGAGTTGAGTGAATTTATTGAGATATTCACTCACGCTCGATTTTCCTTGTCTCAAGTTCTCAAATTCTTGCCTCTTCAAGATCATAACACCTTCCGGTACATAATGAGAACGGAAACTCTCCTTGAATTCCGCCCAGGTAACTCTCTCTTGGTTCTCATGAGCATTGCAATAAGAATCCCACCAATCTGCAGCTGCTCCAATGAGTTGATGAGAAGCAAATAGCACCTTCTCCCGGTCACTGCATTGGACAATGGCTAGCTTCTTCTCCATGGACTTGAGCCAATCATCCGCATCCATAGGGTCTGCGGCTTGAGCAAAGGTTGGCGGCCTAGTCCTCATAAACTCTCCCAATCGGTTATGAGGAGGTGGGGGTGGCGGTGGAGGCATGTGGGGCTGATTGTTGATATTGCGAGCCTGCAGCTGTCCCATAGTCTGTATCATGGTCTGCACGAGCTGGTTTTGCATGGCCAATAGTTGCTCGATGTTGATAGCTCCCTGAGTAGATCCTTGCCCATTGTTGTTCTGATGCACTCCATTGTTCTCCTCTTCATCATTGTCATCCCTCTGGTTGCGAGTCCTCACCATCTGAAGAAAAGCAGTAGGTAAGAATTAGAAAACATCCCCAACTATATGCATCAAGGGATATGAAACTAAACAACTAGCTACACTAGCCTAGGTGGACATGGCAATGCTAAAGCATCCCAAAATCCCCTATTAAGCACACAAGCAAGCAATATATATAGCAAACAGCACACCAAGCAAAAACACACCGATTCCTGAGTGCTCCTATGTGCTCTAAAGTGTCCATTCTATCTAGGCTACATCCTACGGTCAACCTATGGCTCTGATACCAATCTGTGACGCCCGGTTCCGAAAACTGAACCAAGCTAACGCATATGTGTGCCCAGGATGTTCATCACACATACACGAGTGCAATCACAAAAGAGTATACAGAAAATTACCACAAGACAAGATTAATTAACCAAATTTTATTACACAAACCATATCATCCTCGAATACAAGCTCTAATGAATATTAATGACAAGTTCAACTAATGCAGCGGAAATAAACTAATTAAGCAACTAAAGCAACTATGCAGCATAAGCGACAGGGTATATATGCGCAGCTCCAATCAACACCACAGGCAAAGCTGACGGTAGACACGGCCTAGAACTCCGCATTATCACCATTAAACTCCCAATCCTGACCTGCAACTGTTTGGGGGGGGGGGGGGTTGCAAGAGTGAGTACATGTCGTACTCAGCAAGTGTGGAAAGTATGACATGTGGCTGATTCAAATGACGACAATAATAATGGTAAAGTGCTGAAAAGTACATTAAAACATTTGAAAGACAATATATCATATTATGTGAAGTAAACCCAGCATAATCATAAATAATATCATAATACCAAATCCGAATTCATTACCATCATCAATAAGTCCAGATTTCACCATTGCCAATAACCATATTCATTACCAGAGATTAATCCATAACTATCCATAACCATTACCAAACCATAACCATAATATCAACCTTAACCATTACCCAACCATAACCATCCCAAATTCCAATTTGCCTCTAATCATGGAAGTTGTCCAGGTGCTCATAACCGGGAGCACGGCTATCATGATAGTTTTAATTAACACTCTGCAGAGTTTGTACCTCTTTACCCACGTGTTCGTGATTTCATCACCTTTTAGCGACTAAGAACCTCCCTTATGCCCATGACCCGTCGGTCACATTACACACTTCCGTTGGTCTGTGGACAAGAGATCACAAAATAGCCTTTACAAAGGGATTACTAGCCTATTTAGACCCCACTGAGGTTTCACCGGTGGCGATGCCTCCAACTGAGCACATCTTCAACCAAGGGCCCCCTCTTGAGCCATTCGGATCCCAGGGTAGTCCCACCAACCATCAACAAACCCAATCTGACTACCCCTTCCCCGAGCGTCCACAATGGTCCAAACATCCCTAGCAAAGCCCTAATTAATCAGCTACGCCGCACCCATAACTTGGCCTCGTGGTGGCACTGTAGTCCAGGCTTATTCTCGCATGAACCGGTCCTTAGATCTAAAGCAAGCAAACCACCATAACATCCAACCCATCCACATACCAGGCTTGCTTAGATCATCCATTACCATACCATGTTTAACCAGTTCATGTTAACCATAGTCTCATCCATGCATAATTAAATTGAGTGATATAGTTGTTTCCCATCCCAATTGATTAAGCGAAGCAAAAAGGTAAAAACCCTTCCCAACTCTCTACCATAAATTTCCAGGTGACAAGGGTGGTTTAGCAAATCTAGTTAACTTCCTGCCATAGGATTTCCCATCAATTTGACACAAGCATGCAGTTTTGCAAACAAAACATTTATTTTAAAAACAGGATCAATATGCTTCAAGGACACTTGCCTTGCTCTTGCTGTTGATTAAGGTCAAAGCCTTCAAACTCTTGATGTTGTAGATCCTCCGTGGCACTCTCTAGCGCAAATCCGTCTAATCCACACAATAAACATACAAGACAAGAAACACAATCAAAGAGTGCACAAATATTACTCAATATGTCATGACATGCATGATTGATGCAAATGCAAGGTAGAACTTGTTACTAGATTGCTTTTAATGATCACTAACTAGTTCTAATAGATTTTAACAAGTTTATACAGGTTTGGATTCGATTAGATCAAATTTTAGAATTAATTTCAACACAATTTAACCAGGAAGATCGGACTAGTCCGCTAGGGACCGGACAAGTCCGCACTTGACGAGATCAGCAGATTAGGGTTTTCTAGATCGACGTAAATTTGGATATTATGGGTTGAATTCGCATAAGGAAAAGAGAATAGAAGGTATACCAGGTGCTTAGAACTCCAATGAACCAAGAAACTTGGAGGTAACACTTGGATCTTGATGATCTAGGGTTGGTGATGAACTTGGAGATGAATTGGTGGTGAAGGACGAAACTTGGTGGAGATCTTGATCCTCCTTCGTTTCCTCCTCTTCTTCTTCTTGTTTGGGATCTTCTCCTCCCTACTTGATGGTGGCTCCCCACGAACTCGGGTTTGGGTGGGTGGAAAAGTGGCAAATAGAGGTCAAACCAAGGGGTGGGGTTGTTTATATAGACGTGGAGGCTAGGGTTAGATGGATTTCGAGTTTAGGATGAGTAGAGGCCGGTTTAGAGTCCCACATGGGCTCTAAAAGAGTTGGGCACGACATCCCTAGGCCCACTTGACGTGAAATCCAAGAAACAAGTCGTAAAACAAAAGGTCAATCTCGGAGTCACGAAATATCGGACAAGTCCGGACAGGACCGGACTAGTCCGAAGTCGTCCAGAGAGAAAATCGGACAAGTCTGGCCAAAAATCAGACAAGTCCGATCTTAGTCAGAAAGGAAAACGGACAAGTCCGCTGGAACACCGGACTAGTCCGGAAAAGTCCAGGGACTTAGCAAATTTTCAAGGATTCATGGAATACCGGACTAGTCCGCACAAAATCGGACAAGTCCGAAGTTGCCAGAGGCAAAAATCGGACTAATCCGCAGCAAAAACGGACAAGTCCGTTTTTAGACAGAGAGAAATCGGACTAGTCCTCTGCAAAATCGGGCTAGTCCGCACTTTCCTACATTTTTAAGTGCGGTTTTGTTCCAAATCAATTTTAAACTTGTTCCTCTTGTTATGGTTTAATGTTAAACATGTATATGAGTGTATGCAAGGCATGATGCATGAAAATGAGGGTGTTACACTTCAGCTCCGACCTTCGGATCTCCAGCCCTCTCGACCTTTCTCCGGAGTAGGTCCGGGGGCCATTACCCCACTCGGAGCTATTACTCTCCCCGTTACCTTCGGGACCCGGGAGAAGTATCGCACCGAGAAGTTGGTCTTCGACGTCGCTCAGATCAACTTACCATTCAACACCATCTTGGGTAGACCTGCCCTGTACAAATTCATGGCAGATGCTCATTATGGATACCTGGTGTTGAAGATGCCAACACCAGTAGGCGTTCTCCGGATCCGCGGAGATCGCACTGCTGGAGTAACTGCTCTGGAGGAACTCCACGCACTCACCACGGCGCAAGAGGAGGACTCCGGGCAGGAGCAAGCTCCGAAACCCCCGAGCATTCGTCAACGAGGCTCGATCTCTGCACCCCGTGTGCAGCCAAGCGGCGACACCGACATTCCCGTCAAAGTCGTCCAAATTGGTTCCGATGTCGCTCAGACCACCCGAATATTGGGAGGATTGAACGACAAATAGGAACTCGCGCTCATCACTTTCCTCCGGTCTAACGTTGATGTGTTTGCTTGGCAACCGTCACAAATGCCTGGGATCCCCAGGGAAGTGATTGAGCACAATCTGAAGATCTACCCCGATGCTCGGCCTGTGCATCAGAAGCCTCGGAAGCAATCCGTAGAGCGACAGAACTGCATCCGACAAGAAGTGAAGAAGTTGCTCGAAGCCGGATTCATCCGAGAAGTCTTCCATCCAAAATGGCTGGCGAACCCAGTCGTTGTGCCCAAGGCCGGCGGGAAGCTTCTGATGTGCATCGACTACACCACACTAAATAAGGCATGTCCAAAAGATCCATTCCCACTACCTAGAATAGATCAGATAGTGGATTCCACCTCCGGGTGTGAATTACTGTGTTTCCTAGACACATATTCTGGGTATCATCAAATCAGGATGTCTAGGAAGGATGAAGAGCATACTTCATTCATCACAGTAGATAGATTGTACTGTTACACAGCCATGCCATTTGGTCTCAAGAATGCAGCTTCAACTTTTGTACGAGCTATGTACAAAACTTTTGAAGAACTCATCAGAGACATAGTGG
The DNA here is from genome assembly GCA_036927565.1 of Tuctoria greenei. Lineage (NCBI taxonomy): Eukaryota > Viridiplantae > Streptophyta > Magnoliopsida > Poales > Poaceae > Tuctoria > Tuctoria greenei. The sequence continues at coordinate 8,310,163 of JAYESD010000008.1, forward strand.
AAGTGTACGTCGATGACATTGTGGCCAAGGTCAAGAACAAGGAGTCACTCCTAGACACCTTGCAGGCTGTCTTCGATAAGATGCGAGCCACCCGCACAAAGCTAAACCTGGACAAGTGCGTGTTTGGGGTTAGCTCCGGAAAACTTCTTGGTTTCCTGGTAAGTCATCGGGGCATAGAAGCTAATCCGGCGAAGATAAAAGCCATTGAAGACATGCGGCCACCAACCCGCATCAAAGACGTCCAAAAGTTAATTGGGTGTCTAGCAGCCCTCAGCCGGTTCATATCAAGACTGGCGGAATGGGCACTTCCCTTCTTCAAGTTATTGAGGAAGTCCGGACCATTCCAATGGTTCGAAGAAGCAGAGAAGGCATTCGAGGAGCTGAAATAGTTCCTCACCACCCTACCAATTCTGGTAGCTCCGAACCCTGGTGAGCCTTTGTTGCTTTACATTTCAGCTACTGATGAAGTCGTTAGTATGGTTCTGGTTGCAGAGAGACCGGAACTACCCCACACTCAAGAATCCAGACCCCTTCGGGAGGGTCCGGAGGTTCCTGAAAGCGAGTCGGGGTCCCAGCTCCCAGATTCGAACCCGTAAGAAGTCACTTCAGGAGACCTAGACCCCTCTGAGAGGGTCCAGGTCGTTTCCGAATAATCTCCGGGTTCCTCCAGCCAGAACTTGGAGGTCCCCGAAGAGAATCTGGACCCCTCCGAGAGGGTCCGGATCAATGAAGAGGAAGCTCCGGACCCCTCCGGGAGAGTCCAGACCATTCAACGCCCGGTATACTTCATCAGTGAAGTATTACATGATGCCAAGACTCGATACCTAGAGGTGCATAAGCTGCTCTATGCAGTTCTTATCGCCTCCAGGAAGCCTCGACATTACTTCCGAGCTCACAAAGTCTCGGTGGTGACCTCCTAACCACTACGAGCAATCCTGCATAATCCCAATTCAACTGGGAATATTGCAAAGTGGGCAGCGAAATTGGCTGAATTTGATCTTGAATTTATTTCAAGACAGGCAGTCAAGAGTCAAGCGTTGGCAGATTTTGTGGCAGAATGGACTCCCTCTCCATCAAACCCTGGGGGCTCCAGTGAACAGAAGACGGAGCATCAAGCTCCAACCTTCACCGAGCCTCACTGGACCCTCAACTTGGACGGCTCCATGCAGAAGCAGGGGGCCGGAGCTGGAATCCTTCTCCTTGCACCGACTGGGGAGAAGGTAAAATACATGGTACACCTTGACTTCAAGGCAACCAACAACATGGCGGAGTATGAAGCGCTCATCTACGGACTAAAGGTGGCACTTTCATATGGTGTCAAGCAACTGCTGGTCAAAGGAGATTCACAGCTCATCATCAAGCAGGTGAAGGGTGAATGCTCCTGCAACAATCTCCAGCTAGCTGCTTACCTCCTTGAAGTCCAGAGACTTCAGAAGGACTTTGAAGTCCTAGACCTCCACCATGTTCAGCGTGCCCATAACGCTGAAGCTGACGAACTCTCGACCAAGGCGTCAACCGGAGCTCCGGCTCCTGACGGAACCTTTGTCCGGAGGTTGTCAAAACCAACAGCTCAGCCTGCCGAACTGAGCGAAGGGGGCGAGATCAGCATCCCGAAGCTGACGGTCCCGATGGCCCTGTTACCATGGCAGCCATCAAGGGTCGTAGGTGCTGCCGGGAGCTCCGAGCAACCCAGCACGCAAGACTCAAAAACTCAAGCTAGCTCCGATGCATGGATCTCGGAGATCCGGAGCTACTTGAAAGACAACATCCTTCCTAACGATGATGTATCCGCTGATCGGGTAGTCAGATTGGCTAAAAGATACACGCTGGTAGAAGGGGATCTCTACCGGCGCAGTGCCAACAGCATCCTAATGCGGTACATCACAAGGGAAGAAGGCTGCGAACTCCTCGTAGAAATCCATGGAGGCGAGTGTGGGAACCACACATCTTCCCGCACGCTGGTCGGAAAAGCCTTTCGGCATGGCTTCTACTGGCCTACAGCGCTCCAGGATGCCACTGAGCTGGTGAAGAAATGCGAAGCATGCCAATTTCATGCAAAGCAAATTCATACACCGGCTCAGCCCTTACAAATGATACCTCCTACATGGCCCTTTGCTGTGTGGGGGATGGATATCTTGGGACCCTTCCCAAGAGCCGTCGGAGGTTACAAGTTCCTGTACGTCGCCATTGACAAGTTCACCAAGTGGCCGGAAGCGACTCCAGTTGTGACGATCAACAAGCAATCTGCTATCAACTTTCTGCAATCCATTGTGAGCAGATTTGGAGTCCCAAACAAAATCATCACTGATAATGGGACTCAATTCACAAGCTCCGCATTCCAAGGATATTGCAAAGACCTCGGCATACAAGTTTGCTACGCCTCCGTAGCTCACCCAGCCAGCAATGGCCAAGCCGAGAGAGCAAATGCTGAAATCCTTAAAGGACTCAAAATGCGCACCTATGAGCGCTTGAAAAAACATGGAGCCAACTGGATCGAAGAGCTTCCGCCCACTCTATGGGCCAACAGGACTTCTCCAAACCGGTCAACCGGAGAAACACCCTTCTTTCTGGTGTACGGAGCTGAAGCAATCCTTCCTCCGGAAATCACCTTGGGTTCGCTCTGGGACCGGACCTTCGACGAAGCCGCGCAGGACCAGCTCCAGCGTGAAGACCTAGACCTCCTCGAGGAGGGAAGGTGCCAAGCAGCTGTTCGGAATGCCCGATATCGCCAAGCTTTACGGCGTTATCACCAGCGGCATGTACACAACCGACAACTCGAGGAAGGCGATCTGGTGCTACGGAGAATACTATCAGAGAAGGGTTAAACAAACTCTCCCCCGGCTGGGAGGGGCCCTTCCGAGTGATCAAAGTATCCCGTACCGAAAGCGTTCGCTTGACTACCGAGGATGGGACACCTCTCCCAAATCCTTGGAACATCGAGCACCTTCGTAAGTTCTACACTTAATACCACGGAGGTGAGTCTTGAGTAACTTGGGGTGTATGTTATAGAGTCATTGTACAGAGTCGGGTAGTTCCTCCGGGAGAGCAGCCGGACCTTTCCCGAAAGGTCCGCAAAGCTCATGCAGCACTTGTCACAGTCTCCGGACTAAAAGTGTGGCTAAGTACCCTGGGTCAAACGAGAAACTAAACACACTTAGCCTGGTTCCATACCCTAAGAGTGTACTTGTTTCCCCTGTACCCCGGACCTATAATGAAAGACATCTTCATGTGAAATAGACTCCACGTGCATTTATTTTGTACAGGCTCAACATTTTTATTTTTCTCTTTCTTGTCTATAACAAAGACGTGCAATTCTTAAGAAATTTTAATTTGACCGGTTTATATATGAATGTAGGCCTAGAGGGGGGGTGAATAGGCCTTCTTGAATTTTCTCGGTTCCTGTAGCACTTCAACAACAAGGTCAAAACCAGATATATCGGACTAGTCCGGTAAAGTGCGGACTAGTCCGGATTTCACGGACTAGGTTGATCAAGTTAGGTCAATTTGATTGTTTCGTTGACGTTTGCAGCGGAAATATAAACTTCAATAATAGTTCAATGATTGTATGTCAAGTTCTATTGCAAGTATGATTCTTGTTCAACTATTTAACTTAAATTCAACAAGATGAATCAAACCCTAGATAATGTTGATCAACTAGAATGATGAACACAAACGAACAAGACACAAGATTTATCCCGTGGTTCGGTTACCACGAAGGCAACCTACGTCCACGTTGAGGAGCCCACAAAAGGACCGGGTCTTCACCAACCCTTCCCTCGTCGGATCGCCATGAAGGCCAATCCTCTTCCACTAAACACACAGGGGTAAATCACCAAGTTGAAGGGGCGATCTCACAAGTTGAGAGCTCCCTTGATTACAAGTTTCAAGACCACCAATAACACACTTCGAAATATACAAATTTAGATGCAAGAGTGTGTTAGAGATTCAAACCAAGAGCTCAATCGTGTGCCAAGTGCCTCTCCAATGATCTACAAGTGATCTTCAATGGATTGATTGATTTTGCACTTAATTTCGTGGAGAGAGATGGTTTTTGAGTCTCTTGGGAGGTGTGACGGCGCTAGGGTTCGAGAGAGAGTGAAAGTGGGCCGTGCACCTCTATTTATATGGGGTTTCTAGAAGTTACCGTTAGGGTTCAGAAAGATCGGACTAGTCCGTGGTGGTGACCGGACTAGTCCGGTGTGCTGTGTGAAGCAAACTCTAAGTGTCCAGGAATCTCGGACTAGTCCGGTTCAAAACGGACTTGTCCGATTTCGCTACTGGAAAGCTTCGGACTAGTCCGATTGTCATCGGACTTGTCCGGACACATGAAAACCTAAGTGTTTAGGATGACAAGTCCGCACTTGGAGGACTTGTCCGATTTAGATCAGGGTGTATATCGGACTAGTCCGTGTAAACACCGGACTTGTCCGAAGTGGATCAGAAAGTATATCGGACTAGTCCGGGTCACAACGGACTTGTCCGATTTTGTGAGACTTGTGCATTGTTTTGAGGACTAGTCCGCACTGGGGAGGACTAGTCCGAAGTGGAACAGAAAGATATCGGACTAGTCCGGTGATGATCGGACTTGTCCGATCTGGTGCAGAAAGGGATATCGGACTAGTCCGGCTGATATCGGACTAGTCCGGTCCTGTATAGCTTTGTGCATTGTGTGTGTGATTAAATGAGATTGAGCTCCTGGGTGTGTTTCCTTAACACACTCCATGCATACTAAACTACTAATTTCTTCTCCTTGAGCTCAAATTCATTTTCCTTCTCAATTTCCCTCTTTTTGGTACTTTGCTCATTTTTCATCATTTTCCTGCATTCTTCTCAACGAAAGGATTAGGATCCCAATTGCTTGTCATAAATCATCCAAAACCCACAAGGGAGTCCTAGATGCACTTTCAATCTCCCCCTTTTTGGTGATTGATGACAACCAATTGAGATTTCACAAAATGAGGTATAAAATGAGATTCTCATAAAGTATGCACATATGACTCAAAAATTCATCAAGCAACAAGATAATTATTCATATGTGCATTCTTTATGGTGGGATTCATACTAACAGCATGAATGCATTAAGAATGACAGAATTTGCATTGATCAACTAATATCAAGTGAATATGGCATTTCAGGGACAAAAAATTCAGATTTCATCACACACTTGCAAATTATTTGAGCAATTCATAACAGGACCAAACATGATATGAAAATAGAGTTAAGCAAATGCAATTACAATTAAAAAATAAAGAGCTCTCTCCTTGCATCCTATGCAGCTAAAGCTAAGACTAGAGACTCCCCCTCAATCTCTCCCCCTTTGGCATCAAGACACCAAAAAGAGAGAGAGGAAGGTCCTAGGGCTTCACTCTTCGCTGTCAGTCCTCTCGTCGTCTTCATCGTCTTCCTCGCTTTCCGCTTGACGAGGTTGAGAGGTAGGAGGAGGAGCGGAGCTGCTCGAGCCCCCAATGCCAAAGTAGGCAAGCTCAGAGGGAGTCAAGGGGTTGAGCTCGGTGATGTCCGGATCAGAATCTTCAGAAAGTACTGGAGATCCAATTGGGTTGATCTCCAGCTTCTCACTCAGCTGCTTCACATTGGCTTTTATGTATCTCATGTTCTCCTTCCTCTTCTGATTTAGCTTGTGAAGCTTCACTTCAGTTTTCTTGCATGAGGAGAAAATTGCAGCCAAGTACTTGAGGATCCCACTGGCGGATCCTTTCTGAGGGGCTTCCCTGGAGGGGGGAGTAGCCCTAGCAGCTTCTTCTTGCCTTGTCGGTGCCTCGGGGCTTGAGACCGGCGATGGAGCAGCCTGGACACTCACTGACTGAGGCTTCTGAGGCCTCAGTGGAGTGTGCTCCACATCCTTCACAAACTCGATTCCTGTGACTTTCTCAATCATGAACATCAAGTAAGGGGCATAGCCACAGGATCGGTTGGGGGTACTTGAGATATTGACCATATCATTCCAAATATAGTCTGCAACATCGAATTGCCTTTTCTTGCTAATGACCCTCATCATGGTCCGGAGGTAGCCTTGCACACTCCCTGCATCCCCATCCTTGGGGGCAATCGTCTTCCTGAGGACTCTGTTGAGGACCACAAAGAAAGGCTTCATATTCTTTGTGGAGGGAGGGACATACTTGGAGGTGGGTTCATACATGAACTTCATTCCATCCCTCTCAATGACCCCAATGTTGTGGATAATGAGTTGGTCATGTCCTTCAGAGTCAAGGTGCAGCAGGCGGGCAAACTCTTCCTGAGTAATAGAATACTTGGATCCATGAGTCATCCAAGTCACACTTTCTTCGTCTTCACTTGAGAAGTGGCACGTTGCATAGAATTGTGCAATCACTTCATCATTCCAATTATATCTGAAGGCAAACAGATCCTTCAGTCCATGTCTCTCTGCAGCTGCTATCACTTCATCAAAAGCTGCACATTTCCTCTTCTCAAGGTGAGCCCAGTCAATCCATTGACTGCGTACCACCGGGGTCTTCATCGGCAAATACACCAGCTTGTAGAAATCAGCATGGAAATTTGACCAAAACCTGCCATCAGCTGCTTGCTTGGGCCTTGCATAGCAATCAACACTTCTCAACTTCATAGCCACATCGCTGCCCTTGCCATTGAATCTTTCCTCATTGGGGTCCCGGACCCCTTCTCTGGGAGTATGCAGCTTTAGGGGCCCAACAGGCCCTGTGGCAACCCCCTTGCCCTTCCCTTTAGCTTGACGAAGGCCACTTGAAGGAGGAGCAGCCTTCGAGGCGGGCTTCTTGACACACACCTTCCTCCGAACCTGGGGAGGTGAGGGAGCAGGCTCGGAGGGTCTCTCTTGGCGTTTCTTGCCAAGACCCGCCGAGGACCGAGGTGCCACCTCGTGGTCCAACTCGGCCTCGAAATCGAAGATTTCGTTGTCGGAGCTCGACATGATCTGAGAATGAGTGATCAAGAGAAAGGACAAGTTATACAAGGTATTGGTGAGGTAAGATGGCATTGGAATGCATTAGGGAATTAAAGAATTAGGTTTTGGTTCAGAAACAACGGACTTGTCCGGTGCACAGGCACGGACTAGTCCGGGGGACCAGACTTGTCCGTACCTGGACCGGACTAGTCCGGTGTTCATCCGCAAAAACCTAACAGACTGGACAAAAATTGATCCCTAAGGTAAAACTAGTCTAGCATACACATAGTACATCAACTAGACATGTAACTAGTGAAGAATGCTAGGCCAAACGATAAGCAATAGAGAAATTTGTGATTTCTTAGGGTTTTGAAGAGTATTTACCAAGAAATCAAAGGAAGCTTGAGATTTTGGGGGTTGGAGGCCGGACTTGTCCGCTAACTTCAATCCCCGAGTCTTCAAGCTTGATCTCCGCCCAAGATTGAGGCTTTTCGACGGAGGAATCAAGGATTCGCCTTGGGAGCTCGAGCGCAAGAGAGAGAAAGCTTGGGGGCGAGTGTGGGGTGAAGGAATTAGGGTTTAGTGGCGGCTAGGGTTATGGACACGAAAAATCGGACAAGTCCGGACGTGACCGGACTAGTCCGAAGTCCTCCAGAGACCTAAGTCGGACTAGTCCGTGGTCTGTCGGACTAGTCCGGCCTAACCGGCACACTGCAGACTAGTCTGCAATGGCGGACTAGTCCGGGTAACCACGGACTTGTCCGTGGTCACCAGGAGAGAATTGCATAGCCCATTCATATATAGTTGAAGGTCCAATAATTGAGAGTAGAGAGGCAAAACAATTCAAATAATCTTGATGAATTTGACCAGGAAGCAAACAACAATCATACTATGATCAAAAATTCATCAAGATCTAATAATTGACATAGTTTCTCGAGAGAAAAATGGGGAGGGTTAATTTTCACAATTCAATCAATATTTTGAAGCAATCATACAGGTATGCAACTTTTCAAGCCACACTCCGAGAATCAAGAATGTTTAGCTCATTTCGGAGTTCGCAAAAACGTTTTTCATCAAGTGGCTTGGTGAATATGTTGGCCAATTGTTTTTGGGTGTTGACATGAGAGATGGATATGTCTCCTTTCATGGAATGGTCTCTCAAGAAATGGTGTCTTATGTCAATGTGTTTAGTTCTAGAGTGCTCAACTGGATTGTGGGCTATTTTAATGGCACTCTCATTATCACAAAGAAGAGGAATACGGTTCATATTGTAACCGTAATCCCTTAGAGTTTGTCGCATCCAAAGGAGTTGTGCACAACAACTCCCGGCTGCAACATACTCCGCTTCGGCTGTGGATAATGCAATGGAATTCTGTTTCTTGGATGACCAAGAAACTAAGGATCTTCCTAGGAATTGGCAAGTGCCGGAAGTGCTTTTTCTATCAACTTTGCACCCGGCATAATCTGCATCGGAATACCCAATGAGATTGAATTTTGAGCCTTTTGGGTACCAAAGACCAAGATTGGGTGTATGAACTAAATATCTTAGGATTCTCTTTACGGCTGTCAAATGACATTCCTTAGGGTTGGCTTGAAATCTTGCACACAAACATACACTCAACATAATATCTGGCCTAGATGCACATAAGTAAAGTAAAGATCCAATCATGGAGCGATATACCTTTTGGTCGACGCTCGGTCTATCTTCATTGAGATCCAAGTGACCATTCGTTGCCATGGGAGTCTTTATGGGCTTTGCCTTGTCCATGCCAAACTTCTTGAGGATGTCCTGTGTGTACTTGGTTTGGCTTATGAATGTTCCTTCCCTTTGTTGTCGCACTTGGAATCCCAAGAAGTACTTCAATTCTCCCATCATTGACATTTCAAATCTGTCTGTCATAATTTTACTAAACTCTTCACAGAAAGATTGGTTAGTTGATCCAAAAATTATATCATCAACATAGATTTGGCAAATAAAAAGATCATTATCCACATTTTTCGTGAATAGTGTATAATCTACTTTGCCAATTTGAAAGCCATTATCAATTAAAAATTCTCTAAGACACTCATACCAAGCTCTAGGAGCTTGTTTGAGGCCATAGAGAGCCTTACGCAGTTTATACACGTGGTCGGGGAACTCTTCGTCTTCAAATCCGGGTGGTTGCTCCACGTACACCTCTTCCTTGATCGGTCCGTTGAGGAAGGCGCTTTTCACGTCCATTTGATACAGCTTGAAATCATGGTGAGTAGCATATGCAAGTAATATTCTAATTGATTCAAGCCTAGCTACTGGAGCAAAGGTTTCATCGAAATCCAAACCTTCGACTTGTGAGTAACCTTTGGCCACAAGTCGTGCCTTGTTTCTTATCACCACTCCGTGTTCGTCTTGCTTGTTGCGGAAGACCCACTTGGTGCCCACAATATTTGCATTGGGTCTTTCCACAAGTTCCCAAACCTCGTTTCTCTTGAAATTGTTCAACTCTTCTTGCATTGCCACCACCCAGTCCGGATCCTTCAATGCATCCTCAGTCCTGCGGGGTTCCAAAAAGGAGACAAACGAGTAATGTTCACAAAAATTTGCAATACGAGATCTAGTGGTTACTCCCTTTTGGATGTCGCCGATGATGTTGTCGATTGGATGATCCCTTTGAATGCATTGGTGTACTCTTGGGTGTGGCACTTGGGGGGTCGTATGTTGGTGATCATCTTCTTCTCCCCCTGAGTTGTTGTCCTCGTTGATTTGTTGATCATGTTCATATTCCTGTGATTTGTCTTGTATCGAGGCTCCCCCTGAATTGTTGATCTCCTCTTGTGGTTCACTTTCCTCTTGTATTTGTGACGATGACTCTTGTGGTCGTACTTCGCCTAGAGCCATCCTCTTCAATGCTTGATAGGGAGCTTCCTCTTTTCCTAATTCACATTGATCAACTTGCTCCTTTTGGGAGCCATTAGTTTCATCAAACACTACGTCACGTGCCACTTCAACAAGTCCGGAGGCCTTGTTGAAAACACGATAGGCGTAAGTGTTCGAATCATAACCAAGCAAGAAACCTTCATCGGACTTCGAAGCGAACTTTGAAGTCCTGGGCTTCTTGTTCAAAATATAGCAAGGAGAACCGAAAACTCGAAAATATGAAATGTTCGGTTTGTTACCGGTGAGTAGCTCATAGGGAGTCTTCTTTAGTAGTCGATGAAGGTAGAGTCGATTTGTGGCATGGCAAGCGGTGTTGATTGCTTCTGCCCAAAATCGATCCGAAGTCTTGTATTCATCGAGCATTGTTCTTGCCATCTCTATGAGCGTTCGGTTCTTCCTTTCGGCAACTCCGTTTTGTTGTGGAGAGTATGGTGCTGAGAATACATGCTTGATTCCTTCCTCATCAAGGTATTCCTCCACTTGTATGTTCTTGAACTCCGTGCCGTTGTCGCTCTGAATACTCTTGATTGATAGTGAGAACTCGTTTTGAGCTCGCTTGAAGAATTTCTTGAGTGTTCCTTGTGTTTCTGACTTGTCATGTAAAAAGAACACCCAAGTGAACCGGGAAAAATCATCAATAATAACTAAACCGTATTTGTTACCGCCGATGCTTATGTAAGCAATTGGACCAAACAAGTCCATATGAGGTAGTTCGAGCGGTCTTGTCGTGGTCATGATGTTCTTCGCAGGATGTTGTGCTCCAACTTGCTTTCCTGCTTGGCACGCGCTACAAGGCCTGTCTTTCTCAAACACAACATCTTTCAAACCCCGGATGTGATCGCCCTTGAGGAGTTTTTGAAGGTTCCTCATACCAACATGTGCTAGCCGTCTATGCCACAGCCAACCCATGTTGGTTTTTGCAATCAAGCATGTGTCGAGTTCGGCTTTATCCTTGTTGAAGTCAACAAGGTAAAGCTTTCCCTTTAACATACCCTTGAATGCAACGGAACCATCACTTCCCCTTGAGACGGTCACACCCTCGTTAGTAAACAGGCAATTATAACCTTTGTCACATAACTGAGATATGGACAACAGGTTATAATCTAAAGATTCAACGTGTAAAACATGCGAAAGAGTATGTTCAGAGGATATTGCTATTTTACCGGTACCGAGGACCCTTCCTTGACTGTTATCCCCAAAGTAGATGCCTTCGTTTGGGTCCTGGTTCACTTCATACTCCACAAACATCCTCCTTTCTCCGGTCATGTGGTTGGTGCATCCACTGTCTAGCACTCGTTTGGATCCACCGGAGGAGTAGGCCTACAAAAACAAATTACGCCTTGGTTTTAGGTACCCAAGCTTGCCTGGGTCCTTGGAGGTTAGTAACAATACATTTGGGCACCCACACATGGGATTTTGTGTTCCCATGGCGTGGCCCAGCATAATAAGCATACACTTTACCAACATTATTTTTCATTAATACATAAGAAGCATCAAAGGTTTTAAACAAGAGTTGCTGTTGATTATGGGTCGGACTAGTCTGTGTGACCGGACTTGTCCGGATGACCGGACTTGTCCGGACCACAACCGGACTAGTCCGGTTTTCATGGGAGTTCAGATTTTTAGTTTTCGAGTTACCAGGTTGTGAGGGTCCTCCCTTCACAAAGGTAATCCTTCCCTTGTTATTTTTATGATTTCCAGCTCTTTGCTTTCCATCATGAGAGTAACCAATGCCGTACTTGACATTTGGAGGTCTTTGGACCAAATATGCACTACGTGCATAGTTGATCCTCTCCTTGTCAAATATTACACATTGGGTAGGATTTTTGTCCTTTGTGGAGGTAGAATTTTCCTTCAACCTGGTGTTAATTTTATCACATTTGCAAATATGAGCGATATTAGTTGAAGTGGGTTGAGAAGGTAGGGTTGAAGAGGAGGAAGGTTCACTAAGCTTGAGTGACTCAACCTGCACTTCAAGGATCTTGTTGACCTTGATTAAGTCATCAAGTTGATCCTTGATTGCAACGTTTGAGTTGGTTAACTCCAAGCAAGTTTTCTTGCTTGAAGCTAGCTTAAGCTCTAGTGAGTGATTTCTCTCCTTTTCAAGAGCTAGTAGATTGTCAAGTTCGACATGCTTCTCCTTTTGGGAGATAATCATGTCTTCTTGACGATCAATTAGCTCTTCCTTCTCAACAAGTTGGTTAAGTAAGAATTTCATTTTAGCAGCAGTTTTTCTATCTAAACCAATTAGCATATCTTCATTATCACTATCTAGATCATCATCACTCGAGTAAGAATGCAAGGAAGGAGTTTTGATGTTTACCTTGCGTTTACCTTCCTTAGCCATGAGGCAAGTTCCATTTGCTTTCTTTGCAACGAGCGTGGGGAAGAGTGTGGGTTTCTTGGACATGCTTTCAATGGCTATGCTAGCCATTTCTTCTTCATCGGACGATGAGGACTCATCGTTTGAGTCCCACTCCTTTCCGATGTGTGCTTGTTCAGCTTGTTTCTTCTTCTTGAAGAATTTCTTCGGTTGAGGCTTGGACTCTTTACTCTTCTTCTTGTTGTCCTCATATGGGCAATCAACTATAAAGTGATTGTACTCACCACAATTATAGCATGCCCGCCTCATCTTCGGCTTTGTCTTCTCCTTGTATTTTCCATCACTCGATTTTGTTCCTTGTCTTTTCTTCATAATTCTTTTGAACTTCTTCATGAACAAAATCATATCTTCTTCGTCCAGCTCGCTGCTTTCATCATCGCTGTCCTCCTCAAGCTGTGCTTCTTTTGCTTCTTTGGATAGAGGCTTGAGTGAGGACTTTAAGGCAACTCCCTTCTTCTTGGCCGATGTGAGGTCGGCTATTTCTTTGACGTGCTTGGCTTGCTTCTCCATCATCTCAAAGTTGATGATTTTGCCAAGCAGTTCATCCGGAGTCATTTTCTTGTACCCGGGACTTTCTCGGATCATAGAGCAAAGTGTGACGTTGCGAGGCATAAAGGCTCTAAGGATGAGCTTTACAACCTCGTGGTCATTCCACTTTTTGCTACCATATGATCGAACCTTGTTCACAAGAGTCTTCAGTCTGTTGTACATGTCCTGGGGAGACTCATCTTCCTCAATCGCGAACCTTCCCAGTTCGCCTTCAATCATCTCAATCTTTGCCTCCCGCACATGCCTGTCACCTTCATGTGCTGTCTGTAGTGTGTCCCAGATTTCTTTGGCAATCTCCAATCCGTCCACCTTTGTGAATTCGTCTCTACTTAGAGATGATGTGATAACGGCTGCGGCTTGGGCATTCCTGTGGATGGATTGCTCTTGACTTGGTGTGAGTTCTTCATCGTCATCAGGGATGTTTATTCCTGTGCACACAATATGCCATAAACTTGGGTTAAGGGAAATCAAGTGCATCTTCATATTTTGCCTCCACATGGAGTAATCACTCCCATCGAAGTGTGGGGCTTTTCCGAGAGGAATAGATAGATAATGACTGCTGTTAGAATTTAAACGGTCATAATTAAAAGGATATCGGGAGTAGTCGGTGTGACTACTCCCCTTCTTCTTTTCTTCAACTTTAGCTTTCCCTTTGGAAAGTGCTTTCTTTCGGAGCAGTGCTTTCAGCTCCAATGTCTCCTCATCATCATCATCGAAGTCTTGAATGGCTTCGAGATACTTTTCAAGCTTTTGGTGCTTGTCATTGTTCATTCCTTCCTGGTTGTTGATTTTCTGGACTTCCTTCATGTCCGACATGATCTCTTCGAGTGGTTGCACTCTTTCCTGAAGAACCTGCTCTGATACCAATTGAATGTAGGCCTAGAGGGGGGGTGAATAGGCCTTCTTGAATTTTCTCGGTTCCTGTAGCACTTCAACAACAAGGTCAAAACCAGATATATCGGACTAGTCCGGTAAAGTGCGGACTAGTCCGGATTTCACGGACTAGGTTGATCAAGTTAGGTCAATTTGATTGTTTCGTTGACGTTTGCAACGAAAATATAAACTTCAATAACAGTTCAATGATTGTATGTCAAGTTCTATTGCAAGTATGATTCTTGTTCAACTATTTAACTTAAATTCAACAAGATGAATCAAACCCTAGATAATGTTGATCAACTAGAATGATGAACACAAACGAACAAGACACAAGATTTATCCCGTGGTTCAGTTACCACGAAGGCAACCTACGTCCACGTTGAGGAGCCCACAAAAGGATCGGGTCTTCACCAACCCTTCCCTCGTCGGATCGCCACGAAGGCCAATCCTCTTCCACTAAACACACAGGGGTAAATCACCAAGTTGAAGGGGTGATCTCACAAGTTGAGAGCTCCCTTGATTACAAGTTTCAAGACCACCAATAACACACTTCGAAATATACAAATTTAGATGCAAGAGTGTGTTAGAGATTCAAACCAAGAGCTCAATCGTGTGCCAAGTGCCTCTCTAATGATCTACAAGTGATCTTCAATGGATTGATTGATTTTGCACTTAATTTCGTGGAGAGGGATGGTTTTTGAGTCTCTTGGGAGGTGTGATGGCGCTAGGGTTCGAGAGAGAGTGAAAGTGGGCCGTGCACCTCTATTTATATGGGGTTTCTAGAAGTTACCGTTAGGGTTCAGAAAGATCGGACTAGTCCGTGGTGGTGACCGGACTAGTCCCGTGTGCTGTGTGAAGCAAACCCTAAGTGTCCAGGAATCTCGGACTAGTCCGGTTCAAAACGGACTTGTCCGATTTCGCTACTGGAAAGCTTCGGACTAGTCCGATTGTCATCGGACTTGTCCGGACACATGAAACCCTAAGTGTTTAGGATGACAAGTCCGCACTTGGAGGACTTGTCCGATTTAGATCAGGGTGTATATCGGACTAGTCCGTGTAAACACCGGACTTGTCCGAAGTGGATCAGAAAGTATATCGGACTAGTCCGGGTCACAACGGACTTGTCCGATTTTGTGAGACTTGTGCATTGTTTTGAGGACTAGTCCGCACTGGGGAGGACTAGTCCGAAGTGGAACAGAAAGATATCGGACTAGTCCGGTGATGATCGGACTTGTCCGATCTGGTGCAGAAAGGGATATCGGACTAGTCCGACTGATATGGGACCAATCCGGTCCTGTATAGTTTTGTGCATTGTGTGTGTGTGATTAAATGAGATTGAGCTCTTGGGTGTGTTTCCTTAACACACTCCATGCATACTAAACTACTAATTTCTTCTCCTTGAGCTCAAATTCATTTTCCTTCTCAATTTCCCTCTTTTTGGTACTTTGCTCATTTTTCATCATTTTCCTGCATTCTTCTCAACAAAAGGATTATGATCCCAATTGCTTGTCATAAATCATCCAAAACCCACAAGGGAGTCCTAGATGCACTTTCAATATACGATTCGAGTTGTATTGTCAGTTCTTTTGGATTCAAATATCGCTCATGGCCAACTCGCCCAAAAGCCGCCAAGCCAATCTAGGGCCGGAGTGTGCTATCGACTTAGCCTGGTCAAGCACCCTAAGTACGCCACTCTACCTACACCCCGGCAGGCCGAAGTAAGGCGGGTCCATGAACAGTTGAATCTAAGAGAAAAGGCAATGCATCCGGTTGTATTTAAAATCACGCTCAACTCAAAGTTTTCTTGAGAATCGTAAGCCGCGATGAAATTATAGACAAGGAACGAATTTTACTATTTTTCTTGACTTAAGTGTGCAGGAAAAATAAAGTCTACGTTGATGGAGAAAAGCCGGAGCTAACTAAGCTCCGACTCCCCCAAGGGGGCCAGCCGTCGACGCTGAGTATAAGATGGTGAGAAGACCCTATAAATGGAGTCTGCTGCCAACAAACCAAGTGTTGGCAAAGGTCACTGCCGGAGCTACTCAGCTCCGACGCCCCGGAGGACTAACTATCGACGCTCTACGTGTTGATAGAGGCTATCGCCGGAGCCATCAAGCTCCAGCGATGGACAATGCCGGAGCTTCTAAGCTTCGACAACCTCAGGGGACCTTCACTATCGAAGACTTCAGACCTAAAATTCTACAAGTTCGGAGCAAATGAGTCTTCAACAAAACTCAGTATCCTTTTGGTACATGTTCACAATCAAATTGTGTACATCTACCAGGGGGCCAAGTGAAGATAAAGATGTTGAAGACAAAAAGTGAAATTCTCAAAAATCTGGGGATTTCATTCATCTGGAGACAGGAGATTACATCTGGAGACAAGGGATTACAAAATTGAGGAAGAAGAAGAGAAAATACAAGTGAGAGCTAAAGAGATGGTCCTAGACCCTATGGAAGAACTCGGTGACCTTCTGGGCGACCTCCGATACGCTGGCTCGGGTAGCTTCGCCTTCTCCTTCGACGGGGCCTTCAAGCACCGGGTCCAGAGGAAATTGGGAGTTCCGGCTGGTGTAGCACGTCAGCACATACTCTGTGACGTTCCTCACCAGGGATTGCCCCTCAACCTCCAGTTGGTCCGCGATGACATCGCCCACCTTGGAGAGCTTGCTACCTGCTGCGCTCAATGCCTGCAGCGCAAGGTCCGGCTCCGGCTCCGGATCATCCGGGCGCACGGGGCTGAAACCCATCGGTGTCAGCGCGTCGTTGGCCTTGCCCAGGAACTCCCAAATCTGTAGGGAGTCTGCCGTCCTCAAGCTCTTCATCTCTTCTAGGGATCTCCTGGCCGCCGTCAGTTCGGAATTCACGCGGGCGAGGCGCTCAACTTCTTTGGCGTTTTGCTGAATCTTTGCAGCAACCCGCCTTTCAAGTCTTCCGAGCTCCTCCTCCCGGAGGTGGATCTTGTTCCGGCGATCGACCAGGTCCTTCTCCCTAGCCTCCACTTTTTTCTCCCGGGCAACAAGGGCACACTCATATTCGTAGAGTTCCTGCCCTCGTACCCAGGTCTTCTCCTCCTCCTCTTGGCAGCGCTCTTCCAACTTCTTAGTGCGCTCCTCGAGGCCCTTGTCCGCCAGAGCTATGTTCTCGGCAAGCTCCTCTTCCCTCCTCAGGACATCATCCCACAGCTCAAGGAGTTTCTGCTCTTCATTCTCGAGCCGTCTCTCCCTATCTTCAAGTGCCTCTCGGCACTTGATGAGTGCGGTGTTAATGGCCTCAAGCTGTTCGTGCCGAGCATCGGCCGCGTTATTGGTAGCTTTGGCCTGATCGTAGATATCCCGGGATTGAGCGTCGAGGGCATGAGTCATGCTCTCCCTGTCATCCAGCAGTTTGCCCCAGTACTCCAGGCGGATCTTCTCCCGCTTGATCCACTCCTTGTCATCCGCTAGCCTCGACTGCGCCAGCTTGGTCTCAAAGTGGAGCCGATTACACCACCGCCTAAGGGTTTGGTGCTCCTCTTCAAGAGCCTTGCTGTCGTGGAAGAAGGCCAGTTGGACTTGACGCAGACTGGAGCAGGCGTTGTCGATAGACATCGACAGCGGGATGGGCTCCGGACCTGCTGGGGTCTCCTCCGCTGGTTCCAGCGGGTCTTCACATACAAAAATTGGGTCCCACTCTACGAGAGCGGAACCCTGAGCTTCCAAGGCACTAGGGCCGTCCTCCGGGATGGCCTCAACCACCATAAAAGAAGGCTCCGCCGCCAAGTCTTCGTTCACCTCCTCGGGCAGGGGGCCAGCGACTTCGCTTGGGCACTCCGGCTCGGCCGCAGGTACCTCCGACGTCGTCACTTCCGAAGCAGGAGCTGCTACTGGCTCCGGCCGGGACACCTCTTCCGAGGGAGGCTCGAGCTCCATCGCCTCTTCAACCACCGGCACTATAACCGGCGCTCCAACAATAACCGGCTCAGCGGCCGGTGCTTCGGAGGTAGCCAGCTCAACTGCCAGAACTACCTCGACTACCGGCTCACATGCCGGGGCTTCAGCAATTTCTGGCTCCGAGGCCGGAACTACTATTTCCTCCGGCTCAACACCTGGAGCTTCCATCACTGCAGCACCAGGACCCGGAGCTTCAACCTCCGAGACAGGTGCCGCTGGCATGTCTTCACTCCCGTGGTCTGGCGCTACCACGGGAACTTCTGGGGACGAGTCGAGGTCCATTACCACGACAGCCGGCGCTGGAGCTGTCGCAGCTTCAGCCACCACCTGGGGCAGCACCGGGACAGGAGCAGAAGCTCCCACGGCCTCAAACATCGTGGCTGAGGGTGGGGCTTCACTCCCCTTCTTGGGGACACTGCAGATGATGGACGAAGAAAATCAACAAACAATCGCTACAATTAAAAAGTTAACCAAGGTAAAGATTAAAAATTACCTTGGAAGGCTTCCGCACCAGCTTGCGCGGAACCTTGTTCCTAGACGTTCCGGGCTGGCCACGGTCGGCGTAGAAGCTCCAGAAGGCCCCCCGGAACTTGTCGCAGCTACGGGCGTTTCCCGGGTCGAGGCTCTCCTCGATCGGGAGGAACCCCTGGACCTGGAGGCTCCCACCGTCCCAGGTGCCGGAGTCGTGCGCCCGGAGCTAGCACCCCAGGAGGGTTCCACCACGGGGACAAACGCGCTCCGGGAGGATCCCACTGCAGGAACGGTATCGTCCCGGAAGGACCCCACTACGGGGACAGTCGCCACGGTGGTAGAAGATCTTCCCCCCTGGGGAGAAGGGACCGAGGCGGGAGTAGCGGGTCTGACGGACCTTCCGTCGGCATGTCGCAGCTTCCTCTTCCGGCTCTCCGGCTCATCCGCCAGCTCCTTGCCCTTGCTGACGACCTCGACCCTCGGCTGTGGGGCAGGGGCGGAGCTGTCTTCGGGCATCCCGGGGATCGCCACCCGGGTGGTTGATCTTCTCTCGACGACACCAAGGTCGTCAAGTAAGGGCATCGTCCGCTGGAGCTCCCTGCTGAACTCCACTTCCACGTTTAGAAGGAGAAAGGCCGACGGCGGAGTCAAATCATCACCGTCGATGTCGATGCCGTGCTGGAATTTCTTGAGGTGGAACTCCAAGGTCTTCCCCACCATGTTGGACTTCAACCCGGTCTCAACCCGGTCCTCGTCCATCACGCTGTTGAGGGCCGAAGCGAGCTTCTCCCTCCTCTTCAGCGGCGCCCACCTGTTGGCCAGGAAATTGCAGAATACCGCCTGAGGAGTCAATCCTCCCTCCACGCATTGGCGAATCCTGGTCAAGGCGGGGTTGAAAGCTTCCGCCAGCACCGGAACCGCACTCCAGATCGTCGTGTCAATGTCGGGCAGGCTGTCGGGCAGCTCCAACCGCTCATGCTCCTCCACCCTGACGACTATCCAATCTTTCTTCCAGTCATCCCACTTCCCGGAAGGGAACGACCGGGGGTACTTGAATGGGCACTTCTTGCGCTTCACAAAGTAGTAGAAGCCAAGGTACTCATTGCTCCGGCCGGTGGTGTGGACGGTGAAGAAGGTCCGGAAGAGTTCGATGCAGGGGGGGATGCCCACCCACATCTCACAGAAGTGGACAAAGATGGACACGAGGAGAATGGAGTGAGGGCCAAGGTGGTATAGCTACAGACCATAGAACTCTAGCAGCATCAAGAAGAGGGAAGAAAAAGGTGGGATCAACCCCACCATGGCGTACGAAGAAAAGTACACCATTTCGCTGGTGTGCTCCTTCTCGAAGGGGAGCTCTCCGCCGGCACGGACCAAGCGGTTGAAGAAGTCCGAGGACCACCCCATGAGGGCCCGGACCTTCTTCAAATCGCTGTCGGTCTTCAAGCGACTCTCGCGCAGACCCAACTCCATCGCAGCACGGCTAGGCAAGAGAAGAAGAGCTAAGCACGAGTTGGGAGTTTGAGCGCAAGATCAGATGAGAGGCGTAAAGAACTCCCGACGGTGCGCGCTTTCCTTCTTAAGTAAGCCCTCGCAACGCTTGGATGGAAACCGCGGGGAAGTCGAAGATACCATTCAAGAATTCAACCCAGCCGATGACAAGAGGGCCCGGGACCACCCCGACGATCAAGTCGAGGCTCTTACCCAGGCGAACGGTTGTCATCACTCGGTGGGAAACCCAAAGGCGGCGGCCTGACAGGGCGCGCGGAACCGATACGGTTTTCGTATCGGGAACCGGCGACCTTCAATTGTGTGAGATCCGTACGTCAAAGATCTCATCTGCCGCCTGAGGTGCGCCACGTGGCGGGATCTAACTGTAAACCCCTGCCAACGGCACCTTCGAAGACCCTTGAAGACTCAGTTCAAGAGTCGCAAGGATGGACCCACCTCCGACGGAACGACTTCACCATAGTGATCTTCCTCGGAGGTAGGTCCAGGGGGCCACTGTCAGTACCCTAAAAACCGTACACCCCTTGAGGTTACAAAGGTCTCAAAGGAAAGCCATCTACTTGGTTTGAAGACCCTTGGAGGCCCACCTGTCAGACATGACCGGACCCGCTTCTCCAACATGGTTAATCCCAGGGTCGCCACGTGTACAACCAAACCGGAGCTACCGCCCACAAGGGGGAAGCTCCGGGCCACGTACCGAAACAGCACCTCCGGACTTAACCCCAGACCGAGAGAAGCTCCGGACCTGACACGTGTCTGGTAGCCCCGGAGCTACCTGCCTCCCACAGCAAGCTCTGGAGCAGCCACGTGTCAAATCATCGGACCTTTTAGCTTCTAACCTCCGGAAGACCTTGTAACGGCTCCGGATCTTCAAAGGAGAGCCAAGGACTTCAAGACCCGATTAAGTGTCATT
The DNA here is from genome assembly GCA_036927565.1 of Tuctoria greenei. NCBI lineage: Eukaryota > Viridiplantae > Streptophyta > Magnoliopsida > Poales > Poaceae > Tuctoria > Tuctoria greenei. Next base: position 8,330,607 of record JAYESD010000008.1, read on the forward strand.
AATGCCATATTAATGACACTTAAACAGACGACCTTAACACCAGTAACAGTGGTGTCAAAGCCCGTTACAGGGTTATTAAGAGCAATTAAGCGTGTATCAATACTAGTAACCGTCGGGGCCACATGTCGGGCCAGGCTAGCTTGTAACGGTCTGCCCTTGTGCTATAAAAGGACAGGCCGACGATACACTCAGAGACGTTCACGGACGAACTCACGTACCCCACACGCTCGTGGCAAGTTCAAACTGCTAATACAACACCAACACACCCGTGGAGTAGGGTATTACGCTCAGGCGGCCCGAACCACGTAAATTCTTGTGTCTCCTGTGTCAAACTCCTATTCACTTTCTTGAATCTCCGCGCGCCCACACCGAACTTCAAACTCCCCAATCACTTTAGCAGTGTAGGGAGATCTGCCGGCTCCAACAGTCGACAAGAATGCTATCAGATGTTTGGTGCAATCGTGCAATTAACCATTCTCAAATGTTGGATCTGTATCCTACTGTCAATGCATATTTTTATTTAACCCCTCCACCACCCCTTCATCTGGTAGAAGGGGTTAAATAAAAACATGCAACGACCGTAGGATGCAGATCCATCGGTTGTGGATGCTTGATTGCACCAAAACTTTAATTGCATTGTAGTCGTTATCTTCAAGAATAGAGGTAATTTCATAATTTCTCGTCTTCACCTCATAGGGGGCTCAAGGGGGCTCCACTGTTGCAACAGAAGTAGGGGGGTTGGAACCCCCTGCCCCCCGTAGGTCTGCTCGTGACAACATTGCGTTTTGACTTATTTACAAATTCAGAATTGTCTTGTGTTAGAAAATATGCACGCAAAAGCAGCGACGGATCTGCCGAGGCATACGATGCGAGATCACGAACGACACGCAAGGCACAATTGTTAATGAGGTTCGGCCAAAGCCTACATCCTCGAGGCATATGACTACGGGCGCTCCTCCCCAATATGTCGTTGTAGTAGTTACAACAACGGCTCCCCCCTCATATTTATAAGGAGGTCGGATACAGAGTCCAATACAAACTCTACAGGCCACTGCTAATACAACTAAAAATCCTATCGTAACCAACTCGTACACAATATTCGACAAATATCCCACAAACTCCACCTTGGCGAATATTACACCACCTTGAAGTCGACATGCGCGAACCACCATGTACTCGAACTCGAGTTGTCGACTTTGTAGTTCACGAAGAGCCACGCGACGAGTCCAACATCTTAGACTCGGTGTCTGAAGAGAACACCGCTATCTCTGTAACTCCATCTCTTATGGCTCCACTCGCAACGAAACATCCTTGTAACTTGTACAAATTTGATCTCTCTCTCTCTCTCTCCTATCATCACAGTCTTATCTCCATTCATGACTTCCATTGCCTTTCAATCTGGCTCAGTCCGGAATAACATACCATCACGATGTAGAGCTCCAAGCGAAATTAGATTCTTTTGCAGCTTCAATACATGCTTAAGATCTCGAAGCACGTGTTCACCTATATCTTGTGTCTTGATCTCGCCTATTCTAATAACAGGGTGTCATCTATCATCTTTCAAATAAGCATTGCCAAAATCGCCAGACTTGTACAAAGAGAACCACTCCCTTTTCCGTGTTGCATGAAAAGAGCTTGCCGAATCTAACATCCATGATTCAGTTGACTGTATTTCGATACCCATTGAAAGAACATCACCGTCACTATCTGAGTCACTCTTAGGACTCTTCACTTTTGCTGGACAATTCCTTTTAATATGTTCCCACTCCTTGCAGACATAGCACTGCATTCTTTTCTTCTTCTTGCTCCTAGCCTCCACCTTCTCCTTAGCATTCTCACCTCTGAGCAGCAACCCTTCAGCTTGAGATTCTTCTACTGCATTGTGTTAGATTGATCTCCAACTGGGCTTGGTTAGTACGACCAAGTTTAGCTCAATAGGTGTCCTGATCGGGGGCACACATACATCCCGTTCGGCTCAGACCTTCCCCTCACTTTGCGCCCTATTGATCGTAGAGTGAGTGGAGGCAAATGGAACCCCTCTCCTTGAGTTGAAGTGTCTCTCTCACTTATATATGTGGCGCAACGTGAGAGGGAGTCCAACAGCCAAATGGGTTGTATGTGTGCCCCAGATCAGGGCACCTATTAGGCTGGACTTGGTCGCACTAACCAAACCCAGTTAGAGATCAATCTAACACATTGTTCTTCCTTATTTGCTCTTGAGTGCAGTCTCCATATAGTTGCACCACGGTGCACCAGTTGCCATACTTTTTTTCTACTAATAGCAGCATGGACCATTTGGTTGCTGGTCCGCAATTCTGCACGGTTTTCCACTACAGTGAACTTATCCTGTCTTCTAACACATAAAACCCAGTCCCAGGCTCCCAGCCTATGACTATGAGGATTTCACCAGTGTCATATTTGTCTATGAACTGATTATCTACACTTAATTCGTTCAATGTGTCTTCTTTTGTCGGGGTTGACCAGTATATCATGTGAGATGGAATATGGAACTTAGCACATAGAGTCAATTTCTAAGGGGGCTTATGGGGAGTCGTGAATATATTAGGTTTCTGTTCGTCTAATAAGTTTGAGTAACGAACACTTACGTTTCAACACCTAATGGACTGCTTATGGTCGCACGTGGCTGGATTTGAATAACTTCAGTAATTCTTTGTTCCCTTATGATGTTATTCTACATCCCAAATTACCAGTGTGATGTCATGACCACTAATGTAATTTCCTATGCAAAAACATGCATATCTAATGACAATATTAGCAGTTGTTCAAGGATTTTATTATTTCTTTTACGGATTAACAAGGGGGGTTGTTGATTAGAATTTCCAACATCATATTGTACCCTCATAAACCTGTCCTGCTCACACATGAACCGACACCTAAGCTGCTAAGTCGTCCTCAACATGGTATTAGGCTTCTTTTGTTGGGCCTGGCATCATAAAAGAAATTATGTCTTTTTTTTTATACTCGGTAAAGGAACTGATACAAGGTAGAGTTAGGCAGACAATTATTTTCCAACGTCTTACTTTTGTCTGCAGAGTGTGGCATACGATCGATCTAGTGCTCCAAAGGATTTCAAGGTTCATGGATGGTACGAAGGATCACAGGATGATTTAGGCAAGGGTTTGAATTCAATGGCAACTTTAGGAGAGTTCTCGTATGACCTTGAGGATAGCAATGCCCAGACCTTCCAACTGCAGAGAACATCTGACACAGATTCACGGATTATCAACATGGTTAAGTTTGACTTCTCCTCAAATCATGGAAACTCGGCACACACATGCATTTATCGCTTCAGGGTGCATGGTACTGAGCCGGACTCCCTTAACGGTGCATTGAAGCCCTGATATGAGAGTTGCAAGCCCGAGCTTGACAATATTTTTGCAACCTATTTGCTCCTGTGAGCTTGCAAAGCATTCAGTGCTTCACGGCCCTGTGGTTCTTGAGCAATTATATTACCAGGTGGAAAAATGAATGCCCGCGTCACACAAGGGAAGGTTCCTTTCATTACACCAGTGAGCGGCCTGATTTGCTGAGGTTTATTTTACTCTGTAGTTATCATGATCAGTTCCTGACTCGCTATTTTGTTCCTAGTTGATTAGATTTCCCGTTTTCCATGACTCACCACTCTGTTCCTAACAACATTTCCATGTGGTTTGACTTCAATTGTGATTGTTCTCTGCTTTGATTGTAATGTAAATTTTAGCAAAACTGTAATCTCAGAACCAAGATGGTCCTTGAGTGCATCTGCACGGTGGTCCTTTTTCTGGTTCCACAACTTGTACCACTGTTAAGTTGGATCCTTTTCTGGGATAGTACCGAGCCGTACAAACATATCAGGGTCATTACCCCCCGCCCAAAAAAGATCCTCCGACGTCCACTCGGACTCCCACGCCGCAAATCCCCTGATCGGTGTCAAGCTCTTCGACTCCGAGTCTAAAACGGCAGGGAAGATGTGTCACAACCTCCCCCGTTATAAAACAGCAGGGTCTCCGGTTAATTATCTCACACGATATCCACCAGCAGTTTGGCGTACAGCAACCACATCGCGAGCGATTCTAGTACAGCTCTCGCCGATTTCCGCGCCCGCGTCGCTATGGCAAGCGGCGAGGCCGAGGCGTGCACCATCGGTTCTGAAGTCGACGGCGTCCTCGACACAGTCGCGACCATCAATGGCAAACTGGCCGGCGAGAACGGCGGCGAAGCGGTGCTCGAGTTGCTCCGGCAGCTGCAGGCCGTGCCGATGACCTTCCAGGTGCTGGAGGCGACCAAGGTCGGGCGGGCCGTCAATGCACTGAGGAAGAACGCGTCGTCCGAGCCGGCGCGCGAGCTCGCCGCCGCGCTGTACAGGCGCTGGAAGGCTCTCGCCGAGGACCACTTCAGGAGCACCCGGAGGCAGTCGCCGGCGTCAGCGATGACTGACGTGTCGGGGCAGCAGAAACTCGCGCGGACGACGGCGAACCCTGAGGCCCCAAAGGCCGCTACTAAGAGCGCGAGCTGTTCTTTGCGGACCAAAGCGGAGCCAAGCGATTCGAGCTGCGACAGGGCAACCGTCACGAAGCAGAGGAGCGCACAGCTGAGCGACGCGACGCGTAATAAGGCAGAGCAGCCCGCCGCTCTCGCTGTCCGGCAGCGCGCGGCGGCGGTTCCAAAGCCCGCGCCCGAGTCCAAGCCGAGCGGCTCGGACAAAGAAGCCTCGCCGCCGGCCACGGCGGCGAACCCTAAGACTCCAAAGATCGTTATTAAGCGTGCCATGCCCTTGGCCAAGGCGGAGCTGCCGGCCGCTCCACCGACAAAGACGAGCGCGTGCAAGCGCAAGGAGGCCCCGACGACGAGCATCGACGAGGAGAGGCTTGCAATGGTGAAGCGAAGGCTTGAGGAGCGGTACAAGGAGGCAGCGGACGCCAAGCAAAAGAGAAGGATCCGGTTCATCAACGTGCCCGGAAAGCCGACGCAACGCCGCCACGACCCCTCGTCGGTCGGCGGCGCGAGGCGCGGTGCATCGCGGCCGTTGGTACCGTGAAGCGCCATCCATCCAGTGCCCTCTCTTCTAGTTCTAGCTAGATGTTTTAGAAGTATGGTATTATTAGATGTCCAAGACTTTTGGCAGACTGGCTGCCCGAACATGAATGCACACCCAGATTTTGTTGTTGGCTTTGTATTGATTTCAGTTTGTTCGAGATTGGTCTTCTTTTGTTGTGTAAATACCTGAAAGATTTCTCACACTCGGAATTTGGAGAACTTTCTGATGAACCGCAATATGCTGAAATTTTAATGGTTTCAGATAAGTCCGCCTCAGCGGAAGTTGTTTGAGTTCAAACAAAGCCTGGTTCAGCCATTCAGGCACCTTAGGGATCCTCTAATTTAGAGCTGTTTACTGTACGGGTGCTGTCGGTACCCTAAAAACCATACACCCCCTGAGGTTACAAAGATCTCAAGTGAAGGACATCTACTCAAATTGAAGACCCTCGGGGGCCCACTCGCCAGACGTAACCGGACCCGCTTCTCCAACATGGTTAGCCCCTAGGTTACCACATGTACTGTCAGACCAGAGCTATTACCCGCAAGGGTGAAGCTCCGGGCTAGGTACTGAAACGGCACCTCCGGAGGTAACCCCTGACCGAGAGAAGCTCCGGACCTGACACGTGCCAGGCCACCCCGGAGCTTCCCGCTTCTCCCAAACAAGCTCCGGAGCTGCCACGTGTCCATACGTCGGAGCTGGCCACTTCAAACCCCCGAGAGACGTTGTAACGGCACCGGATCTTCAAAAGACAACCGCGGACTTCAAGACCCGATTAATTATCATTAATTCCACATTAATGATACTTAATCAGGACGATCTTAACACCCGTAACGGCACTGTCGGAGCTGTTACAGGGTTATTAACAACAATTAATCTCGTGTATCAATACTAGTAACCGCCAGGGCCACATGTCGGGCCAGGCTGACTTGTAACGGTTTGTCCTTGTGCTATAAAAGGACAAACCGACGATACACGAGAGAGAGGGCTCTCGAACACAGTTAATACAACACACACACACCCGTGGAGTAGGGTATTACGCTCAGGCGGCCCGAACCACGTAAACTATTGTGTCACTCGTGTCCAACCGTGTTTCATCTTATTGAGTCTCCGCGCGCCCAAACCGAACCACAAACTCCTTCAACACTTTCGTAGTGTCAGGGGATCTGCCGACTCCAACAGTCGACAGTTGGCGCGCCAGGTAGGGGCGCCTGAGATCTTCAAGAATGGTGAATTCTGCGGCTGGATCATCCAACGGGCAACCTGCTGCTCAGGCTGTCGGAGGCAATCCCTCCAATATGCAGCCACCGGCAGGAGCCTCAGTTCCAGCAGGAGTCACACTCCCACCGCCACCATCTTCTCCGGCAAGACATGCCGGACGACATGATGGTGCACCGGCGTCACATTCTGCGCCGGCAAGTCGTGACAACCCAGAACACGCGCTCCATGCAGCGCGTGCTCTCCTCCAGCGACCACCACCTCCGGATGCATCTCAAGGTGCCATGGAGCAATGGAGAGCTGATGTTGAGCATTTGGTCGCAGCAGCGGCCGAACGCCTCAACAACCAGGGTCCACCTCCTTCAGGGCGGGCCCCGTCGCAGCGACGAACGTTGTCTGGAAGACTTGGTCCACATGTCTCCAACAACCGGAGACGAGCTGCGTCACAGCAAGTGACGTCGTTGCCCTCTGGGGCACGACGCACCCATACCGCATCTCGGCTTTCGACACACGACCTCCGGGCGGAGCTTGATCGCCGATATCGCCAACAGGATGGCCGTGTCCACATCGAGCGAGCTCGAGAAAGACGAGAGGCTCAAGACCTTTCTACTCTGGAAGGAGTAGGAGGAGGCTGTTCTGCTCTAGCCATGCACCTGCGCATGGTTAGATGGCCACAAAAGTTCCGGCCACACTTGCCGGAAAAATTCGACGGGACTGTCAATCCCGTAGAATTTCTACAGATATACTCCACTGCGATCTTAGCAGCTGGAGGAAACGAGGCCGTAATGGCCAATTACTTTCCAGTGGCCTTAACTGGGACCGCCAGGTCCTGGTTTATGAGCCTTCCACCCAACTCTATCGACAGTTGGGAGGAGCTGTGCCGTCAGTTCACCGCCAATTTCGGGAGTTCATACACCCGTCCGGGCACTGAACTGGACCTTTTTGCGGTCGTGCAAAAAGGAGGAGAATCTTTGCGGTCATTCATCCAGAGATTCTCTCAGGTACGTAACACAATCCCTTCTATCTCAAGCGCTTCTGTCATTGTGGCATTCAGACAGGGTGTACGAGACAAGAAGATGTTGGAGAAGCTGGCGATCAAAGAGATCACCAGCGTCACGGAGCTCTTCAGCTTGGCTGACAAATGTGCCAGAGCTGCGGAGGGCCGTGAAATGCACTCCAAACCAGCCCTGGAGGATCATAAAAAATCCTCCAAAGAAGAAGCCGCTACCTCCGGGAGTGGCAAGAAGAAAAAGAAGACCAACGGCAAGAAGAAGCCGTCGGCCGGCACATCCAACGTTGCAGCCACTGCAACTCCTGGTGGTCGGGGGCCACGCCCCGAGAAGCGACCTCGACCGTCTTCTGAGGACGGTGGCAAATCCAAGACGTGGTGCCCCATTCACAAAATGAGCAGCCACAGACTGGAGGACTGTCGGGAGGTCCAAAACCTTGCCGAGCGCTACCACAAGCGCCGGGAAGGATCTCCTTTCCGACAGAGGGAGGGAAAACAAAAGGTCGATGAAGCTCCGGCTGAAGAGGAGTTAGGGTTTCAGGACCCCAAAAAGGTCCTGAAAGCTATCTACACCTCCGTCGACGATGACTCCGACGTCTCCGACAACGAGCGTCGAAAAACCATGAACACCATCTTTGGTGGATCATGGGACATCACTTCTCGTCGTGTCATCAAGACTATGCGACGGGATATGGCTGCTGTAGCTCCTACAGCTAGACCGGAGCCACATCGAAAGTGGATGGATACACCCATCACTTTTGATGCTTCGGACTGTCCTCAAAGCATGGTCGGAGCTGGCCAATTACCCTTGATGGTATCTCCCACCATCAACAACATCCAGCTCCATCATGTCCTGGTAGACGGAGGTTCGGGGCTTAACCTCATCAGTTTTGAAGCTTTCACTAAGCTTCAGCTCCGACCTTCAGACCTCCAGCCCTCTCGACCTTTCTCCGGAGTAGGTCCGGGGGCCATCACTCCACTCGGAGCTATTACTCTCCCCGTTACCTTCGGGACTCGGGAGAAGTATCGCACCGAGAAGTTGATCTTCGACGTCGCTCAGATCAACTTACCATTCAACGCCATCTTGGGTAGACCTGCCTTGTACAAATTCATGGCAGCTGCTCATTATGGATACCTGGTGTTGAAGATGCCAACACCAGTAGACGTTCTCCGGATCCGCGGAGATCGCACTGCCGGAGTAACTGCTCTGGAGGAACTTCACGCGCTCACCACAGCGCAAGAAGAGGACTCCAGACAGAAGCAAGCTCCACAACCTCCGAGCATTCGTCAACGAGGCTCGACCTCCGCACCCCGTGTGCAGCCAAGCGGCGACACCGACATTCTCGTCAAAGTCTTCCAAATTGGTTCCGATGTCACTCAAACTACCCGCATATCGGGTGGCTTGAACGACAAATAGGAACTCGCGCTCATCACTTTCCTCCGGGCTAACGTTGACGTGTTTGCTTGGCAACCGTCACAAATGCCTGGGATCCCCAGGGAAGTGATTGAGCACAATCTGAAGATTTACCCCGACGCTCGGCCTGTGCATCAGAAACCTCGGAAGCAATCTGTAGAGCGACAGAACTTCATCCGACAAGAAGTGAAGAAGTTGCTCGAAGCCGGATTCATCCGAGAAGTCTACCATCCAAAATGGCTGGCAAACCCAGTCGTTGTGCCCAAGGCCGACGGGAAACTTCGGATGTGCATCGACTACACCACACTGAATAAGGCATGTCCAAAAGATCCATTCCCACTACCTAGAATAGACCAGATAGTGGATTCCACCTCCGGGTGTGAGTTACTGTGTTTTCTAGACGCATATTCTGGATATCATCAAATCAGGATGTCTAGGGAAGATGAAGAACATACTTCATTCATCACAGTGGATGGATTGTATTGTTACACAGCCATGTCTTTTGGTCTCAAGAATGCAGCTTCAACTTTTGTACGAGCTATGTACAAAACTTTCGAAGAACTCATCAGAGACATAGTGGAAGTGTACGTTGATGACATCGTAGTTAAAGTCAAAAACAAGGAATCCCTCTTGGACACCTTGCAGGTTGTCTTCGATAAGCTGCGGGCCACCCGCACGAAGCTAAACCCAGACAAGTGCGTCTTCGGGGTTAGTTCTGGAAAGCTTCTTGGTTTCCTGGTAAGTCACCGGGGCATAGAGGCTAATCCGGCGAAGATAAAAGCCATTGAAGACATGCGGCCACCAACCCGCATCAAAGACGTCCAAAAATTAACTGGATGTCTAGCAGCCCTCAGCCGGTTCATTTCAAGACTGGCGGAAAGGGCACTTCCCTTCTTCAAGTTACTGAGGAAGTCCGGACCATTCCAATGGTCTGAAGAAGCAGAGAAAGCATTCCAGGAGCTGAAACAGTTCCTCACCACCCTACCAGTCTTGGTAGCTCCAAACCCTGGTGAGCCTTTATTGCTTTACATTTCAGCAGCTGACGAAGTCGTCAGTATGGTTCTGGTTGCGGAGAGACCGGAACTACCCAATACTCAGGAATCCAGATCCCTTCGGGAGGATCCGGAGGTTCCTGAAAGCGGGTCTGGGTCCCAGCTCCCAGACTTGAACCCACAAGAAGCCAATTCAGAGGACCCGGATCCTTCCGATAGGATCCAGGTCATTCCTGAGGAAGCTCCGGGTTCCTCCACCCAGAACCCGGAGGTCCCCGAAGATAGTCTGGACCCCTCCGACAAGGTCCGGATCAATGAAGAGGAAGCTCCGGACCCCTCCGGGAGGGTCCGGACCATTCAACGCCCGGTATACTTCATCAGTGAAGTGTTACATGATGCCAAGACTCGATACCTAGAGGTGCATAAGCTGCTTTATGCAGTTCTTATTGCCTCAAGGAAGCTTCGACACTATTTCCAAGCTCACAAAGTCTCGGTGGTAACCTCATATCCACTTCGAGCGATCCTGCATAATCCCAATTCAACTGGGAATATTGCAAAGTGGGCAGCGGAACTGGCTGAATTTGACCTTGAATTCATTCCAAGACAAGCAATCAAGAGTCAAGCGTTGGCAGATTTCGTGGCAGAATGGACTCCCTCTCCATTAAACCCTGGGGGCCCCAGCGAGCAGAAGACGGAACCACAAGTTCCAGCCTTCACTAAGCCTCACTGGACCCTTTACTTCGACGGCTCCATGCAGAAGCAGGGAGCCGGAGCTGGAATCCTTCTCCTCGCACCAACCGGGGAGAAGGTAAAATACATGGTACACCTTGACTTCAAGGCAACCAACAACATGGCGGAGTACGAAGCACTCATCTATGGATTAAAGGTGGCACTATCATATGGTGTCAAGCAGTTGCTGGTCAAAGGAGATTCCCAACTTGTCATCAAACAGGTGAAGGGTGAATGCTCCTGCAATAATCTCCAGCTGGCTGCTTACCTCCTTGAAGTCCAGAGGCTTCAGAAGGACTTCGAAGTCCTAGACCCTCACCATGTTCAGCGTGCTCACAACGTTGAAGCTGACGAGCTCTCGACCAAGGCGTCAACAAGAGCTCCGGCTCCTGACGGAACCTTTGTCCGGAGATTGTCAAAACCCACAGTTCAGCCTGCCGAACTGAACGAAGGGGGCGAGATCAGCATCCCAAAGCTGACGGTCCCGATGGCCCTGTTACCATGGCAGCCATCAAGGGTCGTAGGTGCTGCCGGAAGCTCCGAGCAACCCAGCACGCAAGACTCAAATGCTCAAGTCAGTTCCGATGCATGGATCTCGGAGATCCGGAACTACTTGAAAGACAACATCCTTCCTGACGATGATGTATCCGCTGACCGGGTAGTCAGATTGGCAAAAAGATACACGTTGGTAGAAGGGGATCTCTACCGGCGCGGTGCCAACGGTATCCTAATGCGGTGCATCACAAAGGAAGAAGGCTGCGAGCTCCTCGTAGAAATCCATGGAGGCGAGTGTGGGAACCACGCATCTTCGCGCACGCTGGTCGGAAAAGCCTTTCGGCACGGCTTCTACTGGCCTACAGCGCTCCAGGATGCTACTGAGCTAGTGAAGAAATGCAAAGCATGTCAACTTCATGCAAAGCAAATTCATACACCTGCTCAGTCCTTACAAATGATACCTCCTACATGGCCTTTCGCTGTGTGGGGGATGGACATCTTGGGACCCTTCCCAAGAGCCGTCGGAGGTTACAAGTTCCTGTACGTCGCCATCGACAAGTTCACCAAATGGCCGGAAGCTACTCCAGTTGTGACGATCAACAAACAATCTGCAATCAATTTTCTACAATCTATCGTGAGCAGATTCGGAGTCCCAAATAAGATCATCACTGATAATGGGACTCAGTTCACAAGCTCCGCATTTCAAGGATATTGCGAAGACCTCGGCATACAAGTTTGCTACGCTTCCGTAGCTCATCCTGCCAGCAATGGACAAGCCGAGAGAGCAAACGCAGAGATCCTTAAAGGACTCAAAACGCGCACTTATGAGCGTTTGAAAAGGCACGGAGCCAATTAGATCGAAGAGCTTCCGCCCACTCTATGGGCCAACAGGACTTCTCCAAGTCGGGCAACCGGAGAAACACCCTTCTTCTTGGTGTACGGAGCTGAAGCGATCCTTCCTCCGGAAATCACCTTGGGTTCCCTCCGAGTCCGGACCTTCGACGAAGCCGCGCAGGACCAGCTCCGGCGTGAAGACCTAGACCGCCTCGAGGAGGGAAGGTGCCAAGCAGCTGTTCGGAACGCCCGATACCGCCAAGCTCTACGGCGCTATCATCAGCGGCATGTACGCAACCGACAGCTCGAGGAAGGCGATCTGGTGCTACGGAGAATACTATCCAGAGAAGGGCAAAACAAACTCTCCCCCGGCTGGGAAGGGCCCTTCCGAGTGATCAAAGTATCCCGTCCCGGAAGCGTTCGCTTGGCTACCGAGGATGGGACACCTCTCCCAAATCCTTGGAACATCGAGCACCTCCGTAAGTTCTACACTTAATTCCACGGAGGTGAGTCTTAAGTAACTTGAAGTGTATGTTATAGAGTCATTGTACAGAGTCGGGTAGTTCCTCCGGGAGAGCAGCCGGACCTTTCCCGAAAGGTTTGAAGAGCTCATGCAACACTTGATACAGTCTCCGGACTAGAAGTGTGGCTAACTATCCAGGGTCAAACGAGAAACCAAACACACTTAGCCTGGTTCCATACCCTAAGAGTGTACTCGTTTCCCATGTACCCCGGACCTATAATGAAAGACATCTTCATGTGAAATAGACTCCACGTGCATTCATTTTTGCATAAGGCTCGACATTTTTATTTTTCTCTTTCTTGTCTATAACAGAAACGTACAATTCTTAAGAAGCTCTAGTTTAACCGGCTTATGTACGATTTGAGTTGAATTGTCGGATTTTTTAGATTTAAATGTCGTCTGTGGCCAACTCGCCTAAAAGCCGCCAAGCCATTATAGGGCCGGAGTGCGCTATCGACTTAGCCTGGTCAAGCACCCTAAGTACGCCACTCTACCTACATCCCGGCAGGCCAAAGTAAGGTGGGTCCATGGACAATTGGATCTAAAAGAAAAGACAATTCGTCCAATTGTACTAAAAATCGTGTTCAACTTGGAATTCTCTTGAGAACCGTAAGCCGCGACGAAGTTATAGATAAGGAACGAATTTTACTGTTTTTCTTGGCTTAAGTGTGTAGGAAAAATGAACCCAAAGTTGAGGGAGAAAAACCGGAGCTAACCAAGCTCCGACTCCTATCAAGGCGTCAACCGTCGAGGTCGACTTAAAGATGGTGAGAAGACCCTATCACTGGGCGTGGCAAGGGTCATTGCCGGAGCTACTAAGCTCCGACACCTTGAAGTATTAACTATAGACGCTCAACGTGTTGGTAGAAGCTATTGCCGGAGCTACTAAGCTCCGGCGATGGACAATGCCGGAGCCTCTAAGCTCCGACTACTTCAAGAGACCTTCACTATCGAAAACTTCGGACCTAAATTATACGAGTTCGAAGAAAATCTGTCTTCAACAAAACTCAACATCCTTTTGGTACATGTCCACAATCAAATTGTGCACATCTACCAGGGGGCCAAGTGAAGACAAAGATGTTGAAGACAAAAAAATGAAATTCATGAAAAATTGGGGATTTCATTTCATCAGAAGACCGGAGATTACATCTGGAGACAAGAAATTACAAAATTGAGAAAGAAGAGAAGATATAAGTAAAGGCTAAGAGAGATGGTCCTAGACCCTATGGAAGAACTCGGCGACCTTCTGGGCGACCTCCGACACGCTGGCTCGGGTAGCTTCGCTTTCTCCTTCGACGGGGCCTTCAAGCACCGGGTCCAGAGGGAACCGAGGGTTCCGGCTAGTATAGCACGTCAGCACATACTCTGTGACGTTCCTAGCCAGGGATTGCCCCTCGACCTCCAACTGGTCCGCGATGACGTCGCCCACCTTGGAGAGCTTGCTGCCCGCAGCGCTCAACGCCTGCAACGCAAGGTCCGGCTCCGGCTCCGGATCGTCCGGGAGCACGGGGCTGAAACCCATTGGCGCCAGTGCATCGTCGGCCTTGCTCAGGAACTCCCAAATTTGCAGGGAGTCCGTCTTCCTCAGGCTCTTCATCTCTTCCAGGGACTTCTGGGCCGCCGCCAGCTCCGAATTCTCGTGGGAAAGACGCTCGACTTCTTTGGCGTTCTGCTGAATCTTCGCAGCAACCCGCTTCTCAAGTCTTCCGAGCTCCTCCTCCCGGAGGTGGATCTTGTTCCGGCGGTCGACCAGGTCCTTCTCCCTAGCCTCTATTTTCTTCTCCCGGACGACAAGGGCACACTCGAACTCGTAGAGTTCCTGCCCCCGCACCCAGGTCTTCTCCTCTTCCTCGAGGCAGCGCTCTTCCATTTTTTTAGTGCGCTCCTCTATACCCTTGTCCGCCAGAGCTGTCTTCTCGGCGAGCTCTTCTTCACGTCGCAAGACGTCATCCCGTAGCTCCAGGAGTTTTTGCTCCTCATCCTCGAGCCGCTTTTCCCTTCCCTCAAGTGCCTCTCGGCGCTTGATGAGTGCGGTGCTGATGGCCTCGAGTTGATCAAACCGAGCGTTGGCCGCGTCGTTAGCAGCCTTAGCTTGGTCATGGTACTCCCGGGATTGGGCGTCGAGGTTGTGAGTCATGCTCTCCCTCTCGTCCAGCATCTCACCCCAGAGCTCCAGGCGGACCTTCTCCCGCCTGATCCATTCCTTGTCATCCGCAATCCTCGACTGCGCCAGCTTGGTCTCGAATTGGAGTCGATTACGCCACCTCCTAAGGGTTTGGCGCTCCTCTTCAAGAGCCTTGCTGTCGTGGAAGAAGGCTAGTTGGACTTGACGTAGACTGGAGCAAGCATTGTCGATGGACATCGATAGAGAGATGGGCTCCGGACCTGCCGGGATCTCCTCCGCTGGTTCCAGCGGGTCTTCATTTACAAAAATTGGGTTCCACTCTACGAGAGTGGAACCCCGAGCTTCCAAGGCACTAGGGCACTCCTCCGGGATGGCCTCAGTCGCCACCGAAGAAGGTCCCGCTACCAAGTCTTCGTTTGCCCCCTCAGGCTGGGGGCCGGCGACTTCATTCAGGCACTCTGGCTCCGCCACGGGTACCATCGACGTCGTCGCCTCCAATGGCTCCGGCCGGGACACTCCTTCTGAGGGAGGCTCGAGCTCCCTCACCTCTTCGACCACCGGCCTTGCAGCCGGCGCTCCAATAGTTACCGGCTCTGCGACCGGAGCTTCGAAAGTAACCGGCTCAATTGCCGGAACCACTTCAACTTCCGGCTCGCATGCCGGGGCTTCAGCTACCTCCGGCTCAACCGCCGGGGCTTCAGCACTTTCCGGCTCTGAAGCCGGGACCGCTACTTCCTCCGACTCAACAGCCGGAGCTTCTACTTCTGCAGCACCAGGACCCGGAGCTTCAACCTCCGGAACGGGTGCCGCTGGCGCATCTTCAATCCCGTGGTCCGGCGCTACCACGGGAACTTCTGGAGACGAGTCGAGGTTCATGACCACGACAGCCGGCGCCGGAGCTGTCGCAGCCTCCGCTTGGGGCGGCACCGGAGCTGGAGCAGAAGCCCCCGCAGCCTCAGACACTGTGGCCGAGGGCGGAGCCTCACTCCCCTTCTTGGGAACGCTGCAGATAAAGAACGAAGAAATTGAGCAAACAGATGCTATAATTAAAAGTTAATTGAGGTAAGCAAGAAAAATTACCTTGGGAGGCTCACGCACCAGCTTGCGCGGAACCTCTTTCCTGGACGTTCCGGGCTGGCCACGGTCGGCGTAGGAGCTCCGGGAGGACTCCCAGGACTTGCCGTAGCCGCGGGCGTTTCCCGGGTCGGAGCTCTCCTTGATCGGGAGGAACTCCTGGACCTGGAGGCCCTCACCGCTTCTCGAACCGGAGTCGCCTGTCCGGAGCTGGCACCTCCGGAGGGACCCACCACGGGGACAGCCGCACTCCGGGAGGATCCCACCGCCGGAACAGTAGCGCTCCGAAAAGACCCCACCACGGGGACAGCCGCCACGGCGGCGGAGGATCTTCCTTCCTGAGGATGGGGAACTGGGGGGGAAGTAGCAAGCCCGACGGACCTTCCGTCAGCATGTCGCAGCTTCTTCTTCCGGCTCTCCGGCTCCTCCGCCAGCTCCTTGCCCTTGCCGATGACCTCAGCTCTTGGCTGAGAGACAGGGGTGGAGCCGCCTTCGGACAACCCGGGAATCGTCAGCCGGGCGGTCGATCTTCTCTCGACGACGCCAAGGTCGTCAAGCGCGGGCATCTTCCGCCGGAGCTCCCTGCTGAACTCAACTTCCACGTTCAGGGGAAGGAAAGCCGGCGGCGGAGTCAAGTACTCTCCGTCAACATCGATGCCGTGCTGGAATTTCTTGAGGTGAAACTCCAAGGACTTCCCCACCATGCTGGACTTCAACCCGGTCTCAACCCGGTCTTCGTCCATCACGCTGTTGAGGGCCCAAGCGAGCTTCTCCCTCCTCTTCAGCGGCGCCCACCTGTTGGACAGGAAGTTGCAGAACACTGCCTGGGGAGTCAATCCTCCCTCCACACATTGGCGGATCCTGGACAGGACGGGGTCGAAAGCTGCCGCCAGCACCGGAACTTCGCTCCACACCGACGTGTCAATGCCGGGCAGACCGTCTGGCAACTCCAACCGCTCGTGCTCCTCCACCCGGACGACTACCCAATCTTTCTTCCAGTCATCCCACTTCCCGGAAGGGAATGACCGGAGGTACTTGAACGGGCACTTCTTGCGCTTCACAAAGTAGTAGAAGCCAAGGTACTCGTCGCTTCGGCCGGTGGTTTGGACGGTGAAGAAGGTTCGGAAAAGCTCGATGCAGGGAGGGATGCCCACCCACATCTCGCAAAAGTGGACAAAGATGGACACAAGGAGGATGGAGTGAGGGACAAGGTGGTATAGCTGCAGACCATAGAAGTCCAGCAGCATTAAGAAGAAGGAAGAAAACGGTGGGATCAGCCCCACCATGGCGTACGATGAGAAGTACACCATCTCGCCGGAGTGCTCCTTTTTAAAGGGAAGCTCTCCGCCGGCGCGAACCGAACGGTTGAAGAAGTCCGACGACCACCCCATGAGGGCTCGGACCTTCTTCAGATCGCTCTCCGTCTTCAAACGACTCTCACGCAGACCCAACTCCATCGCAGCACAGCTAGGCAAGAGAAGAGGAGCAAAGCACGAGTTGGGAGTTTGAGCGCAAGAACAGATGGAAAGCGTAAAGAACTCCCGACGGTGCGCTTTCCTTCTTAAGTAAGCCCTCGCAACGCTTGGATGGAAACTGCAGGGGAGTCAAGGATACTACTCAAGAATTCAACCCAGCCGATGACAAGAGGGCCCGGGACCACCCTGACGATCAAGTCGAGGTTCTTACCCAGGCGAACAGTTGTCATCACGAGGCGGGAAACCCAAAGGCGGCGGACTGACAAGGCGCGCGGAACCGATACGGTTTTCGTATCGGGAACCGGCGACCTTCAATTGCGAGAGATCCGCACGTCAAAAATCTTATCTGCCGCGTGAGGTGCGCCACGCGTCGGGACTTAACCGTAAAGCCCTGCCAAAGGCACCTCCGAAGACCCTTGAAGACCCAGTTCAAGAGTCGCAAATGTGGACCCACCTCCGGCGGAATGACTTCATCCCGTTGGCCTTCCCCGGAGGTAGGTCCAGGGGGCCACTGTCGGTACCCTAAAAACCATACACCCCCTAAGGTTACGAAGATCTCAAGGGAAGGACATCTACTCAAATTGAAGACCCTCGGGGGCCCACTCGCCAGACGTAACCGGACCCGCTTCTCCAACATGGTTAGCCCCTAGGTTGCCACGTGTACTGTCAGACCAGAGCTATTACCCGCAAGGGTGAAGCTCCGGGCTAGGTACTGAAACGGCACCTCCGGAGGTAACCCCTGACCGAGAGAAGCTCCGGACCTGACACGTGCCAGGCCACCCCGGAGCTTCCCGCTTCTCCCAAGCAAGCTCCGGAGCTGCCACGTGTCCATATGTCGGAGCTGGCCACTTCAAACCCCCGAGAGACGTTGTAACGGCACCGGATCTTCAAAAGACAACCGCGGACTTCAAGACCCAATTAATTATCATTAATTCCACATTAATGATACTTAATCAGGACGATCTTAACACCCGTAACGGCACTGTCGGAGCCGTTACAGGGTTATTAACAACAATTAATCTCGTGTATCAATACTAGTAACCGTCAGGGCCACATGTCGGGCCAGGCTGACTTGTAACGGTTTGTCCTTGTGCTATAAAAGGACAAACCGACGATACACGAGAGAGAGGGCTCTCGAACACAGTTAATACAACACACACACCCGTGGAGTAGGGTATTACGCTCAGGCGGCCCGAACCACGTAAACTACTGTGTCACTCGTGTCCAACCGCGTTTCATCTTATTGAGTCTCCGCGCGCCCAAACCGAACCACAAACTCCTTCAACACTTTCGTAGTGTCAGGGGATCTGCCGACTCCAACAGTCGACAGGTGCAGTAGGTCTCAATCGTTCGTTTTACATCTGATTCTGCTCAAAATAAAATATTTTTGCTTTGTATAATAGACAAATTATTGTATGAAAATTCATCAGCTAATTTTAAGTTCACTAGTACATATTGTGATCTTATGCTAATTAAAGAATAACGTCGGATGCAAAATGAACGGCAGATTGAGGCTTACTTCACACGTGCAGTATACAGGCCAGAGGACCCGGATCCTAGTCTTTGACCCACTACACGCACACGTCAAGTCATTTAGTGTTATGCTATTTACTTACGACGTCAAATGACATGACATTGTATAAAGTGTCTTATCTACCTGTTGCGACAGCTTCTCCCCCTTAAATAGAGTCAAAATAATATACTTTTACACAGTGGTTATCAGTTGATCGTAACCTCGTAACTGACCTGCCGTAATGCATATTGGTAAGCCTTCAGCAGATCGCGTTGTGGCCGAAGAAGAACGGATTATAAACGTAGCCGTCGTAAAGTTTACCCGCGGTTGATCAAGATCCATCAATACCCCGTGTGATGAGCATGAAACACGTATAGCTAGTAGATCGACTATACCGGGCAGGTAGCAAACGGACATAAAAACTCCGAAATTAGCTGTTCGGTCAATCATGTTTAATTTCTCCATCAACCTTTTTTAAGTTGAAGACTGATTAACCAGTTAAGTTCACGCGGCTGCGTGCCTGCGAACGTCCTGTCGTCGCTCCCGTTATCGTGCTCGGGGTCAGCTTCTACGCCATCGAACCGACATCGATTTCGTACGAACAGATAATGTGCTAGGACGGACAGGCAGCCATGCCTGGGCGATGAACGGACCGACGATTCTGTTCGTGGAGAACAAGTCCGTCTGACAGCTGCATTTCAGCAACTCCATCCTTCAACCAGGATGCTCGGGCCAGGTGCCTCTCGAGGTTTGTCTCGTCGGCTCGTCGCGCGCACGCATGTTGGCTTATTCCGCGCGCCTCCGCCGGTGGTAACCACCGCTCGCTCAGGACGCCGCGCTCGCGCCCCACCACCAGCTCAGCTCCAGCCGTGACCGTGGAGCCCTTGCCCGTCCCCGGTCGGTCCTCCACCAGTCCACCTCCTCTCTATATCAACCAGCCTCTCACCGCTCTGTATCCTGTACCGCTCGCGCACACGCTACCACTCTACTCTCTACTCCTGCGCTCGCACTCACAACACGCGCAGCAATGGCGTCCGCCACCAAGCGCATTGCCGTATTCTTCCTAGCGCTGGCCGCGCTGTCCCCCGCCGCGCTGGCACAGGCTCCGGCACCGGCGGCGACGCCGAGCGGCGCCCCGAACGTGACGGCGGTGCTGGAGAAGGGCGGGCAGTACACGACCTTGATCCGGCTGATGAAGTCGACGCAGCAGGACACGCAGCTCAACAGCCAGCTCAACAACTCTTTCAACGGCTACACCGTGTTCGCGCCCACCGACAACGCCTTCAGCAGCCTCAAGCCCGGCACGCTCAACTCCCTCACCCAGCAGCAGCAGGTGTCGCTGGTGCAGGCCCACGTCCTGCCCCAGTTCTACACCTTCGACTCCTTCGAGACCGCCAGCAACCCCGTCCGCACCCAGGCCTCCGGCCGCGACGGGCCCTACACGCTCAACGTCACCGCCAACACCCAGAACCAGCTCAACGTCTCCTCCGGCGTCGTCGACGTCACCGTCACCAACGCGCTCACCGTCGCCAAGCCGCTCGCCGTGTACTCCGTCGACAAGGTGCTCCTTCCCTTGGAGCTCTTCGGCGCCAAGGCGCCCGCCGCCGCGCCCACCACGTCCAAGGCGCCCAAGAAGGGCGGCTCCTCCTCCGACGCTGCTTCCGGGCCGGCCGGGTCCGATGACTCCTCCTCTGAGTCCTCCGGCGCCGCCAGGGCCGTCGGCTGGAGCGTCGCTGGCCTCGCCGCCGTTCTTGGCTGCTACCTCTTGTTGTAAGACGACGGAAATGCCGGCATGGGTTCGATTGACAGATTCTAGCTCAATTTCTTTAATTAATCCCAGTTTGTTCTTTGCTTTTCATGTTCTGGGTGGTCTCTGTAAAATTCATATACTGGTAGCGTCTCAGGCTGTTAATAATGCATTACCATGCACTTTTGAGTCACATTACCACTTCCCGATCCACTTGCTGAGGGCACAACAAATTCGAGGTCCCGTTCACTGTACCACTAGACGCGCATTTTCATTGCTTCAGAGAAATGAAGTGGTGCAGCGCAGGGCAGCGAGAGAAGAGATTGTCGGCGCTTTACTCTTGTTCGGGATCCAAACACCACAACTTGGTTTTTTTTTTTAAGAATCATGCATAATCTAGAAACCATACAAAAAAACTCAGTTTTGATGAAACCGAAAACTGATCCAAACAGGGCCTTAATCAGGTACAAATATGTTTTATGCTTGGATCAAGTTTTTGGGTTTGGATTTTCCAAGTGATGATGGAGGCTGTAGTACTTAACTACCGATGGGTTTCGTTGAACAGAGTGGCAAAGCAGAAGCAGGGCCCGTGCTTTGGACGAGCACGTGGTGCCAAGTTCGGTTCGGTAACGAGTCAATTCCTCCGGCAAAAAGTACCCGTGCTTCTTTTTTCCTGCAGTGTCCGGCTGAGGTGACAAACTGACAATAATAATGTCCAGCTGTCTCGTGTATTGATTTAACCGTTTTAGATCTGACTAAAGTGGCAAACGAACTTATCAATGATGCCGCCGCCTCTGGGGTCTGGACATATCACATCACTTGTGTGATGATGTCGCATTACCTTAAGAGGTAACAGAACAGCAGCCGCGAGGAACTGGTTTCAGCCCTCTCTTGACTGTCGATCATTGCGGTGTACTTAATCATGTAGTGCTAGTAGTATCCGTAACTAACCAATCAGGAACGAAGCCTTCTGCGCTGTCAAGCGGGGTATACACGACACAGTGTGGCGACGCATCGCTCTCACTAATCATCGACGGCCAGCTAGCGCTGTCGGTACCGAATCCCCTTGTGTACAGTGATGATTATCCGGCACGCACGAATGGTTGGCCCGAGCTGCTTTAGCACTGGCGCTCCGATTCTTTACCCTCTAGTAGTGTATACGATACGAGTAGTAGCAGAATAGTGGTGGTGCTTTTGCCCAGTTAAGGCAAGCGCGGAGATGACACCCTTCGCATGTCGCGGCATGCCGCCGGAAAAATGTCACCGATAGCGTTTGTTGGGACTAGCCGAGATTTCCGCCCGCATCTGCGCGCCGGATGCATGACGTCGTGCGCGGTGGAGGCGCCGGCAGACAGGGTCGCTTGATGGTGTCTGCTGTTGGGCCCGGATCGAATGCTACTCTCGTGGACCAGGAAGGGGAGGGGGGTTCTTTGCAGTTGGTGGACTCTGGGCGCCCAATGTTGATCCCGTTAGCTTGTTTTCCTGCGCGTCTAGTTCTACTTGTTCGGCCCACGTTGAGTTCTCTACATTCTACAGGCCCATAGAATCACTAACAGATCGCCGATATCGTCAGTACCTCATTTCGTTGTACGTGGCCGTGCGTTAGATTGCAGTCGGTTCGCCGAAAAACAGATACTCTGTTTCAATCAGTAGTATCCGCACTAACCGCAGTCGATCAGATAAGGTTGATACATTGACAAGTGCTGTACAATAACGAGTGACTCACTTTAGTGATGGCTAAAAAACGTTGACGCTATCCATTCGAAGCATCTATGCGTACCACCACATGCTAAGACGTACCCCGGGGACGGAGACAACCGAAAGCTTTACGGCCGGGCAAGCAAGCAAGAGGATAAAGGGGTAAACCGGTCGGAGCGAGATCACGACGTGAACCATACATATCCAGGTATGGCGATATCCATGAGACGACGTCAGACGTATCTGCCGCGGCCGCGGGCCCGAGGATGATGTCGCGAGAGGCGACCGCGCGACACCCGCCACTTGCGCTCAGTTCGGCAGCACGTGGCGACGCGGGTTGATGATCGAGCCCGAGCACCGCGCCGCGCGGGGTAGGCCGGCGGCGACCGGCCGGCAACGGCGTGTTCCGCCCGCACCGTGGCCTGCGCTTCCTCTGATTTTGTCGACGCAACGCGGGGCACCTGGATTGTGGAATGCGTGGACGGGTCTCGGCGTCCGTTCCATCAGCGTGTTTCCGCGCAACAAGAACAACATTCGATCTACAATTCAGATCACATTCCACATCTATAGCCCTCATCTGAGGGTCGCCAGCTGGGATATGCATACAGAAGCAGCTTGCCAATGCGAGAAGCAGGCCGTCCATGCCCTCATCTCATCTGAGGCCGCGTGGCCCCTCAAACGACGAGGAGGGGTACTGGCACTCATCGCCGCTGGCAAGGAGAGACGGTAACACAGTTTACAGGGGATGAACAATAACCCTAACCTTTTCCAGTTTTTTATCATTATGGGTGGAGAGAATGAATGATGCGCATCTATTTGGGTGTACTATAAATTTCTCTTATTCAGTTGCACCGGTTTGGTTCCGGTCCAAGATGCGAATCTTTGAGTTGCACATTTGATCAAACTTGCACTACTACAAAAAGCATTTTTACAGGCGCCTCAATTTTTCAAACACAGGCGGTCCTTAAAAATATGCGACTGTGATGACGAATGATATAATAACCGTCTGTGATGAAAGAACAACACAGGCGGATTTTAAAGAACAACCGCCTGGGTAAATACATGATCTTCAGAATCGGTTCTTAATTAAGAACCGCCTGTAATGCAACGAACTTCACAGACGGATTTTAAGAAACAACCGTCTGGGTAAATACATGATCTTCACAGACGGTTATTAATTATTAACCGCCTGCAATGCCATGAACTTCACAGACGGATTTTAAGAAACAACCGTCTGGGTAAATACATGATCTTCGTTGGCGGTTCTTGATTAATAACCGTCTGTAATGCAATGAACTTCACAGATGGATTTTAAGGAACAACCGTCTGAGTAAATACATGATTTTCGTTGGCGGTTCTTAATTAATAACCGTCTGTAATGCAATGAACTTCATAGCCGGTTCTTGATTAACAACGGCCTAAGAAGATCATGTATTTTCAGTGGTGGTCATTGTTTAATTATCATAAGCGGTTTTCATTGAAATTACAGGGATGTAGTTGCAATTATATATCACAGCCGCATGTAGTCGTGCAGGCAAAATTGTATCAGGAAAAAAACACAGATGAGCTAGCGGATACTAGTACAGTAATGCATTATAGGAAATGCTCGATCACCAGTGAGGCTGGCTTAATTGTGATAATACACCATTAGAGGTTTTACAATTGTTCAAAGATAATTTCTTTACACACTGAACAAAAATCATGCTACATTCATTGTAGATCGACGATGAAGCTCCCATCGATCAATCTAAATTGTACCGTCCTGCTTGCTCCCGAACACGTCTCTTATATTCCGCTGGATCCTGAAAATATTGACATTATTTATATTAACAAATGTCGAAGAAGGAATGAATAACCTACATTGGTCACTAAGTCAAAGTGTCATCTAACCTTGATAAGTAGATTATAGCAATCATTTTCAACATCAGGCACATTTGGCTGATGCAGCAAACGCTGAACTTCAAGTAGTATAGTTTTGATTGTAAAAGCACTGCACCACCCCTACGAAATATAATTTAAGCAATATAAGAAACCAGTTCAAATAAGTTCGACAAAAATTATAAGTAATAATTACATGAACAAAATAGGTCTATCTTACAGTCTTTTGATCAAGAATCCCGATGCAGAGTGCTCCCGAACGATGGACATTTGGGTGGAAGAACCCAATTGGAAAGGAGCATCTTGGAGGCACCAAGGGATAGTCCTCAGAGAAGGAGATTGTCAGGGGGTAGTAACCATCTTCCCATTCAGTCTGCAAAAGAAATTTATTAATAGGAGGACGATAGTTAAACTCATATTGTGCTTGTTCTTCATGACTTACCCCTTCTTTACCGGGGACGATGCACTGCCACTTCAATAAATCTCCCGATTCAGGCTTCGCAGAGAAACCCTACGCGGAGAAATTGAAAATACCAAAAACAAACAACACGGAAAAACAAACTACAGTTAAGTTCATCAGTCCATTACAGATACATATGTATATACAACCATGTGACCGGTGTGCCATATGTACATACATGGGGATGGTTCTTGCGCCACGCCAAGCGCTCCTCCTTCAATCGGCTACACGCCCGAGACATCATTATCTGAAGAAAGACCAAACTTCCAAATCATTGAGTCCAAACGCATATGTACACAAATGCAAAAGGACACAATCCATATACCAACATTGTTCTAAGTTGATTTCAGAAGATACAAATATATACAATATATATCATCTCGCATTGCTATATACATTTTTTCCAGCATTGACATCTTCTCGCATATAGGGTTTCAAATTCTTTTTAATGCTTCTCTCTACGCGCTTGATGTTTTCTGGTTCGGTGAAAAGGTACATCTCTTCATACTGATTATATTCCTCTTCATTATCTCCCACATTGTCAACCCCAACAATATTTTGCTTTCCAGAAACAACTATGTGCAACTTCTCAGTTTCTGGATCTTGAACATAAAAAATTTGTGCAACATTATCGGCGAGAACCCACAGGTCATCTTTGTAACCCACTTTATTCAAGTCTACCAGTGTCAGTCCGTAATTGTCCACTTTCAAACCATCAGGATGTTTGACCCATTGGCACTTAAATACGGGCATTACCATTCTTTCGCCATAATCGAGTTCCCATATTTCCTCTATGAACCCGAAGTATGTGGTCTTCTGCCCTTGTGAATCATAAGCCTCAATACGAACACCACTATTTTGTGCAACACTCTTACCGTCTTTTTCTTTAGTGTAAAATGTGTATCCATTGATGTCATATGCTTGCCATGATGTTACCAAAGCAGATGGGCCACAAGCTAACTTTTTCATTGTTGCCTCTTCTATAGTGTTTCCGTATGATATATTTTTGTCCATTAACCATTCAGTGAAACATCTTCTGTGCTCTTTCATGATCCAGTCCTCTTTGCGGTCTTGGTTTTTATCACGAAGCTCAATTTGGTGTTCCTCGATGTACGGCTCAGCTATTGCGAGCTGTTGTAGTACACCAAAATGTGCACGGTGTACATTCTTGTAATCTTGAACAATAAAAGTTTTCTTACCCACTTTGCCTCTCCCACGTAGTCTACCCTCATGTACCGGTATAGGCACACCTATCGATTTTCCATCTTTGATGTAATCAGCGCAACCCTCAATCACTTCTTCAGTGGTGTATCCTTCCATAATTGAACCCTCTGGGTGAGCACGGTTCCGCACATAACCTTTTAATACTCCTAAATATCTCTCCAACGAAAACATATGATGTAAATATAGTGGCCCCAATGCTTTTATCTGATCAACAAGATGTATGATTAGGTGTACTTGCATATCAAAAAAGGATGGTGGGAAACACATCTCAAGCTTGCACATTGTCTCGACGATGTATGTTTTCAGATAGTCTAAATCTTCACGTGCTATCACCTTTTGCGATACTGCATTGAAGAAGTGACACAAACGTGTGATGACAACTTTTATATGCTCAGGTTTGATTACTCTTATTGCAATGGCAAGGAAAACTGTCATCATCATGTGACAGTCGTGAGAATTATAACCGAATAAAGACAAGTCTTTCATCGAGACTAGTTTGCGGATATTGGATGAGAAACTTGTGGGCACTTTGATCCCACGCAAGCATTCGCAAATTGCTTTTTTCTCTTCTACGTCAAGTTGTAGCTGGCTGGGGGAAGGTAATGCTTCCCGTTCGCCTTTTCTACTGGATGAAGCTCTGGTCTCAAATCAAGATTTACTAGGTCCATACGTGAATTTAATCCATCCTTTGTCTTCCTCGGCATGTCCAGCAAGGTCCCAATGATGCTGTCAAATACATTCTTTGTAACGTGCATCAAATCAATACTATGGCAACATTCCAGATTCTTCCAATACGGAAGATACTTGAAAAAAATTGATTGTTTCTTGAAAGCCATGTCAGTTGTATCATCCGAAGATGTACTTTTCTTTCTCTTAATTCCTTTACTCTTTTTTCCCTTACCGAAAGCAATATGAATGTTCTTGACCATTTCAAACACAAGTTTTCCACTGTAAGGTTTCGGTGCAGTATCTTTTTCGATTTTGTTATCAAATTGTTCTTTCATCTTCCTATACTTGTGTGTATCTGTCAAGAACCGTCGATGTCTCATGTACACCGTCTTTCTGGATGAAGTGAGGTATATATATCCAGTTCTATCCACGCACCTAACGCAACCTTTCTTCCCTTTCATTTGTCCCGATAATGTAAACAGTCCGGGATAATCATGCACGGTAACGAATATCATTGCTCTTAGCGTGAAATACTCCCGCTTGTACTCATCCCATGTACGTACCCCTTCATTCCACAATTTCGCCATATCTTCCATTAAAGGTTCCAAGAACACATCAATTTCGATGCCGGGTTGTTTCGGACCTTGGATAAGAACAGATAATAAGATATATTTCCTTTTGTGACACAACCACGTCGGTAGGTTGTACATAGTTAAGACCACGGGCCATGTGCTGCGTATGCTCCTTTTTTCACCAAACGGATTCATTCCATCTGTACCCAAGGCAAACCTCACATTTCTGATTTCCTTCGCAAATTCTGGATACTGAATATCAAAATTTTTCCACTGCGTTGCATCACCAGGGTGTCGTATATGTTTTTCATTCTTCTTGCGTTCCTCGTAATGCCAACGCATAAGTTCAGCCTCCCTAGGGTTTGAGAACAAACGCTTCAAGCGATCAATTACCGGAAGGTACCACATCACCAATGCAGGAATTTTTCTCTTATTCTTTCCGTCTGCATCGCCAGAAGTATCGTCATCGTCACCTTCAGGACCAATAATAAACTTCTTATTCTTCTGAGTCTTTTTCATGTTGGTAACATACTGGTGATTGTAGTCCTTCTTATATCTACTGACACCACAAATGGGGCATCTAGTTGCGAGCTCATGCTCTTTGCGATACAGAATACAATGGTTCACACAAGCGTGTATTTTTGTCACACCTAGTGCCATCGGGCAAAGAAGTTTCTTCGCTTTATAAGTGCTTCTAGGCAGTTTATTTGGATTTGGAAGAATTTCTGCCAGAAGATTCAAAAGATCAGAGAAACTACAATCGGACCATCCGTGCGTAGCTTTCAACTTTAGTAGTTCTAAGACTGCACACAATGTAGTAAACTCTTTATCACAACCGTTTGATTCATCATATAAAAGCTCTGTGGCCGCATTCTGCAATGTCTCCATTTTACTTAAACCTTTGCTTGCTCCCATAGAAGTCAGTACATATGGTTCAATGTGACGCAACATCTCCTCACAATCGAACTCATCATCATCATCACCAGCTTGATTGTCACTACCATCATCGATATGAACATTATCATCATCTGAGCCTCTCTCATCATCTTTATCCACATCATGTGTATCTAACTCACCATGCTCTGTCCATATTGTGTAGTTATTTTTGAAACCTCTTTTCACCAAATGAGATTGGATTACTATAGTATCCGTCCAAGCAATCTTATTTTCGCAGTCGATACATGGACATAATATGTCATCTATCTTTTGCAACTTCGCATGTCTCTTGGATGCTTCAATAAAATTTGCAACATTACGAATGTACATAGGATCGGGTCTTGGCATGTTATACATCCACGCTCGACGGTCCATGCTTCAATAATAGAATTTTTTGTCAGATTTACAAAATTTGGCCACAAATATTCTCTAAAGGTCTTCTATAAAATGAATTTACAGAGACATAACAAGTATGATTAGGGCGACTAATGTAGGAGACGGGCGACGTCTTGAGGCGGACGGAGTCAAAGGGGGAAACAGGCCCAGCAGCATGGGCTAGGTCTGGGTGGGATCCAGTCCGTTATATCGGGAAACAAGGCCAGATGCATCTTATATATATTACAATAGCATCTGTTAATTAAACATCATATTCATGTCACATAATAGGTACAAAAAGGAAACAATCCATATAGTCCATACATCAATATACCAGAACACAATCCATACAGTCCTTACACATGCAAAAGGACAGAATCCATATACCAGAACACACAAAACTAACAGCTTATCAGCTAATGAAAATATACAAAGAAAAAGTAAGGAAACTACATTTACCTTGCAGAGGCGTCAGCACGGTGGGGAGGCGTCAGCACGGTGGGCCGGCTGGGTGGAGAAGTGGCGGTGCGGGGTTGAGCGGCGGCGCGGCAGTATGGGCTGGGCGGCGGAGCGGCGGCGCGGCGCAGGGGAAATTTCAACAGCCTGGCGGCGTCGATATAAATTCTCCAGGGTTGCGTTTTGACTGCGGTGAGGGGTCCTTATATAGATGTAGGTTTTTCACAGACGGTTTTTAACTTTATCGCAGGCGGGTTTTACTTACCAACCGCCTGAGATGATATTTATTAATTAAGAAGTAAATATCTTCACAGGCTGTTGGTACTTAATAACCGCCAGGGAAGATTTTTATCTCAGGCGGGTATTACTTAACAACCGCCTGAGATAATGCCAACTGAACAAAATATTTTTAAAACTTGTATAGCTGACGTTGAAATGTTTTGGTAAATATCAAATTAATTTCTATTCACATATTATTCACATTTGTGTATCTCATAAAAAAAGATCTTTCACTCAAAATTGTTGGTACGAACATATTTGCATAATTTATACATGTATGAATTTTTTTAATTTTTTTAAAAGCACTCCAACATGTCAAACTTCAAATTATCCACCACCAGTATTCATTGACACTTGATTGAAATATGTACAAAACACAAGAAAAATGTACAAGAACACTTGATTGAAATCCTAAAACTACACTACGGCCCCGCCTCCTCCATCCTCTCCGTCAGCTTCTCAAACCAAGCCAAGCGGTCCTCCTCCGACTCGTCGTCGTCGTCGTCGTAGTCGTCACCATGGTGGTGGTCGCCGTCGTCGTCGTCGCCGTCGTCAGTGGACGACTCGTCGTCGCCGTCGTCGGTGGACGACTCGTCGTCGCCGTCGTCGGAGGACGACTCGTCGTCATGATCGTCATCATCGTCGTCGTCGTCGAAGTCGTCCTCCTCCTCCTCCTCCTCCGGCGACGATGCAGCAGGAGAGAGGGTCGGCTTCTCCGGCTGAGCCGATTGCTCCGGCTGTACCGGTGGCTCCGGCTGCACCGGCGGTGGAACGCGCTGGTCGTCATTCACCCTCTCGGGGGAGCTGCAGCGTATCCGCTTGCAGGGTGGCTGCCTCGGCGGGCTAGGTGGCGGAAGGTTGGCCATGGCTGTGGTGGTTAATCGGCGGCGGGCTAGGAGAAGAAGAAAGGAGTGGAGACGAGCGGGCGGGCTTTTGTGCTTGTCCATAACCGACGACGCGCCTTATATAGGTCTGTGCGGAGTAGACGAGGGAGCGGTTCGTTTCCCGCGCATTGAACTCTTTGCAGACCTCGTGCGGCGCACAATTAAACCACTGTGGAAGACGATCTTGAGAGATCCTTGCACGCGTCCCTGCACCACGGCTTCTCAACTTCTCCGCAGACCTCGTGCGGCGCGTCAGTTAATTAACACTTCTCAGGCCGTTAAATAACATATTGTAGTTTCAAAAATGATTATCTCAGACGGTTATTACTTATAAACCGCCTGAGAAAAAAGAAGTAAAAATCTTCACAGACGGTTGGTACTTAACAACCGTCTGCAAATACGTTTATCTAAGGCGGGTATAACTTAACAACCGCCTGGGATAATGCCCGATACTCTTCTGCAGTTTCCTTATCCCTTGCTTCTTTTTTATTTAGATTCCAATATAAATACTCAAACATGTTTACATTCTGCAAATTGTGTTCAAATTCGATGATTCTTTCTTCTACATTTGTATTAAATTAACATCTACCAACTGAACAAAATATTTAGTTCATTGCGCATTGAACTCTTTGCAGACCTCGTGCGGCGCACAATTAAACCACTGTGGAAGACGATCTTGAGAGATCCTTGCACGCGTCCCTGCACCACGGCTTCTCAACTTCTCCGCAGA
Organism: Tuctoria greenei; assembly: GCA_036927565.1. NCBI lineage: Eukaryota > Viridiplantae > Streptophyta > Magnoliopsida > Poales > Poaceae > Tuctoria > Tuctoria greenei. Next base: position 8,360,951 of record JAYESD010000008.1, read on the forward strand.
CCTCGTGCGGCGCGTCAGTTAATTAACACTTCTCAGGCCGTTAATTAACATATTGTAGTTTAAAAATGATTATCTCAGACGGGTATTACTTATAAACCGCCTGAGAAAAAAGAAGTAAATATCTTCACAGGCGGTTATTGCTTAACAACCGCCTGAGATAATGCCCGATACTGTTCTTCAGTTTCCTTATCTCTTGCTTCTTTTTTATTTAGATTCCAATATAAATACTCAAACATGTTTAGATTCTGCAAATTGTGTCCAAATTCGATGATTCTTTCTTCTACATTTGTATAAAATTAACATCTACCACCTGAACAAAATATTTTTAAAACTTGTATAGCTGACATTGTAATGTTTTGGTAAATATCAAATTAATTTCTACTCACATATTATTCACATTTGTGTATCTCATAAAAAAAAGGTTCCTTCACTCAAAATTGTTGGTATGAACATATTTGTATAATTTATACATGTATGAATTTTTTTAATTTTTTTAGAAGCATTCCAACATGTCAAACTTCAAATTATCCACCATTCTAACTAAATGCTCATATTCATATGAGGCATTCATCAAATTATGAACACACATTGATTCCAAAAAATTTAAAAAAATATGAAAAAATTCGTAGATGTTGGTATGATGATTAAAAATGTCCACTGAAAAAATAAATGAAAAAAGCATTATATTCATCAAGATAGAAAAATGAAAAATAGCATTTAATGTATGTTTTTTATGTTCTGACCAATTTCAAAGGATTTATGAAGTGAAATTTAATGGTAACCTTTACTTATCAATAATATTACAAGAAAGTGGATTTTTGCCTTTTTAAAGGACCACATTTAATCAAGAATATTAAATAAGAAGAAGTAAATATCTTCACAGTCGGTTATTGCTTAACAACCGCCTGAGATAATGCCCGATACTGTTCTTCAGTTTCCTTATCCCTTGCTTCTTTTTTATTTAGATTCCAATATAAATACTCAAACATGTTTAGATTCTGCAAATTGTGTCCAAATTCGATGATTCTTTCTTCTACATTTGTATAAAATTAACATCTACCACCTGAACAAAATATTTTTAAAACTTGTATAGCTGACATTGTAATGTTTTGGTAAATATCAAATTAATTTCTACTCACATATTATTCACATTTGTGTATCTCATAAAAAAAAGGTTCCTTCACTCAAAATTGTTGGTATGAACATATTTGTATAATTTATACATGTATGAATTTTTTTAATTTTTTTAAAAGCATTCCAACATGTCAAACTTCAAATTATCCACCATTCTAACTAAATGCTCATATTTATATGAGGCATTCATCAAATTATGAACACACATTGATTCCAAAAAATTTAAAAAAATATGAAAAAATTCGTAGATGTTGGTATGATGATTAAAAATGTCCACTGAAAAAATAAATGAAAAAAGCATTATATTCATCAAGATAGAAAAATGAAAAATAGCATTTAATGTATGTTTTTTATGTTCTGACCAATTTCAAAGGATTTATGAAGTGAAATTTAATGGTAACCTTTACTTATCAATAATATTACAAGAAAGTGGATTTTTGCCTTTTTAAAGGACCACGTTTAATCAAGAATATTAAATAAGAAGAAGTAAATATCTTCACAGTCGGTTATTGCTTAACAACCGCCTGAGATAATGCCCGATACTGTTCTTCAGTTTCCTTATCCCTTGCTTCTTTTTTATTTAGATTCCAATATAAATACTCAAACATGTTTAGATTCTACAAATTGTGTCCAAATTCGATGATTCTTTCTTCTACATTTGTATAAAATTAACATCTACCACCTGAACAAAATATTTTTAAAACTTGTATAGCTGACATTGTAATGTTTTGGTAAATATCAAATTAATTTCTACTCACATATTATTCACATTTGTGTATCTCATAAAAAAAAGGTTCCTTCACTCAAAATTGTTGGTATGAACATATTTGTATAATTTATACATGTATGAATTTTTTTAATTTTTTTAGAAGCATTCCAACATGTCAAACTTCAAATTATCCACCATTCTAACTAAATGCTCATATTCATATGAGGCATTCATCAAATTATGAACACACATTGATTCCAAAAAATTTAAAAAAATATGAAAAAATTCGTAGATGTTGGTATGATGATTAAAAATGTCCACTGAAAAAATAAATGAAAAAAGCATTATATTCATCAAGATAGAAAAATGAAAAATAGCATTTAATGTATGTTTTTATGTTCTGACCAATTTCAAAGGATTTATGAAGTGAAATTTAATGGTAACCTTTACTTATCAATAATATTACAAGAAAGTGGATTTTTGCCTTTTTAAAGGACCACATTTAATCAAGAATATTAAATAAGAAGAAGTAAATATCTTCACAGTCGGTTATTGCTTAACAACCGCCTGAGATAATGCCCGATACTGTTCTTCAGTTTCCTTATCCCTTGCTTCTTTTTTATTTAGATTCCAATATAAATACTCAAACATGTTTAGATTCTGCAAATTGTGTCCAAATTCGATGATTCTTTCTTCTACATTTGTATAAAATTAACATCTACCACCTGAACAAAATATTTTTAAAACTTGTATAGCTGACATTGTAATGTTTTGGTAAATATCAAATTAATTTCTACTCACATATTATTCACATTTGTGTATCTCATAAAAAAAAGGTTCCTTCACTCAAAATTGTTGGTATGAACATATTTGTATAATTTATACATGTATGAATTTTTTTAATTTTTTTAAAAGCATTCCAACATGTCAAACTTCAAATTATCCACCATTCTAACTAAATGCTCATATTCATATGAGGCATTCATCAAATTATGAACACACATTGATTCCAAAAAATTTAAAAAAATATGAAAAAATTCGTAGATGTTGGTATGATGATTAAAAATGTCCACTGAAAAAATAAATGAGAAAAGCATTATATTCATCAAGATAGAAAAATGAAAAATAGCATTTAATGTATGTTTTTTATGTTCTGACCAATTTCAAAGGATTTATGAAGTGAAATTTAATGGTAACCTTTACTTATCAATAATATTATAAGAAAGTGGATTTTTGCCTTTTTAAAGGACCACGTTTAATCAAGAATATTAAATAAGAAGAAGTAAATATCTTCACAGTCGGTTATTGCTTAACAACCGCCTGAGATAATGCCCGATACTGTTCTTCAGTTTCCTTATCCCTTGCTTCTTTTTTATTTAGATTCCAATATAAATACTCAAACATGTTTAGATTCTGCAAATTGTGTTCAAATTTGATGATTCTTTCTTCTACATTTGTATAAAATTAACATCTACCACCTGAACAAAATATTTTTAAAACTTGTATAGCTGACATTGTAATGTTTTGGTAAATATCAAATTAATTTCTACTCACATATTATTCACATTTGTGTATCTCATAAAAAAAAGGTTCCTTCACTCAAAATTGTTGGTATGAACATATTTGTATAATTTATACATGTATGAATTTTTTTAATTTTTTTAAAAGCATTCCAACATGTCAAACTTCAAATTATCCACCATTCTAACTAAATGCTCATATTCATATGAGGCATTCATCAAATTATGAACACACATTGATTCCAAAAAATTTAAAAAAATATGAAAAAATTCGTAGATGTTGGTATGATGATTAAAAATGTCCACTGAAAAAATAAATGAAAAAAGCATTATATTCATCAAGATAGAAAAATGAAAAATAGCATTTAATGTATGTTTTTTATGTTCTGACCAATTTCAAAGGATTTATGAAGTGAAATTTAATGGTAACCTTTACTTATCAATAATATTACAAGAAAGTGGATTTTTGCCTTTTTAAAGGACCACATTTAATCAAGAATATTAAATAAGAAGAAGTAAATATCTTCACAGGCGGTTATTGCTTAACAACCGCCTGAGATAATGCCCGATACTGTTCTTCAGTTTCCTTATCCCTTGCTTCTTTTTTATTTAGATTCCAATATAAATACTCAAACATGTTTAGATTCTGCAAATTGTGTCCAAATTCGATGATTCTTTCTTCTACATTTGTATAAAATTAACATCTACCACCTGAACAAAATATTTTTAAAACTTGTATAGCTGACATTGTAATGTTTTGGTAAATATCAAATTAATTTCTTCTCAGACGTGAAATTTTAATTAACGATGAACACACTACATTCATTAACAATATTCAATCATTCACACAGTTGAAGAACACACAAGATACTCATTCATTAACAATATGCACATCTCACAAAAGAACACACAAGATGCACAATATTTACACAAGAACACACAAGAACACAAAAGATACACAAGTAATATTCAATCACATAGATGAAAAAAGATAGATTTCATTCATTAACAATATTTACAAAACAGAAGCAACTAAAAACAACAAAAAGAAAAACTAATTAAATCCTACTCCTACTCCTCTTCCATCTCCTCCTCCTCGTCCTCCGACGGCGACTCCGGCACCGGTGCAACAGGAGACAGGGCCGGCTGCACCGGCTGCACCGGCTGCACCGGCGGTGCAACCCCGAGGTTGCTAGCCGTCGCCTCCACCAGCGTTCTACGGCCCTGGGGGCCAAGAACCTGGGCCATCGTCGCGAACAGAATGTCGAGACGATCAGCCACCCCCACGAGGGCGTAGAGGTAGTGGCCCAAGGTACCCATTCCAGTATACTCTGGAAGGATACCCAGCCCCAAGGCACTCATGGCGCGAGACGTATTGTTGTACGCCTCTCGCGCCATGAGGAGGCGCTGCTCGGCGTTGATCTTCTCGGGGGAGCTGCAACATTGTTTCTTGCAAGGTGGCTCCCTCGGAGGGCTTGGCGGCGGAAGGTCGGCCATAGTGGTGTTGGGTCGTCGGAGCGGAGGAAGACGAAGAAAACAAGAGGAGTTGTGAGCGGAGGGCTTGTGAGCGATAGCGCGTCTTTAAGGCCGCGCGGAGTGGAAAAGAAAGGTCGCACCTCGGGGAAAAGAAAGGTCGCGCACGCGTGACATGGTCACTGACGTGTGGGACCGGGTCCACATGTCAGTGACCGCTGATTAAGTCAGGGGATCCTCATCCCGGTTGGTGAGGGGTCTTTATGTAGGCGTTCATCAAATTAAGAAGAAGTAAATATCTTCACAGGCCCATGTTTAACTCAGGCGGGTGTTACTAACCAACCGCCTGAGATAATTGTATCTTCTCAGGCGGGTGTTACTAACCAACCGCCTGAGATAATTGTATCTTCTCAGGCGGTTGGTAAGTAAAATCCGACTGAGATAACAGTCTTCCCTGACGGTCGGTACTTAAAATCCGCCTGAGAAAATGTGAGTCTATATATACCCCTCGGCAGCATTGGAAAAACCTAACCCGGGCGAAACACTTAGACGCCGTTAGGCTGCCAAAATTTCGTTTGCCGCCAAGTGTTCCCCCTCGTCACTTCCAGGTACGCCGCCGAGCTTCGCCGTCGCCGAGCTTCGCCGTCGTCGCCGAGCTTCGCCGTCGCCGCCGAGCTTCGCCCTCCTCACTTCGAGGTACGCCGAGCGAAGCCATTTCCGTCGCCGCCGAGCTTCAAGGTAAACCCTAAACCCTTCGACCTTCCATCCTCCTTCGCCGTGCCGCCTCCCTCCCCGCCCTCGCTGCCGCCTTGCATATCCTTGGTTAGGGTTCGGGAATTAGATAATGGTAGGCATCCTTGGTTAGGGTTCGGTGGAATTCGAAAAACTGTCAAGTTCGGTGGCATCTTTGGTTAGGGTTCGGTGGGGCAAGATTTATGTGGATGGTTATATCACGATAAATTGGTAGTTGGTTCTGTGTGTCTGAAACTGTTCTGACACATTAGTGGTAAACATGATTCTAGACTCTAGTAACAGCAGTATATTCCCTATTTCTGTCATCGGCCTTGCATATGCCACATAATTCTCTATTAGGGGCAAGATTTAGCTATATTTGGTTAAGTTGACCAAATTTGGCTAATTTTGGCTAAGTTACATTAGATATAGTTATACTTGACTAATTTTGACTAAGTTATGCTATATTTAGCTATATTTGGCTACTTTTGCTTAGAGTTAGCTATGCTAGACTAAGTTTGGCTAAGTTTGCTTTTATTTCTCTAAGTTTCATTTGAGCAATTGTAGCTAATCTGTGCTACCAAAGATGTCTGCACTTGTGGCTCCATCAGCTTCATTTGAGCAATTGTACCTAATCTGAGCTACCAAAGTTATGCTATATTTAGCTCTGAAGCCAAACAAAAGTTGCTGGCCAACTCATTTGTGATGCCAGGAGCATCCTCACGCCCATATCTAGGTAACACTAGGTGTGGCGATGGAGTCTGAGCATATGATGCCGATCTCTATGATACAAGAATTTAGTTAGACCTATATAACTTCAAAAATGTGTTTTGGCTAAATTTACTTAATTGAGCCAAAATTGAGAAAATTTGTTTTAAATATGACCAAATTTAGTTATGCCATTTATTAGATTTTTTGTCTTATTAGATCTAGCATGGAAAGCCCTAAGAAGACTGGTCCTGATTGTAACAACAAAGAAGACAATATGGAGTTTACTGACTCCAGCAGTTGAGGCTCCTATCACAGTCCTTCGGATCCTTTTCCGAATATAAAAATTAAAAAGACTTCAGTGGATCTAGACCCGGAATATGATCCTGCCGACGAGGTATGGATCACGAATCTTAACTTCAGCAGTTCAAGTTAATGTTGGTTGTCAAGTATACGAAGTCTTATAATTTTTTTCTACCTAGATTAATCTCGAAGACAATGAGGTGACATCGGCTCCTAAAACCGCAGAAGGTTCACCAATGGATGAATCCTCAGCTTCACTCAAGCGGAAACGAGGGCAACGAGGTCCCAATAAGGGTCTATTGGACCGCATCATGTACATAACAAGGGTCGGTCCAAGTGGGCTTCCCCAAGAACCACTGGATTCAGTTACCAAGTACCGTAATGCATGCGGTTTTCTTGTTAGGGAGGTTGTGCCGATCACAACCGAGAATTGGAGGAAATTACCCGAGCAGACCAAGAATGAGTTGTGGGAAAAGATAAAGAAACAATTCAAGTTCCCGAAAGGCACAGAAGAAGCTGTAAAGAAAGCAACATTGGTCTCTTGCGGCAAGAAGTTTCGATGCTGGAAGAGTGAAATGAATGCTTATGTTAAGGCCAATAAGGTCCCTAGTCCGAGGAAGATGGGAAAAATCACACAAGCTCAGTGGCAAGAGTTTGTTCGTCAAAAGAGCACACCTGATGCTAAAGCTCTAAGTGCAACTAGGTCAGAGCTTGCAAAAAAGAACAAATACCATCATCGCTTGGGGTCTGCCGGATATGGACCCAAAGTCCAGAAATGGAATAAGATATTAGACGAAATTCTTAGTAAGGGCAATCCTCACCCATTAGAAGGGTGCGATGAGCGAACTCAACGCTGGGTCTTTGCTCGGTCAGGTTTGACCAGCGAGGGCAAACTTGAAAAGCCCGACTCTCTGAATGAAGTAGAGGATAAAATGAAAGAAGTAATTGAAAAGCAACAGAAGGGTCTCTTCAAGCCGAAGAGGGAGAATGACCAACTTACCGCTATCTTGGGAAACCCTGAACACAGCGGACGGGTTCGAGCGGTCTCTTCTCAAATGTCTTGGCTAGATGGTTTCCCTAAAGATAAAGACACATATAGAAGACGTGAGAAGTTTAAGAAAACACTTGATGAAACAATTGCTCAAAAGGTCAAAGAAAATATGCAAGAAATAATGGAACAACTTAGACAATCAGGACAATTAGTGGCACCGAGTACAATGATGGTTCCGGTGCAAAAGGAGCAATTAGTATCTCCAACTGCCTACCCTAGCAGCGTTGGTTCCGTGCCAGGCTCAGGGTCAGCCCATAAGTTCCCTGTCGATGATATTGCTAACGACAAATCTTGTCGTCTTCTTGTCCCGATAGGCAGAGCAGGGAACAAAACCAAACAGGTTGCCACTGCTATGGCAAAGCCTGATCGTGACTTCAACGGGAGTCCACTTCCGTTGTATTATTCTGTGGTGCAAGTTCTTCAGATCATTGATAATGATTATGAAGATTATGAAATAGACCACGTCACACCTGAGGGGATCGCGACTCTGGGGCAGGCTGTCAACCAATTAATCCTTTGGCACCGACGCGATATCGTGTTGGACGATGAGCCAATTTCTAGCCCCGTCGCATCTCCAAATACTGCAACCCCATCTTCTAAGGCGAAAGTGCATGAAGATCCACTCCCAGTCCGGGAAGATCCACTCCCCCTATGTCTGAGCAAGGATGATGATATCCAAGAGCAACAAGTTGGACAACAACTTCAAGCAGTACCAGAGCAAGCTGTTGCTAGTAAAGAGCAACTAGTTGAGCAACAGCTTGAAGTAGTACTAGAGCCAGCTGCTGGGAGTAAAGAGCAATCAGTTGAACAACAGGTTCAACAACAAGCCAGTGTCCAACTTCCGACGACTACTCCTCGATCATCAGTGCCTGTCAAAGTTAGCTCATACGAAAATAAGAAACCTTCATCAGAAGTGACAAAGTATTTGGAAGCTATGAAGGAAAATATTAGAAAATTGAGTGCATCTCGTTCTTCTCATGAGCCAGCATTAGAAGATATCGAGGAGTGGGAAGAAGACGGTGTCATGTATAATCGGCGGACGGCTTTAGTTAAACCAGGAGTTCCAATATACAAGCTTGAGGATGTTCCTCCTAAATTTGAGAATGGGAAGCCGTTAATGACATCCGTACAACTTAGCAAACAACCCGTCGCGCTCAGAAGAATGCATGAGTGGTACATCACTGCCAGCACAAAATATGGTCTTCAGTGCGTCACATTTCGTATTCCAAAAGAAGCATTCTGGAGCACTGGAGTAGATAAACGAGTCATTTTATTTGAAGAGCTGCTTTCCCTTTTCTATCGGGGCATGCTCGAAATCAACCTGCTGCTCGTCTGGTGCTTGTAAGTGCTCTAATATTTTGTATTTGCTTTTCTTACTACACGCATACGCATTTCATGAGATTATAACAATTCTGGACTTCTTCAATAGGATGCAATACATGGATAATGAAAAGTTGGCGCACAAGACAGGTATCCTTGACCCTACTAGGATTGCAAAGTCGCTATTCGACGTCCAGGCGAATCGAGAATCAAGCCAGTACAAACACATGAAAAAAAAGATTTTGAAAGAGCAATTGCAAAACTTAAGAAGGATAGAAAGGCAGAAGTTGCAGCTTACATAGGACATGCGATGTTTAACTTTGTCAGAGACGGCCAGCACCTCGTAAAGGCTCCGTACCACTTCGAGTAAGTTCGACACATGGCATTGAAATAGCAATTATTGGTAATTGTTAACACGTGTGTTTGTATGTTTGCAGTAATCACTACATAATGATCTTCATCAAGCCAACGCAGGGAATGGCAACAGTCTTGGACTCGGCCGATTACCCACCAGATCGTTACAAAGATTTCCTTTCCATTTTGAAAAAGTACGTTTATTCAATAATTTTAATTTACGCACATTTAGAATGTGTTGACAAGTTTTATATGACATTTCTTGTATTACAGCGCTTGGCGGTTTTACGCGGAACAGCTTGGCGGTCAGAGACCTCCTAATACGAATGCATTGGACATTAAAATGTATTATGCTTGTCCGAAGCAGCCTGCTGGGAGTGTCTTATGCAGGTATTATGTATGCGAGCATCTTCGGACCGCCGCCGTATATAGAGTCAATCGTGAGGATGTAAGTTATCCTTAATGTCGATACCTTATTTTCTTACTTTTGTGTTTCATTTTCATTGTAACTAGCATAGTTTAATGCTTATATTCTCTGCTGTTCAATATTACCAGAAACATTATTTTCATATTTTGATTCCAACTTCAAAATTCAATTGCTCATAGTACAACTGCTCCAAAAATACCTACTAAATTCTTGTATACTCTCACTTTGATCTATACTTTGAGATTGTTCAAACCAACACATTCTAAACCTTGTTATGTGTTATATTGCAGCACAAGAAGAATCTGAACGAAGAATGGCCGGTTTGTAGAAGTATTCCTGATGGAGGAGCCGACAGGATTGCTTCTGAACTCTGTCAGTTCATTCGTCGCGAAATTTTGCACAAAACGGGGAAGTTCTTTGATAAGAGAGGTTCAGCAGCTGATGTGCCAGAACTTTGCGACTATACCAATCTAAACAGTTTTTAGTGAAAACTTGTAAACTTTGAGATGAAATTGTATCTGTAACTTGTGTGTATGTATATTGTTTTAGTGAAATTGACTTCTGTGATGATAATATTGTTGTCTTTTGTTCTGTGATGATTGTTGTTTTTTGTTCTGTGATTATATTGAATTGACCTGGAAATTAGAAATAACAGCAGTAGTACTGCATGACTGTCACAGGCGACTAGATACAAGTAAAGAAACATCTGTGATAACCTAATTTTCACAGGCGGTGTCTGTTATGGTAGAAACCGGTTGCGTTAAAGGGTCTTCACAGACGGCTGATATAGGTAAACTCCGTCTGTGATAACACCATTATCATAGATGGGTTAGTTATGCTTCAATAACCGTCTGTAAAGACACATTATCATTGACGGTTAGTTATGCTTCAAAACCCGCCTGTGAAGACATATTATCATAGGCGGTTAGTTATGCTTCAAAATCCGCCTGTGAATACAAATTATCATAGACGGTTAGTAATGCTTCAATACCCGTCTGTGAAGACTTCTTATCATAGACGGTTAGTTATTCTTCAATAACCGTCTGTGATAAGACGTTTATCACATACGGTTATATATGCTGCACGACCCGTCTGTGATAAAGTATTTTCACAGACGGCTAGCCTAAGTAAAGAACCGCCTATGATAATCGGTCTTCACAGGCGGCTATCCTTAGTGAAGAACCGCCTATGATAATTAGTCTTCACAGGCGGTTTCACTTCTCCGCCTGTGAAATTGCGGATTATCACAGACTCTTCGTTTCAGGCGGTTTTAAAAGCCGTCTGTGATAATAGGTTTGGAGCCGCCTGTGATGAGGCTTATTGTAGTAGTGTTGCACAGTTTAGTTATATTAGGACCGTACGTAGGTAACTAGCATTCTTCCTTCCGCCTCTCTTTAGACTATCCGATTTGGCGCTGGCGGTGCAACCAAGCAAAACTTGCCAAGTAGGACCAGATGCATGGCGTACACGCGTACGCATCTATATGCGTCGCGTGGCTTGTATGTGACGCAACGCAACGCAAGGGTATATAGTATAGCTATCTGATGCCTTTATGATTTTGCACTGCCAGACGTCAAGAACGAAACCGCCTAGATATTACTGTACTTTTCAAATCAAGTCCGTTAGGCTTGTTTTACAGTAAATTATACTGATTTCATTAACGAAAAAATCATACCGGTTTCTGGAAACTGTCGCTACAGCTGGTTTTGTTACTGCAGCTTAACATATTTTTAAGTCGCCACTGAATTAGGCAGTTACAAAAAAAGCGTTTTAATAACTGGCATCATCACTGTTGCGGCACGCAAAGTGGAGACGCAAAGTGGAGCGCGCAAACTACAACCGGTATTATCAGAAGCTTCCCCCACCCCGGTTTCATGCGTCATGTATGAGTGTTTTCTCCTCTTTTTTCCAAACCCCGGCCAAGCAGCGGGTACGACGGGGCCAACAAACGCGACGTCATGGGTGACCCCACACGATGCACCCGCCACGTAATAGCAGTCGTACGCCTGCCGTTCTGCATCGGCGGCAAATATTTAGTATGCGTCGCTTGCGCACGGTCTGACCGTGTCTGAAACGGCGGCCAAGTTTGGCACCAAGTCGACTGTGACGCACGGCTCGACGTCGTCCTTGTAATTTAATCTGGCTCCTCTGGGCTACGTAGACCGTGAGGCAGGCAGTGATGATGATAACCGCGGCTAGCGCATGTCAAACAGGCAGCGTGACGTCCTCCATTATTAGGCTATGCGCACTATCGTCTAATCTCCACCTTACTTTTAAGTGTAATACTCTCTCTGTTTCAAAATAACTATTACCCATTAATTCATTTTTAAATTAATCGGTGACAATTATTTTGAAACGGAAGGAGTAATATTTTATATTCTTACTTCCCCGCTGGCCGCTGCCCGCGCTGCCTAAGCCACCACGAGTCCACGACAACAACGTTGGCCGCCCCACGACCAAACTGCACCCAGCCCACGACGATAATAGGCGTATAGTTTTGATTTCGCGATGGAGCCGGACGGACCGTTTGATTCCGCTGATATACGTACGGATGGACGGGTGTAGCTTTGTCACAAGCTGCTACTGCAGAGCACTAGCTAGAGCATACGAAAACGGTTGGCCTGATGACGCGCCGGCTGCCGAGGCGTGCACGGCGACAAAGACAACGTGCCCGCTGTTCGCGCACCACCTAGCAGGATCGGCGGCCGCACCCGATCCCGATCATCATGAGCCCAACCGCGCGTCGGCGTCCGCGGCAGCTGTCGTCACGGACGCGGCTCGATCGGGCCCGCCCAACCGCGGCTGGCTGACGCGCCCTCCCTCCATCACGCCACTCCGGGCGCGGGACTCGTGTGCACCCAGAGCCGGTCCCCGCAAAAACCGCTCCTCTTCTCAGCCCGCGTCGCGCGGTGGGTCCCCCCTCCTCCGTGGGTGACATCACCCGCCCACCTCACCCCTCACCCTGTATATATTCCACCCGCGTTCGGTGCGACCCTCACGAACACGAGCGCGAGAAAAAAGTTACTGTATACAAGGGAAGGCTCGGAACATCAAAGGCCAACGTAACGCGCACGTAGTAGGAAGAAGTAAGAATAGAAGAGAGGACACGACAGCGGGGGGCGCGGCAGCAATGTACCAGGCCATCCCGTACAGCAGCGCCCGGCCCTCGTGGCTCATGCCGGCGGCGGACGTCGTCGTCGTGAAGCCGGAGCCGGCGGTGGTCACCGACGACGCGGCGCGCGCAGAGGAGGAGGCGCCGGACGGCGACGACGCCGCGGCGGAGGTGGAGAGGGCCGTGGCGGAGAGCCCGGTGCTGGTGGTGGGGCGGCGCGGGTGCTGCCTCAGCCACGTCGTGAAGCGGCTGCTGCAGGGGCTCGGGGTCAACCCGGCCGTGCACGAGGTCGCCGACGAGGCCGCGCTCGCCGGCCTCGTCCCGACCGCCGCCGCGCTCCCGGCGGTGTTCGTCGGGGGGAAGCTCCTTGGCGGGCTCGACCGTCTCATGGCCGTTCACATCTCCGGCGAGCTCGTGCCCATCCTCAAGAAGGCCGGTGCCCTGTGGCTCTAATTCAATAATCAGTTTTTTTTACTTTATTTTTCCGTGAAACGATGAAGGCACCGTGGCCGTCGGATCGAGTTTACCTCGCGACGCGGATGTGTTCTAGGACTGTGATTTTCTTTAGGGAAAGAAAGAAAATACCTAAATTATAATCCAAAATACCAGTTGGTTGTCTGCAGGCGGTGTGCGTGTGTGATGAGTGCTCTCGCTTCTTCCATTCCATCATGTGAATACGGAAGACGAGCGATGAGAGGGACGTTTGCAGAAGCATCGATCTGTACAGTAGTTTCCGTTTCCGAAATTAATGAGCATGAGCTGTCCGGTTTCCCGTTTTCCGTGGCTTCCGTTGGACCATTTATTTCCTCATTTTACTTTTGCTTGATACTGCAATTGATTGCCGTCCGTAATACTGTACGTCAGTGTAATTCAAATCGTACGTGGCAGCTTGCTGAGATGGTATATATGGGTGACCAGATATCCACAACTCAGATCATCATATGCCCGAAAAACGATGCAGTTAAACGGTGAATAAGACGAAGTACACCGAACATATTTGATTTTAACAACCAGTGCGTGCGTCGTCTTGCTCCCCCCTGCCTTTTGTTTTATTACTTCACCCTTAGCTTACGTGAGTTGTACGTACTGCTGCGTCGTCGGACTAAAGACAACAGCAACAGGTACGGGTAATTAAATTACGTAAGCAGTGATGTACGTTGATTGGAAACAACAGTAAAGTTTTCGAGTCGCACGGAGCAGGCAAGGCAAGAAGGGAAATCCGACTTTGTCTCGTGGGTTTTGCGCCGGCTCACGAGCTTCGGACCGGACGAAGCTCCACAGTCCACCACAGGCCAGCGGACCACGAAGACATCCAGCAACGAAGGGCGCGCGCGAGCGAGACCGATCCCTCGATAGACCCGGCCGCGGCCGGCCGGCCGTCGCGCGTACGTACGTGTGGCCACGCCGTCGCGCGCGTACGCACTCGTGCGACCACAGGGTTGCCAGCCACCGGCCACCGAACGCGTTCGTGCCCACGGCCCACCGCACCAAGTACGCCATGTGCGCTGCGTCAACCGCGTCTGGCCGCATCCGCAACCGGAACCGACCGCGCGCCTAGCAAAACAAACGGACACCGGCGTACTGCTAGTCGGTTACGTAGACGAGAGCGGGGGTACATCAGCAGTGTGGGAAGAAGATCCTACTACACGCTCTGTTGTGGTCCTTGGCTGCTGCGGACGAGGCCCCTAGGTCGTATAGCCACCAGCACACCAGCGTTATCCGAGTCATCTCCACGTAACTTGACATCATTTGAAGAATCTCATTGTTTTTCGGCAATTCCAGATGATTATTCTTATTATAGCGGTATACCATGCATCGAATGGTGGTTTTTGCCATTAGGTCACCTGGCTATATATATTGTCATTTCAGCTTTTCCAGAAGGAAACTTCATGGTATTGTTCGATGCCTCCATGGCAAGATTGGCATGTGATACGTGTCGCAGTAACACGAAGGTCAAGCCACCCGCAATCATGGCCGATTTGCATGTTGCCAACGGGATCCATGGAGTGTACAGCGTATCCGGACACGGACACGCACCGCTGACGAGGCTGTGTCGGCGAGCAAGCGGACACACGCCGCAAGCTCCGTACCATCTTCTTCGCTGCACGCGGTTATTCATCGTTCCTTCTTGCCGAAACGACGTCGAACAACGTGCGTACCACGCGGTGGCAACTGCGATCGGTGAACAGCACCACGAGCCGCGCCCCGGCGCCGGGCAGTCATATTTTAGTTCGCTTCACGTTGGATCGTCGGCCGGCATTAGGGATGCAATTTTATAGTTTTGCTGGTGATCAATACAGAAGGTTGGTACAAAACTCTCTAAAATGAACTAAAAAGTAGTACTCCTTTCGTATCAATTTATTTGTCATTAATACAATATTTATTAGTTCATTTCTAATTTTTTTTATCGTCTGGAGTAGTATTTCCATCTAATTTTGTAAGTATAACAAATAATTAGAACGTTGACCCATAACTACCTATTAGTATTACACTTGCATCCCTATCCGACGCGCAGCGTGGATCGGCGCCTTGCGTGGACCGTTTGTTTACACGTTGGTGAACCCATGTGATCTGGGCATCTTCTGAAGAGGTCCGATTGGCCTGTCACCATTTCCCCTGCCCGTTCCGCATCTGAAGGGCCATGTTTGTACTAGACTCAAGCCTGCAGGGGATGTTCACTGAACCCATAAAACTCCTGTAGGCTGTACCCTACGCTCACGAGACAGGTCAATCGTGGCGGCGTGTCAGGTTGCAACGTGCGTCTCACTGTGCCACGTAGCGCGAACAGCCACAGGGCGGTCCCTTGTAAGAACTTATAAGTACTCTCTCCCTCTTCATAAACTTGTCGCTTTGTAGTTCAAAAATAAACTATAAAGCGACAAATTTATTGGGACGGAGGGAGTATATTGGTTTCGATGTATTGTTTATTGGTGTGTTGTCTGGGCCAAGCTGGCTTAGGAATAAATTCAGTCGTTGCAATGTTGCAGTCCTTTTCTTAAACAAATACATCCCCGTTATATGTTCCCAGGAAAAAAATATTGTGTTTATTCGGCAAGTTTATAAACTAGTGTGATTTGTTGCCAAGGAGAACGACAGGGAAGTGTCACAAAGTCAGGCCCTTGAATCGTCACTCCAGAGATCAGGATGACCTCACGATAATGGGTGAAGTCAGTAGACAGCGCCAGCGAGAAAAGCACGATCGGGAGAAGAACAAGGGCGTGATGGCAGGAAAGGACAGCAATCGACAGCGACTTTCCACGAGACTTTTCTAAGTAGTACAAACCTCAAGTTCTAAACCTAAGCAGGGGCGGTCAGCAAATGGAAGCAGGAAGCGTATGCGTATGCCTCCAGGACTGCTGATGTTTTCACTTCTTATATGTTTTCTAGAAGCTCTAGCAGCGTGTGCTTTATTTTGAATTGACTGAAAGACTGAGTCTTTTCCTATGACTGCAGTATCATAATACTGTCATCTCTAACGTAGTCTGTCTAATGTTTCGGCTTGATCTTCAAAGGCAGTTCTAGATGCAAGAGGATACATATGCTTAACATGTAGTGTGCCAAGACTAAACGAAACGACATCACTCATTTCAGATATATATCGGCTACCGATGCACAGGACTGACAAAGTGGTCTGAATAACGAAGTCTTGTAATTAAATGATCCGGGGTTTTGATATATACCCCTTCTATCCTGATTTGTTTGATGTTGGGAAAACTAATTTTAGTTCTCTAAAAGGATGTATTCTCTCTGTCTTCAAATGCTTATTGGTGATTAGTTTATTTTTTAACTAACAAATGATATAAACTTCTGATGATGGAGGAAGTATCAGCTACTGCTGTCAGTGTCAAGAGTTCTCTCGTTAGGCGCCTCACGGAGCATATAAACCCAAAGGCAGATTGCGTCGTCCCGCGGATAGAAAGTCTATCACTATACTTCTCTCGTTCTCAAAGGCTGGCCGTTCGTTAGTTCAAAATGAACTAACAAGCGACATATTTTTGAGGACGGAAGGAGTGTATATCCTAATCAGGTGTTGCCCCTCCGGTCGATTCAAAAAAGAAAACGTCCGACGAATGTTTCGAATGTTACGTTCGTTTGAGTATGACCTATGATTGTTCACCAACGTACTCTACGGACGTGTTCTACCAGGCACACGGAATCATCTACTAGTCTTGGGCGACTCATCAGCTGAGGTTCAGTTCAGACTCTTAGCCGCGGATGGCGTGTACTGCACCATCGTCAATCGTCATCATGCAAGCATCTTATTTTTTTCCGAACGTTCATCAAGCGTCTTTCCAGATCGGCGTGATGTCAGTGAAGATATTATCTGCGTGCTCGCATGTTGGAGAGAACTCAGAACTAATGAATGGTATGCGTGACTAAGTACTCTCTTTGTCTATAAAAACTTTTCGCTTTGTAGTCCACAACGAGTATCTCGTTGCAAATCTGATGAATAAAGAGATAGATAAATCTGAACTCAGCCGCTGAACAGTCATGTCAACAGTACGCTTCCAGAAATCTGTTCCTTTCAGTCATCATTTAGTTAGAAAAAAGGAACTCTTGGCATACCATCATGCCTTTCAGGTTCAGAAACAAAAAACTTTTAAAGCTGTTTTCCTTCATTATAAAAACTATTATCCCGTCGCGAGCGCAGGCCGTGCGTCCTCCCGCGCCCAGCGGGCCTGTTTTCTAGTAGTACACCGTTTGGGCTGGATATATATATATTTGGGCGAGTGGAGTCCGAATCGATCACGCACGTGATGGAATCGAATTCGAACCAAAGCCTACAAACAAGTCACGACGAACCTATATATTCGGACCCCCAGCTCAAATTGCCCAAAAGACTCGACGGGTTCCCGGTTCCCCAATCGCCTTTCTTCGCAGGTAGGCGGTCCCTACCAATCGCCGCTCCGCCGCCACACGCGCCTTGAGTCCAGAGGTCCAGATCCAGACATCTTTCTCCACCGCAACCGGAACTCGGAACCTGCGCCGGATTCTTCTTTTCTCGGTAAGGAAACCCTACCTTGCTTGGAAGAGTTCGTGATGTTCTGCGGTATGTCTTATTTGCGATGGAATACAGCCTGTTGCGGGATTGATTGCTGCTTAGTGTGGTAGTAGTCTATGCTAGCCTTCTTACTGGCTGTCAGATGCTGCTGGGACCTGGGAACTCGCGGCAGTCGTGCGCGTCGGTAGTGCAGTGCCATGGGTTGCTAGAGAGTCCCTGAGTTGTTGCAGCAACGACAGGGTGTAGGCTTGGCTCCCTCGTCGGCCTGATGTGGGGACTATTGATTGTGAAATAGTCTGCGTTGTTGAGTTAGAAGTTCCGCAGGCCATGTATAAGTTTTGACAGCAGGGTAATGCGATGGAGTGATGCATGTTATTGTCCGCACATTTTTTTATGCCTGTTTTTGCTATGTACAGCTTAATATATTTAGTCATATTAGATGCGAGCTTGTAAACCTATTCAGTTTTTGCCTGTCGAAGTCTGTTGTGCCTTAGCGCTGCAAGAGAAAACCGTCTTAATCAGCATTGTGTAATCAATTGTTTGTTACGGATTGCCCTTTTGATTACAGACGTTTTAGTATAACTATGCCACCATCTTGGAACTGACAGCAGTAGCTTATGGTTTGTTTGCTGCGATAGATATGATGCTAGTTTTTTTTTTTTTTGTAATAATGGTTGAAATACGACATCTAGCACGCCTACACATCAGGTATTTCACTGCGTGCTAGCTAGCTCGCTTTATCTCCTCTGCCAGACACTACTCTTTAGTGTTTAGGTGAAGGAGTACCCAGGCGCTACCCAGATGCCTTACCGCACTAATTTTTTTTTAATCATATTTGCATTTGTCTACTGCAACCCTACTCTAAAATATAATTGTATACATTGTTCGAAAGTACTGTTTTCCCTCAACATAATCTGGGCACTAGTGTATTTTGTATCCTTTTCTGGTTGTTTTTACTTGATTAGATTTTAATGATCTTAAATGATGTGCAGATTAGGTTTTAAAAATGGATGAAATGTAATTCTTTGCCGGAGGGATATAGCAAGGCCTACCTGAGAAGGAGGTGTTCTTGTGCGAGGCGGAAAGTTTTTTATTTTGTTTTGTTTTTGTCTCTTTGCAGTTGCAGGACTGTGACAGTAGGCAGTTTAGTGAGGAACACAACCAGTTTATCTTCTTTATTCAGTTGCAGGGGTTGTGAATTAGGTAGTGATTTATGTTTAGTAACAGACTACATATATTCAATAATGCTTGGCAATAGGAGAAGCAACATCTTACTTCAATGTCATTTACATTTATATTCCTCTTATTCTAATACTAACAGTTTGAGTCAGTGTGCAGAGATCATGTCATGTAAAGCGGTTGGGATCAGTGTTTTGCAAAAACTTGAGATTTATTTCTTGAGTGCAGGCCTTAGTAGCTGTTCCTCTTTAGAGCACATAACCTCAATGTTCGGATAAATTGGTAAATTTACTGGATGGAAATCTGTTGCTGATATTAAAAATGTGTAGACGAATATAATGCAGGAACTACATAATTCAGAGTAGCTTAATTTATTCATTCTTGTCTTCCAACCTGTGTTTTTACAGCTTCACTAATTGAGGTTTAGCTCGTGTCTTACTGATATCTTGTACTAACCACATTGTCTGCCAAATGTAAGATGACCTTGAACCTTTTTTGTATTTCAAAGCCGTTGTCAGTTACAGTAGCTAATTACAACTTTGGGTGATTCCATTCCATGTATCAGGGAGCATTTCTTGCAGTGAGAGGATAATAATCTCTAACATTCTGTCTGCAGGTTTCTAGTTGGTACTTGGAATCATGGCGGAGCACTTGGCTTCAATTTTTGGTACAGAGAAAGATAGAGTCAACTGCCCATTTTACTTCAAGATTGGGGCTTGCCGTCATGGGGATCGTTGTTCACGCCTCCACAACAGGCCAACCATCTCACCGACTCTTGTGCTTGTGAACATGTATCTGCGCCCTGACATGATCACCCCGGGGGTTGATGCCCAAGGCCAGCCAATAGACCCCCAAAAGGCGCAGGAGCATTTTGAAGATTTTTACGAGGATATATATGAGGAACTGAGCAAGTATGGTGAGATTGAAAACCTGAATGTCTGCGATAACCTTGCTGATCACATGATTGGCAATGTTTACGTCCACTTCAGGGAGGAAGATCAGGCAGCTAAAGCTCATACATCCCTGCAGGGTCGCTCTTACTTAGGCCGTCCAATTGTTGTCGACTTCTCCCCAGTGACTGATTTCCGTGAAGCAACCTGCAGGCAGTATGAGGAGAATAGCTGCAGCAGGGGTGGATATTGCAATTTCATGCATGTGAAGAAGATCGGTAGGGAACTGAGAAAAAAGCTCCATGGGCATTCCAGGAGGCCACATAGGGGGAGGAGCCGCAGCCCAAGCCCATATCATAGGAGGGAGCGTCGTGATCGAGATGATTATCGTGGTCGTGATGGTGGCCGTGATGGCTACCGTGGTGGCGGTGGGGGACGTAGGGGTGGAGGCAGCAGGTATGAACGGTACGATGATGGAGGAAGGCACGGACATGGTGGCAATCCTCCCAGGCGTGCAAGAAGCCCCGTCAGAGAGAACAGTGAAGAGCGCAGGGCAAAGATTGAGCATTGGAATCGAGAAAGGGAGGAGAAGAAAAAGTGAACCCTCCAAGTATCCCAGGCTATATCTGTTAAGTTGATAGATCCTATGGATTTTATGCTATGTGTGAGTTTCTTGTCGTGTCAGGAGTGTGTTTGATTTTGGGTCATTTGTAGTCCAGATATTCTTATTTATGTCGCCCGATGAAACATTATACTATGATCTGTGTTGCGAAGAACCATTCTGTTAGAGGATCGTCGATTTCACTCAACAGCAGGATGCGACCCCCGTGTTCCAAGCCCGTGCCGCGGTGCTGGTCCTGCTGGGCAGCTTCTTGACGTGTTTCACTTCACCAAAGCCCCCAGAACAGTCACCGCAGGGTAACATAACAATCCATGCGGTTGGCATGTGTCATGTGTGGACTAACATCCATTGTATGGCACACACACTTATAATTACGTTCGTCAGATCGAACTCACATCTTATTTTTCAGTCGTATCGGCATCTTTTATAGAACTGTGGAAATTTGTTGAAGATATCCAAAACATAGTACTCTTTCCGTTATCAAAAAAGTTGTTGCTTGTTACATTACTTGTCAAATTTTTAAGACGAAGAGAATAGTACATTTACAGTAGGTACCATCCTTTACTGACCATTTTGTAATAGCCAAACGCCATTGAAGAAACCTGCAACAGTACGTGGTACGCGGACGCTACGTTAGTTCATCGTTATCAAAGCTAGAGAGTTAATACTACCTCTGCTCTGAAATAATTATCATTTCAGATAATCAAAAAAACTAAAAATAAGTTAATGAAAGTTGTTCTAATGACAAATAAATTGAAACGGAAAAAGTATAACAAACAAACAATGATAGGAATCTACTCCAACGGGCTACCTATAAGATGATCAAAAACTCGAAATGGGTAAGGATGGGCGCTAAAAATGTCTCCAACGCATGATCCAAACCATCGACCAATTTTAGGTAGCAAGTTGCCGGCTACCAAAACATGTGTCTTCCGCAGCGAGCCACCCATCCATGTTCGACCGTAGAGCGCGGGCCCTCCGAAAAAATTTCGGCGCCCCGCAGAAGCACACGCATTTTCTGGGAATTTTTTTTAATATACGTATTTTAATCCAAATTTATATTAATAATCCCCGATTCAAATTTTTTTCAAATCTGACCGGCCGTCGTATGAGTCTCATACGACAAAATGGATGTCGTATGAGGCCCATACGACATGCAAATGTCGTATGAGGTCCATACGACATGGGTGCCACGTGTGTCGGCTGGGCCGTCCAGCGGGGCCGAAACCGGCCACAGTGGCATGTCGTATGAGGCCCATACGACATGCAAATGTCGTATGAGGCCCATACGACATGGGTGCCACGTGTGTCGGCTGGGCCGTCCAGCGGGGCCGAAACCGGCCACAGTGGCATGTCGTATGAGGCCCATACGACATGCACAGAACCGTCGTATGGGCCTCATACGACATGCGTGCGTGCCCTAACCCTAGCCCGTGTTGAACCATCTTGTAATGGATTTTAGTCAAAAATTTTAAAATATTTGTAGACCGATTTGCTAAAAACTTCTAAAGTAGAAAATAGAGAATACATTGTGAAGTTTTGAAATCAATGAACTTTATCTATGTTTAGTATGTAGAAACTAGAGTAATTGTATGTGTTATTAGGCAATACGATCACATTTCTGCAAATTTGTAAAATGTATTCAGTTTTATTTTTTGTTTACAAATATTTGTAGTTAGAATCGACATAAATGTTCATATAGGTTATTGTAATGTAAGTTTTGTGGAGTATAAAAAATAAGTTATGAATATAATATATGAGATTTTAATGGGAGTATCAATTTTTTTAAATCCTATAGTGATTAGAAATGCATAGTTTGGAAAATGATACAATTAATGTATAAATTTATACAAATGCATAATAATTGAAGATAATTAATTGTAAGCTCGGCGGCGGTTACATAAAATGAAATTACGTAGTTCCGAAAGTATGTGCATGTTGTTTGCCAGTCTACTACTACGGTACATGAGGCAAAACATAAGTGCACATATTTCTGGAACAAAATGTAAAATAAGTGATACAAATGGCGTGTGTACGACGCACTAAAGATACGCCAATCTAATTCTAACACGCCTTAGTTGAATTATCCAAGTTGCTACTGAGTGCAACGGGGGTATTTTCCCTTACGCAAAGCATCCGGACCGGCTTCTTTTGCGCGACGAGCTCTCTCGCGCATGCGTGCTCGCTCAGCCTCTCGTGCTTGTGCTGCGACGCGTTCCTCCTCTGCCGCTTTGCGCTCACACTCTGCT
This sequence comes from Tuctoria greenei, assembly GCA_036927565.1. Lineage (NCBI taxonomy): Eukaryota > Viridiplantae > Streptophyta > Magnoliopsida > Poales > Poaceae > Tuctoria > Tuctoria greenei. The sequence goes on from JAYESD010000008.1 coordinate 8,383,736, forward strand.
CTCCATTGTCGAATTTCTTCTTGCCTCTTGCGACGATGCTCCTCCTGTGCAGCTCTATTCCTCCTCTCTTGCTCTATTCTTTCATCCCACTCTCTTTCTTCTTTGAACTTCCAATATGCAAGTCGAGCCATTCTCTCAACCTCTGCGGCGTCTTCTGCCGATTGTTCCTGGTCGATGTAGTTCCTGAAGTCGCATAGAGGTGGCGGCGACTGCACAAGTGTTTGTCCAAAAAATTAGATTCTATAGCATGCATAAAACATAAGTAATGTTGCATATTACCTGTTTCCTACCACCTGGAAGAAATGGGCACGTCCTGTGAGGAGGATCGTACTCGTAGTTGTCGCACATCCAAAGCCGGCAACCATACGAGTAACCAGGTCGAAGATCTCTTACAAACCTATAATCAGTGCCACAGAAACACATTGGAGGTTGCAATCCCTCGGGGATTGGAACCTTTTCTCTATTTGTGGGTGGTGAGTTCTCGTCCATGGTAGTGAAGTATATAGAATGATTGTTGGTAGTGCGTGGTGAAGCTGTTACCGGGGTGAGTGTTATATAGACGAGCGGATGATGGAGTATGAGATTCGTCTGACACGGAGCAGTGCAATTTCGTATGTCTCTTGTACGAGATTCCCCTGACATGTACCAGTACAATGTCGTATGTGTCTTCTACGAGATTCGTCTGACACGGAGCAGTGCAATTTCGTATGTCTCTTGTACGAGATTCCCCTGACATGTACTAGTGCAATGTCGTATGTGTCTTCTACGAGATTCGCCTGACATGGTCCATAGACTTTCGTACACTTGGTCTATAGACCCATCCACGTTCGTCTATAAAAGGGTCCGCACCTCTTACATTTCGTTTACGATTAAAGTTAGTAGTAACACAATGGAAAACAGAGGTCGTGCAAGGAGAGGAGAAGGAAACATTAGGCCAGTGCCTCAGAACTACTTAGTTGGCGGTCCTTCGTGGTTCGATGAACCACTTGATGAATTCCCTCTATTAGGAAAAAGTGATTTTGGTGTGTTTAATCCTCTTCGTCCATATGATAGTACCAAAGAAGAATAGCCCAAGTGTCGTTGCGGCCTGGATTGTTTGGTGCAAATGATGGATGGAAAAGAGGATAGCGGTCGTCGATTCTTTCGTTGCCCTGTGGGTCGTGCAGTAAGTTCATATCGTTTTTGTGTACGTTCACGTATTTCTTTTTGTTATGTTTACTTTAAATTTGTTTTGTAGTCTTATTTCGATGAAGATAACTGCGGATACACATTGTGGGTTGATCCAGTACCTATCAAGCCTATTCAAGATTACATAAAATATTTGCAAAATCGAAACCGAGAATTAGTAGGTCATATTGCGGATATGGAGTTAGAACAATTGGAGGATGATACTAGTCCTAAGTGCAACAATATGTCCTGTGAATGTCCTCACCACAAGTGAAAATGTACTAGTTACGAACTATGTTTCATTATTCCATCAAATGTATCGTTTAAATGTTCCTATGCCTTCAATTTCAATAAGATACTCGTTTGCTTTAGTTTTTTAAGTAACGCGTAGTATGTAATACTTCCTTTCCATGCGAAACACCATAGAATAGAAACATAATGAAGTAATATAATAGAACATAAGTTTTGTACATCATAAGTCACACATATACGTCGTACATAACACTAACGTCTACCACGCTTGTCGGCCCTACGCGCAGCATTCACATGAGCCCGGTCATATGAAATGTCTAGTGGCGGTCTCCTCTGTCGTTGCGGACGGTCAGCCTGCTCCGGTGTCTGAAACTGTTGAGTCTGCTGAGTCGGAATGGGAGCACCGGCCAACTGAGACCCATGAAGTGTATCGTATTGCGCTATATCAACGAGAAAGTCCTCGACCTGGAAAGGTGTCATCGGAGGAGTGTCGTACTGCGTCTGTGAGTCGGACATCGTAGTCTCAAAGTTCGCTCTGTACGTACCTGTAATTATAGAATAATTATCAGTACAAACTCAAATTACGAAAATATAAATGAATGAGAAAAATTATTCTACATCGTACCTGCGTCCGTCTGTGGGATATGCGGAGCTCCCCAAGCAGGTACCTGTGCCGAGGGATCCGTAAAGTGCTGACCCCAATCAGGCACCTGTGTCGACGTGCCTGCGTAGTCCGAACTCCAAGCAGGCACCTGTGTCGACGTGCCTGCGAAGTCGGGACCAGGGACCTGTGTAGACGTCCCTGCAAAGGTTGTAACGTGTGGGGTCGTCGACGTAGGTACCTGCGTAGATGTGCCTGCGAAAACAATGTCAGTACAGTATTACTAATGTATAAAAATACTTAATTTGATACGCATTTCGTACCTGCTGTGCTGTGACGCCTCATGTGCTGTGCTGAAGGCAACGTAGTGTCTTGTACACAGGACTGTGTACAACAAGCCAACTGTAAGCTCTCCACCGCGTTGCTGTAGATGTTATGGAGCACGTGTACCATGTCCGACGAAGTCATCGATATCCCCTGTCTCAAACGCTGAAGTCCTGCTGCGGACTGCTCAGCAATGAGACGGACCCGATGCATCTTCACATTCATGAGAAGTAATCAGAGAAACAATTTAATTAAGTAATGTCTATACGTTAAAGTACACAAAGTAACTACAATATGAAAGCTCTTACCGCCATTGATGTAGCTTCATCTCTATGCCGCGGATACGTATCTACCACCCTGGGTACGTGCGGCTGTCGCTCCGCAGGAGTGTGTCCGAGAACTGCTCGGGTGCGAGGAAGAAACCACCGTAAGTACTCCTCGTACACCTCGTGTGAGAACGGTCGAGTCTCCTGCACGACGTCGACTAGTGCCTGGGACCACTGCAACAGCCACGGATGCATGCGCTCTGCCCACACTCCGGGCGTAGACGTACCCTTACGGCCGTACCTGTATGAGAAATATGTACATTAAATTTGTACAACTAAATGAGTAAATAGAGATGGGATGAAGCACTTACGTATGTACTGAAGAAGGCACAACAGAATGTGGAATGACCGGGAAAGCCTGCTGTAAGCCAAACTGACGCAACACGCGGTGTGGTGCGTACTCCTCGACGAAGATGTCGTACACCAGAGCTTTCCTAGTGAGCCAGTAATCCGAGTCTCTGTAGCACAGCAATGCAAGCCCCCTCGGTGCTCGCTGGTCGTGCTCGTCCATAGCGTACGGTGTCCATCGGACGTCCTCGTGGGCCTGTAACCGATCAAACTCTTTGCTGAATCCGGCGTACACCTTGTGCATTTGCTTGTTACCCCACTCACGCTGCAAATCATATATGTTGTCAGTATAACATAAGCGTACAAATTGAATTAGCGTACAAATTGTCAGTGTAACTTAAAATATGTACGTACCGCACGGTGTACCCAAAAAGTACCCATAGTAGGGCCGTCATCCGGACGCTCACCGTACTCATCACCATCATACGGCTCTGGGACGACTTCAGGTCGTCCAATCATGAAGCGCTCGTAAACCCACAGCTGTAGGAGCAACGGACAACCCGTGAGGACAGCGTTGCTTGCTACCTTAGTGCACGCGTCACAGAGTCCTCTATACGTGGCAGCGAGCACTGCTGACCCCCAACTCTACTGAGGCATGTCCTGTGGTGTGGACTCAGCTACAACTCTAGCAAACGGAATAAGATGTCTATCCACCGAGTCACCATGGCTGTTGGTGAACAGAATCGACCCAAACAACCACAACAAGTATGCCTCCAAGTATCTAGTGACCGTGTAATCATCTGCGTCTGGATGCATAGTACTCAACTGCAAGTAAAATAAATGGAATTTGTTAGTTTACTGCATGGTATGAAACATTTGAATTGAAAATAAGAAAGAATACCTCGTAGCAAGACAACCATCTCTTTGACGGACCGTGGTGCTGGCCGTCCTCAAGAGCAGGTACGGGATCAACATTAGCGACCCGTTGCACGTTCTGAAAACGTGCGACCATCTGCGCACGCCAGGTGGGTGTGTCCTCAGGTGCAGAAACAGCCGCACCTGCGAGAGGAAGACCCAACAGGAAAGACACGTCCTCCAACGTGACGGTCATCTCCCCACACGGTAAGTGAAACGTGTGCGTCTCCGGTCTCCAGCGATCAGTCAACACACTCAAGAGGGCTTTGTCGAAGCTAAAACGGTACTTGCGATCCTCCGGATCGAACGGTCTCCTCTCAACTAGCCGACATATGGGCAGCAGGCCTGCTGCACTCAACCTGATTACAAAACAAATCGGATGAGAACATGTTTTCATGTACATTGGATCATGAAGTATGAAAGAAAGAAGTACCTGGGAATCCATCGATCGTCTATTTTCCAGAATTTCATAGGAACCTGGGGACGAAGGACGGGCAACTCCTGACCTACGGAGACTCGGTAACCGCGGTGGGTCAAGTCAACTCGAGACGAAAGTAGCTCGGGACACTCTCGCTGTGGGCCGGCCATACCTACATTGTCAAGTACGGAAAAAATTATAACATGAAGTGCATTTTGAGCTAAAGTTAAATGACATCAACAACATATTAACATATATAACATGAAGTTCATATGCATCTAACTGGAGTTCACATAACATCATAACATAATCCAAATACATAACACCGATACACTTAGTTCACTTAACATCGATAGAGTAAGTGCTACAAATACATAAAATACTTGACATCACATCACATCGCCATCTCCACGTAGTTGTCTTCCTAGCACGAGGACGCCGTCCACTCTGCGGATCCCCAGAAGGTCCAGCTTCAACCACATTTGGCTCTGTGTTGGTAATGCATTTTTTGTACGTATGGCCAATTTGGTTGCATTTGCTGCATCTTCCTTGGAATCTTGCAAGTTCTGACTCGTCCATATCGTTTCTGATACGACGAGTTTGACGTCGACCTCTTTTCTGCTTCAACCGCGAGATGTCAGGTGCTCGCATAGCATCAAGGCCTAAATCCATGGTAAATGAGCTCAGATTACCAAATCCATATACCTCTGCATTCCATGTACTGACAACAACACTTTTCTGAAAGTAGTATGAAACGTAATTGGTCACTGTCAGGTTAGTAAATGAGCAAGCTGCAATCACATGGGAACATGGTCTATGGAAGAGTTGTGGCTTCATGCATGTGCACGTGCAATCATGCTGATGAAGTATGCACTGTTGAACAACTCTAACACGGTTAGCACCACGACGGTCCTTATCCCTACAAAGGATTTCAAACCTGTGCTATGCGGTACCCATAGGTCTGACGCGATGAAATCGGGCCTTTTCAATCTTCTTCTCCATGTATTTGCACAGGTATGGTGAATAAGCCAAATTCACATTATTCAGTGCTGAAATAGCAGTCGCATAACGTTGACGAAAATATTTGCATGTCCCATATAAAATGCCCTCAACAATAGCAACCAAAGGTAACCCTCTTAAACCGCGAATGACCCAGTTGTATATCTGCATTTCGTATCACTGCATTAGCATGATGAAATACATTACTAACACAACTAAAACACTTAGGAATGATGGATATTACCTCAGCTAAATTAGTTGTCATGATACCATACCGAGCACCATTGGTGTCGTATAACAAGGACCACTTCTCTTTCGCTTCGCGCCGAATCCAATGAGAGAAGTTTCTGCGTGAAATGTCACGAGGATTGCTAGTGCTTGAAGATGCTTCTGCACTGCCAGAAGTCAATTCGTCGAGACGTTTCCAAAGAGCAATAAACTTACTCTCCTGATTTTGACTACACAACATCTTGAACAAATTCATAAGTTGCTTGTTCTTGAAGTGGCTAAAAAAGTTGGCACCTAAATGCCTCATGCAATATCTTGATTGAATGTCTATCCAATAAGGTTGATGTCCCCGATCCGATGATCCAAATTTCAAATCATATATTGCTTTAAGCAATCCAGCATGACGATCGTGTATGAGACAGACATCAGGACATTCTTGAACTACAGCCATCTTGACCCGACTAAGGAACCAATACCAGCTTTCAGTGTTCTCACTTTCCACAAATGCGAAGGCCACAGGCAACACCTGTTGGTTCCCATCAACTGCAATAGCAGTAAGAATTTGACCTTTGTACTTTCCAGTTAAAAATGTACCATCAATGCAGAGTATTGGTCGACAATGTCTGAAAGCAGCAATACATTGGCCTAATGCAAAGAATGCACGGTGCAGATACAACTTCCCAGACACACTTCTATGCGGCATGTCCATAATATCGTAAAAAGTACCAACATTTTTTTCCTGAATGGTCTGCAACAACTTTGGAAGGTTATCATAAGACGCTTCAAAAGTACCAAATCTTTGTTCAATCACTTTCTGTTTGGCCCTCCATGCTTTAGAGTAACTTATGGTATACTTGAACTCTTCCTCAATAGTGGCTATTATTGATTTTGGTTCAAACTGTATGTTGTCCACTATACGGGCATACATATGATTTGCAATGAAATCTGAGGTCAAAGCACCGTTGCACTTCTCCAATTCCTGCAACTGACATGTGTGATCAACCATTTTTGAAACTTTCCAAAGCTTCGTCCACTTCTCCTCGAAACCATGAACTCGAAAAGGACAAGTTGGGAACACACATTTCACATCATATAATTTTGGACTAGACTTGTAAACTGTAAATGATCTCTGCACAGACAAAGACCAATATTTTACTGCATCTTTTAAACCATCTTTGTCTTTAAAAATATCTCCTTGTGTTAACTGGTTCTCATGATATCCAGATAACCCAGAATATTTTTCTGCAGCTCCTAAATTACTCGGGATTGCATTGTTCCAGTCTGCAGGAATGATAATATCATTCTCATCATCAGAAGAGTCATCTTCAATAACATTTTCATATTCCATGTCCTCAATTCTAATTTGTTCAACTAAATCTTCGATGTGCTCTCCTTCATCAGCGACACCAAGTGGGTCTTCTTGCATCTGGTTCACTCCGCCTTCGACCTCTACCTCAGTATCTTCCATATCGTCTGCTTCAGCTGAATCTTCAACTTCTTTCGTTTCTGCTTGCGCAAGAAACACCAGCGGCCAACCCCGCTCCACAACTGTATCTACCCATTTCCTCCAATTCTGTGTCCCCATAATAGGAACGAAATCCCAATAACACTCTTGCTCGATTAATCAACCCTTTCAGTTTCACTTGATATACTTGTTCATCAAGGTTTAACGTTTTAATCAGCCATTTCTCCAGACTACCAAATGACCTCTCATTTGGTCTTGCTATCCCCCTCACCAACGACGTCCAAGCAGACATATCAACCCCAGTTGACCCATAAACAAGCGTGCCTTCTCCGTAGAAAATACGAAACATTAATTTGTCCGACATTCCTACTGTATTCAATATAAACAAATGTATTATAATCTACTCTAACCAAATTAATTTGACTCTATAAAACGTATATATTTGCCACACATTTGTAACTACAGGAGCAATTTTACGCTCCTCTGTAATGTATGACAATATTTTATAACTACTAATAAAACATAATATAATATATATTACACATTTATAAACTGAAAAATCATATCAAAAAATGAGTACATTTTAATTAAACGAATAATACATTAAGAAAACATGCTGCAATAATGTACTCTACCGTAATCATGACATTCGCATGAATATTAACAAAATTCATATTAAACTATATGCATGAACCATATAAATTCATATAATATTGACAACAATCGCGTGCACAACGAGTAATAATATACAATTATATTATATTGACAACAATACACTATATGCATGAACAACGTGTACAAAAATTAAATACAATAGACTATGTCGCGTGTGTTATCAACACTATACATTCATACAAACAAATATCATAATATAATACGCATTCATATTATATTGACAACAAAACAACATAAATGTACGGTGGCAAAATCAATACCGAAGTCGCGAGGATCCGAGGACGACGGATCGGAGACGAAAAAGGTGAGAGTAGCGAGCGTCGGAGGCGCCGTGCGGGAGCGGTGGAGGTCGCGGGCGGCGCGGCTGGGAGGAAGGAAGGCGGCGGGCTGTGAGCGAGGCAGGGGCGGGGGCGGCGCTTTATAAGTGGCAGACCGTCGTATGAGCCTCATATGACGGTTCGACCGTTAGCGCAAGTCGTATGAGGCTCATACGACGTTCGCTGCCGCCTCGTTTTCCGCGGCGACCGTTGCCCGCGTGGCAGCCACGTCGGACCGTCGTATGAGCCTCATACGACATTCATTACGTCGTATGAGACTCATACGACGGTGGGTCATATCTGCAAATTTTTTAAATCCACGGTTATTAATAAAATTTTGGATTAAAAATCGTATATTAAAAAAAAATTCCATTTTCTGGCGGGCAGCGCACATGCATTTTTTGGCGCGCAGGGCACATCACACGATTTCTGGCAACAACGTTTCGGTGGGAAAACTTGCGCCCGCATTTTGCGTCTTCCTTTTTGGTCGTCCGTTGGAGCTGGTAGTTTTTACATGTTGTTCGTGATCCCTTGCTGATATGCAAAGAGCAGTATGAGTCCTCCTTTTTACGTCTAGCAGTTGAAGTCAGCCTCACATGTGCCTCGACGCATAACAACCTAGAAAATAAATACTCTCTTTGTTTCTTTTTATTTCTTATTGGTTAGTTTAAAAATAAACTATTCAGAGACAAATAAAAAGAAACGAATGTAGTAAACGTTTATGCCAGCCAATTTAGTTTAAATTGAACTATATTAAAGATATTCTCAATCAATGAGTGGATACAATGTCTTAGGAATCACTACATTGTGAAAAAGAAGTATCATAGGGATGAGAGGCCATATACATATGGATTAGAGACATGTATACATGTTACTCCCTCCTTATCGATTTGATTGACATTCGGACAGGAAGCCGAAGTTCGTTTTTAGTTGAAACTTTTGTCGGAAACGACAACTAAAAAATTAAAAAAATAAAGAAGGGGTATTTATGAGTTTTACTATGTTTCACTTTTAGTAAAGTGACAGCGCGTTGCCAGGAAGAATCTGGAACAATGCCACGCACGAGAGGCACATGGATAACCTCCCATCACGCGCGGAAATGAATGAAAGTGGCGTCACAGTCACACCATCCATCCCACATCTTCTCGTCGCGTTTCCCTCACACGTTAAAGAAAAGGATTAAAAGAGAGCCAGAAGGATAAAAAGAGCTCCCGCAAATTGCTATACCCTCCTCTCCTCCTCCCTGTGCTAAAAGCGACAGCAACCAGAACCTCTTGCTCCTCTTCCCCCCTTCCTTCCTCCCTCCCCTCCCTATCTCTACCACCGCTCTCTTTCTCTCTCTAAAAAAAGCTTCTCGAGCTTATAAATACGCTCCCCTCTCCCCCCGCGCCGCTTCCTCCCCCCGATCCCCTCCTCCCGCCCACCGGTCGATCGCCCCCCGCTCGCCCCACCGCGGCGGGCGATCGTTCCACCCCTCCACCCCCGCGCGCGATTTCCGTGGCGAGGCACCAACGACAGTTCCGCCGACCGGCCGGTTCCCTCCCCGCTTCGCCGATCAGATCGCGTGCTCCCCGAGGTGACGATCTGCGAACCCCTTTATGACCGCGATTTGCTTGGCTCGATTGCTTTGGGCTTGGGTAGGCGCGAAGGCATCGTTTACATATGGGCGTCAGCCGTGCGCGAGTAGGTGGGGAAGGAATTGGATTCGAGGGAGCGTGCGATTTGAGTGCGCCCAACGGCACTGTCCGGGAATTTCGGCAGTAATTGTGCAGGGCAGGTGCGACTCTGAGAGTATGACTGTATACTGATACCGATGTGTGGGCATTCGGTTAGTTCTCAACCGGGATTGTGGGCGGTCTTTTCGGTCCCCGGTTAGTGCCTGAACTCTAGAAACCGTCGGGTTTGATTATTACGTTCTGCTTTTATGTGCATGTGCATTGGTTGGCGCAGAGAGCTTTGCTTAGGCTTGTTAACATTCTGTTGATTTTTTGGTAGGCATTTGTGGGTTAAAAGGGGACGCATCTGTTGCATTTTAGGTGTGTGGTTAGTGCATCAGTTGTGATATTTTAATGCGTATTTCCATTTTTCGAAGGGAAGTGCATGTGCATGTGCTTGTGATCAGTTTAGAGAGTCTTCCTTAGAATTGTGGGCCTGTTATTAGTTCGCGCCATGTATACTAAGCTTAACGGGAGTTTGTTTGAGGTGACCTTTCTGGAAAAATTCTCTGGTTCCGGTATGCACCACAGCGCCCGTGCATACCGGAACAGATGAATGCCACGTAATCTCACGGACGGTGCGATCGAGGGATCAATTTCATGGCTTCGCAACTGCCTCCGCTACATGGGTGTCCGAAGCCAACTGCCGCACACGTCGATCACGGACGGCGATAGCAGCCCGTGGGGGGTACGTGGCCCCATCCGCACCCGGTATGCACGGGCGCTGTGCTGCATACAGGATCTAGAGAATTTTTCTCTGACCTTTCTTTGGTGAAAACACTAATGGCAAATGGCATGGCCAGTAGTTTCCAGCAGTTTTTTGGTGTGGTTGAGTCCTTGGTGCGATTTGGATATTGCAGTTGGTGTACTTTACCATCTGGTGGGCAGCTGTTTAGTTAGTTGTTTGGAAATAAGATGCCTTTTGCCGCTGGAGTTTTCGCTTGTTGTTTCATTACTAGAATTTGCAATCAGTATGATTTGTCCACTGCGAAACCACTGAGACTATTTTGTGTGGATGGAGTTTTCAGTTCATCGCGGGTAATTATAAATCCATGTTCAAATAATAGTTTTACATCAGTGTATCAAAATATTTTGCTGTGGTATGCTGATGTTTGATTGAGGTGTGTTCCTCTGCCTGACCTATATAACTCATGCGGAATGGGTGAATTGATTTCATTGTACAACAAGCTGTTTTGTTTTTTCTTCCCCTCTCTTCTTTTTGTGAGACCAAAACAATCACAACTCATTATGATTTATCAATGGGTAAGTGTGGCTTATAGGTTGCCAAGGGGTCATGTTGAGCCAGCCCGGCCCGAGCACTGACGGGCTCGGGCCTAAAACACATGGGCCTAACACGGCCAACGTAGTTGACAGACCGTGTTGGGCCAACACGCGGGGTAGAGGTTGATGCCTGAGCACGACCCAAGTCCTGTTTCGCGATGTCGGGTCGTGCCAGGCCCATTCACGTGTTGGGCTAGTCGTGCCGGCCCGGAGCTTGGATCACAGACAAAGAACTTCACCGCAAGGAGGATGGCGCGAAGCTCCATTGCTACAACCACCGCATGGCCCGCATCCAAGCCGCCCGAGCTCCATTGTCGCAGTTGTCGACCCGCCGCATCGAAGAGGAAGGACCAGAGGACTAGAGGAGGGAGGGGAACAGGCGGCGGCGAGGTCGCGTCATCGTGGTCGCGAAGGGAGGGCCTCGCCGTGGTCGTGGAGGGGGGTGAAGAGGTGGCCGGTGGGGTCGCGCCGTCATGGCCGAGGAGCGTCGCCTGTACCCCTCCCCCGTTGGCCGTCATGGCCGAGGAGCGCTATAGTGATGGCAAACTCATGTAGCAAGCTATAGTGTGACTTTCCTCATGTAGCAAGCTCTTTTTTCTTTTATATAAAATGTTGCCATCATAAAATTGAAACTAGTCTCAACAGCTACACTTTTTTGGTCTGACATTTTTGTAATACATGGAATCAATTAGAAGAACAATAGTATGAGGAATTCGGTGTCTCACAAGAGAGGCTGATCACAAAGATGATCAGAAAATATAGTTGTACAAAGGCAATTATAGCTTCACTTGGAGTGGAGGTCTAGAGGATATAAGTTAATTGCGATTGTTGCTTTGGGAGACAGGAATCAAGACCATCTACAGTATTCCTTTTTAGTGTTTCAAAAAGCGGAGGCGAAAATTAAGCGGAAAAGCTCCGCCTAGCGCTTAGGCGTTTCGCAAAAAGCGGAACTAAATTTATATAATATATTACATATATGTATATGACATCCTGGTTTCAATTAAGTGGGAGTGTGGGGAATATAAATTTCATCAACTTAACTACTGGAATCAAAATCAGAAAGTATAAAAGGGTACTAGTAACTGGTCTACTGGACTTAAAATCAGAAGCTTAGAGTCGGGTGAGCAGCGTCTGTGGTCGTGATAGCTGGCGGCTACCAGACGGGATTGGGTTTAGGTTTTACTTCCTCCTTTTAACTGGGCCAAGCACATAAAAAGCGGTCCACAGGCTATTGAGTGGCCCAGGCGGAATTGAGCGTCCCTGAGCGGAATTGAGCGGCGCTGGCGCTTAATCCCGTCGCTCAATGGAAATCGGAGCGGCCAGGCATCGCTCAATGCCTAGGCGGCGCTTAAGCGGCCTAGGTGTCCGCTTTTTAAAACATTGTTCCTTTTGCCTTGGAAAGCACAGTTCTGCACCTTTTGTTTTTGAAATGGGTGGTTTCCACCCTTGCTCACACTGGGATTCAAACCCACAAGCGAGCGACGTTCCTTGCACTCCTTGACCAGGATGGCCTGACACCTGGTCTCACAGTTATGAACTGGTGACTGTATAAAAACACTGCCACTTACAAGATATCCATTAAAAAACACCAACACTTGTGGATGATATTAAAAAAACTACCATTGTTCATGGTTGTCCAGGCATCGCCTAGGCGACGCCTAGTCGCCGCCTAGGCGTCCAGGCGCTCCGACCTGGACGCCATGGACGGTCGACTCGCCTGGCGGCGCCTAGAACGACGGCGAGCGGCGGCCAGGGCGGCGCAGAGGGCGGGGGAGAAGCGGTCGCGGCAGCAGAGCAGAGGGAGGAGGCGACGACGGCTGGCAGATCAGAGGAAGGAGGCGACGGCGGCCGGACATGAGGGAGGAAGCGACGACGGTCGTAGATCGGGGAGGAGGCGATGGCGGCCAGAGAACCTAACGCCGCACGAGTGGAGGAAAAGGATTGGGCGGACTAGGGTAGGGGGAAATGACTGGACAGTGGACACCGTTGGATAGAATAAAGGGTTCTGTGTTATTGGGCCTGTTGGGCCGGAATCCCCCACCCCACCCCGCGCCCGTCTTCTCCTCCCCTCTGCCGCCCAACTTCTCCTTCTCACGTGCGCCGCCGATTTGCCTTCTCCCGTGCGCCAGCCGTCTTCTGCCTTCTCCCCTGCGCGGCGCTCGTCTTCCCGCCCCTCTCCGGCCCTTTTCCCTCCCCTGCTACGGTGCTGCCCCCTCCTTGCTGCGGTTCTGCGCCTCTCGCCTGGCGCCCGCCTAGGCGTCCCGGTGGCCGGCGAGCGCCTAGGCGTCCAGACGCCATTTTACAACACTGCCACTGTTAGCTGCAGGATATCCATTCAAAAAAGCACCAACACTTATGGCTGATATTAAAATGGCTATATGGTTCGCTTTGTTTTCTCACATTTAGAGAAAGTGTTAATAATAGTTTACCTAATAACTTGCAACTGACTAAAGTTTGATCAGCAAACTGACAACACCTCAGTTGGTTTGAGCCTCCAGGCGTATTTCTCGGACGGGAGAAGGTCAATTTTCTTCTTATTAAAATACCGTGGGGGCGGTCTTATCCCCACCGGCCGAGTTTTTCTTAAAAAAGTTCTATCGGGAAAAACTTCAGCAGATACAGATTTGTTTTCGACCTTGTAATTGTTTAGCCATTGCATAAATGCTACTAGCAGCAGCTGTTCAATTTGACATACTTGATTGAAACCAAAACATACCTCAAATGAAAGTTTGAACTCTGGATTATACTATTAAGATGATATGCAGTGTTGTTGTACTTTAGGGAATAAGGGCTTTTGCATGGCTGCATGCATATAGGCAGGGGCGGATTCAACGGGCGAGCAGCGGGGTCTCGAGCCCCTCCTACTGGCCACAGCGCCATGGAGCTCCTCTTAATTTTTTTCAAGAGAAAGAAGAGGAGAAGGGAGAGAAGGTGGACATAGAGGGAGAAGAGGGGAAGAACAGGGAGGAAGAAGACCAACCAATCCTAATGTTTGGTATCTAGATCTGCCACTGCATATAGTTTCCATGTCCGGTTGTGAGAATCATGAAACTTCTTTTGTTATATCTGTAGGCTGGCTTTCTATCACTGGCACGTAATTTTGGAATTTGGATATGGGATGGAAAAACACGATTAGCATGCTGCTTTCATATGTATATATATGTATATATATGTATATATATATATATATATATATATATATATATATATATATATATATATATATATATATATGGGAACAACTGTTGTGCAATCTGCTGTTTTGTGCAAGCGTGCAATCTCCGTATCTCAACCGTTCCTTACCAATCTAAGGGTAGTGCACTTAGGGTTCTTTTTGCATATTGTCAGCAGCACCAGGTGGGAGGGTTTAAGTGTTAAAAGTGCAGCACCCTTGGATAGATAGGGAACGGTTGAGATTTGTAGATTGCACGCTTGCACAAAACGGCAGATTGCACAACAGTCGTTCTATATATATATATATATATATATATATATACACATATACATACATATATATATAATATTAAAACTTCTAGCTCTCATATTTTTTGAAAGTGGTTTCCACCTATGCACATGCCAAGGCTCGAACCCATGACGCGAGCGGCGTGCACTGCACATGATGACCAGGGCAATCTTGACCACTGGTCTCTAGCTCTATCACCTACCCCACAGAAAAAACAACCAAATGGTTACTTGCACTAGTTTCAACTTTTAGACATAAACTATCTGGTGCATAGGTGATTCCTCCCGGGAACCAGCAAGGAACAGATACCGACCATTCGAAATAGATTTTCTATCAATTTTTCAAACCATAGTTGTGCAGTATGGTTTCAATGTGTCTTTGTAAGCTTATTATACGACTAAGCTTCCCTCACGTTGTATTCGTTAATCTTTGTCTTTTTCCTTTGAAATATTCGGTTAGTTTACTCTTATGTCACCTTGATTTTTAAAGCCAGTACTAGAGTGGTCCATATTTCCTCCTGGTTGCTGGTCCTGGATTGAAGCCTTGCTGTTTCCGTTTCAAATAGGAAATTATGTCTTGTTGTTGTCTTCAATATGTATTATCATGCCACTTCATAGTGTTTCCATGCAACATGCCTAAATTCTAGGATATATCCATGGTTTATTAGTCTTATGTTTCCTCTCAGGAGCTTCATTCTGTCACTATACCTTGCATCCTTTGCTCGATGAAAGTGAATACTAAACGCTCATCGGTAGGTGGAAGTGGAAAGTGTTGGCCTCTACACATTTTTTTTGAACCGAAACTGCAAGAGAAACCCCGACAGTGAATATATTAACTATTAATAGGGTGGTGTTAAAACCACAGTACAGACACTAAAGGCAAGATTGGTAGGGAGAGGTAAAGCGTGTCGCTCTTGGGATAAGAGGCAACGAGGCTTAGACCTACAACCCATTCCAATCGCCTGGCACGACCGATACAAACAGACACAATAAAAAAGGAGAGAAATAAAACAAACGACCAACAACCTCTACCAGATAGGCAACAGAGAGGAGGAGGACCAGTCGGCGATCTATGCAGTGACAACATGAAATGAGTCACTACCACCCGAACCAACTACACCCGATGCCTGAAAGGGGCGAGTCGGTGCCCCAATACAAAGCCCAAATGTGGAGGAGAAGGCAAGAGGGGAGGAGAAGATGACAGTGGGGGTGGCGACCTCAGTGGAGACCGAGACAGCGGCCTGGGGGAGGTAGGACCGGAGGAGAGTTTCTGGTTGGGCGATGGTGGAGGAGTGGTGTGGGGCAATACATGTACATGGGAAGTAGTGGGGGTGGCGGAAGGAGCCGGGCGGGAAATCGACTCGGTTGTTGAGGAGGGGGCCGACATGGAAGACTCCAACGCAGGAAACCCAGGCTTGGACTTAGGAGCTGCCAACTAACCCTTACACATCCAGGAGAATCTGGAGATGGTTGGGGGGGGGGGGGGAGGTGCGAGGTAGGACAGGGGATGACATTTCGCGTAGAGAAGTCGAAGGAGCAGTGGTGGCGACCGTAGCAGGGGAGGGATCCGCAAGCAAGGGTGCCGGAGGAGCAACCAAGAGAGGCAGAGGGGTCAAAGACAAGGGGAGCAGAGGGGGAGAGGAGTCAGCCGAAAGGGTGGTCGGAGCTGAGCACTGTGGAGCGACGACTAGGACTAGCCCGCCTGGTGCAGACCCTGGCGGAGAGGGAGGCAGAGAGGACCTGGTTGGAGGGACAATTGAGGGTGAGGGGAGGAAGGGGGGAGTACCAGAGGGAAGGAAGGGGAAGGGCGCAACAGCCAGGGGCAGCGTAGGGACGACCAGATCTGGCCGGAGCAGAGGTGGATCTTGCAGGGAAGAGAGGGGCGGAGGGACACACCTAGGAGGAGAAGAAGGGGAGGGCGAGGAGAGGACGAACGAGGGAACCAGCGGGAAGGCCGGAGTCGGCCGGCGCGCCGGCTGCAAGACCGCCGGCGGGCGCACCAGATCTGCGGGACGCGGCGCAGTGGCGACCGGAGCAGGGCGACGGGAGAGGGGTGCCGGAGGGGAGGAGGCCGGAGGGGAGGGAGGGAGGAACGGGGGCGGCGCCGGCCACAAGGGATGGCGCGGCCTCCCGCCGCCGGGAGCGCCCCGAGCGACCCGACCCATATTCTTCGGTGTTCCTGGCCTCTACACATTGCTGATAAGGATTGGTTACTTGGTTGGGAACTGGCTGAAAATCAGCGGTTGTCCCCAGTTTTCCTTGAAGCTAACTCTTTACAACAACAACAACAACCAAGCCTTTGTCCCAAACAAGTTGGGGTCGGCTAGAAATGAAACCCAACAATTTTGAAGAAAAGTAATAGAAAATAAGATGAAAGTAAAAAAAGGATAAGAGTAACAAATTACGAATAAACTAAGGTTCTGGCACATGAATTGCTAATTTCCATGCAGTCCTATCATGAGCCAAATCTCTAGGTATGTCCCACTCCTTTAAATCTCGTTTCACCGCCTCCTGCCATGTCAACCTTGGTTGACCTCTACCCCTCCTAAAATTTCCTCTACTCTTTATAATCCTACTGTTAACCGGTGCTTCTGGAGGTCTCCGCTGAATATGCCCAAACCACCGTAGGCGATGTTGGACTAGCTTCTCCTCAATCGGTGCCACCCCTATCCTATCACGTATTACTTCGTTCCTAATTTTGTCTCTTCTTGTGTGACCACACATCCACCGTAGCATGCGCATCTCCGCAACACTCATTTGTTGTACATGTTGCCTTTTAGTTGGCCAACATTCTGCTCCATACAACATCGCAGGTCTGATCACCGTCCTATAGAATTTTCCTTTCAATTTTTGTGGAACTTTCTTATCACATAAGATTCCAGATGCTTGTCGCCACTTCATCCACCCGATCTTGATTCTGTGGCAAACATCTTCATCAATATCACCATTGCTTTGTAACATTGATCCTAAATATCGAAATGTGTCTCTTCTAGGTACTACTTGTCCTTGTAAACTAACATTACCATCCTCGCACCCGACATCACTAAAGTTGCATCTCATATACTCGGTCTTGGTTCTACTAAGTCTAAACCCCTTAGACTCTAAGGTCTGCCTCCATAGCTCCAATTTTCTATCAACACCATCCCTAGTTTCATCTACCAACACTACATCATCAGCAAAGAGCATACACCAAGGGATATTCCCTTGTATATCCTTCGACACCTCATCCATCACTAAGGAAAAGATGTAAGGACTTAAGGCTGATCCTTGGTGTAACCCTATTGTGATAGGAAAAGTGTCGGTCTCACTATCTCTTACGCGCACACTTGTCACCACATTATCGTACATATCCTTGATAAGGTTAATGTACTTTGTTGGGACTTTGTGTTTCTCTAGTGCCCACCACATGACCGGTCTTGGTACCTTATCGTATGCCTTCTCCAAGTCAATGAACACTAAATGTAGATCCTTCTTTTGCTCCCTATACCTCTCCATAAGCTGACGGAGTAAGAAAATCGCTTCCATAGTGGACCTCCCAGGCATAAAACCAAACTGGTTTTTAGTGACATTGGTCACTTTCCTCAAGCGGTGTTCAATCACTCTCTCCCAGAGCTTCATAGTATGACTCATGAGCTTAATTCCTCGGTAATTAGTACAACTTTGAACATCTCCTTTATTTTTGAAGATGGGTACTAAAATACTTTTCCGCCACTCTTCAGGCATTTTGTTTGACTGAAAAATGCGGTTAAATAGTTTAGTGAGCCATACTATTGCTACATCCCCTAGACATCTCCACACCTCAATGGGGACATCATCGGGGCCGCGGGTCTTTCCTCCTTTTATCCTTTTTAAGGCCTCTCTAACCTCGGACTCTTGTATCCTCCGCACGAATCGTCTGTTGGTGTCATCAAATGAGTCATCCAACTCGAACCTAATACTCTCATTCCCGTCATTGAATAGTCCATTGAAGTAGTCCCGCCATCTGTTCCTAATTTCTTCCTCCTTCAATAGAATTTGGCCTGCCTCATCCTTAATGCATTTGACTTGGTTGAGATCTCTCACCTTTCTCTCGCGAAGTTTCGCCATCTTGTATATATCCTTTTCTCCTTCTTTTGTCCCTAGCCTCTCATATAGCGCATCATAGGCCTGCCCCCTTGCTTTACTTACAACACGCCTAGCATTTTTCTTAGCCTCTTTATACTTCGCCATGTTACTTGCACTTCTCTCATGATGCCAGCTCTTATAAGACTCCTTCTTCTCCTTAATAGCTTTTTGTACATCTTCATTCCACCACCAAGTGTCTTTATCTACAAGTTTCTTACCTTTTGTCCACCCAAGCACCTCCCTAGCCGTCTTCCTAATGTAAGTCGCCATCTTCTCCCACATACTATCTGCATCTTCCTCTTCGCTCCAAGGTCCTTCTGCGATCATCCTCCTTTTGAATGATTGTTGCGCTTCATCCTTCAACTTCCACCACTTTGTTCTTGCGGTTTCAACACCTTTGTCTCGTGACACACGCACGTGGAAACGAAAGTCGGCTACCACAAGTTTATGTTGTCGAACAACACATTCCCCAGGAATCACCTTACAATCTAAACATGCCCCTCTCTCCCTTCTCCTGGTGAGGATATAGTCGATTTGACTAGAATATTGGGCACTAGTAAAGGTCACTATGTGAGATAGCCTCTTCTTAAAGAGGGTGTTAGCTACCAATAGGTCATAGGCTACGGCAAAGTCTAGGATATCCTTACCCTCCTGGTTTCTATCGCCACACCCAAAACCTCCGTGTACCCCCTCAAAACCTACGTTAGTTGTACCTACATGACCATTGAGATCTCCTCCTATGAAGAGCTTCTCGCTTACCGGTACACTACTAACCATATCCTCCAAGTCCTCCCAAAATTGTCTCTTAGTGCTCATGTCGAGCCCAACTTGTGGGGCATAAGCACTAATGACATTCAAGATAAGGTCCCCCACAACTACCTTGACTAGGATGATCCTATCCCCTCGTCTACAGACATCCACTACTCCATCCTTGAGGCTCTTATCTATTAGGATGCCTACGCCATTCCTAGTTCCCGTCGAGCCAGAATACCAAAGCTTGAAACCGGTATTCTCAACCTCTCTCGCCTTTTGACCTGCCCATCTAGTCTCTTGTACACAAAGAATATTTACACGCCTCCTAATCGCTACGTCCACTAACTCTCGTAGCTTTCCTGTCAAGGATCCTACATTCCAACTACCCACCCGAACCCTAGTTTCCTCGGCTAGCTTTGTTACCCTTCGCATCCGTCGAGGAAGATGCAAAGACCCTTGCTCACTTAACACTACATTCGGGCGATGATGTAGCGCGCCACTAAGGTGATGGCGATCCGGCCCTCGCTCATTTAACACCACATCCGGGTTCCGATATGGCGCGCCACTAAGGCGGTGGCGACCCGGCCCTCGCCCACTTAACACCACACCCGGGTTCCGGTATGGCGCGTCGCTAAGAGGGTTACGCCCCAACGAATTTCCAATGGGTTTCATTTCCATGAGAGTGGCTAAGTTTAGTTGCTGGCTAGCCAAGCCTATCACAACCCCTCCTCCTTTACCCGGGCTTGGGACCGGCTATGTTATTACAACATAGGCGGAGTTTTGAAGCTAACTCTTTACTCTTTAGAAATCCAGTGTCATCCATGGGGGGAACTATTTTCAGAATGAGCAATAAATTAATGTGTTGTGACTACCGGCACTGCAAGCTTGCTCGAAACATCCCTGTTTGTGGACCCAGTTACCATCCAGAGGGTTGCACCCTTCCCGGAAATGGTGATTAACTGATTAGACATCACAGCAAAATTGCTTGTGATTGAAGAGATCCATCTTGAAGTTATTTATTGGCGTGGCAAAATAGAGCAGACAAGGTGTCCATCGTGACCGCCAGCACGTTTCCAATACCCGCACAAGTGCTTAGAGCATTGATGGCTGATAACTTGAATTCCTGCTGTCCATGGCACCATCAAACAATCATTTCGAGTTGCTAAAATAAGTTTAGCAGCCATACCTTGATGTAGTTTTGGGTAATACAACCCAATACCAAGATGGTCAAACTGTCAACTGTTAGTTCCCACTGGGATGATCGTTCAGTAATTCTGATAATCAGAGGTTTTAAGAATAGTTTTTTACCTTTTCAATTGCATTTACTTGCATGTTTTCTCGTTGCCCGTGATCCTCCTTTCTACTGGTGGTTCTTGTTGGCCCTCACTAAAGTACTGTTTTCTTGCATGTAATGTATATATCTATGCATATTTATACTATTTTTTTTATACTATCAGTAATAATTGTTCCTTATCTTTGATGTTAGGCCATATTCACTCATTGTAACCCATTACACATGACTATTGGATTTTTAAATCACGCAACGCTAAACTTGACTGCATCTGTTGAATATCTATACACGTGCACTATAGCTAGGTTTATGGTGTAAGATTTAGTAAGCACTCTTCCTTGGAAGGTTGTTTCTGAAGAATAGAGTTAATTTGACTTGCCTGCCTAAAAATGAAAATATCAACATGAAGAGGCAACTTAATCACACTTGAGATGTTGATCTAAAACTTTAGCATTTGAGTTGATCCATGGCTAGTTACCTATGGCTGCTCACCTTACGTGTCTGTATGCTATGCAACAACTTGTATTTTCTATATATTTGTATCAATCTTGCTAGTTGCCAGCATCAAACTTTAACATGTAAATATTAGAATATGCATGTCCTTCGTCATGGAAATTTTTGAACCCACCTTTGTTACATTGCAAGTAATATTTTGAGCCTAATTACTTTATTTAACCTTGACTTGTTTTCAATGTGATATCAGGTAGAGCTGATGATAAAGCATAACTGTTGACTTAGCTTACCTTAGCTATTTATTGAAGCTAAGGAAAATAATAATTGACGTTATGGCATTTAGAAATATGGTATGCACCCCCCAAGTCATTGATCTTGCATCAGAGAGGAGGCAAGCTCGTGGAGGCAATGGAGACATATTGGACGATGGTGCACAACATACCGTGAGAGTTGTAGGAAATGCAGCAAGCTTTGGTCTCTCTGATATGCGAAGTCATTATGATGTGAGCATGAATCATCAGCACCAGCATCAGCCAGTTCATAATCCACCCCCAAATTTAGGTGTTGATTCTGGTTTTGTCTTTGCATCAACCATGTACAATCCCTGCACCCCATCAACATCAACAAACAGATATGCTTCTCCTGCTCAGAGCTTTGGATCGGGAATTTACCATTGCCTTTAAACCAAGTCCCAGGTAGTATGGATGAGAGTGGCAGAAGTGACAATGTTGGTGAAAGTGCTAGAGGGCATAATTAAAAGGAAAAATGCTGCAGTTGCAGGGAGTTATCATTTTGTTAATGGATTTGAAGGTCAAGCTCATCTTCTCATGCACCTCAGAATCATGCATTTAGGCATTGGGACCCTTCTTTTGAATCAAACGTTTCACCTAATATTGTACCATTCAATCCATCAGAATATCACAGTCACAACGGTTTGTCATCCGTGGAAGGATCTTCCATAACCGGAACTAATGGTTTCAACTCAGTGGTGCACCCAGAATCAGCCCAGCGTGGCATCTATGCCATTTCCAACAACTCACATTGGTCATGCATGGATGCCGCGGGCTGCAAATGGCATTACTGAAGGAGTTCCCTATCTCAATGCAACTTCTAATGCTCAAGGTAATTAAAGGGTTGATGGAACAACTCCCAGTTTGTGATCACAAGAACATTTTATATATATTTTTCTTTCCATGTAAGGGATTAGGGTTAATAGTTACGATTTTTTGCAAGTGTACTTGGCTGCTTAACTAGTTTATAGCTTTGATTGTAAGAGTTGCAAAAACTTAAGTCGATTCACCAGTGTAATGATTCAAAACCTGTTTCTCAGCAGGTAGATTCACTCATTCAGGAGCTACGGAATTGGTAAATGGAGGCTTTCATGAATATCAGAATAGCCCTTCAACTGTTGGTCGGGGACCTGTACCTAATTTTCATCAGCATGCCATGCAAGCTCATAATCTGGCTTGATCATACTCAAATGCAACTTCCTTACCAACAATACAGCAATAATGTTGTCTTGCATGGTGGTGTTAATTATCCTGCGAACCATCTTCATATAGGTCCACGAATTCCAGTTCTCTTTACTATTCCGAGCAAGCTTTTGCCCCGTCACAGCATCCATTCCTTGCAAATCCAGTGAATCACCGGAACATAAGGATTCTACAGCCTGAGGTAACTTCATTTTATTTTGGCAGCCAGTTTTCTGCCTCCCTGCGTTTATTGTAGTAATTATGCATATAAGATGACACACCCATGCTGATTTTATACTAGCATGTAATTTGATTATGACATTACTACTATCTAAAATTAACATAAAACTGCTTTGGGTACATGAATGGTGGTACAGATATATCAGATATACTCTTGGAAGAATTCTCTCGGTACTTTAAATGCCATATTTTTGTTTTTGTTAAGGTTATATCCAGTTTACATGTAGCTCATATGGTTATTTTGTTTGTCCCAGCAGCATGGCACAATAATGGATTTTTCGAGATTCTATGAAGTGTCAAATGTTGTAGATGAGCATAGAGATATGCGGCTAGATATAGACAGTATGACGTATGAGGTATTGAATGCCAGATCATTCACCCCCTTCTGAAAATTCACTTAGGGCATTAGCTTTTCCGTGACATGCTTCTTTTGTTTCCATTGCAGGAGCTTTTAGCATTAGAAGAGCGGATTGGAGATGTCAATACTGGTCTGTCAAAAGGCCACATTGTAGATAAATTAAGGACAACCTTATATGTGCCAGGAAGGTCCACTGTGGCTGATCAGACATCTAAATCTTCTCTGGAGAGTGATGCTTGTATAATATGCCAGGTCCTTCTCATTTACTATAATTAGTTATAGTAAATTTTAGAGGTTAAAAAAGTGAATCTTAAACCATCTTTTTGTTCCATGTTTTAAATTGGACATCATAGCGTTGGACCTGCGTAAGCTTGTTGATTACGTCAGCAAACATTCCACCTGGTCCTGGTCTGACGCTCCACACACATGGATAAGTTACAATGTAGCTTAAATAATGATTACTGATGCTGCAGATTGAAATAACTAACATAAAACTTGATAAAACCAAAGCTGTCACGGGCTGGTAGTAGCTCAAACAATTTGTTGCAGTAATTCTTTGTTTATAAATATTGATAAATATTTACTTTCTTCATCCCAAATTACTTGTCACTCTCTAGTTCATTTTTGAACTAGAGAGTAGAGTGTGACAAGTAATTTGGTATGGAGGGAGTATTACTCAATTTAGTACAATTAATAATCAATTATACGTGCATCCAATGAAATGCCTCAAACTGTTTTGCCGCTTGTTAGTAGGTATATAAAGTGAATCATAAGCAACTGTGACGCGAAGATCCATGATAGATCATCTGGGACAAACTGAATAGACTTCTTTTGTCACTGAAATTTGCTGGTGCTTCTTTCACCTCTCGTGTGATGAAGGAAATTACCATAGCTCATAACAGATTTCTTAGTGCCATAAACAGATTGTGTTGGAATAGCGGTCAATCCCATAGCTCATTTTGTATCGAGGTGTCACCGTGTCAGACTCTGTGTACATCGCTATTCACCAATTTATAGCACTAAGAAAATTTGCTCGATGCATCTTGCAGGAGGAGTACCAGGGTAAAGATTGCATTGGAATCCTTGATTGTGGCCACAGGTATCATGCGGAGTGCGTGAAGCAGTGGCTGACCGTAAAGAACATTTGCCCCATCTGCAAGACAACAGCATTGTCTGCTTGATAGAAGAAATGGACAATGAGCAGGAATGAGCCTGTTAGTTATTTACTTGGACAAACATTGAGCTCAAATTTGTATATAAGAAGTTGTAGACAATAGTGCTTCCTGTATTTGTTGTTGACTTCGTTGTGTGATCGGGGGTACTCAGTCAGCTTCCTAAAACTGTACAGCCATAACATCTATCAGTTTCTTCAAATGTAGAATATCCTAAATTGTTCTGCTTGCCGCCCGTATGTACGATAAGGCTAAAGAGTGGAGCATGCTTTTGTTTGTATTTCTTCTCAAACTAACGTGATTACTAATATCCTTATGATTCCGTGTACTAGTGATTCTGGCTTTCGGAGTTCGAATCCAACATTCTGCAGTTTTCAATTGATGTGTTATGACAATTTGCTTAGCTTCAAAATGAACCAAACAAACGCCCAACAAATTTTTTTATGTATAACTACCCAGAAGTTGTAACCTGACCCTCTTTTGAATTCTGTATAAATGTATTGTATACTATTCCTCGACAATACAACCATGCTGATGATTACAGATGAGGACAGCGATTGCAACAACATGCTGGCCTCTCAAAAACACACGCTAGCTGTCACGGTCAAGCACCAACCACTCCCAGCCCCTTGACCATGTCAATGAAGATAAGCAAAAGCGTGCGATCGATTGACCCGGCCACAAGCAAGGCCAAAAAGGGAAGAAAGAAAGGGAAAAAAAAAACTTAAGCGGAGCAGCAGCCGGCCGTGTTCACAGGCGTGACGTCGTCCTTGGCGGCGCCGACGTCGATGGTCTTTCCCCTGGGCGGCGCGGCCGGGTCGTGGCCGATGTCGAGCGCGTTGCGGCTGACGACGTGGTAGATCTGGCGGAGCACCTCGGCGAAGGCCTGCTCGACGTTGGTGGCTTCCAGCGCGGAGGTCTCCATGGAGAAGGTGGCGTGGCGCTCGGCGAAGGCCCTGGCTTCCTCGGGCGGGACGGCGCGGAGGTGGCGCAGGTCGGCCTTGTTGCCGACCAGCATGACGACGATGTTGGCGTCCGTGTGGTCCCGGAGCTCCCGCAGCCACCGCTCCGCGTTCTCGAACGTGACGCGCCGGGTGACGTCGTACACCACCAGCGCGCCCACCGCGCCGCGGTAGTAGGCGCTCGTGATGGCGCGGTACCTGGTGGATCATCAGCATCAGGTAACTAAAGCTGCTGCTGTTCGCCCATCCCATTGCAAGGAAAGGAAAGGAAAGGAAACTGACGGATACGGAGTAGCTGAAAGAGCGGCGGGCGGGCGGGCGGGCGTTACCTTTCCTGTCCGGCGGTGTCCCAGATCTGCGCCTTGACGAGCTTGTCGTCGACCTGGACGGTCTTGGTGGCGAACTCGACGCCGATGGTGGACCTGGTCTCGAGGCTGAACTCGTCCCTGGCGAAGCGGGAGAGCAGGTTGGACTTGCCCACGCCGCTGTCACCGATCAGCACCACCTTGAACAGGTAGTCGTACTCCTCCTCCGCCCGGTACCCCGCCGCCATCTCCCTCTCCGTCTCTCTTTCCTCAACCAAGTAAGTACGTGCCTGCACGCTCGCGCTTGCCGAGGACTTCCTCTGCTTGCTTGTTTGATCGGTCGAACGTTTTACTTCCCGCGCGCCGGTGGGTGCGGGCTCTCTAAATAGCGGGGCGGCTCCTTCCTCCTTGTGGTGCTTGCCCTCCTCAATTATAAGCCCAGCCAGCAACCACGAACGCCAGGCTCGGCAAGGCAACGCGGCGCGTTTCTTCCTTCCTCTCTTTCGATCTGGGTGGGGTGGGGTGGGGTGTGGTGAGGGAGCGGGGCAAGGGATGGGGGGAAGAAGAGGTCTGGCGGCGCGGTCGCTGGTTGCTGCGCTGCTTCTTTGTGGTACTAGTAGTACCCTGGCCTGTGTCTTGCGTGCAAGTATTAGAAACAGAAGAGTCACCGATACGATAATTACCGTACATTAAAATCGTATAACCAACACACTAAAATAATGCAATATCTAATCTACTGTTTTTTATTTAATTTTTCTCACGTTTAACAATGCAAATTGATGAATAACTATGTTAAGTCAACTGTAAAATTAAATATCATACGATCTTAATGGGTTATTTAAAGGATCATAAATGTGTAGTTGCCCTCTAAACAGAAGGTGCGGAAGTATCTGCCGCCCGCGCAACGACGGTGGGCAGGAGAGGGAGGTTGGAGATTGGGCTCGCACGCGTGCCTGGCGGTGTTGTTGTCTCGGTCTTCGGCTCCGGTCTCGCTGACTCGGCATCCGTGTTCGCATCGCATGTGCCGACTGGTCATCATCATCATGTCGCGTGTCGTTGGGGACGCGTGACGGAGGGAGACCATTTCCGTCACTTGTCTTCCCGGCCGTTTCTCATTCTTTTTCGTGCACGTCTTTTCTTTCTCCTCACGAAGAGCGTAACCGTAGCTGTCCATCTAACAGTACTACTAGCAACGAACGTGTTTGTGTTCGTTTCATGGCATGTACGCGCAGTGACCGTCAAACGTCGCGTGCCTGTCTCCCCAGGGCGACGAGTTGAGCTAGAAAAAACGAGCACGTCTTGTACGACTTGGGAGCAGGCCCGCACGGCGTACGCACGCACGCATGAGCCTGAGGGTCTGCTGGGACGCGATGCCCTGGGGCCTGTACTAGAAAAGGGTCCAGCGGCCCAACCAGTCTCTAATGGGCCCTCTGGAAAGTGAATGAGTAGTTATTATCTCCTGGGCTGAGTCCACAAGATTTTATAGGCTCGCCAGGAATGATAGGTGATCTGGGATGCCGAACTTGAAGCGACAAACGGGTGCACGTTCCCTTCTTTTCATCTAAGGAAGCTCTTAAACAATTTAGCCGAGCAGGTCCGTGCGGTCCAAAACGACGCCCTGTGAATGCACGTACGACGACGGATCCCGTGCATCGTCATGGGTTCCTGCCACTACCTCATTCTCGTCAGCATGCAAACGAGACCTGCACAAACAAGTCAACAACGGAGGCCAGGCGCCCAGCCCATCCGTGACTTGTTTAATCGATCCCTAACTCGTCCGTCAGCCCACCAATTAAAGAGACCCCGGCCCGTTTTTTTTTTAAAAAAACAGTCCGTCATCGCTACCGCCAAATGAGGTTTTCCGTGCCACGGATCGATCGCACGCACTGACACGAACGCAGAAAACAAGCACGCACACACGTATACGAACTTGACGTGAAAAACGCATTTTTAATAAAGTTATCCCGGCCCGTTTTTTTTTTCGAGCAACGCCGCCGTATGACGGGTCGTCCATGCATGGTTCATGTAGATCCTGGATGGAATGGGCACACAGCGAGCTGGGAATAGTTTATCCAAGTGAAAACCTTTGCCGCTGTTTAATTTGGAAGTAGTAGACCAGAAATTCGTTGAAGTGCGGCACGTAGCCGACCATGAGGATACTGCCTTTTCTGATGGCAGGCATGCTTTCTAATATTTGGGTGGTAGTTCTGCTTACATGCACACTGATTGATACGGGGGCTAGTTGATCCTTTGTATTCCTTGTCGAGATTCATATATGGCTGATTGAGAGTGGAAGCATTCCAGGTGAGGGTCTGTTTTCCGGAGAAGAGAAGGGTGAGAGAGCGGGACGAAGACGGGTAAGAAAGCACAGCATTCACCGCACGTACGTGGGTGAGAGAAGTCCTCCTAGCCCTAGCTCTGCCTGCCACGACCGAGGGGATGGCAAAGGGTTGCGCACTTTCTGCAGCGCCCTTGCATGGTCATGTTCGTGTTTCCATTCGGATGTGTCAGGGTCCGAGTCCAACCCCCCCGGAGGAGGAGACACGTGCTCTCTCTGGTTTAGTAGGCCCACCGGAGAGCAGACGAGCCAGGTTGATCGGAAGGTTTTGATGAATTCACCTTTGGGTTCTATCAGGTACATAACGTCCGGCACACGGAGAGTATCAGCTGATATCCCGAGCAGAGTTGCTACCGTTAGGAGCAACAGTAAGTACCATTTGTTTTTTCACATGTATCAATGGCGTTCGCAGTGGCATACTGTAAAAAAAAATCATATTTGATACGTATAGATTTAGAATAGATACTAAAAGAGTAAAAAAAATAGCGTATAAAGTGTGCTTTTGAGAAAACGAGTGCGGATAGTTTTAACTGGTTAGATTTTTATAGACAAATTGTGTGTCGGCCACGGTTTTGGAGATTGTGATATAGACAATGATTTAGAATTTTTGTGTTTTTGCCATAACTTTTTTCATCTGAAGCCTCCGTTTACCACAACTTCCTAAGACCGTTACTTGACTTTGGAATAAACAAAATAAAAAAAAAGAAAGAAAAATTTCGAAATTGGAAAAGGACCAAAATGCCCCAGTCGTTTCAATCCATCTGGTTGGAGCGGCAGTCGGGGCGCGAAGGCTGGCGCGGCGCGGCGGCGGCAGGTGGGGGCGCGCGGCAGCAGGCGGGCGCAGAGGTACCGTGAATAGGAATCTTCAGAAGCACAATCTGCTTCTTAATCTACATTCGAGTTTTAGTTGGTTCTTTTTTCATAGAACAATCAACAATGATGAGAATGTTGGTATTGTCATTTTAAAATAAATTAAGTACATATTTTAAAAGTTGGCGAGAAAAAATTGATTTTTTCTGAATTATACGTAATTTTGTTCTACATGTCAAAACAATATTATGAAAATAATGTTAACATCAAAATTGTGGTAAGATCATAAAAGGGTAAAATTGTCTTTTCACATCAAAGTCAACACAGTTATGGACACTTAACGGACTTGTGGTAATTTTGAGGTTCGGTGAAAAAAATTATAGTAAAAATGCAACATTTCAAAAATCAAGGTCTATATCACAATTAGCCTTCAAAATTATAGTCTAAACACAATTGCTCAATTTTTTTATATTACAACTAATCCATCCGACTTGATAGTTCCTCATCAACAACAGACTGTCTATGGTGACTTTGTGAACCTTAAAATCAGTGGGTGTTTACATCTGTACTAGTTTTTTTTTTTTTGAAAAAGCGACAGCCAAATGCCTGATTTTGACCGTTTTAAATCTTGAATGTGAATTTGACAAATGCCTTTAAATACGAGATGAAGGGAAAGCCGCCTTTACCCTTTTTCAACCCTCGCCTCTGCACTTTCGTTCTGTACCTTTTTCTCGTTGGCATGCACTGGCGCTTAGCCGGGCCCCGTGGTCCATCGTCTTCTTCCTCACCTCTCCTTTTGGTTTCGTGCGCGTGTGCCAACAAACAGTACAACTCCAATACATCATTTACTCCAATACACCATGCAACAACCACTCCTTTCACTCTACTAGAATAATCCTCGCTGTCACAACCTTCTAGTGCTCGATCGCAGCACACCTCCCTCATTCACTCAACCTCAACACCATGCACGTCACAGCAAGCCCATCTCCATTCACACTGGCATTAACTCTAGCTGGACATTTTTGACCGCACGAGACGAGGTGTAAACTGTGTGCCTCTCGTCTCCACCAAATCGCCATGAAAAGCTGGGGTAATTAACGCATAGGCCTTGCTGACATTCGGCACGCCATGAGTGGCCTTGCAGCACGTCGCGACCGGAGAAAAGAGGAGCAGAAAACCGGTTTACCAGGATTAGCATTCAAGTTGGTTTGAATGGATAAGACTAGTTGTGAATTGAGCTTGAAAATCAGTGAGGATAAGTATTTTCTTCCACGACTGAGAGTACTCCGAGAGAGCAGTTTCAGTTGCGCGCAATGCGCGGCGCAGTTACTCCTGTGCTGCCGTACGTGTATTTTTCTACTGTAAATTTACGCGCGAGCAGCAGTAGACGTAGTACCCTTGTACGTAGTAGAAGTTGCAGCAGTATCAGTATGTACGTACATTTGGACGTAGCGTGCGAGAAACACATTCAATTCTGCTGACGTGCCCCCGAGCCACGTGAACACGTTCAATCCAACATCCACTCACTCAGATTGATCAAATCCATCCTCACCAGCGTGTACATGCAGCTCCCCATTACTCTTTTGCCCACTGTTTCCTTCAAGGCAAGAGCAAATTAAAGACCCTCCTCCTCCTTGCCTAACCTCGTCAAATCACGGTCAAATTGCCGCATCCAGGCGATCAGAGAATCCAGCCAAACATTGTCATATGCATGATCAGCAACGCGAGCTACAGTTCTCGTTCCTTCCGGCAAATGGGATCAGAAAAGCTAACCGATCCCCTGCAGCAGGTCGGTCGCCATCCATCACGCGACCTCATGCAGAAAAGGCGCCATCGTCAGAAAGGCTCAGGACTCGGGGGGTCACTTCGGCGGTTGTTTTTCCAAGTCTTCCTTGCATGGCTTTGTCCCTGCTACCTCTGATCCAGTTTCCAGCGCACGTACGTAGAGTAGTTTGCACCCATTTAGCATTAGGCATCAGCGTCCAGCAGGCGGGCGCGTCAGTTGCCCTCCCGGTGCAACGCAGCGCGACCCGGTCGCACGCACGCGTCTCCGAGCACAGGGGATAGGAAGAATGGCTTCAGTTCAGCCAGTGAACTGCGAGACCATTCATTGCGCGCGCAGCACCCGTGCAAACCGAGGCTGGGTTGGGTAGGTGCCGCCATTATAAGCGGCAGCAGCAGCAGACTAGCCGAGCGCGCAAGCAGTAGTTCGAGACTTCGAGTGTTTGTTGGGAGCAAAGAGTACTAGGAAGCTAAGCTATCTCACTGTTAATTCGCCCACAGAATTGATAACCAGCAGTAGAATCCCTAGCGCCACTCTCTGATCATCATCGTCCTGAGCGCAGAAAGGAAAATCTGGTGGTGGCTGCAAAAGAGGGGACAAGAAGAGAGCTGAAGAAGGCGAGCGCGGCAGCATGGCCTCCTTCAACAACAGGCACTGGCCGAGCATGTTCAGGTCCAAGCACGCCGCCCAGCCGTGGCAGCCGCTGCCACACGTGGCCGGCTCGCCGCCCTCCCTCGCCTCCGGCGGCTCCGCCACTACCACCGGGAGCTCCATCCAGCGGCGCTCGTTCCCAGGTAAGCCGCCGAACTGCGCGTGCATCTCGATCGATCGTATATACATGCATGATACTGTTGTTGCACACTTGCATGGCAGCACAGAAGAGGTTTAGGGTTTTGTTTTGTGGCGAGGATCAAGATCCAGAACTGATTGATGATCGGTTGATGATGCCTCGTCTCTTGCAGGGGCCGAGGAGAGGACCCCGGATCCGAAGCCGCGGTGGAACCCGAGGCCGGAGCAGATCCGGATCCTGGAGGCCATCTTCAACTCCGGCATGGTCAACCCGCCGCGCGACGAGATCCCGCGCATCCGCCTGCGCCTGCAGGAGTACGGCCCCGTCGGCGACGCCAACGTCTTCTACTGGTTCCAGAACCGCAAGGCCCGCTCCAAGAACAAGCTGCGCGGCGTCGGGGGCGCCGGCCGCACGGCCCCAGCTCGCGCGCCGTCGTCGGCCCGACAGCAGGCTGCTGCGCTCGTTACGCCGCCGCCGCAGCAGATCCATACCCAGCAGGTGCAGACGCTCGCCGCCTTACCCGTGCAGGCGGCGCCCGCTTCCTCGTCCTCGTCCTCCTCGGACCGGTCGTCTGGGTCCAGCAGGGCGCCGGGAGCGAAGCCGGCGGTGACACAAGTGATGTCCGCAACGGAAGCCATGGACCTGCTCGGGCCGCTCGCTGCGGCGTGCCCGCAGATGTATTATCAGAGCCAACCGGTGGCGCCTGCTACTGCACCTCCACCCAAGGCGCAGGACCACGTGGCCGCCGCCGACGAGATGATCTTTCTCCCGTGGTCGTCACAGGGCTACTGCCTGTCGGCCGCCGAGCTCGCCACCATTCTCGGTGCGCAGTACATGCACGTCCCAGTGCAGCAGCAGCCGCAGGCGTCGCCAGTCCCAGCCGTCCCGTTCTTGGGGCTTTGTAACGAGGTGGCGACATCGTCAATTAACGGTCACCGAAGCTGCGCCAGCTGGGGCTCAAGTCTTGCTGGACAATACTGGCCGTCTGGCATCGGAGATCACCATCAGCTCTGCAAGAACACCGTGGCGGCGTCGAACACCTTCACCAAGGAGGTGGCGCACGAGGACGCAACGAAGCCGGGTTTGCTGCAGTACGACTTCGGCGTTAGCACGGCCATGGACGCGGCGTCGGCGGCTGTCACTTTGCCTCTTTCGCCTTCGCCGGACGCCGCGGTCACCGTAGCCGGTGTGACTTCTTTTGCGGCTGGGACGACAGGTTTGACTGCGGCAACTGGCACTAATGGTGTCATAGCCAGCTATGATCAGTTTCAAGGTATGTGATAAGTCTTTCAATCTTGGAGCAGCACTGACGTTCCATTTGCTCCGTATCATCATATGCTTGGATTAGGACGACATTTCAATTTTGGCCGAATTTAACTTAGACGTATATATGAACGTACTACCTGCATTGCAAATGCGTCATGTGCGCAGAAAACGTCCAATTTTTGTAGGCTTTGCAAGCATGGGACTGCACAAATAGCCTTTAATTTACGGCTCTCCAATCACATCGATCCCAACGTGAGGGTACTGTCATGCTGTATCCCTAAAGGGATGCATGCGGCAATCAAACAGGATTAGGCCATGCAAAATCTCTTGTTCCATCTTGTCGCAGCCTTTCATGCATGACTTTCCCATGCAAGGTAAAAGTTGGGGAAATTTGTCAGTTTGTAAGCACACGCATAGTCGTCGTAGCTTTACACAAGACCAAGTTTGTGAGCTGTTGTCATCCATCGGGGAAGAAAAATTCGCGATGGGATGTTTCAGAGGTCTGAACTAGCTATTTCATGGTGTCAAAAACATCATATCATCTTATGTACGTATGTGCATTCTGCCATGTTGCAAGGAATAAATCCAGATGCATACGTGTTTGATTCGTTTTATGACCCGTTCATTCGTTTTAGACCATCCGCACCAATATACTCTAAACCATACTCTATCCTCTAAACCATACTCTATATACTCTATACTTCCAGTATGCCCTCTCACAAAAATTTTCCAGTATGCTTTCCAGTATGCTTTACAGTACATTGGTGCGGATGTTCTTATGAGCAAGTAGTCATAGAAAACACTCTGGATTTTCTTCCCCCCTGAGAATTTAGCGGAAGCATGCATGGACCCGATGATGGTTTTGCCCGGCCACCACCCACGAGTCACTGTTCGTAATTTGTACCCCTTCTGTGTGTGGTCTTGTCACGGTAGAGGAAAGGGAAAGCTGTAAAATTTTTGCATGCGTCCTGTACGTACGTTCTTGAATAGATTGAGTTGACGGTGGTGGTCAAATTTCTGCTGCTCGACGGTCCAAGCAAAAGCACTTAAAAGTTCTTTCACACCATAGGGCGCTCTTACCTAGAGCAAGCGTGTGCTTGGCAATTCAATTCAAAGCAGCAGGCTCTGTTCATGCATGCGTGCGTGACTCGCACTTGTGGGTTTCCACAAACCCTTTGATTTCTGAATTCACGGGCCGCGCCACTACGTCGCTGCAGTTAATACGCTCGCCGTTTGTTTGACCGTCTTCTCTACATATGGAATGCAGGACTAGCGGACGACGGCGTCGTCGCCGGGGTCACCGGTGCACCTGCCCCGGCCGGGGTGGCATCAGCAGCAGGAGGTGGAGCTCCGCCCGCGGGCCCGGTGGACGTGGACGGCGTCGCGGTGCTATGCATTGGGGACAGCGCCACGGGCAGGAGCGTGGTGCGCGAGGTCGCGGCCAGGCAACTCGACGTCAGGGCGCAGTTCGGCGAGGCGGCCCTCCTGTTCCGCTACGCCGGCGACGGCGAGCGGCCGGTGCACGTCCCCGTCGACGCGGCGTCGGGCTGCACCGTGGAGCCGCTCCAGCATGGTGTCGTTTACTGGGTGCTGGTGTAACCCCTAAACCAAGCCGAACGAGTGCAGAAGCGCTTCGATGGCCTTCGTTAATTCGTCCGTGGATGCGGGCGTCGTTTGTGTCTGCGTGTACTATTTAAGTGAAGACATACGTTAATTAGATATCGTAGCGGAAGAGCTATATATATCTTGCTATTACGATTTATGCTATAAATCGATGTACTAGTTGTTTTCGCCTTTGCGGAACTTTGTTATCTTTAATTTTTTTTGCCAAACCGTTTTTAAATTGTGATCGTTAGTATAATAAATTAGTTTGGGAAAGAACTAGTGTCGTCGTCCTACGATAACAATCCAAAAATGGGCAAATCGAGCCATGAGCAAGGGGTGAGGAACCAATGTGACTATTATTCCTTTATATTTGTATGAAAAGAAAAAATGGGCAAGGCTCCTCAGTTATAGTATCAAGTTGGATACTCTTTCCATTTCAAATTAGTTGTCACTCTCTATTTCATTTAAAGTTTTTTTTCGAAACCTCTATTTCATTTAAAGTAAAGACTAGAACAACAAAATCTTTACCCCAACACGTTAAGGAAAGGCAATATATGAAAAGATAAAAAATGTATGAAAGTAAAATTAAAAACAAGAGTAATATAAAATACAGTTTAAAGTTAAAATAAATAAAAAATGGAGTATGAAGTCAAACTGTTTCTCATACATCAGATCAACATGTAGTGATGCAATGCATGTATCTTTTTAAATGTTTACTGCATAGAAAACACTTCTTTGATGTAAACATGCAACTTATTTTTTTTAAAGAAAAACATGGTTAAAGAGCTACAAGGAGGCAAAAATCATGTTTAAACATGCAACTTAAATCTACGAGGACAAGTCACACGTAAGTACACAGCTCGATGGTGTACAGGAACATGACGTAAAACTACTGTAGCAAAAGAGGTCGAAAAGAGCTCGATGGTGTACAGGAACAGGAACATGCAGTCCACTTTGACGACCGGTCGATGTCGGATTGAGTTTAACAAAACTAGTACTACTAGCACATACGATCAGTAAACAGAGCACCGGACCTGACGCGGCCGCGAGTCTCGCCGATGGGCGAATGCAGACACACAGAGTCCACCGATCGCGTGCGCAGGAGCGCGGAGACACGGGGCCCGGCACCGGCGCTGCGCGCGCGGCGCGGGGCACCCGGCATCGCGCTTCGTTCTCGGCCGGCGTTTCGTTCTTCCTCGGCGCGAGCGGGCGGTGCGGTGCCGGTGCCGGTGCCGGTGCAGGGCCGTACGGCCAGACCGGTTGCGCTCCCAGTTGTCTTTCCGTCACTGCGTGCGCGGTCGCTGTTGGGCAACTGTTCGGTCGCACTGTGGTGGCAGCACGGGCCGATGGGCGGGGGACACGATGCGCGTTCCGTGTAGGCAGCCCTCATCTCTCGTGCCGCAGCAGGCAACCAGGCCGCGGAGGGGCCCTCCCTTTCCCCTTGCCGTCGCAGCAGACATGCAGAGCGAGATAGAAGAGCGCGCGGACCGAGCGCTACGCCTACGAATGTTAGCACAGGGCCTGGTGGCCTTCCGTCCGGCCGTCCGTCCCGGCGTCGATGGACAGACCTACCGGACGCCTTTGTCTCCCATCTTTGACTCCCTGTCACTCCGGAGTGTTCAGGCCGTCGTCTTTGTCGTCAACACACGGCAGGAGGGGTGGCAGAGGCAGCTTGCTCGTGGGGGAGGCAAAACGTAGGATCTGGCGACGGGACTTCACATCGCTAGGCAACCACGTAGGCTAGCTGCCTCTGCCTGCCTAAGCCTAACCTCTATCATCTCTGCAGTGCAGGGCAGGGCGCGTGTGCGTGTGCTCCCTACCTGGGCAGCTTTTCCATTCACTCGCATGGGCTACTGTTGTCTCTGCACCAGGTGATTCGTCCCGTGACCATTGGTGGCATGTCGGGTCAGCCTGCCATGACGTTCGTCTTCTCCGTCGTAAGTGGCCACGAGGACATGCGTGTTCTGGTCCATTTGACCGCGGTCAGGCCGGGCAAAGACTTTGTTGGTCGATGTCACCCGAGACTTTTGAATGGTCTGCATAAAATTTGTCTCTGTATTGTGGAAATGCTAGTCAGGACTCAGGAGGTAGCAAATGGTTTTATGAGGGTAATAAAAAAAAACTGAGCGGGGCCGGCGCCACACAGCTGCAGTCCAATAAGAGTAAAGAAGGTAGAATCACACCTACAAACACTCGTGCAGAGAGACAGAGGCGAGCTCGATCGTACAAATTAATTAACGGGCACGCTCAAATGGAACTTACAAAAGAGAAAAGCAAGCAACAGAGCACACAGACAGAGAACTGATTGCCTGCATATGACGCACACACACATTTCCTGCACAAACACAATCCAAAAGATGATGCTTCTAACTCTCTATCTAAGAGTTTGTTCGGTTGTAATTTGATTGGAAGAGGATGAGGATTGGATATGATTAAATCCATACGTGACTTGTAAAGGACCAAATCCCCTCAATTCCCTCCAAAGCCAAAACGCCCTTCCGAAATCGAACATTGGATGCAAAGCACCAGACGTAAATCTGAAAGGGCTATCTTCTCATGTACGTGCCACGTCTGTAGACTGACACATATACAAGCCGGATAGGTACCGAGGCCATCAAGGCAGGTGCTGGCTACAAACTTTCCTGACCTCACCCTTCTTGCCCTTCTTGATCCGGATGGAGCTCATCCGGTCCATGCTGGCCACGAAGGCCTGGAAGAAGCGGGCCTTGTCGGCGGCGAGCGCCTCCACGAGCGGCCTGGTCCGAGCGTCCAGGAACAGCGCCTGGTCCGAGGCGAGCAGGCCCAGCCTGGCCTGCAGGTTGGCGTAGTACGCGTGGTCGAACTGGAACGGCGTGCTCACGTCGAAGGGCACCACGGCGCGGGAGCTGCCGCCCGACGACGGGCACGACATGCGGAGCGCCTTCACGAGGCGCGCGTCCATGAGCGGGTCCGGCCGCCGCGTGCCGCGGAAGTCGTAGATGCGGCCGAGCACGTGCACGCAGTGCGCGAAGCCGACGGTGTGCGCGCCGGACAGCGCCACCAGGTCGCCGGCGTCCAGGCCCTTGGCCGCGAACGCGCGGAGGAGGTCGTCCACGGTGGAGTTGGCGCGCGGGAGGCTGCCGCGCACCTTGCCCGCCAGGGACACCTTGCTGTCCTTCCGGCCCTTCTTTACCGGGTAGTACGGCCCACCTGCCTGCACAGCAAGAGATGATCGCGAATTTCTTAGATGGGCTACGCCACAATGTCACGTGATTTGGATCCAGCATGTACAGGCCCATCATGCATGTTCCTTTTTGATTATTTATTTTTTCTTTTCTTGATAGAGCCTTTTTTGTTTCAATATTTCTGAGAAGTGGCACTCTGGTATAAAGCTGAAAATGGAAAATAAACATTGGAAACAAAAGTCATTTCGCAATCATTATTCCTTTTCGTAAGTTGCTGTACCAAGCTAGCTGAGCTCAAAACGAACAATTGTGTTGAGACCTACTAGCCACTAGCCAGGCGTAGTGGTCCGGAAAGATGCACGGGCCGATTCAAAGATGGTCGACCGCGCTACACAACAAAGCAAGGCCCGGGTTGGGCGCTTGACAATTGCGAGTGGGCGAAGAAGACGACACTTGACTTGCTCAGAGGGCGACAAACACGGCAATATAAAGGCAGATTTGTTAGCATCTGCACATAGGTTAAGTAAGTATTGTAGTCGACAGTGTGTTAAGCAAGCGTAAACCCGGCCATGTGCACTAACAATTACTAGCGCCAAATGTGCTGTCCTTGACAGTTGACACGAGTCACGCGATGGACAATCGACTTTGGTTGGTGTGTTGCGACAGCAAGATCCAAGAGAGTGTCGAATCTCCACGCCCGAACCCGTATTAATTAGCCGTTAAGGTTGTCATCACTTCGGCAGCCTAAGCTAGTTCGGGCAAATCACTAGTCGTTTACTCGTGTCAGTGAAATTGTGACATGTAGTGGATTAATAACAAAATAATAATCAAACACATGTTGCTGGTAACACATGCACGGGCGCAAGGACAAGAGCACCACTGGCCCACCCCCAACCGGAAACGATTCACTAGGGACAGATCACCGATCGCATGCAGCGTACTGTCTACCTTGCCATTTTGCCAATGTGCCCAACCATGCCAGCTGGTCATCACCGGTTTTCAGTTGCAAATGCTCGCGCTTTCGGTTGTGAAGTACTACTACACTGCACCCTTTAGCTGCTCTGATTGCACCGCTAAACTCGCGCGTTTTCGGCGTAATTCGAGAGAGGCGGAGCCGAACGGAAATGAGTTGAGAGCACGCGCGTACCAATTGGATGTAGTCCCGGGCGGCGAGGGCGAGGACGTCAGCGCAGGAGACGGTGCCGGGGCACTTGGTCTCCACGGCGGCCTTGGCCATCTCTACCGTGTCGAACGCATCCTGCGGCAGGTACTTGTTCTCCTCCATGTCCCGCTCCACCTTGGGTGGCCGGGTCGCCGCCGCGCGCCCCGGGACGTCGGCGGTCGGCGCGATCAGTATAGACGCGTCACAGCCCTGCGTTTTATACGTACGGGTGCATTCAATCTAAAAGCCACAGTTGAACCGGACACCGATGATAAAAAGTATAGTCATAATGAAGCTAGCAGTTAGCAGTATATGCGCAATGCGAGTATGCACGTATATCCTGACGGTTACGTACTTCGACGAAGCAGTCGTGGTGGAAGAGGCGGAGGACGCCAGGTCCGGCGGCGGGGTAGTCCCGGAAGCGCGCGGCGGTGACGTTGGCGACGATCTGGTCGACGGCGGGGCACGTCTTGGCGTAGAAGTCCAGCGACAGCCCGTGCCGCTCCGGCGCTCGCCTGCTGCCGCCAGGCTTGGTTGCCGCCGCCGCAGCCACGGGAACAAGCAGCGGATGCGGGGCCTCCCTGGCGCGCGACGTGCCGACGGCAGACACGACCAGCAGCAGCAGCAGGAGCAGGACGCGGCGGCGGCGGATGCCTCTAGAGGAACGATCCATTTTGCTATAATACGGATCGAGAAGGACGAAGCGTGGAAGTGGAAGCACGCCGAGCGATGAGCACGGCCTGGTGTGGCTTATCTCGTAGCCGGTAGCGCGAGCTGGCAGCCGAGGCCGGGGAGCGAGACAAGCGAGGGAAAGGAGGGCGTTGTTTGTATTGTAGGTGTGCGGACAAACACGGCGGAAAGCCGAGGCGCATGTGGATGCGGTGGTGGTGGCTGGGTTGGCGGGATCCCAGCTAAAACCGCCCTCCCGTGACGCCGGCGCAAACCAGACGGCGGCGCGGCTACGAGACTGCGCGACGCACGCCACGGTCAAAGACGCACTCAGGATTGTGCTATATGCGCGCACAGCACCAGAGGCCAAAAATTTCACTGCATCCGCAGAAATCATGCACTCACAGTCTATCTTTCATCCGTGAGCAGAGATAGATAGACACACGGAAACTAGAAACTGTGGGCGTGGTCCGACGACTGTCTGAGCAGTGCCGTGGGGTATGGCCCTGATATACGAACACATGAGAGTCCTTGCATTCTTTGGCAAAGAAGTCTGTGAATCCTGCTCGAGTCCTCTCACCGTTAATTTCACTGCATAATTTCACTGCATCCGCAGAAAATCTGGCATTGCTGTTGCTGCCTGTCGACACGAGGCCACCTCTTCGACGGGACCATGGATGGATCGGCGGTTGTGCAAACTACATCGACTAAAACGATTTGATTGTTCTCCACACAGTCAACATAATTTCATAAAATGTTTTGCAGGAACATGTCCGGATTCCCACATAAATCTGGGAAAAATTGCTGTCCTAATAACGAGTTAAATGCCATCTCTTCACTTTATGATATTTTCCAATGGAAAAGGGTCTCTCCTTTAATCCTTTGTAAGTACTTTCTCCACCTCGAATTGTGTTTCCGGATGGTCTACAGTCCATCTGACCTGTCTCTGACGCAATAAAGCAATTTCGGTGGCGCCCAACACAGTTGATAGATTTTCGCAATAAGATTTTGAATCGAGTTGTGCGGTTCACAAATTAAGCTCGCATCATGGAGTGGGATTTCAATGTTGCCCACAGAGATTGTCTAGTATGTCACCAGAGCTGAGGAATGAGACAATGATACGGTTGACCCGCGGGAAACGGGCTGCAGCCCCGATGCGCCAGTGCCGTTATGGATATCTGGTGCCCACATCTCCTTCTCAATGAATTAACAGTATTTTTGCCTATAGTATTAGAACCATGTCTTTAAAAAACGGCGGACCCGCCGTGTATTGGGCTGGGCTCAACAAGTTGCGGTCAATTTACAGGCTGCCACAAAGCCCGCCAGAAAAAGGTCATTAGTGTGCTGCCGAATGTGTCCGTCCACCCTGTTGTGAACAGCCGCATCCCCGAGGTTTTGAGCCGAAGTTCGTATGTAGTACGTTAGTTATTGGATCCAAGGCTGGGCTGGGCTAGAATTCACATTGGGCTGTGTGTAATCTGCCTGGGCAGTGGGAAAGATCAACCTCAATCACATTAACGCTGCATGGCTTTAAACAAAGTCACTCCAAGTTGAGGACGAGCCGTAGTACTCGAGTGTGAAGGTATGCGATCGGCACAAAATGGACCAATGTACGTACCCGGGTTACTGTTGTTGAGGAACTGAGCAAAGCTCCCCTCTGTTCATGAGGCAGCATGTTGGGACTGATAGTGAAGGGGTCGTAGGTAATGCGAAAAGCAAGCCATTTTCAGTTCATCATGAAAAGGGAAGGACGATGAGGTACTCTGGTAAGGTGACTTGTTGAGATATCAAGAACAGTTGTTTCAAGGAAGTTAAGCAGATGGCATTGCTGTGAAGAATATTGGTGGAAGCGATGCCTTGTGGCCTCGATCGGCTCGCCTACGTCTTTATATCCTTGATGGGAAGAGCCTTCACCGTGGCTTACGTATCAAGAAAACGATCATCGAGATCGTGTACAACAAGAAAAGTTACAATCGCCAATGAGGTGGCTAAATTTCAGGCAGTCGCCAGTGCAGATCGCAGAACACGCGCAGGTTCAGGAATAACTGTATACCGTTGGACCGGCTTCGATCGGTGCTTGAACTCGGCTAGAAGTTGCGCCGATCCATCGAGACATAATATTGGTTGCAAGAATCAGGTGGGTTCAATTCACGGCGATAAAGCAATGGACATGGCAGTATGACACCCACGCGCCGAATATATAATACACGCACTCAGACATGGACTGATGGACACGGTGCCGGCCGGTTAACGCTTCAGCTTGTGGCTTTAATTAATGGGGGTTCCAGTGTTAGTTGATCCCGGTCCCACCCCGTTGGGCAACAACCAACGGGAGGACTCTATCTCCCGTAAGGAACGGGCGTGGGGCAACAACCCGCACCCGAGTCACCATCAGCTACGAGCGTTACCTCCGGAGGGGGCGTAACAGACTCGTTCTGTTGCGCCCGCCCCCACCTGGTGCGCGCTCTATAAGTCCCAGGGGGACCTCAGGGTGTGTACACCAATGCGCATACGTCCC
The DNA here is from genome assembly GCA_036927565.1 of Tuctoria greenei. NCBI lineage: Eukaryota > Viridiplantae > Streptophyta > Magnoliopsida > Poales > Poaceae > Tuctoria > Tuctoria greenei. The sequence goes on from JAYESD010000008.1 coordinate 8,425,384, forward strand.
GAGGCCCCCGCCTAATCAAACCAATCTTTGTTCACTGCCGCCTCCCTGGTCGGTCTGCGTTGCATCACCGACCCTTCCTCATCGGCAAGCACTTGAGCCCAATGGCGTCAAGTGCTCCCTCTGAAGGTACACCACACCTCTACCCTTCTCCCTCATTGCTGTTCATGTATACATGCCTAAGATCTGAGCGCTAGTTCATGTTTAATTATATCTAAGCATACTCGATTAGGGGTTCCTAGTGATGATCCTAAGATGAATAAGATACAACATTGGTATCAGAGCCGTGCTAGCTAATTCCTAATTGGGTAATTGAGTCCTAATTAAGTTCCAATTTAGATCAATACTTTCTAATCATGTTTTAAATGAAGTCCTTAGCCACTGTTGATTAAGATCTAATTAAGTTTTAGTTGAATACTTAGTTAGGACCCACTTCAGCAGTTAAAAGGAGAGGAACAAACTCAGTTTTTGACTTCCATCAAGATCAGAAACTCAGAAAGAATCCGAATCAATTTAAGAAAAACAGAGAAGGGGATAAAAACTTATCTCGATGGGATGGCTTCGACCATCGTTGTCCTCCTCAGGGCAGGGTCAGGGGAAACCCTAACCCTACCGGCCTTGTCGGCGGCGGCGCCGCCCTCCTCAAGTGCGGCGCCAGGGCCTTGGACCCAGGCCGTGCACCTCAACCGCCGACGCTACCTCAGAGCCTAGGGTTAGGAAACCCTAACCCTAAGCGATGCCCCACCAGCGGCACTTGGTGCGCGCCATGGTGAAGACTTTTGTGGCGCCGGCGCCCCTGCATACAAAATCACTCAGAACCCTAAGAAGACCGCGCTAGGGTTTCGGGTTGAAACCCTAGCGGTCGGGTTTCCTTCGACGGCGACTGGCCGACGTCACTTCGCCCGACGGCAAACAACCTCTCGGTCGTTCACCGGCGGCGGAGGCGCAGCCGTGCCGGAAGTCCCCGACGCGACGGCCTCTTTTTCCTCTCCTCTCAGATGTGGGCCGAGCGCCGGGCCGATTTTCCTCAACGGCAGGTCGACCAGCGCCGTCGACGACGGCGGAGCTCCACCCAGACCGGGGGGGTCTCTCGCCGCCGCCGATGGCACGGCGGCGCCGGAGGTCTCGGCGCGGCGCTCGTCTCGCCGCTCGCTCTCCCTCTCGCGCACCTCGCCGCCACTCAGGCCGAAGAGAGAGAGTGAGGGGTGACAAATGAATTAGGGTTTGCGCGAGAACCGGCAGAAATGCCTTAAGTACTCCCCAATCTCGCCGCACGACCGTCAGATCCCAAGTAAACGGCTCAGATGATTCTAAGTTATAAGAGCCCGACAGATCTCAGCCATCGGATTGAAATCCGACGGCCCTCATTCTGCGCCGCCCGCCGCCTAAGGGAAATGGGCCCCGAGCCCATGCGGGATAGCCCCGTGGGCTACTGGGATGTCCTTTCGTTTTTTCGGATTTTCTCCGATTTTTGAGTGGGCTGTTTTCAACCGTGGGCCGAATACTTGTGGGCTGCTTGTATAAGGGATTTTTTCCATTTTCTGATGTTTCTTTTAGCTGTTGGGTTGGGCCAATTTTCAGTGGGCCAAGAGTTTGGTCAGTGGGCTGAATTCAGGGTTTTAAGCCCATTTAGTGTTTTAAATGTTTTCTGATTTGCAGAATATGCTTAAAATGGAAAATAAATTCCAGAAATTAGGAAATTGATTAGAGAAATTAAGTGAATAGCTGAGAAAATTGTAGAAAAATTTGTGTGATGTTATGAAATATTTTGATTGTATTTTTCCTGAATTTTTATACTACCTATTGTCAATAAGAGCATTTTTTGAAGTTATTTAAATATTATTAAGTGCTTTTCTCATTAATTAAGAAATTAAGTTTTAGCTTCCGCTGTGATTAAGTGATAAATTAATTGAGTAACCAAAGTGAAATTTTAATTTATCAATTTTTGAGTTTAAGATAAGTTATGCTATGTTTATAAGTGGTAATTTAAATGAGTAACCAACGTGAAAGTTTAAATTTGCCAATTAATTTTGATCTTATGTTTAAGTTTATGTTTATAATTATTTTAAGATTCATTGAGTAACCAACGTGAAAAATGATGTGTTAAGTTAATTATGCATGGAATTTGAAAGTAACCAACGTGAAATTGAGTTGCCATGATTAATTTAAGTTTACCTTTGAGTTTATCATATTAAGCTTTGTTATCATGCTAAGTTTTAATGTTTAAGGGCATTATTTGCTAAGTAACCAACGTGAAAAAAAGCAGAAAATGCCATTCTTAAGTCATGATTTATTTTAAGTTTTTGTCAATTAATCCTCAAATCTTTATTTTTTGAAGGATCAGGCTTGTCCTCAGCACTTAGCTATATCTCCGCAATTGAGACCCTCAATGGTCAAAATTACGGGGTATGGAAAGAGAGGCTCCAGATGGCTCTAATAGTCTCTGACCTCGATTTTGCGATTACGTCGCCTCGACCCACTGAGCCACCTGTCCCCATTGCTGAGACTGGGGAATCTGAGGAGTCTTTCGCTACGCGGAAGGCTAAGTACCTAAGCTTGAAGGATCAATATGAGAAGGATCTCCCTAAGTGGGACACTTCCAACAGGAAGTGTCTCGTGATCATTAAGAGCACCATAGCAGACTCAATTAAGGGAAGTATCCCTGGTTGTGATACTGCTTCAGAGTACTTAGAGAGAGTCAGAGGTCAGTTCACTGGCTCCACTAAGGCGAGTGCTAGCACTCTCATGAGAAAGATTGTCACTGAGAAGTACTCTGGAGGTGGTGTGCGTGAGCACATCAATAAGATGAGTCACTATAACTCTAAGCTTAGGGAGTTAAACATTGTGATGCCAGATGAGATGCTCATTTACTTCATCTTAAGTTCTCTTCCTAAGGAGTTTGAGGCCTTTGTGTTCAATTATAACTCACTTCCTGAGACTTGGAATATTGATAAGATTGTTGCTATGTGCGTTCAGGAAGAGGAACGCATAAAGAGCTCTAAGAATGGTGATTACATCAATCTGGCTGACATTAAGAGTAAGGGAAAGGCAAAGAGGTACTTTTCCTCTCCCAAACCACCTTCCTTCAAGGTTTCAGGCTCCAGTTCTTCGTCAAACAAGTTCAAGGGCAAGTCCTCTCAAAGGAAGGACAAGGATAAGTGTCACTTCTGTGGCTCAGATGAACATTTCCAGAAGGACTGCGTTGGATTCATTAAGTGGTGTGCTAAGAAAGGTAATGACATAATTACTTTTGTAAATGAGGCCTTATATGTCAATTATTCACGATCCACTTGGTGGATTGACTCAGGTGCCACTGTGCACATTTGTAATTCAATGCAGGCATTAAGTACGATGAGAACTATAAGAAGAAGGGAAAGAGTGATTAAGGTGGCAGATGGGCGTGAAGCCGAAGTCGAAGCCATTGGAGACTTATCTCTTAGATTACTTAGTGGCTTTGTACTTAGGCTAAATAATGTTCTTTATGTCCCTTCATTAGAAAGGAACTTGATTTCAGTTTCATGTTTGGATGATTCAGGATACATTTGTCATTTTGGTAATGATAAGTGTTCTATTAGTTATAATAATGAGATTATTGGTCTTGCCTTCCGACAAGACATGCTCTACTTATTGTCCACTCATGAGAATGTATTTGCTGTATGTGATGATCAAGTTTCATCCAAGAACGACTTAGGACGTAATAAGCGAAAAAGAAGCGATTTAGATACTTCGTCGAAATTATGGCATTGTCGTTTATGCCATATTTCGAGGGGGAGGATCGAACAATTAGTATCTCAATCGATTCTTCCACACTTAAACTTTTCAGATTCTGAGGAATGCATTGACTGCATTAAAGGAAAATTCTCCAAAAATATCAAGAAAAACGCCAAACGTAGCTCGGGAGTCTTAGAAATAATCCACACAGATATTTATGGACCTTTTCCCGTGACATCGGTAGATGGTTATGATTCCTTCATAACATTTACATATGACTTTAGTCGTTATGGCTATATTTATCCAATCAAGGAGCGATCCGAAGCGTTGGACAAGTTTAAGATATTTAAGGCTGAAGTAGAAAATCAGCACGACATTAAGATTAAAGTAGTAAGGTCTGACCGTGGAGGTGAGTACTACGGTCGACACACCCCTTATGGCCAAGTCCCTGGACCTTTTGCGAGGTTTTTACAGGAAAATGGCATAGTAGCCCAATATTCTACACCGGGCGAACCTCAGCAGAACGGTGTAGCGGAACGGCGAAACCGTACGCTTATGGACATGGTGAGAAGCATGCTAAGCTACTCTACACTACCAGTTAGTTTATGGATGGAGACCTTAAAGACCGCCATTCACGTACTTAACCGTGTTCCATCTAAGTCAGTACCTAAGACACCGTATGAGATGTGGACGGGACGTAAGCCCTCACTAAACTATCTACATGTGTGGGGATGTCTAGCTGAGGCTAAGATGTTCAACCCGAACTTAAGCAAACTGGATTCTAGAACAATTAGTTGCCATTTTATTGGCTATCCTGAAAGAAGCAAAGGATTTAGGTTCTATTGCCCAGGTAGACACACTAAGTTTATTGAGACTAGACATGCCGTGTTTTTAGAGGACACTATGATCAGGGGGAGTACGGTGCGGCGAGAAATAGACCTTGAGGAGGAACGAATTAGTCTACCCGTTCCGATGACTCAAGAGCCTTATTTCACCCTACCTGCTGTCGTCGCGCCACCCGCACCTAGTGCTGGCGACACAACGCCTGTTGCTGCACCTCCATCGGCCACAACAGAAATAAGTGAGGTACAACCTCCTCAGGCTGTTGAGGACATGGTCGAACAAAATGAGGTTCAGCAGCAGCCTCAACCATTAGATGATGCTCAAGTAAGAAGATCACAAAGAGTGAGACGGTCGGCCATCCCGGACGACTATCAGATATACTTGAGCGAAGAAGTTAAGATAGAGGATGATCTCACCTCTTACGAAGATGCCATGAGTAGACCTCAGTCATCCGAATGGCGTAAAGCCATGGAAGATGAAATAAGATCCATGAGTGCCAACAAAGTCTGAGACTTAGTAGAGATTCCTAAAGGAGCCAAAACGGTAGGCTGTAAATGGGTCTACAAGATTAAGCGTGACTCCAAAGGGAAGATCGAAAAGTATAAGGCTAGGCTTGTGGCTAAGGGGTTCACGCAGCGAGAAGGTATTGATTATAACGAGACCTTCTCGCCTGTGTCGTCTAAGGATTCGTTTCGAATCATCATGGCATTAGTAGCACATTATGACTTAGAATTGCATCAAATGGATGTAAAGACAGCGTTCCTCAATGGGAATCTTTATGAGGACGTCTACATGGCTCAACCGAAGGGTTTTGTCATTGAAGGTAAGGGACATATGGGGTGCCACTTGAAGAAGTCTATTTATGGACTTAAGCAAGCTTCAAGACAATGGTACCTAAAGTTCGATGAGACGATAAGAAAGTTTGGGTTCAAGGAGAATGAGGAGGATAACTGCATTTATGCTAAGTTTAAGAATGGGAAATTCATTTTCCTTATACTATACGTAGATGACATACTACTTGCAAGTAGTGATATCAACCTACTCTTAGAAACTAAGAAGTGTTTATCCTCAAACTTTGAGATGAAAGATTTAGGTGAAGCTTCCTATGTCCTAGGAATTGAGATTCACCGAGATCGAAGAAAGGGGGTATTAGGATTATCTCAGAAGGCATACTTAGAAAGCGTACTCCGAAAGTACGGTATGCAATGTTGTAAGCCCTCGCCTGTCCCAATAGTTAAGGGTGACAAATTTTCACAATCACAGTCACCTAAGAATCAGTATGAGGTTGATCAGATGAGAGGAATTCCGTATGCTTCAGCTGTCGGAAGCTTAATGTATGCTCAAACATGTACGCGCCCTGACTTAGCTTTTGTGACTGGGATGCTTGGCAGATATCAAAGTAATCCAGGTTTAGACCACTGGAAAGCACTTAAGAAGGCTCTAAGATACATTCAGGGTACTAAGAACCTCATGCTAAATTATAGTAAGTCAGACTCATTAGAAATAGTGGGTTACTCAGATTCAGATTACGCGGGTTGTGTGGATACTAAGAAATCCACATCAGGCTATATATTCACCCTCGCGAATGGAGCTATATCGTGGAGAAGCTCCAAGCAAGTCATAACTGCATCGTCCACAATGTATGCTGAGTTCATAGCTTGTTATGAGGCCACTGGACAGGCATCTTGGCTTAAGAAATTTGTTCCCGGTCTAAGAGTGGTAGACAGCATTCATAAACCACTTAAGTTATACTGCGACAATGAGCCAGCAGTGACATACTCTCACAACAACAAGTCGAGTGGTGCTGCCAAACACATTGACATTAAGTATTATGTTGTTAAAGAGAGAATCCAGGATAATTCAATTAGTCTCGAGCATATAAGAACTAATAAAATGCTTGCGGATCCGCTAACCAAGGGTCTCCCTCCCAATGTGTTCAGAGAACACGTAGCCGGCATGGGATTAGGAGAGAACCTGTGAAACAAATCCTGGATACTAAGGGGACACCTAAGTATAAGGATATTTCTGATTGTGAGACATATTGTAGTCTTCGAGTCGAACAGTACGTAAATGGCTGTTTCTAATGCGTCGTGCTCCTTATGTCGAAGCAAGAAGAAATATATATAAGTTTAGTAGTTAGGAATAAGAATAAGCTAAGTTAAATAAGAAATAAGTTGTCCCGTGATCAAGGGGGAGAATGTTAGTTGATCCCGGTCCCACCCCGTTGGGCAACAACCAACGGGAGGACTCTATCTCCCGTAAGGAACGGGCGTGGGGCAACAACCCGCGCCTGAGTCACCATCAGCTACGAGCGTTACCTCCGGAGGGGGCGTAACAGACTCGTTCTGTTGCGCCCGCCCCCACCTGGTGCGCGCTCTATAAGTCCCAGGGGGACCTCAGGGTGTGTACACCAATGCGCATACGTCCCGAGGCCCCCGCCTAATCAAACCAATCTTTGTTCACTGCCGCCTCCCTGGTCGGTCTGCGTTGCATCACCGACCCTTCCTCATCGGCAAGCACTTGAGCCCAATGGCGTCAAGTGCTCCCTCTGAAGGTACACCACACCTCTACCCTTCTCCCTCATTGCTGTTCATGTATACATGCCTAAGATCTGAGCGCTAGTTCATGTTTAATTATATCTAAGCATACTCGATTAGGGGTTCCTAGTGATGATCCTAAGATGAATAAGATACAACATCCAGAACTCATCATCATACTGCCGAGACATGCATGTCGTAATGCATGAGGTCACCGGCCACCAACTAGCTTCCGCGATCCACAGACCACAGCGGGGGTCGTGGTTTTGTCAGAGTGCCGGTCGTTGCCTCGTGCGTGCCTTTCTCGCCGACCCTCGCGATGGCGGCGGCGGCGTACAGCGCGGGGTCCGCCGTGGACAGGAGGCTGCTCTTCAGGCAGCTGTTCGAGAAGGAGAGCTCCACGTACACCTACCTCCTCGCGGACGTCGCCGACCCTGACAAGCCCGCCGTGGTGAGTCCTCCGGCTCTTCCTGGTTCTCGGTTCAGGGCTTTCAGGCTAATCCGGCTGTTGCAATGCAACCGGGCACCGGGCTGCTTTTGGTGCTTCTCGTTCGTGGTAACGGGTTTGCACTGTACGTTGATTTAAGGCCAAATGGTGCCTCACATTTGTTTTGCTCGTAGTAAGTTGCGTGTTATTTTTGTTGAGTTATCAATACGTGTAGAGTCAAAACGTATCATGCAATTAGCAAACTGACTTGAAACAGGGGCAAATGATTGAAATGTGAATGCACTGTGCATTACTAGTACTCTGCTAGCAATTTGTGGCCATGAATGATATTGTCTAATTCTTGACCAATTACATGAATATTACTACGATCAGTTAAATGATTGTAACTCGTCAATCTTTATGGAAGTGACCTGATTTTTGTTCGATCAGGTCATGATAAGTGACCTACATCAATGACTAGTTTCTGTACTTTGTTTTCACAGTTCACTCTTTACATCTGAGTACTCCTATGGGTTTCATTGTTACAACTTGTCAGGCAAGTTCGAAGTCATGCAGATCTTTATGAAGGAAATGAAAACATTATTTTTCTTCCTGTTCTTATATTAAAGGTTACCTTATTTTTTTAAGATGCTTGTTCTCTTATCTAGCCTACTCAACGTGCATGGGACAAACGACAAAGGCTTTATGTCGTTGCATGTTCTCTTATCAGTCAAACATTAAGAACCAAAATTTGAGACTTGCTCGAGGATACAACATAGAAGCAATAAACTATAATCTAAACTAACAGCTAAACTTGACTTAGCTTGGAGATATAATAATATTTTCTAGACTTGATTGACATATCTCCTCTTATTTGTTTGATTCTGTGTGATCAGTTGATCGACCCTGTCGACAGAACAGTTGATAGAGACCTTAATCTTATCAAGGAACTAGGCTTGAAGCTTATGTATGCTATGAATACCCACATGCATGCTGATCACGTCACTGGAACAGGATTAATAAAGGTAACAGTCATGAGCTAGTGATCTTCTGCTGATGTTTTAACACGCTTGCTTGTCATAGATTCAATCTATCATTCTCCATGCTGTTATGTATGATTAGCTCCTGGTGTTTCTATGAACTCACAGACTAAGTTGCCAGGAGTCAAATCTGTCATTTCAAAAGCTAGTGGAGCAAAAGCAGATCATTTTGTTGATCATGGGGATAAAATTTACTTTGGCAACCTTTTTCTTGAGGTAAAATCACGTCCTTTTAAGCTATTTTAGTATATTTGACACACACATTTACTGTACATTTGTACTTCGTAGCATCAAATGAACTTAAAAGCTTATTTATATAGAGTTCACAAGACCTATGGATAATACTACATATAGCTTGTTTGTTTGATTGTTCACAAGACCTATGGATAATACTACTATAGCTTGTTTTCTCTGTTTGATTGTTCACAAGACCTATGGATAATAGATGGCCAACCTTGATTTCAAATAAAGATTTTTGCATATTGCCCCCCTCCCCTGTTTGATGAGATGTCAAAATTTCAGTTGACATCTTCAACTCATGCTTTTGCTATACTATTTTAGATATGAGACCCTAGACTTGATACCTTCTTTCATGAAATATTCGTCCAGTGTTTTTTTTTCTCAAACATGCAAAAGCGCTGTGCACAGTACATTAGAGAAAAAAATTCATATAGGGACAATATCTTTACAAAATGGTTACCCTGGGAACCCTTGAAGGCTTCATTCTGGCTGCAAGGTCGGATAACGTGTGAGATCTATTCACTTTAAATGTCTAAAATCTGTTGTCTTATATTTTTAGGTTACCATTGAGATCCTTTCTCGTATTAGAAGAGCAGAAGGTGTAGGTTAACCTAGCATAAGGAATGATTTTGCAGTTGCCTCTTAGAAAATGATGTGATGTGAAGACATGTGCTTTGATATGTCATATATTTTCGTAACTGAATCTTTTTTGTAATTCCAACTGGTTTGTCATTGTATGCACATATTTTTTATTGTCAGAACTGAAACATTCCAAACCAAAATCGTGTCCTATAATGTATTGCGGTTTACCACATCTACCGCTGTTAAAATATGTAGGGGGGAAATTCCCGAATGTATACTGTTAGACAGTTTGTGTACTGGGCTAGGCCCATTGTATCCAGCCCATCAGGGCTCTATATATGTACCCCTAAACTCTATTAATGAAACCCTAATTTAGCCTCTAATTTGGTGTCAGAGCCTCTTCCTCCCTCCCTCCCTCCCAATGAGCCGACCGCCGCCGCCGCCCCGGGCGGACGGCGCGCCCCTGCCGCCGCCCGGCCGGGCCACGCCGCCGCCGGCCCTGGCCACCCGGCCGGCGCCGCCGCCGCCGCCCTGCTCTCAGCCGCCGCCGTCGGCTCCCTTCCCCTCCTCCTCCTCCTCTCCTCTGCGGATGGCGCCGCCGCCGCCGGGTCCCGTGTCGCCGCCGACCGCCGTCCCTCCTCCCCTCATCCGCGGCCTCGAGCCCCTCCGCGCCGCCGCCACCGGCTTGGCCGCGCCCGCCGCCGCCGTGGCTGCGCCGGCCGCCGCCGCCGTGGCTGCGCCGGCCGCCGCCGCCGTGACTGCGCCGGCCGCCGCCGTCCTGGCCGCGCCGGCCGCCGCCGTGGGCGCGCCCGCTGCCGCCGTGGCCGCCCCCGCCGCCGGTGGTGCCGGCGCCCGATCTGCACCTGGGGCTGCCGCCACCGCCTCCTACGGCCCGTCGCCCGCTGGTGCTGCGACCTGGCCCGGCACGCTGCCGCCTTGGGTTGCTCCTCCACACCCTCGGGCCCCACTGCCGGTCCATGCCGGCGTCGTCCCTTCGCCGCCGTCGTGGTGGTCCCCTCCCGCCGTCGGTGCACCACCACCGCCACCCGGGACTGTCCCGCACGACGGCTCCGCGTCGTCGTCCGTTCTCCTCGCCGATCCTGCTACCTTAGCAGATCCTCGCGGGTTGTCTGCCCAGCCTTCCGCGACTCCCTCTGGTGTCGCTGCTGCCTTGGCGGCCTCGCGTGAGCGTGAGCGGACTCTTGCTCTTGCCCTGGAGCAGGAGCGAGCGTCCATGGCGGCCCTCACTCACCAGCTCGAGGAGGAGACACACCCGCAGTGGTTCCTCTCTCGTGAGACCTCCCCCGGTGATGGAGCGGCGCACAGCACCTACGCTGCGACCCTGGTTGCCGGCCTCCACGCCCAGGCTTCCGGCGTCTCGAACATCCGGACGCTAGTCCCGGTTGTTCTCGGCTCCGACTCCACCACCTACGCCCGCTGGCGTAACTTGCTTCTCCTCACGTTGAGGCGCTTCCGTCTTGACGACCACGTCCTCCGGGATGACTCCCCGTTGGACGACAATTGGCTTGGCATGGACAGCCTGGTCCTTGCCTGGATTCTCGGCTCTCTCTCTGATGAGCTGGAGGACCTGGTGAGTCGACGCAGTGGTGGCACGGCGCGTCAGGCCTGGCACGTCATCGAGCAGCACTTCCAGGGGAACCGTGCGACCCGAGCTCTTCACATCCGGGCACGGTTCGCTACTACTGTTCAGGGGGACCTCTCGGTCTCTGCCTATTGTCGCCAGATGAAGGGCATGTCCGATGCCCTTCATGACCTCGGTGACCCTGTCCCGGAGACTTCGCTCGTTCTTCAGGTCCTGCAGGGCCTGAATGAGCGCTACTCCCACCTGCGGACGGTGATCCTCCGTGAGTAGCCTCTACCAACCTTTGATAAGGTTTGGTCTGACCTTGAGCTCGAGGAGATCACTTCCGCAGGCACTGGCGCCTCCTCGCCTGCCACAGCCTTCTACGGCTCTGGGCAGCACTCCCGTCCTGCCTCCGGAGGACCACCCTCGCGCCCACCTACCACTCCAGGGGCTCCTGCCAACCCTGGGGGTGGTAATCGTCGCCGTGGTGGTCGTCGGCGCGGGGGTTGTGACAGCTCTACTGGTGGCGGAGCTGCCTCTACGCCGCGTGGTGGCTCTGCTCCGGGTGCTACGGGTTCGGGTGCTCTGCCATCCTGGCCCACACCCTATAACCCGTGGACTGGCCAGATTGCCATGTGGTCTGGACCGTCTCCGGGTCTTCCTTCACCACGCTTGGCGCGCCCTCAGGCTGCTTACGTGACCACTCCCGCGTACGGCGGTCCTGCCTACTCGACCAGTGGACCGTGGACTGCGCCCACTGGCGGGTCGGGCTACCCTCTGGCTGGACCCTCCGGTCACTGGGGCCTGAGTTCTGAGTCCTCGGCGCCCCACTCCACTCCTGACGGGTGGGGCCGTCAGTCACTGGCCTCCTCCTTCAGCACGATGGCCCTTACTCCGCCAGGTGCTGACTGGGTCGCCGACTCCGGAGCCTCGTACCACACCACCCCCGACGCTGGTATACTCTCTTCTTCCCACCCTTCCCGCCCTTTCCATCCTTCATCTATCGTTGTTGGGAATGGGTCTGTTCTTCCAGTCACCTCAGTAGGTGACTTGGGCTCGTCGGGTTCTTTCCAGCTTCGTAATGTTCTTGTTGCTCCTGACATCATTCACAATCTTCTTTCTGTTCGTCGCTTTACCACTGACAACCATGTTTCTATTGAGTTTGATCCTTTGGGTTTATCTGTGAAGGATCTTACTACCCGGCGTCTTCTTCACCGCTGTGAGAGTTCGGGGCTCCTGTACACGTTTCGTCTTCCCGCTTCCGCTTCGACTTCACCTTTTGCCCTGGCTACGACAGCTTCTTCCACGACTTGGCACCGCCGGCTTGGCCATCCTAGTGCTGATGTCATGTCTAAGTTGTCTAGTAGCTCAGTGATTTCGTGTACTAGGGGTACTCATGAGTCTTTGTGTCATGGTTGTCAGCTTGGTCACCATGTTCGGCTTCCGTTTCCGCACTCTGTTACTCATGTTGAGCGGATTTTTGATTTGATACACTGTGATCTTTGGACTTCCCCTGTCATCAGTGTTTCTGGATATAAGTATTACTTGGTGATACTTGATGATTTTTCGCACTACTCGTGGACTTTTCCCTTGCGTCAGAAGTCCGACACGTTCACCACTCTCTCTCACTTCTTTGCTTGGGTGTCCACCCAGTTCGGCCTCATTATTCGAGCCATCCAGTGCGATAACGGACGCGAGTTTGACAACTCCGCGTTCCGTGACTTTCTTCTCTCTCGCGGTGTTCAGTTGCGCATGTCCTGCCCGTACACTTCTCCTCAGAATGGCAAGGCTGAACGCATGATTCGTACCACTAATGATGTTATGCGTTCCCTGATGTTTCAGGCCTCCATTCCTGCTCGGTACTGGGCTGAGGCACTCCACACCGCTACTCTCCTCATTAATCGCCTCCCTACGAAGGCGATTAGTGCCCCCACCCCTCACTTCGCCCTTTTCGGCACCACTCCCCTCTATGACCACCTTCGAGTGTTCGGGTGCACTTGCTACCCTAACCTTTCCGCCACCACACCCCATAAGCTTGCGCCGCGTTCCACTCGGTGTGTCTTTCTTGGATACTCCCCTGATCATAAGGGGTATCGGTGCCTTGACCTTGCTACCCGTCGTGTCTTGATCTCTCGTCACGTTGTTTTCGACGAGTCATCCTTCCCCTTCTCCGCTTCGTCCTCCGACTCTGTTGTTGAGTTGGATTCCCTGTTTCCCACTGACCTTGAGGTCGCGCCCATCCAGCGACCTTGTGTTTTACCCCCTGCAGGTCACCCACGCGCCCAGGAGCGCGCGGCTCCGGTGCCCGTTGTGCCACGCGCGGCCCCGGCGTCCCTGACGCCGCCTGCCTCGCCACGTGCGGCCCCGGCGTCCCCGACGCCGCCTCCCGCGCCACGCGCGGCCCCGGCGTCCCCGACGCCGTCTACCGCGCCATGCGCGGCCCCGGCGTCCCCGACGTCGTCTACCGCGCCACGCGCGGCCCCGGCGTCCCCGACGTCGCCTCCCGTGCCACGTGCGGCCCCAGCGTCCCCGACGTCGCGTCCCGCGCCACGCGCGGCCCCGGCGTCCCCGGCGTCCCCGACGTCGCCTCCTGCGCCACGCGCGGCCCCGGCGTCCCCGCCGTCCCCGACGTCGCCTCCCGCGCCACGCGCGGCCCCAGCGTCCCCGACGTCGCCCCCCGCGCCACGCGCGGCCCCGGCGTTGCGTTACGCCGACCCTGCCCTTGTCTATCAGCGACGAGTGCAGGTTGGGGTACCGGCCCCCTCCCACCCGGAGCCTCCGGTGTACCACCCCCCACTGCTCCACCGAGACCCTAGTCACGTCCACCCAATGGTGACTCGTCGGGCGGCTGGGGTCCTCCGACCGGTGGAGCGGTTCTCCGGGGTGGTCCTCTCTTCGCCGACCTCCTCACCGCCTGCCTCTTAGGCCGTTTCACCCATTCCCTCTTCTGTCCGTAGTGCCCTCGCCGATCCTCACTGGCGTCGGGCTATTGAAGAAGAGTATGCGGCCCTACTTGCCAACCAGACATGGGACTTGGTTCCTCGTCCTGGTCGTGGCAATGTTGTCACGGGCAAGTGGGTGTTCACGCATAAGCGGCGAGCGGATGGGTCCCTCGAGCGGTATAAGGCTCGGTGGGTTCTTCGCGGCTTCACTCAGCAGCCTGGCGTCGACTACGACGAGACTTTCAGTCCCATGGTGAAGCCGGCGACGGTTCGGACCGTCCTGTCGCTGGCTCTCTCGCTTTCTTGGCCTGTCCACCAGTTGGACGTCAAGAACGCCTTTCTCCACGGCACGCTGACGGAGACGGTGTACTGCTGTCAGCCGACAGGGTTCGTTGATTCAGCTCGCCCAGACATGGTCTGCCGGCTGAACAAGTCCCTGTACGGTCTCAAGCAGGCGCCCCGAGCTTGGTACAACCGGTTCGCCTCCTTCCTGGCCTCGCTTGGCTTCGCCGAGGCCAAGGCGGACACCTCGCTCTTCGTCTACAGCCGTGAGGGGGACACAGTGTAGCTTCTTCTCTACGTCGATGACATCGTCCTCACAACGTCCAGTCCGGTCCTCCTTCAGCGCACGATCTCCGCCTTGCAGCGGGAGTTCGCGATGAAGGACCTGGGCCGACTCCACCACTTCCTGGGCGTGACGGTGGAGCACAGACCGGGTAGCTTGTTCCTCCACCAGAGACAGTACTGCTTGGACGTCCTCCAGCGAGCGGGCATGGCTGATTGCAAGCTGTGCTCCACTCCGGTGGATACCCAGGCGAAGGTCTCCTCCGCTGACGGTGCCCCTGTCGCTGACCCTACAGTGTACAGGAGTCTTGCAGGTGCTCTCCAGTACCTCACCTTCACCAGGCCGGACATCTCCTACGCCGTCCAGCAGGTGTGCCTTCACATGCATGATCCGAGGGAGCCGCATCTCACTGCGGTGAAGCGGATCCTTCGGTACCTGCGCGGCACCCTCGACTACGGCCTTCTCCTTCGGGGTGACTCAGCCTCCGAGCTGGTTGTCTACACCGACGTCGACTGGGCAGGGTGCCCAGACACCCGTCGATCTACCTCTGGCTACGCCGTCTTCCTGGGCGGCAACCTCGTCTCCTGGTCCTCGAAGCGGCAACCTGTGGTGTCCCGCTCGAGTGCCGAGGCGGAGTACCGCGCCGTGGCAAACGGGGTGACCGAGACCTCCTGGCTCCAGCAGCTCCTTCAGGAGCTCCACTCTCCAGTCACTCGGAGCACACTGGTGTACTGCGACAACGTCAGCGCCGTCTACCTCTCCACCAACCCCATCCAACATCAGCGCACGAAGCATGTGGAGATCGATCTCCATTTTGTTCGTGAGCGGGTTGCTCGTGGCGAGGTTCGGGTCCTCCACGTCCCGACAACGTCGCAGTTCGCCAACATCTTCACGAAGGGCCTCCCTTCGTCGGTATTCTCCGAGTTTAGGTCCAGTCTCAACATCTGACGTGGCTAGATGTTGGGACTGCGGGGGGGTGTTAGACAGTTTGTGTACTGGGCTAGGCCCATTGTATCCAGCCCATCAGGGCTCTATATATGTACCCCTAAACTCTATTAATGAATCTTTTTTGTAATTCCAACTGGTTTGTCATTGTATGCACATATTTTTTATTGTCAGAACTGAAACATTCCAAACCAAAATCGTGTCCTATAATGTATTGCGGTTTACCACATCTACCGCTGTTAAAATATGTAGGGGGGAAATTCCCGAATGTATACAACCCTTGAAAAGAATGATATTCAAATTCCTTACCTTTAAGAGTTTATATCTTATAAAATTGGTAGATATGAAAAGTATTTTTAGAAATGGCACTCTTTTTCAGGTGAGAGCTACTCCTGGCCATACTGCTGGCTGTGTGACCTATGTAACAGGTGATACTGATGGTCAACCTTCACCAAGGATGGCTTTTACTGGTGATTCTTTAATTATACGTGCTTGTGGAAGGACAGACTTCCAGGTAATATGGTTCTTTAGTTTACGGGAGTTAAGCATTCATGTATAGATTTTGATGACAAGTGATTTTGTTTTGATTGTTTGCTTTTATTCTGTGATGTTACAGGGAGGAAGTTCTGAGCAGCTGTATGAGTCAGTGCATTCACAGGTAAGCACAATGCGTTTTCTATCTCATCAGTGTAAAACAGAAGGAAATTAACCTGACTGAAATTCTGTATTTCATTGTCAGATTTTCACGTTGCCAAAGGATACCTTGCTTTACCCTGGCCACGACTACAAAGGTTTTACAGTAAGTGGCATACTAATTATCTTCACATTCAGACATTTAGCTAAGCTGTCAATCACTTCACTTGCATTATTTTCAGGTAACTACTGTTGAAGAGGAGATTGCCTACAACGCCCGACTATCAAAAGATAAGGTAATCACTAATTACCCTGAAATTAATTCTTCATATGCACCTAAGACCATCTTTCCATGTTTCCTAATTATATTTTGCTTGTTACTGTTGTAGGAAACCTTCAAATCAATTATGGAAAGTAAGTTCTCACAATGGATTCATATTTATTTCTTATAAATTCAATATACGATATAACCCATGTTTCTGCTGAGCATATCTGCCTTTTGGGAGTAATTGAGAGAATTCTTAATTAAACTTTCATCTTCGACAGACTTGAACCTATCGTACCCAAAGATGATGGATGTAGCCGTGCCTGCCAATTTGGTTTGCGGTATCCAGGACCCATCACCGAAGATCTGAGCTGTTCGGACTGAAGATTGCAGTCGTACTTTTGGTTTTTGTGAAGTCATGTGCATGTCAAAAGGCTTGCAGTTCTGCTGTACATTAAATAATTTGTTAGCTGTAGCGTGTGATTTCGAGAGAAAATATTTAGTTGTCCGCCGATGTGGCCTCTGGTGCCCTTTTTATGCATAATTTTCCAAATAGTGCCGATCAAATTATGTGCTATTGAGAGGCAAATTTGTTTGGAACCTGGTGCATGTGCATTGGGGAACTTGAACCAGGCGAAGTTAAATAATTTATTAGCTGGAGCGTGTTACTTTGGCTGATGAGTAATGATAATATGTGCCGAAGCTTATTCTTTACAGAAAAAACATGAACTTGAAAGAGCTGGGTATGGTGCAGGAATGAAATCTCCAAATAGAAAGACAATGCAGGAAGGAGAGATCAGAGATGGTGTAAACTTTGCTGAAAAAGGTGGTATGTTTATGGTGGTAATTTGTTTTGTTTGGTTTGGTTTGAGAGGTGCCCTTTTTAGAGCATGTTAGAGGTGTGCCAGAATGTACAGTTTTTTATTTTACATTGATCCTACAGCATGTGGAAGCCTCCGACACTGGGTACGCTCTTTTTAATTGAGATTGAGAGGATTGCAGCCTCTGGTGATCTGGCAATATGATTTTTAGATATTGTCTCAAGCGACTACCTGGATTATTCTGGGAAAGAAGACAGCTTCAACATTATTGGTTGTCACGGACAAGTTGATAATAAAGAACTGTGTTCGAGTTCCTAGTATATAGGCACATACTGGGTGAGGATCAGTACATCAATAGATGAAACATTTCACTACGTTAGGCTATCCGCACTCATTTCCTCTATACTATACTCTATACACTATTCTTCTTCTTCTAATTTTAGAGTATCTAATCTAAATTTAGGCTAATTTCCAATACAAAAAAAGTATGCTTCTGAATCTGCAACAGGCAATCTGTATACAAATCTATACACTAACATTTTATTTCCGTTTCAGTTGGTATTCAGTATTCTGTGTTTTTTTCCTCGTTGCGCTAATTTAATCAGTATCAAGTGTTTCTGCTTACAAGCTTGCATACACAACCTACTTACTCAACAAAGTATCACTATGTATATATATACAGTTATCTTACAAAGCAAAGAGCACCTCTGTATATACGAGGAATCTACACCTTCGTGCTCAAGGAAAGAGCTGGACATAACCAGTTAGGATAGCGATAGCTAAAATGGCGAAGGGTGGAACAAGGACAAATGCCCCAACCGTTGCAAAGAACACCGAATCGTTCCGTCCACTAACCTTGGTGAGCAGGGCCTGCCTCTTGATGTTCCTCCTCTGTGACACGGTCAGGGCATTGAGGCTCTTCAGGCCTTGCTTCAGCCTCTTGCCCAGCGGGAGCGTGTAATCGTCAACCCTATTGCCCACCAGCGCTGAGAGTTGTTCACGGATAGTAGCACGAAGACGGGCCTCGGCAGGTGTACCATTTTCCGGGCCTGGTGTTCACTCTGAGTTATAAGTCACTAAGACCGAGACAGAAAGATTATCATGACATTAGGCACATAGGCGTACGTACCAATGCCATCCGATGTAGGGGATGTCAGTTGCTCCAGAAGGTCCAACTGGGTGCGCGCGGAAGAAACTTCACAGCACAACATTAAAAAGAAGTTAGTCCCTTCACCTAGTAGGTAATAGCAACATGGCAACAAACAGGCTGAACCATGGCAATGCGTAAATGAAATGGCGTTAACAACCAAAACCATACTTAACACCGGGCGTTACTGAATAGCACTTCGTCTATTTCACCTGGAGCTTAGCCTTGGATTACCACGGAGTTGGATCACAGTTGTCCTCAACAGAAGCATTGTTTTCTACCATTATAAATTACAAAGGCACCTCTGTGTTATTAACATATTCAGATACACTGCAGCTTTTCGACTGCAGTTAACTGAATGCAATATGAACATACAAATACCAATTCACAACTGAGATCACAGTATGCTCTCTGTGGATAAAACGGCATGGACACAGAACTACTGGAGCAGATGTGTGCGGTCGTGCAGATTATATTTGGGGTAAATGCCTTTATCCCAGCCTCTGCAGAGGCACCGCATAAGCTAGGCACTGAACCATGCCGTTGTGCAGATAAGGGTACTACTAATCTCATGCATGCAAATTTTGCCTCGTTTGTTCAAGGAATAAACCTTAACTTGAGGGGAACGAGAAGCAGGCAGGAGGCTTTAGGCACCTGCGGTGTTGGGATCCTGCTGCGTGGTGCCTTCCTGCCGAGCGGCGGCCTTGCAGCTGCCGAGCGGCCTCGGCGGCGCGGGGGCGATGGAGGCCTTGCGGGGCACCCTGCCGCTCTTCACGCCCGCCGCCGCGGCGTCCACGGCCTGGAGCGTCGCCGCGGAGGAAGGGGAGAAGCGGCACGCCATGGAATGGAACCGGTGGACGCAGCCCCCACGCACTGCCCCTGGTGATGCAGGTCGTCAGTTCAGTTGCCACGATGCGTGGTTGGGGGGGAGAGGAGGGTAGTGGAAGTGGAAGAGATCCGCCGAGTCACTCGACCCGTGGCTACACGAAAGGATTTCTTAAAATTTTCGCGGCGCGGGAGGACCCGCACGTCTCCACCACTGATTGGCCGGCCGGCGGCGGGACGGGAGCTCTGGCGCGGCCACAGCGCACCACATGTTCGGGCTTCGTGAAGAAGGCCTGCCAGGTGTGCCTGCGGAATTGTTTTTTTCGGAACTTGCTCGGCTGCATCGAGACAAATCGGCGGTCGATGCGGCGTGGGCCTGAATCAGCCCAACAGAGGCGCGGTCCATTGTCAGCTACTCCATCTGTCGCTAATTATTTATGTTTAGGATAAAATTTTTAGTTCAATAAACTTAAATTTTGTAATAAGCGTCAAGCAATTAGGATCTAAGGGAATTATTCAAAGTCAAGCTAATCTAATTTTGACTAATATTATAGAGAAAAATATTAACTTTCATAACACCATATTAGTACGATTCACCATGAAGTATATTTCCATATAATATTTATTTTGTTTTATAAATACTTATATTTTTATATAAAATTGGTCAAAATTAAAATAGTTTGACTTTGATTATTTTTGGAAATAGAGTTAGACTGAAACGGAGTTAGTAGTTCGCATTTTCTATCAGGTCGTGGAACTATATGAGTAAGTCTCATTCTCAATCTCGCATCAGACACCCGGATAGGTTTCGTTTATTTTTAAAAGATCCGATCTTAGAAGTCATGTGTAGTTGACTAGTTGTACAATTGAATGCATGTGAGTTTAAGTAGGTGCACATGGTCACGTGAGTCGTACGAGTGCATACCCATATGAACAGATAAAAAAGACTTAAAATATAATGTCCCATCGCTACGATGCATTAACTCTGCACGCATCACCCCATGGACACGGTAGTCCCGGAGCTCGGGCGGACGCAGGAAAAACAATGCAAGATGGAGGAGCTCGCCGCGGGCGCAGGTGGAGTCTAGTTTTTTTTTCATATTTCAATCTTTTTTTTTTCAAAGTACGGAAGGAGGCCCGCGTAATCTGATATAATAAGAAAGATGATACAGTTTATACGAAAAATCGGGCTCGAAACTATACAACAGAGAAGATGATGAGACATTATCTACACAATGACCCAAACAATACTAACTTTGCAGATATGTAAAAGCGGACGACTCACAATACCTAGATGATGGTTAGAGGTAACAAAAATCATTCATACAGCGTTCATCCTCCAAAAGAGACACCTCAACGAGGAAAATGATGTAGCAACGCCGCTATCACTAACAAGGTTTTCACTCGGAGGATCTACAGGGAGAGGTATCTCAACAACACCTAAACAAGGCATACGATACGCGCACGCGCCGTTGTTGTCGTCCTAACATTGCGGCAGGCTAGGCTTTCACCATACCTAAGCTTCCTGCCACAACAAACAATTGTACCAGACTCTATCACCACTCCCAACATCTAGGACCGGAAATCGTTCGACTCACCACACCACCGAGTAGAGATGTTTGCGTCACACTCACAACCACACCACAATCGCAATGGATCGCGACTGACGACTACACCACCAAACCACTATGTCCACAACCACGACTACACCTATGCAATCCACTTAATTGAACTCACAACTGGTTCTCTAACAACCTGCACCAAGCCATGGTAAAGCACTACACCGACACACAACAACCTCCGAGTCCCACCTACAGTACTGACTTTCTAGTCGTTGCAACACGAAGCTTGATGCGCTGACACCTGACCTGCCCCAGAACAACCTCATCTCCTGACACCGGCGTCCACGAGTCTCACTGTCCAGATCTACCGACACAGACGTCTCGCCGGTTCTGCCGCCCAGATCCGCCGTCATAGGCACCCCTCAGGTCCTACCAACCAGATCCGCCGTTGCAGACAACCACAAGCTCCACCTCCTAGATCCACCGTCGCGAGCGCCCACAAACTTCACCGCCACCACTCCAAGAGATCGTCTAGGGATAGCTAGGGCCTCACCACAACCGAAGCATCCAATGACGAATGATCCCCAAAATCTCATCACCTCCACCTCAGAAATCATCATCGTTGCATGTTGTTGCTCTTCCCAACTCTGACCATCACCGCCGACGACCATCGCACACCCATCACGCACCTTGATGCTCCACAACCACTGCACGCCCATCACGCACCTTGTTGCTCCAAATGATGAATCGTGTGCAAACTAGTCGGACCGCCTCAGCCTTCTTCTAGCTAATGTTGGTGAGCATCTTGCCGTCAAACGACATTTGACCAGTCACCACCGGTAGCCTGGATCTGGCTCATGGCCTCAAATCCGACCCTCCCTACACCACCCTTCGCACTCAATCGTCTAGGAACGACGAGTGTCCAGATCTACTGCGCCGCCTTTGTCTCAACACCGTATGCGCCTCCAGCGAGCCGTCCAAGGCGGACAGAGCACCGACCGCGCAAGTCCTATGTCGCCAAGACACTGCTAGCACGTCGTCACGCGCCGTCCACGCCGCCTGCACGCCGTCGCGCGACATCCGCAACACCAAGGTCGTCAGCGCGCTGCCGAGAAGCCGCAGTGCCGACCGCGCCACGCAGGTCGTCATTCGCGCTGGCATCGAGCCGTTCGCGCCATCCAGCGAACTGTTCACGCTGCCAGCGCTGTCGACGAGCCGTAGCACCGGTCGCGTCACCCCAGTCACCAGCACGCCGCTCACGCCGCTCCGGCCCTCTCTCGACTCCGCCGGCCCGGATCCAGCCTTGTGTTGAAGAGATCGACGCCTGCTCAGCGCCTCCCGACGCTTGCTGCGCGGCACGTCAACCCTGGTGAGCGGCGGCGGCGATGGCTAGGGTTTCTATCGTCCCCGTGTCATCCTCGAGATAGCAACCTCATATTTCAATCTAATTTCAACCGCCAAAGTCCGTGGTGCTTTTATATTCTGATA
Organism: Tuctoria greenei; assembly: GCA_036927565.1. Classification (NCBI taxonomy): domain Eukaryota; kingdom Viridiplantae; phylum Streptophyta; class Magnoliopsida; order Poales; family Poaceae; genus Tuctoria; species Tuctoria greenei. The sequence continues at coordinate 8,447,539 of JAYESD010000008.1, forward strand.
ACCAGCACTTGTTTTTTTTCCCAAATTCTTATGGGCACTGCGGCAAATGGGGAAAAGCTAACTTTGCTCGTTCTATTTGTTCCCTTTTATATTACAATAATACCAAGCTATGTAAAAGGAGGCTTAGCCTATTGGTTAAGTATTATGAGTAGCACTATTTAGGTCTGAGTTCGATTTTCGTTCCGTAATATTGGTCTACAAAGTTCGGTCTACAGTTGTATGCTTAGACATTCAGTTACTTCTAGACAATAGACTGTGAGTATCTACATTTGTACTCGCTTGTAATAAATTGACCATAACTTCTTTGAAGAGAAAGGTCGGGATATTAACCATCATTTAAAAAAATACAAACAAGGCCTTCCTTTGCACCACCTCTAAAAAATTGGTGTTTAACATTGTATGCTTTTATTTGGTTCAAACAAAAACATTGAATGCGATACAGATATAAACAATCAGCCTACAAACTAACTGTGCAAAAGAGATGAACAAGAAAATTAGTGGGTAGTATTATCTTAAAAAAAGAAAATAGTGGGTATTTTGTCACCTGGATATTGACTTCAGCACTAAAAGAAAAGTCCAAATTTAAATGCGTCTCAAAACTATAGCCCACATGCTACCGGCCCAGCCCACACTCTCCTCTATCCCTGTCTGGCTGTCTCTCTCTTCCCCAATTCCCCCTCTCCCGGCGAACCCACCTTCCCGGAACGGGCGCCGCCGCGATGTCGTCGCCGGCAGCGACTGCGCCGTCCTCCTCTGGCGCTCCGCAGACGCAGAACAATATGCCGAAACCAGAGCATCCGAGCGAGCGGCGGATCGAGTCGCTGGGGTGGCTCACGGAATCGACGGTGATGCCGAAGAAGCACAGGGCCATCGAAGGAGTTAGTGCCGGGTCCATCCTCGATCTCAAGGCCCAGCTCTACCGCACACAGGAGGAGGCACGCAAGACTGGCGCCCCCGAAGCCGCCGCGGCCTCCGGCGAGTTCCGCCGTGCCAAAAAGCGCTCCGAACCCGCCGACCCCCTCGGGGCGAAGAATTCCGGCGTGGATGCCCGCGCCCATAAGTACGCCCTCAACTATCAAGATATTTATAACCATTTGATGCTAGTTTTGATTTTGTTTTTCTAATTGGAAGCGATGAATCAACCCCATAATGTGCCATTAGGTATCAGAGATTCCCTATATGGCTAATGTGAAAACATCGATGAGTTGATTTGTGAACAAGTAGTCCTAACTTAGTATTTTCCTTTTTGCAGTAAAGTAGTCCTAGTTTTTTTTTTCCTGGAGCTTTGGGAGTTGGAACATCATATGGTTTTTGCAATGTTTGGTCATCTGTGCTTAGCAAAGATTGTTAGCGTAAGATGTCTCAGGAGGGTAGATGAATCTTCTTTGTTAAGTATTTAGATTACATGCTTGTTATTTTGTCAATCTTGCTGCTCTGGTAGGATGATTGGGTTATTACAGAGCATAATTTCTCTTTGCAACTTGATAATACCATGGAATTCGATTCTCACCGTGTCTTGAATCATGAGAGACACCTTTTATCATTTGTGAGCTATGGCACAACTGGAAATACAACAGGAAACTGATGCCTGTATTTGCGACATCTTAGGGTTATGTCATAACATGATGGCTTCCTATTTCACTACCAATATAGGGTGTCAGTTCACACTAGATGGATGAAGTCCAGTGCCAATTAACTGATGTCCTGGAGTCGTGGTCACAGTTGTCCTGTTCTAGATATTTCCAGATTGCATAAGTTAAATCTTCTTATTTTGCTATTTATGCAGCATTTGTAGGAGCCATAGTTACAAACATTCAATGCAATTGTTCTCTGTTTTTTCCATTCACGGTTTTGATCAGAACTGATGTTTCTTGGACGTTTCTTTTTACAACAGAGATAAGTTGGAGTTGAAAGCCGTGAAAGATGGTTCTGCAAGTTATGCTGCACTGGAAAAGAAAGCAGAGTTGTATGAAAAACTATCCAGGGGAGAGGTACCTGATGAAGAGGACAAGGAGAAGTATTGTGTTGATTTCTTCCAAAAGAGTTTTGATCGTGTCTATGAGCCTCAGCTGCCAGAGAGCCAAGCTACTGCTGATGCTGCAGAGCCAGAAAATGGTCATGAAGATTCTATGCCGAATTCCAAACCAATTGGACTTGGCCGAACAGGAACTGTGATTGACAGAGATGAGCACAAGCGCTTTGTAAGGTATGTTCTCTATGTTCTGTGCTTGCACTGAAAGAATAGATGTATGTGATATCTCTTATGTATCATGCGTAAAAGGCTGTTATTTGGCCATGCATTGAAAGGATTTTACTTCTCTTTAAGAAAGACTAATGATTAATCAAAACTGGTGTTCCTGACCCTTATAAAATATAAGCATGTTAAATGAGCTTTCTAGCAACCTTCATTATAAGCATGCATTTGATAAAACCAATTTATCTGCCCTCCATGCAGATCTATTCTTTGCTGTGTATCCCTTACTTTTAATAAAACTCTTCAAAGATGAGACTGCATAAGCAGTCATTGGTTGCAAAGTGGTTTATGACATACCTGAACTGAAGTGTCAAGAAAAAATATCCTTGTGTCTGGTGATTGCATGTTAACATTTTGAAAAAGTCTTGCATCACCGAAGTTTCAAAATTATGCCTTTGATTTTGTTTTGAATTTAATATTATGTACCAGGATTGATCTTTGGAAAATAATGTGCCTGGTCGTTTCATTAACTTTTACCATGGCATGTATGCAGAGAGGTACATGAGGAAGTAAGTGAGGCTAGGCAGAAGGCTTCAACAGTGAGATCTCGACGACAAGAACAGGATGCTGCTCGTAGAGAGAAACTGAGACAAGCTTACCTCAAGAAACGGCTGGAGAAGTTGATTGCTGAAAAACAGGCTTCTTCGACCAATGATGATGTATCAACTAGCTAGTGTATCAGTGTATGTCCTCGAGATTGTGCCTCTAAGGTTACTGTTCATGCCTTTATGTAATCATGCAACTGATTCAGAATATGTTTTGCTAGTGCTTCTTTTGACCCGGTACAGTCAAATTCAGAAAATGTTATATGCATGTACAGTCGATGCTGCAGAATATTCTTGTACACAAATCTAGGAAATGCCTTTTTCGTCCTCAATTTATTCCTATTGTTACGTTTGGTTTTAAGTATATATTCTGCTCAGTTTGTTGCGTCTCTTTTTCTGCAAATTATATGCCATGTAAGCAAAAATGGTGACGAATGTTGTAGGCTCGCAAAGTTGTCTCGGTTCTAACCTTCTAGGCGTCCGAAAGTTGTCATTTCTTTCTGGCGAAGCAGAAACGAGAGGTGGACGAAGCAAGTTCCATATTCCCATTCCCTGGATGGCATAGGACCCTATCGATGTAAAAGAAGGCCGCGCTAGGGTAAAAAGATTCATGGCGCTTTCTGTGATTCCCCTCCAACTTCGAACCGAACAATTCTTGATGGACAGCAAATCAATCCCCCAGCCTCCAAAACAATTCCCCTGAGTGCTATTAAAGCAGAGAAATCGTCCTCATTGCCGTCTCACGACCTCACCGGACCTCGGAAAACAATGGCCAACACTGTGGCAGCAAAGAACACCGGCCAGCTCGCGGCACCAGACTCGTTCGAGTTCCATGTGTACGGCCCGCGCAACCTGTCGACCCCGTGCTGGAGAGACCTCCTCCGCTCAAGCTGGTCTGTGAAAAATCTGCACCCACGTTCACTGTTGTGACTTCTGTAGGAGACAACAGCTTGATGAATTGCAAATTTTCATGGGTGCAGGAAGGACCCCAACTACCGGCGTATGGTGATCGCGTGCTTCATCCAGGCAGTGTACCTGATGGAGCTGGACCGGCAGGAGAAGCGCGACGAGCGCACGGGCCTGGCGCCGCAGTGGTGGCGCCCCTTCAAGTACCGGCTCGCCCAGGCGCTCGTCGACGAGCGGGACGGCTCCATCTACGGCGCCGTGCTCGAGTGGGACCGCCAGGCCGCGCTGTCCGGGTACGTCCCGTTCCGCCCCGCCGGCGCGCCGGCCGCGGTGGTGGCGCTCCGCGGGACGCTGCTGCGGGCGCCCACGGTCCGGCGCGACGTCACGGACGACCTCCGGTTCCTGGCCTGGGACAGCCTCAAGGGCTCCGTGCGCTTCGCCGGCGCGCTGGCCGCGCTGCGCGACGCGGCGCGGAGGCACGGCGCGGGCGGCGTGTGCGTGGGCGGGCACTCGCTGGGCGCCGGGTTCGCGCTGCAGGTGGGCAAGGCGCTGGCCAAGGAAGGCGTGTTCGTGGAGTGCCACGTGTTCAACCCGCCGTCTGTGTCGCTGGCCACCAGCCTCAGGGGCTTCGCCGAGATGGCCGGCGACATGTGGAGCCGCGTGCGCGCGTGGCTGCCCTACGCGGGCTCCGGCCAGGCGGACGAGACGAAGCAGGCGTCGCCGGACCGCGCGGGGACGTGCAAGTGGCTGCCGCACCTGTACATCAACACCAACGACTACATCTGCTGCTACTACACCGACTCGGCGAACGGGACGGCGACCGTGACGGCCGGGGGAGGGAGCGGGAACGGTGGAGGGGACGGCGGGATGGGCAAGACAGAGTCGTCGGCGAGGATCGTGCTGGTGTCCAAGGGGCCGACCAAGTTCCTGGACGCCCACGGGCTGAACCAGTGGTGGGCCGACGACGTCGAGCTGCAGGTGGCGCTCAACCACAGCAAGCTCATTGACCGCCAGCTCAGGTCGCTGTACGCCGCGGCGCCGGCAGCACCGCAAGCAAGGCCAGCTGACAATGCTTTAGGCAACAAGGCCACGCCGTCCATGAGAAGGGGGATGCTCTCATGGAACCGTGCGTCATGAATCCGTGATCAGCGTTGCGTGGTTAATACGACCATTTCTGTGTTGGGTTGCGTTTATAAAGGGTGCGTGTGGGGTGAAAATGAGATCAAAAGCTTACACCAGTTAGCAAGAATTGGTTACAAAACTATAAAAGGAAAGCTTTACGGAAACTGCTGTGTACTCTCTTCTTATAACTGAACGTTGTTAAACTAAAATGGTGATTGATATTCTGTCCTGTTTTAATTAGGACACAATTCAAAAGGGGGAAGAACATCCAAAAAGGTCAAAACCAAAACGACCGACTCCGCTGGGGATCGAACCCAGAATCTCTGGTTCCGTAGACCAGCGCCTTATCCATTGGGCCACGGAGTCCTTGCTATGCTACAGTGCCATGAAGAATTTTTGAAGGTTTCTTCGTGGTTTCGGCCTCGCCTATTCGCTTCGGGCCACTTGGCCTGGGCCCTAGCGCCACCGTCTTGAGGCTTCGGCCGCGCGTGCGACCTCGTCTTCATCCACCAAAGGCAGAAACCCTTCTCTCCCTGTGAACGGGGAGCGGAGACGGAAGGACAGCAGATTTGCAGCGAGGAGGAGGAAGACGATGCACTTACATGGGCTTGGATTCGGCCCACGAGACCATGACGAGTTAGCCAGCCCAGATGATCGGTGCGCGAATCGCATGGTCGCTGATCGACCGGTGATGACAATTGTACCACATCGTCTGGCGAGATAGAGGTGCGGGGGGATCAAGCTATAAGAAAGGAGTTAGGTGCTCCAGAGGAACTATCTTTGCGCTTGGGGCAATGACGCAGCTAGTGAGGTAATACCGAGGCGCGTCAATTGCTGGTTGAAAACTATTTCCAAACCCCCTCTTTGGCCCATCCGGGCCACTGAGAATTTCTGGAAGGGTTCCTCCTTTTCGGAGGAGGGAAAGCCCTACAAAACCAAACCAAAAATTTTCGTAAGTCATTTTGATGTCTTTGGCTTTTGACGATTATTGTTAAATCATTTCATATTGTTAAAGAATCATTGATTATAATAATTGTTACTCCCTCTGAATTGATTTAGTTGTTGTTCCAACCATCATTTTTGTAGTTTTTCGGTAGTTCATTTTGTTGGTTCGATCGAGCCGCAGGGAGTAGGTTGTTATACAAGTTCCTGCGCTTAGTAGACGACATGACCCGTGTGGCAGGTGAAGATAGTTGCATGGAGTCAGTCAGGATCCGAGCCACGCTTTACACAGCGTGGTGATGCAATGCAAAAGTGTGGGCTTCCTACGTCCAGCGGTGTCTCTAATTTTCCAACCACGAGCAGTACGCTAGGTTCATCCGTTAATCGAGCTCAGTATACTAGGAATCAACCCAAAGCCCCACACGCTCGTGCAAGCCACGTCGTCCAGTTGTGTTGTGGGCACTATTCAAGTTAGCACGACGGGATTTCGTGGATGGGTATACCTATACTGTAGGAATTTTTTTATTAATATACCTTTTAAAAAATCAATTATAATAAATAACCTACGGATTCCAAAATTTGCAAAAATGACCCACCGTCGTATGTTCCTCATACGAAATGACACGTGGCACACGCATTTCGTATGAGTCACATACGACGGTTGCATGGCACGCCACGCTGTCATCAGTTCCCGAGGTGGCGGCCTGGTTCCCGAGGAGGAGGCGAATCTCGTATGAGCCGCATACGAGATTCACATTTCGTATGCGGCGCATACGAAATTCCCCCCCACCCCCCGAGGTGTCGTATGTGGCTCGCACGACTTGCATCTTTCTATATAAGGCGCGAGTCTTCAGTTTTCGGCACCGCACTGCCGCTTCTGTTCCTCGCCGCGCCACCGCTCTTCCACCGCCACGCCGCCGCTCTTCCACCGCCGCGCCGCCGCTCCGCTCGCCGCCTTCTTCTAGGCATTCGGTACTATATTTATTCCTTATTAGGTGCCTTACTTATGTACTTTGTACATACTTTGTTATTTGGTTTCCCTCTTATTGCAATAGGTAATATGTTATTTAGGCGTTCCTAGGTACTATTTTTATTACCTTGTACTATGTTATTAGGTGCCTTACTTATTAGCTTTGTAAATAATTTGTTATTTGGTTTCTTTCATATTGCAATAGGTTATATGTTATTCGGTTCCTTACTTATTGCTTCGGTACTATTTTTATTCGCTTGTACTATGTTATTAGATGACTTACTTATTTGAATAGGTATTTTGCTCTAGTTAGTAATTGTAGTTATTGACTTGCTAATAGTGGTATGGACTATTTAGTTTTGTACTTATTTTCAACTTGTTCATAATTAGCGACGTGTTAATAGTTAGTGATTTTAGTTAGTCATTTGTTAATAGTGGTATGCACGTTGTAGTCCTCTTTTAGAACTTGTTAATAATGTTATGTGTTAACATGCAATGTCTTTTATTTTAGAAGTAATTATATATGATTTATTTGTGTGTATAAATTCCAATAGGAATGTCAGATAAGTTAGTATGTCGGATAGTTTATGGAGAAGACACAATAGTTTATGTCCCTACTGGGATTGATTTGTCTGGTTCCGCGTCGTGTGATGGAGGGATAACAAGAGCAAATGAGAGGATATTTAGTGGTGTTGTAAACTGGTTGATGAAAAAATTTAACCTTAATCCAGAACAACATCAGTTGACATTCAAAGGAATGATTAATCGGGCAAGAAATGGAATTTATTGGGATTTGATTATTATTAAGGGAACACTAAATTGGAGGAAATATGTAGATTTAGTTGTGGAGCGGGGTTGGCCTCTAGTGCTTCTTGCGCAAGCGGAAATAAAAGAAGTAGAGATTGTAGCAGAATGTGATGAAACAAATAGCGTGGAAGATGATGTCGGAGTAGGAGAAGCTGGAGAGAACTCTGTACATGTAGAAGCACGTGGTGTGGCAGATGAAGGAGAACACATTGAGAACATAGTTGAACAAATAAGAATCAAAGATATGGAACACGAAAATGTTCCAGAAGTTGATTCTTCTGATGATGAGAATGAGAATGATACTATTGTTCTGGCTGAGTGGAACAATCCAATCTTGAGTAATTTATCAGCTACAGAAAAGTATTGTGGCTTATTGAGATATCACGAGAATCAGTTAACACAAGGAGATATCTTTAACGACAAAGATAGTTTGAAGGATGCCGTGAAATATTGGTTTCTGGCTGTGCAAAGATCCTTTGCAGTTTATAAGTCAAATAAAAAATATTATGATGTTAAATGTGTGTTCTCAAGTTGCCCTTTTCGGGTCCATGGTTTCGAAGAGAAGTGGAAGAAGTATGGAGAGTATCTAAAATGATTTATCACACATGCGAGTTGCATGAATTGGAGAAGTGCAATAGTGCTCTTACATCGTAGTTTATTGCGAATCACATGTACGCCCGCATTGTGGACAACATTCGGTTTAAGCCGAAATCAATAATAAACACTATTGAGGAGGAGTTCAAGTACACTATAAGTTACTCTAAAGCTTGGAAGGCAAAACAAAAGGTGATTGAGCAAAGATTTGGTTCATTTGAAGCTTCTTATGAAAATCTTCCGAAGTTATTGCAGACCATCCAGGAGAGGAATGTTGGTACTTATTATGACATTATGGATGTGCCGAACAGAGATATGCCAGGGAAGTTGTTTCTCTATCGTGCATTTTTTGCATTAGGTCAATGTATTGCTGCATTCAGACATTGTAGGCCTATTCTCTGCATTGATGGTACTTTCTTAACTGGAAAGTACAAAGGTCAAATTCTAACAGCTATTGCAATTGATGGGAACCAACAGGTGTTGCCTGTAGCTTTTGCTTTTCTCGAAAGCGAGAACACTGATAGCTGGTATTGGTTCCTTAGTCGGGTAAAGATGGTTGTTGTGCAAGAACGACCTGATGTTTGTTTGATACACGATCGTCATGCTGGTCTGCTTAAAGCAATATCTGATTTGAAACATGGTTCCTCCGAGCGTGGGCAACAACCTTATTGGACAGACATTCCATCAAGATATTGCATGAGACATTTGGGCGCCAACTTTTTCAGTCACTTCAAGAACAAACAACTTATGAATTTGTTCAAGATGTTGTGTAGTCAGAATCAAGAGAGGAAGTTTATTGCTCTATGGCAACGTCTAGACGAATTGACTACGACACAAGCGGAGGCATCCTCAAGCAGAGCCAATCCTAATGAAGTCTCTGTTCCAACTGTTGGTTCATCCAGCCGAAACTTCTTTAGTTGGATTCGGCGCGAACCGAAAGAGAAGTGGTCTTTAATATACGACACTAATGGTGCTAGGTATGGCATCATGACAACTAATTTAGCTGAGGTGAGGTTCTTTTGTTACATTTTTCTATTAATTTTTATTTAGCCTTCTATATTTTACACATGCTAATGTAGTGGTACTGAATACAGATTTACAACTGGGTGATACGTGGTTTAAGAGGGTTACCTTTGGTTGCTATTGTCGAGGGCATTTTATATGGGACATGCAAGTACTTTCGTGAGCGCTACGCTACTGCAATTTCTGTAAGGAATGATGTCAATTTGGCTTATTCACCCTACATGTGCAAGTTCATGGAGAAGAAGATCCAAAAGGCCGCATTTCATCGTGTGCGACCTATGGGCACTGCGGAGCATAGGTTTGAAATTCTGTGTAGGGATAAGAATCGTCGTGGTGCTAACCGTGATAGAGTTGTTCAGCAGTGCATTCTTCGTCAGGATGATTGCACGTGCACTTGTATGAAGCCACAACTCTTTCATAGGCCTTGTTCTCATGTTGTTGTAGCTTGCTCATATACCAAGTTAACACCAAGTAATTACATCTCCTACTACTTCCAGAAAGAGGTTCTTGTGAGTACTTGGAATGCAGAGATATATGGGTTTGTTACGGAAGGGACATTTACCACAGATCCAGGAGCAGCCGCTTTGCAAGGACCAGACACCACGCGGTTGAAACAAAAAAGAGGTCGTCACAAGACTTGACGTATCAGAATTGATATGGATGAGTCCGAAATTGGCAGATTTCAAGGAACATGCAGCAAGTGCAACAAAACTGGACATACCTATATGAATTGCATTTCAAACAATGAGACAAATGTGGCTGAAGTTGGACCTTCTGGGAATCCTAAGGATGGTCGGCGTCCTCGTGCACGCCGCACATCTATGTTTAGGGATGGCAATGCTATTTGATGTGCATCGTTATATTCAGATGTGCTAGATTATGTAATATCTTATTATTATGAACTATGAATTTGTACGTGTACCTTAAGTTAAGTGTGTTGTATCGAACATTGACATATTTTCTGTTGTAATATGTTGTGCACGTTTCTTATTTCAATATGTTGTCCACGTCGTTCATGTCAATATGTTTTCCATATATTTCATCGTACTAATATTATCCGTGTCATATATAGATATGACTGCAGATGAAGGACAATGTCTTGAGTTACTACAGTTTCGGGTTGATGTTACTCACCGAGCTTTCCGACTGTCGCGTGGTGAGGATTTGCCCGTGCTTCGTCCTCAGCTGCCTGCTAAGTTTTGGAAGATAGACGATAGATGGATTCTCAGGTACATTCTTTTGTTAATACAAAACTTAAATTGGTTTTATCATTCTGTAGATTTTAATGTATTGCTTGCTATGTAACAGGTTGAGTGCACCCGGGTTGCTTCCGATATGTAGGCTGCTTGAGGAGCGGCCATATGATCGGGTTGATCGCAAGCACCGGTTCAGCCTCGACAGAGCCCTACTGTCAGCTTTGACAGATCGTTGGAGGCCAGAGACCCACACGTTTCACTTGCCGTGTGGAGAGATGACCGTCACGCTAGAGGACGTGTTGTTCTTGTTGGGTCTTCCTATCGCAGGTGTCCCTGTTTGCGCTCCAGAGGACTCACCTACTTGGCGCGCAGAGATGTCTGCGCGCTTTCAGGATGTGGCACGACATCCTGCGGCTGACCCTGTTTCTCCACTCCACAATGACCAGCACCATGGTCCGACAAAGAAGTGGTTAACGTACTACGAGGTAATGTTTCGATGCACATGAACCTTGTTATTTGACTCTGAAATGGAAAAAAAACTTAATCTTTTTTGTTTTCAAATTGTAGGTGGATACTATGCATCCACACGTTGATGATGCCACAGTTACCAGATACCTGGAGGCGTACTTGTTGTGGTTGTTTGGTGCGATCATGTTCACGAACACGCACGGTGACTCTATGGACAGACACTTGATTCTTTTTGCTCAACAGATAGCGGAGTCCACACCCCAGGAGAAGCCACAGTACAGTTGGGGTTCAGCTGTTTTGGCGGCCACTTACAGAGGACTTTGTGACGCTTGCACGAAGGCTCGAGGTAACGCAGTACTAGCTAGTTGTCCTCTACTTCTGCAGCTTTGGGTATACGAGCGGTTCATGATAGGTCAGCCGCAAGTGCACCCGGCACCATACGATCTTGATGAGTATGGTGAGACACCGGATGATGGCCCTACGATGGGTACTTTTTGGGTGCGCTGACAGGTATAATACTATTATAAGTATGCTCACATATTGTTCACGAGTACAAAAATATATTGTTCTCACATATTTTGTTCTTTGTGCAGCGTGAGTGGAGTAACAAGCAGATGCACAAGGTGTACCAAGGGTTCGATAAAGAGTTTGATCGGTTAGATGCGGATGAGGACGTGCGCTGGACACCTTATGATATGGAGGAGCACGACCGCCGAGCTCCGAGAGGACTAGCATATCTGTGCTATAGAGACTCGGATTACTGGCTTACAAGGAAGCCGCTGGTATACGATATCTACGTCGAGGAGTACGCACCACACCGAGTGTTGCGTCAGTTCGGCCTGCACCAGACATTTCCAGTGCTTCCACATTCTATTGTGCCTTCTGCAGTTCATACGTAAGTAATTCGACTGATAAATCTTCAATACATTGTTATTTCTGAACTATTAATGTACTTATTTGTGCTGCAGATATTGTCGTAAGGGAGCTCAGTGCCGGGTCTTTGGTTGCAGCGCATGCATCCGTGGCTCCTGCAGTGGACAACTGCCTTACAGGAGGTTGTGCAGGAGACACGACCATTCTCACAGGCCGTTTACTAGGAGTACTTGCAGTGGTATCGTCCGCGGACGCGAGTTGTTCTCGCACACACACCAGCCGAGCGACAGACGCACGTACCCTCGGTGAGAGATACGTATCCGCGCCATAGAAATGAAGCGGCTTCAATGGCGGTATGATCGAATGTGTTTAAGTACCTTTGAAATTTTTACTATGTTATTTTCATGAAACATGACTAATTCATTGTTGTATGACCGATCACTTCGCACTTGTGAAGATGAGTCGGTTCCTACAGGTTCTCGCGGAGTCCTCTGCTGGACTCCAACGACTCAGACAGTGGATATCGATGACTTCTTCAGAGATGGTGCACATGCACCAAAACATATACAATCACGCCAAAGAGGGGCTGAAGTTGGCTTCTTGTGCACAATCATGTGCACAAGACACTACTGTACCGACCGCACGTCACTTTAGGCATCCAAGCACAGCAGGTACGTAATTATTAGTTAACTTGACATATTTGCATGGTACTAATATTTCTATTTGTGGTGCAGGCCCGTCTACACAGGTACGTGCATGGGTCGCAGGGCCGTCTACACAGGTATCTGCTGCTTCGGGTCCAGGCCGTTCCACACAGCCACCTGCTGCTTGGGCTCCAGGCCCATCCACACAGGCACCTGCTGCTTGGGCTCCTGGACCGTCGACACAGGTATGTGCTTGGGATTTTGCAGACCCATCGGCACAGATACCTTCTTGGGTTCCTTTTTCGAACTAGACTGGCCCGTCCATGCATGTGCCACACATGGGCGCACGTATGACGTGCAACTGCTATGCTACTTAAATACATATTGGACACAATGCTGCTGCTAACTATATGTTATATGCGAATGCAGGAGATGGCACAACAGACTTTGATTCTACGATTTCTGGCTCGCTGGCGCACCACGGCAGTCCTCCAGTATCACCTTTCCAGATCGACGACTACCTGGTGGACGTGCCGCAGCAGGACACAGTTCCTGCATCACAATTGGACGGTGCTCCCATTTCAACTCAACCTTCACAGCAGTTTGAGACACCGGCGCCTGCGCAGCAGCGACGGAGGAGGGCATCTCCTACGCGCGTGTCTTACGATCGGGCTCATGTCAATGCAGCGCGTAGGTTCGACAACAAGCGTGGTAGACGTTAGTAATGTGTACCCATGTAATTGTGTGTTATATTATATAAGAACTATATTATGTTTCTTTATGCACTATATCTTTCATCGTTAAAATGCACTTTATGTCAGACGAATTTCGTACTCCATATCAGACGAATCTCGTACAAGAGAAATACGAAATTGCACTGCTCCATGTCACGCGAATCTGATACTCCATGTCACGCGAATCTCGTACAAGAGACATACGAAATTGCACTGCTCTGTATCAGACGAATCTCATACTCTATGTTAGGCGAATCTCGTACAAGAGACATACGAAATTGCACTGCTCCGTGTCAGACCCCGTGAAATGTCATTTCACACTTATACATGTCAGAGATAAATTTTCTCATAGACTAGGTCCATACACCATCATCCGCTCGTCTATATAACACTCACCCCGGTAACAGCTTCACCACGCACTACCAACAGTCATTCTATATACTTCACTACCATGGACGAGAACTCACCACCCACAAATAGAGAAAAGGTTCCAATCCCCGAGGGATTGCAACCTCCGATGTGTTTCTGTGGCACTGATTGTAGGTTTGTAAGAGATCTTCGACCTGGTTACTCGTATGGTTGCCGGCTTTGGATGTGCGACAACTACGAGCACGATCCTCCTCACAGGACGTGCCCATTTCTTCCAGGTGGTAGGAAACAGGTAATATGCAACATTATTTATGTTTTATGCGTGCTATAAAATCTAATATTTTGGACAAACACTTGTGCAGTCGCCGCCCCCTCTATGCGACTTCAGGAACTACATCGACCAGGAACAATCGGCAGAAGACGCCGCAGAGGTTGAGAGAATGGCTCGACTTGCATATTGGAAGTTCAAAGAAGAAAGAGAGTGGGATGAAAGAATAGAGCAAGAGAGGAGGAATAGAGCTGCACAGGAGGAGCATCATAGCAAGAGGCAAGAAGAAATTCGACAATGGAGAGCAGAGTGTGATCGCAAAGCTGCAGAGGAGGAACGCGTCGCAGCACAAGCACGAGAGGCTGAGCGAGAACGCATGCGCGAGAGAGCTTGTCGCACAAAAGAAGCCGGTCCGGATGCTTTGCGTAAGGGATAATACCCCCGTTGCACTCAGTAGCAATTTGGGTAATCTATGCTCGGCGTTTAATTCAACTAAGGCGTGTTAGGATTAGATCGACGCATTTTTAGTGCGTCGTACACACGCCATTTGTATCACCTATTTTACATTTTCTTCCAGAAATATGTGCACTTATGTTTTGCCTCATGTACCGTAGTAGTAGACTGGTAAACAACATGCACATACTTTCGGAACTACATAATTTCATTTCATGTAACAGCCGCCGAGCTTACAATTAATTATCTTCAATTAATATGCATTTGTATAAATTTATACATTAATTGTATAATTTTCCAAACTATGCATTTGTTATCGCTATAGAATTTTAAAAAAATTGATACTCTCATTAAACTCTCATAAATTATATTCATAACTTATTTTTTATACTCAACAAAACTTACATTACAATAACCTTTATGAACATTTATGTCGATTCTAACTACAAATATTTGTAAACAAAAAACTAAAACTGAATACATTTTACAAATGTGCAGAAACGTGATCGTATTACCTAATAACACATACAATTACTCTAGTTTCTACATACTAAACATAGATAAAGTTTATTGATTTCAAAATTTCACAATGTATTCTCTATTTTCTACTTTAGAAGTTTTTAGCAAATCGGTCTACAAATATTTTAAAAACTTTGACTAAAATCCATTACAAGATGGTCCAACACGGGCTAGGGTTTGCAGCATTTCGTACGTGCCCCATACGACGATACTGTTCACGTCGTATGGGGCACATACGAAATGCGTGCGTGCCTGTCGACTGTTGGAGTCGGCAGATCCCCTAACACTATGAAAAGTGTTTGAAGGAGTTTGTGGTTCGGTCTGGGCGCGCGGAGATCTAAGAAAGTGAAATGCGATTTGGACACGAGTGACACGGTGGTTTACGTGGTTCGGGCCGCCTGAGCGTAATACCCTACTCCACGGGTGTGTGTTTGTTGTATTAACTTGTGAGCTTCAGAGTGTTCGAGAGTTCTCCCCTGTGTATCGTCGGTTTGTCCTTTTATAGTACAAGGACTAACCGTTACAAGTCAGCCTGGCCCGACATGTGGCCCTGGCGGTTATTAGTATTGATACACGAGATTAATTGTTGTTAATAACCCTGTAACGGCTCCGACAGTGCCGTTACAGGTGTTAAGGCTGTCCGATTAATTATCATTAACGTGGAATTAATGGTAATTAATCGGATCTTGAAGTCTGCGGCTGTCCTTTGGAGATCCGGAGCCGTTACAACGTCTCCCGGAGGCTTTAAGCATCTAGCTCTGTCGTGTGGACACGTGGCAGCTCCGGAGCTTGCTTGGGAGAAGCGGGAAGCTCCGGGGTGACCTGGCACGTGTCATGTCCGGAGCTTCTCTCGGTCGGGGGCTACCTCTGGAGGTGCCGTTTCAGTACTTGGCCCGGAGCTTCACCCTTGCGGGTAATAGCTCTGGGCTGACAGTACACGTGGCAACCTAGAGGTTAACCATGTTGGAGAAGCGGGTCCGGTCACGTCTGGCGAGTGGGCCCCCGAGGGTCTTCAATTTGAGTTGATGTCCTTCCCTTGAGATCTTTGTAACCTCAGGGGGTGTATGGTTTTTAGGGTACCGACAGTGGCCCCCTGGACCTACCTCCGGGGAAGGCCAACGGGATGAAGTCGTTCCGCCGGAGGTGGGTCCATACTTGTGACTCTTGAACTGGGTCTTCAAGAGTCTTAGGAGGTGCCTTTGGCGGGGCTTTATGGTTGAGTCCCGACGCGTGGCGCACCTCAGGCGGCAGATAAGATCTTTGACGTGCGGATCTCTCGCAATTGAAGGTCGTCGGTTCCCGATACGAAAACCGTATCGGTTCCGCGCGCCTTGTCAGTCCGCCGCCTTTGGGTCTCCCGCCTCGTGATGACAACTGTTCGCCTGGGTAAGAGCCTCGACTTGATCGTCAGGGTGGTCCCGGGCCCTCTTGTCATCGGCTGGGTTGAATTCTTGAGTAGTATGCTCAACTCCCCTGCAGTTTCCATCCAAGCGTTGCGAGGGCTTACTTAAGAAGGAAAGCGCACCGTCGGGAGTTCTTTACGCTTTCCATCTGTTCTTGCGCTCAAACTCCCAACTCGTGCTTTGCTTCTCTTCTCTCGCCTAGCAGTGCTGCGATGGAGTTGGGTCTGCGTGAGAGTCGTTTGAAGACGGAGAGCGATCTGAAGAAGGTCCGAGCCCTCATGGGGTGGTCGTCGGACTTCTTCAACCGTTCAATCCGCACCGGAGGAGAGCTTCCCTTTAAAAAGGAGCGCTCCGGCGAAATGGTATACTTTTCATCGTATGCCATGGTGGGGCTGATCCCACCATTTTCTTCCTTCTTTTTGATGCTGCTGGACTTCTATGGTCTGCAGCTATACCACCTTGGCCCTCACTCCCTTCTCCTTGTATCCGTCTTTGTCCACTTCTGCGAGATGTGGGTGGGCATTCCTCCCTGCATCGAGCTCTTCCGCACTTTCTTCACCGTCCAAACCACCGGCCGAAGTGACGAGTACCTTGGCTTCTACTACTTTGTGAAACGCAAGAAGTGCCCGTTCAAGTACCTCCGGTCGTTCCCTTCCGGGAAGTGGGATGACTGGAAGAAAGATTGGGTAGTCGTCCGGGTGGAGGAGCACGAGCGGTTGGAGCTGCCAGACGGTCTGCCCGGCATTGACACGTCGGTGTGGAGCGAAGTTCCGGTGCTGGCGGCAGCTTTCGACCCCGTCTTGTCCAGGATCCGCCAATGTGTAGAGGGGGGATTGACTCCTCAGGCGGTGTTCTGCAACTTCCTGTCCAACAGGTGGGCGCCGCTGAAGAGGAGGGAGAAGCTCGCCTGGGCCCTCAACAGCGTGATGGACGAAGACCGGGTCGAAACCGGGTTGAAGTCCAGCATGGTGGGGAAGTCCTTGGAGTTTCACCTCAAGAAATTCCAGCACGGCATCGATGTAGACGGAGCGTACTTGACTCCGCCACCGGCTTTCCTCCCCCTGAACGAGGAAGTTGAGTTCAGCAGGGTGCTCCGGCGGAAGATGCCCGCGCTTGACGACCTTGGCGTCGTCGAGAGAAGATCGACCGCCCCGTTGGCGATCCCCGGGTTGTCGGAAGGCGGCTCCGCCCCTGTCTCTCAGCCAAGAGCTGAGGTCACCGGCAAGGGCAAGGAGCTGGCGGAGGAGCCAGAGAGCCGGAAGAGGAAGTTGCGTCATGCTGACGGGAGGTCCGTCGGGCTTGCTACTTCCCCGCCAGTTCCCCGTCCTCAGGAAGGAGGATTCTCCGCTGCTGTAGCGTCTGTCCCCGTGGTGGGGTCTTTTCGGAGCGCTACTGTTCCGGCGGTGGGATCCTCCCGGAGTACGGATGTCCCCGTGATGGGTCCCTCCGGAGGTGCCAGCTCCGGACAGGCGACTCCGGTTCGAGAAGCGGTGAGGGCCTCCAGGTCTAGGAGTTCCTCTCGGTCAAGGAGAGCTCCGACCCGGGAAACGCCCGCGGCTACGGCAAGTCTTGGGAGTCCTCCCGGAGCTCCTACGCCGACCGTGGCCAGCCCGGAACGTCCGGGAAAGAGGTTTCGCGCAAGCTGGTGCGTGAACCTCCCAAGGTAATTTTTCTTGCTTACCTCAATTAACTTTTAATTATAGCATCTGTTTGCTCAATTTCTTCATTCTTCATCTGCAGCGTTCCCAAGAAGGGGAGTGAAGCTCCGCCCTCAGCCACAGTGTCTGAGGCTGCGAGGGCTTCTGCTCCAGCCCTGGTGCCGCCCCAGGCGGAGGCTGCGACAGCTCCGGCGCCGGCTGTCGTGGTCATGGACCTCGACTCGTCTCCAGAAGTTCCCGTGGTAGCGCCGGACCACGGGATTGAAGATGCGCCAGCGGCACCCGCTCCGGAGGTTGAAGCTCCGGGCCCTGGTGCTGCAGAAGTAGATGCTCCGGCTGTCGAGCCGGAGGAAGTAGCGGTCTCGGCTTCAGAGCCGGAAGATGCTGGAGCTTCGGCGGTCGAGCCGGAGGCAGCTGAAGCCCCGGCGTGCGAGCCGGAGGTTGAAGTGATTCCGGCAATTGAGCCGGTTACTTCTGAAGCTCCGGTCGCAAGGCCGGTAGTTATTGGAGCGCCGGCTGCAGAGCCGGTGGTGGTGGAGGCGGGGGAGCTTGAGCTCCCCTCAGAAGAAGCGTCCCGGCCGGAGCCATTGGAGGCGACGACGTCGATGGTACCCGTGGCGGAGCCAGAGTGCCTGAACGAAGTCGCCGGCCCCCAGCCTGAGGGGGCGAATGAAGATTTGGTGGCGGGACCTTCTTCAGTGGCGACTGAGGCCATCCCGGAGGAGGGCCCTAGTGCCTTGGAAGCTCGGGGTTCCGCTCTCGCAGAGTGGGACCCAATTTTTGTAAATGAAGACCCGCTGGAACCAGCGGAGGAGACCCCAGAAGGTCCGGAGCCCATCTCGCTGTCGATGTCCATCGACAACGCTTGCTCCAGTCTGCGCCAAGTCCAACTAGCCTTCTTCCACGACAGCAAGGTTCTTGAAGAGGAGCGCCAAACCCTTAGGAGGTGGCGTAATAGACTCCAATTCGAAACCAAGCTGGCGCAGTCGAGGATCGCTGCGGACAAGGAATGGATCAAGCGGGAGAAGGTCCGCTTGGAGCTCTGGGGTGAGATGCTGGACGAGAGGGAGAGCATGACTCACAACCTCGACGCCAAATCCCGGGAGTACCACGACCAAGCTAAAGCTGCCAATGATGCGGCCAACGCCCGGTTCGATGAACTCGAAGCCATCAGTACCGCACTCATCAAGCGCCGAGAGGCGCTTGAGGGAAGGGAAAAGCGGCTCGAGGATGAGGAGCAAAAACTCCTGGAGCTACGGGATGACGTCTTGCGACGTGAAGAAGAGCTCGCCGAGAAGACAGCTCTGGCGGACAAGGGCCTCGAGGAGCGCGCTAAAAAATTGGAAGAGCGCTGCCTCGAGGAGGAGGAGAAGACCTGGGTGCGAGGGCAGGAGCTCTACGAGTATGAGTGTGCCCTCATCGCCCGGGAGAAGAAAATAGAGGCTAGGGAGAAAGACCTGGTCGACCGCCGGAACAAGATCCACCTCCGGGAGGAGGAGCTCGGGAGACTCGAAAAGCGGGTTGCTGCGAAAATTCAGCAAAACGCCAAAGAAGTTGAGCGCCTCTCCCGCGAGAACTCAGAACTGGCGGCGACCCGGAGGTCCCTGGAAGAAATGAAGGGCCAGAGGAAGACGGATTCCCTGCAAATTTGGGAGTTCCTGAGCAAGGCCGACGATGCGCTAGCGCCGATGGGTTTCAGCCCCGTGCTTCCGGATGATCCGGAGCCGGAGCCGGACCTTGCGCTGCAAGCGTTGGGCGCTGCGGGCAGCAAGCTCTCCAAGGTGGGCGACGTCATCGCGGACCAGTTGGAGGTCGAGGGGCAATCCCTGGCTAGGAACGTCACAGAATATGTGTTGACGTGCTACACTAGCCGGAACCCCCGATTCCCTCTGGACCCGGTGCTTGAAGGTCCCGTCGAAGGAGAGGGCGAAGCTACCCGAGGCAGCGTGTCGGAGGTCGCCCAGAAGGTCGCCGAGTTCTTCCATAGGGTCTAGGACTATCTTTCTTAGCCTTTATTTGTATCTTCTCTTCTTCCTCAATTTTGTAATCCTTTGTCCCCAGATGTAATCTCCGGTCTTCTGATGAAATGAAATCCCCAATTTTTCGTGAATTTCATTTTTCTGTCTTCAACATCTTTGTCTTCACTTGGCCCCCTGGTAGATGTGCACAATGTGATTGTGGACATGTACCAAAAGGATGTTGAGTTTTGTTGAAGACAAATTTGCTTCGAACTCGTGTAGTTTAGGTCCGAAGTCTTCGATAGTGAAGGTCCCTTGAAGTCGTCGGAGCTTAGAAGCTCCGGCATTGCCCATCGTCGGAGCTTAGTAGCTCCGGCAATAGCCCTACCAACACGTTGAGTGTCGATAGTAAATACTTCAAGGTGTCGGAGCTTAGTAGCTCCGGCAATGACCCTTGCCACGCCTGGCTTGCTGGCAACAGACTCTAGTGATAGAGTCTTCTCACCATCTTCAAGTTAACGCCGGTGGGAGTCGGAGCTTGGTTAACTCCGATTTTTCTCCATCAATGTTGGGTTTATTCTTCCTGCACACTTAGGCCAAGAAAAACAGTAAAATTCGTTCCTTATCTATAACTTCGTTGCGGCTTACGATTCTCAAGAGAATTTCAAGTTGAACACGATTTTTAGTATGATTGGATGAATTGTCTTTTCTTTTAGATCTAATTGTCCATGGACCCACCTTACTTTGGCCTGCCGGGGTGTAGGTAGAGTGGCGTACTTAGGGTGCTTGACCAGGCTAAGTCGATAGCGCACTCCGGCCCTAGAATGGCTTGGCGGCTTTCAGGCGAGTTGGCCACAGACGACATTTAAATCTAAAAAATCTGACAATTCAACCCAAATCGTACATAAACCGGTTAAACTAGAACTTCTTAAGAATTGCACATTTCTGTTATAGACAAGAAAGAGAAAAATAAAAAATGTCGAGCCTTATGCAAAAATGAATGCACGTGGAGTCTATTTCACATGAAGATGTCTTTCATTATAGGTTCGGGGTACAGGGGAAACAAGTACACTCTTAGGGTACGCAACCAGGCTAAGTGTGTTTGGTTTCTCGTTTGACCCTGGGTAGTTAGCCACACTTCTAGTCCGGAGACTGTATCAAGTGTTGCATGAGCTCTTCAAACCTTTCGGGAAAGGTCCGGCTGCTCTCCCGGAGGAACTACCCGACTCTGTACAATGACTCTATAACATACACTTCAAGTTACTTAAGACTCACCTCCGTGGAATTAAGTGTAGAACTTACGGAGGTGCTCGATGTTCCAAGGATTTGGGAGAGGTGTCCCATCCTCGGTAGCCAAGCGAACGCTTCCGGGACGGGATACTTTGATCACTCGGAAGGGTCCTTCCCAGCCGGGGGAGAGTTTGTTTTGCCCTTCTCTGGATAGTATTCTCCGTAGCACCAGATCGCCTTCCTCGAGCTGTCGGTTGTGTACATGCCGCTGATGATAGCGCCGTAGAGCTTGGCGGTATCGGGCGTTCCGAACAGCTGCTTGGCACCTTCCCTCCTCGAGGAGGTCTAGGTCTTCACGCCGGAGCTGGTCCTGCGCGGCTTCGTCGAAGGTCCGGACTCGGAGGGAACCCAGGGTGATCTCCGGAGGAAGGATCGCTTCTGCTCCGTACACCAGGAAGAAGGGTGTTTCTCCGGTTGCCCGACTTGGAGAAGTCCTGTTAGCCCATAGAGTGGGCGGAAGCTCTTCGATCCAATTAGCTCCGTGCTTTTTCAAACGCTCATAAGTGCGCGTTTTGAGTCCTTTAAGGATCTCTGCGTTTGCTCTCTCGGCTTGCCCATTGCTGGCAGGATGAGCTACGGAGGCGTAGCAAACTTGTATGCCGAGGTCTTCGCAATATCCTTGAAATGAGGAGCTTGTGAACTGAGTCCCATTATCAGTGATGATCTTGTTTGGGACTCCGAATCTGCTCACGATAGATTGTAGAAAATTGATTGCAGATTGTTTGTTGATCGTCACAACAGGAGTAGCTTCCGGCCACTTGGTGAACTTGTCAATGGCGACATACAGGAACTTGTAACCTCCGACGGCTCTTGGGAAGGGTCCCAAGATGTCCATCCCCCACACGGCGAAAGGCCACGTAGGAGGTATCATTTGTAAGGGCTGAGCAGGTGTATGAATTTGCTTTGCATGAAATTGGCATGCTTTGCATTTCTTCACTAGCTCAGTAGCATCCTGGAGCGCTGTTGGCCAGTAGAAGCCGTGCCGAAAGGCTTTTCCGACCAGCGTGCGGGAAGACGCGTGGTTCCCACACTCGCCTCCATGGATTTCTGCGAGGAGCTCGCAGCCTTCTTCCCTTGTGATGCACCGCATTAGGATGCCGTTGGCACCGCGCCGGTAGAGATCCCCTTCTACCAACGTGTATCTTTTAGCCAATCTGACTACCCGGTCAGCGGATACATCATCGTCAGGAAGGATGTTGTCTTTCAAGTAGTTCCGGATCTCCGAGATCCATGCATCGGAACTGACTTGAGCATTTGAGTCTTGCGTGCTGGGTTGCTCGGAGCTTCCGGCAGCACCTACGACCCTTGATGGCTGCCATGGTAACAGGGCCATCGGGACCGTCAGCTTCGGGATGCTGATCTCGCCCCCTTCGTTCAGCTCGGCAGGCTGAACTGTGGGTTTTGACAACCTCCGGACAAAGGTTCCGTCTGGAGCCGGAGCTCCGGTTGACGCCTTGGTCGAGAGTTCGTCAGCTTCAACGTTGTGAGCACGCTGAACATGGTGAAGGTCTAGGACTTCGAAGCCCTTCTGAAGCCTCTGGACTTCAAGGAGATAAGCAGCCAGCTGGAGATTATTGCAGGAGCATTCACCCTTCACTTGTTTGATAACAAGTTGTGAATCTCCTTTGACCAGCAACTGCTTGACACCAAAGGATAGTGCCACCTTTAATCCATATATGAGTGCTTCGTACTCCGCCATGTTGTTGGTTGCCTTGAAATCAAGGTGCACCATGTATCTTACCTTCTCCCCGGTTGGTGTGAGGAGAAGGACTCCAGCTCCGGCTCCCTGCTTCTGCATGGAGCCGTCGAAGTAAAGGGTCCAGTGAGGCTTAGTGAAGGCCGGAACTTGCGGTTCCTTCTTCTGCTCGCTGGGGCCCCCAGAGTTTGATGGAGAGGGAGTCCATTCTGCCACGAAATCTGCCAACGCTTGACTCTTGATTGCTTGTCTTGGAATGAATTCGAGGTCGAATTCAGCCAGTTCCGCTGCCCACTTCGCTATATTCCCAGTTGAATTGGGATTATGCAGAATCGCTCGAAGTGGATATGAGGTTACCACCGAGACTTTGTGAGCTTGGAAATAGTGTCGAAGCTTCCTTGAGGCAATAAGAACTGCGTAGAGCATCTTATGTACCTCTAGGTATCGAGTCTTGGCATCATGTAACACTTCACTGATGAAGTATACTGGGCGTTGAACGGTCCGGACCCTCCCGGAGGGGTCCGGAGCTTCCTCTCCATTGATCCGGACCCTGTCGGAGGGGTCCAAACTATATTCGAGGACCTCCGGGTTCTGGGTGGAGGAACCCGGAGCTTCTTCAGGAATGACCTGGATCCTATCAGAAGGATCCGGGTCCTCTGAAGTGACTTCTTGAGGATTCAAGTCGGGGAGCTGGGACCCAGACCTGCTTTCGGGAACCTCCGGATCCTCCCGAAGGGATCTGGATTCCTGAGTATTGGGTAGTTCCGGTCTCTCCGCAACCAGAACCATACTGACGACTTCGTCAGCTGCTGAAATATAAAGCAATAAAGGCTCACCAGGGTTCGGAGCTACCAAGACTGGTAGAGTGGTGAGGAACTGTTTCAGCTCCTGGAATGCCTTCTCTGCCTCTTCAGACCATTGGAATGGTCCGGACTTCCTCAGTAACTTGAAGAATGGAAGTGCCCTTTCCGCCAGTCTTGAAATGAATCGACTGAGGGCTGCTAGACATCCAGTTAATTTTTGGACATCTTTGATGCGGGTTGGTGGCCGCATGTCTTCGATGGCTTTTATCTTCGCCGGATTAGCCTCTATACCCCGGTGACTCACCAGGAAACCAAGAAGCTTTCCGGAACTAACCCCGAAGACGCACTTGTCTGGGTTTAGCTTCGTGCGGGTGGCCCGCAGCTTGTCGAAGACAGTCTGCAAGGTATCCAAGAGGGACTCCTTGTTTTTGACTTTGACCACAATGTCATCAACGTACACCTCCACTATGTCTCTGATGAGTTCTTCGAAAGTTTTGTACATTGCTCGTACAAAAGTTGAAGCTGCATTCTTGAGACCAAAGGGCATGGCTGTGTAACAATACAATCCATCCACTGTGATGAATGAAGTATGTTCTTCATCTTCCCTAGACATCCGGATTTGATGATATCCCGAATATGCGTCTAGAAAACACAGCAACTCACACCCAGAGGTGGAATCCACTATCTGGTCTATTCTAGGTAGTGGGAATGGATCTTTTGGACATGCCTTATTCAGGGTGGTGTAGTCGATGCACATCCGAAGTTTCCCGCCGGCCTTAGGCACAACGACTGGGTTTGCCAGCCATTTTGGATGGTAGACTTCTCGGATGAATCCGGCTTCGAGCAACTTCTTCACTTCTTGTCGGATGAAGTTCTGTCGCTCTACAGATTGCTTCCGAGGTTTCTGGTGTACAGGCCGAGCGTCGGGGTAAATCTTCAGATTGTGCTCAATCACTTCCCTGGGGATCCCAGGCATTTGTGACGGTTGCCAGGCAAACACGTCAACATTAGCCCGGAGGAAAGTGATGAGCGCGAGTTCCTATTTGTCGTTCAAGCCACCCGATATGCGGGTAGTTTGAGTGACATCGGAACCAATTTGGACGACTTTGACGGGAATGTCGGTGTCGCCGCTTGGCTGCACACGGGGTGCAGAGGTCGTGCCTCGTTGACGAATGCTCGGAGGTTGTGGAGCTTGCTTCTGTCTGGAATCCTCCTCTTGCGCTGTGGTGAGTGCATGGAGTTCTTCCAGAGCAGTTACTCCGGCAGTGCGATCTCCACGGATCCGGAGAACGCCTACTGGTGTCGGCATCTTCAACACCAGGTATCCATAATGAGCAGCTGCCATGAATTTGTACAAGGCAGGTCTACCCAAAATGGCGTTGAATGGTAAGTTGATCTGAGCGACGTCGAAGACCAACTTTTCGGTGCGATACTTCTCCCGGGTCCCGAAGGTAACAGGGAGAGTGATAGCTCCGAGTGGGGTTATGGCCCCCGGACCTACTCCGGAGAAAGGTCGAGAGGGCTGGAGGTCTGAAGGTCGAAGCTGAAGCTTAGTGAAAGCTTCGAAGCTGATGAGATTAAGCCCCGAACCTCCATCTACCAGGACATGATGGAGCTGGATGTTGTTGATGGTGGGGGATACCATCAAGGGCAGCTGGCCAGCTCCGACCATGCTTTGAGGACAATCCGAAGCATCGAAAGTGATGGGTGTGTCCATCCACTTTCGATGTGGCTCCGGTCTAGCTGTAGGAGCTACAGCAGCCATATCCCGTCGCATGGTCTTAATGACGCGACGAGAGGTGATGTCCCATGATCCACCAAAGATGGTGTTCATGGTTTTTCGACGTTCGTTGTCGGAGACGTCGGAATCATCGTCGACGGAGGTGTAGACGGCTTTCAAGACCTTTTTGGGGTCTTGAAACCCTAACTCCTCTTCAGCCGGAGCTTCATCGACCTTTTGTTTTCCCTCCCTCTGGCGGAAGGGAGACCCTTCCCGGCGCTTGTGGTAGCGCTCGGCAAGGTTTTGGACCTCCCGGCAATCCTCCAGCTTGTGGCTGCCCGTTTTGTGAATGGGGCACCACATCTTGGATTTGCCACCGTCTTCGGAAGACGGTCGAGGTCGCTTCTCGGGGCGTGGCCCCCGGCCACCAGGAGTTGCAGTGGCTGCAACGTTGGATGTGCCGGCCGACGGCTTCTTCTTGCCGTTGGTCTTCTTTTTCTTCTTGCCACTCCCGGAGGTAGCGGCTTCTTCTTTGGAGGATTTTTTATGATCCTCCAAGGCTGGTTTGGAGTGCATTTCACGGCCCTCCGCAGCTCTGGCACATTTGTCAGCCAGGCTGAAGAGCTCCGTGACACTGGTGATCTCTTTGATCGCCAGTTTCTCCAACATCTTCTTGTCTCGTACACCCTGTCTGAATGCTACAATGACAGAAGCGCTTGAGATAGAAGGGATTGTGTTACGTACCTGAGAGAATCTCTGGATGAATGACCGCAAAGATTCCCCTCCTTTTTGCACGACCGCAAAAAGGTCCAGTTCGGTGCCCGGACGGGTGTATGAACTCCCGAAATTGGCGGTGAACTGGCGGCATAGCTCCTCCCAACTGTCGATAGAGTTGGGCGGAAGGCTCATAAACCAGGACCTAGCAGTCCCAGTTAAGGCCACTGGAAAGTAATTGGCCATTACAGCCTCATTTCCTCCAGCTGCTAGGATCGCAGTGGAGTATATCTGTAGAAATTCTACGGGATTGACAGTCCCGTCGAATTTTTCCGGCAAGTGTGGCCGGAACTTCTGTGGCCATCTAACCATACGCAGGTGCATGGCTAGGGCGGAACAGCCTCCTCCTACTCCTTCCAGAGTAGAAAGATCTTGAGCATCTCGTCTTTCTCGAGCTCGCTCGATGTGGACACGGCCATCCTGTTGGCGGTATCGGCGATCAAGCTCCGCTCGGAGGTCGTGTGTCGAAAGCCGAGATGCAGTATGGGCACGTCGTGCCCCAGAGGGCAACGACGTCACTTGCTGTGACGCAGCTCTTCTCCGGTTGTTGGAGACATGTGGACCAAGTCTTCCAGACAACGTTCGTCGCTGCGACGGGGCCCGCCCTGAAGGAGGTGGACCCTGATTGTTGAGGCGTTCGGCCGCTGCTGCGACCAAATGCTCAATATCAGCTCTCCATTGCTCCATGGCACCTTGAGATGCATCCGGAGGTGGTGGTCGCTGAAGGAGAGCACGCGCTGCATGGAGCGCGTGTTCTGGGTTGTCACGACTTGCCGGCGCAGAATGTGACGCCGGTGCACCATCATGTCGTTCGGCATGTCTTGCCGGAGAAGATGGTGGTGGTGGGAGTGTGACTCCCGCTGGAACTGAGGCTCCTGCCGGTGGTTGCATGTTGGAGGGATTGCCTCCGACAGTCTGAGCAGCAGGTTGCCCGTTGGATGATCCAGCTGCAGAATTCACCATTCTTGAAGATCTCAGGCGCCCCTACCTGGCGCGCCAACTGTCGACTGTTGGAGTCGGCAGATCCCCTAACACTATGAAAAGTGTTTGAAGGAGTTTGTGGTTCGGTCTGGGCGCGCGGAGATCTAAGAAAGTGAAATGCGATTTGGACACGAGTGACACGGTGGTTTACGTGGTTCGGGCCGCCTGAGCGTAATACCCTACTCCACGGGTGTGTGTTTGTTGTATTAACTTGTGAGCTTCAGAGTGTTCGAGAGTTCTCCCCTGTGTATCGTCGGTTTGTCCTTTTATAGTACAAGGACTAACCGTTACAAGTCAGCCTGGCCCGACATGTGGCCCTGGCGGTTATTAGTATTGATACACGAGATTAATTGTTGTTAATAACCCTGTAACGGCTCCGACAGTGCCGTTACAGGTGTTAAGGCTGTCCGATTAATTATCATTAACGTGGAATTAATGGTAATTAATCGGATCTTGAAGTCTGCGGCTGTCCTTTGGAGATCCGGAGCCGTTACAACGTCTCCCGGAGGCTTTAAGCATCTAGCTCTGTCGTGTGGACACGTGGCAGCTCCGGAGCTTGCTTGGGAGAAGCGGGAAGCTCCGGGGTGACCTGGCACGTGTCATGTCCGGAGCTTCTCTCGGTCGGGGGCTACCTCTGGAGGTGCCGTTTCAGTACTTGGCCCGGAGCTTCACCCTTGCGGGTAATAGCTCTGGGCTGACAGTACACGTGGCAACCTAGAGGTTAACCATGTTGGAGAAGCGGGTCCGGTCACGTCTGGCGAGTGGGCCCCCGAGGGTCTTCAATTTGAGTTGATGTCCTTCCCTTGAGATCTTTGTAACCTCAGGGGGTGTATGGTTTTTAGGGTACCGACAGTGCCCTTTAAAGCCACCGTGGCATATGTCTACTGACGTGGCATCGTGTGGATCTGCATTTCGTATGTGCCTCATACGAAATTCGTATTTCGTATGAGGCACATACGACGGTGGGTTATTTTGGCAAATTTTAGAATTCGTGGGTTATTTATTATAAATGATTTTTTAAAAGGTATATTAATAAAAGAAATTCTATACTGTAGCATGTCTCGGGGTGCCTTTTTTCCATCATAACTACTTAGGTGGCAAGGAGCCAATCACTCGCGATCTCGTCGAAATTTGGTTCAAGTGGCCCGCCCTTTTTTTCTAAATAGCGCGCAATTGGATAAAGCAAACTTTACGATAACGTCAATTTGAGATTATTAATAAAGCGACGCCGAGAACATGTGGAGGACACGTCCTGGACGCGGCGCCGCAGACACGTCCTGGACACGGTGCGACCAGCCGGTCAACTCAGCAGTGGCCAATAGGCATGGCCATGGGAACGTGCATGGCGTGAGTCGCCGAGGAACGGTTGCCGCATGGGTCCCGACTCCAGCGAGCGCGACCTACCATAAAGCCAGCACTATTATCGATGATAGGCAAGGCTTTAACCGGAGAAACATCTACTACGCAATTCCTAATCATTATTGTCCTCGATCGACGCCATTAAAAATGGAAGAAAGTGAATCTTGGATCCTGCTCAAGGCTTGACGTTTCGTTGTTTTTTACCTTGACTTGACCTTGCTTTGCTTCTGTGAGTCCTATAAAAAAAAAAGTAAGAGCAGCAGCCCAACGGACAGATCCGGCTGCTGGAAGAAGAGGAATAACAAGCGACGAGGACTGCGGCATTGGCATTGCGAGGTCGGAGGCGCAAGTCGACCAGTCATCATGGAGACGCGGACCACCTCTGATCCGGCGTACGCGTTGCTCCCCCCGACGGTACTGAAAGTGGCGAGGTCGCACGCGTGGGACTGGGCGGCGCTCCTCCTCCTTGTCGTCATCGAGGTGCTGCTCAACGTCATCGAGCCGTTCCACCGGTTCGTCGGCGCCGGCATGATGACGGACCTCAGATACCCCTTGAAGACCAACACCGTCCCCGTCTGGGCCGTCCCGGTACTGATGCGTCTATTACCTCTCGAACTTCAATTTCGTTTGGATGGACGCGTTGACCTTTATTTGATGTCATATGATTGAGTGATTTGTCCTGAACGCACGCAGATATTTGCTGTCATTGGGCCCATGATCATCTTCACCTTCATCTACTTCAGGCGGCGGAACATCTACGATTTGCACCATGCCATGCTAGGTTAGTTCATCGTTTTTTTTCCTCTTTAAACAGTATTCCCCTCTGTCTCCAAAAATTTGTTGCTTTGTAGTTCAAAAATGAACTATAAAGCGATAAACTTTTGAAGATAGAGGGAGTACTCTCACTTAATCGGGTTCCACTCTTCTGCACACTGTCGTTGTAACAATGTATGCGACTGATGACAAGCTGCACAGGCATCCTATTCTCCGTGTTGATAACCGGGGTCCTCACCGATGCGATCAAGAACGCCGTCGGCCGCCCGCGCCCAAACTTCTTCTGGCGCTGCTTCCCTGACGGAAAAGCGGTAGTAATGAGCGGCTTCCCTCAACAAAATGCTGATTGCTCATCCGCAATTTACGGTCAAACTTACAGTGGTTGCACTCATTCATGTCAAGGTGTTCGACAACATCACAACAGGGGTCATATGCCACGGCGATCCGAGTGTGATCAAGGAAGGCTACAAGAGCTTCCCAAGTGGTCACACTTCATGTGAGTCGTCGCAACTAAAATACTCTTTCCGTTCTCAAAAGTTTATCGTTTTGTAGTTTATTTTTAAATTACAAAACGACAAGTTTTTAAAGACGGAGAGAGTACCAATTAATGAGGCATCAACCCAGCACGGTCACTCTGCTTGATTGATTTGGGCGTCTAACCAACGTTTTCTTTACTACGTGCAGGGTCATTTGCCGGTCTGGGTTTCTTGTCATGGTACCTGGCCGCGAAGATCACCGTCTTCGATCGAAGAGGGCACGTCGCCAAGCTCTGCGTCGTCCTCACGCCGCTGCTCCTCGCCGCGATGGTCGCGGTCTCGCGGGTGGACGACTACTGGCACCACTGGCAGGATGTCTGCACCGCCGGCGTACTCGGTAGGTGTCTTCTTATTCCGAGGTTGCTTTTAATTAATTAACCTGGACATAAAACGCTGCCGTTTAGATAGAATAGAAAGTCTCAGCACGCTTTGATCACTGCTCGGAAACTCCGTAACGGTGCTGAATCGTGCAGGGTTGGTGGTCGCCTCTGTCTGTTACCTGCAGTTCTTTCCACCTCCTTCAGATGAGAAAGGTGCTCTGTCTTTTCAGCCGGATCACGTAAATCCTCGTGTTGTGTTGGGAGAGCGCTGCACGCACGCTGAAAGCCTGCTGCTCCTGGGTTACAGAATCTCCGTTTAACCTTGTGCTTGCGCGTCCCTGGCATCGATTGATCGATACTCTCTCAGACCAAAGCAAACTGACTTTCCACCTAACTGTCAGGGTTCTGGCCCCACGCGCACTTCAGGTTCATCACCGAGCGGGAGCGGGAGCGGGAGCGCGATCGCGAGAGCCAAACGCTGCGCGACGCAGAGGTGAGCGGCACCAGTGCAGCAGCGAACGATTCTTTGCGCGCTCAGATGGCAAGGCAGACGGACCAAGCGCTGGACGTATTGGAAGCCGGCAGAGGAAACGAATGAGAGGCAGGATCGGCTGCGTGGGGCTGAGGGGATACTACTGGCTTAACGATGATGCCCAGAAATCGACCTCTATGCATGGAGTGGACAGTGCAGCCACGGCCGGGCCTGCTTTACGTGTCATGGTTTCCAGCAGGCCATCATCGTCGACTGGTGTAATTAAAAAGACTACTGACGTGACCCACATGTACAGTCCCTGAAACTTAGTACTACGTGACGTTGGTTGATTCAAAGATAAATTTATCCAATGTCAAATAAAAGGAATGGAAAGACTATAAATTATTACAGTTTGAAATGTTTTATTAGTATTATATCCTCTGTGCAAAGTACTGCACCTCGACATTGTTATCTACTCATATTCCAAATTACTTGTCACTCTCGAGTTTAAAAATAAATAAAAAAGTGACAAATAATTTGAGATGGAGGAAGTAGAAAAAAGACTAGACATTCTATGCGACACCAGGAGATACTCCCTCCATTCCCCTAGTGAAAGGACGAACGAAGTAGAAGTAGAATTTGGAGAGAATTGAGAGAGACAACTGATGAACACACAATGATTTTAACTATATCTTTATTCATTCTTCCATTCTCCTTTTATACATGGTGAGGAGTCACGCCGGCAGGGAGACGCGTCCACTCGGGTTTGTTATAGGAAAAGAAAGAAAAATGAGAAAAAAGAAATAGTTTTTTATTTATTGCAACATGCTCGTTGATTCCTCAGAATAGCGAAATACAAAATTAATAAGAAATGCAAAAATGAAGTCAAGCAAAGGGCACCTAATCTCACCTCCTTCTATACTATAAAGAAAAGAACCAGAGATTTGAACCCTTTAAAAAAAAAAGTGTCTAGAGATTTATCTTGACGGAATCAAAAAGACATCTGGTAGAATCGTAACCATAGAATACAACCCTAATCGAAATGCATACATTTGTCTCATACACTATGGGGATGGTGAGAAGAGATATATTTTACATCCCAGAGGAGCTATAATTGGAGATACTATTGTTTCTGGTACAAAAGTTCCTATATCAATGGAAAATGCCAAAGGATCTCGGCAAGATATGCAATTCTTAAAGAATGAAAAAAAAACCGGGGGTGGTTGGAGTATTTCAGGAGGAACTGTAACGAATCCGGGTATTTGGAGTTATGAAGGTGTGGCAGGTGCACATATTGTGTTTTCTGGCTTGCCGACGAAATGCTTCGGGGAGTTGAAAATAAGCATAGATCCGGAGATTCCCAAATAGGGCAACCTTTTGAACTGCCTGCTGAATCCATGAGCAGGCAAGAGACAACCTGGCAAACTGAAACATCTTAGTAGCCAAAGGAAAAGAAAGCAAAAGCGATTCCCGTAGTAGCGGCGAGCGAAATGGGAGCAGCCTAAACCGTGAAAACGGGGTTGTGGGACTACCATTTTTTTAACAGCAGTTCTTATTTCCCCTTTGGAGATGCCGCATTACGAGCCATTGCTAAAAGTGGTGTACGGTTAACTTGTATACGCAGGGACGCGACGGTGTAACCGCCGTCGGCGGTTACCCGACGGTAAGTGATCACATGTTAATTGTGTTATAACACCCCCTTGAGCACTTGAACTCCTCGTAGAATGGTAATAATCTTCGAACAACCCAGTGGGAAAAATCGAAGATATATATATATATATATATATATATATATATATATATATATATATTGTAAATGTTGTGTAAAAACTCCTTAAATTTTATAAAACAGGAGAAAACACAACACAAAATGTCATTATTGTTTTCAAATAAAAACCTCTGTGGGGAAAATAAGAAAACTGACATTATCTTGCATTGTCATTGCCTCATTAAAACTTATTGTGAGAAACCTTTAAAAGTAAAACTCATATAAGAAAAAGAGTACAATTTGATATAGAATTGTCAGGTGATTTTTTATGAAACTCCCCCTAAACCTTGCAAATCTCTAAGTCTACGCATATCAATACCCTTGCAAATCTCTAAGTCTACGCATACCAATACCCGCGACACATTTAGAAAATGTGGAGTATGGTAGGGACTTAGTAAATAAATCTGCTAAATTATCACATGACTTAGTTTTTTGAAGATCAATTTCTCCATTCACCTGAAGTTCATATGGGTAAAATAGTTTAGGAGCTATGTGTTTAGTAACATTAGTTTTGACATAACCTGATTGCATCTGAGCAATGCAAGCTGTATTATCTTCATAGATAATGGTTGGTGAGTCAATGGGTCCAATGTCACTTGAGACTTGGATATGATTAATCACTCTACGTAGCCAAGCACATTCACGTGCGGCCTCATATAATGCTATGATTTCGGAGTGATTAGAAGACGTAGCAATTAGAGTCTGTTTAGAAGACTTCCAAGAAATTGATGTTTGTCCGTGTAAAAATACGAAACCTGTTTGTGATCTTTCATTGTGGGGATCACTTAAATAACCCGCATCGGCATAGCCGATGAGATTTAGATCTTGTTTCTTTGTAAAGAATAGTCCAAGATCTTGTGTACTTTGAAGGTATCTTAAAATATTTTTCACTCCATTCCAATGACGTATTGTAGGAGCGCTACTATATCTTGTCAATAAATTTACTGCAAAAGCAATATCGGGTCTTGTATTATTTGCAAGATACATAAGTGCACCAATGGCACTAAGGTATGGGTATTCAGAACCCAATACTTCTTCTCCTTCTTGGAATGGCTGAAACCGATCTGTATTCCTCTCCAAGCCTCTTACTACCATAGGAGTTTTTGATGGATATGTTTTGTTCATATTGAATTTCTCTAAAACTTTCTGAACATAAGCAGATTGGTGTACGAGAATGCCCGTAGGAAGGTGCTCTAGTTGTAAATCCAGGCAAAATTTAGTTTTACCTAAATTCTTCATCTCGAACTCCCTTTTAAGATGATTTTGTGCCTCTTTAATGTCATTCTCAGCGCCAATGATATTTAAATCATCAACATATACTGATATGATACAAAAACCACTTGAGGATCTTCGAATGAGGACACAAGGGCAATCATCATTTGTAGAATAGCCTTTGTTTAAAAGGAACTCCTTCAGTCGGTTATACCACATCCTTCTAGACTGTTTCAAGCCATATAATGACTTGTTGAGTTTAACACAAAACATATTGCAATCTACTTTTCCATTCGGTATGAGTATCCCATCGGGAACCTTCATATAAATATCTGAATCTAGTGACCCATATAAATATGCAGTCACGATATCCATCAACTGCAAAGATAGATGTTTTTGTGTTGCCAGAGATATCAAGTATCGGAAAATTATTTCATTCATAACAGGAGAATATGTTTCATTAAAATCAATGTCGGGTCTCTGCGTGAACCCTTGTGCAACTAGCCTTGCCTTGTATCTCACAACCTCATTGTTTTCATTTCGCTTTCGAACGAAAACCCATTTGAACCCAACAGGATAGGTTCGAGGAGGAGTATGTATTACATTTCCGAATACCTCTATCTTTTTAAGTGAGTCAAGTTCTGCCTTGATTGCTTCTTTCCATTTGATCCAGTCTGAGCGTTGTTTACACTCTGCCATGGTCTTAAGATCAGGATTTTGGAGAAGATCAGCTATCATGGTTGAAAAGCATGAGTTGACAACCGTTGTACTACGGTCAAATAATTCTCTAGAACTAGTATAATTGATGGAAATTTCTCTTATTCCTTGTAATTCTTCTTGACTTCCCAACATAGAAGAATCCGGGTTTTTCGATTGTCCAGCCTGCTCTATAGTGCACACTTGAGAGCTAGATAAAGGATTTAAAATATCCTTTGATGTATGCCAACATTTTGTTGACTTGCATTTACTTTCCTCGAGTAAGCTCTAATCTTTGGATGCTTGCTTGAAGCATCTATTCCTTTACTTGCTCTACCCCTTTTCGTAGGTTGAGTGATTTTTATTGGTACCTCCACTCGACAAGGTGCATTGACAGTAGGATTCAAAGACTTTTAAGACATTATTATAGTCAGTAAATGCATCTGGCAGGTTACTAGCAATTTGATGTAACTCTATAATTTTCTGAACTTGAAGTTCAGTTTCCTTTGTACGTGGATCAACATTTAGGATGGACTTGTCATCCCAATTTATTTCTCGACGGTCATTGATAAATTTATTATCTCCCCCTAAAGCCGAAAAATGATCCTCATTAAAAATACAATCAGCGAACCGGGCCGTGAATAAATCTCCTGTTAAAGGCTCTAGGTATTTAATAATAGACGGGGATTGATATCCCACGTATATTCCTAATTTCCTGTGAGGGTCCATAGAAGTTCGCTTAGGAGGTGAAATTGGTGTGTATACAACACAACCAAATTTCCGCAGATGAGAAATATTGGGTTGATCTCCACGTACAAGTTGTAAAGGGGAGGTGGTATGATATGCAGTTGGTCTTAATTGTAGAAAATCAGCAGCGTGTAAATCTGCATGACCCCAACAAGATGTTGGTAAATTGCATCCTTGTAATAATGGCCTAGCTATGAGTTTAATCATCTTTATTAAAGATTCTGCCAAACCATTTTGTGTGTGTACATATGAAACAAAATGATGTACTTCAATTCCTTGAGCCATATAATAATCATTAAAGGCTTGAGATGAGAATTCAGCAGTATTGTCTATACGGATACTTTTAATCCTATATTCAGGATAATTCGCTTTCAACCTTATGACTTGTATCATAAATTTGGCAAAAGCATGGTTATGTGTAGATAATAAACACACGTGTGACCATCTGGTAGATGCGTTAATTAAAACCATGAAGTATCTAAATGGACCACACATAGGTTGTATAGGTGCACAAATATCTCTTTGAATTCTTTCAAGGAACTTTAATGGTTCAGCATGAATCTTTAGCGGAGAAGGTCGCAAGATCAACTTGCCCATAGCACATGAAGTACACATAAAATCATTATATTTTGGAAATTTAGTGTTCTTTAAATCATGGCCGGTGCAGTTTCCAATAATTTTCCGCATCATCCCTATTCCGGGGTGGCCTAGCCTTGAATGCCATGTCTTAAATGTATCAACATTATGGAAAATCACCTTGTATGCAACATGAGGTACATGTTTTATGTACGTGAAGTACAGTCCATATGGAGTAGAAGGAATTCTTTTTAGAACTTCTTGTCCATATTCGAGAAATTTTGAAATAAGAAGAAATTCTTCTTTATTTTCTTCATGAGTATGTATATGTAACACATTTTTCAAATATCTATAAAACTTATGAGAGTATGTGTAGAATTAGGATACAATAAAGCATCCTCAATCATCACTTCTGTCCCATAAGGAAGAGGAATAGTAGCTTGTCTAGAGCTAACTATTGTCGCATCGTGTCCTGCGATGGTCAAAACATTTTCCGACCTCCTAGTTAGGGTCTAAAAATATTTTGTATCCCTAAGTATAGAGTTTGTGGTGCAACTATCCACAAGACACATTTCTTCTTCCATCGGAAATTTCTCGTGAAATCTAATAAATAAGAATAATAATAATAAATTGCATTGAAATACAAATATGTATATAAAATATTAGAGTGTTGAATAACCCTAATACAATATACTTAATATTACATTACAACACACTTGTATTTACATAAAATGGAACATATGTAAATTTCTATGGTAGAAGATCTATAAAAGATCATCGAATACATCGTTCGAATTGTATTCCACCATAGCATTGTTCAAATCCATGTGGTCATCATCATTCAATGTTAAATCGTTGTTTCCAGAATCTTCAATATCCTTGCTTGAACAACCGACTTCAAATGTTGGCTTTGTCTGAATATCAAATGAGTTTCATACTCATTTTCAGATCCTTGAGTTTTCTTGTCTTTTCCCAGTAATTTCTGGTATAAAGCCACAAAGTGTTTAGGCGTGCGACATTTATCAGCAGTATGCTTATAAGTGCCACATGCCTTACACTGCACTATTTTTCCTTTGAAGGGAACACCATCCTTTCTCATTTTCTTTGAGAATTTCTTATTCTTTTGCCTATTACGGCGGCGTCTAGCAGATCTACCATTTTTCTTAGAATATAAATTCTTAGAAGCATTAGTTTTCTTCTCATTATGATGAATTTCAAGTAGAGGATCAGCCCCAACACGACGTTGGTGATGATTCTTAATAGTAAGTTCATCATGCTTCTCTGCCCGAAGTAAATCTCTAATGAGGTCAGCATAATGTTGGTAGTTGCGAGCCCGTTATTGATGTTGTAAGACCCTATCAGAAGAGAGCATAGTTTGAAGAGTCTTCTCTATTTTGTCCTCTTCTGATGATTCTTTCTCATAAAACCTCAATTTAGCACATACCTTATGAACAACATGATTATAGTCTTCTATAGATTCAAAATCTTGAAGACGAAGTTGAGTCCATTCATGATTGGCCTCAGGCAATAGAATTGCCTTTTGCTGTTCATAATGGCTTTTTAATGCCATCCAAAGAGTATATGGTTCTTCTTCCATCACATATTCTGATTTCAATTCAGGATGGAGATGATTACGGATGATGTATAGTGTCTGGTACTTAAATGTATCCAGAAATGCTGCAGGTCTTTCTTCAGGAGGAGTAAGAGCAGCCATGAGTCCTCTGAAAGTCAAACTTATCTTGATGTCAAGAGCCCATATGTGGTAATTATGACCATCAAGTGCAAGTTCTTCAAACTCGCGAGACATTGATTCCTACATGTAGGAAACCAGAGATTTTATTAATAAATCATCATGGTGGTATTGTAATGTGTGTTAATCATAATGAAAAACACATTTAATTTATTTTGTCTTATCTAGCCAAATATAGAAAAATGGCTTGACAAAAAGAACTAATGTATGTATATTTCATGTTTAAAATGGCCAATTAAAGAAATAGCCAAATTAAAATGAATTATACACTTTATTGTATTTAGGTATGATTCATAATGAATTAAGCCAAATTATAGAAAAATAGCTTAATCAAAATTAGTCAATTTACTTTAAATGTTATATGTAGTGTTATTTCTATCATAAGCCAAAATTTGAAAATTAGCTTTAAATAATGAAAATATGTAATATTTGTGAATGTATTAAATAAAATTCAAAGTTAAGGCCAAATTCTGAAATAGCCTAAATAATAAATTTTGGATAATGTGAAAATCTATTTTGACCAAAGTTTGAAAATTAGCCAAATATATAGATTTTATTGCAAATAAATAATATTTAAGGTCGGAGCTGAAGCTTGGTAAAAGCTTCGAAGCTTATGAGGTTGAGCCTCGAAGCTCCGTCTACCATGACATGGTGGAGCTGGATGTTATTGATGGTAGGAGATACCATCAAAGGTAGCTGACCTGCTCCAACCATGCTTCGAGGGCAATCCGAAGCATCAAAAGTGAGGATTGTGTCCATCCACTTCCTATGAGGCTCCACCCTGGTTGTAGGAGCTACAGCAGCCATGTCCCGATGCATAGTCTTGATGACTCGGCGGGAGGTGATGTCCCATGATCCACCAAAAATGGTGTTCATGGTTTTCCGACGCTCGTTGTCAGAGATGTCAGAATCGTCATCGACGGAGGTGTAGACGGCCTTCAGGACCTTTTTGGGATCTTGAAAACCTAACTTCTCTTCAGCCGAAGCTTCGTCAACTTTGTGTTTTCCTTCCTTCTGTCGAAAAGGAACTTCTTCCCAGCGCTTGTTGTAGCACTCGGCAAGGTTTTGGACCTCCCGGCAGTCTTCCAAACTGTGGCTGTTCGTTTTGTGAATTGGACACCACACTTTGGGTTTGCCACCGTCTTCAGAAGACGGTCGAGGTCGCTTTTCAGGGCGTGGCCCCTGGCCACCCGGAGCTGCAGCAGCTGCAGCATTGGATGCACCGGCCGACGGCTTCTTCTTGCCGTTGGTCTTTTTCTTCTTCTTGCCACTCCCGGAGGTAGCGGCTTCTTCTTTGGAGGATTTCTTGTGATCCTCCGGAGTTGGTTTGGAGTGCATTTCACGGCCCTCCGCAGCTCTGGCACATTTGTCGGCCAAACTGAAGAGTTCCGTGACACTGGTGATCTCCTTGATCGCCAGTTTCTCCAACATCTTCTTATCGTGTACACCATGTCTGAATGCCACTATGACAGAGGTGCTAGAGATAGAAGGGATAGTGTTTCGTACCTGAGAGAATCTCTGGATGAATGATCGCAGGGATTCTCCCCATTTTTGCACGACTGCAAAAAGGTCCAGTTCAGTGCCTGGTCGGGTGTATGAACTCCCGAAATTGGCGGTGAACTGCCGGAATAGCTCCTCCCAACTGTTGATGGAGTTGGGTGGAAGGCTCATAAACCAGGACCTGGCGGTCCCAGTTAAAGCCACTAGGAAATAATTGGCCATTACGGCCTCATTTCCTCCAGCTGCCAAGATAGCAGGGGAGTAAATCTGAAGAAATTCGACAGGATTAATGGTCCCGTCGAACTTCTCTGGCAGGTGAGGCCGGAACTTCTGTGGCCACCTGATGAAGCGGGTCCGGTTAGGTCTGACATGTGGGCCTCCGAAGGTCTTCAAATCAAGTAGATGACTTTCCCTTGAGATCTTTGTAATCTCAAGAGGTGTACGGTTCCCAGGATACCGACAGTGGCCCCCTGGGCCCACCTCTGGGGAAGACCCCTTGGGTGAAGTCATTCTGCCGGAGGTGGGTCCATCCTCGCGACTTTTGAACTGAGTCTTCAAAGATCTTCGATGTGCTGTTGGCGATGGTTTGGAGTTAAATCCTCGCCGTGTGGCGTATCCCGTGTGCGGCAGATGAGATCTTTGGCATGCGGATCTCACGCAATTGAAGGTCGCCAGTTCCCGATACGAAAATCGTATCGGTTCCGCGCGCCTTGTCAGGTTGCCGCCTTCGGCTTCCCGCCTCATGATGACAACCGTTCGCCTGGGTAAGAACCTCGACTTGATCGTCGTAGTGGTCCCGGGCCCTCTTGTCATCGGCAGGGTAGGATTTTTGAGTAGTATTTTCGACTTCCTTACGGTTTCCATCCAAGCGTTGCGAGGGCTTACTTAAGAAGGAAAGCGCGCACCGTCTGGAGTTCTTTATGCCTCTCATCTGATCTTGCGCTCAAACTCCCAACTTGTGCTCGCTTTTCTTCTCTTGCCTTGCTGTGCTGTGATAGATTTGTGTCTCCGCGAGAGCCGTTTGAAGACCGACGGTGACCTGAAGAAGGTCCGGGCCCTCATGGGATGGTCCCCAGACTTCTTCAACCGTCTAGTCCGCGCCGGGGGAGAGCTCCCGTTTGAGAAGGAGCACGCCGGCGAAATGGTGTACTTCTCTTCATACGTCATGGTGGGGTTGATTCCACCTTTTTCCTCCTTTTTCTTGATGCTGCTAGACTTTTATGGTCTGCAGCTATACCACCTTGGCCCCCACTCCATTCTCCTTGTGTCTATCTTTGTCCACTTCTGTGAGATGTGGGTGGGCATCCCCCCTGCATTGAACTCTTCCGGACCTTCTTCACCGTCCATACCACCGGTAGGAGCAATGAGTACTTTGGCTTCTACTACTTCGTGAAGCGCAAGAAGTGCCCATTCAAGTACCTCCGGTCGTTTCACTCTGGAAAGTGGGATGATTGGAAGAAGGACTGGATAGTCATCCGGGTGGAGGAGCACGAGAGGTTGGAGCTGCCCGAAGGCCTCCCCAACATTGACACAACAGTGTGGAGTGAAGCTCCGGTGCTAGCGGACGCCTTCAACCCTGCTCTGACCAGGATCCGCCAGTGCGTGAAGGGAGGATTAACCCCTTAGGCGGTGTTTTGTAACTTCCTGGTCAACAGCTGGGCACCGCTGAAGAGGAGAGAAAAACTCGCTTGGGCCCTCAACAGCGTGATGGACGACGACCGGGTCGAGACCGGTCTGAAGTCCAACATGGTGGGGACAACCTTGGAGTTTCATCTCAAGAAGTTCCAGCATGGCATCGACATCGCGGGTGACGACTTGACTCCGCCATCATCTTTTCTCCCTCTAAACGTGGAAGTAGAGTTCAGCAGGGAGCTCCAACGGAAGATGCCTGTACTTGACGACCTTGGAGTCGTCGAGAGAAGATCGATCTCCAGGGTGGCGATCCCTGGGGTTTCCGAAGGTGGCTCCAACCCTGGCCCGAAGCCAAGGGTCGAGGTCGTCGACAAGGGCAAGGAGCCGGCGGACGAACCCTTGAGCCAGAAGAGGAAGTTGCAGCATGCCGACGGAAGGTCCGTCAGGCCTGCCACCTCTGCATCAGCTCCTTCTCCCCGGAGGGGGAGGTCTTCTACAACCGCGGCGACTGTACCCGCAGTGGTGTCCTCCCGGGGTGCTAGCTCCGGGCATGCGACTCCAGCACCAGGGCCGGTTGAGGCCTCTAGGTCTGGGGGTTCTTCCCGATCGAGGGGGGCCTCGACTAGGGAAACACCCGTGGCTGCAACGAGTTCCGGGGGGGCTTCCGGAGCTTCCACGCCGGCGGCGGCTATGGTCAGCCCAGAACGCCCGGGAAAGAGGTTCCGCGCAAGCTGGTGCGGAAGCCTCCCAAGGTAATTTTTAATCTTTACCTCAAACAGTTGTTTTGTTGCAGTAACTGTTTTTTAAATTTCTTCATCCATCATCTGCAGCGTTCCCAAGAAGAGGAGTGAGGCTCCACCCTCAGCCACAGCAGCTGAAGCTGTGAGGGCGGAAGCTCCTGCTCCTGTTCCGGTGCCGCCCCAAGTGGTGGTTGAAGCTGCGACAGCTCCAGCACGAGCTGTCGTGGTCATGGACCTCGACTCATCCCCAGAGACTCCGGTGGTAGTGCCGGACCGCGGGAGAGAAGATGCGCCAGCGGCACCTGCCCCGGAGGTTGAAGCTCCGGGTCCTGGTGATGGAAGCTCCGGTCGTTAAGCCAGAGGAAGCAGTGATTCCGGCCCCAGAGCTGGAAATTGTCGAAACTCCGGCGGTTGGGCCGGAGGTAATTGAAGTCCCGGCGTGCGCGCCGAATGTCGAGGAAGTCCCGACGGTTGGGCCGGCTACCTCAGAAGCACCGGCCGCAGAGTCGGTCGTTGTTGGAGCTCTGGCCGCAGGGTCGATTGATGATGAAGATCTTCCGGCTCCCGAGCCGGTTGTTGTAGAGGTGTCAGCGCTCGAGCCCCCAGTAGAGGAGGTGCCCAGGCCGGAGCCATAAGCAGCTCCTGCTCCGGGAGTGACGACGCCGGAGGTACCCGCAGTTGAGCCAGAGTGCTCAGAAGAGGTTGCTGGCCCCCTGCCTGAGGGGGCAAATGAAGACCTGGCGACGGGGCCTTCGGAACCACTTCCGGAGGTCGAAACTTCATCGGCGGGACCTTCCTCCATGGCGACTGAGGCCATCCCGAAGGATAGCCCTAGTG
This sequence comes from Tuctoria greenei, assembly GCA_036927565.1. Taxonomy (NCBI): domain Eukaryota; kingdom Viridiplantae; phylum Streptophyta; class Magnoliopsida; order Poales; family Poaceae; genus Tuctoria; species Tuctoria greenei. Next base: position 8,489,428 of record JAYESD010000008.1, read on the forward strand.
CCATAGAGGCTCAGGGGACCACTCTTGTGGAGTGGGACCCAATTTTTGTTACTGAAAACCCGCTGGAACCAGCGAAAGAGACCCCAGCAGGTCTGGAACCTATCCCGTTGTCATTGTCTATTGACAACGCCTGCTCCAGTCTGCGTCAAGTTCAGCTGGAATTCTTCCACGACAGCAAGGCTCTTGAAGAGGAGCGCCAAACCCTTAGGCACTGGCGTAACCGGCTCTACTTCGAGACCAAGCTGGCACAATCGAGGCTAGCAGATGACAAAGAATGGATCAAGCGGGAGAAGGTCCGCCTGGAATACTGGGGCAAATTATTGGATGACAGGGAGAGCATGACTCATGCCCTCGACGCTCAATCCCGGGCCATTTATGAGCAGACCAAAGCAGCTAATATGCGTCTTATGAACGCCAAGAAAGGTTGGAAGCCATTAACACTACTCTCATCAAGCGCCGGGAGGCACTTGAGGAGAGGGAGAAAAGGCTCGAAGATGAAGATCAGAAACTCCTTGAGCTGCGGGATGACGTTTTGAGGAGGGAGGAGGAGCTCACCGAAAAGGTGGCTCTGGCTGACAAGGGCCTCGAGGAGCGCGCCAAGAAATTGGAAGAGCGCTGCACTGAGGAGGAGGAGAAGGCCTGGGTGCGGGGGCAGGAACTCTACGAGCCAGAGTGTGCCATCGCAGCCAGGGAGAAGAAAGTGAGGGGCAGGGAGAAGGACCTGGTTGACCGCCGGAACAAGATCCACCTCCGGGAGGAGGAGCTCGGAAAACTCGAGAAGCGAGTTGCTTAGAAGATTCAGCAAAACGCCAAAGAAGTTGAGCGCCTCGCTCGCGAGAATTCTGAACTGGTGGCGGCCAGAAGGTCCTTGGAAGAATTGAAGGGCTTGAGGACCGCAGACTCCCTACAGATTTGGGAGTTCCTGGGCAAGGCCAACGACGCGCTGGCACCGATGGGCTTCAGTCCCGTGCGTCCGGATGATCCGGAGCCGGAGCCGGACCTAGCGTTGCAGGCGTTGAGCTCGGCAGGTAGCAAACTCTCCAAGGTGGGCGACGTCATCGCGGACCAATTGGAGGTTGAGGGGCAATCCCTGGCGAAGAACGTCGCAGAGTATGTGCTGACATGCTACACCAGCCGGAATCCCCAATTCCCTGTGGACCTGGTGCTTGAAGGAGAAGGTGAAGCTGCCCGAGCCAACGTGTTGGAGGTTGCCCAGAAGGTCACCCAGTTCTTCCATAGGGTCTAGGACTATCTCCATAGCTCCCACTTGTATTCTCTCTTTTTCTTCCTCAATTTTGTAATCACTTGTCTCCAAATGAATGAAATCCCCAAATTTTTGTGAATTTCACTTTTTGTCTTCAAAACTTTTGTCTTCACTTGGCCCCTGGTAGATGTACACAATTTGATTGTGAACATGTACCAAGAGGATATTGTGTTTTGTTGAAGACTCATTTGCTCCAAACTTGTAGAGTGTAGGTCCGAAGTCTTCGATAGTGAAGGCCCCCTGAGGTTGCTGGATCTTAGAAGCTCCGGCATTGTCTATCGTCGGAGTTTAGCAGCTCCGGCAATAGTCCCTATCACCGCGTAGAGCATCGATAATTAGTCCTCCGGGGTGTCGGAGCTAGTAGCTCCGGCAGTGACCTTTGCCAACACGTAGTTTGTTGGCAGCAGACTTCGTTTATGGGGACTTCTCACCATATTTTATTTAGCGATGACGGCTGGTCCCCCTAGCTCTACCGGAGCTTGGTTGCTCTGGTGATGCTCGTTTTCAATGCTTAACATCGATTACAAGCCACCTAGGGGAGTCGGAGCTTTGTTAGCTCCGGCTTTTCTCCATCAACGTAGATTTTTTATTTTTCCTGCACACTGAAGCCAAGAAAAATAGTAAAATTCGTTTGTTGCCTATAACTTCGTTGCGGCTTACGATTCTCAAGAAAATTTTAGGTCAAAAGCGATTCTAAATACCACCGAATGCATTGTCTTTTCTTTCAGATCCAATTGTACTTGGACCCGCCTTACTTCGGCCTGCCGGGATGTAGGTAGAGTGGCGTACTTAGGTTGCTTGACCAGGCTAAGGCGATAGCACACTCCGGCCCTAGGTTGGCTTGGCGGCATTCAGGCGAGTAGGCCATGAACAATATTTGAATCCAAAAGAATCGACAATACAACTCGAATCGTATATGAACCGGTCAAACTAAAATTTCTTAAGAATTGCACGTCTTTGTTATAGTCAAGAAAGAGAAAAATAAAAAATGTTGAGCCTGTACAAAATAAATGCACGTGGAGTCTGTTTCTCATGAAGATGTCTTTCATTATAGGTCTGGGGTACAGGGGAAACAAGTACACTCTTAGGGTACGGAACCATGCTAAGCGTGTTTCATTTCTCATTTGACACAGGGTAGCTAGCTACACTTTTAGTCCTGAGACTGTGACAAGTGTTGCATGATCTTTGCGGACCTTCCGGGAAAGGTCCGGATGTTCTCCCGGAGGAACTACCCGACTCTGTACAATGACTCTATAACATACACCTCAAGTTACTACAGACTCACCTCCATGATATTAAGTGTAGAACTTACAGAGGTGCTCAATGTTCCAAGGATTTGGGAGAGGTGTCCCATCCTCGGTAGCCAAGCGAACGCTTCCGGGACGGGATACTTTAATCACTCAGAAGGGTCCCTCCCAGCTGGGGGAGAGTTTGTTTAACCCTTCTCTGGATTGTATTCTCCGTAGCACCAGATCGCCTTCCTCGAGCTGTCGGTTGTGTACATGCCGCTGATGATAGCGCCGAGGTATTAGGCATTCCGAACAGCTGCTTGGCACCTTCCCTCTTCAAGGAGGTCTAGGTCTTCACGCTGGAGCTGGTCCTACGTGGCTTCGTCGAAGGTCCGGACCCGGAGTGACCCCAAGGTGATTTCCGAAGGAAGGATTGCTTCAGCTCCATACACCAGGAAGAAGGGTGTCTCTCCAGTTGACCGGTTTGGAGTTGTGCTGTTGGCCCATAAAGTGGGCGGAAGCTCTTCAATCCTGTTGGCTCCATGTTTTTTCAAGCGCTCATAGGTGCGCGTTTTGAGTCCTTTAAGGATTTCATCATTTGCTCTCTCGACTTGGCCATTGCTTGCTGGGTGAGCTACGGAGGCGTAGCAAACTTGAATGCTGAGGTCTTCGCAATATCCTTGAAATGCAGAGCTTGTGAATTGGGTCCCATTATCAGTGATGATTTTGTTTGGGACTCCAAATCTGCATACAATGGACTGCAAAAAGTTGATAGCAGATTACTTGTTGATTGTCACAACTGGAGTTGCTTCCGGCCACTTGGTGAACTTGTCAATAGCAACGTACATGAACTTGTAACATCCGACGGCTCTTGGGAAAGGTCCCAAGATGTCCATCCCCCACACAGCGAAGGGCCATGTAGGAGATATCATTTGTAAGGGCTGAGCCGGTGTGTGAATTTGCTTTGCATGAAATTGACATGCTTCGCATTTCTTCACCAGCTCAGTTGCATCCTGGAGTGTTGTAGGCCAGTAGAAGCCATGCCGAAAGGCTTTACCAACCAGCGTGCGGGAAGACGCGTGGTCCCACACTCGCCTCCATGGATTTCTGCGAGGAGATCGCGACCTTCTTCCCTTGTGATGCACCGCATTAGGATGCCATTAGCACCGCGCCGGTAAACATCCCCTTCTACCAACGTGTATCTTTTAGCCAATCTGACTACCCGGTCAGCGGATACATCATCGTCAGGAAGGATATTGTCTTTCAAGTAGTTCCGGATCTCCGAGATCCATGCATCAGAACTAACTTGAGCATTTGAGTCTTGCGTGCTGGGTTGCTCGGAGCTTCCGGCAGCACCTACGACCCTTGATGGCTGCCATGGTAACAGGGCCATCGGGACCGTCGGCTTCGGGATGCTGATCTCGCCCCTTTCGCTCAGTTCGGCAGGCTGAGCTGTTGGTTTTGACAACTTCCGGACAAAAGTTCCGTCAGGAGCCAGAGCTCCGGTTGATGCTTTTGTCGAGAGTTCGTTGGCTTCAGCGTTGTGGGCACGCTGGACATGGTGGAGATCTAGGACTTCGAAGTCCTTCTGAAGCCTCTGGACTTCAAGGAGGTAAGCAGCTAGCTGGAGATTGTTGCAAGAGCATTCACCCTTCACTTGCTTAATGATGAGTTGCGAATCTCCCTTGACCAGCAGTTGCTTGACACCGTAGGATAGTGCCACCCTTAGTCCGTAAATGAGTGCTTCGTACTCCGCCATGTTGTTGGTCGCCTTGAAGTCAAGGTGTACCATGTATTTTACCTTCTCCCCGGTTGGTGCGAGGAGAAGGATTCCAGCTCCGGCCCCTTGCTTTTGCATGGAACCGTCGAAGTAGAGGGTCCAGTGAGGCTCGGTGAAGACCGGAGCTTTGTGTTCTGGTTTCTGCTCACTGGGGCACCCAGGGTTTGATAAAGAGGGAGTCCATTCCGCCATGAAGTCTGCCAATATCTGACTCTTGATTGCTTGTCTTGAAATGAATTCAAGATTGAATTCGGCCAATTCCGCTGCCCACTTTGCAATATTCCCAGTTGAGTTGGGATTATGCAAGATCGCTCGAAGTGGGTAAGAAGTCACCACTGAGATTTTGTGAGCTTGGAAGTAATGGTGAAGCTTCCTGGAGGCAATAAGAACTGCATAGAGCAGCTTATGCACCTCTAGGTATCCAGTCTTGGCATCATGTAGTACTTCGCTGATGAAGTACACTGGGCGTTGAATGGTCCGGACCCTCCCGGAAGGGCCCGAAGCTTCCTCTTCACTGACCCGGATCCTCTCGGAGTGATCCAAATTTTCTTCGGGGACCTCCGGGTCCTAGCTGGAGGATCCCGGAGCTTCTTCAGAAGCAACTTGGACCCTCTCGGATGGGTCTGGGTCTTCTGAAGTGACTTCTTATGGATTCAAGTCTCGGAGCTAGGACCCAAACTCGCTTTCAGGAACCTCTGGACCCTCCCGAAGGGGTCTGGATTCCTGAGTATGGGGTAATTCTGGTCTCTCCGCAACCAGGACCATACTAACGACTTCGTCAGTTGCTGAAATGTAAAGCAACAAAGGCTCACCAGGGTTCGGAGCTACCAGAATTTGTAGGGTGGTGAGGAACTGTTTTAGCTCTTGGAATGCCTTTTCTGCTTCTTCAGACCATTGGAATGGTCCAGACTTCCTCAATAACTTGAAGAAGGGGAGTGCCCGTTCCACCAGTCTTGAACTGAACCGGCTGAGGGCTTCTAGACATCCAGTTAGTTTTTGGACATCTTTGATGCGGGCTGGTGGCCGCATGTCTTCAATGGCTTTGATCTTCGCCGGATTAGCTTCTATGCCCTGGTGACTTACCAGGAAACCAAGAAGTTTTCCGGAGCTAACCCCGAAGACACACTTGTTTGGGTTTATCTTTGTGCGGGTGACCCGCAACTTATCGAAGACAGCTTGCAAGGTGTCAAGGAGTGACTCCTTGTTCTTGACCTTGACCACGATGTCATCGACGTACACTTCCACTATGTCTCTAATAAGTTCTTCAAAGGTTTTATACATAGCTCGTACAAAGGTTGAAGATGCATTCTTGAGACCAAATGGCATGGTTGTATAACAGTACAATCCATCTACTGTGATGAAAGAGGTATGCTCTTCATCTTCCCTAGACATTCTGATTTGATGATACCCAGAATATGCGTCTAGGAAACACAATAATTCACACCTGGAGGTGGAATCCACTATCTGATCTATTCTAGGTAGTGGGAATGGATCTTTTGGACATGCCTTATTCAGTGTTGTGTAGTCGATACACATCCGAAGCTTCCCGCCGGCCTTGGGCACAACGACTGGGTTTGCCAGCCATTTTGGATGGAAGACTTCTCGGATGAATCCAGCTTCGAGCAACTTCTTCACTTCTTGTCGAATGAAGTTTTGTCGCTCTACGGATTGTTTCCGAGGCTTCTGATGCACAGACCGGGCGTCGGGGTAGATCTTCAGATTGTGCTCAATCACTTCCCTGGGGATACCAGGCATCTGTGACGGTTGCCAGGCAAACACGTCGACATTAGCCCGTAGGAAAGTGATGAGCGCGAGTTCCTATTTGTCGTTCAATCCTCCCGATATACGAGTGGTCTGAGCGGCATCGGAACCGATTTGGACGACTTTGATGGGAATGTCGGTGTCGCCGCTTGGCTGCACACGAGGTGCAGAAGTCGAGCCTCGCTGACGAATGCTCGGGGGTTTTAGAGCTTGCTCCTGCCTGGAGTCCTCCTCTTGCGCCGTAGTAAGCGCATGGAGTTCTTCCATAGTAGTTACTTTGATAGTACGATCTCCGCGGATCTGAAGAACGCCTACTGGTGTTGGCATCTTTAACACCAGGTAACCATAATGAGCAACTGCTATGAATTTGTACAAGGCAGGCCTACCCAAGATGGCATTGAAGGGTAAGTTGATCTGAGCAACGTCAAAGACCAACTTCTCGGTGCGATACTTCTCCCGGGTCCCGAAGATAACAGGGAGAGTAATAGCTCCGAGTGGGGTAATGGCTCCCGGACCTACTCCGGAGAAAGGTCGGGAGGGGTGGAGATCCGAAGGTCGGAGCTGAAGCTTGGTAAAAGCTTCGAAGCTTATGAGGTTGAGCCCCGAACCTCCGTCTACCATGACATGGTGGAGGCGGATGTTATTGATGGTAGGTGATACCATCAAAGGTAGCTGACCTGCTCCAACCATGCTTCGAGGGCAATCCGAAGCATCAAAAATGATGGTTGTGTCCATCCACTTCCTATGAGGCTCCGCTCTAGCTGTAGGAGCTACAACAGCCATGTCTCGACGCATAGTCTTGATGACGCGGCGGGAGGTGATGTCCCATGATCCACCAAAAATGGTGTTCATGGTTTTCCGACGCTCGTTGTCAGAGACATCGGAATTGTCGTCGGCGGAGGTGTAGACGGCCTTCAGGACCTTTTTGGGATCCTGAAAACCTAACTCCTCTTCAGTCGGAGCTTCGTCAACTTTTTGTTTTCCTTCCCTCTGTCGGAAAGGAACTTCTTCCCAGCGCTTGTTGTAGCGCTCGGCAAGGTTTTGGACCTCCCGGCAGTCTTCCAAACTGTGGCTGTTTGTTTTGTGAATTGGACACCACACTTTGGGTTTGCCCCCGTCTTCAGAAGACGGTCGAGGTCGCTTTTCGGGGCGTGGCCCCCGGCCACCCGGAGCTGCAGCAGCTACAACATTGGATGCACCGGCCGATGGCTTCTTCTTGCCGTTGGTCTTTTTCTTCTTCTTGCCACTCCCGGAGGTAGCGGCTTCTTCTTTGGAGGATTTCTTGTGATCCTCCGGAGTTGGTTTGGAGTGCATTTCACGGCCCTCCGCAGCTCTGGCACATTTGTCGGCCAAACTGAAGAGTTCTGTGACACTGGTGATCTCCTCGATCGCCAGTTTCTCCAACATCTTCTTATCCCGTACACCCTGTGTGAATGCCATTATGACAGAGGTGATAGAGATAGAAGGGATAGTGTTTCGTACATGAGAGAATCTCTGGATGAATGATCGCAGGGATTCTCCCCCTTTTTGCACGACTGCAAAAAGGTCCAGTTCAGTGCCTGGTCGGGTGTATGAACTCCCGAAATTGGCGGTGAACTGTCGGCACAGCTCCTCCCAACTGTTGATGGAGTTGGGTGGAAGGCTCATAAACCAGGACCTGGCAGTCCCAGTTAAAGCCACTGGGAAATAATTGGCCATTACGGCCTCATTTCCTCCAGCTGCCAAGATAGCAGTGGAGTAAATCTGAAAAAAATCGACAGGATTAACGGTCCCGTCGAACTTCTCCGGCAGGTGAGGCCGGAACTTCTGTGGCCACCTGACCATACGCAGATGCATGGCCAGAGCTGAGCAGCCTCCTCCTACTCCTTCAGGAGTAGGAACGTCTTGAGCTTCTCGTCTTTCACGAGCACGCTCAATATGGACTCGACCGTCTTGTTGGCGATATCGGCGATCAAGCTCCGCCCAAAGGTCATGAGTTGAAAGACTTGATACCGTGTGAGTGCGTCGTGCCTCGGAGGGCAATGACGTCACTTGTTGTGATGCAACACGTCTCCTGTTGTTGGAAACGTGCGGACCAAGTCTGCCAGACAAGGTCCATCGCTGCAATGGGGCCCGTCCTGAAGGAGGAAGACCCTGGTTGCTGATGCGGTCGGCTTCTGCTGCAACCAAATGTTCCACATCGGCCCTCCACTGCTCCAGTGCATCCCAGGATGCATCCGGAGGTGGTGGGCGTTGGAGAAGAGCACGTGCTGCATGGAGCGCGTGTTCTGGGTTGTCATGATTTGCCGGCGCAGTGATGGACGCCGGTGCACCATCGCGTTGTCCAGCTTGATTTGCTGGTAGAGGCGGCAGTGGTGGAAGTGTGACTCCTGCTGGCACTGAGGCTATTGCTGGTGGCTGCATATTGGAGGGATTGCCCCCAATAGCTTGAACAGAAGGATGACCTTTGGATGATCCAGCAGCTGAGTTCACCATTCTTGAAATCTCGGGCCCCCTACCTGGCGCGCCAACTGTCGGTGGTTTTGATCCGGCAGATCTTCCGACACTACTAAAGTGTTAGAGGAGTTTGAGATTCGGTGTGGGCGCGCAGAGATTCAAGAAGGTGAAGTGTAAATGACACAGTGGACATGAAGATTTACGTGGTTCAGGCCGCCTAAGCGTAATACCCTACTCCACGGGGTGTGTTGGTGTTGTATTGGCTGTATTGAGAGTGTGTGGCCTGAGAGTGTATGGAGTGTGTCCTATGTATCGTCGGCCTGTCCTTTTATAGTATAAGGGCAGGCCATTACAAGTTAACCTGGCCCGACATGTGGCCCCGGCGGTTACTAATATTGATACACATTCAACACATTTAATTGCCCTTAATGACCGAGTAATGGGCTTTGACAACACTGTTACTAGTAGTTAAGGTCGTGTGATCATGTGTCACTAATATAGTATTAATGACACTTGATCGGGTCTTGAAGTCCTTGATTCCCCTTTGAAGATACGGAGCCGTTGTGGAGTCTTCTAGAGGATAGAGGCTGAAGATCCGACGGTTGGACACGTGGCAGCTCCGGAGCATACTGTGAGAAACAGATAGGTCCGGAGCTGCCTGACACGTGTCAGTTCTGGAGCTTCCCTCGGTCTAAGGTTAGGTCCGGGGGTGCTATTTCGGTACATAGCCCGGAGCTTCCCCCTTGTGGGCGGTAGCTCCGGTTCTGACAGTACACGTGGCGACCCTGGGACTAACCAAGTTGAGGAAGCGGGTCCGGTTAGGTCTGACATGTGGGCCTCCGAAGGTCTTCAAATCAAGTAGATGACTTTCCCTTGAGATCTTTGTAATCTCAAGGGGTGTACGGTTCCCAGGATACCGACAGATATGTACATTGGGGCCGTTTCTGGAATTTTGGCCCAGAAAACGGCCCAAAGTTGAGAAGGCGTGGCCCAGCTGGAGTCTGCTTGCAAGGGCAGTGCGGCCCATCCGCGGCCCGGCCTGTGGGCAAAGAAAACGCGGCCCAGCCGCAAGCAAATAAAAGAGGAGGGGAGGTCGGTGCAGCGCGCTAGGGTAAACCCTAGCCGCACCTCACCTCAGCCGTTCTGCCACTGCTTTATCCTTTCGCCGGTTGCCGCTTCGGTGCCACCGCCCATGGCCGCTCCTTCTTCTTCCACCTCTAACGCCTTCCTCCTCTGTTCCCTTCTTTCTCCGGCGCCTCTCCCCCTCAACCCCCCTCCCCACCACCGCCTCCGCTCAGTTGAAACTAGCGGTCGAGGCCCAAGATCTGGGCCTTCGGGCTGGTCGGGTCGGGTCGGCGAGGTGAGCAAACCGGCGAAGAACTCGGTTTCCGCTCGGGCTTGTGAGTGCTGACCGGGAACCGGAGGTTGAAGGTTCGCCTTCACTTTGAAAGGTCGCCAGTGACATTGGAAGTGTCGGTGCCGGTTCGTTGTCGGTTGGAGTCGCCAGATCTGGTGAAGAGGACGTTGTCCTCGGGGCTAGTGGTCCTCCGGGAAGTCCCCTTGGACCAACCCTGATCCTCGCCGTTTGTCGTATGGCCGGCCTTAACACCGGCGACCTCTCGGTGGTCGTGTCCATCATGATCTCGCGGGTAAGTTCGCCTTCTCTTCCTCCTTCCTCCCCCTGTCCACTCGATGACGAGGAACCTTGGATCGGCGCAACTGGGTTCGGGGTTTCCCGACCAAGGACGGCGACCGATCCCCCTTGACGACCCGATTGATGGGCGTCTAGGTCCAAGGGTTGGCGGGGATAAGGGGTCGAAGACCGATCCTCAACGCAGCGATGAGGTCGGCGTGGATTGAGTGATGGAGCCACTGGTTGAGGACGACGGCGTCGACCACCACGGCGACCACGGCGTTGAACATGGTGATGGCCACAACGGCGGAATTGACGGTGACGAAAACGGTTCCGATCTTCATCCTCAATGAAGAACACCAAGATTATTGAATCGGTAAGTTGATTGTTCGACATCTTACCAGTTTGGTTCTTCTCTTTCGTTGAATTGCTCGTAGCGCAGTGCTGATAACGTGTTAGAAGTAGAATTTGGAGAGAATTGGGAGAGACAATTGATGAACACACAATGATTTTAACTATATCTTTATTCATTCTTCCATTCTCCTTTTATACATGGTGAGGAGTCACGGTGGCAGGAGACGCGTCTACCCGGAGGGACGCGACGGTGTAACTGCCGTCGGCGGTTACCCGACGGTAAGTGATCACATGTTAATTGTGTTATAACACGAGCATTACGCCACGAGCGTCTTTGCTGCCAGTACGCTTGCAAAAGTTCACCACTCCTACTCCTAGTCGTGTCGTCGTCGAATATGTATGTTGTCTTACCCTTACGGATCACACACCCTCCTGCTAGGAAACACCGCAGTCTCGTTATAAGGGCCACCAAAATCTTGGGTCGACATGTTCTGGGCCACCGAATACAATATGGGTCTCGACAGTGGGAAAACGGAAGCGAAGCGCAGCCTGGAAATCGCAAGAGCGGACAGAGGCTGCGATTACGGTCCCACGACGGCAGTTTGCTCCTGAGCTACGAAAGCAGAATACTGTGGCCCATACTTTGGCGTAGTGAAGGCATTTACTCGAGGCCTACTTCGGAAATGGATTTCTATATTTGCACCGCGTACAGTTTTGTAGAGACACGCAGAGAGAGAGAGAAAAAAATCAAGAGGACATCAAGGAACTAGACAAGTTGAAACTTGAAAGTAGTACGGTAAAAACTTAAAATACTCCGACGTCTGACTTTTGTACCCTGCCTCTCCATACACGATATACACTTGATGATCGACGTGACGGATCGACAAAATATGCTTTTTTTTACTAGCATACACGACTGCGCGAATGTGCAGACGCCGATGCAGCGAACCGAGTGATGGGCGCCACCACGAGATTAAATTTGTGGAGTAATCACTCTACAAACATTTTGGACCGAGGGAGTACGGTGTTACGCGAGAGCGCGGGCGCGAACTCAGAGGCGCATCTCTCCCGGTCAGCCAGAGACAGATATCTCTCTTGCTTGCAGCTTTGCACCGGCACCGATCAATCACAGCTAGCCAAGCTGCGCTACGTTCCAAAAGGCCACTGGCCGATCGAGATCCGAAAGCTTTACTACCAGGCGTTGACATCTCCGCCAAGTCTGTCTCCGCGTCGTCGTCGTCGACGCGTCGAACAGCGCGGCGGCAGGCACACCATGTGTGCCCTTCGCGCGTCGGCGAGCGAGCACGCGTGAATCCGGGCGCCCGGGGAGGGACGCGCTTTTGCGTCGGTACAGGCGCCGCTGCGTCCGGCGTGCGCGCGCGGGCGCGGTGCCTGCCGTCCCTGTGCGCGCGCGCGCAAAGGCGTGGCGAGCATTGCTTAACCCAGGCGGCGCACTACATTCTTCGTGTCGTGCCGCTGCGTGAACCGTAACAGGCTTGTGGCTGCACGAGACAGGTGAGCTGCCGGTGAGCTGGAGTCGTTGCCCGAGAGTACGACACAGGTGGGTTTGCAGGCGCTTTCCGCACGACCTCAGGGCGGTCACTTTTGACGACGGATACCGGACGGACGCCGGTAAAAGTCCGGCCGGGCTGCATGATGGCGGCAGGGTCTGTCATCGGTGTGCGGCAGAACATAATGCGTGGTGTCGCGTTGAACGGAGGCCATCACGTTTTTGGCGTTGCTGACTGTTGAGGCCTCCTCTGTCTTGGTATGCACTTCTCATAATTATGCCCAAGAGAACGACACCTTACGGCGATGGGAAGGTTTCTTTCGAGATGGACTGTGCTTGGTTACGTTTCGTGTTGCAAACAAAGTCGAATGGCTCATGGTATACGATATTACGATGTTATGATCATATAAGAGCTCTTACTTTCTTTCCTTCCTTTTTGTCTCTCTCGCCGAAAGTGACCCAGCAATTACAAGAAGGCATGAAGCACCATGCTGCTGCTCTTCTTTAGTCCCATCAAACTCTGAGCTAAGCACACAGGTAACCATCATTGGAGGTAGCCCCCACTTCTTCCCCGAAGTGGACAAGTGTGAACTGACCCGAATAGGACTTCGGCCAGAAGATTCTCTGCCCTCTGCGACCCGGAAAGAAAGAGGACGACGAATAAAAACGAAGAGGCTTTTCGGGCTTTATGCGTATAAAAGCACTGCTACCATGGGTACTCCCAAGTCCTAAAGGGGCCCATGAAAATTATTTGAGAATAACGCCATGCACAAGCGGCCAAGGATATACAGTAAAGAACTCCGCAGGATCAGTGAGTGGCCAGTCCACTCCCGTAACGATCTTTGACGAGTACGAGAGCACTTGACTGCTTGTCCTGTAAAAGGCTCTTCGGCGAAAGAGAAGCACAAAGGGTTCACTGAATCGGCTGAGAAGACTCTCTTCGTGAATCGGCTGCTGGTCTAAAGGGGGCGAGTAAGGGCCTGTTTGGAACCCCTAAAACTAATAGTTAGCTGCTAAAAATTAGCTCTAGGGGTTCCAAACCTCCCAGCTAATACCATGACTAAAAATTAGCTGAACCCCCAACTAATGGTTATTTCATTAGCTGCTCCACCCTAGCTAATACCAGCTAATACTTGCCTAAAGTCGAAATTACCCCTCCCTTATCTCATCTATCTGTGTCTTCTCTCCCCTCTGCTCCTCTCTCTCTCTTTTCCCGTACCCGTGCAAATCCTCCCGGCCCGTGGAAATCCTCTCCCGTCGCCCCGCTCCGGCGGCCGCCGGCGACGCGGCTCCGCCCCCGCTCGTCGCCCCGACCCGTCCACGGCGACGCCGCTCCGCCCCGACCCACGGCGACGCCGCTCCGCCCCGCCCACGGCGACGTCGCTCCGCCCCGACCTACGGCGACGCCGCTCCGCCCCGACCCACAGCGACGCCGCTCCGCCCAGACCCGCCCACGGCGACGCCGCTCCGCCCTCCGCCCCCCGACCCGTCGCCCCCGGCGTGGAAATCCCCCCCGTTGCCCTCCGCCCCCCGCCTGTCGCACCGACCCGCCCACGGCGACGCCGCTCGGACCCTCGACCCGTCGCCCTGTCGACCCGTCGCCCCGACGCCGGTGAGCTCACGACCTGACCTTGGAGCGGGTACACGGGGAGGAGAAGGAGTACTAGTAGTGGCGGTTGTTCGCGTGTCCGCTGCCGTCGACGACCACGCGGACGTCCCTCCTCATCACGCACACAGGCCGCAGGAACAACAGTACGTAAACAGTACAAACAATTCCAAGCAAATGTTTAATTTAGGGGTACAATGGTCTTTTAGTTTCCAGAAACACAATTAGTTGTAGTGGTTCCAAACACCCACCAGCTAATAAATAGCTAGCTAATTATTAGTTGGACCCTTCCAGCTAACAAATTATTAGCTAGCTAATAATTAGTTTTAGAGGTTCCAAACAGGCCCTAAGACTATCCATACCAGCACCCTATAAAGTACTCTCAAAATCATATTTTATATATTCTATACTTCCAGTACGTGCTCTCACAAAAAAAATTCAATATGCTTTTCAATGTGCTTTCCAGTACGTTTTACAGTGTACTTACTGCGGATGGCCTAATTAAACAACGAGGAAGTGGATCAGCACAGGATTGCCCGGCCTGCTTTGGACCCTTGGACCATGTCTCTCGTGATTTGTCTTGTCTGACCAAACAAAAAATTGACCCATTCCATTCATGAGTAACATAGTGCCGTGTCTCCACTACGAAGCGATCGATATGAACTTCAGGTGGTAGCAGAGAATGGGATCCGATTCCCGGAGATCCAGGTAAAATCGTGTGCCAAAAGCTGGAGCCAAAAGGGCATGCAAGGAGGAACAGCAGTTCCATTCCAACTCCCCACTTCTGAATCTTGTTAGATCACTTTCAGATCAGGCTAAAGAAAAGTTGCGAGGCATGCAGGAAAGTACTCATCACTGGGCCCAGATCTAGCTAGCTTTACCTATCCTTTTTCCACGCCATCTTACTCTTATCTTCAGTGGAGGGCACGGACACGGAGGGCCTCCTGGCCTATGACGCTTCACCACTTTGCATGCATGGTTGCATGCACCAATTTCTTCTGCTTCCATTTCCCTTCTTCCGGTGGCCGTCAAAACAGGCCGTGGTCTCGATTACGATCCGGTCAATTTGGTGGCTCTCGTCAGAAAAGACAAAAAAAAAAAAGAAGCCAAAGGCATGCATGGCGAAACCAAGACTTACAGTTTTCAACTTTTATCTAAGGGTTTGGATGCTTTTGACGGGATCAAGACGTGGAAAATTGGAGCACCAGTAAGACTAATAATGTCTGGCTGCCGTTATCTGCCGCCGTCGGCGCCGAAATACTACCGTTCTTGTACAGCTGACGTATTCCCGGCCGGAGCGTCTTTTATAGGACTCAAGATAGACATAGTGTTTCTCAAAATCGTACTCCTACTGTCCCAAAATTTATCGTTTTCTTGTTAAAGATGAAGTATAAAGCGGTAATTTTTTGAAGACCGAAGGAGTATATAACCGTATTTTCAAATAACCTAGCACACCACATGGTTATTATGAAAACATTCTTGAAGTAAAAAAGGTGAAACACACAGAGCATACAAGGTTTACTTTAAACCCAGATGGCATCATGCTCATGCGAGGCTGATGTCACTGGTCCAAGCTGAGAGGACGTGATGTCGGTCCAAGGGCAGATTTGACTCGGTGGTTAGGTGCATCTAACCACCACCGGTCCAGTCAATCCCACATGAAATAAACTACTATTTCCATGTCTCGGCTGCTTTCCCTGCCGTGCAAGCATCAATTTCATGTCACTTGTTGTTGTTCGATAGATCTACTACAGTACTCTACTTGCTTGGTAATAATGTTCCGTTCTACCGCATGCCTACCCACGACCGAACCGGAAAAGACACAACGGCGTACAAAGCTATAGCAAGTATGGTTAGAGCCTTATTAGAGGTGATTGCGGAGGTTCTGTCACTTCGATGGGTTGTCATCACTAGAATATCCTTGGAATCGCCACCGAACAGCAGGTAGCTAGGGCTACGTACGTTTTGCAACCTAGCTAGCCCATATTAGCCGCTTCATCATAACTGGCCATTCATTCGTAGGTTTGGCAAAGATAGGTTGCGTGCACGCAGTCCTCTTTTCACATGGGAACGAGAGAGCACAGAAAAGTTAGTTATCCAACTCCAAGAGCGTGGGGTGGGCTGCTGCTTATTGGTGCTCGCCCATTCCGATGGAGACTGAGCGTAGCTATAGCTACTACTGGCTCGCGTTATGTTAACATCGCCGCCGTAGCTTAATTAGGTTAATCCCGAGATTGTTAGTAGTATTTTTAAATATTGTTGTTTTGGTAGTTTAAAAATGAAGTACAAAACGACGAGCTTTTGAGATACACTCTAGCACAGGAGAAGAAACGCATTGAAATACAGTAGTACAGTACTCCCTCCGGTGTACAAAAAATTGTCGTTTTGGACATGTTCTCGCATACCAAGGAAGCATTAAATAGATTTCTTTCTTTTATAATACAACTCTCCTTAGTGGTTCGAGTGGTCTTCTTCACGTTTTTCCAGCCAATCTAATGCAAGTTTGATTCCTAGGTACACGCTATCCCATTTTTTACACCATTTTCCATGACATGCAGTGTAAAACGACAATTTTTTGTGCACTCTTGGCTCTAGTGTAGAACGACAATATTTTGTACACCGGAGGGAGTAGTTGGTAACTTTGGTGACTGGCCGGTACGGTTCCCGGCGCATGCGCGTCGCGGTCGGTGGCTGGCTAGCCCTGCAGGGCTGGATCGATGGCGGGGATTGGGGCGCGACGGCTTGGCGTCAGGTAGATCACCGGCCCCAGGCAGCGAAGCAGACGGGCTGGCATGGGCGTGGCTTGCTGGTTGCATCCCGGCGCACGTCAAGGGACGGAGGCGACCGTCCGGTGCGCGGATCGGAGCGTGGGTGCGGGTGGACGGATAGATGGGGCGATCGCGACGTCGTCGGTCCATCTAGCTCTACGCCGATGATGCATGGGTCATGCATGCATATGGGATTCGACCGGGACGGCGCGACGCGATGGAATTCGTGAGCGCGGCAGGTGGAACGTGCGGCGGCACTGTACACCGTGGAACACATAATACATCAGTTCGTGACGGTGGCTAGCTAACGGATACAAAAACACTTGCATACGTACGTACGCGTGTTGCTTCGTGATTACTCCGGTCTAAATCGATCGCTTGCCAAACCGGTACGTACCTCTAAATGCTAATGTTGGGAAGATTCCCAACACGCGCCGAAATCAAAACGCACGGTAAATCGACTGCTTCTCGTTTGCATATATACTGCTACGAGTGGGTGGAACACGGAAAGGGCAGGACAACCTTTTCTCTTTTCCTCAAGAAGAATACTCTCTCTCCTCTTTCAAAATTGGCCACGTTATGAAAACAAATTTAACTTTAAAAAAAATAATTTGTCATTCTAATTTAAAAACGAAAGTATTATAGATTTAACAAAAGTTTATGACACTATAAAAGTCTTCTGAACAAGTCAAATAGATGTATTAATTAGGTCTCGCAGAGACAGTAATATGAGTCACACTCGCATGTCAGCCCAAGCATGTACAGTAGAGATTATAAAAAAGTTTTGGTCTCGGGCAGTGTGCAACTCGCAGTTCTTCGTTCACCCCGGAATTCGTCTCGAATGAGAATGTCTGTGGGTCCGCTGGTATATGGATCAGCTGCTGCACTACAGGAATCCCGACCATTTGCGACGGCCGAAGCCGTCGCAAATAAGCCATATGCCGTCGCAAATAATCTATTTGCGACGGCTTTCTTTATTTGCGACGGCTTCCAGCCGTCGCAAATATGGCGTCGCAAATAAGATTATTTGCGACGGCCACCGTCGCAAATAATCTTATTTGCGACGGCTAGGAGAGGCCGTCGCAAGTTGTTGCTGCGGGCTGGTGGGCCTCGCGACCTTATTTGCGACGGCACAGCCGTCGCAATTAAGGGCCACTATTTGCGACGGCCGTGCCGTCGCAAATAAGTGCAGAGGGCATGGCCCACGTGTCCTCCTCCGGGACCCACCAGCCCATTTGCGACGGCCCGGCCGTCGCAATTAAGGCTTATTTGCGACAGCCAGGCCGTCGCAAATAACTGTGGCTTAATTGCGACGGCTAATACTCTTATTTGCGACGGTACTGTATAAAAAGCCGTTGCAAATAAGGTTTTTTTATTTTTTTTAAAAAACAGAAAACTCTAACCGGCTCGATGGCCAGATTCACAACACAATATACACAACATACACAATATATACACAGCATACACAATATATACACAAAGATCATCACAATCACAAACTCAAATTCCGATACATCTCACATCGTCATCAACAAAGTAAATAAAAGGGCTCACTCGCCCATCTAACCTCCGAAGCCACCTCCGAAGTCGAAGTCGTCGTCGTCGCGCCTCAATCCAGGCGGCGGTAGCGAAGGCGACGGCGTTTGTGCAGCCGTCGCGGATCCCTGCAATTAATAAAACTTAGAGTTAGAATATATGCATCAACATCTCTCTCCCTCCCTCTCCCTCTATCTTCATCTAGATCACCCTCTCTTCCTCTCTCTTTTCATTTCTCTATTTGTCTCTCACTCTATCTTTCTTGCTCACTCTATCTCTCTATTGCTATCCTTTTCCCTCTATCTTCCTCCCTCTATCTCCATCTACATCTCCCTCCCTCTATCTTCCCCTCTCTCTATCTCCATCTACATCTTACTCTCTCTTCATTCCCATCCTACTCTATCTATCTTTCACTCTTTCTTCTGTCTCCCTTTCTTCTATCTCTTTCTTTCTTCTATCTCAATCATTTTCTTCTATCTAACTATCTCTCTCTTTCATCTATCTCAATCTTATTACGCTGGAGAAGAAAGATTACATAGAGACTTACCTGACCCGCTGAAGAAGGATCGCCTGGGAGGACCGGTGGTAGTACCGGTAGCTGGATTCCCAGACCCTGCGCCCGAGCGATGGTCTGTCATTGCAAACATTAAATGCTACCTATTAGTAAGTCATTTAAGCTGAATTAATGAGAATTTTAATTTTTAGATTGTTACCTCCATTGCTTCCCGCATCTGCGCCAACGCTGCTGCCTGGGTTTGGATCGTGGCCTCCATCGCCCTCCTTTCCTCCTCATGTCGCCTTTCATTTTCTTCTACAGTTTCTCGGAGGGACTGCATCTCAATGTCCCTCTGCGAGCGGCGACCTCCCGTACCCGAAGCCTGCGTGGAGCTGCCTCTCGCAGGTCTACCCGCCCTCGAGTCGACAACTCCGTCGAATATGGCGAGCCTATAAAAAAGAGAGTCAGTAATATGAAATTAAAATATCTTGAATACTTTGAATTGAAAATGATAAAATGACTTGCAAACTCACCTTCCGTGTGCTTTTCCACCACCGGTTGCATACGCGGCTTGAGGATCGATCGGTTGACGTTCCCAATCGAAATCCTGGCCGTGTATCTTCCTAGCCTCCTCCCCGTACTTAGCCTGCAAAACAATAAAATCGTGTAAGTTCAACAATCTATATAGTTATATGTAATATGAATGGTTTCTAAACTTACCAACCGCTCGGCTGCAGCCTGACTGCACCCCGTCGGCTGAGAAGGGTCCCTGTGACCTCTCTTCCAAACCTCAGCAGGGGTGGGCGGCACCCCCGTCTCGCGCTCCTGTCAATACATGTTAGTACGAACAATATATTATTAATATATAAACATAAGTTACACACACTTACCATGCGTTTAGCTAAACGCAAGTGGTTATCTTGCCCGTGTCTGCTCTTCCCCTCCACCCCTCTGCAGTCTCGAGCCTTCCCGGACTTAGCTTTAAACTCGTCGCTAGCCCAGTAGCGACAAAGGGCTCGAAATGCATCGTTCCGACCCTGCAACCAGCTCACGTGGCCCTGCACATAGTTGAAAGTCGTTAAAAGTACCATCGAGGACATTATCAGAAAAAAATACTTACTACACTCCACGTACCTGCGCGTACTCCTCCTCCGTCAGGTGCCTCTCGCACTCTTGCCGGAAGTGTAACACGTGCTGCTGGTTCGCCTTCAAGTGCTCATTAATAATTTGAACACGGGCGTTCGACAAAGCTTGTCGAAGCGCCTTGGCAGCGTTGAAGTGAAACACTCGCCTCGCATCCTCAAACATGCGATGGTCGTCCGGGTCCTCTAAAATATATCTTGCCTGCGATAAAGAATATATTGAAGAGATGTGCACTAAAAGAGTTTAATAGTTGTAACTTAGAAACTTTTTTACATACTTACCATAAAATCGGCCCATACGGCCTCCTGAAGGTTGCCGTGCTCCTGGTGATGGACACGTGCGTAGTCCTCCCACGAAAGAGCAGGCACTCCGTCGATGACCCCGGGATAGTGCAAACGCACTATGGACCCGAGGACACCGTTCACCGGTCTCTGGTGTTTCTCACCGGTGAAAGACAAGTCGTCCCAACTCCTGTAAGATATTTATTCATTCATTCATTACTTAAGTAATCAAAAGAAACTAAAATTGAAAACTATAATTTTTATTACCTGTCTCCGACTGGACGAATCACGATCCTCTGTGAAGGGACCGCGGGAGGACTGACAAAGTGAGTCCTCCTCGTCCTCCGCGTCTGCTGGGGCGCCACGTCAGGTGACCCAGACGGCTCCTCACCAGCCGAGTCAAAGGCCTCAGGAACAAAGTCATCGCCAGCCGGGAGCTGGCTGGCCGAGGGCTGACTCGCCGAGGGCTGCCTCGCCGAGTGCTGGCTGGCCGAGGGCTGCCTCGCCGAAGGCTGGCTCACCGAAGGCGCCGCAGCCTCTGAGTCAGCCTGTGAGGACTACAACATTCAAATGATTCATAAGTAAGTTTAATGTGAATTTGAATTTAAAGAATTTGTCAAAAACGAGTGACATTTACCTGTGACGAAGCTCTAGAGCTGGTCTGAACGTGCCCCAGCAGCTGAGAGCGTCTGCTGCCAGTCGACGAGGCACCAACGAAAGCGTCCTCAGGTCTAGAGGGGTAGAACCCCCTCGTCGGCGGCACCTTCTTACCCTTCTTTGACGCCATCCTATTGTAATTAGATAATTAGTAAATATGCAAATAAAATATATAAAATTCATGTTACTATCTTCAAGAAAACATTACTTGTAGTCACTTTCAAAATTCATCAACATCATTGTCATGTGTCTGTGCCCTACTCCTTAAACCAGCCCAACGATCTTCCATTGTGGCCTGTTCTAATTTTCGTTTTCGCGTATCATCTGCCTCTACATCTTCAACGTCTTCAACATCTCCAACTAATTGATCGAGTCCTGCACCAAGCTCGACGATAAAAGTGTCTGGCAACTCTTCTTCTTGGTACACTTCTTCAACGTCTTCGCTATCATGGTAACCATCATCCCCAGGAGTATATAGCCGCTCACGAGGATTCACCTTATATACCACCCACCAAGCACTGAGCTTCGTGCATGGATAAGGTAGATAATACACTTGTTCAACTTGATGCGCAAGAACAAATGTATCGTAACCCCGTAGTCGGTCCTTATGTTTCACTTCCACCATTCCAAATTGGTTTTCTCGAGTTCCATGAGTACGATCAAACCAGTCACAGTCAAAGAAGACAACTCGAAGGGTCTTATTTACGGTAAAAGTAAATTCAAGGATTTTATTAATGATACCATAATAATCGGTTAAATTCCCTTGAGTGTCCATTGCTCTCGTCACAACACCGGAATTTGATGTTGCCGCAAGAGGACGATGAGCTTCAAAATGAGTTGTACGAAATCGGAAGCCATTTACGTCATATCGACCATAGCTTCTAACATTCACCAATCCATAAGATAGCTGCCGCAAATCTTCATGGACACTGTGAGTCCGACACTGTTATAAAAGACGAGAGAATATTATATAATACTTCTTTAATAATAGTAATTTATAATACATAGAAGACGAGAGAATATTACATATTCTCGAAACCAAGATAGAAAACTCTGTCCCCCATTTATTCCTTCCTTTCGCATCGCTTCTACTTGTTTGGCCGTAGGTTGATGTCTATGTGGCCAATATTGTCTGTGGAACTCGCTGAACATGAAAAAACATCTTTTAGAGTACATGTGTAGCAAAATATGTAGATTAGCATAAACATAGGAGAAACACTTACTCGAAGTATTCCTGCATGCCTTCTATATTTGCGTACATGTAGAGTAAAGCAACAGTCCTTTCCTGTTCGGATAGCACGTAGGTCGTGTAGCTACCAACGGTGGTGCCTCTCGTTTGAAAAATGGAAAGGTCGCTTAGAGGGGGTGTTTCGTCCACATTGTACCGCATAGCCGAAGTATTGATATTGTTTTCTTCCGCAAAGTAGACACTTGAAAAGTATCCAACTTCTTTAAGAGCATATGCTTCAGCGATGCACCCTTCCACCCTTGCCCTGTTGCCAACCATTGGTTTCAGATATCGTAGCGCTCTTTCAATGTGATACATCCACCTATATTGCACAGGACCGCCAACTTTAGCTTCGAATGGAAGATGGATAAGCAGATGTTGCATTGGATTGAAGAAACCCGGTGGAAAATTTTTTTCCATCTTACATAAAAGTATGGGTATCTCCTTCTCTAACTTATCCATCATCCCGATCTTGATTTCTTTAGCACAAAGCTGTCTATAGAAATAGCTGAGCTCGGCTAAAACCTTCCACACCGCATCATCTAGATAGCCTCGGAACATAACAGGTAGGAGTCTTTCCATTATAATGTGATAATCATGACTCTTCAACCCAGTGAGGTTTCCTGTGTTAACATTTACGGCTCGTTTCAGGCTAGCTGCGTAACCATCTGGGAATTTCAAAGTTTTCATCCATTTCATAACTTCTTTCTTTTCTTTCGATCGAAGACAGAAAGAAGCACGTGGCTTTCCACCACTTTCAGAGATTTCAAGAGTTGGACGGTGACAAATGTCTGCCAAATCTAGTCTAGCTTTATAATTGTCTTTCGTTTTGCCAGGCATATCCATGCAAGTGCTTATGATACTTTCGCTCATATTACGCTCCTGATGCATGACATCAATGTTGTGCATTAGAATCAACGACTTCACATATGGTAGCTCCCAAAGTCCACATATGTGAGTCCAATTGTGTTCCTCTCCATAACCTACGAAATATCCAGGACGACCTTCATCAGGCACCAGTTTGTCCAACATATCAGAAATTTCTGACCCGTTGAGACGCTTCGGTGGTCCTTTAGTGACAACAGTGTTCTTTCGAAAGACATGCCTCTGCTGCCTAAATATATGATTCGAGGGCAGCCAACGTCTGTGACAATCGAAATAAGATATTTTGCCTCCATGAGTTAGTCGAAAGCAATCCGTGTCTGAAGCACATATCGGACACGTCAGACGACCGTGAGTGCTCCATCCGGAAAACATGTCGTATGCCGGCAAATCATGGACGGACCACAAATAAGCAGCTCGAAGGTTGAATTTCTGCTTCTTGTAACTGTCGTACGCTTCGACTCCTGTCCACAAGACTTTCAATTCTTCGATCAGCGGTTTTAACATCACGTTGAGACGTGACCCGGGATGATCAGGTCCAGGTACAATGAGGCTGAGAAACATGAACTCGTTCCTCGTACAAAAAGCAGGTGGCAGGTTGTACGGAATGACAAAGACAGGCCAACATGAGTATGGCGCGGCATTCGTACTGAACGGTGGAAATTCGTCTGTCGCTAATCCGATGCGAACATTCCTCGCATCACGAGAAAAGTCTGGATCGAAACGGTCTAGCGCCTTCCATGCATCACCGTCGGACGGATGCGTCAAGAATTCTTTGTTCTCACGTTTACCTTCTTTGTGCCATCTCATGTGTCTTGCGGTTCTTTTTGAAAGAAACATCCGCTTCAACCGAGGTGTCACAGGCAAGTAACGAAGCTGCTTATGTGCGACATCTGTCATCACATTATCGCCATCGTCATTAACAACTTCGACATACCTCAATTTACCACATTTCAAGCACATCTTCTCATTGGCGTGCTCTTTCCAGAATAGCATGCAGTTGTCTGGGCACACATCAATTTTCTCATACTTCATACCGAGACCAGATATCTTGATCTTTGACTGATACATATCTGGTGGCGCTTTGTGAGGTCGTGGAAGGATATCGCAGATCAATTTCATGAGATCATTGTAGCAGTTGATGGAAAAAAAAGTACTTGGACTTAATTGCCATAAATCTGGTCAAGAAAGCAAGTACGGTCACAGCCGTGTGTTCATGCAACAGCTCTTGTGATTTCTTCAGCTCCTCGAAGAACTTCTCTGCCTCATTTGTAAGAGGATCCTCCACTTCAAGAGCTTCTAACATCTCATCCATCCTATCAACCTCTGTTATATCATCATCCTCATCCACTTCGGCTATGACTCGAGAATTAGTCTCGCCGTGGAAGGTCCACACTTCATATTGTGGAGTGAAACCGTTTCGACATAAGTGAAACGAAAGCTCCAATCTTCTCAAAAACTTAGTGTTTCGGCATTTTGTACATGGGCACCGCACCATATCTTCCGTTGACAACGAAAATGCTCGATCCAAAAATTGATCTAACTTGATAAACCACTCATCGGAGTGACCACCATTTCTGCTCTTCCAGCCAGTATACATCCAACTGGGGTCTTCACCCATTTTTGACTCTGCAGTTTAATGCGAAAGAAATTGTCGTTAATGTATTGTTGTGTTATGTCACGGCCCTACAACCTAGGCAGATAGATCCTAAACCCACCCAAGAGTGACTGAGCGGAGCGTGCTCATGACGAGACGCGTGATCCGGATTCGAACGAAATTTCGGCAGCATAACCCCGCTGTTCTCCACTGCACGCCCGAAAATGGTGCAGCAGAGAACAACAGGGTTACGCCACCGAAATCTCGTCCAAATCCGGACCCGCGTCTCGTCACAAGCCACGCCCCCTCGGTCACTCCGAGGCTGTCCAAAAAAGGGACAATTCCGAACCTGCACGTCTCACATGCCAATGGCATGTGAGACGTGCCGATCCGAAACGGGTAATACATTGTTATAGGTTACGTTGCTCATTTTCATTTTCAGGTCATTTAAGAGAGAGGAAAGAACTAGAGAAAGAGTGAGAGGAAAGTTGGTCTCAGATGACAATTCCACGACCACTTTGTCGGAGTACGCCATCCACGCGCAGGTGCTTGCCATCCTCACCGTCGTCGTTCGCCTTCGTGCCCGTCTACATGCATACTTTACCTTACCACTAAATGGGCCTTGTCGGGCCTTGTCAAGCTGGTCTGAAGCCCATTTATGTATATATAGTACTTGAACACTCAAGCAATCAAAATTAAGCAATTCAACATAACCATAATTCAAATGAGAGCAATAATACAAATCTTAAACATTATTAAATTAAACCTAAGCATATATAGTAACATTAAGATCCAATTAACAACTAATTAACAACTAACTAATAATTAATTAGAATGGTCAACTATTAACAACTAACTAACAATTAATTGTAATTCAAACCTAATTAGCAACTGCTAACAATTAATGAGAATTAACAACTAATTAACAACAACCTAACAATTAATTCGCATAACAATTAACAACTAAATAGCATAACAACTAATCATCAATTAACAACTAATTATCTAGAAATTAACAACTAATGCCTACTTTACTTGTGCGGCGTGGAGCAACGGGCCGACGGCTTCGGATGGACGGCGGGGGCGCAGGGGCCGGGGGCGCAGGGGTCGAGGGCGGCGGGGGGCTGGGGGCGGCAGGGGCGTGGCGGGCTGGCGCTGACGTCGGCCCGCATTCAAGTACAAGAAGGCGCTGACGTCACACACACTCACGAGCTTGGCATGCACGCACTGACGCGCTCAGCATTGACAAACAAGTTACCGTAACTTGGTTAGTCAAGGATCGGTAAATGTATTTTTGGTTCATCCAGCCAACGACTAATTAGCTAACAGGCATGCGGGAGGCAGCACCGCAGCTTTACCATCGGTGGCAAACTGGCAATACCATCCAGCTGCAACAACGAGGCTGTGAGCAGACGCACTTGAGCCGAATCCATCTGTGCCAGCAAACGCTAGAAGATCGTTGATCGACCTGGGCCTACGCGGTTAGTCAGCTACACGAGACGACTGTGGCGTCACCGCGCGCGTGTCTCTGTATGATGGCGTTCTCACTAAAATGTTGATCGACTGTCTAATCTTCCTAACATGCAACCCTAGTCGTCTGGCTCTATGCATTTTTATTTGAATTGTACCCAGGTGCAACCCTAGTCGACTGTCAAATCTTACTCCATTGAAATGGTTGCGGAAAAAACATGCAAAGAAGCGACCACAGAAAAAGTCAAACAAGCTGTATTATAAGTCTATAATTTTATGTGTGTATATATATTTAAAGTCTTAGTATTACATCTAAATTATTTACTTTAAGACCTATCATTACAATTCACTGTTCCCAATTTATGTTGTAATCTTTTACCACAATGACAAAAACTATCAAATTATATGTAATTTTTTGCGGCATACCCTCTAGTAAAAACCTAGGTCCGCCACTGACTAAATCTGAAAAAAAAAACTAAAACAGGGGGAGCACCTGCTGTCCCGGGGGCGGGGGCGGGGGCGGTCCGGTCGGGGGCGGCGACGCCGGTGGCGCGGCGGGCCGGAGGCGCAGGCGGCGGTTGGGGCGCGGAGGCGGGCCGCCGGTGGGGGCCGAGGGCGGCGGGCGCGGAGGCTGGCGCGGAGGGGGGGCCGAGGGCGGTGGGCCGGCGGCGGAGCCGGGGGCGCGGCGGCGGGGGCGCGGCAGGGCGGCGGGGGCGCAGCGGCGGTGGCGGGGGCGCGGCAGGGCGGCGGGGTGTGACGAGAGGAAAATGAAGAGTCGGGGTGGAGCGTCCCGATATAAGCCCTTATTTGCGACGGCCTAATTAATTGCGACGGCCTCGACTCACGGCCGTCGCAATTCAATCCTATTTGCGACGGCCTTCTGGACGGCCGTCGCAAATAAATGTTAATTGCGACGGCTCCGTTATTTGCGACGGTCTTAGGGTTGGCCGTTGCAAATAACATCTTATTTGCGACGGCCAGTCCGAAGGCCGTCGCAAATAGCAACTTAATCGCGACGGCCGCCTTATTTGCGACGGCCAGAGGCGGGCCGTCGCAATTTAAGCTATTTGCGACGGCTGGCCGTCGCAAATAAAACCAGCCGTCGCAAATGATCGCTTTTCCTGTAGTGCTGGTCGTTGTCTCCCGGCCCTGGCCAGGCCGTTTTGACGGATTTCGTAGTGGTTAGGGAGAAAACGTCCTTGTTTACCATGTGGCGCCTGTTCGCTTCTGCATCTCCAGATTTGCGATCTTGACTGCGAGTTTGGATTTTTGCGACAAGTTAACTTCGTCTGTTGTCAAAGCATGCATCTACTGTACCGGACATAGTGACACCATTCCTACCACCATAAATGCTTCCAAAGGCAGTTTTTTTTTTGCGCATCACTGTGACTGGATTGAACTACGGGGTGCGCTGGAAACGCAATTAAGCAAACTCGCAATCCACGAGCGGAGAGCGCGTGGCACATGAGGTGATCGACGTGCTTGGGTTAGCTTAGCTGCAAGGGTGGCACGACGTGCTTGGGTTAGCTTAGCTTAGCTGCCCGGGACCATGGACCGAGACCGGCGGTGCAGGACGTCGCCGTCCACGACTGGACCGAGCTTTTCCAAGACAAAACGCTAGCAGGCGGGGCTCGGCGCGCACCCACCAACCCGCCGCGCTCGCCTCGCACCACCTCACCTCACCTGCTGCGCTGCGCCTTAAATGAGCGCGCTATGCATGCCCACAGAAGCCGGCCCTCCTGCGACCGACCCGTCCGGCGCCTGCCCCAGATCCTGTACCGGCACGGTACAGTGGTCGGTCGGTCGACGGATCGCTCCCGGCCCCGTGCGCCGGCCTGCCACCGATTTGCAGCTGTTAGTTTTAGGAGTAGGACACGATTCTCACGCGATGATGCTACGATCGAGAGGCTGTGGTAGCTTTCACATGGCCAGTTGCGCGCGAGCGCGTAGAAGGACCGGCTGCGTCGTCGCTTGCAGGCGGTGCTTTGTTTTTTGAGATGTGCGATCGTGCTTCTGCTAGCTGTGGGAAACGATCGATGCGCGCCGCGTGATGAGCATGCAATTATTCGGGCGGCAACATGTGACGTTTGAGTTCGGGATTCACACGGCTAAACTAAACCGGTGCCGCCGGTCCAAGGCAGGTATCCGACGCTCGCTGGGCAGCGCTCTTCGTTCAGCCGCGGAGGTCCGTGCTTCCAACGTTCGTGCTCGACTACGTGCAATCACGCAGGACATGCGCACGACTGGCATCAAATTTTGTCGACCACAAACATTTCATCTATCCTACTACTTCCTCTGTTTCTTAATAAATACTCCCTCATTATCTTTGACGTTCAGACACAAATTCTAGTTCATTTTTAGTTTAAAACCTTGTCTGAAACGTCAAATAAAAGAATTAGGAGGGAGTACTTGTTTCAAACAAACTAACAGAATTAAAAATAAACTACAAATGGTATTACTAATGACAATTATTCGGAAGCAGAAGGAAGGAGTATTTTTTAGAAAAAAAAAAGAGCGCAGTGTGACTGTGCGTGTCTCGCCAACAGCAACATGGGTGTCCGTGCACTTTTTCATGATTGTTCCTGCTCGAATCAATCTCGCTGCAGAAAGGAAGAGAGAGTTGGGGCAGACGTAGTAGGGTCTCCTGTCACCGTGGTGCCTTTTCATGATTAGATTTCGTACTGCCACACGTCCATCCTTCCAATCCATTCCCGAAAAATGAAAGGCAGGAGCCCTTTCCCGATGCTCCGGACGTGCACCCGTCTGCGAATGGAACACGCGGCGGGCCCCGCGTGCCAGACGCCTTGACCGGACCGGTTGGCCTTGCCTGGCACATGTTATCCTCCCTCGGCCCCTCCCAGTACACGGCCCCACGGCCAGCATCACCACCGGCGGTCAGCTCACAATCGGACGGGTCAGAGGCCAGGCAGCAGGTGTCCCACGGCGGGCCCCGCTCCACGCCCGCCCAGTCAAAAGCGGCAACCGCCACGTGGCGTGGGGGCGACGAGTGTGAACGTTTGACGCCGGGTGGACGGGCTGCAGCCGGTGGCGCGCCGCTGACTCACCCTACGGCACGGCGGCCCGTGACCGTGGACCGTTCCCATCCCCGCCGTCCCGTCACTATTACCGCTGATTATGCGAGGGCCTTAAGCCTAGAAGAGAGGGTGAAGTCTATAGGCCAGCCACCGATGATCGTCGTATCTTGCGATGGAAACAAGCGCATGGCTCCAGAGGAGGTGGAAGAGGCCAAGCGATGCACATCTCCATCGTTTGAGCCTAGCTCCTCCTAATCAATTACTACTAGTACTAGTTTCTTTCACAAAAGCTGGATCAATTAAATAAAAAGGCAAGCCAAAAGTTGAGAGGGAGAGGGGTGGATGGGGAAAATATCCATCACACCCAATGACCCAACCATCTCTCTCTCTTCCCCCGTATATCTCCCGCCCGGGTGCAGCACCGCGCTCTCTTCCTTGCACACATCACATTTTCACATACACCAATCCTTGTCGTTTGCTTGCCTCACTGCACTCCTCACTACCAGCACAAGCACCCATATATCTATCCGTATGCGCTCACTTCCTTCTCGAGCAATCCTGATCCCCCTCTCTCCCTCTCGCAAGCTAGCTCTCCTTTGATAAGTGAGCAAGCGCCAAGAACCACCACCACTAGCAGCAGAAGGATCGCAGGCAAGTAGCTAGCACACCTCTACACGTGCCCATGTCGTCGTCGGGCGAGTTCCACTTCCACGACGAGCTGGCGTCGCTGTTCGCTCAGCGGCCGGCGCCGGGGGACATGACGGTGCACCAGCAGCATCAGCAGACGCCGGCGGCGTCGTGGTTCGCCGACTACCTGCAGTCGGGCACGCCCATGGCGACGGACTACGACCTTCTGTGGCGCGCGCTGGACCTGCCGCTGCCGGTGGCGGACGACGTCGTCAAGAAGGAGCTGGTGCTGGACACGGGCGGCGGGGGCGGCACGGCGCCGGTGACGCCCAACACGACGTCATCCATGTCCTCGTCGTCCAGCGAGGCGGCGGCCGGGGGAGGAGGAGGAGGAGGACTCGGCGGCTTCGGCCCCGGGGAGGAGGACTCGGCCGGGAGGTGCAAGAAGGAGGAGGGGGACGGCCAGGAGAGCAAGGAGTCTGGCAACGGGGAGGAAGACGGTGACATGAGCAACAAGAAAGGGTGAGTAGTATGACTTTGAGTTTCTTGGGGATTTCAGCTTTCCTTTTCAAATTCTGGCTACCTTCTTTTTGCAAGTTCTTGACATGTAGATCTTTCCTTAGATCGGCACTTACGAGCTTATCCAGCACTTCTGATTGATCCAGGATCAAGTTCTGGGGTCGGTTACGAGAACTAATAGATTCTGCTTCCTTCCTTTGCATCTTGGTCATTCATTCATTCCTCTATTACTTCTTTACGTTCTTCATTTCTTTATTAAGGTAGTAGTAGCACGCTAAGGTGTGAACTGGAGCTAGGGTTTCACACTTGCATATCATACAAGAAAACAAAAAATAAAAAGGATGGCCGGTCAGCAGGATATTTGCCTATTAATAAGCTACTAGTTGTATGATCCTCTTCCCTTTTGCTTTATGGATTTCATGCTTGCTTGGCCTTGATCATGCATGCATCTGCTTCCACTTGACCACGATTTTGCACCGCCCTGAAGGCCTGAATGAATGAATCACTGCTTAATTTTTTTTGAATAAACTACCCCTTTTACTGTTTCCGTTCATCTCTTTTACAAAGATGATGCCCAAAAAAACCAAAGATCTCGAGGAATGGTCTAGTCTAATTAAAGATATTGCCACCCATGCATCCGAAGAGATTTGCAAGTATAGCTCACTTTCTGGTGCAATATAGCATCGAATAATCTTGGTATAAATCTCAAAAGGAGGTGCGAGCAAAAAAAAAGAAAAGGGTATACAACACACTGTGTGAACCTATTAAACCCATGTGCCCGCCCGCTGATTCGCACACGCAGCCAACAACCGCGTTTGAACGGGATCCCGGGGTCCCGGCCGTCCAATCTCTCGTAGTCGTCGTAGTATGAACGAAATCGCCCGCGTCACTTTCCACTGACCACCGCGCGCGCGCCGAGAACTGATCAA
Source organism: Tuctoria greenei (assembly GCA_036927565.1). Taxonomy (NCBI): domain Eukaryota; kingdom Viridiplantae; phylum Streptophyta; class Magnoliopsida; order Poales; family Poaceae; genus Tuctoria; species Tuctoria greenei. Next base: position 8,520,169 of record JAYESD010000008.1, read on the forward strand.
ATTGGTGCGCGCGACTGCAGGACTGTGTCGGCGTCGAAGGCGATGGGCAAGGGCGAGAAGCGGCAGCGGCAGCCGCGGTTCGCGTTCATGACCAAGAGCGAGGTCGACCACCTCGAGGACGGCTACCGGTGGCGCAAGTACGGCCAGAAGGCCGTCAAGAACAGTCCATACCCCAGGTACGTACTCCCTCCATCCCCATAAACTTGTCGCTTTGTAGTTCAAAAATGAACTACAAAGCGACAAGTTCATGGGGACGGAGGGAGTATTCTCGTACGTGCGTACAGTTCATGAATCTTAATCTTAGCACCAGCTCTTTTTGGACGTAATTGAGGTGGTGCAACTGCCGCGGCTCGTACGTACGCGCGTATGCAGGAGCTACTACCGGTGCACGACGCAGCGGTGCCCGGTGAAGAAGCGGGTGGAGCGGTCGTACGAGGACCCGGCGGTGGTGATCACCACGTACGAGGGCAAGCACACGCACCCCATCCCGGCAACGCTACGCGGCAGCACCCACCTCCTCGCCGCGCACCACCACCTCGGCGCCTTGCCGCCGCCGCTGCACACGACGATGGGCGCGGCGCAGTTCGGGCGGACCGGGCTCAGCGGCGGCGGCTGCATCGACGTGCTGGGCCTACTGCCGCCGCCGCGCGGCCACCACGCCGTGCCACCGACGATGGGCCACGCGGCATCCTCCCACGGCCTCGCCGGTCCGATTAGCAGCGGCGTGACGGCGAGCGCGACCGCCACCACGGCCTCGTCATCGTCCATCCCGGCGCTCCAGATGCAACACTTCATGGCGCAGGACTTCGGGCTCTTGCAGGACGTGCTGAAGCCGTCCTTCATCAACAGCAACGGCGGCGGCGACACCCAGCCTTGACTACTGTGATCATCACGACCACAAGCAAGCTAATGAACGAAGCTAGCTAGATAAGGGATAGTATAATTCGGTTCTTTTGTTAATGCTTAACCTGCTGCTCTTTTTCGACCGATTTACCTCTCCAAGCAAATCGGTTATTGATTTGTTTTTTCTCTTGTGTTGAGAGGCACACAAGCATGGCAGAATTTTTTTTCTGGCGCCGTGTCTCTCGTACCATTGATCAATCTACGGTGATCTACGAGGTAGTCGTGCAGTGTATCACTAGCGGTTTCTTGTACACGTACCTTAATCATCCCAAGCTCGTGCTCGCTCAATCTATCTACTGCAGTACTGACGCCAAGGAGCTATGATAATTTTATGTTCCCCTCTGCGTTCCTCATATCCAGCTCCGTTGATACAAACTAGGAGTACTATTTCTGGTAGACTATCCTCATTTCTCACCTAGAGAGGCCGGCCATGTAAACAAGGTGCTGTTAGCACCATCCCTAATTTCTGGCGATGAGTAATCCTTCACGGATGATGTCGTCCTTAATCTGTTCTTGATGCCAGGAAGATATGTGTACTGAATCGACCGATCGCGTGCGTCATGATGGGACTGTTCGTGTGGTTGGTACACAGAGAGTTGTTATCGGAAAGCGGCCAAAGGGTCGATCAATTTGCTCCTTGTTCCGTGCAAGTGCAAGTGTACTGCTGGTCAGGTCGTTCCAAAGAACTAGGACTAGTGGTACTACACATAAGCACAGTGATGTCAACCTGCCTACCTAGCTAGAACTAGAATGGCCGTGTTCGCGTGGTGTGTATGGTTGATGAAGAACTTGGACGGGCGTGCTGCAAGTATGTTTCAGGCGCCATCGAAGACGATGATGGATCGTGTCACACGGTATATACACTATATACTGCATATGGTTGCTTTATTTGCTCGAGCTGTAGCGAAAAAGAGACCTAGCAGCAACAAGCTCTCTTAACGAAGATTCAGGCACGATTGATATCTCAATCAGCTAACGAAATCTGCTATTTTGTCGGTCACCCGGCCCGGCCTGATATACAGGTTTCGAATATCATATCATCGGTCCCTTGCTTCACGCGGATGTGTGCGCCGGCCGTACATTCAGGATGAAATATGAAGCAATTTTGGGTGTTCATGGAGTATAGGTCAAATTTTACATGTCTGTTATATTTTGTTTCAAAATGCGCACGTATTTTTTTCTGCTCTGAAGTTGACATGATAACACTAAACAATTTGCATATTCTATATAATATGGGCCTGTCTAAATTTGAGGTGTCTGAAATTTAAAAAAAAATCAGGCACCGAGTAATTAGTACTAATCACTATCATTAATTACTAATCTTTGTAATTAATCGTTAACCCTTACTTTTATAGGTTAATCAATCACAAATATTTTTTTGATTATTTTAGAATTAATATAACTCTTACAAATAACGGACTAACAAATAAAAAACAAAGAAAAAAATTAATCATCTCTCTGCCTCCTCTGAAGAGCGGTCAGTGCATATCATATTACGGTCGCCTGAAATTTGGCAGCCGGTCAGGTGCCTGAGGATTCCTGATATTAATATCTCTCGTACCTAAGCCATATGCATTATATAAATAGACGGCTTGAAGCTATGCACATAACACTTGCTGTCTAAAAAACAAGAGGTGTAATTTCAAAGCAGTACGAGACCGTACATATGGAGACCGTACATTCGTATGTAAAAACTCCATGGCAGCAGAAGAGAGAGTATCTTTATTCCCTTGCATTGGATATATACACACGTGACAGAAAATCACCTTTGTATAATTAAAAGCCCACGATCAAGATCTTAGAAGAGATCTAATATACTGATTTGGTGACCATCCCATTAAGTGGTGTGAGTCAAAAGCTAGATATAGATGCTCCTTCACAGTTGATGACGCGCAGCTGTACTTTGGAGGTTGAACACGTCAAGGCGACGATCACTAGTAGCTGCCATTGTTTTACAGTTTTACTAGTCGCAGCACTATTTAATCAGAGGTGGATGGACCATTTCTCCATTAGCTTTGACAAAATCTTGCGGAGGAGCTATTACGTTGCGTTATTATTGCACATATATAGCTAGCTTTATTTGATCGTTCGTACGTCCCTCTGATACTGGCGGCCGGATTGGAGAGTGCTTACACAACAACTATTGTGAGTTTCGGGTAGTACGTACAGTCGTACACTGTTCCTGTTTATGATTGATGCATACGCAATTATGCGTCTACAATTTTTTAAGAATTGCTAGATTTTTCATAGATCTGATTTAATGGATGGATGGTATTAATTTGACCTTGTTTAAATATTTATCTTTTATGAGCGTATTATTATGTGCATTTGGGTTAGATGGAATCGCAAGTGACGGTGACGGGATGGGAAAGCGCCGAGATAAGAGAAATGGGGGAGCGAGATGGTTGCAAGTTCCGGGGACGCAACATGGCCAATGGCGCTGATAGCTACCGGCACCGGATCACTATAGAATGTCAAAAGCATTAAAGCCACGGCGCAAGGTGTGCACCAACTTGCTGCCCGTCGCGCGAGCTAGCTAGCTATATAGATAGCGTCTCTCTTCCTCCGGCATAAAAGCAACAACTACGAATAGATACGGCGTAGAACCATGTTCAAAGTCCACCCCTGAATACACGCACTAGCTAACCTGACATCAGTGCTTGCTCAGTACACCACCACAGCCGCTAGCTCTCCTATACTCTTGACGGTCTCAGAATAACGCCACTGTTTCGATCGGATTAGTATCTATCTAGAGCACGTTTAATATATTTTTCCTGATGAACAATAGCGGGCTTATAAATAATAAGCTCCCCGTGTTTAATGACACCGACGGTGGCGTCAGCCGTCGCATCCGCCATTAATTCACCAGCTTCAACAAAACAGCAGCTGGATCCATGACTTTGAACGCAAGGAAGGAAGTGGTCAAGCCCACCGCTATAATGTTGCAACAGTAGCCTGCTCGTCCGGACAATTTGCTGGCCGGCTGCTAGTAGTACAGTACAGTTTAGAAGGCTTGCAGTTGCAGCAGTTCACGACATGGGAGCGAGTTTGACTGAGCACCAGGCTGATCATTAGACTACTCCCACTCGTTTACCTCTATATCCTATCTTTATATCCTATCTCTAAAAAGATTCTCTCTTTACAGTTTTGTTCCTCCCACTCCTTCACCTCTATATCTCATCTTTAGATTCCATCTCTAAAAAGATTCTCTCTTTACAGTTTTGTTCCTCTCACTCGTTCACCTCTAAATCAGACATCTATACCATTTTCACCTATTTTATTCCTTTTTTGCCCCTTTATTTCTTTGTTTCTGTCGGTGTTTGGATCTGGCAGATCTCCCGATACTACCGTTGGTAGATCGAGGAGTTGTAGTTCGGTAATGGACGCGCAGAGATTCAAGAAGGTGAAAGACAAGTGGACACAGGGATTTACGTGGTTCGGGCCGCTTGAGCGTAATACCCTACTCCACGGGGTGTGTTAGTGTTGTATTGAGCGTGTGAGTCTAGAAGAAGCTCCAGAAGAAGAAGCTCGTCTAGGTCAGGGAGTCCAGAAAAGGTCTGGAGAGAGGTCCCTTGTGTATAGTTGACAAGTCCTTTTATAGTACAAGGACTGGTCGTTACACCGTTAGCCTGGCCCGACATGTGGCCCCGGTGTAAGGATTGAATGCCCAAGAGGGGGTGTGAATTGAGCTTCTTTTCAAAAATTAAAGCAATAAAAACTTAACTACTAAAAGCCCAATTCCCTATGCAAACAACCTATGCATTCAAGTGAATAGTAATTTTGCGGTATATGAAATGCATAAGTGTAAAGGGAAAGAAAGAGTGTGCAAACTCTCGAGGAGACACGAAGACACGAAGATTTATCCCGTGGTTCGACAAGAACGCCAAGACCTTCCTACATCCACGTTGTGACACCCACCAAAGGGTATAGCCACTCCCAAGTCACCGAGACAAGAGATCTTCACTAAACTTAACCGTTCGCCAACCCCGACAAGGTGGAGCTCAAGCCTTGTACAAGTTGGATCCTCCAGGCTTCCGCAACCGACTTGGCAAGCTCCGAAAGGCTCTCTCCAATCACCAACTGTTACACGGTGAATACAATCACCAAGAGACACTCTCTTACAACTCTCACTATACTAGAGACTCTAGTCACCAACAATGGAAGCACACAAGCGCTATCTCTAGCAAGTTCTAGCCTATCTCTTGGTGTACAAGTGGTGTAAATGATATGAAAGTGGTAGCTCAACGTCTTGAATGCTTGGTAATGTGTATAGTAGCTCTGGGGATCAAGACTTATCGAAATTACTGATTGAAGGGGTATAAATAGCCAGCTTCCACGAAATAGCCGTTAGAAAAGTAGGCTGACATCACTGTTCTGCGAACACCGGATGATCCGATGTTCTCCCTTCAGTTGTCATCGGTCGAATACAAATTAGCTGATGTCACTGTGTCAGATATGACCGTTGATAGACCGATGTTACACTTGCCTCATCATCGGATGATCCGATGACACTTCATCCAGAATTGGTCCAGAAATAATGCTTACTCGAGTGATTGACCAATGTGTTGTAGTTGTACATCGGATGATCCGGTGTTACACTTGGTCCACGGTAATTGCTTACTGGAATTATCGATCGACGTAACACTTTCTTAATCATCGGATGATCCGGTGAGTACTCAGTTCTGAGGTCGTTTTTTTCTGTTAAACCAACTCGACCGATGTATGGTTTTCTGGAATCATCGGATGATCCGGTGAGTTGATTTTGTCTGTTTCGAGTTGTTCTAAGTGATTCTTTTGGAATTTGCTCGAGTGACCTCTTATACACTGGTTTGAAATATTCTTCTGATGATTACCAAGTCTTGGGTGTTGTCAATTTCGATGGAATAACTTTGATATATGAGCTTTTTCTTTTAGTCTTCATAAAAATCGATTGACCTCGTGAAATAGTTTGTTTAGGGGTCTCCAATTATATCCAATGAGCAGTAGATGATATACATATAGAGTTTATTAAGTGTGATGAGTGATATGAGAGACCTTGCATCCACAAACTTATTAGTAATATCCAACGATTATCATTAATCACCGAAACAATATCTCATGGGGGCCTAGATGCTTTCAATCTCACCCTTTTTGGTGATTGATGACAACACAACGAGTAAAGCATAATAGTAATGAAATTAAGAATACGATACTCAAGAGGATATGCAATAAGTACAAGATTTTGCACATTAAACTTGAAGGCTCAAAAACGATCAATAAAGCACAAGAGAATTAAGAGGCACACGAATACTCAATGAATAGCAAAAGAGTAGCAAATCTCCCAAATTACAAAAGACTCCCAAAATAAATACTCCCCCTACAACTAGGACTCCCCCTGGGACTAAGCTAACCCTCCCCCTAACTCTTCTCCCCCTTTGGCATCAAAACACCAAAAAGGGAAGCCGAGTGCCTAAGGATCCTGAGCGCTCGGGGCGAGAGAAAGATCAAAATGAAAAGGCGCTAAATAGGTGGGGCCCGAAACTTAGCTCAAAATTTTAATATCGAATGGACCGACGTTAGTTGGGAGGAGCATCGGTCGAATGGTATAGTAAGGGTGTTCCAGAGGCACCATTGGCATCGGATGATCCGACGTTGAAAGTATTCTCATCAGTTGAATTTGTCACAACTCCAGAAATGTGAACATCGGATGCTCTGATATTTCTCAGAATGAACTCGTCGGATGAATTGACTTTCTGACTGAGCTGACCCTTGTACTTAAGCACAAACTGGTCCGATGAAGATTCTGGCCTAAGCATCATATAATCCGATGACTACAAAACAGCAACATCCCATATATGTCCTTTGACTCAAACAAACAAACAAGGTGAAACACATGTCTTAGGACTTTTTGGGCAACCCCTTACCCCTCAAAAAGATTAGTTGCCAATAACTTGGCTAAGCCCTAAATCAAATAGAACACGGAAAAATCAAGGAAAGAATCCAAATAAAATGTAAGGCCCATGCTTTGTGAGCTAGAGGGTGAAAACTTCTATCTCTTTAAAGCATGTTCCTTTAGACATTAACGCACCTAACATTTTGTTCTTTCCACATCATATGAGTTGAGATATTGCATTTCAAACAAGTCTCTTTCTCATGAGGTGGGTTCTCCTTTGTGACAATCTACTGTATGCAATGCCAAACAATTTATAATGCAGGAAATTAAACGTGAGTGCAAGTCTATATGGCAGGCATCATGCAAGACATAAATTAAATCTATCTTGCCAAATTTGAACCTTTTAAAGGCTTTTTCAGGGAGAGCCACTCTCCAAGCCTTGGGGAAACCCAAAAGAACCTCCATCCCAAGCTAACCCTTGCTCACCCCTATCTTTTGAAAGTTAGACAAGACCTATATGTGATGCATTCTTACATGACCATGACAACTTACATGACATTTGATGCATCTAGCACATTTAATTCACTTCTTAGTCTAGAAAAAGTTTTCTCATCAAGTGGTTTAGTGAAGATATCCGCCAATTGTTCCTCGGACCTAACACCTCGCAAGGAGATGTCTCCCTTAGCTTCATGGTCCCGCAAGAAATGATGGCGAATATCAATGTGCTTAGTGCGGAAGTATTGAACGGGGTTTTTGACAATCTTAACCGCACTTTCATTGTCACAAAGGAGAGGCACACAACCAAGTTTAATACCAAAGTCCAAAAGGGTTTGCTTCATATAGAGGATTTGGGCACAACATGCACCGGCCGCTATATATTCCGCTTCCGCCGTGGACAAAGCAACGGAATTTTGCTTCTTGCTAGACCAAGATACTAGGAAACGCCCAAGCAAGTGGCACCCTCCGGAGGTACTATTGCGATCCACACGACATCCGGCAAAGTCCGAATCCGAGTAACCCAAGAGATGGAATTTAGCGCCTTTGGGGTACCACAGGCCTACACTTGGGGTATGCTTGAGATACCGAAGTATCCTAAAGACCGCCTTCCGATGCGATTATTTAGGTGCCGCTTGGAAGCGAGCACACAAGCATAAACTAAACATGATATCGGGCCTAGATGCGGTAAGATAAAGCAATGAACCAATCATAGAACGGTAATTAGATTGATCAACATGTTTACTGTCCTTATCCATGTCGAGATGACAATTTGTTGCTATTGGAGTACTTCTTGAGCTACAATCTCCCATCTCAAATTTCTTCAAGAGGTCCTTGGTATACTTTTCTTTATAGATGAAGGTCCCCTCTCGAAGTTGCTTGATTTGAAATCCAAGGAAGAAGTTGAGCTCTCCATTCATAGACATCTCGACTTCCGTCGATGTCTTTGGTGAAGAGTGTAGTGTCCATCCTCCCGATCTTGAATCCTTGCATGATCAAGAAATCTTGTAGTCGCTCATACCACGCCCTAGGTGCTTGCTTGAGCCCGTAGAGCGTCTTGTGCAACCTAAACACATGATTAGGATTCCTCGGATCTTCAAACTCGGGAGGTTGTTCAACATAAACAAGCTCGTTAATATAACCATTAAGAAAGGCACTTTTCACATCCATTTGATAAAGCTTTATGTTATGATGTGATGCAAAAGCAAGAAGTATACGGATAGCTTCTAGTCGAGCGACCAGAGCAAATGTCTCTCCAAAGTCTAGTCCTTCAACTTGCGAGAAACCCTTGGCCACAAGTCTTGCCTTGTTGTGGATCACAACACCGTTCTCGTCTTGTTTGTTGCGGTACACCCACTTTGTTCCGATGACGTTATTATCCTTGGGTCACTCCTCCAACACCCAAACTTCATTGCGGATGAAGTTTTTGAGTTCTTCTTGCATGGCCATCACCCAATTTGGATCTTGGAGTGCTTACTCAATGTGAGTGGGTTCTACACATGAAACAAACGAGTAATGCTCACAAAACATAGCAAAACGGCAAGAACATGTACTTACTCCCCTTGATGGACTTCCGATGATTTGATCAATCGGATGCGCCTTGGAGATGCGTCCATGCCTCATAAGTGGTTGTGAAGCACTTGGCAGTGGTGATGTGTGTTGCTCTTCTTGTGGTTGGACTTGATCATGGACTTCTTCTTCTTCTTCTTCTTGATGTTGTGTAGCTTGTGAATCTTGTGTCGGCAATGGATTATCTTTTTCTTCTTCATCAACTTGAGGTGCCATAGATGTGTTGATGTTGGAACTTGAAGCTCCCCCTTGATCATGGCTCTCCTCAACTTTGGGCTTGATGTCTCTAATGGTCATGTTCTTCATAGCTTCTCGTAGAGGCTCATCATCTATTTCATCATGACCAAAACTCTCCTCTTGGAAGCCATTAGTTTCATCAAACTCAACATCACAACTTTCCTCAACTAAACCGGAGGTTTGGTTGATACTCGATATGCTTTTGAGTTTGATGCATAACCAAGAAAAATACCAACATCACATCTTCTTTCAAACTTACCGAGCCTTTTCTTGCGGTAGATATAGCACTTGCACCCGAAGACTCGGAAATAGGAGATGTTGGGCTTTCTTCCAATGAGAAGTTCGTACGGGGTCTTTTGAAGTAGTCAGTGTAGATAGACCCTATTTGCGGCATGACACGCCGTGTTGATTGCTTCGACCCAAAACTTCTCGGACGTGCCATAGTCATCAAGCATTGCTCGTGCAAGAGTGATGAGAGTCTTGTTTTTCCTTTCAACGACACCATTTTGTTGAGGAGTGTATGTGGCCGAAAATTCATGCTTCACGCCTTCACGATCACACCACTCACCAATGTTGTAGTTCTTGAATTCGGTGTCGTTGTCACTCCGGACCTTGATGATGGGAAGTTGAGATTCCCTTTGAGCACGGTTAGCAAAGGTCTTGAACACCTCCGGAGTTTCACTCTTATCACCTAGAAACAAAGTCTAAGCATAGCGAGAGTAGTCATCAACTATAACAAGACAATAGAGATTACCACCAAGACTTTGATATGTGGACGGTCCAAAGAGGTCCATGTGGAGCAACTCAAGTGGCTTGGAGGTTGACACCATTGTCTTCATCGGGTGGTGTGAAGCAACTTGTTTCTCGGCTTGACAAGCGCTACAAAGCTTGTTCTTCTAAAATGTGACATCCTTCACGCCAGTCACCATCCCGAGCTTGAATGACTTCTTGAGCTTGCTCATTCCAATGTGAGCTATGCGTCAATGCCATAACCAACCCAAACTCGTCTTGGTGAAAAGACAAGTGGTCAAGCTAGCAACCTTGTTGGAGAAGTCTACTAGGTAGAGATGTCCATGCCGAAACCCTTTGAATATTAGTTCTTTGCTTGCTTCACTAGTCACAACAACATCACTCTTGCTAAAGGTGCACGTTAGTCCAAGATCACGTAATTGTGCAATAGAAAGCAAATTGAAACTAAGTGACTTAACATACAATACATTGGAAATAGATAAATCATTTGAAATTGCAATCTTACCCAACCCAATTACTTTCCCCTTAGAGTTATCACCAAAGGTGATTTGTTCATGATTGTTGGGGTTTTCTATGGTGGTGAACATACCATCGTTGCCGGTCATGTGTTTAGTGCACCCGCTATCGAGTACCCAATGTTTTCCTCCAGCTTTGTAGTTCACCTACACACATGAATTCAATTTTTGATTTTAGGCACCCAAGCCAACTTAGATCCTTGTATGTGTGATACAAGTGTTTTTGGGACCCAACTTGGAGAGCTTCCCCTTCATGCCCTTCATGTCCTTACCAATGAACCTTGCCTTCACCTTGCCATCTACTTTACTTAAGAGATAGTAATGATCATTAAAGGTAGACTTGTAGTTAGTAGGCAATTTTCGAGAAGGCCGGTTAGGAAGAGGACACTCCCTTGTATGGTGACCGGTGACCTCACAATGTTGGCAATAGGAACCAACTTCCTTGATGAAGCTTGTTCTAAGCTCCAGTGAGGGCACCTTTCCTTTGTTAGGCACCAGGAAGGATCCAAGTCCTCTCTTGTTGAAGGCCCTTGCTTGTTGGAAGATGATTTCTTTGTGCTTGACTTCTCCCTTAGATAGTCTTGCCACACTAGTGCGGAGACTTTCAATTTCTTCCAACAAATCCTTCTCCCTAGCATTCTCTTTCAAAGGCAAAGACTTATGCAAGACATTAGCGGCATGAGAAGTAATAGATACCTTATCATTAAGGGTTTCTTTCTTTATAGTTTTCAATTCTTGATCAAGAACTTCATAAGCAAGGTTAAGTAATTGATGCTCTTGGATTAACTCATTGTGCTTTCCCAAGAGTGCTTGGTGTGCTAGGTCAAGCTCATGATGATCTAGCTTGATTTGAGTCTTATCCTCATCAACTTGCTTGACATGAGATTTGAGCGTGTCATGCTCCTTAAGTATGCTTTCATACTTGTCAAGCAAATCGAGGTTAGCACTCTCAAGCTTAGCACGAGCTTCTTCAAGAGCCTTAACCTTACTCTTTTCCCTTTTAATGATAGTGTGGTATTCATTTATCAATGAAGTTAAGTCATCGGGGGAAAGCTCATCATCGCTAGAATCATCACATACCTTGGTGTTACCTTTTGCCATGAGGCACATGGGAGGTGGACGAAGAGATGAATCATCATTGTTGGCAATGGCAAGGCCGGTCAAGCTCTCTTCTTCAACTTCACTCTCTTCGTCACTTGATTCTTCATCGGTGATCCATTCATTTGCCTCACACATGAACACCTTTTGTGGACCTTTTCTCTTCTTTGGGAAGAGTTTTGCCTTTTTGCCTTTGTCATGCTTCTTCTTCCCAAAGAATCTTGGTTTGGGCTTGTCCTCTTCATCATCCTCACTATCCTCAAGCTTGCGATGCTTGCCCTTGTGGTTCTCTTTTCTTTTGTCCAGTTTTGAACAATCATAGGAGATGTGACCTTGATCACCACAATTATAGCAAGTCTTGTTGTCATCTCTCCTTGGTAGAAAAGATTTCTTCTTGGGATCAAAAGTGTATCCCTTCTTAGCAATTTTGGAGTTCAAGCGAGAGAATTTTCTCATCATCAAGGCAAACTCATCATCGTCATCTTCACTTGATGCTTGCTCTTCTTCACTTTGAAAGTTGCCTAGAGGGGGGGTGAATAGGCTAATTGACCTGCAAATGACTCAATAAAACGAGATTAAATTACAGGGGGCGGACTAGTCCGGTCAGGGGGCGGACTAGTCCGGTCAGCCTGCGTGAATAACCCTAAAAAAATGTTTCTAGCAAGTTTTAGGGAATTTTCTCGTTGCTACAAGTGAGTATATGTTTAAGTCAAGTTGAGCAACAACCTACACAAGAGCAAGTCAAGTTTCCACAAGTTTGTAGCAATGCGGAGTATGAAACGAGACTACCAACCCTAGAACAAAGTAATCAATAGAATGAATGCGAAGAACACAAGGGGGCAAGGATTTTATCCCGAGGTTCGATTCCACACAAGGAATCTACGTCCCCGTTGAGGAGTCCACAAAGGACCGGGTCCAACAACCCTTCCCTCACCAAGTTTACCGCACGGGCCTAACTTGGTTCTCCACTAATCACAACGGTGATTACAAAGTTCGTTGGGGCTTCTCACAAACTGAGGCTCCCACACCACAAAGGTGATCAACACAATAAAACAAACTCAATACACAGCCCACAAAGACTCAACGAGTGCAAGAGATCAAACCGGGAGCACAAGCGCGATGTTCTTCCTCTTCTCCACCTCACTAAACCCTAATCCACTCAAGAATTAGTTTTAGAGGGAAAGTAGGCAAGAAGGAGGCTTAGGAGTGCTCCAAGTTGGCTGTGGCGGCGCTAGGGTTTGAGTTTTTCCAAAGGTATTCGAAATGAGGTCGGGGGTCCCCTTTTTATAGGGGTCCCAAGCCCAATCTGCTGACTTCAGCAAAAGGGCGGACTAGTCCGGCCACTGGCCCGGACTAGTCCAGCCTAGGGGACCACTGACCCCTTTGTCAGGTCCCGCCAGCTGACACACTATCGTCACGCTACCCGCCAAACTTCAAATTCAAACGGTCACTTCCAGAACGGACTAGTCCGGTCAACACCGGACTAGTCCGATCTCACACAGAGCCTTCTGCTCCGTGTGAAAACGGACTAGTCTGAGGACCACGGACTAGTCCGGCCCCTAGGGCGGACTAGTCCGGTCCTCCCAGACTTAGCCACAAAAGCACCTTTTCCTAGCCAACCCGGACTAGTCCGGCCCCACGGGCGGACTAGTCCGTTCTCACTCAGGACCTCTTGGTCCGGTCCAAAACGGACAAGTCCGTGATTTTGGGACTTCATCCCCAAAACCCACTTACAGCTACCCGGACTAGTCCGGTCACAAACGGACTAGTCCTATCTCGGTCAGACCCTTCTGGTCCGGCCGATAACGGACTTGGCCGGCCAGGGGCGGACTAGTCCGGCCTCCTGCACGGACTAGTCCGGCCCTACGGCCAGACCACTCATTCACTCATTTCTTTCATAGGTTTGACCTCTAAACCACTTTGAGCTCCCAAACTTGATCTCAATGCACTTTACACACACACCCTCCTATTACTATGGCTAGTCTAACTCAATCACGCTAGAAACCCTAGTTTCTACGCTTCGAGTTGACTCCGTTTCCTTCCTTTTCCTTTTTGAGGGTTTGCGTCTCCGATTGAGTCTTCACCTGTGCTAAGATCACTTGAGCTCATTAGCGACTTAATTGTCGTCATCAATCATCCAAAACCCACGGGGAACCTAGATGCACTTTCAATCTCCCCCTTTTTGGTGATTGATGACAACACATTAAGTCCTTCACAAATAAGAGTATAAAGTTTTGGTTTTCATAACATGTGTGCGTATGAATGACTCCCCCTCAATGTATGCAACATGTAAAAGAGATGGAGAAGTTCTTTCATACCCACACACGTTATGGTGGGGTGCCTACGTGATGTGCTCAACAGTTTGTGACAAGACATGAATAACATCAATACATTCATAAGATTGACAATAAGAGCAATATATTGATAGTAAGCAACATTAACGAGTCTTGCACAAATGTAAACATCCAAGAGCATAAATATGTTACATGACAGTCATACATCACAAAACACACCCACAAAAGGACTAAACTCACTAAACTCCCTTAACTCTCCCCCTTTGGCATCAAGGCACCAAAAAGGAAAAGAAGGGGGAACAACTAACTAAACCTAGTCCTCATCTTCTCCACTTTCGCTCTCAGTGGCTTCGGAGTCTTCAATGTTTGCCTCTGGCTCTTCGTTGTTGTCGTCGTTGTCGGAGGATTCCCTTGCCGAGGGAGCTGCCCGAGAGGAGCTTCCATCCTCCTGGAGCTGAGCAAGCTCATCGGCAGTGAAGACGGGGAAAGGAGTGATCTCCCCATCACTCTCCTCAGGAGATGACATCGGAACTTCAAGCTTCTCACACACTGCCTTGAGATACTTCTCTTGGCGCTTGTGTGCCCTCTGAGCGCGAATCTCTTGCTTCCGGCACGAGGTGAAGATGGCATTGAAGCATTTGAAGAACGCACTCATGGACTGAGGCGGAGGCGGAGACGGAGGCGCCACTGGGCGAGACAGAGGATCAGCATTCTTGCGTCTTGGAGGCACCGACACATTTGGCGGCTTCTGGGGGCGCAGAGGTCGGTGCGATACATCCTTGACAAAGGACACGCCCGACACCTTCTCAATAAGGCACATAATGTAAGGGGCATACCCGCACGCCCTGTTGGGGGTATGCGAGATGTTGAAGATGTCGTCGAAGATGTAGTCGACGAGATTGAACTTCTCTTCCCCATCAATCAGAATGAGCAGGTGCCTTAGGTTTCCTTGAATGACCCCTGCATCACCGTCCTTGGGTGCAATGGTCCTCCTAAGTATCCGGTTCATGATGCTGTAGAATGGCTTGATGTTCCGAGCTAGTCCGGCATCAAACGGGAGATGGATTGGATACATGTAAGCCAGCTCCTCACGATCCACTGCCTTGAGGTTCGAGATAATGATCTCGTGGTCCATGTGAGCCTCAAGACCAAGGATCCTTGCAAACTCAGCATAGGTGACAGAGTATTGTTCACCATGAGTCATCCAAATTATCCTCCTGTCACCTGAGCTTGTGAAATAGATTGTGGAGTAGAATTGGAGAATAACTTCCACATTCCAATCATATTTAAAGCCCATGATCTTCTTGAGATCATGGCGCTCGGCAGCTTCAATCACGGCATCAAAGGCCGAGTGCTCCTTCTTCGCCATATAGTCCCAGTCCACCCACTGAGCCTCTATCACTGGCTTTTTCATTTGTTGGTAGACTAGCCTGTAATAGTCACAGTGGAAGTCACACCAAAACCTGGGATCAGCTGTGCTCCTTTCAAATTTATAGACCTTCTCGGTCCTTAGCCTTCGGGCCTTTTCAGCCCCTTTGCCATGGAACACATTTGCCGACAGTTCCTTTTGCCGGTTGGGATTCCTTTCCGGTGTGTGGACTTCAAGGGGGCCAATAGAGGTGGCCTTCCCCTTTTCCTTGATCACAACCCCACCAGCAACCCTCTTAGCTGATATCTTGACTGCGGGGTTCTTCTTCTTTGGCTCGATAGGAGCCGGATCTTTTCCCTTCTTCGGGTCACGCTCGACCCTAGGGACAGCCTCTTCTTGGGCTGGCTCCTTGCCCTTAGCCTTCTCGCCAAGAGTGACGAACTTCTTCCTCTTTGGGGCATTGGCCTCAGCGGCCTTGGAGTTATGGGCCTCCCTATCCTCTCTTTTCTTCTTTCGCAGCTCATTCAGTGATTCTGCGGTGGCACGGGCAATGGCTTCATCCTTATTGTAGATGCTCGCAGCCACCTTGGATGCTTCGAGTGCCTTGAGCTTTCTTTCCTCCTTGGCCTTCTGCGCCTCCATTAGCGCAGCCTTAGTCCGAGCCTCGGCAATTTGGGCCTTGGTACGCCCCTCGAGGTTGACACGCGGAGGAGAGCGCTCGGAGTTTGACATTCTGTGCAAAGGATGGAGAGAGGAAGATATGAGCCTAGGAAGAAGAAGTATTGCCGAAAAGATCTCGAGAACCAACTAGAAGTAGGGTTTGCCCTGTGCAAACCGGACTTGTCCGCCCCAGGGACGGACTAGTCCGCCGGCCGGACTTGTCCGCCTGGTGGCCGGACTAGTCCGGGTTACACAGGAAGAACCCTAACCCTAATCGATTCATCGAAAAATTTGTGAACCAATGCGCAATACTCCTAGGCTATGATCGCAAGGGTGTATAGAACAACATTAATGAAGGTGTTCCTATCAAAAACTTGAAGAATCAAGAATGGGGCTAGTTTTTGAGGAACGGTGAAATACCTTCAAAAATCCGCTTGAGTCGTCGAAATCGGCGTGGATCTCGAAGGTGGAGCGCGGGGAAGTGATCCCTCACTCCCAAGGACTTCGATGCGCGGATTGGAGTTGAGTTTTGGTGGTTGGAGCGCAAAATCGCCGATTTGGGGGCAGTTGTGCGCGCGTGGAAGCTTGAGAGTCAAGTGAGAGAGAGAGAGAGAGGGGGTCCGGGCCGCCTGGGGGTTTAAGTCCCCAAGGGTCGGACTAGTCCGGTTGAGGGGCCGGACTAGTCCGGTCTGCGGACCAGACCCAGACTAGTCCGGGTCCGGACTTGTCCGGTGGAAGGCCGGACTAGTCCGGTGTGCGGACTAGCCGCAGACTAGTCTGACCCGGACTTGTCTGGCCATAGGGGCGGACTAGTCCGGTCCAGCTGGGCTGAAAAACAATATATTTGGGTTTTGCCCATAAAGATAAGTCCTTTTGGACAGATATAGCAAGGAAAACATGACAAACATGATTATGAGTCAATAAAGAACAACTTATGAACATTTTCATGAAGAAAATAGATTTCTCAAACAAATTTGAGGAGAAATCGACATAGAGAGGAGTTTTTCGAAATGTGGCTCAAAATATATGAGGAATGTGGTTTAAGCCACGTTCCGAGAATCCAACACGTTGAGCTCACTTCTTAGCTCACAGAAACGCTTCTCGTCAAGAGGCTTGGTGAAGATGTCCGCAAGTTGATGTTCCATCCTCACATGCGAAATCTCAATGTCTCCCTTCATTGAGTGATCTCGCAAGAAATGGTGTCGAATGTCTATATGTTTGGTCCTAGAGTGTTCCACCGGATTATGGGCTATCTTGATTGCACTCTCATTGTCACACAAGAGTGGAATTTTACGCAGGTTAATCCCATAATCCCCAAGCGTTTGTCGCATCCAGAGAAGTTGTGCACAACAACTTCCGGCTGCAACGTATTCAGCTTCGGCGGTGGAGAGAGCAATAGAGTTTTGCTTCTTAGAGGACCAAGACACAAGAGATCGACCTAAGAATTGGCACGTACCCGATGTGCTCTTCCTATCAACTTTGCACCCCGCATAGTCCGCATCGGAATATCCGATGAGGTTAAACTTGGATCCTTTGGGGTACCAAAGTCCTAGGGTAGGTGTGTGTACAAGATATCTCAAGATCCTTTTAACGGCGGTCAAATGACAAGCCTTGGGTGCTGCTTGAAAGCGTGCACACATACACACACTTAGCATGATATCGGGCCTAGATGCACAAAGATAGAGAAGTGATCCGATCATAGACCTATATAGCTTTTGATCCACACTTGGACCGTCCTCATTTAGGTCTAGGTGTCCATTTGTCCCCATAGGGGTTTTGATGGGTTTTGCTTTGTCCATGTCAAACTTTCTTAGAATATCTTGAGTATACTTAGTTTGACTTATGAACGTCCCTTCTTTGAGTTGTTTCACTTGAAATCCTAGAAAGAACTTCAACTCACCCATCATGGACATTTCAAACCTCTCCGTCATTATCTTGGAGAACTCGTCACAAAACACCTTATTTGTGGAACCAAATATGATGTCATCCACGTATATTTGGCACACAAAAAGATCCTCGTTGAAGTGCTTTGTGAAAAGGGTATAATCCGCTTTTCCTATCCTAAAACCATTCTCAACTAGAAAGTCTCTTAGGCACTCATACCAAGCTCTAGGAGCTTGCTTGAGGCCATAAAGGGCCTTTCGCAATTTGTACACATGGTTATGATAGTCTTGTTCTTCAAATCCCGGAGGTTGCTCTACAAAAACTTCTTCCTTGATTGGACCATTTAGGAATGCGCTCTTAACATCCATTTGGTAGAGCTTGAAATCATGATGAGTAGCAAAGGCTAATAGTATCCGAATTGACTCAAGCCTAGCTACGGGGGCAAATGTCTCATCAAAATCCAATCCTTCAACTTGTGAGTATCCTTTTGCCACAAGTCGTGCCTTGTTCCTAGTTACCACGCCATGCTCATCTTGTTTGTTGCGAAACACCCACTTGGTTCCAACAACATTAGCTTGAGGGCGCTTGACAAGCTCCCAAACCTTGTTCCTTTCAAAGTCGTTGAGCTCCTCTTGCATGGCAACTACCCAATCCGGATCCCTTAAGGCATCTTCAACCTTATGTGGTTCCAAGGATGAGACAAAAGAGAAATGCTCACAAAAGTTTGCAACACGTGAGCGTGTTGTTACTCCTTTTGTGATATCTCCTAGAATGTTGTCAACGGGATGGTCCCGTTGAACACTTTGATGAACACGAGGATGCGGGGGTTGACCTCTTGAATTACTTGGTTCATCTTCTTCACTTTGGTCTCCCCCTTGATTCATGCCTCCCCCTTGATCTTCATTCTCATTACCACTTTGGGGAGCATCTAGAGGATCTTCAACTTGTCCAATGGGGTTTTGACCTACTTCATAGAGAGGATGGTCACTTGAACTTTGAGATGGTTCTTGTGGGCGAACATCTCCAAGTGCCATTTTCCTTAGAGCTTCTAGTGGAGGTTCCTCTTGATCAAGGGCATGTTGATCAACCTGCTCCACTTGAGAGCCATTGGTCTCGTCAAACACTACGTCACGTGCTACTTCAACAATTCCGGAGGATTTGTTGAACACACGGTACGCATGAGTGTTTGAGTCATATCCAAGCAAGAAACCCTCATCGGACTTTGAAGCAAACTTCGAAGTCCTAGGCTTCTTGTTGAGGATATAGCACTTGCTACCAAAGACCCGAAAGTAAGAAACATTGGGTTTCTTACCAATGAGAAGCTCATAAGGAGTCTTCTTGAGGAGGCGATGAAGGTACAATCGGTTCACGGCATGGCAAGCGGTGTTAACCGCTTCCGCCCAAAACCGGTCCGATGTTTTGTACTCATCTAGCATCGTCCTTGACATCTCAATAAGCGTCCTATTCTTTCTTTCGGCTATGCCATTTTGTTGTGGAGAATAGGGAGCGGAAAACTCATGCTTGATGCCCTCCTCATCTAGGAACTCTTCTACTTGCATGTTTTTGAATTCGGTGCCATTGTCACTTCTTATAGCCTTTATCCTCAAGGTGAACTCATTTTGAGCTCTCCTTAGAAATTTCTTGAGGACACCGGGAGTTTCACTTTTATCATGCAAGAAGAACACCCAAGTATACCTTGAAAAATCATCAACGATAACTAGACCATACTTGCTGCCACCAATGCTAATATAGGCAATGGGGCCGAAAAGGTCCATATGGAGTAACTCCAAAGGTCTAGTTGTCGTCATGACATTCTTAGAGGGGTGTTGAGCTCCTACTTGCTTTCCCGCTTGGCAAGCACTACATGGCCTATCCTTTTCAAATACTACATCCTTTAGGCCACGAACATGCTCACCCTTAAGGAGCTTTTGAAGGTTTCTCATTCCAACATGGGCTAGCCTTCTGTGCCAAAGCCATCCCATGTTGGCTTTTGCCATTAAGCATGTGTCAAGTTGAGCTTTATCCGCGGTGAAGTCCACAAGATAGAGCTTTCCCTTGAGCACTCCCTTAAAGGCTATCGAGTCATTACCTTCTCTAATGACACTCACTCCCTCACTAGTAAACACACATTTATATCCTCTATCACATAGTTGTGATATGGATAGGAGATTATAGTCTAGAGAATCAACATGCAAGACATTTGATAAAGTATGTAATGAGGAGATAGAAATTTTACCGGAGCCAAGGATTTTCCCTTGGCTATTGTCACCAAAGAAGATTCCTTCACTTGGGTCCTTATTCTCCTCATACTCTATGAACATGCTTCTCTCTCCGGTCATGTGGTTGGTGCATCCGCTATCCAATACCCATTTCGATCCACCGGAGGAGTAAGCCTACAAAACAAGTTTTATGCCTTTCTTTTAGGTACCCAAGCGGAGTTGGGTCCTTTGACGTTAGTGGTTAGGCATTTTGGCACCCACACGCAAGGCTTGGGGCTCTTGCGGAGTGGCCCAACATATCTAGCAAACACCTTGCCGTGTTTGTTCTTCTTCAACACATAAGATGCATCAAAATCATGAAATAAATGATGCGGTTCAGATTTAGGCAAGTTTTTGCTAGAGGGTGAGTTCTTTTCATTTTTAGTTTGGGATGAACTCCCCTTAACAAAGACAATCATGTCTTTGCCATACTTGGAGGTTTTGGTGTTATGCCTTGCACCTCTAGTATAGCCAAGACCATCCTTGACATGGGGTGGTCTTGTGTTGGTGAATGCACTTCGTGCATATGCCACCTTTTCCTTGTCAAAGATGGCACCCTTAGGTGCTTGCTTGCCTTGTGCTAGGTTGAGTTCATCCTTAAGTTTAAGGATCAAGTTGGAGCACTTGCAAGGTGATGTTGCCTTGGATGAGGCCTTTGAGGGGGTTGAGCTCTTGAAGGAAGAGGCTACATTGTTCTTGAGTGACTCAACTTGAGTCTCAAGGATCTTGTTAGCTTTTGACAAGCTTCCAAGTTCATCCTTGAGCTCAATCGACTTCTCCTCAAGACTTGAACACGTTTTCTTGCAAAGAGCAAGTTCGTGTTCCAATGCCTTGCTCTTCTCTCTTTCGAGCTCAAGGAGCTCATCAAGCTCTTGACATCTCTCCTTCTCAAGGATGAGCATGTCCTCTTGTCTATTGATGAGATCCTCCTTCTCAAAGATCTCATCCATAAGCAATTTCATCCTTCGTAGGGTGCTTTTACTTATGTCCTTAAACATACTTTCATTTTCACTAGCGCTATCAAAATCATCATGTGAGGAAGTTGGGGAGGAAGGATGAGATGTTACCTTTCTCTTTCCTTCCCTTGCCATAAGGCAAGTAGGCTTGTGGTCGTTGTTGAGGTTGGGGAAGAGCTTGCCTCCCTTGGAGTTCCTCCCGATGGCTATGGTGGCCATCTTCTCCTCTTCTTCGGAGGAGGAGGACTCATCGTTAGAGTCCCACTCCTTCCCCAAATGGGCTTGTCCGGAGGGCCTCTTCTTCTTGAAGAATCTCCTTTCTTGAGGCTTCCCTTCCTTCTTCTTCTTCGTTTCTTCGTGTGGGCAATCAGCGATGAAGTGCCCATACTCGCCACAGTTGTAGCAAGACCTTTTTGATTTGGGCCTTGCTCTTTCCTTTCCCTTACCCTCATAGTTGTGCCCCCCTTTCTTCCTCCTCATCATTCTCTTGAATTTGTTGATGAAGAAGGTCTCTTCCTCATCGGTGTCGAGGCTCTCCTCATCACTTTCTTCTTGCTCCTTTGAAGAGGGCGTTGCCTTGAGTGCAACGTTCTTCATCTTGGAGGCGGTGAACTTTTGGAGGTCGTTGTAGAAGAGCGCCTCCTTCTCCATGATTTCATGGTTGATGATCCTCCCAAGGACCTCCTCCGGGGTCATTTGAGTGAACCCCGGGCTTTCCCGAATCATGGAGCACAGAGAGACGTTCCTAGGCATGAATGCCCGGATCATCCTCTTCACCACCTCGTGGTCGGTCCACTTGGTGCAGCCATATGATCGGCTGTCGTTGATCAGCACCTTCAGCCGGTTGTACATGTCTTGGGGGGATTCACCATCCAAGATGGCGAATCTCCCAAGCTCTCCTTCGATGAGCTCGATCTTGGCCTCCTTGACCACTCGGTTTCCCTCATGCGCCGTCTTGAGGGTGTTCCATATGTCTTTGGCCACTTCAAGGCCATCGACACGGTTGAACTCATCTCTAGAGAGAGATGAGATGATCACACCCGCAGCTTGAGCGTTGCGGTGGATGAGGATGGCTTGTTCTTGAGTTATGTTGTCCTCATCCTTTGGAATCTCCACCCCGGTCATGACAATTTGCCACAACGCTGGGTTGAGTGACACGAGGTGGATCTTCATGTTGTGTTTCCACATACCGTAGTCCGTTCCATCGAATTGGGGAGGTTTCCCCAATGGGATGGACAGGTAGTGGTTGTTGGCGGCAAGGCGTTCATAGTTGAACCCTTGCCGGTTGTAGTTGGCTCCGCCACCACCACTTGATTGGTTTGACGGATCAATCTTGGAGATGTTCAACTTCTCCCGGAGCTTCGCCTTGAGTTGGCGAGTCTCCTCATCGTCCGTTGGCTTATCTTCATAAGCCAACGTCTCCTCACGGGTCGCCTCGTAGTTGCTGCTCGATGCATCGTCATTCACCACTCCGGCCATCTCTCCGAGTTGTTAGACTCTTTGTGGAGAGTCCGGCTCTGATACCAATTGAAAGTTGCCTAGAGGGGGGGTGAATAGGCTAATTGACCTGCAAATGACTCAATAAAACGAGATTAAATTACAGGGGGCGGACTAGTCCGGTCAGGGGGCGGACTAGTCCGGTCAGCCTGCGTGAATAACCCTAAAAAAATGTTTCTAGCAAGTTTTAGGGAATTTTCTCGTTGCTACAAGTGAGTATATGTTTAAGTCAAGTTGAGCAACAACCTACACAAGAGCAAGTCAAGTTTCCACAAGTTTGTAGCAATGCGGAGTATGAAACGAGACTACCAACCCTAGAACAAAGTAATCAATAGAATGAATGCGAAGAACACAAGGGGGCAAGGATTTTATCCCGAGGTTCGATTCCACACAAGGAATCTACGTCCCCGTTGAGGAGTCCACAAAGGACCGGGTCCAACAACCCTTCCCTCACCAAGTTTACCGCACGGGCCTAACTTGGTTCTCCACTAATCACAACGGTGATTACAAAGTTCGTTGGGGCTTCTCACAAACTGAGGCTCCCACACCACAAAGGTGATCAACACAATAAAACAAACTCAATACACAGCCCACAAAGACTCAACGAGTGCAAGAGATCAAACCGGGAGCACAAGCGCGATGTTCTTCCTCTTCTCCACCTCACTAAACCCTAATCCACTCAAGAATTAGTTTTAGAGGGAAAGTAGGCAAGAAGGAGGCTTAGGAGTGCTCCAAGTTGGCTGTGGCGGCGCTAGGGTTTGAGTTTTTCCAAAGGTATTCGAAATGAGGTTGGGGGTCCCCTTTTTATAGGGGTCCCAAGCCCAATCTGCTGACTTCAGCAAAAGGGCGGACTAGTCCGGCCACTGGCCCGGACTAGTCCGGCCTAGGGGACCACTGACCCCTTTGTCAGGTCCCGACAGCTGACACACTATCGTCACGCTACCCGCCAAACTTCAAATTCAAACGGTCACTTCCAGAACGGACTAGTCCGGTCAACACCGGACTAGTCCGATCTCACACATAGCCTTCTGCTCCGTGTGAAAACGGACTAGTCTGAGGACCACGGACTAGTCCGGCCCCTAGGGCGGACTAGTCCGGTCCTCCCAGACTTAGCCACAGAAGCACATTTTCCTAGCCAACCCGGACTAGTCCGGCCCCACGGGCGAACTAGTCCGTTCTGACTCAGGACCTCTTGGTTCGGTCCAAAACGGACAAGTCCGTGATTTTGGGACTTCATCCCCAAAACCCACTTACAGCTACCCGGACTAGTCCGGTCACAAACGGACTAGTCCTATCTCGGTCAGACCCTTCTGGTCCGGCCGATAACGGACTTGGCCGGCCAGGGGCGGACTAGTCCGGCCTCCTGCACGGACTAGTCCGGCCCTACGGCCAGACCACTCATTCACTCATTTCTTTCATAGGTTTGACCTCTAAACCACTTTGAGCTCCCAAACTTGATCTCAATGCACTTTACACACACACCCTCCTATTACTACGGCTAGTCTAACTCAATCACGCTAGAAACCCTAGTTTCTACGCTTCGAGTTGACTCAGTTTCCTTCCTTTTCCTTTTTGAGGGTTTGCGTCTCCGATTGAGTCTTCACCTGTGCTAAGATCACTTGAGCTCATTAGCGACTTAATTGTCGTCATCAATCATCCAAAACCCACGGGGAACCTAGATGCACTTTCACACTTGAGCTAGGCTCGACCACTTTCTTTTTCTTGAGACTTGTTTTCTTGGTGGAAGCCTTTAGAGCAATTGTCTTTGAAGATGATTCCTCCATCATCCTAAGTAAACTCATCTCATGAGCGTGAATCTCTCCAATAAGTTCTGAAACTTCAATGTGATCAAGAGATTCTTTTTGAAGCATGGAGTTGATGATGTTGTACTTTGTCTTAGGAAGAAGCATAAGAATCTTGCGGTTGATGAGTCTCTTGCCAAGAGAAGCAATGTCAAGAGCATTAATTTCCTCAATAAGCACATTCAAGCGAGAAAACATTTCATTGACATTTTCATGAGGTAGCATTTTGAACTCATCATATTTGGCTTTAACCATATGATATTTTAGTTCTTTAACACGAGAAGAACCCGCATGAATTTCAATCAAGCAAGCCCAAATTTCACAATCTTTTTCTTTGCTAGCAATCCTAGCAAACACATCTTGACTAATGCATTCATAAATAACATTTCTAGCTTTTGCATCCCACTTAACTTGATTACCTATATAGTTGTGCTCACCAAACCCCGCATGGGTCGCTTCCCATACCTCGGGAGCAATAGCCTCTAGATAAGCACACATGCGTGCTTTTCAATAGGCAAAGTTCTTGCCCTCGAAGATGGGAACCGAACCCCCAATCTTGGCCATTTTAGCTCTCTAGCGGTGAAGCTAGAATGATCCAATGAGCAACCTTGCTTTGATACCAATTGTAAGGATCGAATGCCCAAGAGGGGGGGGGGGTGAATTGGGCTTCTTTTCAAAAATTAAAGCAATAAAAACTTAACTACTAAAAGCCCAATTCTCTATGCAAACAACCTATGCATTCAAGTGAATAGTAATTTTGCGGTATATGAAATGCATAAGTGTAAAGGGAAAGAAAGAGTGTGCAAACTCCCGAGGAGACACGAAGACACGAAGATTTATCCCATGGTTCGACAAGATCGTCAAGACCTTCCTACATCCACGTTGTGGCACCCACCAAAGGGTATAGCCACTCCCAAGTCACCGAGACAAGGGATCTTCACTAAACTTCTCCATTCGCCAACCCCGGCAAGGTGGAGCTCAAGCCTTGTACAAGTTGGATCCTCCGGGCTTCCACAACTGACTTGGCAAGCTCCGGAAGGCTCTCTCCAATCACCGATTGTTACACGGTGAATACAATCACCAAGAGACACTCCCTTACAGCTCTCACTATACTAGAGACTCCAATCACCAAGAATGGAAGCACACAATCGCTATCTCTAGCAAGTTCTAGCCTATCTCTTGGTGTACAAGTGGTGTAAATGATATGGAAGTGGTAGCTCAACGTCTTGAATGCTTGGTAATGTGTATAGTAGCTCTGGGGATCAAGACTTATCGAAATTACTGGTTGAAGGGGTATAAATAGCCAGCTTCCACGAAATAGCCGTTGGAAAAGTAGGCTGACATCACTGTTCTGCGAACACCAGATGATCTGATGTTCTCCCTTCAGTTGTCATCGGTCGAATACAAATTAGCTGATGTCACTGTGTCAGATATGACCGTTGATAGATCGATGTTACACTTGCCTCATCATCGGATGATCCGGTGACACTTCATCCAGAATTGGTCCAGAAATAATGCTTACTGGAGTGATTGACCAATGTGTTGTAGTTGTACATCGGATGATCCGGTGTTACACTTGGTCCACGGTAATTGCTTACTGGAATGATCGATCGACGTAACACTTTCTTCATCATCGGATGATCCGGTGAGTACTCAGTTCTGAGGTCGTTTTCTTCTATTAAACCAACTCGATCGATGTATGGTTTTCTGGAAACATCGGATGATCCAGTGAGTTGATTTTGTCTGTTTCGAGTTGTTCTAAGTGATTCTTTTGGAATTTGCTCGAGTGACCTCTTATACACTGGTTTGAAATATTCTTCTGATGATTACCAAGTCTTGGGTGTTGTCAATTTTGATGGAATAACTTTGACATATGAGTTTTTTCTTTTAGTCTTCATAAAAATCGATTGACCTCGTGAAATAGTTTGTTTAGGGGTCTCCAATTATATCCAATGAGCAGTAGATGATATACATATAGAGTTCATTAAGTGTGATGAGTGATATGAGAGACCTTGCATCTATAAACTCATTAGTAATATCCAACGGTTGTCATTAATCACCGAAACCATATCTCATTGGGGCCTAGATGCTTTCACCCAATGGTTACACATGCTTGATACACAATTAATGAGGTTAATTACCCTTAATAGCCCAGTAACGGGCTCTAACAGACAACATTAAGGGTCGTCCGATCGTGTGTCATTAATATGGTATTAATGATACTGAATCGGGTCTTGAAGTCTTTGATTACTCCCTGATGGTCCGGAGCCGTTGGGGGTCCACCAGCCTGATTGTTGAAGTTGAAGGTCCGGCGGTTCAGCCATGTGGCAGCTCCGGAGCTTGCAGTCGTGGACGGGTAGGTCCGGTGCTGTTGGACACGTGTCGGCACCAGAGCTTCCCTCTATCTGGGGTTAGGTCTGGGGATGCCATACTGGTATATAGTCCGGAGCTTTCCCATGTGTGGGCGATAGCTCCGGTCTTATGATACACGTGGCGGCCCTGGGACTAACCATGTCGGGGAAGCAGGTCCGGTTACACCTAACATGTGGGGCCTTTAGAGGTCTTCAAATCTGGTATATGGAGTTTCCTTGTGATCTTTGCAATCTCAAGGGGTATCCGGTACAAAGGATACTGACAGTGGCCCCCTGGGCCCATCTCCGGAAGAGATCTTTTGGATGAAGTCATTCCGCCGGAGGTGGGTTCATTCTTCGGTTTTTGAGCCGTGTCTTCAAGGGTCTTCGGACGTGCCGTTGGCGATGGTTTGCAGTTAAACCACCGCCGTGTGGCATATCCTGGATGTGGCAGGTGAGATCTCAGTGTGCGGATCTCACGCAATTGAAGGTTGTCGGTTCCCGATACAAAAATCGTATCGGTTCCGCGCGCCCTGTCAGGCCGCCGCCTTCGGGTTTCCCGTCTTTCATGATGACAACCTGATCGTCGGGGTGGCCCTGGGCCCCCTTGTCATTGGCAGGGTGAAGTTTTTGACTGGTATCGCTGGCTCCTCTGCGATTTCCATCCAAGCGTTGCGGTGGCTTACTTAAGAAGGAAAGCACGCACCGTTTGGGGGTTCTTTACGCCTTTCATTCGAACTTGCGCTCAAACCCTCCAAACTTTCGCTTGTTTTCCATCTCTTGCCTCGCTGTGCCGAGATGGAGTTGGGTCTCCGCCACAGCCGACTGAAGACCGACGGTGATTTGAAGAAGGTCCGGGCCCTCATGGGGTGGTCCCCTGACTTCTTCAACCACTTGGTCCGCGCCGGCAAGCTTCCGTTCGAGAAGGAACATGCCAGCGACATGGTGTACTTCTCCGCGTACGCCATGGTGGGACTGATCCCACCTTTCTCCTCATTCTTCTTGATGCTGCTAGACTTCTATGGTCTGCAGCTGTACCACCTTGGACCCCACTCCATTCTACTGGTGTCGATCTTTGTCCACTTATGTGAGATGTGGGTGGGCATTCCCCCTGCATTGAGCTCTTCCGCACCTTCTTCACTGTTCACACCACTGACAGGAGTGACGAGTATCGTGGCTTCTACTATTTTGTGAAGCACAAGAAGTGCCCGTACAAGTACTTGCGGTTGTTCCCTTCTGGGAAGTGGAACAACTCGAAGAAGGATTGGATTGTCATCAGAGTGGAGGAGCACGAGAAGCTGGAGTTGTCGGAAGGCCTCCCCAACATCGACACTACAGTTTGGAGTGAAGCTCCGGTGTTGTCGGACGCCTTCAACCCTGCTCTGACCAGGATCCGCCTGTGCGTGGAAGGAGGGGTGACTCCTCAAGTGGTGTTTTGCAACTTCCTGACCAATAGGTGGGCTCCGTTGAAGAAGAGGGAGAAGCTTGCTTGGGCCCTAAACAGTATGTTGGACGATGACTGGATCGAGACCGGTTTGAAGTCCAACATGGAGGGTGCAACTTTGGAGTTCCACCTCAAGAAGTTCCAGCACGACATCGATGTCGAGGGTGACGACTTGGCTCTACCGGCAGCTTTCCTCCCTTTGAACATGGAGGCAGAGTTCAGTAGGGAGCTCCTGCGGACGATGCCGGTGCTTGACGACCTTGGTGTCGTTGAAAGGCATTCGACCACGGGGTTGGCGATCTCCGGAGCTCCTGAAGGCGGCTCCGTTCCCGCCCCAAAGCCAAGAACCAAAGTCATAGGCAAGGGCAAGGAGTTGGTCGAGCCCTCGAACCGTAAGAGGAAGCTGAAGCATGCCGACGGAAGGTCCGTCAGGCCTGCTTCTTCCACTGCGGCTCCTTCTCCCCGGAGGGGGAGGTATTCAATGGCGGCATCTTCTCGGGGTGCTAGCTCCGACCAAGTGACTCCAATACCAGGGCCAGCTGAGGGCTCTGGGTCTGGAGGTCCTTCCCGGTCGTGGGGGGCCTCGACCAAGTCAACGCCGTAGCAGCAACAAGCTCCGGGGGACATTCCGGGACTACCACGCCAGTGGCGGCTGGGGTGAGTCCGGAGCGTCCAAAAAAGAGGTTCCATGCTAACTGGTGCGGAAGCTTTCCGAGGTAATTTTTGATTTTTTACCTCAACCAGTTGTTTTATTGTTATGTCTGTATTTTGAGTTTCTTCATCCTTCATCCACAGCGTGTCTAAGAAAAGGGTTGAAGCTCCGGTCCCTGCAGCAGCAGTTGAGGTTGTGCAGGCTGAAGCTCCGACTCCAATTCCAGCGCAACCCCAAGAGGTGGCTGAGGCTGCGGCAGCCTTGGTGCTGGCTGTCGTGGTCTTGGACCTCGACTCATCCCCAGAAGCTCCCGTGGTAGCGCCGGACCGCGGGAATGAAGATGTACCAGCAGCACCAGCCCCGGAGGTTGAAGCTCCGGGCTTGGATGTTGAGATGTTGGACGCTCCGGCCACAGAGCTGGAGGTAGCTGCGATTTCGATCCTAGAGCTAGATGTCGCAAAATCCCCGACAGTCGTGCCGGTGGTTGATGAAGTCCCGACGGTGGAGTCGGGTGTTGATGAAGCTCCGACGCTTGAGCTGGTTGTCGAGGAAGCTCCGGCGGTAGCGCCGGTTGCTGCAGAAGTTTCGGCTGTAGAGCCGGTCGTCGAAGAGGTTCTGGCATCCGAGCCAGTTGCTGCGGAGGTGTCGGCGCCTGAGCCCATGATGGTCGAAGCGCCAGGCCTGAGCCCATGATGGTCGAAGCGCCAGCACCTGAGCCAGCGGAGGAGGAGGCGCCTGCGCCGGAGCCAGAAGTAGCTTCTACTCTGACCGAACCTTCAACACCTGCTCCGGAAGTGGTGATCCCGGAGGTGCTCGCTGCTGAGCCAGGGTGCCAAGATGAAGCTGTTGGCCCCCGCCTGAGGGGCCAGTTGTTGATGACCTGGCGGTAGGACCTTCAGAGTCAATTCTGGAGGTCAGAACTTCTGCTGCAGGAACTTCCTCAGCGATGGTTGAGGCTATCCCAGAGGACGACCCTAGTGTCGTGGATGCTCAGGGGACCGCTCTTGTACAGTGGGACCCAATTTTTGTCACTGAAGATCCGCTGGAGCCAACGGAGAGGAACCCAGCAGGTCCGAACCCGATCCCCCTATCGTTGTCTATTGACAACGCCTGCTCTAGTCTTCGCCAGGTCCAGCTGGCTTTCTACCACGACAGCAAGGCCCTCGAGGAGGAGCGCCAAACTCTTAGGAGGTGGCGCAACCGGCTCCATTTCGAGACCAAGCTGGCGCAGTCGAGGCTGGCTGACGACAAGGAGTGGGTGCAGAGGGAGAAGGTCCGTCTGGAGTACTGGGGTAAGCTGTTGGATGAGAGGGAAAGCATGACGCGATCCCTTTACAACCAGTCATGGGCCATCTACGAGCGGGCCAAAGCTGCTAATAGCGCAGTGGATGACCACCAGGAGAGGCTCGCCGCCATCCACGATAGTCTCGTCAAGTCCCGGGAGGCTTTTGAGGCGCGGGAGAGAAAGCTCGAAGATGAAGAGCAAAAACTCCTGGAGCTGCGGGACGACCTCGTGAAGAGGTAGGAAGAGCTTGTCCAAAAGACAGCTCTGGCTGACAAGAGCCTCGAAGAACGCACCAAGAAATTGGAGGAGCGTTGTGAGGAAGAGGAGAAGAAGGCCTGGGAGCGAGGGAAAGATCTCTACAAGCAGGAGAATGTCGTTGCCGCCAGGGAGAAGAAAGTGCGGGGCTGAGAGAAGGATCTGGTCAACCGCTGGAATGAGATCCACCTCCAGGAGGAAGAGCTCAATAAACTCGAAAGGAAGGTTTCTGAAAAGATTCAGCAGAACACCAAAGAGGTGGAGCGTCTTGCGCGGGAGAACTCGGAGCTTGCAGCAGCCAAAAGATCCTTGGAGGAGATGCAAAGCGCAAGGGCTGTGGAGTCCCAACAAGTTTGGGACTTCCTGGGCAAAGCCAACGATGCGCTGATGCCAATGGGCTTCAGTCCCGTGTGTCCGGATGGTCCAGAGCCGGAGCTAGACCAGTCGTTGGAGGCGCTGAGTTCAGCAGGCAACAAGCTCACCAAGATGGGCGATGTCATCGCAGACCAGCTGGAAACTGAGGGACAGTCCCTGGCGAAGCACGTCGCAGAGTTTGTGCTGACGTGCTACACCAGCCGGGACCCTCAATTCCCTCTGGACCTGGTGCTTGAAGGCTCCATCGAAGGAGAGGGTGAAGCCGCCCGAGCTAGCGTGTCGGAAGTTGCCCAGAAGGTCGCCCAGTTCTTCCACAGGGTCTAGGACCATCTCTTTGTAGCTCCCACTTGTATTCTCTCTTCTTCTTCTCCAATTTTGTAATCTCTTGTCTCTAGATGAATGAAATCCAAATTTTTTTATGAATTTCATTTTTTGTCTTCAACACCTTTTTCTCACTTGGCCCTCTGGTAGATGTACACAATTTGATTGTGAACATGTACCAAGAGGATGTAACAGTTGTTGAAGACTTGCGTGCTTCAAACTTGTAGAATGTAGGTCCGAAGTCTTCAATAGTGTAGGCCCCCTGAGGTTGTCGGAGCTTAATGGCTCCGGCATTGACCATCGTCGGAGCTTAGTAGCTATGGCAGTAGTCTCCATCAACGTGTAAAGTATCGACGGTTAGCCCTCTGGGGTGTCGGAGCTTGGTAGCTCCGGCAGTGACCTCTGTCAACACATGGTGTGTCAACGGCAAACTACACTCTAGAGTCTTTCCACCATCTTTTCTTCACGTTGATGGTTTGCCCCCTAGCTTTACCGGAGCTGAGTAGCTCCAGCGACGCTCGATGCCAATGTTCGAACATCAACCACAAGCTACCTAGAGGATGTCGGAGCTTTGGCAGCTCCGGCTTCATTCACCATCATCATTGAAATATTTATTTTTCCTGCACACTAAAGTCAAGAAAAACAGTAAAATCCATTTCCTATCTATAACTTCATTGCGGCTTACTATTTCTGAGAAAGTTTTAGGTCGAACACAATTCTAAATAGAATCAAGAGCGTCGTCTTGTTTCCTTCAGGCCCGATCGTTTCTGGACTCGCCTTACTTTAGCCTGTCGGGGTGTAGGTAGAGTGGCGTACTTAGGGTGCATGACCAGGCTAAGTCGATAGCACACTCCGACACTAGATTGGCTTGGCGGCATTCAGACAAGTAGACCATCGACAATGTTTGAACCCGAAAGGATAGACAATGCAACTCAAATTGTACATGAACTGGTCGAGCTAAAGTTTCTTAAGAACTACACAACTTCGTTATAGACAAGAAAGAGAAAAATAAAAAATATTGAGCCTGTACAAAGTAAATGCACGTGGAGTCTGTTTTTACACAATGATGTCTTTCATTATAGGTCCGGGGTACAGGGGAAACAAGTACACTCTTAGGGTTCGGAACCAGGCTATGTGTGTTTCGTTTCTCGTTTGAACCAAGGTAGCTATCTACACTTTTAGTTCTGAGACTGTGACAAGTGTTGCATAGACGTTGCGGACCTAAAGGGGTAGGTCCGGCTGCCCTCCCGGAGGAGCTAACCGACTCTGTACAATGACTCTATAACATACATCACATGTAATTACAGACTCACCTCCGTGATATTAAGTGTAGAACTTACGGAGGTGCTCAATGTTCCAAGGATTTGGAAGAGGTGTCCCATCCTCGGTTGCCAAGCAAACGCATCCGGGACGGGATACTTTGATCACTCGGAAGGGTCCTTCCCAGCTGGGGGAGAGTTTGTTTAACCCTTCTCTGGATTGTATTCTCTGTAGCACCAGATCACCTTCCTCGAGCTGTCGGCTGTGAACATGCTGTTGGTGATAGCATCGAAGAGCTTGGCGGTATCGGGCATTCCAAACAGCTGCTCGGCACCTTCCCTCTTCAAGGAGGTCAAGGTCTTCACGCCGGAGCTGGTCCTGCGTGGCTTCATCAGAGGTCCGGACTCGGAGCGACCCCAAGGTGATCTTCGGAGGAAGGACTGCTTCAGCTCCGTACACCAGGAAGAAGGGTGTCTCTCCAGTTGACCGGTTTGGAGTTGTCCTGTTGGCCCATAGAGTGGGCGGAAGCTCTTCGATCCAATTGGCTCTATGTTTTTTCAGGCGCTCATATGTGCGAGTCTTGAGTCCTTTCAGTATTTCTGCATTTGCTCTCTCGGCTTGGCCATTGCTTGCCAGGTATGGAGGCGTAGCTGACTTGGATGCCGAGGTCTTCGCAGTATCCTTGGAAAGCAGAGCTTGTGAATTGGGTCCCATTATCTGTTATGATTTTGTTCGGGACTCCAAATCTGCATACGATGGACTGCAAGAAGTTGATAGTTGATTGTTTGTTTATTGTCACAACTGGAGTTGCTTCCGGCCATTTGATGAACTTGTCAATGGCAACATACAGGAACTTGTAACCTCCGATGGCTCTTGGGAAAGGTCCCAAGATATCCATCCCCCACACAGCGAAAGACCATGTAGGAGGTATCATTTGTAGAGGCTAAGCTGGTGTGTGAATTTGCTTTGCATGGAACTGGCATGCTTCGCATTTTTTCACCAGCTCAGTTGCATCCTAGAGCGTTGTAGGCCAGTAGAAGCCATGCCGGAAGGCTTTATCGACCAGCGTGCAGGAAGATGCGTGGTTCCCACACTCGCCTCCATGGATTTTTGCGAGGAGCTCGCAGCCTTCTTCCCTTGTGATGCACTGCATTAGGACGCTGTTGGCACCACGCCGGTAGAGATCCCCTTCTATCAGCATGTATCTTTTAGCCAAGCTGACTATCCGGTCAGCGGATACATCATCGTCAGGAAGGATATTGTCTTTCAAGTAGCTCCGGATCTCCGAGATCCATGCATCGGAGCTAGCTTGAGCATTTGAGTCTTGCGTGCTGTGTTGCTCGGAGCTTCCGGCAGCACCTATGACCCTTGATGGCTGCCACGATAACAGGGCCATCGGGACCGCCAGCTTCGGGATGCTGGTCTCGCCCCCTTCGCTCAGTTCGGCAGGCTGAGCTGTGAGTTTGACAACCTCCGGACGAAGGTTCCGTCAGGAGCCGGAGCTCCGGTTGATGCTTTCGTCGAGAGTTCGTGAGCTTCAGCATTATGGACACGCTGGACATGGTGGAGATCCAGGACTTCGAAGTCCTTCTGAAGCCTCCGGACTTCAAGGAGGTAAGCAGCTAGTTGAGGATTGTTACAGGAGCATTCACCCTTCACCTGTTTGATGATGAGCTGCGAATCTCCCCTGACCAACAACTGCTTGACGCCATATGATAGTGCCACCTTTAGTCCGTAAATGAGTGCTTCATACTCTGCCATGTTGTTGGTCGCCTTGAAGTCGAGGTGAACCATGTATTTTACCTTCTCCCCGGTTAGAGTGAGGAGAAGGACTCCAGCTCCGGACCCCTGCTTTTGCATGGAGCCGTCGAAGTAGAGGGTCCAGTGAGGCTCGGTGAAGACCAGAGCCTTGAGTTCCGGCTTCTGCTCACTAGGGCCTCCAGGGTTTGATGGAGAGGGGGTCCATTCCGCCACGAAGTCTGCCAATGCTTGACTCTTGATCGCTTGTCTTGGGACGAATTCAAGATTGAATTCGGCCAATTCCGCTGCCCACTTTGCAATGTTCCCAATAGAGTTGAGATTATGCAAGATCGCACACAGTGGATAAGAAGTCACCACTGAGATCTTGTGAGCTTGGAAGTAATGGCGAAGCTTCCTGGAGGCGATAAGAACTGCGTAGAGCAGCTTGTGCACCTCTAGGTATCAAGTCTTGGCATCATGTAGTACTTCGATGGTGAAGTACACTGGGCGTTGGACTGTCCGGACCCTCCCAGGGGGCCCGAAGCTTCCTCCACATCGACCTGGACCTCCCGGAGGGGTCCAGACCTGCTTCGGGAACCTCCGGGTCCTTGTTGGAGGAACCCGGAGCTTCTACTGGAGCGAACCGGACCCTCCCGGAGGGGTCCAGATCTTCTGGAGTAACTTCTTGTAGATCCAAGTCTGGGGGTTGGGACTCAGGCTCACCTTCAGGAACCTCCAGACCCTCCCGGAGGGGTCTGGATTCCTGAGCTTGTAAAGGTTCTGGTCTCTCCGCAACCAGGACCATGCTGACAACTTCGTCAGTTGCTGAAATGTAAAGCAGTAGAGGCTCACCAGGTTCGGAGCTACCAAGGTTGGTAGAGTGTTGAGGAGCTGCTTTAGCTCTTGAAATGCCTTTTCTGCTTCTTCAGACCATTGGAATGGTCCGGACTTCCTCAATAGCTTGAAGAAGGGTAGCGCAAGTTCCGCCAGTCTTGAGATAAACCGGCTGAGGGCGGCTAGACATCCAGTTAGTTTCTAGATGTCCTTGATGCGGGCTGGCGGCCGCATATCCTCAATGGCTTTAATCTTCGCTGGATTTGCCTCTATGCCCCGGTGGTTTACCAGGAAACCAAGGAGCTTTCCGGAGCTAACCCCGAAAACACACTTGTATGGGTTTAGCTTCGTGCGAGTGACTCGCAATTTGTCGAAGACAGCTTGCAAAGTGTCAAGGAGTGACTCCTTGTCTTTGATCTTGACGATGATGTCATCAACATACACTTCCACTACGTCTCTGATGAGCTCTCCAAAGGTTTTGTAAATAGCTCGTACAAATGTCGAGGCTGCATTCTTGAGACCAAATGGCATGGCAGTATAACAATATAATCCATCTACTGTGATAAAAGAAGTATGTTCTTCATCTTCCCTAGACATTCTGATTTGATGATACCCAGAGTATGCGTCTAGGAAACACAGTAATTCACACCCGGAGGTGGAATCCACTATCTGATCTATTCTAGGTAGTGAGAATGGATCTTTTGGGCATGCCTTATTCAGTGTTGTGTAGTCGATACACATCCGAAGCTTCCCGCCGACCTTGGGTACAACGACTGGGTTTGCCAACCATTTTGGGTGGTAGACTTCTCGGATGAATCCAGCTTCGAGCAACTTCTTCACTTCTTGTCTTATGAAGTTCTGTCGCTCTACTGATTGCTTCCGAGGCTTTTGATGTACAAGCCGAGCGTCAGGATAGATCTTCAGATTATGCTCGATCACTTCCCTAGGGATCCCAGACATTTGCGACGGTTGCCAGGCAAACACGTCAACGTTAGCCCGGAGGAAAGTGAAGAGCGCGAGTACCTATTTGTCATTCAGACCTCCCGTTATACGGGTGGTCTGAGCGACATCGGAACCAATTTGGACGACTTTGACGGGGATGTCATTGTCGCCGCTTGGTTGCACGCGAGGTTCGGAGGTTGAGCCTCGTTGACAAATGCTCGGGGGTTTCGGAGCTTGTTCCTGCCTAGACTCTTCCCCCTGCGGTGTAGCAAGCGCATGAAGTTCTCCCAGAGCAGTCACTCCGGCAGTGCGGTATCTGCGGATTCGGAGAACACCAGCTGGTGTTGGCATCTTCAACACCAGGTAGGCATAATGAGCAGCAGCTATGAACTTGTACAAGGTGGGCCTACCCAGAATGGCGTTGAAAGGTAAGTTGATATGAGCAATGTCAAAGATCAACTTCTTAGTGCGATAATTCTCCCAAGTCCTGAAGGTCACGGGGAGAGTAATGGCACCAAGTGGGGTTATGGCCCCCGGACCTACTCCAGAGAAAGGTCGGGAGGGGCGAAGGTCCGAAGGTCAGAGCTGAAGCTTGACGAAAGCTTCGAATCTTATGAGGTTCAGCCCTGAACCTCCGTCCACCATTGCATGGTGTAATTGAATGTTATTGATGGTCGGAGATACCATCAAAGGTAGTTGACCAGCTCCGATCATGTTCTGAGGGCAGTCCGAAGCATCAAAAGTGATAGTAGTGTCCATTCACTTTCGATGAGGCTCCGTCCTGGCTGTAGGAGCTACTGAGGCCATGTGCCGCCGCATGGTCTTGAGGACACGACAGGAGGTGATGTCCCATGAACCACCAAAGATGGTGTTCATGGTCTTCTGACGCTCATTGTCGAAGACGTCAAAGTCGTCGTCGACAGAGGTGTAAACAGCCTTCAGGAACTTTTTAGGGTCCTGAAAGCCTAACTCCTCTTCAGCCGGAGCTTCATCAACTTTCTGTTTTCCTTCCCTCTGACGAAAAGGAACTTCTTCCCGACGCTTGTTGTAGCGCTCGGCAAGGTTTTGGACATCCCGACAGTCTTCCAGGTTGTGGCTGTTCGACTTGTGAATAGAACACCACACTTTGGAATTGCCACTGTCTTCAGAGGACGACTGAGGTCGTTTCTCGGGGCGTGGTCCCCGACCACCCGAAGCTGCAGTAGCTGCGGCAGTAGATGTGCCAGCCGACAACTTCTTCTTGCCGTTGGACTTTTTCTTCTTTTTGCCACTCCCGAAGGTAGTGGCTTCGCCTTTGAAGGATTTTTTACCATCCTCCGGAGGTGGTTTGGAGTGCATTTCACGGCCCTCCGCAGCTTTGGCACACTTGTCTGCCAAGCTGAAGAGCTCCATGACGCTGGTGATCTCCTTGATCACTAGCTTTTCCAGCATCTTCTTATCTCGTACGCCCTGTCTAAATGCTATGATAACAGAGGCGCTGGGGATAGAAGGAATAGTGTTTCGTACCTGAGAGAACCTCTGGATGAATGAGCGCAGGGATTCTCCCCCTTCTGCACGACAGCAAAAAGGTCCAGTTCAGTGCCTGGTCGGGTGTATGAACTTCCGAAATTAGCGGTGAATTGTTGGCACAATTCCTCCCAACTATTGATGGAGTTGTGAGGAAGGCTCATGAACCAGGACCTGGCGGTCCCAGTCAAGGCCACTGGGAAGTAGTTGGCCATTACGGCCTCGTTACCTCCGGCCGCAAGGATTGCGGTGGAGTAAATCTGGAGAAACTGAGTGGAATTAACAGTCCCGTCAAATTTCTCCGGCGGGTGAGGCCAAAATTTTTGTGGCCATATGACCATGCGTAGGTGCATGGCTAGGGCAGAACAGCCTCCTCCTACTCTCTCAGGAGCAGGACTGTCTCAAGCCTCTCGCCTTTCGCGAGCACGCTCGATATGGACACGACCGTCTTGTTGATGGTAACAGCGATCAAGCTCTGCCCGAAGGTCATGAGTTGAAAGCCTGGTTACCGTATGAGTGTGTCGCGCCCCAGAAGGTAGCGACGTAACTTGCTGTGATGCAGCATGCCTCCTATTTTGGGAAGCGTGCAGACCAAGTCTGCCCGACAC
Organism: Tuctoria greenei; assembly: GCA_036927565.1. Classification (NCBI taxonomy): domain Eukaryota; kingdom Viridiplantae; phylum Streptophyta; class Magnoliopsida; order Poales; family Poaceae; genus Tuctoria; species Tuctoria greenei. Next base: position 8,557,901 of record JAYESD010000008.1, read on the forward strand.
AGTCCGGCGCTGTGATGGGGCCCACCCCAAAGGGGGAGGACCTTGGTTGCTGATGTGGTCGGCTGCTGCTACAACCAGATGTTCCACGTCAGCCCTCCACTGCTCCATTGCACCCTGGGATGCACCTGGAGGTGGTGGACGTTGGAGAGCACGCACTGCATGGAGCGCGTGTTCAGGGTTGTTGTTATTCGCCGATGCGATGACCGACGTCGATGCACCGTCACGCTGCCCAGCTTGACGTGCTGGTGCAGGCGATGGTGGTGGAGGCATGACTCCTGCTGGAGCTGTGGCACCTGCTGGTTGCTGCATGTTGGAGGGATTGCACCCAGCAGGTTAAACAGCAGGATTGCCGTTGAATGATCCAGCAGCTGAGTTCACCATCTTTGAAATCTCGGGCCCTCCCCCTACCTGGCGCGCCAACTGTCGGTGTTTGGATCCGGCAGATCTCCTGACACTACCGTTGGTAGATCGAGGAGTTGTAGTTCGGTAATGGGCGTGCAAAGATTCAAGAAGGTGAAAGACAAGTGGACACAGATATTTACGTGGTTCGGGCCGCTTGAGCGTAATACCCTACTCCACGGGGTGTGTTAGTGTTGTATTGAGCATGTGAGTCTAGAAGAAGCTCCAGAAGAAGAAGCTCGTCTAGGTCAGGGAGTCCAGAAAAGGTCTGGAGAGAGGTCCCTTGTGTATCGTCGACCAATCCTTTTATAGTACAAGGACTAGTCGTTACACCGTTAGCCTGACCCGACATGTGACCCCGACGGTTACACATGCTTGATACACAATTAATGAGGTTAATTACCCTTAATAGCCTAGTAACGGGCCCTAGCAGTGCTGTTACTGGTATTAAGGGTCGTCTGATCGTGTGTCATTAATATGATATTAATGACACTTAATCAGGTCTTGAAGTCTTTGATTGCTCCTTGATGGTCCGGAGCCATTAGAGGTCCACCAGCCTGATTGTTGAAGTTGAAGGTCCGGCGGTTCAGCCACGTGGTAGCTCCGGAGCTTACCGTCGTGGACAGGTAGGTCCGGTGCTGTTAGACACGTGTTGGCACTGGAGCTTCTATCTGTCTGGAGTTAGGTCTGGGGATGCCATACTGGTATCTAGTCCGGAGATTTCCCATATGTGGGCGATAGCTCCGGTCTTATGATACACGTGGCGGCCTTGGGACTAATCATGTCGGGAAAGCAGGTCCGGTTACACCTGACATGTGGGACCTTTAGAGGTCTTCAAATCTGGTAGATAGAGTTTCCTTGTAATCTTTGCAATCTCAAGGGGTATCCGGTACATAGGGTACCGACAATTTCCCTTCTTTTATTTCTCCTCCATTTCTTCTCTCTCCATATAGAGGTGCCCCTACATTTAGCATGTTACTGTTCAAATCTGGAAAATAGAGATGGTTTTAGAGTAGCCACTGCGGCTGCCTCCTACCTCTAAATATGCATAGCGGTGCCTTTAGAGACACCACTGCGGTCAGTCTTATATACTAATAGTTCAAACGAGTTCATCTACTCCCATCTACGGTCTGGTACGTCGCGGATGTCACATTCACGACCCATACACGCACGCCCCTGTCATCGCTAGGAACACAAACAGCTCGCGCATACGCATGTCCACGCGCGGCGCGGGGCCGGCGAGCTAAGGCAGGACAGGCATTGCGCCAACACGTATTATCAGTATCGGCCGTGGCCACGGCCGGTTCCATAAATGGACATTTGTGTGACAAGACAGCGGGCCATTAACAAGTCCGATTAAGAATCGATGGTGTTTTGGAGGAAACTGGACTGCTACGCCATCTGCGACAGCGACGTCGATGGCCTCGCCTGTTCGCTGAACCGATCGTGATCACCTCATCATCATCGTTCATCACCGACCGGCAGCCTGCCAGCCTTCAGCTAGACTCAAAGTGGCGGCGAAGCAGTACTGGTCCGGGGGCTTCATTGCGGGCGGCCGTGCGACGGCTCCGTCACAACAGTCGCCGGAAATTGAACCAGGCAACCCGTATCTGGGCACTGAGCTCATCCTCGCAGGACGATCAAAGACTTCTCGACGGCGAAAAGAAAAGGGGAGGCACGGAAACGGAGAGGAAGCTGTCGGCGGAGCCCCGGCGTCATCAAACGCCTGACAGGTGATCACCGGTCGGCCACACGAACAAGGCCCAGATTTCGGCATTCTTGGTGACGGTCTACCCAGCAACTGATCAGTCTTGCTTACCAAGCCTGGTATCTCCAGCAGCGACAGTAGCGTAGGACATGAAGACCTTTTCACGAGTTAGATTACGCAAACTTGGAGGCGGAACGGAGCCGTGTTATCCAGCAGAAACCATGGTAGGCGACGGGCCACGACAGGCGGTGCTGACCGAATCGACAGGACAGGTATGCGTTGATTTGGCCAGCAGCGCTAACAGCATCTGCGCGGTTAAGATTGCGCATTGACTTGCACCAGAGTAAGAACGCAGTCACCGTCATTGAGCTCCGGGCCGGTTGAAACTGTTCATTGTGAAAAGGGCCAGCGGCAAGATCGCAATGATGTCCTTATTTGGTTTTTCTGAGCCAGATTTTAATCTGGAAGGCAGCGGAAAATCTGTTTCCGGTCAAGATTGTTACGGCGTTATTTGCAGCGCACGTGAAGGTCCAACAGCACTTCATGATGGATCTCCCCTGAATTCAGGGTACCCGAGCAGCCCTGCAAATATATTAAACGGTTGATTAGATTTGTGGGGGAAAACGACATCTGACTAACCCCCCTGCACGAGCAATGTTACCCTACAACAAATGGATACTGGAAGTGACAGGATTTCATAAATTCAATCTCAGGGTGTATAATTGTTGAGGTTTAATTATATCACCAAATAGAAATATTTATACCCCGAGAATGGCATAGGCATTGTGTGACAATAGTACAGCTAGCACAAAGAGGATAGCTTATAAAACAAACAAAAACTAATGCTTATTATCAACGTATCAGTTCCATAGGAGGAGGTACAAGTAATACCGTCTTCTCTTCTACTCCGTCTCCAAAAGTTTGTCACTTTGTAATTTAAAAATAAACTACAAAGCGATAAGTTTTTAGAGACAGAGAGAGTATACAACAATCAGAAAAATAAGATGAGGAGGAACACGAAGGTGTATGCTCACATTATTGTAGATGAATGGGGCTGACCATGAACAATCGATGGATTCTTCAGTTATTTGACTTGCACAGATTCCAGAAGCCTCATTACAGATTTTCTATCCGGCATGCTAGGTATAGCCCCCTTTACTCGAATGCACAAAGAGGCAGCAGCAGCCGGAATTCAAGAAAAATGACATCTCAACTCAAAGCATCAGTAAACCAATCGATTAAATATTAAAGAGAAGGTCCTTTTTGTACCAGCAAATCTCATGCACTCCTCCTTAGGCTTCCCTTCAACCAGAGCTACCGCAAAAGCTGAAGTGAAAGTGTCACCGGCACCCGTGGTATCAATAACTTCTGTGGCAGGAATTATTGGCTGTCTGATTGGTTCCTCTTCCTCAACAAATAGAGCAGATCCTTGTGATCCAAGTTTAACTAGTACTTCTTTGACACCCTGCACAAGGAAAAAAAAAACACTATAGAATCATAGTAGCCTTCTCAGGCTTAGATGAAAGTATGAAACATACTCATCTCACTAGATAAGAAACATGTAAAAGAACCATGGGCAGAACAAAACATCAGCTCAGAGCTCTAGGGCCACTTCCAAGTATTTGGTGGGCCAAAAACGTATTCATGATTAGAGGATTTTTACTAATCATAACTGTCTATTATCACATTATAAAAAACAGTTTATCAGCACTGAAAGTCTGATTCCCAAGAATATTCAATGAAATTTCGCAAATCTAATGGACCCACATATATGTTCACAGCCTAGCTTTGAAAGTTGATTCATCCGCAGTTACAATTGACAGCCTTGAAAACATGCATTTACAACTAGAACTTCAAACGGAAGGAGATCACTGAGCAATATCATTATAAGGAATTGTGGTAAATGACAATCCAAAGATACATAGATCATACATGAGTCAGTTAAACCAGAAGCTACAGTACAGCATGGGTGAAATATTGAGAAACATGCTATTTGATCAAAATAAATATTATGCAGACATCTCAACATGTTATGACATTTTCCTGCAGCCTGGCTGATCTGTTCAAATGTATCGGTAGGCATCCCAGTCAGACGTGCTAGTTCTGTTTCATTTGGACCAAAAATATCCACCAGTCTGAGTAGTTCTCCAGGTACAGGAGCATCCATTCCACCAGCGTCCATGATAACAGGCACACCTGCACTTTTTGCAGCCTGCAAAAGTTTAATATATTAGTGATAGACCCCACAAATGTTAGAATACTAAAGTACAAGTCCATGCATTTTTAATTTATGGAAAGCCTAGGTTTCTCACATTACATACATAGCCTTGAGGAAGCGGCAAAAAGTGATTTGAAAATGAATTGAGTGACATATAGATGTCATGAAAGGACTGGACATTCAGACAGCAGGTGAATTGATCCAAACATAACCTAGAAGATATTATTCTTCCCCCATTTGCCAAACTAAAACGGCAATGCCCCATCATACATATGTATGGAAACAGGTTTTACATTTCGACTTTCATAGGATTAATTATTAAAGAGCTCTCTCTGCATCAACAGGCGGTTCATCAAGCAACTCGATTTTAATTGTAGAAGATGGCACCTTAAGGTCAGGGAATCCCATTGAATAATACTACAAAATAACATCATGCATTTATTTCATAAATGAGAAGATGTTTGATGTTTAAAAGTTTTGAGTTAATAGTTCATTTAATAAAGGAGGAGTTGCCAGGGTTAAAGTTGTCTTCTTCAAAGTGTCATATGGAGGCAGATGTTGAACAAACCGAAACATGTCACAACTAAGAAACAGTGATATTGTGGATGCCTATGTGGCAGCAAGGAAGCAAATGCCCTCTTGACTGGCTGAGCATGGCAACTCTGGTGGTTATCCAGGACCAGGAAAAGAAAGAAGCTTGAGGGCGCCCATGGTGCCATTCATCAAGGGGAATGAAAGAAGTGTAACAGCTTGAAGACCATGTTGTCCATATTTAACCTGGAGAAAACCAAAAGAACCCATGGTTTGGCCCCAAGACAGCATGTATACACCATATATATCATACAACTAATCCAGGCCATATTATACAATGCAGATTTCACGGAAAGCAATGCATAACTAGCGTGCTCCAAGATAACTTGCTACGTTAGCACAATATGATACCATCAGTTCCAGGTTAATTCATTATTCCTTCACCAAGAAATCTTAACATAAAGCAAAACTAAATATGATTACAAATCAATTAAGTGCAAAGTAAATTCATTGGAGAACAACGTGATCTCCATGCGCATTGTGCCCTGACTCCCGAACACTATTTGAAATACATGTCTATTGATCCTCAAAATACATGTTTCTTCCCTATAACTTAATTATTTGTTTTGGTGCTATCTCATTGAAACCTATACAAAAGTAGCAAAGCAGAGCAAAAAGAGCTAAATAAGTCTATACGTGAAGCACTAAATATGTCTTGTTGTTCTCTAACAAAAATGTCTTGTTAAATTAATATTGCCAAAAGAACTTCCAAGCTAGATGCCATCAACAAGTTTACTATCATTGACTAAACACCGCCTATTTCTGGTAAAGAGCTCACTACCACATCTCTCCAAACTTCAAACAACAACTCAAAAGCAATCAACCTATTAGACGAAGTATTAAAATCTTCAGTAAACCCCTCACTTCTTTCTCGACCAAGCAGAACCAAGATACTTATGAACCATTATCCTTTCAATCTGTTGTGATGAAAATTGTCTAAAGTACACTGTGCAATGTCCTACAGCACATAACAAAAACTACCAAGTTAGATTTCATTAACTAATTTACTGCTATAGACCAAGCAACATCTATCTATGCAAAAGAACACTACGTTGTCCCTGTCAATTTTCGAATTCTAACTAAAAAAGATCAAGCTAATAGCGGAAGCAAAATCTTCAGCAAATCATAATGTGAGTATCAAAACAGACAGTACAAGGCAAAATATGGTCGCAATGTGTGATGAAACTGTACGGAGCAAACTATGATTGAGAACAAAACAGTCAAAAGTATCTTCTATGCCTAAATGATCACAATGTGTGTACCAACTACCAAATCCGACAGATAACTGGAAAAGCACCTGCGCAGCCTATATGTTGACCCAATCGGGGATCTCCCTCCGCAGCAGAAGCACGCCGGCCTGCCGGATCAGTTCCAGGTCCTCGGACCTGACCCCCGTCGCCCAGCCGTCCATGTTGGCGCCGCCAACGATGATGATGAAGTTCTGCCCGTCGGGCATGAGCATGACGACGGCGTGCCCCGATGGCACGCCCGGCGCCCGCGCGACGCGGTCGATGCGGACCCCACCGGCGTCCGCGAGCGCGTCTTCGAGGAGCCGCCCGTTGGCGTCGTCCCCGACGCGCGCCATGAGGTAGGTGGGCCCCAGCGGGAGGCGCCTCCCGCAGGCGGCCTGGTTAGCGCCCTTCCCGCCAGCCAGGCTGCGGCCGGCGCGGGCCGCCAGGGTCTCGCCGACGAGCGGGAGGCGGTCGACCTCGATGTAGATGTCGGCTTTGGCGGAGCCCACGACGACGATGGGCGGCGGCGGGGCGTTGGCGGCGGCGAGGGAGGCGGAGGCGGGCTTCGGGGAGAATGAGAGGTGGGCGAACCGGGGCGTGGAGCCCGAGAGGAAGGCGGTGGTCGGCGTTGGACCGGCCGGAGCGAGGCGCACGGGTGCCTGAGCCATGGCAAGCAGAGGAGGTTCAGTCAGAGCTGGGAAAACGACGTGGAATCGAGTAAGGTCACACTCGTTGCTGATTAGACCATCCGCAGTGGCGTACTGTAAACCATACTGGATACACTGTTTCGCAGTGTAATTTAGAGTACGTACTCTAAAAGCTGAAGGAGAATAGTGTATAGAGTATGCTTTAGAGTACGCTGGTGCGGATGGTCTTAGGCGGGCTGGGTCCCAAGGCTGATCTACGTAATAGACGGTGCAGATCTTCAGCTTGCACTTGTATTTTTAGGCTGCAGCAATTCCACAATTCAGATAGCCGAATGATCTCAGGAGTTGTGAAATGGAAAATTTCCATTAGAAGTATAATAAATCATAATTTTTAACAAGTATAACTTATTTTAGACATAGATGCTCACAAACATATATGGAAAAGACTACAATGCAATCAGCTCTCCGGTGCAATCGTTTAAAAATCACTTATGAGTCACACGATCTTCATCGTACTTTACGCTTAAACCCTCACTAAATAATAAGAACTCTATTACCTAGTGTGATGATTTAAGTGCAAAAATACAGTAACTATAGAATGAAAATAGTGTAACTCATAATTAATTTTTTATACGAGTGTTTTGAAGAACTGATTGCATTCTAATGGTTCACTACATATATAAGTATTCATCTTTACAAAGACGCGCGCGTACACTCTATCTCTATTAGCACATCTGAAAGACTGGTTGATTCTTAAATTCACGAAATCACTATGATTGTCTCATGATCGAGAGAACATCAACAAAATAATTACTGATAAATGCAACGATTGTGCCAACTCTCCAATTTGAATCCGAGTGAGTTTGTTTCACATAAAGAACTTAACCGAACGTATAACAGATGCACTAATTAACTACTACTTCCTCCATTTCAAATTACTTATCACTCTCTATACAACAGATTGTCACAATTAACATTCACATAATCTACATAAATGGCTCTTATTTCTCACAAATGGTGGTGGCTGTGGCGAAGTTGCTGCCCAAAAATAGTCTTCACTAAGGCTACCATGTTCCAACAAGGAAGTTTATGCATCCTCCTCTACATTGCCAACATGCGTAACTCGATGTACTCGTTTTTTCTAAATTACACTTTATTCTTTATACTTCTAACATATTCTTTATACTTCCAGTATGTTTACTCTGCACACCAACTTTACTTTTAGTACTCTACTCTATATCTACAATTCAGTAAGCTTTACACTACACTATTGTGGATGATCTTAAGACATTGCAAGGAAGTCGGTGTGTAAAAGTTTCCAAACCTAATCATGTAAACAGGACCTTAGTTCGTGGCCAGGCTATCTGGTATGATCGAGTTATTGACCCACTGGTAATGGAGTCTGATTCACTGGAGCTGGTTAATCTATAGAAGAGTTCAAACAAGAATAGATCAATTATTACTTCTATCTGTCAAGAGATTAAGGAGCTTTGCGAGTTTTTCTCTAGCTTTTCATGTTTGTAGGTTAGCTAATCAAGCAGCTCATCTATGTTCAAAGCAAGCTAGTGCTAGTAGAAGAAAGTGTATTTGGGTAAATTACATTCCTGATTTCCTAGCTAGCGTACTTCATAAGGATTGTAACTCTGTTGATTAAATAATATAATCTCTTCCATTCGCAAAAAATCATGTAATAAACCTCCAAACTTTCAGTTGAACAAACCTACTTTGGACTATGAACAATAACAATGTGCTATTTCAGTGGAATACTTTGCCTAATTTCTTTTAAATGCTTTAAGAATAACAATGTAAAAAATAAAGGCTGGAAATATTCCTCTTAAAATGCTCTCATATGAAACATGCACTAGAAACTTCAGGGAAAAATGTTTTGCTTAATTTCTTTTAAATGTTTTAAAAATAACTACATATACACTACTTCGTAGCAATACAATCCTCATAACTATTTGCAGCCTTTGACAAAGCACAACTGAACAGCGTAAACATATTTTGCTTGTATAAGCATTACAGAAGAACACAACTTGACAGCGTAAAAGAAAAGGAGGAATGCTTAATGTTACTACGTTCTTTTATTCCCAGAAAGATATAAGGATAAGGCTGGCTATGGTCCAAGTAGCTTAGTTAAGTGGATATTATAGAGCTAACCAATATATAAATCCCAGAAATTTGAATTAAAGAAGCAGATGCCTCCAGCAGTAATATATAAATTATAAACTGAAGTCAATCTATGTACAGAAGATCGCTAATTTTATTCCCAGATGTCTCCTATCAGAGCATGCAGATCTTCCTGTAACTTTCTCTGCCCCCTTTTCTTCTCAGATGCACATATAAATGATGGCATTCCTTTCTTGACAAGGTGGATCACAAATGAACATGGGGATGCTTGATGTTTTCAAAACTCTTTTCAGTGAGACACCACATCCTTGATCAGTGATCCCCGATACATTGTCCCGAATCTTTGGCTTACCAGGCCACCGAGGAAGCTATTTGATACTGACATCTCTTAACCCTTCCCCATCTTATGACTTCAACTCAGCTGAGGGTTTTGGAGATGACCAATGCAACTAGCACATCCTAGAAACTCCATACTGAACAGCATTGACCTTGTTGTAGACACCCCCACCTCCAACAACAGCAATGTCATTAAAAGGGGCGATTCCCTGAATCATGCTAGACTGGAATGCAGCTCTTTCCACAACATCAGCTTTCATGACACCTTTTGGTATGTAGTAGGAAGACCTCAAATCAGGAGACACTACCTTTGCATCCATGAAACGCTGTGCTGGCTGGTAATGCATACGATCTTTTTCAAACTCCTCTTGGAGCTCTCTGTCTGAGTTGTCTGACTTCCAGTGGTAGGAGTATGCTGACAGGGTAGAGGAGGCTGGAGGAAGTACTGGATTCCTCGTCACCCTTCTTTGACTGTATGGATCAATAGCAGTTGAGTTCTCAAATGGTATTGCCGGCCCAACAACTCTTCCTGGTCTAGCTGGAATGTTTTCAGAAAATAAAAAATATTAGATTGATGGCATTTGAAGAATTTATAATGGACACTTATTTTGGAAGAAATTACACCTGTTGGAATCCTTTGGGGAGCCTGGGAAGTTAAATTTGGAGGGATCGGATTAGAATGAACTGTAGTAGTCCTACAAATAACAGATTAAAGGTCAGCAGCCAAATGAGAAATCAATCCCTGATTATAATTAGTATAGCCACAAATGATCCAACTTGTGACGAAATTCCTATCCTTTGTTTTCAGTATCACAAGTTCATCAAATATCGGTTCTTTAAACATTTGAAGTAAGCTATATTTTTACTCCCATGAAACTAGAAAGTACTTTACCATTTTATTCTTGCAATTAAGTTTTTACACACATAAAAAAGAACATAGTCGTATAAATCATGAAAAGAGAACTGTGAAAGAAATAGCTACCTTGGGAGTGAAACATGCTTCCGGTCTGAGGACGGGATAACTGAACTACTCTTTCCACCATTTTCCTCCAAGTTAGCAAATTGCCTCCGAAAGTTATCAACAGCGCTGCATGAAAAAATTAAGGGAGGCTCAGATATCAACATACTTGGCCACTGGGAACAAACGTAAATGTAAACAAGAATGGAAAATTGAACAATTTCCATGGAAAATACCTAGGATATAGAAAGTTTGTTTTTTCAGTTCCATTCGTGTAATCCTTGAGAAGTTGAGGATGGTACTCCAATATCTCCTGGAAAATAAGTTCCTTGACGTCTTCCTTGGTCACCTTTCGTCGTTCAAACTCAAATTCCATTTTTGTTATTGGCTGACATGATGGTTCTCTTTCTACTTTTGCTAGGCCTTTAAAATATGGATCTGCCAATGCCTGATTATGTACATTCATGACCACACATTATTGACTGTCTTCTAAGAAATGATGGTTAGGTGTACTTATGAAATACAAGCATAAAATATGTTTTTAGTTCAATAGTACAAACACTTACCTCTTCAGCAGTTGGCCTATCCTTAGGGTCAAATGCTAAAAGTCTCTGCAAAAGTTTGAGTGCTGCAGGGTCTGCTTTTGGGAATCTCTCAGAGAAAGTTACTGGCTGTTTTTTCCTCATGCTACTCAAGTACCTCTTTGCCTTCTCGTTCCGAATCTGCAGTTACCAAAGGATCAATGCCTGACATTTTTGGACGATTTACATTAGAACATTAGGATTGAATGAAAAGGCATACCCTGGAAATTGTATCAAACGATGGAGTACCCAAGAGATCGGTCATCAGATCCAATTGATGAACCACATTTTTTCCAGGAAATAATGGTTTCCCTGTTAAGATCTCCGCAAAAATGCAACCAATACTCCATATGTCAATTGCTGGTGAATACTGCAATAGAATAATGACATGAGAATCCCAAGTTCAACAGAAGCAAAATTAAAAGGAACAAACCAGAAAATAATTAATAGCTAATGTATTATATAATTACAGTTATGATAGCTTCTTGTACTCAACATCAGTAACTAATTATGGATTGTACATTACTGCAAACCAAAGAACGCTACAGCTAACCTATGATTATTATTCATTAATGAAAGCAATACCTACTAAAAGGTAGCAATGACATCTAGAATGTTAAGGTCTGTAGATGAATGCAGCTCCTGCAACAAAAAATGGAAGGAATGATCCTGGCATGTTGGCTGGTAAATAGCGAATGGGAATAGGTTGGGATGAATGGCCAATGCAAAATCACATTCAGCTATTGGACACCATGAATAAAACGGATGACACTTTACAAAGTGATCATAGATGAAGATAATGAATATAAACAATAATTGGTAGATTTGAAAAAAAAATAAGAATAGGATAAATATATGATGAGATAAAAACGTTCATAGATGAAAATTCAAAAAAAAAGTGATAATCTGGTAATCAAATGAAAATAATTTGTAGAGAGCTTGGATGAAGCAACCCCGATGCAAGAGACAAGTGAAATTGACTAAATAGAGTAATATGCATCTTGTTCAGAATCCATATGACCATATATGCACACAGTAACACCACTCAATCTACTCAAGTAGATGGAGAAAGGTCTCTGATATTGGTTATCATGATTCGGGCAACGACAGGCGATTACTAACAAGTATATATCAGCATACTGGCTTGCGATCCATAATCATCAAAAGTTAGTTTCAGATGAGCTTTTATGGCTATTTCACAATTTTTATCAAAATAAAGAAAATTTATATGCAATATAAGAGTTCAATCTAGTCACTATTATACAAAGAAGAGTGTCTACACTGAAACATCTGCTGTGCATCACAAATGAAGGCACATGGACACCATCTTGAATCATTGTACAGGGAAAAAAAACAGAGATCCTTACTTCTATTGAAGGGCAAAGAACAGTAAAACATGGTATGAAATAGCACAGCTCAGGAGCCCTGTAACAGAATTTGCACACTTACTACCTTAGAAAAAAAGGATCCGCACAGTTCAGGGGCCCTATACCATCTTGTAGCAACATAATCCTTTAAAAAAATAGTAAAACAGAGTAAGAGATTAAGTGGCAAAAATATGCTTAAGATGAATCAATCCCGCAAGCAAATTGTTACAGGAATCCAATCTAGCAAACTATGCATACCGTCCAGAATACAGTTGTAGGAGCATCATTGAATGCCACTCTTGCCAATCCAAAATCACATATTTTAAGTTTACAGTTAGCATTGGCCAATATATTCTTTGGCTTCAAATCACGATGATAAACATTCGCTGCAACCACATAAACTTAAAGTTAAACTAAATCCAATATAGATACATGCACGAATCAGGTCTGGAGAAGATCTAGCAAATGAATATGCAGACAGAAACAAGTATTGCTGACGGTTCAACAAATGAAGCCATACGTGATTACATTAACTTCAAAGGTACAATTAGTGTTAGTGGACATAGAGTGAGCACGAGATGAGTGTCTCTGTATCCACAAAAGCGTGCAAAGTAAAGCACAAGAACAGAATTAAGAACAAACAACAAAATATTTTTAGCCCAAGAAAGCACAGTTATTTTTCTTGATACAGGGATATTCATTAGCCTTCAAGGTATAACGCCCTCAGTTAATGGAATCACATTTAAGTGATAATTCTTTGTGGACACACTACCCTAATTCTCCACCACAAAGCATAATGAAGGACCAACACTAAGAGCGTGAATAGAACTTGTCTGATACTTTAGAAAGGAAAAAAGGTATTGTCCCTAGATACATGAATAAGATTATGATATACAGATAAAAACTGCACATTAACTAAAACCTCAGTTTATAAATAGAGGAGTACCAGTATGGATATATTTTAGTGCCCGGAGCATCTGATAGAGAAAGAACTGTCGATGTTCTTTGGTTAAGTCATCATTAGCCTTGATGACTTGGTGGAGATCTGTATCCATTAGCTCAAACACAACATAGATATCTTTGAAGTCTCTCCTTGATGGAGGTAACATTATATGCTTGATCTCAACTATATCAGGGTGCCGTAATAGCCGAAGCAATTTGATCTCACGGAGGATCCGGGCAGCATCAGATAAGTGCTCAAAGATATTGTGTATTTTCTTAATTGCCACCTTGTCGCCCGTATGTTGGTCAATAGCTGAGCATACAATACCATAACTTCCTTTCCCAATTACTTCTTGGATCTTGTATCTGTTTGCATCACCGTACTCACTGAAGAAGTCCATCTCTGATGAACCCTGAGCAAAGTTGAACAGACTATGTTAGTGTGTTGTTATTCAGCAAAGAGTATCAAAACGAGAATGTGTGATTACTATAAGGTGAGTCCCAATTCAACAAAGTAGAACTGGAATCTGGGTCAAAATAAGTTCAGTGTCAGATCTCCCAGCTTTCACCCCCTTTTCAACTTATGTTGTTTGTTGGCTAAGTCACCTAGATAATGTTTGGATTTTTGTTGGAGATCGTAGGGTAATCAACATCTTACATCAAGTATTTGCATGAAACAACCTCGGAAAGAATAAGACAACCTCAATTCCAAGATTACCAAACAAAAATAATCAATATGACAATCAACAGGAAAACCGCTTCAGATTGTGTGAAGCTTGGTCTAGAGGCTAGCTTCTAAGTTTGTCCTGAAACAGAAGAGCCATTATCTATTTTCAACTAACTCACAGATATTATGGCACAAACAGCAAGTGGACTCCCGTACTTTGTAGATCAGACACATAAACTGTAGCAGTGTAGCTACACTTTCCCTCTGATGCAACCTCCTTTGTCCCCAGCAATGACCAATGAGCAGAGCAGGGCTGGTCAAGGGTAGAGACCAAATGATATTTGCAGCAGTCATACAACGACTATTAAAGGATGTGTTCTTACTTGTTAGGCACAAAACCATCTCAATCAATATGCCTCCTTAGTAGTGGGTAGAGAATATGCTGTTAAGCTAATCGCCTAACCCAGCAGAACAATTAACATGATTGGCCTTGGCTTATCCTTTTCTTCCAAAGAAATGAAGGTAAGAGAAACCACACAGAGGATTAGGATAAGCACATCTACTCAGCGAATCTAATTTCTCATTTCTGACCCCTCTAAGTTGCACCTGAATCAGCTTTTTGTGGCGTGCCAATAAGGATTGCAAGAGTGGGCGAAAAGGGCTGGCCAGTCCTTTAAGGAGCAATTTGTATTCGACACAGTTGGAAAAGTTGCAGAACGATATCATTTCCTTTCGAGGCGCTGAAAGGATGACTCCACAACGCCAGAGTTGAGATATTATCAAGCAAAAACATCCACTTGCAAACGGAAGAGACAACCTTCTGGTAATTCAGGAGGTAGATGCTCTTCCACAAACGCATGGAACGCGAGAGTCCAGCACTGGCGACTGTACAGTTCAAATCAACTCAAATTCCTACGCGATCATCCACAAGGAAAGGCGAGGTGCAAGAAAACTACGGGAAGAGTTAAATCCTTACGATCGTGCGCACCCGAACCCAAAATTTTCAGGAAAAGATCGTCCCTTTTTTCTCCTGTATCCTACGATTTCAGAGCTGATAGATGTCCTCTGCGAGGTCGGTCTCCGGACGCCAACACAACCACGAGACCGCGCGGACCCTAACAACCCCGCAAGAAACGTGCCAAAACTCCCACCGCAGAGGAGAGGAAAAAACGCCGGTGCGGTGCTCCTCACCTTCCTCCGCTGCTGCTGCTGTTCCGCCTGCATCGCCGCCACCGCTCCCCTGCCTGCCACGGACCGCGCTCACCGCTGCTCCGCCCGCGAGCCCACCCGCATTTGCCCCGGCGCGCCGCCGCCGCCCGGGCGAGGGGAGAGAGGGGGAGAGAGATCTCCCTTCCCTTCCTCCCTGGATCCGAGATGAAACCCCGCGCGACGCAGCAGCCGAGACGCTCGCCTCGCCTCGCCCCGCTCTGTGGCCCGCCTTGCTGCGACTGAGTAACTCGCGGGGTGGGTGTGGCGCTCGGTATCTGTGATGCCGCGCGGTGTGCTGTTTGGGTTTGGGTGTTGTGGTGGGTGGCCTGTCGTGGCGGCCGCGAGCTGGTGATAAAACGCACGAGACAAGACGGGTGCCCTCTCTGTGTCTGTGTCGCTCTCGTCCGTCCCCCGTGCCGTGCGTGCTGCGTGCGACGTTCGGCAGGTTCCGTCCGCGAGCCGGAGCCGGGCGTCGTGTGAAGATAATGCGCAGGTAGGAAGCTTCGTGCTTTGGAAGCCGCCGGGCGCGACTGCCACGACAAGATAACGCAACTAGGGTCTGCCGCTAGCTTCTCTCTCAAAAACAATACAGTACTACGGCAGATCGGTTGGGTTTGTTTGGTGAGACCCGCCTGACTCCCCTGCGTGTGTGTATAGCATGTGAGATCAATCATGCATTACCATCACCGTCCGTGCTTTTGTCGTTCTGGGGCTCCAGTGTCACATGCTGCAGCCTTATTATCGGTTCACGGATATGAATAGGCGTCGCTGTACTCGAAAAGTGCCGTCCCTATCGAAGATTCATGCCCGTATATATCCTCCCCGAGTTCACCGTCGGGTGCCATCGCACCCGTTTCGCGACCACATACGTACTGTACTACCACCGTGCAACGACTAGCGGCAAGTTGGCCGGTTTCTTCGAACGGTACGTCGCGCTCGGTCGCTCGCCGTTCATCCGTCCGCGGGGTGAATGTGGATCGGACGACAGAACCAGGTACGGCAACAGCGCGCGCAAGAGGACGGCCAGGCGATCGACGCGAATCGCCCCCGTGCACCTCGACGAGCAAGAGGACAGCGTCGCGCGTCGTTCTCGTCGGTGGGAATCTCCTCTGTCGATCGCATCAGGTTGGGTTCATTCAGCTGCTTCTGTTCTGGCTACAAACAATTGATCTGTAACCCCATATCAGAATGCCGTCGGTTTTGTCCTGCTCTTCATTTTGAGCTGATGCGACATCCACGGCACGGAATCGGAGGGGTGACCTGCAGAAATATCAGCTTCCTCATACAGGTCAAGAGGATAGAGATATTCGTAGGCTTCGTGGCCGGCACGACGGTTGTTTAAAGTGCTCAGCAAATGATGAGTACGACCGTAAAAAAGGTCATGTATTCCTAGCTGCGCGTTCTACATCCGCGTAGGCGTAGGCGTAGCTCTCATCTGTAGCTCTCTGCCATTAGTACCATTATGAAAGCATATCGTCAGCTGATCAAATCCACATTAGTAATTTCCTGTTTATGGCGTGATTGCTCTGCAATGCTATATACAAGTAAGAAACATTGCAGAGCACTCGAGCCAGTAGTGCCAAATGCCAAGAAATTATTCTATCGTACATTATCACTGGCCGGCGGAATCAAGCATGTGGCCTGGACTTGTCGTGCGCAGATGAATTGAGCCACTAGTTAGCGTCCATGCAGCTGCATATGCATAGGGACTCTACATATGCATCCGGACCACGGCATCACAATTTACAGGTCTTCAAATCGAGCGACATCCCTAATTTGATCAGTCGTCGGAAGCCCTGCTGCTTCTACTCACCAACAAAAGCGGCACATAAGCAACTTCATGTGTGCAGCTGTAGCGGACGACGAGGGCGGTCAGTTCAAGTAATGGCCCACAAGGCGGACTCCATTTCCGAAGGATATGCAATCATCATCCAAGTGGACCGAGGCAGGCGACCTCCCTTTCATCCTTTCAATGTGGGAACACTGAACGCGTGGACTAATCCCCGTCACCTTTAAAGCAGCAGACAAGAACAAAGCAAGCCTTAGCTAATTGTGGTTACTGGAGGTTCTTTAACCTCTCGAGGGAAAGAAAGTTAAGGAAAAGGTCTACACATATATACAAATGCATTGTAGCATATGACTCTGTAAAGGCGGATGGGTAAAGTAACCGTGCTAGCTAGCTTATCGACCGGTTTTAGCTGGGTGCACACCAGCGCGGCAGCTCGATACTTCTGTGCTAAGTAACATGCACCCACATGCACGACATGTATTTTTTTTCTCCAACTAAAAGGATGGTTCTTTCTGTCAGGTAATCTGATGCAAGGTGCCCTGGCGCAGTGGCGCCGATACATGGCAAGTTTCAGATGGAGTGCAATTCAAGTACAGTGACCGATGAGTGATGACAGTAGCGTTCTGCACTGCACACACGCAGACAGGCAATGCAAGGTCGATCAAGGTTGAGGCAATTCAATTCGGCACGTACGGCGGATCGAGCTCTGCCATTCACCTGGAGCATTACAAGAAGCACTAGCCATCATGCTTGTCACAGCAGGGACGGGCACGGCAAGTCGGCGACACACGACAGCGACAGATCCGATCGAGCACGAGCAGCGCAGCATAGGTCGACCGTGGGATCCATATCCACATGCTTGCATGTATATGTATGTATGGACAGCATTCGGAGCTAGGTTGGCGAGCGTGGCTGTAGAATGCCTAAACCATCCCGCCATTGTCGCCGGCCGGGACCACCGGCGAAAACTGAGTAATTTTTTCTCGGAAAGGAAACGTTAACAGCGGGCCATCAGTGCTTGTGCTTGCTAGCCGGTCTGCCTCTCTGCTACATTGCCCCATTTTGGTTGCAGTTGCAGTAGCTGCATGTTACGTACGGTGTTCGTGTTTCCATCTCGTTCTAGCTTTGCCTAGAAAGAAAACGCTACGTGTGCAGGTATATTTATATAGCGCTTGCCGTTGCATGCCAACCCTCTTGTTTGGCAGGAACTAGCATGCATAGTTTCCTGCCGTCGTCTTTGGCTGTACTTATATATAACCCGCGACAATTTTTTTGCCTTGGATATATATCGTGCTGTCATGGCCTCTCCGCATCATGTGTTTGTATAATGATTACTAGCACACGATCGAAGCCTGTGGAAAAACTGCATCGATCAAGAGATAGGATCTCTTATGGAAGAAGATACGGAACGCGGAGTGATGGCAAACGTCGCTCGCGTAGACGTGCTGGAAATCTAAGTGACAGTAACTTGCAGCTGGAAATCGTCGAGCAGCGCGGGCCGGGCAAAGCCATGTTCACTCGCCGTCGACGTCGTCACTGTGCGTGGCACTGGTGGCAGTGGATGTTAACGTGCACCCAATGCAAATGCGATATATACAAACTAAACAAACTCAGACGTGCCACCTGGCTTCTTCAATGATGCGGTTGTCGGAATAGTGCGTCCAAAAGTGAGCGGATAAACTCGCCACGCCCACGCAACGCGCCACGAGATTGCGAATCTGAGCTGAGGCGACGTGTAGCCTTATTGTCTGCCAGTACACGAAACGAAAAGTGAGGGGGGAACAAACTTGCGAGCGTTTTTCTTTCACGTGTGCGCGTGTTACACCTCCTGATCTGCCGTGTGTTGGTGGCTTCTGAAATGGGTTCTTCGTTATTTGACCCAGGTTGTCTGAAAAAACAATAAACCATACACCTTCAATTCGATGTGCAAAATTGAGTCTCTAAGTTTGGTTGGGAGTCAAAGTGGGATGGGATGGATCCATCCCAGTTTTTAGAGATGAGATGATCCCGTTTTCTGTTTGTCTAGAGGGATGGCACGATCCCTGTTTCTTGTTTGTTTTGTGGGATGGTGTGAGACGGAATGATCCCGTCTCTTGTTTGAATGAAAGGATGGGACAGAGACATGTGAGTATGATTACTTCTGGAAGGTCGCACTCCTGTCTCCACGGAGGTGGGACGGATCCGTCCCCATGTTTTCGGTGAGATAGTTCCATCCCGTATCTAGGTGTAATATTCTATTTTAAGGGATGACTCCATCCCACATGTCTTCAAACCAAACAACAGAAAAGTGGGATCGTCCCGTCCCGTTCCACTATATCCCTCGAACCAAACACACCCTAATGGGAGCGATGCTTTTCGTGAAGAAAGGTTAGAAAAAAGGCATATGCGAGACGAACACTCCTCTGTTTTTCAATAGTTAATGACGTTGGTTACTTCGACTTTTTGAGCTAACCAAAATGAGTCAAAAAAAAAAACTGGATAACGAAAGGACAAGAAAACGTGCTACAAGATAGCGTCGCGTTTCAAGTAAAAAACTCAGGCCTGCGTCATGCGTCAACTGCGAAAGAGTGAAAAGGTCCAGATGGTCGGTCGGTCTGGTAGAATAGCCCATATCAACCTATCTACGGCAGCTTTTGGCCCATAAATAATCTGATGAGCCCATGCTCGCCCAGCCTCCTACACCTGCCGCGCGGCCTCGCGCACTTTGAAGCCCATCGTCGTGCGGCGGCGTCCACGTTTTTTTTTATTTTAGCATTATTAATTTACTATTTAATATTAATAGCATCCGATTTTTTTTTTTGCAAAACTAGCATCCCTGCCGTTCACGGTGTGGACGACTTGCCACGTGGCAGGGTAGCCATCCACGGTGTGGACGACTTGCCACGTGGCAGCACATGTGGCAGTCTAAAAAATTCCAGTTTTTGTTCACTTTTGGGCGTCCATTTTAAAATACTTAGAGACATATTTTTGAAATGTTGTTATTCAACAAAATATAGTAGACAATGTGTACTACAATTCCATAAATAACAACATTTCCAAAATAAGCCTCTAGATATTTCTAAATAGCCGTCCAAATATAAATAAAAATCAGCAAATTTGCACTGCAGAGGCAAATTTGCTGAGTTTAGTCACATTTCCACAGCCCTTTTAAAATACATAATACAAATTTAGAAAATGATGATACAGGAATAACTGTAGATAACAATTTTTAATATATTTTATTAAATAACCACATTTCCTAACTATGTCCCTAAGTATTTTAAAGTAACCATTCAAAAGTGACTAAACACAGCAAATTTGCGGATTTTCTTAGTTTCATTCACTTTTGACCACCTATTTTAAAATACCTAGAAACATAATTTTGAAATATTGTTATTTAATAAAATGTAGTAAAGATTGTTTAACAATTATCCAATATTAAAATATCATTAATATATATCTAGTTATTTTATAATAGTCGTCGAAAAGTGATTGAACTCAGCAAATTTGCCTCTGCAGCCCAATTTTACTGAGTTTTATTCAATTTTGAACGGCTATTTTAAAAAAACTAGAGACATATTTTGGAAATATTGTTATTGAAAAATTTGTAGTACACATTGTATACTACATTTTCTTCAATAACAACATTTACAAAATATGTCTCTAAGTATTCTAAAATAGGCGCCCAAAAGTGAACAAAAACTGGAATTTTTGAGACTGTCACATGTGCTCGTCCATACTGTGGACGGCTACCCTGCCTAGTGGCAAGTCGTCCACACCGTGGACGGGATACTAGTTTTGCAAAAATAAAAATTCAGATGCTATTAATATTAAATAATAAATTAATAATGCTAAAATAAAAAAATTCCGGCGTCCACGGCGGTAGGGGGGTCGGAGGTGGCTCGGGATTTGGCTAGATCGGATTGGAGAAAGAGGGAAACGCTAGACGGCGGCGAGAGAGTCCGGGAAAAACACCCACGGAACGGAAGGCTAATTTTATGGGTTGAAGCCGCTTCTCCGACTTTTATGGGCTGATTGTTGACGGACCATGACAGGCTCATTGTTTTGCGGACGGAAGTGTGTCTTGGGCTCACTCCAAGCGTGAGCCGCAGATTCGTGGCGGGCTATCGAAATCTTCAGCCATTTATTATTCTAAAGAAAAGAGAGTTTTGACAATTTGATGAGTTTCATTAGTCACCGCTCAAATTGAAGAAGGAAAAATATGTGCATGTTTCCGCGGACTGTATTTCTTCGTTCTAAATTATTATTGCTAGGGCAACATTTTAATTCAAAAATAATTTAAAATATTGTCTTAATTATAATGATAATTTAAAAACTGAGTTGTTAAGCTACTATACGCTGATCAG
This sequence comes from Tuctoria greenei, assembly GCA_036927565.1. Classification (NCBI taxonomy): domain Eukaryota; kingdom Viridiplantae; phylum Streptophyta; class Magnoliopsida; order Poales; family Poaceae; genus Tuctoria; species Tuctoria greenei. Next base: position 8,579,021 of record JAYESD010000008.1, read on the forward strand.
TTGCCCTCAAAAGCTTAAGCTGATAAGGAATGGTAGGCAATTCACTTATATTCAACAAGAGTAAACGGTGTTGAGCCCAGCTTGTGTTCAAGTTAGGTCAGTTATGGTGCTATGTATCCTTGCAAAATTTAAAGCCCAAGTAGTGTCTCCTACTAGATAAGCTACTAATCAATGATGTTCTAGATCAAGTAGTGCATAAAGAATGCCACTCTTAGACTACTCGCACTCGTCGACTTCTATATCAGACCTCTATATCATATTTTATATTTATCTCTAAAAAATTCCTAACTTTACAGTTTTGATCTCCGCAACCATTCACCTCTAAGTCAGACCTCTATATCTACTACCACCTATTTTATATTATATCTTCCTCTTTTCTTTTTTTTTCTCTCTTCTTCTATTCCCTTTCTCTCTCTTCTTTTCTCCAGTCTGACCGGTAGCCGGCTCTTCATATTTGGCGGTGGCCTGTACAGACTGGAAAAATAGCGATGCGGTTAGAGCTCCCGCTGCGGCGTGTGCGCCCGGTAAAAAGCGCATAGCAGGCTTTTCAGAGGTTCCACTGCTACCAGTCTAACGAACTACTAAAAGGCATGTGAAAAGGTTGATCTGATGAGTATATGACACTGCGACATGATCCACGGGGAGGAAGAAGAAATTCTCCCACGTTTGATCCTCTAACTACACGTTGCCACTAGAAAATATGAGTTGGTACCTATGCTACTTAGCAGCCCTTTCGTTAACTCATGTTATGTTTGGATATTTTAAAAATCAAGAAATAAATAGATAGAAGAAAAAAATTGTGGAATGCTAAATCTACCCTCCGCATACATATGCATCACCTTATCCTTGAGCCGCAATCTATAACATGAAATCCTCAACGAGCATGAGGACGAACCTCACATGTAGCCAACAACGGCTAGTCTTTCCGTGCCCAACACTGAGGCGCACGGGATCGGAAAGATCTACATGCTTAGAGCATCTTCAACCCATGTGCTATTTTTGGTTTGCTATACTTCTAAATAGCAAATGTGCTATCCATATTTAGCAACTCATTTCATAAGGATCTCCAACCCGTTTGCTATACAGTGTGCTATACTCAATATATTTTATTCATATATGATATTAAGTTTGAAATTCAAATAACATGTTGCAACGGCTACATTTGTAATTACCGTATTCGTAACGGCTATTTTTTCAATGGTTATATTTTCAACGTTTATTTTTCAACGGTTGTCTTTCTAACGACTATTTTTCCAACGGCTATTTTTTCAACAGCTATTTTTGACATGTATATATATATGACTGACAATCAGTTCATCCACAACATCATTCTCTAGTTCTTCCATCTATATACAATACGAGGCGTCGGTATCTTCGATACCTTGAGCACTCATCATCTTCTTCTTCTGATGATGATGATGATGAACACATGCTAACTGCATTACATCAAGCACACACTCAATACGAGGCAATGAGCACAACATCATGGGGAGGTTTTGTATCAGGGAGGAATTATATTTATCGCGACAGAGAAGATGGTCATCATAGGTTGTATAACCATTATTTTTTTAAAAATCCTACGTACAGGCCAACATTCTTTAGACGCAGGTTTGTAATTATTACAATATTTTATTTATTTTATCTGTATATACAATTTCTTTGTGCTTATTTTCACATTCATGTTTAGAATGAGTCGTCATTTATTTGTTCGCATATTACAAGCCGTAGAGCAACATGATGATTATTTTGGGCAAAAAAAGAGATAATGTTGGACGATTAGGGTTATCAACTTTACAAAAGATTTATGTTGCGTACGCCATGATTAGTCATGGAGTAGCTGCTGATTTTATGGATGATTACGTAAGTATCGGTGAAAGTACCGTGATAGAAAGTCTTAGATATTTTGTGAGAGCTGTTATTGAAATATTTGGAGATGAGTACTTGAGAGCTCCAAATGAGCATGACACAACTAGATTACTTGCAATTGGAGAATGAAGAGGTTTTCCAGAAATGCTTGGTAGTATAGATTGTATGCATTGGAAGTGAAAAAATTGCCTTGCGGCATGGCAAGGACAGTACACCGATCATGTGCATGAGCCAACAATCATCTTAGAAGCTGTTGCTTCTCAAGATATTTGGATTTGGCATGCTTTCTTTGGTTTACCTGGATCTCACAATGATATCAATGTTCTTCACCGTTCACCTCTTTTTGCAAAGTTGGCTGAAGGGGAGGCTCCTCAAGTGAATTATACCATCAATGGTCATTCCTACACAATGGGATATTATCTTGCAGATTGTATATATCCTCAATGGGCTACATTTGTTAAACCGATATCACAACCACAAGACAGAAAGAGAAGATATTTCACCAAGGCGCAAGCTGCAGTTAGGAAGGATGTGGAACGAGCATTTGGAGTTTTGCAATCTTGCTTCGCCATTATTCGTGGACCTTCTCGTTTTTGGGACAAAGAAACACTTCAACAAATTATGAAAGCATGTATTATAATGCACAACCATGTTACACCAGCACATATATAAAACAACACCGAGAATTGAAAGCGCTCACAGGCTGACGCCATACGTGTTAACCATCGACCGACAAAAGCTAGACGTGCCAATAGTCAACGTACACAACTCGATCGAGATCCGACTAAACTATACCCCTTCCATTTTCTTTGATTTATTACCGATTACTTCAAAAATAAATTAGCCGATCACGAATAAAAAACACAACCACACCTGTCCGTCCATGCTCACTGCCCATCCTGGCCGTATGCTCCAGGCCGTGGGAAAATTAATTGAAGTCGTCCACCTAGACGCAAGCAACTTATAGACGTAAGAGCATCTCTAACCTTTTTGTTATTTTTGGTTTGCTATTCTTTCAAATGACAAATATGCTATCCACATTTAGCATCTCATTTCATGAGCATCTCCAACCCGTTTGCTATATGATGTGCTATATTATTTTTTTCATATTTTATTAGTATATAATAATTATTTTAAAATTTAAATAACATTGTTGCAATGGCTATATTGTAACGGTTGTATTTATAACGGCTATTTTTAATGGTTATGTTTCTAACGACTATTTTTCAACAGATGTATTTCCAACGGCTAATTTTCAACGACTATTTTGCAATGGAACGACAATAATGTACCAAAAATCGGGAATAGCAAACCGGATAGCATTTGCTACTAGTAGCACATCGAGAGCTCCATATATAGCAAATGGCTAAAAGTAGCAATCCTAATAGCAAACCGGTTAGAGATGATTTTTGCTCTAGATTTGCTAAATAATAGGATAGCACATCATATAGCTAATGGGTTGGAGATGCTCTAAGGAGGCAAACGATGCCGAGATCCCAAGACCTCGGTCGGGACCTCCAAGTGCGACGCAAGCACGATGATATTTCCATGCTAGCTCTGCCTGCCTGCCTGCCTGACATGCCAAAACTGATCATATAATTTTCTTTTTCTTTTTTCTTATACGTTATTTGCTGCGTCACATCGGTACGTGTACAAATATGAAAAATAAAGTTTAAGTAACAATTTTGTCAATAGTCATAGGGGTATTTTTGGTAATGTGAACCCATATGACATATTTTAAGGCTGACTCCAACGCATTACTCATCCAGCAACTCAAACCGAGAATGGGTAGACTATTCATAAAAAACTGCCTCTAACCGAGTTACTCAAACGGCTACCAATTTTATGTATTCCGCTTCCGGCTACTCAAACATCGGTAACCTTCACGAGGTGACCGAACACTGTTGCAGCGCTGGAGCGACAATTTTCGCGCGCAGCGAGGCCGCACGCGTCGTTCCCGCGCGCAGACGCGAACTACCGCGGTGTTTTCGCGTGTTGGCGGTCGTTTTCCCGCGCTGGCTGCCCCCCCTGTTCGCGCGCTGCTGCGCCGTTCACAAGATTTTGCGTAGTCCGTGTTGGAGAGTGTTGCTTTTGAGTGCAGCACGTGGCCTTCCGTCCAGACGCAAAGAACCGAATAGATAGCGCTATTTGCATCCTTGCTTTGGAGTCAGCCTAACAAGTTGATGAACCTACATATGCATTTCAAAAGTTCATGAACCTAGATAACATACCCAAACAAGTTCAGGAACCGTTGATGCATTTTACTGTTGCAGGTGGCCAACTACGTATCTCAAATTATATGCTGCTGCACATTTTCCACAATGGAAAACGGGAGCTGATCCAGATCAAAGTATTGTGGTATGGACATGGAGCACACCAACATATTCATTCGGTCATTCCGGCGGACACCACTATATATTTCCGCTGACTTTACTGCCAATATGAATTAATTCAGTTATTATCATCAAGATTAACAAGTTTATCAAACCCGTCTGGCTGCATGGGCTAGAAAAATATTTATCATTCAAATCCATTTCATCCTAAATTCTCTCTTGGTTTCTTATATTAAATGTAAGGAAATATAGTGTTGTCGTCACCAGTTTCTATTTTTGAATTTTCGTTATTTATTTTCTATATGATATTGTCGGTACCCTGGGTACCATATACTCCTTGGGATTGCAAAGATCTCAAGGGAATGTCATCTACTTGATTTGAAGACCTTCGGAGGCCCACATGTCAAACATAACCGGACCCGCTTCTCCAACCCGGAAACCCTAGCGACGACGATCGTGAAGGCACCACGACGGCGAGATGTGCGCGTGGGGCGGCTGGTGGCTGGTGGTGCACGGGAGGAAGCGGCGGCAGCGCTGTGGTGATGAGGGAGAGCGGCGGCGGCGCTAGGTGGAGCAACGGCGGTGACTGGTGGAGCGATGGCGGCGACTGCGGTGGCGGCGCTTGGGTGATGGATGCAGCGGCGCGGTGATGGAGGCGGCGGCGCGGTGGAGCGGCGACCGGAGGCGGCGGTGGCGGCGCTTGAGACTCAGCGGTGAAGGGAAGCGACGGCCGGGCGAAGGGATCGGGAGAGAGAAGAGGGAAGGCGTACGACCGGTTTAAATAGTGGGTCCCAAACCCTAGACGAAATTTTAACACCGGATGGACCGATGTTGAACAATATGCATCGGTCGAATGCCACAGTAAGGTTTTTCAGAGAAGTGTCATTGACACCGGATGGACCGACGTTGAGGGATGGGAGCATCGGTCGAATGGTACAGTAAGGGTATTCAAAAAGGAATGTTGACACCGGATGGTCCGACGTGGGAGGGAATATCATCGGTGGAATTGATCAAAGTTCCAGAATTGTACACATCGGATGGACCGATGTTTTTCAGGATGAACTCGTTGGTCGATTTGTCACACTTGACTGAACTGACTTTTGGGGATTGAACACCTATCGATCCGATGAGGGATTGACCTAGGCATCGGATAATCTGATGACTACAGAACAAAAACATCCCATATATGTCCTTTGACCAAACAAACATGCAAAGAGAAACACATGTCTTAGGACTTTTTGGGCAACCCCTTAACCCTCAAAAATGCTAAAATGCCAATAACTTGGCTAATCCTTAAAGCAAATAGAACACCGAAGAAATAAAATGGGAAGGAAATTATCCAAATAAAATGTAAGGCCCATGCTTTGTGAGCTAGAGTATGAAGACTTCTATCTCTTTGAAGCATGCTCCTCTAGGCATTAACGCACCTAACATTTTGTTCTTTCCACCTTGTGTGAGTTGAGATATTGCATTTCAAAAAATTCTCTTTCTCATGAGGTGGGTTCCCCTTTGTGACAATCTACCGTATGCAATGTCAAACATGTTATAATGCAAGAAATTTTAAGTCTATGTGGCAGGCATCATGCAAGGCATAAAATAAATCTATCTTGCCAAGTTTGAACCTTTCAAAGGCTTCTTCAGGGAGAGCTACTCTCCAAACCTTGGTACACCCAAAAGAACCTCCATCCCAAGCTAACCCTTGCTCACCCCTATCCCTTGAGAGTTAGGCAAGACCTATATGAAGTGCATTCTTACATGACGTTCGTTGCATCTAGCACATTTAATTCACTTCTTAGCATAGAAAAAGTTTTATCATCAAGTGGTTTAGTGAAGATATCCGTCAATTGTTCTTCGGACCTAACACCTCTCAATGAGATGTCTCCCTTAGCTTCATGGTCCCTCAAGAAATGATGGTGAATATCAATGTGCTTAGTGCGGGAGTGTTGAACGGGGTTTTTAGCTATCTTAATCGCACTTTCATTGTCACAAAGGAGAGGCACAAAATCAAGTTTAATACCAAAGTCCAAAAGGGTTTGCTTCATATAAAGAATTTGGGCACAACATGCACCGGCCGCTATATATTCCGCTTATGCCGTGGACAAGGCGACAGAATTTTGCTTCTTGCTTGACCAAGATACTAGGGAACGCCCAAGCAAGTGGCACCCACCAGAGGTACTCTTGCGATCCACGCGGCATCCGGCAAAGTCCGAATCCGAGTATCCCACAAGATGGAATTTTGCACCTTTAGGGTACCACAAGCCCACACTAGGGGTATGCTTAAGATAACTAAGTATCCTAAAGACCGCCTTCCTATGCGATTCTTTAGGTGCCGCTTGAAAGCGAGCACACAAGCATACACTAAACATGATATCGGGCCTGGATGCGGTAAGGTAAAGCAATGAACCAATCATAGAACGGTAGATCAATAGGTTTACTGTCCTTATCCGCGTCGAGATGACAATTGGTTGCCATTGGAGTGCTTCTTGAGCTACAATCTCCCATCTCAAATTTCTTCAAGAGGTCCTTGGTGTACTTCTCTTGATAGACGAAGGTCCCCTCTTGAAGTTGCTTGATTTGAAATCCAAGGAAGAAGTTGAGCTCTTCAATCATTGACATCTCGAATTCCCTAGACATCATTTTGCCAAACTCATGGCTAAGAGCTTCGTTAGTTGAACCAAAAATAATATCATCAACATAAATTTGACAAATGAACAAATCTCCATTGATGTCCTTGGTGAAGAGTGTAGTGTCCACCCCCCCCCCCCATCTTGAATCCTTGCATGATGAGGAAGTCCCGTAGTCGTTCGTACCACGCCCTAGGTGCTTGCTTGAGCCCGTAGAGCGCCTTGTGCAACCTATACACATGATTAGGATTCCTCGGATCTTCAAACCCGGGAGGTTGTTCAACATAAACAAGCTCGTTAATGTAACCATTAAGAAAGGCACTTTTCACATCCATTTGATAAAGCCTAATGCTATGATGTGATGCAAAGGTAAGAAGTATACGGATGGCTTCTAGCCAGGCGACCGGGGCAAATGTCTCCCCAAAGTCTAGTCCTTCAACTTGCGAGAACCCTTTGGCCACAAGTCTTGCCTTGTTGCGGACCACAACGCCATTCTCGTCTTGTTTGTCGCGGTACACCCACTTTGTTCCGATGACATTTTTGTCCTTGGGTCGCTCCTCCAACACCCAAACTTCATTGCGGATGAAGTTGTTGAGTTCTTATTGCATGGCCATCACCCAATTTGGGTCTTGGAGTGCTTCCTCAATGTGAGTGGGTTCTACACACAAAACAAACGAGTAGTGCTCACAAAATGAAGCAAAGTGGCGAGAACGTGTGCTTACACCCCTTGACGGACTTCCAATGATTTGGTCCATTGGATGCGCCTTGGAGATGCGTCCGTGCCTCATAAGTGGTTGTGAAGCACTTGGCGAAGGTGATGTGTGTTGCTCCTCTTGTGGTTGGACTTGATCATGGACTTATTCTTCTTCTTCTTGATGTTGTTGTGCTTGTGAGTCTTGAGTCGGCAATGGATCATCCTTCTCTTCTTCGTCAACTTGAGGCGCCATGGAGGTGTTGTTGTTGGAACTTGAAGCTCCCCCTTGATCATGGCTCTCCTTAACTTCCGGTTTGATGTCTCCAATGGTCATGTTCTTCATGGCTTCTCGTAGAGGCTCATCATCTATTTCATCATGACCAAAACTCTCCTCTTGGGAGCCACTAGATTCATCAAACTCAACATCACAACTTTCTTCAACTAAACCGGAGGTTTAGTTGAATACTCGATATGCTTTTGAGTTTGATGCATAACCAAGGAATATACCAACATCGCATCTTCTTTCAAACTTACGGAGCCTTTTCTTGCGGTAGATGTAGCACTTGCATCCAAAGACTCGAAAGTAGGAGATGTTGGGCTTTCTCCCATTAAGAAGCTCGTACGGGGTCTTTTGAAGTAGTCGATGGAGATAGACCCTATTTGCGGCATGGCACGTCGTGTTGATTGCTTTGGCCCAAAACTTCTCCGACGTGCCGTAGTCATCAAGCATTGCTCTTGCAAGAGTGATGAGTGTCTTGTTCTTCCTTTCAACGACACCATTTTATTGAGGAGTGTATGTGGCCGAAAACTCATGTTTCACTCCTTCACGATCACACCACTCTGCAATGTTGTAGTTCTTGAATTCGGTGCCATTGTCACTCCGGACCTTGATGATGGGAAGTTGAAATTCCCTTTGAGCGCGGTTGGCGAAGGTCTTGAACACTTCCGGAGTTTCACTCTTGTCTCCTAAAAATAGAGTCCAAGCATAGCGAGAATAGTCATCAACAATAACGAGACAATAGAGGTTACCACCAAGGCTTTGATATGTGGACGGTCCGAAGAGGCCCATGTGGAGTAGTTCAAGTGGCTTGGAGGTTGACACCATTGTCTTCATTGGATGGTGTGAAGCAACTTGCTTCCCGACTTGACAAGCGCTACAAAGCTTGTTCTTCTCAAATGTGACATCCTTCACGCCGGTCACCATCCCAAGCTTGAATGACTTCTTGAGTTTGCTCATCCCTATGTGCGCTATGCGTCGGTGCCATAGCCAACCCAAGCTTGTCTTAGTGAAAAGACAAGTGGTCAAGCTAGCATTCTTGTTGGCGAAGTCCACTAAGTAGAGATGTCCATGCCGAAATCCTTTGAAGACTATGTCTTGGCTTGTTTCACTACTCACAACAACATCATTTTTGCTAAATGTGCACGTTAGTCCAAGATCACATAGTTGTGCAATAAAAAGTAAATTAAAACTAAGTGACTTAACGTACAAGACATTAGAAATAGATAAGTCATTTGAAATAGCAATTTTACCTAAGCCTATTACCTTTCCCTTAGAGTTATCACCAAAGGTGACTTGTTCATGATTGTCGGGGTTTTCTATGGTGGTGAACATACCGTCATTGCCGGTCATATGTTGGGTGCACCCGCTATCGAGTACCCAATGCTTTCCTCCGGCTTTGTAGTTCACCTACACACATGAATTCAATTTTTAACTTTAGGCACCCAAGCCAACTTAGGTCCTTGTATGTGTGATACAAGTGTCTTTGGGACCCAAAGTTGCTTGGGAAGCTTCCCCTTCATGCACTTCATGTCCTTGCCAATGAACCTAGCCTTCACCTTGCCATCTACTTTACTTAAGAGATAATGACGATCGTTGAAAGTAGATTTGTAATTAGAAGGAAGCTTGGGAGAGGGTCGGTTAGGAAGAGGACACTCCCTTGTGTGGTGACCGGTGACCTCACAATGTTGGCAATAAGAACCAACTTCTTTGATGAAGCTTGTTCTTAGCTTCGGTGAGGGCACCTTTCCTTTGTTGGGCACCGGGAAGGATCCAAGTCCTCTTTTGTTGAAGGCCTTTGCTTGTTGGAAGAGGATTTCCTTGTGTTTGACCTCCCCTTTTGAAAGTCTAGCCACACTAGTGCGGAGACTCTCAATTTCTTCCAACAAGTCCTTCTCCCTAGCATTAGCTTTCAAAGGCAAATACTTTTGCAAAGCATTAGTGGCATGAGAAGTAATGGATATCTTATCATTAAGAGTTTGCTTCTTCATATTTTTCAACTCTTGATCAAGCATGTCATGAGCAAGGTTAAGTGTTTGATGTTCTTGTGTTAACTTGTTGTGCTCTTCCAAGAGTGTTTGGTGTGCTAAGTTAAGTTCATGATTATCTATCTTGATTTTCGCCTTTTCTTTCTCAATTTGCTTGACATGGGATTTGAGCGTGTCATGCTCTTTGAGTATGCTTTCATACTTGTCAAGCAAATCAAGGTTAGCACTCTCAAGTCTAGCACGGGTTTCTTCAAGCACTTTAACCTTACACTTTTCCCTCTTAATAATAGCATGATATTCATTTATCAAAGAAGTTAAATCATCAGGGGAAAGCTCATCACGGCTAGAGTCGTCACATACCTTGGTGTTACCTTTCGCCATGAGGCACATGGGCGGTGGATGAAGAGGTGCATCATCATTGTTGGCGATGGCGAGGCCGTCCAAGCTTTCTTCTTCCTCTTCACTCTCTTCATCACTTGTTTCTTCGTCGGTGACCCATTCATTTGCCTCACACATGAACACCTTTTGTGGGCCATTTTTCTTCTTTGGGAAGAGCCTTGCATTCTTGCCCTTGTCATGTTTCTTCTTCTCAAAGGATCTTGGCTTGGGTTTGGCCTCTTCTTCTTCATCATCACTTCCTTCAAGCTTGCGATGCTTGCTCTTGTGGTTCTCTATTCTTTTGTCCGGTTTTGGACAATCATAGGAGATGTGGCCTTGATCACCACAATTGTAGCAAGTCTTATGAGCATCTCTCCTTGGTAGAAATTCTCTCTTCTTAAGATCAAATGTGTATCCCTTCTTAGTGATCTTGGAGTTCAAGCGTGAGAACTTTCTCATCATCAACGCAATCTCATCATCATCATCTTCACTTGATGCTTGTTCTTCTTCACTTGAGCTAGGCTGAACCACCTTCTTCTTCTTGTGGCTTGTTTTCTTGGTGGAGGCCTTTAGAGCAATTGTCTTTGAAGATGATTGCTCCATCATCCCAAGTACACTCATCTCATGAGCGTGTATTTCTCCAATGAGCTCCGAAACTTCAATGTGGTCAAGTGACTCTTTTTGGAGCATGGAGTTGATGATGTTGTACTTTGGCTTGGGAAGGAGCATGAGGATCTTGCGGTTGATGAGTCCCTTGCCAAGAGAAGCAATGTCAAGAGCATTTATTTCTTCAATAAGCACATTTAAGCGAGAGAACATCTCATTAACATTTTCATGAGGTAGCATCTTAAATTCATCATATTTTGCTTTAAGCATGTGATATTTAAGTTCCTTGACCCTAGAAGAACCCTCATGAATCTCTATTAAGCAAGCCCAAATTTCACAAGCCTTTTCCTTGCTAGCAATCCTAGAAAACACATCTTGATTAATGCATTCATAAATAGCATTCCTAGCTTTAGCATCCTACTTAATTTGATCACCAACATAGTTGTGTTCTCCAAACCCCGCATGGGTCGCTTCCCATACTTTGGGCGCAATAGCCTCTAGATAAGCGCGCATGCGTGCTTTCCAATAGGCAAAGTTCTTGCCCTCGAAGATAGGAACCGAACCCCCAACTTTGGCCATTTTAGCTCTCTAGCGGTGAAGCTAGAATGATCCTATGAGCAATCTTGCTCTGATACCAATTGTAAGGACCGAATGCCCAAGAGGGGGGGTGAATTTGGCTTCTTTTGAGAAATTCTAAGCAATAAAACTTAATTTCTAAAACCCAATTCCCTACGCATACTATCTATGCATTCTAGTAGATAGAAACTTCGCAGAATATAAAATGCATAAAAGTAAGGGAAAGGAGAAGGATGCAAACTCCCGAGGAGACACGAGGATTTATCCCGTGGTTCGGCAAGATCGTCAAGATATTCCTACATCCACGTTGTGGCACCCACCAAGGTGTTTTGCCACACCCAAGTCACCGAGACGAGGGGTCTTCACTATTCCTCTCCGTTCGCCTCCCTTGGCAAGGTGGAGCTCAAGCCTTGTACAACTTCGACCTTTCGGGCTTCCACAAACGCCTTGGCAAGCTCCGGTAGTCTCCTCACAGTTACAAACACCAAGGACACTCCCTTGAGGCTCTCTCACTATCCTAGAGAGTCCACTCACCCAGAATGGAGGCACACAAGCTCTCTCTCTCTCTAGCTAGTTCTAGCCTAAATCTTGGTGTATAGGTGATCGAAATGGTGTGGAAATGATTGCTCTTTGTCTTGAAAGCTTGTGGATGTGTTCATAGTGTCTGGTGATCAAGACTTTATGAAATGACAGGATTAGGGGGTATTTATAGCCAGCCTCCCCGAAACAGCCTTTGGAAAAGTAGGCTGACAGAACTTTACTGTGAACATCGGATGATCCGATGTCTCCCCTTTAGTTATCATCGGTCAAATTACTTTAGCTGACGTCATTGTGTCATATATGACTGTTGTTAGACCGATGTTGATCCTGTATTCTCATCGGATGATCCGGTGACTCTTTCTCCAGAATTTTCTCAAACTTGACGCTTACTGGAGTAATCGACCGATGTGTGCTTCTCTGTACATCGGATGATCTGGTGCTACACTTGGTCTAATAATAATTCAAACTGTACTGATGGACCGATGTTGCTAAGCCATTCACATCGGATGATCCGGTGAGTACTTTGTTCTGAGGTCCTCTTCTTCAGCTGAACCAACTCGACCGATGTGTTATTCTAAGGAATTATCAGTTGATGATGAGTTGATTTTGTTTGCTTCGGGTTGTTTCTAAGTGAATTTTTGTGTCTTGCTCAAATGACCTCTTAGACTTTGTTGAACATGTATCTGTGATGATTGTCAAACACCAAGTGTCTTCAATTTTGATTGAGTGACTTTGACATAAGAGCTTTCACTTCTTGTATTCACATAATTGATTTGATCTCATACATTGATTGTATATGGGTCTCCAATAACATATTTATTTCATTTGATTGAGTGATTATGGGGACCTTGCATTCACAAATTCATTAGTAAAATTCAATGGTTGTCATTAATCACCGAAACCATACCTCATGGGGGCCTAGATGCTTTCAGAGGGAATTGGGGATTCCGGCTGGTGTAGCACGTCAGCACATACTCTGCGATGTTCTTCGCCAGGGATTGCCCCTCAACCTCCAACTGGTCCGCGATGACGTCGCCCACCTTGGAGAGTTTGCTACCCGCCGAGCTCAGCGCTTGCAACGCCAGGTCCGGCTCCGGCTCCGGATCATCTGGACGCACGGGACTGAAGCCCATCGGTGTCAGCGCGTCGTTGGCCTTGCCCAGGAACTCCCAAACCTGTAGGGAGTCCGCAGCCATCAAGCCCTTCAGTTCTTCCAAGGATCTTTTGGCCGCCACCAGTTCAGAATTCTCGTGAGCAAGGCGTTCAACTTCTTTGGCGTTTTGCTGAATCTTTTCAGCAACTCGCTTCTAGAGTTTTCCGAGCTCCTCCTCCCGGAGGTAGATGTTGTTCCGGCGGTCAGCCAGGTCCTTCTCCCTACCCCTTACTTTCTTCTCCCTGGCAGCGATGGCACACTCTTGCTCATAGAGTTCCTGCCCTCGCGCCCAGGCCTTCTCCTCCTCCTCAGCGCAGCGCTCTTCCAATTTCTTAGCACGCTCTTCGAGGCCCTTGTCAGCCAGAGCCACCTTTTCGGTGGGCTCCTCCTCCCTCCTCAAGACGTCATCCCGCAGCTCTAGGAGTTTCTGCTCTTCATCTTCGAGCCTTTTCTCCCTCTCCTCAAGTGCCTCCCGACGCTTGATGAGAGTAGTGTTAATGGCTTCCATCCTTTCTTGGCGTTCATCAGCCGCACTATTAGTTGCTTTGGTCTGCTCAAATGGCCCGAGATTGAGCGTCGAGGGCGCGAGTCAAGCTCTCCCTGTCATCCAATAACTTGCCCCAGTACTCCAAGAGGACCTTCTCCTGCTTGATCCATTCTTTGTCATCTGCCAGCCTTGACTGCGCCAGCTTGGTCTCGAAGTAGAGCCGGTTACGCCACCGCCTAAGGGTTTGGCGCTCCTCTTCAAGAGCCTTGCTGTCGTGGAAGAATGCCAGCTGAACTTGACGCAGACTGGAGCAGGCGTTGTCAATAGACAATGACAATGGGATAGGTTCCGGACCTGCTGGGGTCTCCTCCGCTGGTTCCAGCGGGTTTTCAGTTTCAAAAATTGGGTCCCACTCCACAAGAGTGGTCCCCTGAGCCTCTATGGCACTAGGGCAGTCCTCCGGGATGGCCTCAGTCGCCATCGAGGAAGGTCCCGCTGATGAAGTTCCGACCTCCGGAAGTGGTTCCGAAGGCCCCGCCGCCAGGTCTTCATTTGCCCCCTCAGGCAGGGGGCCAGCAACCCCTTCTGGGCACTCCGGCTCAGCCGCGGGAACCTCCGACGTCGTTATTCCCGGAGCAAGGGCTGCTTCTGGCTACGGCCTGGGCACCTCCTCTACTGGGGGCTCGAGCGCTGATGCCTCTGCAACAACCGGCTCGGGAGCCGGAAGGTCTTCAACATCAACTGGCTCTGCGGCCGGAGCTCCAACAACGACCGACTCTGCAGCCGGTGCTTTAGAGGTAGCCGACCCAACCGCCGGGACTTCCTCAACATCCGGTGCGTACACCGGGACTTAATTACCTCCGGCTCAACCGCCGGAGCTTCAACAATTTCTGGCTCTGGGGCCGGAATTACTGCTTCCTCCGGCTCAACGGCCGGAGCTTCCATCATCTCTGCACCAGGACCTGGAGCTTCAACCTCCGGGGCAGGTGCCGCTGGCGCATCTTCTCTCCCGCGGTCCGATGCTACCACGGGAGTCTCTGGGGATCAGTCAAGGTCCATGACCACGACAGCTGGCGCCGGAGCTGTCGCAGCTTCAGCCACCACTTGGGGCGGCACTCGAACAGGAGCAGAGGCTTCCGCCCTCACAGCTTCAGCTGCTGTGGCTGAGGGTGGAGCCTCACTCCTCTTCTTGGGAATGCTACAGATGATGGATGAAGAAATTTAAAAAATAGTTACTACAAAAAAACAATTGTCTGAGGTAAAGATTAAAAATTACCTCGGGAGGCTTCCGCACCAGCTTGTGCGGAACCTCTTTTCCGGGCGTTTTGGGTTGACCATAGCCGCCGCCGGCGTGGAAGCTCCGGAAGGCCCCCCGGAACTCGTTGCAGTCACGTGCACTTCCTTAGTCGAGGCCCCCCTCGATCGGGAAGAACCTCCGGACCTAGAGGCCTTAACCGACCTCGGTGCTGGAGTCGCATGCCCGGATCTAGCACCCCGGGTGGATGCCGCTGCGGGTACAGTCGTTGCGGTTGTAGAAGACCTCCCCCTCCGGGGAGAAGGAGCTGATGCAGAGGTTGCAGGCCTGACGGTCCTTCCATCGGCATGCTGCAGTTTCCTCTTCCGGCTCAAAGGTTCGTCCGCCGGCTCCTTGCCCTTGCCGACGATTTCGATCCTTGGCTTCGGGGCAAGGTCGGAGCCACCTTCGGAAGCCCCAGGGATCACCACCCTGGAGGTTGATCTTCTCTCGACGACACCAAGGTTGTCAAGCACAGGCATCTTCCGCCGGAGCTCCCTGCTGAACTCTACTTCCACGTTCAGAGGGAGAAAAGTTGATGGCGGCGGCCTGAGAAGGCGCGCGGAACCGATATGATTTTCGTATCGGGAACCAGCGACCTTCAATTGCATGACATCCGCACGCCAAATATCTCATTTGCCGCACACGGGATATGCCACGCGGCGAGGATTTAACTCCAAACTATCGCCAACAGCACATCTGAAGACCTTTGAAGACTCAGTTCAAAAGTCGAAGGATGGACCCACCTCCGGCGGAATGACTTCACCCAAGGGGTCTTCCCCAGAGGTGTGCCCAGGGGGCCACTGTCGGTACCCTGGGTACCATATACTCCTTGGGATTGCAAAGATCTCAAGGGAATGTCATCTACTTGATTTGAAGACCTTCGGAGGCCCACATGTCAGACATATCCGGACCCGCTTCTCCAACATGGTTAGTCCGAGGGTCCTCACGTGTACTATCAAACCGGAGCTACCGCCCACAAGGGGGAAGCTCCGGGCTATGTACCGAAATAGCACCCCCGGTGTCGACTGTTGGAGTCGGCAGATCTCCTGACACTGCTAAAGTGTTGAAGGAGTTTGTGGTTCGGTGTGGGCACGCGGAGACTCAAGAAGGTGAATTGCGGTTTAACGCAGGAGACACTAGGATTTACGTGGTTCGGGCTGCCTGAGCGTAATACCCTACTCCACGGGTGTGTTGGTGTTGTATTAACTTGTCACGTATGATCTCCACATCTGTGAACGTGTGTTTTCGTGTGTATCGTCGGCCTGTCCTTTTATAGTACAAGGACAGGCCGTTACAAGTTGGCCTGGCCCGACATGTGGCCCCGGCGGTTACTAGTATTGATACACGATTAATTGTTGTTAATGATCCTATAACGGGCTCTGATAGTGCCGTTACAGGTGTTAAGATCGTCCGTTTAAGTGTCATTAATATGGCATTAATGACATTTTAAACGGGTCTTGAAGTCCTTGGCTCTCCTTTGAAGATCCGGAGCCCTTACAAGGTCTTCCGGAGGTTAGAGACTGCCAGCTCCGACGTTTGGACACGTGGCAGCTCCGGAGCTTGCTGTGGGAAGCAGGTAGCTCCGGAGCTATCTGACACGTGTCAGGTCCGGAGCTTCTCTCGGTCAGGGGTTAAGTCCGGAGGTGCCATTTCGGTACTTGGTCCGGAGCTTCCCCCTTGCGGGCGGTAGCTCCGGTTTGGCAGTACACGTGGCGACCTAGGGATTAACCATGTTGGAGAAGCAGGTCCGAGCATGTCTGACAAGTGGGCCTCTGAGGGTCTTCAATCCGTGTAGACGGCCTTCCCTTGAGATCTTTGTAAACTCAGGGGGTGTACGGTTTTTAGGGTACCGACAGTGGCCCCCTGGACCTACCTCCGAGGAAGGTCACTGGGGTGAAGTCGTTCTGTCGGAGGTGGGTCCATCCTTGCGACTCTTGAACTGGGTCTTCAAGGGTCTTCGGAGGTGCCGTTGGCAGGGTTTTATAGTTAGATCCCGACGCGTGGCGCACCTCAGGCGGTAGATGAGATCTTTGACGTGCGGATCTCACGCAATTGAAGGTCGCCGGTTCCCGATATGAAAACCGTATCGGTTCCGCGCGCCCTGTCAGGCCGCCGCCTTTGGGTTTCCCGCCTCGTGATGACAACCGTTCGCCTGGGTAAGAGCCTCGACTTGATCGTCGGGGTGGTCCCGGGCCCTCTTGTCATCGGCTGGGTTGAATTCTTGAGTAGTATCTTCGACTCCCCTGCAGTTTCCATCCAAGCGTTGCGAGGGCTTACTTAAGAAGGAAAGCGCACACCGTCGGGAGTTCTTTACGCCTCTCATCTGATCTTGCGCTCAAACTCCTGACTCGTACTTTGCTCCTCTTCTCTTGCCTAGCTGTGCCGCGATGGAGTTGGGTCTGCGCGAGAGTCGCCTGAAGACCGACAACGATTTGAAGAAGGTCCGGGTCCTCATGGGGTGGTCCTCGGACTTCTTCAGGCGCTTGGTCCGTGCCGGCGGAGAGCTCCCCTTTGAGAAGGAGCGCGCTGGCGAGATGGTGTACTTTTCTTCGTACACCATGGTGGGGCTGATCCCACCATTTTCTTCTTTCTTCTTGATGCTGCTAGACTTCTATGGTCTGCAGCTATACCACCTTGGCCCTCACTCCATTCTCCTCGTGTCCATCTTTGTCCACTTCTGCGAGATGTGGGTGGGCATCCCCCCTGCGTCGAGCTCTTCCGGACCTTCTTCACCGTTCACACCACCGGCCGGAGCAATGAGTACCTTAGCTTCTACTACTTCGTGAAGCGCAAGAAGTGCTCATTCAAGTACCTCCGGTCGTTCCCTTCCGGTAAGTGGGATGACTGGAAGAAAGATTGGATAGTCGTCAGGGTGGAGGAGCATGAGCGGTTGGAGCTGCCAGACGGTCTGCCCGGCATCGACACGTCGATATGGAGTGAAGTTCTGGTGCTGGCGGAAGCTTTCGACCCTGTCCTGACCAGGATCCGCCGATGTGTGGAGGGAGGATTGACTCCCCAGGCGGTGTTCTGCAACTTCCTGACCAACAGGTGGGCGCCGCTGAAGAGGAGGGAGAAGCTCGCCTGGGCCCTCAACAGCGTGATGGATGAGGACCGGGTTGAGACCGGGTTGAAGTCCAACATGGTGGGGAAGACCTTGGAGTTCCACTTCAAGAAATTCTAGCACGGCATCGACATCGACGGAGATTACTTGACTCCGCCGTCGGCCTTTCTCCCTCTGAACGTGGAAGTGGAGTTCAGCAGGGAGCTCCGGCGGACGATGCCCGCGCTTGACGACCTTGGTGTCGTTGAGAGAAGACCAACCACCCGGGTGGCAATCCCCGGGGTGCCCAAAGATGGCTCGGTCCCTGCTCCACAGCCGAGGGTTGAGGTCATCGGCAAGGGCAAGGAGCTGGCGGAGGAGCCGGAGAGTCGGAAGAGGAAGCTACGACATGCCGACGGAAGGTCCGTCATGCCCGCTACTTCCACCTTGGTTCCTTCTCCCCAGGGGGGAAGATCTTCTGCCGCTGTGGCGACTGTCCCCGTGGTGGGGTCCTCCCGGAACGAGACTGTTCCTGCAGTGGGATCCTCCCGGAGCGCATCTGTCCCCGTGGTGGAGCCCTCCGGTGGTGCTAGCTCCGGGTGCACGACTCCGGCACCTGGGGCGGTGGGAGCCTCCAGGTCCAGGGGTTCCTCCCGATCGAGGAGAGCCTCGACCCGGGAAACGCCCATAGCTGCGACAAGTTCTGGGGGGCCTCCCGGAGCTCCTACGCCGACCATGGCCAGCCCAGAACGTCCGGGAAAAAGGTTCCACGCAAGCTGGTGCGGAAGCCTTCCAAGGTAATTTCTGATTTTTACCTTGGTTAACTTTTTAGTTGTAGCGATTGTTTGTTAATTTTCTTTATCCATCCTCTGCAGCGTCCCCAAGAAGGGGAGTGAAGCTCCACCCTCGGCCACAATTTCTGAGGCCGTGGGAGCTTCTGCTCCTGTCTCAGTTCCGCCCCAGGTGGTGGCTGAGGCTGCGACAGCTCCGGCGCCGGCTGTCGTGGTCATGAACCTCGACTCGTCCCCAGAACTTCCCGTGGTAGCGCCGGACCACGGGAGTGAAGACATGCCAGCGGCACTTGTCTCGGAGGTTGAAGCTCCGGGTCCTGGTGCTGTAGTAGTGGAAGCTCCGGCTGTAGAGCCGGAAGAAGTAGTAGTCCCGGCCTCAGAGCCGGAACTTGTCGAAGCCCCGGCGATTGAACCGGAGGTGACTGAAGCTCCGGCATGCGAGCCGGAAGTCGAGGTAGTTCCGGCAGTGGAGCCAGTTACCTCCGAAGTACCGGTCGCTGAGCCGGTTGTTGTTGGAGCGCCGGTCACAGAGCCGGCGGTTGAAGAGGCAAGGGAGCTCGAGCCTCCCTCGGAAGAGGTGTCCCGGTCGGAGCCAGTAGTAGCTCCTGCTCTGGAAGCGACGACATCGATGGTACCTGTGGCTGAGCCAGAGTGCCTAAGCGAAGTCGCCGGCCCCCTGCCTGAGGGGGCGAATGAAGACTTGGTGGCAGGGCCTTCTTCGATGGCGACTGAGGCCATCCCGGAGGATGGCCCTAGCGCCTTGGAAGCTCAGGGTTCCGCTCTCATAGAGTGGGACCCAATTTTTGTATGTGAAGACCCGCTGGAACCAGCGGAGGAGACCCCAGCAGGTCCGGAGCCCATCCCACTGTCGATGTCTATCGACAACGCTTGCTCCTGTCTACGTCAGGTCCAACTAGCCTTCTTCCACGACAGCAAGGCTCTTGAAGAGGAGCGCCAAACCCTTAGGCGGTGGCGTAATCGGCTCCACTTCGAGACTAAGCTGGCGTAGTCGAGGCTAGCGGACGACAAGGAGTGGATCAAGCGGGAGAAGATCCGCCTGGAGTACTGGGACAAGCTGTTGGATGAGAGGGAGAGCATGACCCATGCCCTCGACGCTCAATCCCGGGAGTTCCACGATCAGGCCAAGGCTGCCAACGACGCGGCCAATGCTCGGTTCGAGCAGCTTGAGGCCATCAACGCCGCGCTCATCAAGCGCCGAGAGGCACTTGAAGGGAGGGAGAGACGGCTCGAGGACGAAGAGCAAAAACTCCTGGAGCTGCGGGATGACGTCCTAAGAAGGGAAGAGGAGCTCGCCGAGAAAGTAGCTCTGGCTGACAAGGGCCTCGAGGAGTGCACTAAGAAGTTGGAAGAGCGCTGCCTCGAGGAAGAGGAGAAGACCTGGGTGCGAGGGCAGGAACTCTACGAATACGAGTGTGCCCTTGTTGCCCGGGAGAAGAAAGTGGAGGCTAGGGAGAAGGACCTGGTCGATCGTCGGAACAAGATCCACCTCCGGGAGGAGGAGCTCGGAAGACTTGAGAGGCGGGTTGCTGCAAAGATTCAGCAAAACGCCAAAGAAGTTGAGCGCCTCGCCCGTGAGAATTCCAAACTGACGGCGGCCAAGAGATCCTTGGAAGAAGTGAAGAGCCTGAGGACGGCAGACTCCCTGCAGATTTGGGAGTTCCTAGGCAAGGCCAATGATGCGCTGACGCCGATGGGTTTCAGCCCCGTGCGCCCGGATGATCCGGAGCCGGAGTCGGACCTTGCGCTGCAAGCGTTGAGCGCAGCAGGCAGCAAGCTCTCCAAGGTGGGCGACGTCATCGTGGATCAACTGGAGGTCGAGGGGCAATCCCTGGCGAGGAACGTCACAGAATATGTGCTGGCGTGATACACCAGCCGGAACCCTCAATTTCCTCTGGACCCGGTGCTTGAAGGCCCCGTCTAAGGAGAAGGCGAAGCTACCCGAGCCAGCGTATCGGAGGTCGCCCAGAAGGTCGCCGAGTTCTTCCATAGGGTCTAGGACCATCTCTTTAGCTCTCACTTGTATTTTCTACTCTTCTTCTTCAATTTTGTAATCCCTTGTCTCCAGATGTAATCTCCTGTCTCCAGATGAATGAAATCCCCAAATTTTTGCGAATTTCATTTTTTTGTCTTCAACATCTTTATCTTCACTTGGCCCCCTGGTAGATGTACACAATTTGATTGTGAACATGTACCAAAAGGATATTGAGTTTTGTTGAAGACGAATTTGCTTCGAACTTGTACAATTTAGGTCCGAAGTCTTTGATAGTGAAGGTCCCCTGAAGTTGTCCGAGCTTAGAAGCTCTAACACTGTCCATCGCTGGAGCTTAGTAGCTCCGGCAATAGCCTCTATCAACACGTAGAGCGTCGATAGTTAGTACTCCAAGGTGTCGGAGCTTAGTAGATCCGGCAATGACCTTTGCCAACACTTGGTTTGTTGGCAACAGACTCCATTTACCGGGTCTTCTCACCATCTTTTACTCAGCGCCGACGGTTGATCCCCTTGGGGGAGTCGGAGCTTGGTTAGCTCCGGCTTTTCTCCATCAACGTAGAGTTTATTTTTCCTGCACACTTAAGCCAAGAAAAATAGTAAAATTCGTTCCTTGTCTATAATTTCGTCGCGGCTTACGATTCTCAAGAAATTTTAAGTTGAACGCGATTTTAAATACAACTGGATGCGTTGTCTTTTCTCTTAGATCCAATTGTCCATGGACCCGCCTTACTTTGGCCTGCCGGGGTGTAGGTAGAGTGGCGTACTTAGGGTGCTTGACCAGGCTAAGTCGATAGCGCACTCCGGCCCTAGATTGGCTTGGCGGCTTTCAGGCGAGTTGGCCATAAACGATATTTAAATCCAAAAGATCTGACAATTCAACTCGAATCGTATATAAACCGGTCAAACTAAAATTTCTTAAGAATTGCACGTCTCTGTTATAGACAAGAAAGAGAAAAATAAAAATGTCGAGCCTGCACAAAATGAATGCACGTGGAGTCTATTTCACATGAAGATGTCTTTCATTATAGGTCCGGGGTACAGGGGAAACAAGTACACTCTTAGGTTACGGAACCAGGCTAAGTGTGTTTGGTTTCTTGTTTGACCCAGGGTAGTTAGCCACACTTTTAGTCCGGAGACTGTGTCAAGTGCTGCATGAGCTTTGCAAACCTTTCGGGAAAGGTACGGTTGCTCTCCCGGAGGAACTACCCGACTCTGTACAATGACTCTATAACATACATTTCAAGTTACTTAAGACTCACCTCCGTGGAATTAAGTGTAGAACTTACGGAGGTGCTCGATGTTCCAAGGATTTGGGAGAGGTGTCCCATCCTAGGTAGCCAAGCGAACGCTTCCGGGACGGGATACTTTGATCACTCGAAAGGGCCCCTCCCAGCCGGGGGAGAGTTTGTTTAACCCTTCTCTGGATAGTATTCTCCGTAGCACCAGATCGCCTTCCTCGAGCTGTCGGTTGTGTACATGTCGCTGGTGATAACGCCGTAGAGCTTGGCGATATCGGGCATTCCGAACAGCTGCTTGGCACCTTGAAGTCGACTGTTGTGTACATCCCCTACCTGGCGATGTCGGTTGTGTACATCCCCTACCTGGCGCGCCAACTGTCAACTGTTGGAGTCGGCAGATCTCCTGACACTGCTAAAGTGTTGAAGGAGTTTGTGGTTCGGTGTGGGCGTGCGGAGACTCAAGAAGGTGAATTGCAGTTTAACGCAGGAGACACTAGGATTTACGTGGTTCGGGCCGCCTGAGCGTAATACCCTACTCTACGGGTGTGTTGGTGTTGTATTAACTTGTCACGTATGATCTCCACGTCTGTGAACGTGTGTTTTCGTGTGTATCGTCGGCCTGTCCTTTTATAGTACAAGGACAGGCCGTTACAAGTTGGCCTGGCCCGACATGTGGCCCCGGCGGTTACTAGTATTGATACACGATTAATTGTTGTTAATGATCCTGTAACGGGCTCCGACAGTGCCGTTACAGGTGTTAAGATCGTCCGTTTAAGTGTCATTAATATGACATTAATGACATTTTAAACGGGTCTTGAAGTCCTTGACTCTCCTTTGAAGATCCGGAGCCCTTACAAGGTCTTCCGGAGGTTAGAGGCTGCCAGCTCCGACGTTTGGACACGTGGCAGCTCTGGAGCTTGCTGTGGGAAGCAGGTAGCTCCGGAGCTATCTGACACGTGTGAGGTCCGGAGCTTCTCTCGGTTAGGGGTTAAGTCCGGAGGTGCCATTTCGGTACTTGGTCCGGAGCTTCCCCCTTGCGGGCGGTAGCTCCGATTTGGCAGTACACGTGGCGACCTAGGGATTAACCATGTTGGAGAAGCAGGTCCAGTCATGTCTGACAAGTGGGCCTCTGAGGGTCTTCAATCCGTGTAGACGGCCTTCCCTTGAGATTTGTGTAACCTCAGGGGGTGTACAGTTTTTAGGGTACCGACACCCGGACCTAACCCCACACCGAGGGAAGCTCCAGAACTGACACGTGTCAGGTAGCTCCAGACCTATCTGTTTCTCACAGTATGCTCCGGAGATGCCACGTGTCCAACCGTCAGATCTTCAGCCTCTAACCTTCGGAAGACTCTATAACGGTCCGGATCTTCAAAGGGGGATCAAGGACTTCAAGACCCGATTAAGTGTCATTAATATCATATTAATGACACACGATCGGGCGACCTTAATTACCAGTAACGATGCTGTCAAAGCCCACAACTCGGTCATTAAGGGCAATTAAACGTGTTGAATGTGTATCAGTATCAGTAACCGCGAGGGTCACATGTCGGGCCAGGCTAACTTGTAACGGCCTGCCCTTGTACTATAAAAGGACAGGCCAACGATACATAGTACACGCTCGGAACACATAGACGCGACGCGCTCACTCTACACCCTGAACTCACTTTGAGCTCATACAACCAATACAACACCAACACATCTCGTGGAGTAGGGTATTACGCTCAGGCGGCCCGAACTACGTAAATCTTCGTGTCTACTGTGTTATTTACACTTCACCTTCTTTAATCTCCGCGCGCCCACACCGAACCTCAAACTCCTCTAACACTTTAATAGTGTCGGGAGATCTGCCGGATCAAAACCACCGACAGATATGGACTTCACTCTCTAAAATCTTGAATTTTAATAGTCTGTGGATTGGACATTTTATATTTAAGTTATATTGCACATTTTAAATTTTGATGTCATATATTTTTCTTTTCTATATAAATTTCTAAAATTTCTCTTCACGTACTTAAAAAGCCTCATAAGATTTTTTTTTGTTCTACACAGTAATGATTAGATAGCTTACCTAGAAGAAAAGGCGGTGCCACGCGCAACAACCATGCATGATACTCTGTCCGTGAACTATGTATACGATCTCACTTTATTGTGCTAAGTGATGATCATGATTAGCAAGGGATAAATATATGATGGGGCTCGTACCAACTAAGTGACTAACCAGCTACTCCTAATCATTCAAGCACGCATGTATGGTCATCTAGCACATACGTATATAGCTGATCTGGCCGCCGGGACAAGTATGTATGATCGAGCGCTGAGTGTCGCCAACCTAACCTACACGGATATAGCATGGCATTATTGCTTTTAATTTGGCTGCGACGCAGACGCCTGTCGACGACCGAGTGGTTATCTGAGAGAAGATGAAATGAAAACTAGGTATAGTACGTATGTGCTGCGTGAGCAGCACCGAGCTAGCCCATGATCTCCAGGAAGACGACGGCTGAATAATCAAAGGGGCCCGGGCGGCGGTGACGTGATGCTACAAGTTTTCTATGTTCAAGATTCAGAAACTGAGAAGTTGCACGTAGTTGTTTCTGAAAAGCAAAATATTGTTGAGGTTGATAATGTGGGAGATAATGAAGAGGAATATAATCAGTATGAAAGAGATGTACCTTTTCACCGAACCAGAAAACATCAAGCGCGTAGAGAGAAGCATTAAAAAGAATTTGAAACCCTATATGCGAGAAGATGTCAATGCTGGAAAAAATGTATATAACAATGCGAGATGATATATATTGTATATATTTGTATCTTCTGAAATCAACTTAGAACAATGTTGGTATATGGATTGTGTCCTTTTGCATTTGTGTACATATGCGTTTGGACTCAATGATTTGGAAGTTTGGAAGTTTGGTCTTTCAGATAATGATGTCTCGGGCGTGTAGCCGATTGAAGGAGGAGCGCTTGGCGTGGCGCAAGAACCATCCCCATGTATGTACATATGACACACTGGTCACATGGTTGTATATACATATGTATCTGTAATGAACTGATGAACTTAATTGTAGTTTGTTTTCCCGTCTTGTTTGTTTTTGGTATTTTCAATTTCTCCGCGTAGGGTTTCTCTGCGAAGCCTGAATCGGGAGATTTATTGAAGTGGCAGTGCATCGTCCCCGGTAAAGAAGGGGTAAGTCATGAAGAACAAGCACAATATGAGTTTAACCATCGTCCTCCTATTAATAAATTTCTTTTACAGACTGAATGGGAAGATGGTTACTACCCCTGATAAACTCCTTCTCTGAGGACTATCCTTTGGTGCCTTCAAGATGCGCCTTTCTAATTGGGTTCTTCCACCCAAATGTCCATCGTTCGTAAGATAGACCTATTTTGTTCATATAATTATTACTTATAATTGTTGTCGAACTTATTTGAATTGGTTTCTTATATTGCTTAAATTATATTTCGTAGGGGTGGTGCAGTGCTTTTACAATCAAAACTATACTACTTGAAGTTCAGCGTTTGCTGCATCAGCCAAATGTGCCTGATGTTGAAAATGATTGCTATAATCTACTTATCAAGGTTAGATGACACTTTGACTTAGTGACCAATGTAGGTTATTCATTCCTCCTTCGACATTTGTTAATTTAAATAATGTCAATATTTTCAGGATCCAGCGGAATATAAGAGACGTATTTGGGAGCAAGCAGGACAGTACAATTTAGATTGATCGATGGGAGCTTCATCGTCGATCTACAATGAATGTAGCATGATTTTTGTTCAGTGTGTAAAGAAATTATCTTTGAATAATTGTAAAGCCTCTAATGGTGTATTATCACAATTAAGCCAGCCTCACTAGTGATCGAGCATTTCCTATAATGCATTACTGTACTAGTATCCGCTAGCTCATCTGTGTTTTTTTCCCGATACAATTTTGCCTGCACGACTACATACGGTTGTGATAATTGCAACTATATCCCTGTAATTTCAATGAAAACCGCTTATGATAATTAAACAATGATCGTCACTGAAAATACATGATCTTCTCAGGCCGTTGTTAATCAAGAACCGTCTATGAAGTTCATTGCATTACAGACGGTTATTAATTAAGAACCGCCAACGAAGATCATGTATTTACCCAGACGGTTGTTCCTTAAAATCCATCTGTGAAGTTCATTGCATTACAGACGGTTATTAATTAAGAACCACCAACGAAGATCATGTATTTACCCAGACGGTTGTTTCTTAAAATCCGTCTGTGAAGTTCATTGCATTACAGACGGTTATTAATTAAGAACCGTCTATGAAGATCATATATTTACCTAGACGGTTGTTTCTTAAAATCCGTCTGTGAAGTTCATTGCATTATTGACGGTTCTTAAATAAGAATCGTCTGTGAAGATAATGTATTTACCCAGACGGTTGTTCTTTAAAATCCGACTGTGTTGTTCTGTCATCACATACGGTTATTATATCATTCGTCATCACAGTCGCATATTTGTATGGACCGCCTGTGTTTGAAAATTTGAGGCGCCTGTAAAAATGCTTTTTGTAGTAGTGACCGTTTCATTATCGCTAGCTATTTGGACGACACTGTTAAGCTACTATGCGCTGACCAGTTGCCCTCATAGCTTAACATGGTATCAGAGCCAGAGGTCTCGAGTTCAAATCCTGGCGGGCGCAATTTATTAAAAAAAATAAATTTGCAGCCTACTCCTATCCATGTTTGCAGAGCCAGAAGAGCCTGCAGGTGAGGGGGAGTGTTAATATATATATGAATTGCCTACCATCCCTCATCCATCAGCGACATCAGGATCTTCTGCTGTTTGTCCAGGTTCAGATGCTGTTGCAGCACCATTTCCCAGGTGGATATGTTCCCCTATGTGCGCGACGACATCTTGCCCCTGATTTCTGTGCCCACCTGATTCCTCAATAATCCCTCTGCTCCCGTCAGAAAATCTTCCTCGGTTTCAGAAACAATGTCACCAGCATTAGAATGGTTCAGAAAATGAGAATATTGATCAGCTCTATGTTCCGGTGCTAATAAAAGTGAAGGAAGCAAAGATATCTCAGCGCGAAGATGTGCGCCTGCGTTTGAATGCAATTTCGAGAATGGAAATTCACTCTCATCAAATACAACATCTATAGAGATGTATATACGTCCTCAGTTCACTTCTAGGCACTTAAAGCCTTTGTGAAGATTACTGTATTCCAGGAAGACACATTTTCTAGATCTGAACTCAAGCTTATGTTTATTGAATGGTCGGAGATTGGGCCAACACGAGCGGCCAAAAACACAGAGAGTTGAATAATCTGGAGATATTTTGTAGAGTCTTTCAAGAGGCGTTTCATAATTGATGACTCTACTAGGTGTTCGGTTTATAAGACATGTGGCTGCTAGGAACACTTCGTCCCAGAACTTGAGTGGCATGGAGGCATGAGCGAGCAGAGACAAGCCGACCTCTACTATATGACAGTGTTTTCTCTCCGCTGCACCATTTTGTTGGTGTGCATGGGGGCAGGAAACTCGATGAGTGATACCAATTTGAGTAAAAAAGAGATTTAATTTTTGGTATTCGCCTCCCCAATCAGTTTGCATTGAAATAATTTTTCGATCAAACTGTTGCTCAACAAGGTTTCTAAATTCCCTAAATATTTTAAAAACTTCGGCCCTATATTTTAGGAGGTAGATCCAAGTGTACCTACTGTAATCATCAATGAAACTTATGTAATATGATTTTCTCCCAACAGAATCTGGTGCTGGCCCCCAAACGTCTGAATGCATGAGTTCTAATGGGAAGCTTGAGACATGATTAGATCTAGAATAGGGTAATTGATGAATTTTACCCATTTGACAGGCTCCACAAACCGAGTCTTTATTGACCTGACTAGAACAAGGGAGATTATTTCTACTAATAACTTTTAAAACAACGATAGATGAAGGATGACCTAATCTGCTATGCCACTGTTCAAACGTCGACTTGATTACTGAAAAGGCTTGCTCCTCTGGAATTTCGGCGGGTAAAGGATAAAGACCATTGATACATCTCCCTTTAAGAATCATGTTCTTCGTGACCTGATCCTCGATCATAAAACAAGATGGATGAAATTCAATAAATATTGAATTATCTTTAGCAAGGCGATGGACAAAAACTAAATTCTTTTTGGCTTGTGGAACGAAAAGAATTTTGTTTAGATGCAAACTACGAGATTTAGCCGGAACAATAGATTGACCAATATAACTAATTTTCATATATGTCCCATTCGCTGCTTGGATTTGATCATTGCCCTTGTACTTGTCTCGGACAGCAAGTTTTTCTAGATCCCCGATGATATGATCTGTTGCACCGGAGTCAGCATACCAATTAGTGTCAATTCCGTAAGAGTGACTTGCACCACCTGCAAACTTCTTGTCGGGTACGTAGTTTTCTTCAAACCGGTGCCAACAGTCAACCGCTCCATGCCCTTTCTTGTAGCAAAGCTGGCAGAGAGGACGATCATCCTTATTTCTAGTGTTCGGCCGTTGGTTGAAGCTGGTGTAGTTTGTCCGTCCTCCACGTCCACGGCCACAGGATCCACGCCCACGTCCATCAGAACTCTGTCCTCCACGGCCTCCTATGTTTGCCATATTGGTTGAGGAAAGCGAGTCTCCTTGCTGAAGACTAATTCTTGTCTCGAAACTTAGAAGTTGTGAATACAATTCTCCAATGGAGATTGGAGTTTCTCTTGTAACTATTGCTGATACGATCGGATTAAACTCAAAGTCCAACCCATTCAATATGAATGCAGTGAGTTCCTCTTCACCTAGAGGTTTTCCTGCAACCGCCATATCATCCGCGAGTGCTCTCATCTTGGAGAAAAATTCAGAGACTGACGATGTCCCCTTTTTTGCAGTAGCCAACGCCAGGTGTAAATTAATGACATGCGCTCGTGTCTGGGAGGCGAACATGTCGTCAATTGCTCTCCATGTTTCTGCGGCAGTCCTCGCGGTGGCAACCTGCCCCATCAGATCCCGAGACAACGAGGTGAGTAAAAAACTCAGGATTTGTTGATCCTTTGCGTACCATTCTTCATATGTCGGATTAGGAATCATCTTCTTGTTTCCATCTTCAATCTCGGCGTCAGGCACAATGGTCTTGCCATTGATATGCCCTTCTAATCTTGCACCACGTAGAGCAGCTAGAATTTGTGCCGCCCAAACTGTGTGATTTTGTTTGGTCAATTTCTTTGTGACTTGAAGCCCAGAGAGAGGATTCACAGGCGAGATTGACGACGCCATGAGATCGTCCTGGATCCTTAGACTCTGGTTACCATGTTAAGCTACTATGCGCTGATCAGTTGCCCTCAAAAGCTTAAGCTGATGAGGGATGGTAGGCAATTCACTTATATTTAACAGACACGTTTCACACTAAGCCATAACACGGTGCATACTAATTAAGCAGTCAAATACTCATGTCAAATAAACGAAAAAGAATCGCACAAACTCCAACTTCACCATATCACACATATCTGCATGTTGACATGGGTTACCGTAACTCTAGCAATCGGCCGTTAGACAGAGATTGTCATGCTAGCAACATATAGGGCGTCAACTCAGGAACCATAGCCATGCATAGGTATCCTTGCATAATTAGTGGCCATTTTTCATGGAAAAAATCGAGTAAATACAATTTTCTCCTCATGTGAACGTACCGTATCCAGCTTCAAAATTACACACCAGTCAGAGGGTGCAGACTTGTGAATTTCTCGTTTCCACATAGTAGTGGTTTGGCATGCCGGTATAGGAGCTGCGTTTTCCATGAGGCAGGCGGCGGCCGCCTGGGAATCCCCATGTTTGACTGTCACCGGCCACATGCAGGCCCCAGCGTTAATCCCCGTTCGCTCCCCCGTTATTATTTCTTAATTAACCACACCTTCATCTTGATGGGCTCCCTCTTTTTCCTCGCCCCCCGTCGCCTTTAAGTCCAAACACTGCAACGCCTTCTCTCTTCTCCTCCCCCCCTCCCCCCTCTCTCTCTCTTACTTTGCTTCCCCTTCACTCCCTCACTCTCTCTCTCTCTCGCCTAGACTCTCTCTTCATGTGTGCAGGTGTGCGCTGTGGTCGGCTTTCCGGTTTCTCCCGTGTCACAAAGGAGCAAAGGCCGCTTGCCCTTCTCCAGTCTCCACATTCATTCCTGCTCTTGTTTCTCCAGTTTCTTGCCGCATACAAGCAAGAACAGTAGGCAATAGCAAGCGCCGCCCGGCTCTTGTTTCCTCTTCTGAGGAGGGGGGGGGGGGGGGGGCAGGGGAGGGGGTTCGTGATGGAATTCAAGTCCAATGGGGCTTGATTGGAGGCGCTGCGGAGGTAATTCCTTCTCCTGGTCCCGTTTCTCGGTTTGGTCCATCTCTCTTTTATGGTTTTGACTTGACTTGTTCCTTGCCTCACAATTATGTTCAGTCTTTGGATTTTTGGTGTGCTCTAGTGTCCGCGGGACCTGGAATTCTAGCACATTGTCCATATTATTTTTCCTTTCAAATTCGCTGCATTGTTGCGTTTGATATTTCGCTGTTTGACTAGTTTGGTATTGGTTGCTCGAAACCTTCTGTGGGGTAATTTGGAATTGATACTTTCCCCTAACATGGAACAACTGAGCTTTCAAATGCGCTACTTTCTCTGAAGACAAGATCGCCCTTTTCTTTTCATTTTTAGTTTTGCTCATGTGCTAGTACTTTAGGTTCGTGGGTTGGCTAATGTACCTTTTTCTTTCTCGCGCAGAAAAGGCGGTTAGGATAAGTTTGTAAATTCCATGGTCAAGTCTGGACAAAATTCAGAGTTAGGAGAGCCTATGATACAGTTGTTCGTCAGACAGGCCAAATAATATGTCGTCACCAAACAATTCTGTCAGTGAAGCACTGTCAAGAACAACACCTGTGCTCCATTTGAAACTATGGGTCTTGATTGCCATTGGCGTTGGGGTAGTGATGGCCATTCTGTTCATCACTGCGTTGTGCCTTTCGGTCCGGAGGAAGGAGAAGACGGTGAAAAGATTCAGTAACGCATCACTAGCAGAGATCCCAATTGTGTCGAAGGAAATCAATGTTGACAGAATTGATGCACAAAGCCTGCATGACAGCGAAGCACCCTTCATGCCGGTGCACGATAAATATGCACAGATGAAGGGTGGACCAAATTTGGCAGAGAGTAGATCTGTTGATGTCGACATGTTCAGCCAATGCAGCTCAGTTTACAACATAGAGAAGGCTAGGAGTTCGTACTCTGAGGATTACAGCAGCTCCGGGCCGGCTAGGAAAGGCAGTTCAACGTACGCATATTCAGCGTCGCCGCTGGTTGGTTTACCTGAGTTATTACATTTGGGATGGGGCCACTGGTTTACCTTGAGGGACCTGGAGCTCGCAACAAATCGGTTTGCAAAGAGTAACATCCTTGGGGAGGGTGGATACGGAGTTGTCTACAAGGGTAGGCTGGTGAATGGGACTGAGATTGCTGTGAAGAAGATCCTTAATAATGTGTAAGTGTATGCTTTTGTCCTTTTGAATTAACCTTATTTAACTTAGATCTGAGATATTTTGTCTTGATTTGCAGAGGGCAGGCAGAAAAGGAATTTAGAGTCGAAGTTGAAGCCATCGGTCACGTTCGACATAAGAATCTGGTGCGGCTTCTGGGCTACTGTGTGGAAGGGATACATAGGTTAGCATTTTGTTCTTTTGTTTCCATCTTTCTGATCTGTTAGTTACGTTCATCATGGAAGGTTGTAAAAGCTGCTTCGACCAGCATATTCGCTCCACCTTCTGCAACTTGTTCATCATTATTTCTGTACTGGACAATATGTTCTACAAAGGAAACATGTAATCAATATGGTATGAAGATCTTTTTGTTGTACATACTGCCAGTTTTAGGTTTGTTATTTTCCTGGTTTTATGTTTACAAATTTTGGCCAAAACTACCACTTCAATGCTTAAACTATATTAAGGGTAGTATTTTTATATAATATTTTCATTGTACATGAACTTATTCTGAATATTTACCTGCAGGATGCTGGTCTATGAGTATGTCAACAATGGCAACCTAGATCTATGGCTTCATGGTGCTATGAGTCAACATGGTGTACTTAGTTGGGAAAACCGTATGAAGATTCTCCTTGGCACTGCAAAAGCGTAAGTTAGAATCTTCCTTAATTAGCATCAGTGATAAGTTCACTTGGACTCTGACCATTACATGCTAATGTGGGTGTTCCTGATTTTCAGGCTTGCGTACCTTCATGAGGCCATAGACCCCAAAGTCGTACATCGAGATATCAAGTCTAGTAATATCTTAATTGATGATGAATTCAACAGCAAGGTTTCTGATTTTGGGTTGGCCAAACTTCTGAATTCGGATAAAAGCCATATCAATACAAGAGTGATGGGAACATATGGGTATAACTGATCATAGAACCCTTCCTCATGTCTGATTGTTA
This sequence comes from Tuctoria greenei, assembly GCA_036927565.1. Lineage (NCBI taxonomy): Eukaryota > Viridiplantae > Streptophyta > Magnoliopsida > Poales > Poaceae > Tuctoria > Tuctoria greenei. The sequence goes on from JAYESD010000008.1 coordinate 8,611,377, forward strand.
ACTATTATATTTGTCTGGAGAGAAATTTACTTTCTTCTCAATCTGATGCCAGGTATGTTGCACCAGAATACGCAAACAGTGGGATGTTAAATGAAAAGAGCGACATTTACAGTTTTGGAGTGGTATTGTTGGAATCTGTGACTGCTAGGGATCCAGTTGACTACAGTAAACCTGCTGATGAGGTAGAATGTTTCCAATTTTAGACAATTGGTTTGGTCATTGTTTCCGTTGATTTTTAAACCTCTTTTTTTTTGTTTGTTTCAGGTGAATCTTGTTGAGTGGCTTAAAATGATGGTTACCAGTAAGAGGGCAGAGGAGGTAGTGGATCCAAACCTTGAGATTAAGCCACCAAAGCGTGCCCTTAAACGGGCAATCTTGGTTGGTCTGAAGTGTGTTGATCCTGATGCTGAGAAGAGGCCAAAGATGAGTCATGTCGTCCAAATGCTAGATGCTGTTCAAAATGCATATCGACAGGTACTCTTCTTGTCCTAATTGGAGCATCTGTGAAATGAATAAGACTAACCATCTTTTTCTTGTTAATTTAAGGATCAGAGGAAGCCCAGCCAGGTGGGAAGCATGTATATCGAGTCGCAGCAGTCTTTGGAGGAGGTTTCAAACAGTGCTGATACCTGCAGCTCCAATCCTGAACATTCATAGGAGGGAAAAAGGTAAAAGCCATTTGACAACAACAGCTGATTTGATACATATTCAGTAATTTATTAGAGTGGTCAGGTTTACATTTTGCATATGCTGGAGGCTGTGCTAAAATCAGGTAGAAAGCACGCCGCTTGTCCTCCTTTACCCTTTTCCTAGGATTGCTTCTATACTCCCCAGAAAGAATTGCCTGTCTCATTTACCTTAGGATATGTGTAGTTTTCCTTTAGGGGAGTATATAAGCATCTTCATCTACATTTATCATTTGAGTTATCAGGAGGGACTAATGTCAAAGGCATGACTAAAGTTTTTGGGATTTGTCTTCCCTTTTGTATAGATGCTTCATGGATCCTTAGGTTTATCATAAGAAATCATAAATCTGTGGTGTACAGCATGATGAACATTGTGAGCCTTATTTTTCCCGCAATCTACTGGAATCAAAAGTGACCATCGTTAGGATTAAGGTATCACGCCCAACTGGGAACTAATCATTTGCAGGCTTAAGTATTGTATTTACCCTGCCATTGCTGAAATCGAAGGCAGGTATTTGGTCCTTCCACCTGGAGATAAGTTGGTTTTATATTCCTGCAAATGATTGCGGGATGCCAACGATTTGTGCCTGCTTGGTTTGCAAGCTCTGCCACCTTCCCTGTTGTCCTTTTTGAAGGACTAGAACAATCATTTTGGCGGCTTTGCTGATTCTTCTGTTACTGGACCTGCACCGTACTTCCTGCGTTTTGTAAAGCGTACACAAAGACAAAGCTTTCGATTGGCTTCATCGAGGGATCTCACCTACTTTCTCCGAGCACCCTACCATGCTTCGTTTACCGTGCGTAACACATGTTTCGCCCTCGTCCAGAACGTTCCCTGCCCTACAAGGTTCTCGCGTTCCTACAAGGTTATACCGCACGCCATCCCCACACAGGTTGTGTGCACAGATCGACAGCTCCAACGCAAGCTTGCGGCCTTCCGACTCATTGCCTCGTGACTTGCTAGTACGGGGCTGTGACCCACATATCGAGCTTAGGATGCTCTGGAGTCGGTCACAATCACGTAACTCTAGCCTGAATTAAGGTTTTTCTAACTTGTGAGTTAGCATCTCTAATAGTTATACAAAACAAGACTTAAAAATAATTTAGGATTTTCTATTTATCAAATATTGAGAGCAAAAATATTATGTTTTTTAAACAATTTTTAATATAAGGTTTCCAAATATTTTGCAAAATATGGATTGGTAGGTATAGATAGGGGTGGATGTCGAGATAGCTTAGCTCGGTTTGGCTCGGTATAGATCCTAGTTGGCTCGACCTGGCGCTCGTTAATAAAACGAGCTAAAACTCCAACTCGGCTTAACTCATTAAGCTTGCGAGCCAGCTTGTTATGTATCACGAGCTAGACGTAAAAATGTCTGACGTAAAAATAGTGACGTTATGTCTAAACGACATGAACTATCTTAGTCTTGCTTCAAATAGAGATGAATATGACTTAATAATGTCACTCATATGGACTTGAAATTCTGACAACATAGCGTGTAAAGCTAAAATCATTCAAGAAACATAACTTGTTTTATTATTCAAGGAATAGATCCAGAAATGGCATGCTGCAAAAGTACTTTTATTGAGGAATGCAACCTTCAGGCTACTCCGATGAAACCTGATTCTAAGATCTTATTTTATTCTTGGATTTCCTCTTTGGTAGCTTAATATTTGTGATTGCATCTTTTTTTTTCTGGGGTATATCCCCGTCTCTTGTAAATGCTTAACTATCTTGTTTAGTTAGGTTATTTCAGCAGGAGGATCTCCCCGCTGCTTTCCATTTTTTTTAAAAAAAAAAATCTTTGTTGGCTCATAGGCTCGCAAAGCAACTCATAAGATAGCTTTCGAGATTGATGTGTTTTCTCAAAGTTTATGATGTTCCTAAAATTTAATTTTTAGATGGGTTAATTGGGAATTGTTAGAGATGCTCTACAAGAACAAGTAAAGTTACTCCAGTCACAGAAGCGAGTCAACCATTTGTTAGAAATATATTGAAAATTTAGAGGATTTCTCAGTTAGAACACTTAGAACATAGTGTCACTGCATACAATTCTAGCCACATCTTCTATGGATCCGTTTGATATTGTGATGGCTTTTTTAAAGCGTTAATTTCTTCTCTGTTGTGATTGTTATTTTTATTTAAAAGCATCTTTTTAAGGGATGCAACTAGGATGTAAACAGCTCTTCAATGCAATCGTTCAAACAATGATATCCATCCTACGATTATTGTTTTTTTTAACTTGAACCTTTTCACATGACAACGATGTCCATAATTTATTTTTTCAATTGTATTATTAGGTGAAGGTGTTAGTTCTTAGGATACTTAGGATCGATACTAGGAACACCTAATTGGATATACTTAGGTCTAATCTAATTGAGTAACAACAATTAAACACTGTACAGTTACTTTGATCTAATTACTCAGAAAAAACATCAATTAAAGGCATTGAAGCATAGAACAGATCATAGATGAGGCATAGAGGATTAGAGAAAGAGGTGAAAGTTACTGTCGGTTGGTCCACCCGATGCCATTGGGCTCAGGGGATGATCGCTGTAGACTAGGTCGGTGCAGGTAGTTCGTCGGCGCAGGTAGAACGTCGGTGCAGTGGAGGCTCGGCGCAGCGATGGCGGCGGCGACCTTCCCCTCGTTCCGCACGCTAATAGATCGGGTTAGGGTTTTTAGGGAGAGTATTAAGATCGTGATTAACTCGTAATAAGAGCTCCGTCCTCTCCCCTCTTTTTATTGTCGCACAGGGGAGAGGGGGCCGCACCGAACGGGAGTCGGTTGCGCCCCCGATCAAGGCGCGTGGGGAGAATCGGACCCAACCGTGGTTGTTGCCCACGTGGATCGGGATCACAACAACTAAAATTCTCTCCCTTGATCTCGTGTCCTTAACTTATTTTCTTATTTACTAAACTAATCTTACACATATTTCCTTTCCTTTGACATAAAAGGCATGACACATCAAAAAAGTCATTTACATATTGTTTGACTCGAAAACCACGATACATCTCACAAAAGGAAATAGTCTTACACTTTTGTGGCCCCTTAGAATCGGGTCTCCCTTATACCCATGCTGGCTACGTGTTCACTGAACACGTTGGGTGGGAGGCCCTTAGTTAGCAGATCCACAAGCATTTGTTTAGTACTGATATGCTCGAGACTAATTGTGTGATCCCGGATTTTCTCTTTCACAACATAGTACTTAATGTCGATGTTTTTAACAACACCACTTGACTTATTGTTGTGAGAGTACATAACTGCTGGCTGATTATCGTAGTATAACTTAAGTGGTTTATGAATGTTGTCGACCACTTTAAGACCGAGAACAAATTTCTTAAGCCAAGATGTCTGCCTGGTGGCCTCATAACAAGCAACAAACTCAACATACATTGTGGACGATGTATTGATTGCTTGTTTGGAGCTTTTCTACAATACAGCTCCATTCGCGAGGGTGAATATATAATCTGATGTGGATTTCTTAGTATCCACACAACCAGCGGGGTCTGAATCTGAATAGCCCACTATTTTTAGTGACACAGTCTTACTATATGTCTGCATGAGGTGCTTAGTATCCTCTATGTATCTTAATGCTTTCTTAACAGCTTTCCAGTGATCTAATCCTGAATTACTTTGGTATCTGCCAAGCATCCCAGTCACAAAAGCTAAGTCAGAGTGTGTACAAACTTGAGCATACATCAAGCTTCCGACAGCAGAAGCATAAGAAATTACTTTCATCTAATCAACCTCATAATGATTCTTAGGCGATTGAGAGTTCGAAAATCTATCGCCCTTAACTATTGGAGCAGGCGAGGCTTTGCTATTATGCATACCGTACTTTCTAAGTACGCTTTCTAAGTATGCCTTCTGAGATAGTCCTAAAACTCCCTTAACACGATCTTGGTGTATCTCAACCCCTAAAACATAGGTCGCTTCACCTGTATCCTTCATATCAAAGTTTGAGGATAAAAACTTCTTAGTTTCTAAGAGTAGATTGACATCACTACTTGCTAATAAGATGTCATCCACATAAAGGACTAAGAAAATGAACTTTCCATTCTTAAACTTAGCGTAAATGCAATTATCCTCCTCATTTTTCTTAAACCCAAACTTTGTAATAATCTCATCGAACTTGAGATATCATTGTCCTGAAGCTTGCTTAAGTCCATAAATGGATTTCTTCAAGTGACATCCCATATGTTCCTTACCCTTAACGACAAAATCTTTCGGTTGTGTCATATAAACGTCCTCATATAGATCCCCATTGAGGAATGTCGTCTTTACATCCATTTGATGTAATTCTAAGTCGTAATGCGCTACTAAGGCCATGGTGATTCTAAAAGAATCCTTTAACGACACGGGAGAGAAGGTCTCATTGTAATCAATACCCTCCCGTTGAGTGAATCCCTTAGCCACAAGTCTATCCTTATACTTTTCAATCTTCCCTTTAGAGTCACGCTTAATTTTATAGACCCACTTACAACCCACAGTTTTGGCTCCTTTAGGGATCTCTACTAAGTCTCAGACCTTGTTGGCACTCATGGAACTCAATTCATCTTCCATGGCCTTGTGCCATTCAGATGACTGAGGTTGCCTCATGGCATCCTCGTAGGAGGTGGGATCATCCTCCATCTTGACTTCTTCGCTCAAGTAGATCTGATAGTCGCCCGGGATGGCCGACTGTCTTTTTCTTTGTGATCTTCTTACTTGAGCATCATCTAATGGTTGAGGCTGTTGATGAACCTCATTTTGTTCGACCATATCCTCAATAGGCTGAGAAGGTGGAACCTCACTTATTTCTGTTGTGACCGATGGAGGTGCAGCAATAGACGTTGTGTCACCAGTACCATGTGCTGGTGACACAACGACAGCAGGTAGGGTGAAATAAGGCTCTTGAGTCATTGGAACAGGTAAACTAATCCGTTCTTCCTCAAGGTCTATTTTCCGCTGTACCGTGCTCCCCCCGATCATAGCGTCTTGTAAGAATACGACATGTCGTGTTTCTATGAACTTAGTATACCGATCTAGACAATAGAACCTAAAACCTTTACTTTTCTCAGGATAGCCAATAAAATAGCAACTAATTGTTCTAGACTCCAGCTTACTAATGTTAGGGTTGAACATCTTAGTCTCAGCTAGACAACCCCAAATATGAAAATGGTTTAATGAGGGCTTACGTCCTGTCCACATCTCATACGGTGTCTGAGGTGCTGACTTAGTGGGAACCCGATTAAGCACATGAATAGCAGTTTTTAACGTCTCCATCCATAGGCTAACCGGTAATGTAGAATAACTTAGCATACTCCTTATCATGTCCATAAGAGTACGGTTTCTACATTCCGCAATACCGTTCTGCTGAGGTTCGCCCGGTGTAGAATACTGGGCGACTATGCCATGTTCCTGTAAAATCCTCGCAAAAGGTCCAGAATCTGACCATATAGGGTATGTCGACCGTAGTACTCACCTCCACGATCGGATCTTACTACCTTAATCTTAATATTGTGCTGATTTTCTACTTCAGTCTTAAATATCTTAAACTTATCCAGTGCTTCGGATCGCTCCTTGATTGGATAAATGTAACTATAACGAGTGTAGTCGTCCGTGAACATTATGAACGAGTCATACCCGTCTACGGAGACTACGGGAAACGGACCACAAATGTTCGTGTGAATAATTTCTAAAATTCCTGAGCTGCGTATGGCGTTCTTCTTAATCGTCTTAACAAACTTACCTTTAATGCAATCAATGCATTCCTCTGAATCTGAAAAGTCTAAGTGAGGTAAGATCGATTGAGATACTAAGCGTTCGATCCTACCCCTCGAAATATGGCATAAACGACAATGCCATAATTTCGACGATGTTTCAAAATCAATTCTTTTGCGCTTGTTTCTTCTTATGTCATTCTTAACGGAAATTTGATCATTACTTAAGGCATTCACATTATCATGAGTAGACAATAAGTAAAGTATGTCGTGTCTGAAGGCAAGACCCACAATCTTATTATTCAAACTAATAGAGCATTTGTCTTCACCAAAATGGCAAACAAATCCACAATTATCCGGACATGAAACTGATATCAAATTACCCTCTACACTAGAGACATAAAGAACATCATGAAGTCTAAGTATGAAACCACTACTAAGTCTAAGAGGATAAGTTCCAATGGCTTCAACTTCGGCTTCATGGCCATCAACAACTTTGATGATCCTTTCCCCTTTTCTTATAGTCCTCATCGTATTTAACTCATGTATAGAATTACAAACGTGCACAGTTGCACGTGAGTCAATTCACCAAGTAGATCGAGAATAAGCTAAGTACAGGGATTCATTTACAAAAGTGATAACATCTTTACCATTCTTAGCATACCACTTAATAAAACCAATACAGTCCTTCTGGCGATGTCCAAAGTCTTTGCAAAACTTGCACTGATCTGATTTTAACTTAGAATCAGAAGGCCGAGGAGCTGTCCATTTGCCCTTAGAAGAGGAGCCATGTACCTTAAAAGATGGTGGCTTGGGAGAGGTGAAGTAGGTCTTCGCCTTTCCCTTACCATTACATTTGGTAAAGTTAATAGAGTATCCACTCTTACCTTTTATGCGCTCCTCTTTTTGAACGCACATAGCCATGACTTTCTCTAAAGTCCAGCTATCTTCCTCAGAGTTGTAATTTACCAAAAAAGTCTCAAACTCCTTAGGTAAAGACATGAAGATGAAATGCGCAAGCATCTCATGTGACATGGCTAAGTTAAGAGTCTTGAGGTTTGCATTTAAATTACTCATCTTAAGGATGTGATCTCTCACGCCCCCACCAATGTACCTCTCATTAACAAGCCTTTTGAGGAGAGTGCTTGCTAATGTCTTAGTGGAGCCTATGTACTGACTTTTGACCTTAGCTAGATACTCAGTTGCCAGCTCACAGTTAGGAATAGCTGCTCTTATGGTCTTAGAAATGGTGGCCTTAATGACCATGAGGTATTTTCTGTTAGATTCCTTCCATGCCTCAAGATCCTTAGAATATTTTCCTTAAGCTTAAGATACTCCTCTTTTCTTACTCCAAACTCCTCATTGGTCTACTCAAGCTGAGCAATAGGAGCTTCAGGATCAACATGTCGATCCTTTCTTAGGCAAAGGTCAAGGTTCGTAATTGCTAAGTTCATCCTGAGTCTCTCATTTCATGTCCTATAGTTATGACCAGCAAGGGTCTCTATGGAGGCAAGACTTACCACATTTGAGGCACCTTAATGAAGCAAACACAGGGGTTAGAAAATGACTTAAACAACATATGATGAAGCACATACTTAAAATTGCACTTAAATAATAAGAAATGACATGAAATGTCTTTCACGTTGGTTACTCAACAAAACCATTTCACTTAAATAATCATGGAAATATTTCACGCTGGTTACTCTAATTTCCATTTCTCTTAATAACTTAAATAACATGGAAATATTTCACGTTGGTTACTCTAATTTCCATATGAACATACTTAAATTCATGTAGACATTCCCAATATAGTGCAAATATACTGGAAATAAACTTAAGCATAGCACAATTAAATTTTCACTTTGGCTACTTATTTAATTTCCATGAAAAAATGTACACACTTAAAATTCCAACAAATTTAAACTTTCACGTTGGTTACTTATTTAAATTTACTGCTAAATAACAGCGGAAGCAAAATAAACTTAATTTCTTAAACTTCTGAAATTAATTGCAAAAACTTATTGGCAATTAATTGGACTTAAATAACTGAGAAAATTCACTTAATAACTTAAAATTACCTAAAATTACATAAATAATGCAATAAAATTACACAAGACATCACACAAAATTTTTGAAATTTCCTCAGCTATTTAACTATTTTTCTAATTATTTTCTTAATTTCTGGAATTATTTTCCCATTTTAAACTTATTTTGGAAATCAGAAAATACTTAAAAAGCTAATTGGGCTCCAAGACCTTAAATTCAGCCCACTGACTAATATTTTGGCTCAGCCCAATACTGAAAAATCCTTAAAATGGAAAAAATCTCACTGAGTGGCCAAGTGAGCATTTCAGCCCATAGCCAAAACCAACCCAACTAAAAATCAAAAAAATTTGGGAAAATCGAAAGGGCAGCCAAGCTAGCCCAATCCGGCCTCCCGCATGGGCTCGGGGTCCATTTGCTTAGGCGGTGGAGCTGCGCGCGCCACGGACCGCCGGATCTCGATCTAACAGTTCACGTCGCCCGCAATTCTAATGCCTCGCATCATCTAAGCCGTCCATCGCCCATCGAACGGTTCGGCGCTTAGATCGGTGGTACTTAGGCCTTCACCGCCACGGGGTTCCGAAACCCTAGCTCATTTCTCCTCACCCCCGACGGAGCGAAGCGAGTGAGGAGAGCGGCGGCGAGTGAGCGCCTGCCGCACGGGACCTCCGGCGCCGCCGCGCCGTCGTCTCCGGCGAGGGTCAAGCATGTCGAGGTGCTTCTCTGCCGGTGTCGATGGCGTCGGTCGGTTTCTGTCGAGGAAAACTATCGCTCGCCGACTCTGAGTGGAGAGATTGGTCACTGTGTCGGGGACTTTCGGCACGGCCGAGTCTTCGCCGGCGACGAGCGACCGTGAGGTTGCTCGTCGGCGGCCGAAGTTGCGTCGATCGCTCGCCGTAGAAGGAAACTCGATCGCTAGGGTTAGGGTTCGAGCCCGAATCCTAGCGCGACCACTTAGGTTTCTGAGTGATTGTCTTTGCAGGTACCCATCGCCGCCGAGGCTTCCAATATGGCGCGCACGTCGTGCCGCCGGTGGAGTGAAGCGCTTACGGTTAGGGTTTCCTAACCCTAGGCTCTGATGTGGCGGCGACGGCTGAGTTGTGCGGTTAGAGTTAGGGCTTTGGCCCGAACCTTAGCACTGCGCCTGAGGACGCCGCCGCCGACGTTCTCTCCGTTGGCAGATATCCATCAGGCGGACGCCGACGCGGGGAGGAGGTCGCAAGGGTTAGGGTTTCCCCTAACCCTGCTCTGAGAAAGACTCGGAGGCCCAAGGCCCCTAAATCTAGGTAAGTCCTCACCCAAATCTCATTTTCTTTATTTCGATTCGGTTTTCTTATGTTTCTGATTACTAAAACTTAGCCAAATCGAAACTAAAATTGGATCCCCTCCTTCCGATTGCTGCGAGAATTAACCTTAACTAAAACTGATCTTAGTTAATGAAGACTAGGCCTTAATTAAATGATTAGAAACTAACTAATCTGATTAATTATCTAATTAGGGCTCACAAGCACGGCTCTGATACTATTGTTAGTTCTTAGGATACTTAGGATCGATACTAGGAACATCTAATTGGATATACTTAGGTCTAATTGAGTAACAACAATTAAACATTGTACAATTATTTTGATCTAATTACTCAGGCAAAATATCAATCAAAGGCATTAAGGCATAGAACAGATTATAGATGAGGCATAGGGGATTAGAGAGAGAGGTGAAGGTTACCGTCGGTTGGTCCACCCGATGCCATTAAGCTCAGGGGATGATCGCTGTAGACTAAGTCGGTGCAGGTAGTTCATCGGCGCAGGTAGAACGTCGGTGCAGTGAAGGCTCGACGTAACGATGGCAGCAGTGGCCTTCCCCTCATTCCGCACGCTAATAGATCGGGTTAGGGTTTTTAGGGAGAGTCTTAGACTCGTGATTAACTCGTAATCAGAGCCCCAACCTCTCCCCTCTTTCTATTGTCGCGCGGGCAAGAGACCCCCGCACCGAACGGGAGTCGGTTGCGCCCCAGATCAGGGCGCGTGGGGAGAGTCAAACCCGGCCGTGGTTGTTACTCACTTGGACCGGGATCACAACAACTAACAGAAGGGACTTAAGTGAAAAATATAATACTCACAAAATGTGTAGCTTATGAGTGTTGTTTACACGATTGCATCAAAGATCTGTTTACTTTCTAGTGACCCCTTTTTAGGATCTATTGAAACATAAATCACATTAGAAGAAGATAAATATTTCTTCAACAAACTAGATTCCACGTCACAGCGCAACGCAACACATAGTGCAACACAGCGCAGCAACCGCAAAAGGATCTTACTCGGTTGCGATGCCGAATTTAGCCAGTCTCTCAAGCGGTCTGTACTTCTCTTGCCACCGTAAGTCCCAAGTATTCGCTATACTATCTCCAGGGAACACCCCCTCTGCAGAGGCTTGCATTGACGCTTCAATATATAGGACTTATGATGCTAGCTATCTCGAAAACCTACCCGAGCATTAGCTCTGTTGCAGCATTCTATCTTGCGGTTCATCTGACCCTGCAAGAGGGAGGAGATCGAAAAAGTAATAAGAGACGCTTATCAGAGCCATTCCAAACACTAAACGTATGCATAGGAGACACGGAGACATCTCTACGAGGAGCAAAGTAAATAGTTAACATGAAAAGCAAAATCATATATCAGTGCCAGAATTTGTGAAACACAGTGTTCTGCAGAAAACGTGGCTCAGACTTTTGCGGGGGATGACTGCGAATTTCTGAATCTTTTTTTCTTTCTCGAGAGTGTTCATTGTATGAATTCATATACTTACCCGTTAGCATATTTCAGAGTTCTGATTATGTTTTATGAACCAGGAATAATTCTATGTTTTGGACCAGGTACACTTGACACTAGTAATCATACATTCAAACCTAACCAGCTAGTCTATTGCCAAAAGCGATAAACACTTTGTCATTCATTTCTCTTTAATGTCACAAGTGAAACATCTAAGCTGCAGCCTGCAGAAGAATGCAAAACAGTAAAGAAGAACTATGAAACAGTTCCCTTAATTCATTTCCTTTTCTGCAGAAGAATGCAAAACAATAATAAGAACTATGAAAAGTAGCAGAGTGCACCTTTCTTACCTTGTGAGAACCGCCAAAAAAGAAAGAAAAAGTTTCACTCAGCTTAGTTCCTTAATTCGGCAATGTGAAAGGTTATCTCTGGCTTCATTGAAATCTGTCACAGAAAGAAAAATACTCAGCAGATGTATTACAGGCTGTTTATCATAAAAATCAGGCTAATTCAAATAGTACCAGGAAGAAGTTTGTAATCTGGTTCTATTCCATTTCCATTGATGTCTTTGTGATTCGGTGTCACATACTTGCCAACAGTGACGACAATACCAGAACCATCATGAAGTTCAAACACAGATTGGATTAATCCCTGCAACACCCCCAAAATGAGTTACATACAAAAGAAGAAGCACAATATAATCTTGTCGATCAGAAATGGCACCGGCAGAGTATCCCCTGTTGGACGGAGCAAACCTTGCCAAAAGTCTTTTCACCAACAAGAACAGCTTTGCAGTTGTCATGAAGTGCTGAAGCAACCTAGAAAAATTGTTTATATATCAGTGAGATTTTAATTACCATTATCATCTGAGACAAAATGTGTACTTACTATTTCGCTGGCACTTGCTGTCCTATTATTCACAAGTATCTGTTTCAGAATATAGATAAACAAGTGAGAAATAAAATTGGGACTTTGGGAGTCTAATTGCAGATATATATTATGGCATGGTTCAGGTCAAATTTCAAATGATATATAGTAACGACTAAATGATCTCTAGAGCAGATAATATATATAGTATATAGTGCCATTTCTAACATAAAGCAGTAAGAAGATAAGCAAAATCAGAGGAAACATGGAATGAATAAATGCTCTAAACTTCAGCATGCTCACAATGCAGGTCGAGTATAACGATTAACGAAGCATCAAAATTCCGTCAAAGTGTATTTATCAACTATAACATGGTTATGAGTATGTGTAAATGTAACTCTTTAAGACTCTGTGGCACAGCTCGATGAAGGAAAGTGTAAGATTAACATTTGCTTTACATTTCTAAGAACTAATGCTTCTTAAAGTGTTTCAAAATATGTGTATCACTGTTCCATTAACATACCATGACAGGAGTAGTGACTAAAGGTTCACTTTCAGCAACAATTGTGTTCTGGACTTGACGATCCCGGCCAGCAGTATATATGACCTAAAGAATTTGAAAAGGGAATGAATCCTTCTCAAAGATTCAGTTAATGATATTAAAGACAAATTAGTAGTACTTTTAATCAATGAAATGAGTAAAGACTCAATATCATTATACACATAGATGAACATTTGAGTTTCTGAAAATAGTATATCGGAACTCGGAAGCATGTAATATAAACTCAGGTGCATGTGCATCAGCTTGTTGTTAACAAATGATAACCAACAAATATTGGTAACAAATTCCTTGTTGATGGTTTTCTTCTAGAAACGGTATAGAGTAGCTGGGATGTAGATTATCAGATAGATACAATTAAAAAAGTATCAACATCAGAACAAAACTACCATGATGTGTTGTCCCAACTCCCAAGTTCCAAAAAGAAAACAGAAGCATTTTAGGACATATAAAGCACTGCAGATCTGAAACAACTAACTGTTTCTGGAACTACTTTTAATTGAAACTGGTTTATGAAGGAGCATCTTTGACTAAATTTACTTGAAACTACTCTTAAGTCTTAACTGAAACTGACTTTTGAAGGAGCATCTCTGACTAACTGTTTACAAAAGTAGTTTTAAGTGCAACTGAATTTTGAAACGTCAGAGGATTTTAAAGAAATACAGCAGAAAAAGTTTGTACTTCGATAAGTTCTTTCTTTATGGACAAATACAAGGGATAACAGTTTTCGTCAATAACGAGGCCCATGTTATTTTGGCTCAAAAATGTAAATAGAGAAAAGAACGAAATGCAACAACTCCAAGAATGGTTAAAAATGGCAGCAAAAAACGAAAACATGGAAGCCATGCAACATCCTTACTGTGTCTCCTTTGTTCAGAAAGACCTTCGCAATCTCTATTCCAGCCTTCAAGAGAAATCAGGGGAAAAAAATCTATGTAAGCTCGTACTCTCACCATCCAAACAACTTAAAACTTGCCAATTTATTTCACAATCAATACATGTAAGGTATTAAAACTTCCTAGTAGTGAACATTGCACATGCACCCGTATTATGCAGTTCTAGGACATCAAAGGCAAGCAAGGCATGAATCATGATATATGAGAGAGAGGTAAAAAGATGGCATACCTGCACTAGTCCACCAAGATTGTCCCTCAAATCCAAAACGAAATAAGAGGCACCTGAATTCTGTAGACGTTTTAGTGCTGCAAAGGTGCAAAGAGAGGATTCATGTTAAATGAATGAACAACCCAGACTCCAGCAGTCACCAGGATAATAGAATGAATATAAATGTACATTTACAACTAAGATTGCTAACATGCATTATAAAGAAACAAAAACTTCAAAGATACATAAAAGGCAAACTGGGTGATAGCTCAGTGGTAGCTCGTCGTGGTCATAAGCTGCTCACCGGGTTCAAACCCCCCACATTCGTACCCGAAAATTTCCCCTCGCTGTACTCACTGCCTTGTGGTTTGGGCGTATGCCGACCCCGGTTACAGTGCATTGCGCAGGCCTGTTGGTTACGGTGCTATGTCGGCCCAACGCGGTTTGGCCCCTTAAGAGACATGGGCCAAGGTTGGGGGAGGGGGGGGGGGGGGGGTTCTCGACCAGGGTCATACGGTCCCCTTCTTAATGAAATGCCGTGGAAGCAGTTCCTGCCCCCACCGGCTGAGTTTTTATTTTTGTTAAGATACATAACAAGGAAAAATAACATCTTTGCTGCAATCCAAATTTTAAAATGTGAAACAATACCCAAAGTTCTGATGCTTTCAGAATTGGATCATTATGAAACGTATATGTGTACCAGTTTAGACATAAGAACCAGATATTGCTTTCCCATTTGCAGTAAATAGCATATTGGGCATGGGTCAGCGAAAAACTATTGCATCCAGATTCTGCAAAAATCGAAAGATGATAAGGTTCACAAACCAGCAACACACCACTAACCAAGTCTTTTTTAGCCAGTGCGTTGAACTCTTTAATGTGAATATACCCAACAGATGAGTCCTCATTTTCTCTTTTCTCCAAACGATAGAAAACTGGACTACGAGCAACCAGCTGTCTCTGCACCTTCATTGACTCTACAGGACCACAGTCACCGTGCTTAACCTAGACGTAGATTAAAATAGTAAAATGATGACTGGGATGAGATGTCGGGTATAATCCAGATACAAGTATATTAGTTTGTTTATTACCTTGATTGTAACAAACGTCTCCTTTGGACCTTGCAACATGGATGAAGCATCAAATGCAGATTTACCCCTTACATCAATGCCATTGACTGACAAAAGCTCATCACCCTTATAAGAGAGATAAAATGACGTGAAGGGATTTGTTAATATGCGCACCTAACGCAAATCCCAAAGCATATGAAGGTGTCATTTAATTATTTGATGCATACACATACAGCAACAAAAAAGATGAACCCGAAGATTACAATTTACATACCAACTATATTACATGCAGTCTTCATTAAAAAACAAATCCAGGCAGTCCTTAGCGATCATACAACAATGCTCTATTACAATAATATTATCAATAGGAAGTTACTAAAATAAGGAGTTTCCGACTAAAGATTCAGAACAAGGTGATACGTGATAGGGTAGGGGTGACACCGATTGAGTAGAAGCTAGTCCAACATCGCCTACGGTGGTTTGGGCATATCCAGCAGAGATCTTCAGAAGCAGTAGTAGAGAAAATTTTAGGAGTGGTAGAGGTCGACCAAGGTTGACATGGCAGGAGGCGGTGAAACGAGACTTAAAGGAGTGAGACATACCTAGAGATTTGACTCATGATAGGACTGCATAGAAATTAGCAATTCATGTGCCAGAATCATAGTTTATTCGTATTTTGTTACTCTTATCTTCTTTCTTATTAGTCCACTTCTAAAATAAATAAAATGTAGAATCTTATTTTATTTGTATTGTTTTTTTACTCTCATCTTATTTTCTATTTATTTTTCTTCAAAAATTGTTGGGTTTCATTTCTAGCCAACCCCAATTTGTTTGGGACAAAGGCTTGGTTGTTGTTGTTGTTGTTGTTGTCCGACTAAAGATTGGGACTAGTTGAAACACATCAGGCCAAAGTTTTCTAAGTTTTAACATACATCTGGCCATACCTAGTGTATAGCTCATTCATCTCATTAGAACGTAGTTTGATGTAGAAAAGGTTCCTGCTTTCGAAATTCATTACAATTTACAAACCATTAATCACCTTTCATGCAATATAGAGACAAAGGCATGCACCAGTGCACCACGTTCTTTCATCAGTGGGCATTTTAAGTGGGATTATAGTCAAATGCTGCTCAAATGTAATCATAACTTTATAAGTATAAAGTTTGAATGCTCCATCCAACAACAACACTAAAGCCTTTAATCCCGAGCAAGTTTGAGCGCCCCATTATGTCAGATTATTCTTTTGAGGGAATTATTATGTCGGATTATTACATCAAGGTTTGCTTGCAGAAGAACAGAACAAACAAACATTATTGGTTCTATATGCCTAGTGGTGAAAGCAAATTTCCTATCAGAAAGCAATCAAAGTCTCAATTAAGAGCTGAATATGTGTAGTTGATACTTGATACCTGTCTAACACCAGCAGAATAAGCAGGTCCATCTAGTAGCAGCCCTAATACCATCAACTTGAAAGAGCCATTGTCATCAGGAATCTCCCTCAAGTTTAGTCCAATACCCGTCATGTCATATTTTGACATCTTCGAGAACTGTAGCATATCCGTTTAGTACACGCAGATAACATCAAAACTACAACTACAGTTAGAACATATGGCCTTGTATTATCTGTTATCTCACAGTGGAAACAAAGGAAACAGGGAACAAAATATGACATAATGAAAATGTGTTACTTTATTGTTGGAAGGGGGTTAATAGTACCCAAGGGTTTACTGGTCAATTATAAATCTGTATGATTATATCATACAACATTACAACTACTATCAGCAATCTCCACTACTTCGAGCTATATACAGTGAAGCAAAGTATGTTTGTCCAATGGTTGTTCATGTTCACTTGGGAAATTACAATTGTCCATACTGGAAACTATTGTATGAGCTGTTAAGCAGTATTTCTGACACTGACAGTACGAAAGAGAGAAAGATATTTCCATGAGCTAGGTAGACTGGACGAGCAAGTGCCGAGTTCCTAAAATCGACATTCAGCCGCTTGTAATAAACTTACTTCTGAGGGAGATAAGAACCTTGTATATGGGTCACCCAGGCTAGCTAGCATTTTCTGAATGATATCATGGGCCCTCGAGCGGGATTTGATTGTGCCTTGGAGAATATCCTGCTTACGTTGCTGCAGTTGATCGCAATTAGCTGTAAATATACGGAGAACACAATGCGCTCACAACTTAACTAGCAATTTGAACATTCTAAATTCAATGTCACATAGACTCCAAAGTCAGTGACTGAACCAGAAAAAAATAGCTATCGACCACAATGCCCCAACAAAAAAGTTACCATCCACGTATCAGGCGACCAGGGGCGGCTGCCGGCGTCGGGTAGGAAGCTCTCGTTGACCACCTCCCACGCTTCCTCCACGAGCTGCTCGTTCGTCACCGCCTCGCCCCTCACCTCCTCCTCCACCGGCGCGCCTCCGTCGATGCAGACCTCGGGGGGCTGCGGGGCCGCGACCAAAGCCGCGCTCGAGGCGTCGCCGATGAGCAGGGACAGCGAGACGGTGACCGCCGCGGCCGCCGCGCGGACTGCGTCGGGAAACGGGAGAGCGCACGGCGGCCGCCTGGGCCCGCGGCCGGGGCCATGGCTCACACGAGATTGCAGCGCCGGCACCGGCGGCGCGTACGAGAGCGGCCGCATGGCTGTGCGCGGCTCCTCTCAGCGCCGTAGTGTACGCGGAGCTGGACTGCCGTGTGGAGGGAGGAAAAGGAAAGGTTCGGGTTATAATTAGCGGTGGGTATTTTAGAGTGGATGATGATCACGTGGGAGACGATGGGCTGACCGGCTGACAGAGGGAAGCGCGCCTGACCTGTCGGCCCGCCGGCCCGCCAGCAGAAACCATGGCTGACAGGCTGAGGGAGTGGAAGAGGAATTTTGTGCTAGAAAATATTTAGCTAGTTTTATGATTTCAGTTTCAGCATAGAGATGATGTGATTGAAATGACACATTTACTTTTGGATGGATTATATTTTGTTAGCACATTATATCATATAAATAGTGTTATATTTGGTTCAGCTGTAGATTTTTGAAAATGTAATTTTAGTTGTGAGGTGTAGAAAAATCATTGCATGCTTAGAGAAATAATAGCCGAAAAAATGATTCGGACATACAACTAATGATATGAGGATAATTTTTTTTCAACAAATGAATAAAAAACAATCTGAGAAATTTGAGGTTAATACAGATCCCAGCCACCACACCAACTCTGGCAGCACAATTACTCAGATTTGCATAATCTAGTGGGAGAAGCCTCTCAACAGTGTCGGGTTACCTCGGTGTTTCGGAATCTTGCGCCATGAAGCGAGCAGAGTAGCTGAGCCGAGCAGAGTATCTTGGTGCCGTCTTGAGCGCTTCTGAGTAAAGGATAATCCATCTAACATATAAATGGTCAAATGGGCCGGCTCGAAGCCCGTTCAAATCGGTCTGGCACGAGCACGGTCCGGCACGAAAGGGATCGAGCTCGAGCTGGCCTGAAACCCGACTCAGACCGTGTTTCGGCCCGTCGAGCTAGTCCGGCACGACCCGTTTAACACTCAGCTCGGCTGCCCGACATGTGGCCGGCGTAGCCCGCGAGGGTTCGGCCCGAATAAATCCGAAAAATATAATATTTACCTATTTTTAACGTATTTTCTTTATAACTATACTTCGGACCAGCCCATCCTGACACGGCTCGGTCCTGTCACTTTTCCAAGCCGTGTCAGGCTTATGTTTCTAGGCTCGAGCCCGGGTCGGCTGGTCCGGCATGACCCATTGGCCATCTATAATCCAACAGCGTTGAGCCATTTTTATCGTGTGATTTCCAAGACTAACGTTGGTAGTTTTATTTTAGTCGATAGTGAGTGAAGTTGTGAAGGTGCTATCTTGTAAAGGTGAAGTCTTAACTCATCTAACAGATATGCTTATCATGCCCTGTAATGTGCCTTTTATTCATGATGCCCTTGCAGCTTCGACATCTTGCTGTTACTTCCGACACGAAATGGGCCTCAAGTAGTGCCTTGAACGAGAGGCCCAATTGTGTTTGTTGGATGATTTGGGTTCAAAATTTTACTATAGCGATTATTTTATCTGTTCTAATATGTAAGGTGACGATTAGAATGCAAACAGTTTTATGATGTAAATTGTGCAAAATATCTCTTATTCTACACAATCATCATTCTTTTGTTACTGCAATTTTTTCACTTAAATTCATCCACTTGCCAACAAGTGTGAACACTATTGCAGGTGGAGGGGTATAAGTGCAAAAATACAGTGATAATAAGGTGAAAAACATGTGATTCAAGAGAGTTTTTTTTACAATTGCACCAAAGAGTTGTTTGAATCTTAGTCACACCCAAACATAAGCGATCTTAATATTTTAATGTAAAAATATGGAATAAGTTTATTTAACTCCTCAATAGATTTTCAGTCGACTACTTAACTCCAAAACTATAAAATTGGTTATTCTACTCCCAAGGTACAAAAAACCGTCAAAATAACTCTTGAGTGATTTTGCTGAGTAATTTTGCCGGGGTATAAATTCATTCAACCGTCAATGTATTATTGGTAGATTACTTAATTCCCGAACTATAATTAGGCATTTTACCACCTTACCTTTGCAATATCATGTACTTCACCCCTATGTTGATTTTGAAGAGCGCCGTAGCCACGGTGAATTGCTGAAATGGTCTTCCTTATCAAGATGGAATGACCAGTGAAGGTCACATGTAGACAGTCGAGTGGTAACAGACGACAACGGAGCAAAATCTGCTCCTGCTAAGCTTGACAAAATCAAAAGCTAATTTTTTTTAATAGCTGAAACAAAGTACAGTATTCCTGATCTTTACAATGTATGCAGCCCAAAACCAGAAGCAAATAGCTAGCGGTTCGTTTTGCGCCTCTCTCGCGATGCGCGTCGTTGAAGGCGGCATCTCGCATCAGTACATTACGGTCAGGCATCTGGCCAGTAGCCTGTAGGCCGGGACCTGCATTCTCGATGCGCTTCAAAAAAGGGCCGGGGATCATCATCGGCAGCAGCTGTCTGCCGAGCTCCTCACCGGCCGGAGCGGCGTGGCGCCTTTCACGCCTCATCACCAGCATCCACGGGGTGACCAAGACTGCTCGACCCTTGTTGCTCCAAAAAGTCTCCCACATCTCTGTCCGTCGCGATCACCGGCTGGTCTACCGGATGCTGCCGTGCGCCTCTTGGAGAGATGCATGCAGCGCCGCTGACGAGGCGGGATATCCTAGATTCGCCATTTTGTCGCCGGTTAGTGCCAGCAGCCCTTCATCGACAACTCGTTATCAAGCTGCTCACCTCTTGGCGTAATTTCGGCCGACCTCATCACCTAGTGGCGATCGACGGCCAACAGATTCTGAAAACTGTGGCCATGGAACAATGTTCTTTCTCCAGGCTTATACCAGTTACTGTCGATCAGCCTGGTGGTTTCGTGTTAGTTATTACTCACTCTCATCAGGCCTTGTCGATCAATCTATCAAGATAAGATATACTACACCTTGGCTGCATGTTTGCACGAATCAAATACGGAAAGACTAACCTTCAGTCGCCTGAAGCTTCAGGCGACGCTTACTATAGCGGGCGTGTAACAGAGGGACTGAGGGGTAGGAAGATGATTATTTTTTATTTTATTTATTGTTACTCCGTAATTTTGTAGGATTATGTTAATTGTAAAATAATTAAATAAATAAATTTGTGATTGATTAACTTATAGAATCAAGGTTAATAATTAATTACAATGATTAGTGCTTAATAATAGTAATTAACTGCTAATTACCCGGTGTCTGAAATTTTCTTAAATTTCAGGCACCTGAAATTTAGACAGGCCCAATCAAATAAGGTACGGTGGGTATATCTGATCAAGTCGAGGGAATCTGGACATTAGGACTGTGAATTTGAGGTACCTTTTTATTGCAAGGAGAGAGCAGATATTCTGAATCCTTGGTAAACGGCCGGCCGTATAATGTATTTCAAGCATGACTTATATTTTTCTTTATTTGACTCAATCTTTTGAATATTACGGATGCCGGATGGTCAAAGATGACGTTAAAAATCAGCGGATGGGAGTACAAAGCGTAGAACTGAACACTGGTTGATTAACTTCAGGACTTTCTCAAAGACATTTGTTCATATTATTGAAATGAGCTTACTGAATAACGTTTGCAATATCAGAGCCCTTTAGCATTGGATACAAAGCTTATAATTATATAGCAGAGAGGGTACACAGCTTATAACTGAACACTGCTTGATTAACTTCATGACTACCTATATGTCCAGATTATTCAGATGAACTTACTGGATAGTGTTAGTAATATCAGAGCCCTTTAGCATTGGATAAATTTCACACGGAAAACAAAAGATCAGAGGCCTCATAAATATCACAGGGAATCCTGTATCTCTTTGGTGATCGCAGCGCTGCACTTTAAGCAGATCATATTCCACATAGATCTACCTCTCCTCCGGAGAGGCTCTCGTCCACAGTCCACATGCATATGCTTGCGCTGAGATGCCAATTGGTTTCATGGTCCAAACCCTGCATCTCGGACGGACTCCAACACCTCCACGTCGGCTTCTTCCACAAAGATTCTGTAAATTCCATGAACAAATTATCTCGGCATCCATGGCCGCCGGGGCCAATCTAGCCATCTAGGGAGCCACAGGGGCATCTATAATGAAGCGTCATGTCGTAGAACAATGTCAGATTCCTTTTCCAAGGAAATCGGAGATATATAGTGAGATTCATTTATCCTTTGGTCGTGTTTACCCACTTCAGCTGTCACGATTACTCACAGCCGATAGTCCCAATGTACGACTAGATGGTGAAAGTTTGCCTTTCTAAACAGGTTCTGACAATCTAAAAAACTGTTATTTCAGATTTCAGAAACTGTTTGCAGATGCTAAGACTGTGACACGCTGTAAAACATACTGTATATATTGTGCAATACTGTAGCACAATAAAAGTTGAAAGTACGTACTGTAAAGTTAGAAGGAAAATAGTGTATAGAGTATGCTTTAGAGTGCACTGGTGCGGACAGCCTAAGTATTATTGAATTGAGTAAATTTCAAAAAAAAACTATTGGTTCTTTAACAAAACTATAAATTTAAGAGAGTGCATTACGAAAATACAAATTTAGTGCATCCTTGTATCACAGAACTATAGGTTTTAAGAAGCCAATTTATCACAAAACTACAGATTTAGGCTTTATAAAATCTATAATTTTGTGATATATTACTCATCAAATCAGTAGTTTTATGATACAATATCTTAAATACGTATTTTTGTGATACAAAGATATACTAAATATGTAGTTTTATAATAGTTTTAGCAAAGAACATATAGTTTATAAAATACTGTGATGAATTTTATTATTGCATCGTTACAAATTTTTTAAACATTGTAGAACTATTTTATATAAATATTGACCACTGACTAAAAATTATAGCATACTTAAAGAAGACTGGATATTCAAAAGTTATACATGAAGGACCAAAAGAACAAATAAAATTCTCTCTTCCAAGGTCCTTACACCCAACCGGAGAAATACCTATTCTTTGGTCCATCTTCTGTCCATGCTTTCGCACATATTCTCTCAATCACATGTGGTGCCATTCAATATCAAAAAATAAAATTTACTTACAAAAGATTTTCCAGCTAATTTTGGATTATTGTCCATGAATTCCCGTTGCTGCGACATTTCCTGTGATATGCTGTAAACATAAAATGGATATTACATTCAAATCAAAGTGTTTAAAGAAAAAAGGGTCCAAGTTGTTTGATGTATATGTACCTTTTATACCTTCCTACTGTATGAAGTGTTTTATGTACTCCCTCCGTCCCGAAAAGCTTGTCGTTTTGTAGTTCAAAAATGAACTACAAAGCGACAAGCTTTTCGGGACGGAGGGGGTATATTTTTACTCACATCTTTTTTTTTATTCGGGATCGAACCCTGCGGGCATCCTTCAACCAGCGGTTTTACAGCTGCGCTGATCTTAGGCTATCCGCAGAGGCATCCTCTAAAGCATCATCTAAAGACCTAATTTTTCTCTATTTTTCTAGTATTTTCCTCTAAATCCTCTAAATTTACATCTATCCAGTAGGCTTTACAATATGCCTCTGCGGAAGGTCTTAGTCCTTTGACCTATTGGCTAGTGCCTCCATAATGAATACAAGTACCGTGCCAAACCAATCAACGCCGCCATTCAGTTGTATGTACTATGTACTAATTTATACTAGAGTTGCTAGTTTTCCAGATTAGCAGAGCAGCAAGCGTGCCATGCATGACTTATATGCATGCTGGCAATTAGCCTTCGATGAACGAAGTGCATGCAGAATAACGTGACTTCGAATCACTATAACTATTAACAGTAGCACATATGTGCAAGCAGGTCCACGGAATATATCCCCTTTCTTTCCCATAACTAAGATTCTTCTGCAGTTCATTCAGGCGGATGACATTGCTATCGCCTTTAGTCTGTGGAACTGTAGCAGCAGCCGAGGGTTAGCAACAGTTGAAACTAGGAGCATGCATGCATAAAGCTATCACCCCTTACAGCAAATCGGCTTAGAAAATGTTCGCCACCATGTGTACCTTGCGATTTAAAGAGGTTAAACGCCTGTTAATTACATCGTTGATCAGATACCTTAATTAACCTGATTGTTCTCCCATTTTTAATCTATT
Source organism: Tuctoria greenei (assembly GCA_036927565.1). Classification (NCBI taxonomy): domain Eukaryota; kingdom Viridiplantae; phylum Streptophyta; class Magnoliopsida; order Poales; family Poaceae; genus Tuctoria; species Tuctoria greenei. The sequence continues at coordinate 8,634,870 of JAYESD010000008.1, forward strand.
TTCGTTATGGGACCCATATTTCTCCATTTCCTGCAGGAAAAACGGAAGCTCATTTTTTTTAGCAGAAAATCAATGAACCAATTTCCCGCGATCATCTTTATGTGTATATAGCCAAGTGCAAGAAAAAATGTGTTCCAAAGAAGGCCATTTTTTTAAAGCCAACTGGTCCAAGTGACCAGTGACGCTGTTTTAAGGAGTTGAGCACTCGGGACGAGCAACGCTCGAACCCGAGCGGGCGCAGCGCTGCCCTAGCGGCGCTAGCCAGTCGAGCCCCCGCTCGACTCTCAAAAATTTATATATGGACCAATCTAGGAGGAACTAGATGGTCTATATTAAGAAAGAAATACACCCAAATTCGCTTCTAGGAGGAATTGAACCTGGGTGGTCAGGATGTACACCCACAACCCTTAACCAAAGCAAGCCATTTCGGAGCAAATATATAAGCTTGTCGTCAAAATATGGACTCAGTAGACCTCTGTTCTTAAATCCATGTTCAGAAGCCATGCATAATGAAAAGTTTTGAACTATAGCAAATAAGTAAAGATCATATCTATTTGCCGATGACTGATACGACACGATGCAAGCATGCCAGGAGGAGGCATAACATTAAAGCAAATGGGTCCATTAGTCTTACCTCTCTCTACGCAGTACCATGTATGAATGCATTCTGCAACGTCGCTTAGGCTACTATACACCTATCTTCCTCTAATTTTTCAGTATCTTGCTCTAAATCTTCTAAATTTACATTTATCCAGTAGACTTTACAGTATTCCTCTGCGGATGGTCTTACCCATTAATTTGTCAGCCAGAACCATCACAGCACAAGAATCTGAAATTGAAAACGATTATATATCTTTATTTTGAACAGGAAAACATATGGATTCTCCTTATTCTCATGCACCTTTCAGGCTTCTTCAAAGCGCGTATTCGAAGCATGATGGCAGATGAGCTACTGTTACATGCAGCATACACACACATGAAGAAGCGGGCGCACCAAGTGCCTATAAATATCGGCCACCTAGCAGCACAGGTATCATCAGTGCTTCTGAAGAGCAAGAAATCTTCAGTCCTGACATCAAACAAGAGTCTACACACAAAACATCAGTACTAGCTAGTTCGGACTTACAGTCAAGACAGTCCAAGAGGAAGAAGATGTCTTCCGGGTCAAGGAGCTCTTCGCGCAATGTTAATGCCGCCTCAGAATGGAGCACCAAAGAGAACAAGCTGTTCGAGCAGGTCCTCGCCTGTTATGGGGAGGATACGCCCGACCGCTGGCACAAGGTGTCCCGAGCCATGGGTGGCATCAAGACAGCCGATGAGGTGCGCCGCCAATACGAGATCCTCCAGGAGGACGTCGAGCTCATCAAATCCGGCAGGCTTCCGTTCCCGAAGTACAACACACAGGGAGCTTGGAACTGAGGTAACAGCCTATTCCTTATGTTAATAAATTCTCCCTCCAGCGTATAACTTCTTCAGTTCATTTTGAATTAAAAGTGTTGTTTAACATCATCGATTAAAAACCGGGAGTAGTAGACGAGTAGTTCTCTGAAGATGGAGATGATACTTGGCCTAGTCTCTTAACACTAAGCATCATAATATGCAGCCCCAGATCAATAGACCATGTAGGGCTGCTAGCTACTGTCTCAAGCGCATATGCACGGAGATGAAACAGAAGCTATGCAAGGCGTGCCTGCATGCAGGGCAGTAGGAGCTTAGACTGCTTGCACTATTAAATTACAGAAACAAGAAATTTGCCCATACTACTCATTTCATCCCAAATTACTTGTCACAAATGAACTAGAAAGTGACAAGTAATTTGGGATGAATGGAGTAACAAGTGACAACACGGATTAGAACTTCAATTTGTATGGGTACCATACTTGTGCCGTTTGCATGAAACAAGGAAAAACTGCTCGTACCCCATCCAGAGGCAGCTGCGGCCTGTGGGTATATCCATGATTCGCAAATTGTAGATAAGCAGGCAACTAACAGAGCCATTTTAACAGAGCTATCATGCATTAATACAAGAAGTACAAAAAAAGAGAGAATTGTCTTATGAATATTTTGACTTTATAGCTATATATAACATAAACGGTAGAAAGTCCTATCAGTTGAATGTTTGATCACGTACTGTTCAGATAAACGTACTCTTTTGCCTTTAACTTTTCAGGAGTCGAGCACGTAAAGAAGCATCAGACGACAGGACGGAACTACTGCTGCATATAAGCTGTGAAGGAAACATATTGATGTATTGTATGCGGTTAAATACTAGTTAATGATTGTTTGGTTAGAAATAAAAGGGTCTAGGAAAGTTACATATATGTGTTTTGTGTATGTAGTAACAGTTTGTAAGCAAATCAAGCGGTGCCCCCTGAAGAAATTAGCGTACACATATTTGCCCCATCGTGTGTAGTTATTACCCATCCCAACAACCTGTACAGCAACAGTGATGTAAAACTCTTGTACCAGTTTGCTACTAATAATAAAATTGTGCTTGCCCGATATATTATAATCCTGCCTCCTCGTCCTCTATTTACGTACTACTTTTTTCAGACAAAGATATAAATTAGCTAAAAATGACTTGGTTGTGCGCTGTCCTAGCTAATTAACGACAAATAAAGAGATAAGAGGGAGTATACTAACTAGTTGAAGCGTAAGACTCGTACGTTGGCACTATACTTTACACGCATCAATTGTTCCTTCACAAAAGAACTTGGCGAACCTGAAAGCCCGAGCTAGGGATTCAGAAGAGTGCACCATCTATGGGTTACCACCCGGCGAGAGGCCGGTTCTACCACTACTATGGGTTGTTTTTCTTCCATGTAATAATACACAACCTCGTCTCGTGCTCTTAGCTAACGCATCTGTAATCTCATCACTTCTTCTTGGCACAAAGATGTACAACTCTAGTGCGTGTTCTTAAGCAAAAGGTAATGTATATCGGCACTCCGGCAGTACACCACTTGTACGAAACTGTCCTTAACCTGTGCAGTGCTTACTGGTACGCTTGTGCGTTCTAGTTCGACAACCCAAAAATGCCAAAAGCACTTTCAAGTTTAGCGTAGAACGGATAAATTGTACCCTTAAAGAGTTCACGTACAAAAGTTTGATGAAGGATTTCAAGTCTAGTCCCTGACCGTTCATAGCTAGGATGCAGAAGTCTTCCAATCCGTAGAAACACCATCCAGACAGCAATTCCTACAGCTCTACTCCGGTCGGTATTTGAACGTAAACGTGAACGTACCTCGAGCTGTGAGCACGGATATACATACCTCTATTGATCACACCATTAATGGCGGCGCAGCACTTGGCCGCTGTTCCCGATCCCCATAACATGAGCAAGGCGCCGCTGGCATTGGCCACGTGCCCGACCAGGTGGCCTCGGCATGGTACCATCGATTCGCGCCGCAAATGCGGCCTACGGTGGAACCCGCCGGCGACCGGCACGGCGGCGGCCCTTGGCTTTCGTTCACCCTAGCGCGGCAGTGGCAGCGTGGCACTTCCATTTCACGCTGGGCCCGACCGGATGGGCCAGCGTACCCTTCTCAACTACCAAAACGGAAAAGAACAGGCCCAATGTACGGTTTACTAGTTCAAATACCATAGCATTACGTTTCATTCGTCGCGCAATCATTTTAGACCTTTATGTCGGTGGTTTTGATCCGGCAGATCTCCCGACACTACTAAAGTGTTAGGGGAGTTTGAGGTTCAATGTGGGCGCGCGGAGATTCAAGAAGGTGAAGTGTAAATGACACAGTGGACACGAAGATTTACGTGGTTCGGGCCGCCTGAGCGTAATACCCTACTCCACGGGACGTGTTGGTGTTGTATTGGTTGTATGAGCTCAAAGTGAGTTCAGCGTGTAGGGTGAGCGTGTCTATCGAGAGTGTGTGTCTTGAGTGTCCTATGTATCGTCGGCCTGTCCTTTTATAGTACAAGGGCAGACCGTTACAAGTTAGCCTGGCCCGACATGTGGCTCCGACGGTTACTGATATTGATACACATTCAACACGTTTAATTGCCCTTAATGACCGAGTTATGGGCTTTGACAACACTGTTACTGGTAATTAAGGTCGTCCGATCGTGTGTCATTAATATAGTATTAATGACACTTGATCGGGTCTTGAAGTCCTTGATTCCCCTTTAAAGATCCGAAACCATTGTGGAGTCTTCCGGAGGTTAGAGGCTGAAGATCCGACGGTTGGACATGTGGCAGCTCCGGAGCATACTGTGGGAAACAGATAAGCTCTGGAGCTACCTGACACGTGTCAGTTCCGGAGCTTCCCTCGGTTTGGGGTTAGGTCCGGGGGTGCCATTTCGGTACATAGCCCGGAGCTTCCCCCTTGTGGGCGGTAGCTCCGGTTTGATAGTACACGTGGCGACCCTGTGACTAACCATGTTGGAGAAGCGGGTCCAGTTATGTCTGACATGTGGGCCTCCGAAGGTCTTCAAATCAAGTAGATGACTTTCCCTAGAGTTCTTTGTAATCTCAAGGGGTGTACGGTTCCCAGGGTACCGACAGTGGCCCCCTGGGCCCACCTCTGGGGAAGACCCCTTGGGTGAAGTCATTCTGCCGGAGGTGGGTCCATCCTTGCGAGTTTTGAACTGAGTCTTCAAAGGTCTTTGGATGTGCCGTTGGCGATGGTTTGGAGTTAAATCTTCGCCGTGTGGCGTATCCCGTGTGCGGCAGATGAGATCTTTGGCGTGCGAATCTCACGTAATATAAGGTCGCCGGTTCCCGATACGAAAATTGTATCGGTTCCGCGCGCCTTGTCAGACCGCCGCCTTCGGGCTTTCCGCCTCATGATGACAACCGTTCGCCTGTGTAAGAACCTCGACTTGATCGTCAGAGTGGTCTCGGGTCCCCTTGTCATCGGCAGGGTATGATTTTTGAGTAGTATTTTCGACTTCCTTGTGGTTTCCATCCAAGCGTTGCGAGGGCTTACTTAAGAAGGAAGGCGCGCACCGTCTGGAGTTCTTTACGCCTCTCATCTGATCTTGCGCTCAAACTCCCAACTTGTGCTCGCTTTTCCCCTCTTGCCTTGCTGTGTTGCGATGGAGTTGGGTCTCCGCGAGAGCTGTTTGAAGACCGACGGTGACCTCAAGAAGGTCCGGGCCCTCATGGGATGGTCCCCGGACTTCTTCAACCGCCTGGTCCGCGCCGGGGGAGAGCTCCCGTTCAAGAAGGAGCACACCGGCGAAATGGTGTACTTCTCCTCGTACGCCATGGTGGGGTTGATCCCACCTTTTTTCTCCTTTTTCTTGATGCTGCTAGACTTCTATGGTCTGCAGCTGTACCACCTTGGCCCCCACTCCATTATTCTTGTGTCTATCTTCGTCCACTTCTGTGAGATGTGGGTGGACATCCCCCCCTGCATTGAACTCTTTTGAACCTTCTTCACCGTCCACACTACCGGTAGGAGCAATGAGTACCTTGGCTTCTACTACTTCGTGAAGCGCAAGAAGTGCCCATTCAAGTACCTCCGATCGTTTCCCTCTGGAAAGTGGGATGATTGGAAGAAGGATTGGATATTCATCCGGGTGGAGGAGCACGAGAGGGTGGAGCTGCCCGAAGGCCTCCCCAACATTGACACTACAGTCTGGAGTGAAGCTCCGGTGCCGGCGGAGGCCTTCAACCATGCTCTGATCAGGATCCGCCAGTGCATGGAGGGAGGATTAACTCCTCAGGCGGTGTTTTGCAACTTACTGGTCAATAGGTGGGCACCGCTGAAGAGGAGAGAAAAACTCGCTTGGGCCCTCAACAGTGTGATGGACGACGACCGGGTCGAGACCGGGCTGAAGTCCAACATGGCGGGGACAACCTTGGAGTTTCATCTTAAGAAGTTCCAGCACGGCATCGACGTCGCGGGTGACGACTTGACTTCGCCATCAGCTTTTTTCCCTCTGAACGTGGAAGTAGAGTTCAGCAGGGAGCTCCGACGGAAGATGCCTGTGCTTGACGACCTTGGTGTCGTCGAGAGAAGATCGATCTCCAGGGTGGTGATCCCTGGGGCTTCCGAAGGTGGCTCCGACCCTGCCCCGAAGCCAAGGGTCGAGGTCGTCGGCAAGAGCAAGGAGGCGGCGGACGAACCCTTGAGCCGGAAGAGGAAGCTGCAGCATGCCGACGGAAGGTCCGTCAGGCATGCCACCTCTGCATCAGCTCCTTCTCCCCGGAGGGGGAGGTCTTCTACAACCGCAGCGACTGTACCCACAGTGGCGTCCTCCCGGGGTGCTAGCTCTGGGCATGCGACTCCAGCACCAGGGCCGGTTGAGGCCTCTAGGTCCGGAGGTTCTTCCCGATCGAGGGGGCCTCGACTAGGGAAATGCCCGTGGCTGCAACGAGTTCCGGGTGGCCTTCCGGAGCTTCCACGCGCAAGCTGGTGCAGTAGACTCCCAAGGTAATTTTTAATCTTTACCTTGGACAATTGTTTTGTTTTAGTAACTGTTTTTTAAGTTTCTTCGTCCATCATTTGCAGCGTTCCCAAGAAGAGGAGTGAGGCTCCACACTCAGCCACAGCAGCTGAAGCTGTGAGGGCGGAAGCTTCTGCTCCTGTCTCGGTGCCGCCCCAAGTGGTGGCTGAAGATGCGACAGCTCCGGCGCCAGCTGTCGTGGTCATGGACCTTGACTCATCCCCAAAGACTCCCGTGGTAGCGCCGGACCACGGGAGAGAAGATGCGCCAGCGGCACCTGCCCCGAAGGTTGAAGCTCCGGGTCCTGGTGCAGAGATGATGGAAGCTCCGGCCGTTGAGTCGGAGGAAGCAGTAATTCCGGCCCCAGAGCCGGAAATTTTCGAAGCTCCGGCGGTTGAGCCGGAGGTAATTGAAGCCCCAGCGTGCGCGCCGGAGGTTGAGGAAGTCCCGGCGGTTGGGCTGGCTACCTCTGAAGCATCGGCCGCAGAGCCGGTCGTTGTTGGAGCTCTGACCGCAGGGCCGGTTGATGTTGAAGATCTTTCGGCTCCCGAGCCGGTTGTTGCATAGGCGTCGGCGCTCGAGCCCTCAGTAGAGGAGGTGCCCAGGCCAGAGCCAGAAGCAGCCCCTGCTCTGGGAATGACGACGCTGGAGGTTCCTGCGGCTGAGCCGGAGTGCCCAGAAGAGGTTGCTGGCCCCCTACCCGAGGGGGCAAATGAAGACCTGACTGCGTGGCCTTCGGAACCACTTCCGAAGGTCGGAATTTCATCAGCGGGACCTTCCTCGATGGCGACTGAGGCACTCTCGGAGGACAACCCTAGTGCCATAGAGGCTCAGGGGACCACTCTTGTGGAGTGGGACCCAATTTTTGTAACTGAAAACCCACTGGAACCAGCGGAGGAGACCCCAGCAGGTCCGGAACCTATCCTGTTGTCATTATCTATTGACAATGCCTGCTCCAGTCGCGTCAAGTTCAGCTGGCATTCTTCCACGACAGCAAGGCTCTTGAAGAGGAGCGCCAAACCCTTAGGCGGTGGCGTAATCGGCTCTACTTCGAGACCAAGCTGGCACAGTTGAGGCTAGCAGATGACAAAGAATGGATCAAGCGGGAGAAGGTCCGCCTGGAATACTGGGGCAAATTATTGGATGACAGGGAGAGCATGACTCACGCCCTCGACGCTCAATCCCGGGCCATTTATGAGCAGGCCAAAGCAGCTAATAGTGCGGCTGATGAACGCCAAGAAAGGCTGGAAGCCATTAACACTACTCTCATCAAGCGCCGGGAGGCACTTGAGGAGAGGGAGAAGAGGCTCGAAGATGAAGAGCAGAAACTCCTTGAGCTGCGGGATGACGTTTTGAGGAGGGAGGAGGAGCTCACCGAAAAGGTGGCTCTGGCTAACAAGGGCCTCGAGGAGCGCGGCAAAAAATTGGAAGAGCACTGCACTGAGGAGGAGGAGAAGGCCTGGGTGCAGGGGCAGGAACTCTACGAGCAAGAGTGTGCCATCGCAGCCAGGGAGAAGAAAGTGAGGGGCAGGGAGAAGGACCTGGTTGACCGCCGGAACAAGATCCACCTCCGGGAGGAGGAGCTCGGAAAACTCGAGAAGCGAGTTGCTGAAAAGATTCAGCAAAACACCAAAGAAGTTGAGCGCCTCGCTCGCGAGAATTCTGAACTGGTGGCGGCTAGAAGATCCTTGGAAGAATTGAAGGGCTTGAGGAATGCGGACTCCCTACAGATTTGGGAGTTCCTGGGCAAAGCCAACGATGCGCTGACACCGATGGGCTTCAGTCCCGTGCGTCCGGATGATCCGGAGCCGGAGCCGGACCTGTCGCTGCAGGCGTTGAGCTCGGCAGGTAGCAAACTCTCCAAGGTGGGCGACATCATCGCGAACCAATTGGAGGTTGAGGGGCAATCCCTGGCGAAGAATGTTGTAGAGTATGTGCTGACGTGCTACACCAGCCGGAATCCCCAATTCCCTCTCGACCCGGTGCTTGAAGGTCCCGTTGAAGGAGAAGGTGAAGCTGCCCGAGCCAACGTGTCGAAGGTTGCTCAGAAGGTCGCCCAGTTCTTCCATAGGGCCTAGGACCATCTCTGTAGCTCCCACTTGTATTCTCTCTTTTTCTTCCTCAATTTTGTAATCCCTTGTCTCCAGATGAATGAAATCCCCAAATTTTTGTGAATTTCACTTTTTGTCTTCAACACTTTTGTCTTCACTTGGCCCCCTGGTAGATGTACCCAATTTGATTGTGAACATGTACCAAGAGGATATTGTGTTTTGTTGAAGACTCATTTGCTTCGAACTTGTAGAGTGTAGGTCCGAAGTCTTCGATAGTGAAGGCCCCCTGAGGTTGCTGGAGCTTAGAAGCTCCGGCATTGTCTATCGTTGGAACTTAGTAGCTCCGGCAATAATCCCTATCAACGCGTAGAGCATCGATAGTTAGTCCTCCGGGGTGTCGGAGCTAGTAGCTCCGATAGTGACCTTGGCCAACACGTAGTTTGTTGGCAGCAGATTCCGTTTGTGGGGTCTTCTCACCATCTTTTATTTAGCGTCAACGGCTGGTCCCCCTAGCTCTACCGGAGCTTGGTTGCTCTGGTGATGCTCGTTTTCAATGCTTAACATCGATTACAAGCCACCTAGGGGAGTCAGAGCTTTGTTAGCTCCGACTTTTCTCCATCAACGTAGATTTTTTTTTATTTTTCCTGCACACTGAAGCTAAGAAAAATAGTAAAATTCATTTCTTGCCTATAACTTCGTCGCGACTTACGATTCTCAAGAAAATTTTAGGTCAAACGCGATTCTAAATACAACCAAATGTGTTGTCTTTTCTTCCAGATCCAATTGTACTTGGACCCGCCTTACTTTGGCCTGCCGGGGTGTAGGTAGAGTGGCGTACTTAGGGTGCTTGACCAGGCTAAGTCGATAGCACACTCCGGCCCTTGGTTGGCTTGGCGGCATTCAAGCGAGTGGGCCATGAACAATATTTGAATCCAAAAGAATCGACAATACAATTCGAATCGTATATGAACCGGTCGAACTAAAATTTCTTAAGAATTGCACGTCTTTGTTATAGTCAAGAAAGAGAAAAATAAAATATGTTGAGCTTGTACAAAATAAATGCACGTGGAGTCTGTTTCACATGAAGATGTCTTTCATTATAGGTCCGGGGTACAGGGTAAACAAGTACACTCTTAGGGTACGGAACCAGGCTAAGCGTGTTTTATTTCTCGTTTGACCCAGGGTAGCTAGCCACACTTTTAGTTCTGAGACTGTGACAAGTGTTGCATGAACTTTGCGGACCTTTCGGGAAAGGTCCGACTGTTCTCCCGGAGGAACTACCCGACTCTGTACAATGACTCTATAACATACACCTCAAGTTACTACAGACTCACCTCCGTGATGTTAAGTGTAGAACTTACGGAGGTGCTCAATGTTCCAAGGATTTGGGAGAGGTGTTCCATCCTCGGTAGCCAAGCGAATGCTTCCGGGACGGGATACTTTAATCACTCGGAAGGGTCCCTCCCAGCTGGGGGGGAGTTTGTTTAACCCTTCTCTGGATTGTATTCTTCATAGCACCAGATCGCCTTCCTCGAGCTGTCGGTTGTGTACATGCCGCTGATGATAGTGCCGAAGGGCTTGGCGGTATCCGGCATTCCGAACAGTTGCTTGGCACCTTCCCTCCTCAAGGAGGTCTAGGTCTTCACGCCGGAGCTGGTCCTGCGTGGCTTCGTCGAAGGTCCGGACCCGGAGTGACCCCAAGGTGATTTCTGGAGGAAGGATTGCTTCAGCTCCATACACCAGAAAGAAGGGTGTCTCTCCAGTTGACCGGTTTGGGGTTGTCCTGTTGGCCCATAAAGTGGGCGGAAGCTCTTCAATCCAGTTGGCTCCATGTTTTTTCAAGCGCTCATAGGTGCGCGTTTTGAGTCCTTTAAGGATTTCAGCATTTGCTCTCTCGGCTTGGCCATTGCTTGCTGGGTGAGCTACGGAGGCGTAGCAAACTTGAACGCTGAGGTCTTCGCAATATCCTTGAAATGCAGAGCTTGTGAATTGGGTCCCATTATCGGTGATGATTTTGTTTAGGACTCCAAATCTGCATACAATGGACTGCAAAAAGTTGATAGCAGATTGCTTGTTGATTGTCACAACTGGAGTTGCTTCCGGCCACTTGGTGAACTTGTCAATGGCAACGTACAGGAACTTGTAACCTCCGACGGCTCTTGGGAAAGGTCCCAAGATGTCCATCCCCCACACAGCGAAGGGCCATGTAGGAGGTATCATTTGTAGGGGCTAAGCCGGTGTGTGAATTTGCTTTGCATGAAATTGACATGCTTCGCATTTCTTCACCAGCTCAGTTGCATCCTGGAGTATTGTAGGCCAGTAGAGGTCATGCCGAAAGGCTTTACCAACCAGCGTGCGGGAAGACGCGTGGGTCCCACACTCGCCTCCATAGATTTCTGTGAGGAGCTTGCAGCCTTCTTCCCTGGTGATGCACCGCATTAGGATGCCATTGGCACCGCGCCGGTAGAGATCCCCTTCTACCAATGTTTATCTTTTATCCAATCTGACTACCCGGTCAGCGGATACATCATCGTCAGGAAGGATGTTGTCTTTCAAGTAGTTCCGGATCTCCGAGATCCATGCATCGGAATTAACTTAAGCATTTGAGTCTTGCGTGCTGGGTTGCTCGGAGCTTCCGGCAGCACCTACGAACCTTGATGGCTACCATGGTAACAGGGCCATCGGGACCGTCACCTTCGGAATGCTGATCTCGCCCCCTTCGCTCAGTTCGGCAGGCTGAGCTGTGGTTTTGGACAACCTCCGGACAAAAGTTCCGTCAGGAGCCGGAGCTCCGGTTGACGCTTTCGTCGAGAGTTCGGCGGCTTCAGCATTATGGGCACGCTGGACATGGTGGAGATCTAGGACTTCGAAATCCTTCTGAAGCCTTTGGATTTCAAGGAGGTAAGCAGCTAGCTGGAGATTGTTGCAGGAGCATTCACCCTTCACTTGCTTAATGATGAGCTGTGAATCTCCCTTGACCAGCAGTTGCTTGACACCGTATGATAGTGCCACCTTTAGTTCGTAGATGAGTGCTTCGTACTCCGCCATGTTGTTGGTCGCCTTGAAGTCAAGGTGTACCATGTATTTTACATTCTCCCCGTTGGTGCGAGAAGAAGGATTCCAACTCCGGCCCCCTGCTTTTGCATGGAGCCGTCGAAGTAGAGGGTCCAATGAGGCTCGGTGAAGACCGAAGCTTTGTCTTCCGGCTTCTGCTCACTGGGGCCCCCAGGGTTTGATGGAGAGGGAGTCCATTCCACCACGAAGTCCGCCAATGCTTGACTCTTGACTGCTTGCCTTGAAATGAATTCAAAATCGAATTCGGCCAATTCCGCTACCCACTTTGCAATATTCCCAGTTGAGTTGGGATTATGCAAGATTGCTCGAAGTGGGTAAGAGGTCACCACTGAGATTTTGTGAGCTTGGAAATAATGGCGAAGCTTCCTGGAGGCAATAAGAACTGCATAGAGCAGCTTATGCACCTCTAGGTATCGAGTCTTAGCATCATGTAGTACTTCGGTGATGAAGTACACTGGGCGCTGAATGGTCCAGACCCTCCCGGAGGGGCCCGGAGCTTCCTCTTCACTGACCCGGATCCTCCCGGAGGGATCCGTATTTTCTTCGGGGACTTCCGGGTCCTGGCTGTAGGATCCCGGAGCTTCTTCAGAAACGACCTGGACCCTCCCGGAGGGGTCTGGGTCTTCTGAAGTGACTTCTTGTGGATTCAAGTCTGGGAGCTAGGACCCAGACTCGCTTTCAGGATCCTCCGAACCCTCCGGAAGGGGTCTGGATTCCTGAGTATGGGGTAGTTCTGGTCTCTCCACGACCAGGACCATACTGACGACTTCGTCAGTGGCTGAAATGTAAAGCAGCAAAGGCTCACCAGGGTTCGGAGCTACCAGAATTGGTAGGGTGGTGAGGAACTGTTTTAGCTCCTGGAATGCCTTTTCTGCTTCTTCAGACTATTGGAATGGTCCGGACTTCCTCAATAACTTGAAGAAGGGGAGTGCCCGTTCCGCCAATCTTGAAATGAACCGGCTGAGGGCTGCTAGACATCCAGTTAGCTTTTGGACATCTTTGATGCGGGTTGGTGGCCGCATGTCTTCAATGGCCTTGATCTTCGTCGGATTAGCTTCTATGCCCCGGTGGCTTACCAGGAAACCAAGAAGTTTTCCGAAGCTAACCCCGAAGACACACTTGTCTGGGTTTAGCTTTGTGCGAGTGACCCGCAGCTTGTCAAATACAACCGGTAAGGTGTCAAGGAGTGACTCCTTGTTCTTGACCTTGACCACGATGTCGTCGACGTACACTTCCACTATGTCTCTAATGAGTTCTTCAAAGGTTTTGTACATAGCTCGTACAAAGGTTGAAGCTGCATTCTTGAGACCAAATGGCATGGCTGTATAACAGTACAATCCATCTACTGTGATGAAAGAGGTATGCTCTTCATCTTCCCTAGACATTCTGATTTGATGATACCCAGAATATGCGTCTAGGAAACACAGTAATTCACACCCGGAGGTGGAATCCACTATCTGATCTATTCTAGGTAATGTGAATGGATCTTTTGGACATGCCTTATTTAGTGTTGTGTAGTCGATACACATCCGAAGCTTCCCGCCGGCCCTGGGCACAACGACTGGGTTTGCCAGCCATTTTGGATGGAAGACTTCTCGGATAAATCCAGCTTCGAGCAACTTCTTCACTTCTTGTCGAATGAAGTTCTGTCGCTCTACGGATTGCTTCCGAGGCTTCTGATGCACAGGCCAGGCGTCGGGGTAGATCTTCAGATTGTGCTCAATCACTTCCCTGGAGATCCCAGGCATCTGTGACGGTTGCCAGGCAAACACGTCGACATTAGCCCGGAGGAAAGCGATGAGCGTGAGTTCCTATTTGTCGTTCAATCCCCCCGATATACGGGCGGTTTGAGCGGCATCAGAACCGATTTGGACGACTTTGACGGGAATGTCGGTGTCGCCGCTTGGCTGCACACGAGGTGCATAAGTTGAGCCTCGCTGACGAATGCTCGGGGGTTTTGGAGCTTGCTCCTGCATGGAGTCCTCCTCTTGCACCGTAGTAAGCGCATGGAGTTCTTCCAGAGCAGTTACTCCGGCAGTACGATCTCCGCGGATCCGGAGAACGCCTACTCGTGTTGGCATCTTTAACACCAGGTAGCCATAATGAGCACCTGCCATGAATTTGTACAAGGCAGGCCTACCCAAGATGGCATTGAAGGGTAAGTTGATATGAGCAACGTCAAAGACCAACTTCTCGGTGCGATACTTCTCCCGGGTCCCGAAGGTAACAGGGAGGGTAATAGCTCCGAGTGGGGTAATGGCTCCCGGACCTACTGAAAGTGCATCTAGGTTCCCCGTGGGTTTTGGATGATTGATGACGACAATTAAGTTGCTAATGAGCTCAAGTGATCTTAGCACAGGTGAAGACTCAATCGGAGACGCAAACCCTCAAAAAGGAAAAGGAAGGAAACGGAGTCAACTCGAAGCGTAGAAACTAGGGTTTCTAGCGTGATTGAGTTAGACTAGCCGTAGTAATAGGAGGGTGTGTGTGTAAAGTGCATTGAGATCAAGTTTGGGAGCTCAAAGTGGTTTAGAGGTCAAACCTATGAAAGAAATGAGTGAATGAGTGGTCTGGCCGTAGGGCCGGACTAGTCCGTGCAGGAGGCCGGACTAGTCCGCCCCTGGCCGGCCAAGTCCGTTATCGGCCGGACCAGAAGGGTTTGACCGAGATAGGACTAGTCCGTTTGTGACCGGACTAGTCCGGGTAGCTGTGAGTGGGTTTTGGGGATGAAGTCCCAAAATCACGGACTTGTCCGTTTTGGACCGGACCAAGAGGTCCTGAGTGAGAACGGACTAGTCCGCCCGCGGGGCCGGACTAGTCCGGGTTGGCTAGGAAAAGGTGCTTCTGTGGCTAAGTCTGGGAGGACCGGACTAGTCCGCCCTAGGGGTCGGACTAGTCCGTGGTCCTCAGACTAGTCCATTTTCACACGGAGCAGAAGGCTCTGTGTGAGATCGGACTAGTCCGGTGTTGACCGGACTAGTCCGTTCTGGAAGTGACCGTTTGAATTTGAAGTTTGGCGGGTAGCGTGACGATAGTGTGTCAGCTGTCGGGACCTGACAAAGGGGTCAGTGGTCCCCTAGGCCGGACTAGTCCGGGCCAGTGGCCGGACTAGTCCGCCCTTTTGCTGAAGTCAGCAGATTGGGCTTGGGACCCCTATAAAAAGGGGACCCCCGGCCTCATTTCGAATACCTTTGAAAAAACTCAAACCCTAGCGCCGCCACAGCCAACTTGGAGCACTCCTAAGCCTCCTTCTTGCCTACTTTCCCTCTAAAACTAATTCTTGAGTGGATTAGGGTTTAGTGAGGTGGAGAAGAGGAAGAACATCGCGCTTGTGCTCCCAGTTTGATCTCTTGCACTCGTTGAGTCTTTGTGGGCTGTGTATTGAGTTTGTTTTATTGTGTTGATCACCTTTGTGGTGTGGGAGCCTCAGTTTGTGAGAAGCCACAACGAACTTTGTAATCACCGTTGTGATTAGTGGAGAACCAAGTTAGGCCCGTGCGGTAAACTTGGTGAGGGAAGGGTTGTTGGACCCGGTCCTTTGTGGACTCCTCAACGGGGACGTAGATTCCTTGTGTGGAATCGAACCTCGGGATAAAATCCTTGCCCCCTTGTGTTCTTCGCATTCATTCTATTGATTACTTTGTTCTAGGGTTGGTAGTCTCGTTTCATACTCCGCATTGCTACAAACTTGTGGAAACTTGACTTGCTCTTGTGTAGGTTGTTGCTCAACTTGACTTAAACATATACTCACTTGTAGCAACGAGAAAATTCCCTAAAACTTGCTAGCAACATTTTTTAGGGTTATTCACGCAGGCTGACCGGACTAGTCCGTCCCCTGACCGGACTAGTCCGCCCCCTGTAATTTAATCTCGTTTTATTGAGTCATTTGCAGGTCAATTAGCCTATTCACCCCCCCCCCTCTAGGCAACTTTCAATTGGTATTAGAGCCGGACTCTCCACAAAGAGTCTAACAACTCGGAGAGATGGCCGGAGTGGTGAATGACGATGCATCGAGCAGCAACTACGAGGCGACCCGTGAGGAGACGTTGGCTTATCAAGATAAGCCAACGGACGATGAGGAGACTCGCCAACTCAAGGCGAAGCTCCGGGAGAAGTTGAACATCTCCAAGATTGATCCGTCAAACCAATCAAGTGGTGGTGGCGGAGCCAACTACAACCGGCAAGGGTTCAACTATGAACGCCTTGCCGCCAACAACCACTACCTGTCCATCCCATTGGGGAAACCTCCCCAATTCGATGGAACGGACTACGGTATGTGGAAACACAACATGAAGATCCACCTCGTGTCACTCAACCCAGCGTTGTGGCAAATTTTCATGACCGGGGTGGAGATTCCAAAGGATGAGGACAACATAACTCAAGAACAAGCCATCCTCATCCACCGCAACGCTCAAGCTGCGGGTGTGATCATCTCATCTCTCTCTAGAGATGAGTTCAACCGTGTCGATGGCCTTGAAGTGGCCAAAGACATATGGAACACCCTCAAGACGGCGCATGAGGGAAACCGAGTGGTCAAGGAGGCCAAGATCGAGCTCATCGAAGGAGAGCTTGGGAGATTCGCCATCTTGGATGGTGAATCCCCCCAAGACATGTACAACCGGCTGAAGGTGCTGATCAACAAGAGCCGATCATATGGCTGCACCAAGTGGACCGACCACGAGGTGGTGAAGAGGATGATCCGGGCATTCATGCCTAGGAACGTCTCTCTGTGCTCCATGATTCGGGAAAGCCCGGGGTTCACTCAAATGACCCCGGAGGAGGTCCTTGGGAGGATCATCAACCATGAAATCATGGAGAAGGAGGCGCTCTTCTACAACGACCTCCAAAAGTTCACCGCCTCCAAGATGAAGAACGTTGCACTCAAGGCAACGCCCTCTTCAAAGGAGCAAGAAGAAAGTGATGAGGAGAGCCTCGACACCGATGAGGAAGAGGCCTTCTTCATCAACAAATTCAAGAGAATGATGAGGAGGAAGAAAGGGGGGCACAACTATGAGGGCAAGGGAAAGGAAAGAGCAAGGCCCAAATCAAAAAGGTCTTGCTACAACTGTGGCGAGTATGGGCACTTCATCGCTGATTGCCCACACGAAGAAACAAAGAAGAAGAAGGAAGGAAAGCCTCAAGAAAGGAGATTCTTCAAGAAGAAGAGGCCCTCCGGACAAGCCCATTTGGGGAAGGAGTGGGACTCTAACGATGAGTCCTCCTCCGAAGAAGAAGAGGAGAAGATGGCCACCATAGCCATCGGGAGGAACTCCAAGGGAGGCAAGCTCTTCCCCAACCTCAACAACGACCACAAGCCTACTTGCCTTATGGCAAGGGAAGGAAAGAGAAAGGTAACATCTCATCCTTCCTCCCCAACTTCCTCACATGATGATTTTGATAGCGCTAGTGAAAATGAAAGTATGTTTAAGGACATAAGTAAAAGCACCCTACGAAGGATGAAATTGCTTATGGATGAGATCTTTGAGAAGGAGGATCTCATCAATAGACAAGAGGACATGCTCATCCTTGAGAAGGAGAGATGTCAAGAGCTTGATGAGCTCCTTGAGCTCGAAAGAGAGAAGAGCAAGGCATTGGAACACGAACTTGCTCTTTGCAAGAAAACGTGTTCAATTCTTGAGGAGAAGTCGATTGAGCTCAAGGATGAACTTGGAAGCTTGTCAAAAGCTAACAAGATCCTTGAGACTCAAGTTGAGTCACTCAAGAACAATGTAGCCTCTTCCTTCAAGAGCTCAACCCCCTCAAAGGCCTCATCCAAGGCAACATCACCTTGCAAGTGCTCCAACTTGATCCTTAAACTTAAGGATGAACTCAACCTAGCACAAGGCAAACAAGCACCTAAGGGTGCCATCTTTGACAAGGAAAAGGTGGCAGATGCACGAAGTGCATTCACCAACACAAGACCACCCCATGTCAAGGATGGTCTTGGCTATACTAGAGGTGCAAGGCATAACGCCAAAACCTCCAAGTATGGCAAAGACATGATTGTCTTTGTTAAGGGGAGTTCATCCCAAACTAAAAATGAAAAGAACTCACCCTCTAGCAAAAACTTGCCTAAATCTGAACCGCATCATTTATTTCATGATTTTGATGCATCTTATGTGTTGAAGAAGAACAAACACGGCAAGGTGTTTGCTAGATATGTTGGGCCACTCCGCAAGAGCCCCAAGCCTTGCGTGTGGGTGCCAAAATGCCTAACCACTAACGTCAAAGGACCCAACTCCGCTTGGGTACCTAAAAGAAAGGCATAAAACTTGTTTTGTAGGCTTACTCCTCCGGTGGATCGAAATGGGTATTGGATAGCGGATGCACCAACCACATGACCGGAGAGAGAAGCATGTTCATAGAGTATGAGGAGAATAAGGACCCAAGTGAAGGAATCTTCTTTGGGGACAATAGCCAAGGGAAAATCCTTGGCTCCGGTAAAATTTCTATCTCCTCATTACATACTTTATCAAATGTCTTGCATGTTGATTCTCTAGACTATAATCTCCTATTCATATCACAACTATGTGATAGAGGATATAAATGTGTGTTTACTAGTGAGGGAGTGAGTGTCATTAGAGAAGGTAATGACTCGATAGCCTTTAAGGGAGTGCTCAAGGGAAAGCTCTATCTTGTGGACTTCACCGCGGATAAAGCTCAACTTGACACATGCTTAATGGCAAAAGCCAACATGGGATGGCTTTGGCACAGAAGGCTAGCCCATGTTGGAATGAGAAACCTTCAAAAGCTCCTTAAGGGTGAGCATGTTCGTGGCCTAAAGGATGTAGTATTTGAAAAGGATAGGCCATGTAGTGCTTGCCAAGCGGGAAAGCAAGTAGGAGCTCAACACCCCTCTAAGAATGTCATGACGACAACTAGACCTTTGGAGTTACTCCATATGGACCTTTTCGGCCCCATTGCCTATATTAGCATTGGTGGCAGCAAGTATGGTCTAGTTATCGTTGATGATTTTTCAAGGTATACTTGGGTGTTCTTCTTGCATGATAAAAGTGAAACTCCCGGTGTCCTCAAGAAATTTCTAAGGAGAGCTCAAAATGAGTTCACCTTGAGGATAAAGGCTATAAGAAGTGACAATGGCACCGAATTCAAAAACATGCAAGTAGAAGAGTTCCTAGATGAGGAGGGCATCAAGCATGAGTTTTCCGCTCCCTATTCTCCACAACAAAATGGCATAGCCAAAAGAAGGAATAGGACGCTTATTGAGATGTCAAGGACGATGCTAGATGAGTACAAAACATCGGACCGGTTTTGGGCAGAAGCGGTTAACACCGCTTGCCATGCCGTGAACCGATTGTACCTTCATCGCCTCCTCAAGAAGACTCCTTATGAGCTTCTCATTGGTAAGAAACCCAATGTTTCTTACTTTCGGGTCTTTGGTAGCAAGTGCTATATCCTCAACAAGAAGCCTAGGACTTCGAAGTTTGCTTCAAAGTCCAATGAGGGTTTCTTGCTTGGATATGACTCAAACACTCATGCGTACCGTGTGTTCAACAAATCCTCCGGAATTGTTGAAGTAGCACGTGACGTAGTGTTTGACGAGACCAATGGCTCTCAAGTGGAGCAGGTTGATCAACATGCCCTTGATCAAGAGGAACCTCCACTAGAAGCTCTAAGGAAAATGGCACTTGGAGATGTTCGCCCACAAGAACCATCTCAAAGTTCAAGTGACCATCCTCTCTATGAAGTAGGTCAAAACCCCATTGGACAAGTTGAAGATCCTCTAGATGCTCCCCAAAGTGATAATGAGAATGAAGATCAAGGGGGAGGCATGAATCAAGGGGGAGACCAAAGTGAAGAAGATGAACCAAGTAATTCAAGAGGTCAACCCCCGCATCCTCGTGTTCATCAAAGTGTTCAACGGGACCATCCCGTTGACAACATTCTAGGAGATATCACAAAAGGAGTAACAACACGCTCACGTGTTGCAAACTTTTGTGAGCATTTCTCTTTTGTCTCATCCTTGGAACCACATAAGGTTGAATATGCCTTAAGGGATCCGGATTGGGTAGTTGCCATGCAAGAGGAGCTCAACAACTTTGAAAGGAACAAGGTTTGGGAGCTTGTCAAGCGCCCTCAAGCTAATGTTGTTGGAACCAAGTGGGTGTTTCGCAACAAACAAGATGAGCATGGCGTGGTAACTAGGAACAAGGCACGACTTGTGGCAAAAGGATACTCACAAGTTGAAGGATTGGATTTTGATGAGACATTTGCCCCCGTAGCTAGGCTTGAGTCAATTCGGATACTATTAGCCTTTGCTACTCATCATGATTTCAAGCTCTACCAAATGGATGTTAAGAGCGCATTCCTAAATGGTCCAATCAAGGAAGAAGTTTTTGTAGAGCAACCTCCGGGATTTGAAGACCAAGACTATCCTAACCATGTGTACAAATTGCGAAAGGCCCTTTATGGCCTCAAGCAAGCTCCTAGAGCTTGGTATGAGTGCCTAAGAGACTTTCTAGTTGAGAATGGTTTTAGGATAGGAAAAGCGGATTATACCCTTTTCACAAAGCACTTCAACGAGGATCTTTTTGTGTGCCAAATATATGTGGATGACATCATATTTGGTTCCACAAATAAGGTGTTTTGTGACGAGTTCTCCAAGATAATGACGGAGAGGTTTGAAATGTCCATGATGGGTGAGTTGAAGTTCTTTCTAGGATTTCAAGTGAAACAACTCAAAGAAGGGACGTTCATAAGTCAAACTAAGTATACTCAAGATATTCTAAGAAAGTTTGACATGGACAAAGCAAAACCCATCAAAACCCCTATGGGGACAAATGGACACCTAGACCTAAATGAGGACGGTCCAAGTGTGGATCAAAAGCTATATAGGTCTATGATCGGATCACTTCTCTATCTTTGTGCATCTAGGCCCGATATCATGCTAAGTGTGTGTATGTGTGCACGCTTTCAAGCAGCACCCAAGGCTTGTCATTTGACCGCCGTTAAAAGGATCTTGAGATATCTTGTACACACACCTACCCTAGGACTTTGGTACCCCAAAGGATCCAAGTTTAACCTCATCGGATATTCCGATGCGGACTATGCGGGGTGCAAAGTTGATAGGAAGAGCACATCGGGTACGTGCCAATTCTTAGGTCGATCTCTTGTGTCTTGGTCCTCTAAGAAGCAAAACTCTATTGCTCTCTCCACCGCCGAAGCTGAATACGTTGCAGCCGGAAGTTGTTGTGCACAACTTCTCTGGATGCGACAAACGCTTGGGGATTATGGGATTAACCTGCGTAAAATTCCACTCTTGTGTGACAACGAGAGTGCAATCAAGATAGCCCATAATCCGGTGGAACACTCTAGGACCAAACATATAGACATTCGACACCATTTCTTGCGAGATCACTCAATGAAGGGAGACATTGAGATTTCGCATGTGAGGACGAGACATCAACTTGCGGACATCTTCACCAAGCCTCTTGACGAGAAGCGCTTCTGTGAGCTAAGAAGTGAGCTCAACGTGTTGGATTCTCGGAACGTGGCTTAAACCACATTCCTCATATATTTTGAGCCACATTTCGAAAAACTCCTCTCTATGTCGATTTCTCCTCAAATTTTTTTGAGAAATCTATTTTCTTCATGAAAATGTTCATAAGTTGTTCTTTATTGACTCATAATCATGTTTGTCATGTTTTCCTTGCTATATCTGTCCAAAAGGACTTATCTTTATGGGCAAAACCCAAATATATTGTTTTTCAACCCAGCTGGACCGGACTAGTCCGCCCCTATGGCCGGACAAGTACGGGTCAGACTAGTCCGCGGCTAGTCCGCACACCGGACTAGTCCGGCCTTCCACCGGACAAGTCTGGACCCGGACTAGTCTGGGTCTGGTCCGCAGACTGGACTAGTCCGGCCCCTCAACCGGACTAGTCCGGCCCTTGGGGACTTAAACCCCCAGGCGGCCCGGACCCCCCTCTCTCTCTCTCTCACTTGACTCTCAAGCTTCCACGCGCGCACAACCGCCCCCAAATCGGCGATTTTGCGCTCCAACCACCAAAAATCAACTCCAATCCGCGCATCGAAGTCCTTGGGAGTGAGGGATCACTTCCCCGCGCTCCACCTTCGAGATCCACGCCGATTTCGACGACTCAAGCGGATTTTTGAAGGTATTTCACCGTTCCTCAAAAACTAGCCCCATTCTTGATTCTTCAAGTTTTTGATAGGAACACCTTCATTAATGTTGTTCTATACACCCTTGCGATCATAGCCTAGGAGTATTGCGCATTGGTTCACAAATTTTTCGATGAATCGATTAGGGTTAGGGTTCTTCCTGTGTAACCCGGACTAGTCCGGCCACCAGGCGGACAAGTCCGGCCGGCGGACTAGTCCGCCCCTGGGGCGGACAAGTCCGGTTTGCACAGGGCAAACCCTACTTCTAGTTGGTTCTCGAGATCTTTTCGGCAATACTTCTTCTTCCTAGGCTCATATCTTCCTCTCTCCATCCTTTGCACAGAATGTCGAACTCCGAGCGCTCTCCTCCGCGTGTCAACCTCGAGGGGCGTACCAAGGCCCAAATTGTCGAGGCTCGGACTAAGGCTGCGCTAATGGAGGCGCATAAGGCCAAGGAGGAAAGAAAGCTCAAGGCACTCGAAGCATCCAAGGTGGCTGCGAGCATCTACAATGAGGATGAAGCCATTGCCCGTGCCACCGAAGAATCACTGAATGAGCTGCGAAAGAAGAAAAGAGAGGATAGGGAGGCCCATAACTCCAAGGCCGCTGAGGCCAATGCCCCAAAGAGGAAGAAGCTCGTCACTCTTGGCGAGAAGGCTAAGGGCAAGGAGCCAGCCCAAGAAGAGGCTGTCCCTAGGGTCGAGCGTGACCCGAAGAAGGGAAAAGCTCCGGCTCCTATCGAGCAAAAGAAGAAGAACCCCGCAGTCAAGATATCAGCTAAGAGGGCTGCTGGTGGGGTTGTGATCAAGGAAAAGGGAAAGGCCACCTCTATTGGCCCCCTTGAAGTCCACACACCGGAAAGGAATCCCAACCGACAAAAGGAACTGTCGGCAAATGTGTTCCATGGCAAAGGGGCTGAAAAGGCCCGAAGGCTAAGGACCGAGAAGGTCTATAAATTTGAAAGGAGCACAGCTGATCCCAGGTTTTGGTGTGACTTCCACTGTGACTATTACAGGCTAGTCTACCAACAAATGAAGAAGCCAGTGATAGAGGCTCAGTGGGTGGACTGGGACTATATGGCGAATAAGGAGCACTCGGCCTTTGATGCCGTGATTGAAGCTGCCGAGCGCCATGATCTCAAGAAGATCATGGGCTTCAAATATGATTGGAATGTGGAAGTTATTCTCCAATTCTACTCCACAATCTATTTCACAAGCTCAGGTGACAGGAGGATAATTTGGATGACTCATGGTGAACAATACTCTGTCACCTATGCTGAGTTTGCAAGGATCCTTGGTCTTGAGGCTCACATGGACCACGAGATCATTATCTCGAACCTCAAGGCAGTGGATCGTGAGGAGCTGGCTTACATGTATCCAAGCCATCTCCCGTTTGATGCCGGACTAGCTCGGAACATCAAGCCATTCTACAGCATCATGAACCGGATACTTAGGAGGACCATTGCACCCAAGGACGGTGATGCAGGGGTCATTCAAGGAAACCTAAGGCACCTGCTCATTCTGATTGATGGGGAAGAGAAGTTCAATCTCGTCGACTACATCTTCGACGACATCTTCAACATCTCGCATACCCCCAACAGGGCGTGCGGGTATGCCCCTTACATTATGTGCCTTATTGAGAAGGTGTCGGGCGTGTCCTTTGTCAAGGATGTATCGCACCGACCTCTGCGCCCCCAGAAGCCGCCAAATGTGCCGGTGCCTCCAAGACGCAAGAATGCTGATCCTCCGTCTCGCCCAGTGGCGCCTCCGTCTCCGCCTCCGCCTCAGTCCATGAGTGTGTTCTTCAAATGCTTCAAGGCCATCTTCACCTCGTGCCGGAAGCAAGAGATTCGCGCTCAGAGGGCACACAAGCGCCAAGAGAAGTATCTCAAGGCGGTGTGTGAGAAGCTTGAAGTTCCGATGTCATCTCCTGAGGAGAGTGATGGGGAGATCACTCCTTTCCCCGTCTTCACTGCCGATGAGCTTGCTCAGCTCCAGGAGGATGGAAGCTCCTCTCGGGCAGCTCCCTCGGCAAGGGAATCCTCCGACAACGACGACAACGATGAAGAGCCAGAGGCAAACATTGAAGACTCCGAAGCCACTGAGAGCGAAAGTGGAGAAGATGAGGACTAGGTTTAGTTAGTTGTTCCCCCTTCTTTTCCTTTTTGGTGCCTTGATGCCAAAGGGGGAGAGTTAAGGGAGTTTACTGAGTTTAGTCCTTTTGTGGGTGTGTTTTGTGATGTATGACTGTCATGTAAGTGTGTTTTGTGATGTATGACTGTCATGTAACATATTTATGCTCTTGGATGTTTACATTTGTGCAAGACTCGTTAATGTTGCTTACTATCAATATATTGCTCTTATTGTCAATCTTATGAATGTATTGATGTTATTCATGTCTTGTCACAAACTGTTGAGCACATCACGTAGGCACCCCACCATAACGTGTGTGGGTATGAAAGAACTTCTCCATCTCTTTTACATGTTGCATACATTGAGGGGGAGTCATTCATACGCACACATGTTATGAAAACCAAAACTTTATACTCTTATTTGTGAAGGACTTAATGTGTTGTCATCAATCACCAAAAAGGGGGAGATTGAAAGTGCATCTAGGTTCCCCGTGGGTTTTGGATGATTGATGATGACAATTAAGTCGCTAATGAGCTCAAGTGATCTTAGCACAGGTGAAGACTCAATCGGAGACGCAAACCCTCAAAAAGGAAAAGGAAGGAAATGGGTCAACTCGAAGCGTAGAAACTAGGGTTTCTAGCGTGATTGAGTTAGACTAGCCGTAGTAATAGGAGGGTGTGTGTGTAAAGTGCATTGAGATCAAGTTTGGGAGCTCAAAGTGGTTTAGAGGTCAAACCTATGAAAGAAATGAGTGAATGAGTGGTCTGGCCGTAGGGCCGGACTAGTCCGTGCAGGAGGCCGGACTAGTCCGCCCCTGGCCGGCCAAGTCCGTTATCGGCCGGACCAGAAGGGTCTGACCGAGATAGGACTAGTCCATTTGTGATCGGACTAGTCCGGGTAGCTGTGAGTGGGTTTTGGGGATGAAGTCCCAAAATCACGGACTTGTCCGTTTTGGACCGGACCAAGAGGTCCTGAGTGAGAACGGACTAGTCCGCCCGTGGGGCCGGACTAGTCCGGGTTGGCTAGGAAAAGGTGCTTCTGTGGCTAAGTCTGGGAGGACCGGACTAGTCCGCCCTAGGGGCCAGACTAGTCCGTGGTCCTCAGACTAGTCCGTTTTCACACGGAGCAGAAGGCTCTGTGTGAGATCGGACTAGTCCGGTGTTGACCGGACTAGTCCGTTCTGGAAGTGACCGTTTGAATTTGAAGTTTGGCGGGTAGCGTGACGATAGTGTGTCAGCTGTCGGGACCTGACAAAGGGGTCAGTGGTCCCCTAGGCCGGACTAGTCCGCCCTTTTGCTGAAGTCAGCAGATTGGGCTTGGGACCCCTATAAAAAGGGGACCCCCGGCCTCATTTCGAATACCTTTGAAAAAACTCAAACCCTAGCGCCACCACAGCCAACTTGGAGCACTCCTAAGCCTCCTTCTTGCCTACTTTCCCTCTAAAACTAATTCTTGAGTGGATTAGGGTTTAGTGAGGTGGAGAAGAGGAAGAACATCGCGCTTGTGCTCCCGGTTTGATCTCTTGCACTCGTTGAGTCTTTGTGGGCTGTGTATTGAGTTTGTTTTATTGTGTTGATCACCTTTGTGGTGTGGGAGCCTCAGTTTGTGAGAATCCACAACGAACTTTGTAATCACCGTTGTGATTAGTGGAGAACCAAGTTAGGCCCGTGCGGTAAACTTGGTGAGGGAAGGGTTGTTGGACCCGGTCCTTTGTGGACTCCTCAACGGGGACGTAGATTCCTTGTGTGGAATCGAACCTCGGGATAAAATCCTTGCCCCCTTGTGTTCTTCGCATTCATTCTATTGATTACTTTGTTCTAGGGTTGGTAGTCTCGTTTCATACTCCGCATTGCTACAAACTTGTGGAAACTTGACTTGCTCTTGTGTAGGTTGTTGCTCAACTTGACTTAAACATATACTCACTTGTAGCAACGAGAAAATTCCCTAAAACTTGCTAGAAACATTTTTTAGGGTTATTCACGCAGGCTGACCGGACTAGTCCGCCCCCTGACCGGACTAGTCCGCCCCCTGTAATTTAATCTCGTTTTATTGAGTCATTTGCAGGTCAATTAGCCTATTCACCCCCCCTCTAGGCAACTTTCACCTACTCTGGAGAAAGGTCGGGAGGGGTGAAGATCCGAAGGTCGGAGCTGAAGCTTGGTAAAAGCTTCTAAGCTTATGAGGTTGAGCCCCGAACCTCCGTCTACCATGACATGGTGGAGATAGATGTTATTGATGGTAGGAGATACCATCAAAGGTAACTGACCTGCTCCAACCATGCTTCGAGGGCAGTCCGAAGCATCAAAAGTGATGGCTGTGTCCATCCACTTCCGATGAGGCTCCGCCCTGGCTGTAGGAGCTACAGCAGCCATGTCCTGACGCATAGTCTTGATGACGCGGCGGGAGGTGATGTCCCATGATCTACCAAAAATGGTGTTCATGGTCTTCCGACGCTCATTGTCGGAGACGTCGAAATCGTTGTTGACAGAGGTGTAGACGGCCTTCAGGACCTTTTTGGGATCCTGAAAACCTAACTCCTCTTCAGCCGGAGCTTCGTCAACTTTTTGTTTTCCTTCCCTCTGTCGGAAAGGAGCTTCTTCCCGACGCTTGTTGTAGCGCTCGACAAGGTTTTGGACCTCCCGACAGTCTTCCAAACTGTGGCTGTCCGTTTTGTGAATTGGACACCACACCTTGGGTTTGCCACCGTCTTCAGAAGACAGTCGAGGTCGCTTCTCGGGGCGTGGCCCCCGGCCACCCGGAGCTGCAGCAGCTGCAACATTAGATGCACCGGCCGACGGCTTCTTCTTGCCGTTGGTCTTTTTCTTCTTCTTGCCACTCCAGGAGGTAGCGACTTCTTCTTTGGAGGATTTCTTGTGATCCTTCGTAGTTGGTTTGGAGTGCATTTCACGGCCCTCCGCAGCTCTGGCACATTTGTCGGCCAAACTGAAGAGTTCCATGACACTGGTGATCTCCTTGATCGCCAGTTTCTCCAGCATCTTCTTATCCCGTACACCCTGTGTGAATGCCACAATGACAGAAGCGCTAGAGATAGAAGGGATAGTGTTTTGTACCTGAGAGAATCTCTGGATGAATGATCGCAGGGATTATCCCCCTTTTTGCACAACTGCAAAAAGGTCCAGTTCAGTGCCTGGTCGGGTGTATGAACTCCCGAAATTGGCGGTGAACTGTCGGCACATCTCCTCCCAACTGTTGATGGAGTTGGGTGGAAGGCTCATAAACCAAGACCTAGCGGTCCCAGTTAAAGCCACTAGGAAATAATTGGCCATTACGGCCTCATTTCCTCCAGCTGCTAAGATAGCAGTGGAGTAAATCTGAAGAAATTCGACAGGATTAACAGTCCCGTCGAACTTCTCCGGCAGGTGAGGCCAGAACTTCTGCGGCCACCTGACCATACGCAGATGCATAGCCAGGGCTGAACAACCTCCTCCTACTCCTTCAGGAGCAGGAATGTCTTAAGCTTCTCGTCTCTCACGAGCACGCTCAATATGGACTCGACCGTCTTGTTGGCGATATCGGCGATCAAGCTCCGCCCGGAGGTCATGAGTTGAAAGCCTTGATACCGTGTGAGTGCGTCGTGCCCCGGAGGGCAACGACGTCACCTGCTGTGATGCAGCACGTCTCCTGTTGTTGGAAACGTGCGGACCAAGTCTGCCAAACAAGGTCCGTCGCTGCGACGGGGCCCGTCCTGAAGGAGGAGGACCCTGGTTGCTGATGCGGTCAGCTACTACTGCAACCAAGTGTTCCACATCGGCCCTCCACTGCTCCAGTGCATCCCGGGATGCATCCGGAGGTGGTGGGTGTTGGAGAAGAGCATGTGCTCCATGGAGCGTGTGTTCCGGGTTGTCAAGATTTGCCGACGCAGTGACTGACGCCGGTGTACCATCGCGTTGTCCATCTTGATTTGCTGGTGGAGGCAGTGGTGGTGGAAGTGTGACTCCTGCTGGAACCGTGGTTCCTGCTGGTGGCTGCATATTGGAGGGATTACCCCCAACAGCTTGAACAGCGGAACGACCATTAGATGATCCAGCGGCTGAGTTCAACATTCTTGAAATCTCGGACGCCCCTACCTGGTGCGCCAACTGTCGGTGGTTTTGATCCGGCAGATCTCCCAACACTACTAAAGTGTTAGAGGAGTTTGAGGTTCGGTGTGGATGCGCGGAGATTCAAGAAGGTGAAGTGTAAATGACACAGTGGACACGAAGATTTACGTGGTTCGGGCCGCCTGAGCGTAATACCCTACTTCACGGGACGTGTTGGTGTTGTATTGGTTGTATGAGCTCAAAGTGAGTTCAGCGTGTAGGGTGAGCGTGTCTATCGAGAGTGTGTGTCTTGAGTGTCCTATGTATCGTTGGCCTGTCCTTTTATAGTACAAGGGCAGGCCGTTACAAGTTAGCCTAGACCGACATGTGGCCCCGGCGGTTACTGATATTGATACACATTCAACATGTTTAATTGCCCTTAATGACCAAGTTATGGGCTTTGACAGCACCGTTACTGGTAATTAAGGTCGTCCGATCGTGTGTCATTAATATAGTATTAATGACACTTGATCGGGTCTTAAAGTCCTTGATTCCCCTTTGAAGATCCGAAACCGTTGTGGAGTCTTCCGGAGGTTAGAGGCTGAAGATCCGACGGTTGGACACGTGGCAGCTCCGGAGCATACTGTGGGAAACAGATAAGCTCTGGAGCTACCTGACACGTGTCAGTTCCGGAGCTTCCCTCGGTTTGGGGTTAGGTCCGGGGGTGCCATTTCGGTACATAGCCCGGAGCTTCCCCCTTGTGGGCGGTAGCTCCGGTTTGATAGTACACGTGGCGACCCTGTGACTAACCATGTTGGAGAAGCGGATCCGGTTATGTCTGACATGTGGGCCTCCGAAGGTCTTCAAATCAAGTAGATGACTTTCCCTAGAGATCTTTGTAATCTCAAGGGGTGTACGGTTCCCAGGGTACCGACACTTTATTAATTACAATCATCGACAGTACTTCCTCCGTTTACAAAAAAATTATCGTTTGTAGTTAAGAAAAACCGCTTCAGTTCTTATGCAGTACTCCTCCATCTCGTAAACTTTGTCGTGTCAACTCCGGTCAACAAAAATAAGGGATGTGTGAAAGTACGATTTTACCCTTCGAATCTCAGCTACCAGAGGCACGTCACTTTCCTCCCGCTGGCCCCCCGATCTCGGCCGCCGCCGCTGCCACCCAATCTCAATCGCGCGGCCGAGATCGGAGAACCTCTCCTCCTCGCGCACTCCAAGTGCCGCGGCCCTCACCCTCTCCTCGCATCGTGGCCCTCGCCCGCTCCTCGCGCTGCGGCACTCTTGTGCCCCTCGCCTTGTCCCGCCCATCAACGGGTCGACTCATCGAGGCACGAGGAGGTTGGGGAGGCACCGCTGCCGAGGTACCGGACGGCGGTGGTGCTGCTGAATCGGTGCGCGACGACATCAACCATTATCTTGGAAGAAAGCTCCACGATCAGTTCAGGTACCGCTTCTTGATCTTTCTTTTGATGCAAGTGATTTGTAGTTTCGATCTCTCAGCGTGTCAAATGTTTTGTCTTGGTTTTTGCATCTGGACACGTAGATGGATGTAGAACATGGCCTTGTTTAGCTGCAAAATTTTAGTGTAAACGTCCTGGGATTTTGTTATTAGGGTTCTATTCTCGGTTTGGCCATAACTGGATGCATTAGAAGATGTTACTCCTTTTGCTAATTGATTTTGGTTATGTGTGGCTTATAATTTGGAAGTAATTGATCACTGTCATATCCTTGTCTTTTTATTTCATCGTGATCGTACCATAGATACATCCTTGAAATAAGAGGAATATATGCGTAAGTGGTGAGGACAAATAAAAGGATGTCTTTGCTTTTTGATGCTAACTTACTTGGTGTAGTGGCACTTCGTTATTAATTGCTTCTTGATTGTATTATATTTGTTTAGTTATTGGCCATGATAACTTCAGGGCTATGTCATGAAAGTAGTGCTCCATCCTGGGATTCATGTAATGCTTCATGGAATAATCTTGTTTATCTTATGGTAATTAAAAGTTCTTATGTATGGCAGCAATGTTTGCTTCATTGTCTGCACGCCAAGGCGAACATCCCTGAATTGCAAGTTTGCAACTGTAATTTAGTAGGCATCTGTGACTATTAATATTTGGACTGAATTTAGCTCATAATTGCACTACCGGCCTGTGCAAATATTGTAGCAGTAATATTTAGAATTTATCTACTCCAGCTAGGTTCATACATTATTTGATGTTATGACAGCTAAGATGTATGTCTGTGCTTGATGTAAGGCAGCCAATCTAGCTTTTTTGTGAACTAAACTAGTTGTCCTATGTCCTAGCTTCAAGCCTGGTGGGAGTACTGAAGTTTAGGATGTGTTTTGTGAACTAAACCTCTTTGGTTCAGATTTCAGATTTTTAGCAGTGAATCTGCCGCATAAAGGTGAACCAAAAGGACCCTTAGTGGTATACCTTTTGTGCATAGTCTAGCATTTGTTTCGATTTCGACAAACACGGTTTTATTCCACCAAACAGATTACTTGATACTCCATCCTTGTTCGAAATACAAATATTTTGAATCGGGATGGAGTATTCCATACCATTTCAAACGCTCTTACCAAACCCCCTCCCCCCCCCCCCCCCATCCTGACTACATGAAACATGCATGTTTAGATGGTCTTGGAATCATGTGCTGCATAATATTAGTGTAAACATCCTGGGATTGCTTAATTTAAATTCCTGTAGTTTCCGCTACAAGAAGCCAATATGTGTATTCATTTGTGTTTGGATGGGTGTTTATGCTTATGTCCATTGAGGGATGTGATTGTATCAGCAAATTAAAGATTGTAGTGCTAATAGGACTGTGTTAGAGTCCTTATCAAATTCTAGGTAAGCAACTACTGAATGTATCAACATTTTAAATTTTAGTGCATGTTCCTACATGAACATGGCCCTGTTTAGCTGCAATATTCAGGTAGAATGTGTTTTCCAGATATGACAACTCTTTGATATTCAATAATCATTTTTTCTATTTGTATTGTTAAGATGGGACGCCATCTAGCCTTTTGCCCTCCATTGTTGTCCAATAGGTGTGCTAAGACAGCAACACCATCATTCCCACCAATCCATGGCGGCGAATCACGTATTGCACTTGAGGTCAGCCTCACACGCATCTCCACCTTAGCTGCACGCCACCGTGACGAGTTGGCAAGTGAAGTGGCTGGAAAAAAAGATTGGTGGCAGTGGCTACGCGCCACTGTTGTTGCTTGCTGATCCATCACCCTCTTCAAGCTCAAGAAGTCCAACAAGGTACTCTAATACTAATGAAAATTATTCTCAAACACCATCCAATGAAAAGTACATTTGCATTACATTTTCCACTCATTGATTATGTTTGTGTAGGGTTATGCAGAGATTGCTGAATTCTCAAGAAGAGCAAAGGAACAAGAAAAGGAAGTCTCCTCATGTGACAATGCCACTATTCAATTTCCCACTAAGAAGGACGTTGTTGTCCCCCACAATAAGGTCCCCTTCGATGCAGCATCGGATGTCACCAACTGAGCTGAGTTGGTTGAAGATATGGTTGAGTTGGGTCAGAACAGTGCTGATCTGGTTTGTGAAAGTGTTGATCTGGATGAGTACAGTGATGAGATGGGCCAAGATGTTCTTGAGATGGGTCATAGTAGTGCTGGTAAGGGTCAGGACAATGATGATATGGGTCAGGACAGTCATGAGATGGGCCAGAATATTGCTGAGATGGATCATGACAATTTTGATATGGATCAGGACAATGATGAGGTGGGTCAAGACAGCGTTCGAAAGAATATTATGTTGTCTGATGAGAAACGAAGAGAGATATTTGAAGCCTTGATAGCAAGATCCAAAGAGGGAAAATTGAAGCATTGCGACACAAGACAAGTTTCTGTACAATTTTCGGTACATATCCGAACTGTACAGCGCATCTAGTATCATGGCAGAAGATGTCTAAATGGTGGTGTTCCTGTGGATGTTAGGAACAAATGGTACAATTGTGGTCGAAAGAAGAAGGATTTGGACATTTCAGTCCTTAAAGATGTTCCTCTATCCAAGCGTACAACAATAGATGATGTGGCTGTAAATTTGGGTGTCAGTAGAAATATGGTGCATAGGATGAAAAGAGAAGGTGTCCTAGCGCGTGTCTCAAGCACATTAAAGCCTCACTTGTGAGAGGAGAATAAGAAGGAACGACTAAAGTGGTGTATCTTTATGCTTGAGCCATCAAGTATAACTCGTGATCCCATTTTCAAAGGGCTATTCGATTTTGTCTTTATAGATGAGAAGTGGTTTAACATAACTAGGAAGACGGAGAGGTATTACATTGTCCCTGGTGAAGAGGTGCCAACGCGAACCTGCAGGAACAAGAACTTTATTACGAAGATTATGTTTTTGACAGCTCTAGCCAGACCAAGGTTCAATTCAGCTGGAAATTGTACCTTTGATGGAAAGATCGGTTGTTTTCCGTTTGTGACATATGAATCGGCAAAAAGGTCTAGTGTTAATCGTCCTGCAAGGACCATAGAATTGAAGCCTATTGGTTCGATAAAGAAAAAAGAAATGCAAGAATTTATGATTGGAAAAGTTCTGCCCGCAATTCGTGCAAAGTGTCCAACTCAAGATGCTCACAAGCCTATATACATACAACAGGATAATGTGACACCACATATTAAACCTAATGATAGAATATTTTGCGAGGCTGCAAAGAAAGATGGTTTTGACATAAGAATAGTGTGTCAACCTGCAAATTCACCTGATTTTAACATTTTGGATCTGGGTTTTTTTAGTTCTATGCAGTGAATGCAATACAAATCAACTTCCAAGACAATAGAAGACCTTGTAGCTACTGTTGATAAGGCTTTCAATGATTATTCAGCACACCGGGCAAATAGGATTTTCCTAACGCTCCATGCATGCATGCAGGAGGTCATGAAAATTGGTGGCGGCAACGGATACAACATTCCACATATAAGAAAAGGGATGCTCGAAAGGCAAGGACGTATCCCTTTGCAATTGAAGTGTGATGCGTCGTTGGTTCAAAATGTTATGGAGCAGATTAATGCATAGAGGTAATTACAATTAAATGTTTTGATTGTTTTTGTTACATGTTTCTTTGTATCATATCTTGATTCCTTATCCTGATCTAACATATACCAATGAAACCAGAAGAAAAAAATACAGTAGCAGATCAGAACTTAAGTAAACTAAAGGATCAAATGTTTCTGACAGTAACATCTCAGAACTTATTCTTGATTGTTTCTGATAATGTTTGACATGAAAGTTATTGTTTCTGATAGTGCTTTGCACCTACCAAAAGTTACACAAACTTGATTTATCAAGAAATATTGGGATTGGGCTTCAGGGTAGCATTTTGATGTGCTGAGAAGCTGACGTTTTTTCTTAGCTCAGGTATTTAAATACATAATTTAAAAGAATTTAGGCTTGCACCTTGCAGGAGATTTAACATTTAAAATAATTTCGGCTGGTCTTATTCTTTTTATGAGCTTGAGAGGAGCTGCTGGGTTCCAGAGGTAGTACAATACATGTATAGTGTATTTTTTTTTGGAGTAATATGTTAACTTTTGGTGACTGAAAGCATCTAGGCCCCCATGAGGTATGGTTTCGGTGATTAATGACAACCGTTAGATATTACTAATGAGTTTGTGGATGCGAGGTCTCACGTATAACACATCAAATGTAATGAAATATCTATTCATATCATCTACTGCTCATTGGATACAAATGGAGACCCCTCAACGAACTATTCTAAGGGGTTAATTGATTTTCATGAAGACTAAAAGAAGAACTCATACGTCAACGCAATTCCATCAAAATTGACAACACAAGGAACTCAATATTCATCAGAAGAACATTCCCAACAAATGTCAAAGAGGTCACTCAAGCAAATTCCAAAAGATCAACTTAAAACAACTCGAAGCAAACAAGATCAACACACCGGACCATCCGATGTTTTGTGAAATGACTACATCGGTTGAGTTGTGTCAACAGAAGAAGAAGGCCTCAAAACTGAAGTACACATCGGATCATCCGATGTGTAGGAAGTGGTACATCGGTCCAATTCAACAGAAAGATAAATTTCTCAACTATTCTGGAGAAGTACACACCAGATCATCCGATGATGAAGCAAAGTGCACATCGGTCTAATTCAAAAGAAGCAATTATTTCTGGACCAATTCTCAAAATCAACTCACCGGATCATTCGATGTACACAGAAGCACACATCGGTCGATTACTCCAGTAAGCATCAAGTTTGAGTAAATTCTGGAGGAAGAGCCACCGGATCATCCGATGAGAAGACAGGATCAGCATCGGTCTAACAACGGTCATATCTGATACAATGACGTCAGCTAAAGTAATTGACCGATGATAACTAAAGGTGAGACATCGGATCATCCGGTGTTCACAGTAAAGTTCTGTCAGCCTACTTTTCCAACGGCTATTTCGGGGAGGCTGGCTATAAATACCCCCTAATCCTGTCATTTGGTCATGTCTTGATCACCAGACACCATCAACACATCCACAAGCATTCAAGACCAAGAGCAATCACTTCCACACCATTTCGATCATCTAAACACCAAGATTTAGGCTA
This sequence comes from Tuctoria greenei, assembly GCA_036927565.1. Classification (NCBI taxonomy): domain Eukaryota; kingdom Viridiplantae; phylum Streptophyta; class Magnoliopsida; order Poales; family Poaceae; genus Tuctoria; species Tuctoria greenei. Next base: position 8,669,349 of record JAYESD010000008.1, read on the forward strand.
GAACTAGCTAGAGAGAGAGCTTGTGTGCCTCTATTCTGAGTGAGTGGACTCTCTAGGATAGTGTGAGAGCCTCAAGTGAGTGCCCTTGGTGTTTGTAACTGTGAGAAGACTTCCGGAGCTTGCCAAGGCGTGTGTGGAAGCCCGAAAGGTCAAAGTTGTACAAGGCTTGAGCTCCACCTTGCCAAGGGAGGCGAACGGAGAGGAATAGTGAAGATCACTCGTCTCGGTGACTTGGGTGTGGCAAAACCCCTTGGTGGGTGCCACAACGTGGATGTAGGAAGATCTTGACGATCTTGTCGAACCACGGGATAAATCCTTGTCTCCTCGGGAGTTTGCATCCTTCTCCTTTCCCTTACTTTTATGCATTTTATATTCCGCGAAGTTTCTATCTACTAGAATGCATAGATAGTTTGTGTAGGGAATTGGGCTTTAGAAATTAAGTTTCATTGCTTAGAATTTTTTGAAGGAAGCCCAATTCACCCCCCTCTTGGGCATTCAGTCCTTACAATTGGTATCAGAGCAAGGTTGCTCATAGGATCATTCTAGCTTCACCGCTAGAGAGCTAAAATGGACAAGGTTGGGGGGTTCGGTTCCTATCTTCGAGAGCAAGAACTTTGCCTATTGGAAAGCACGCATGCGCGCTTATCTTGAGGCTATTGCTCCCGAAGTATGGGAAGCGACCCACGCGGGGTTTGGAGAACACAATTATGTTGGTGATCAAATTAAGTGGAATGCTAAAGCTAGAAATGCTATTTATGAATGCATTAGTCAAGATGTGTTTTCTAGGATTGCTAGTAAGGAAAAGGCTTGTGAAATTTGGGCTTGCTTAATAGAGATTCATGAGGGTTCTTCTAGGGTCAAGGAACTTAAATATCACATGCTTAAAACAAAATATGATGAATTTAAGATGCTACCTCATGAAAATGTTAATGAGATGTTCTCTCGCTTAAATGTGCTTATTAAAAAAATAAATGCTCTTGACATTGCTTCTCTTGGCAAGGGACTCATCAACCGCAAGATCCTCATGCTCCTTCCTAAGCCAAAGTACAACATCATCAACTCCATGCTCAAAAAGAGTCACTTGACCACATTGAAGTTTCGGAGCTCATTGGAGAAATACACGCTCATGAGATGAGTGTACTTCGGATGATGGAGCAATCATCTTCAAAGACAATTGCTCTAAAGGCCTCCACCAAGAAAACAAGCCACAAGAAGAAGAAGGTGGTTGAGCCTAGCTCAAGTGAAGAAGAACAAGCATCAAGTGAAGATGATGATGATGATGAGCTTGCGTTGATGATGAGAAAGTTCTCACGCTTGAACTCCAAGATCACTAAGAAGGGATACACATTTGATCCTAAGAAGAGAGCATTTCTACCAAGGAGAGATGATCACAAGACTTGCTACAATTGTGGTGATTAAGGCCACATCTCCTATGATTGTCCAAGACCGGACAAACGAAGAGAGAACCACAAGAGCAAGCATCGCAAGCTTGAAGGAAGTGATGACGATGAAGAAGAAGCCAAACCAAAGCCAAGATCCTTTGGGAAGAAGAAACATGACAAGGGCAAGAAGGCAAGGCTCTTCCCAAAGAAGAGAAATGTCCCACAAAAGGTGTTCATGTGTGAGACAAATGTATGGGTCACCGACGAAGAAACAAGTGATGAAGAGAGTGAAGAGGAAGAAGAAAGTTTGGCCGGCCTCGCCATCACCAACAATGATGATGCACCTCTTCATCCACCGCCCATGTGCCTCATGGCGAAAGGTAACACCAATGTATGTGATGACTCTAGCGATGATGAGCTTTCCCCCGATGATATAACTTCTTTGATAAATGAATATCATGCTATCATTAAGAGGGAAAAGAGTAAGGTTAAAGTGCTTGAAGAAACTCGTGCTAGACTTGAGAGTGCTAACCTTGATTTGCTTGACAAGTATGAAAGCATACTCAAAGAGCATGACACGCTCAAATCCCATGTCAAGCAAATTGAGGAAGAAAAGGCTAAAATCAAGATAGATAATCATGAACTTAACTTAGCACACCAAACACTCTTGGAAGAGCACAACAAGTTAATACAAGAACATCAAACACTTAAACTTGCTCATGACATGCTTGATCAAGAGTTGAAAAATATGAAGAAGCAAACTCTTAATGATAAGATATCCATTACTTCTCGTGCTACTAATGCTTTGCACAAGTCTTTGCCTTTGAAAGCTAATGCTAGGGAGAAGGACTTGTTGGAAGAAATTGAGAGTCTCCGCACTAGTGTGGCTAGACTTTCAAAAGGCGGCGTCAAACACAAGGAAATCCTCTTCCAACAAGCAAAGGCCTTCAACAAAAGAGGACTTGGATCCTTCCCGGTGCCCAACAAAGGAAAGGTGCCCTCACCGGAGCTAAGAACAAGCTTCATCAAAGAAGTTGGTTCTTATTGCCAACATTGTGAGGTCACCGGTCACCACACAAGCGAGTGTCCTCTTCCTAACCGACCCTCTCCCAAGCTTCCTACTAATTACAAATCTATTTTCAATGATCGTTATTATCTCTTAAGTAAAGTAGATGGCAAGGTGAAGGCTAGGTTCATTGGCAAGGACATGAAGGACATGAAGGGAAAGCTCCCCAAGCAACTTTGGGTCCCAAAGACACTTGTATCACACATACAAGGACCTAATTTGGCTTGGGTGCCTAAAGTTAAAAATTGAATTCATGTGTGTAGGTGAACTACAAAGCTGGAGGAAAGCATTGGGTACTCGATAGCGGGTGCACCCAACATATGATCGGCAATGATGGTATGTTCACCACCATAGAAAACCCCGGCAATCATGAACAAGTCACCTTTGGTGATAACTCTAAGGGAAAGGTAATTGGGTTAGGTAAAATTTCTTTTTCAAATGATTTGTCCATCTCTAATGTTTTGTATGTTAAGTCACTTAGTTTTAATTTACTTTCTATTGCACAGCTATGTGATCTTGGACTAACGTGCACATTTAGAAAAAATGATGTTGTTGTGAGTAGTGAAACTAGCCAAGACATAGTCTTCAAAGGATTCCGGCATGGACATCTCTACCTAGTGGACTTCGCCAACAAGAATGCTAGCTTGAACACTTGTCTTTTCACTAAGACAAGCTTGGGTTGGCTATGGCACCGACGCATAGCGCACATAGGGTTGAGCAAACTCAAGAAGTCATTCAAGCTTGGGATGGTGACCGGCGTGAAGGATGTCACATTTGAGAAGAACAAGCTTTGTAGCGATTGTCAAGCCGGGAAGCAAGTTGCTTCACACCACCCAATGAAGACAATGGTGTCAACCTCCAAGCCACTTGAACTACTCCACATGGACCTCTTCGGACCGTCCACATATCAAAGCCTTGGCGGTAACCTCTATTGTCTTGTTATTGTTGATGACTATTCTCGTTATGCTTGGACTCTATTTTTATGAGACAAGAGTGAAACTCCGGAAGTATTAAAGACCTTCGACAACCGCGCTCAAAGGAAATTTCAACTTCCCATCATCAAGGTGCGGAGTGACAATGGCACCGAATTCAAGAACTACAACATTGGGGAGTGGTGTGACCGCGAAGGCGTAAAACATGAGTTTTCGGCCACATACACTCCTCAACAAAACAGTGTTGTTGAAAGGAAGAACAAGACACTCATCACTCTTGCAAGAGCAATGTTTGATGACTACGGCACGTCGGAGAAGTTTTGGGCCGAAGCAATCAACACGGCGTGCCATGCCGCAAATAAGGTCTACCTACATCGACTACTTCAAAAGACCCCGTACGAGCTTCTCATTGGGAGAAAGTCCAACATCTCCTACTTTCGAGTCTTTGGATGCAAGTGCTACATCTACCGCAAGAAAAGGCTCGGTAAGTTTGAAAGAAGATGTGATGTTGGTATATCTCTTGGTTATGCATCAAACTCAAAAGCATATCGAGTATTCAACCAAACCTCCGGTTTAGTTGAAGAAAGTTGTGATGTTGAGTTTGATGAATCTAATGGCTCCCAAGAGGAGAGTTTTGGTCATGATGAAATAGATGATGAGCCTCTACGAGAAGCCATGAAGAACATGACCATTGGAGACATCAAGCCGGAAGTTGAGGAGAGCCATGATCAAGGGGGAGCTTCAAGTTCCAACAACAACACCTCCATGGCACCTCAAGTTGACGAAGAAGAGAAGGATGATCCATTGCCGACTCAAGACTCACAAGCACAACAACATCAAGAAGAAGAAGTCCATGATCAAGTCCAACCACAAGAGGAGCAACACGCATCACCTTCGCCAAGTGCTTCACAACCACTTATGAGGCATGGACGCATCTCCAAGGCGCATCCAATGGACCAAATCATTGGAAGTCCGTCAAGGGGTGTAAGCACACGTTCTCGCCACTTTGTTTCATTTTGTGAGCACTACTCATTTGTTTCATGTGTAGAACCCACTCACATTGAGGAAGCACTCCAAGACTCAAATTGGGTGATGGCCATGCAAGAAGAACTCAACAACTTCATCCGCAATGAAGTTTGGGTGTTGGAGGAGCGACCCAAGGACAAGAACGTCATCAGAACAAAGTGGGTGTACCGCAACAAACAAGACGAGAATGGCGTTGTGGTCCGCAACAAGGAAAGACTTGTGGCCAAAGGGTTCTCGCAAGTTGAAGGACTAGATTTTGGGGAGACATTTGCCTCGGTCGCCCGGCTAGAAGCCATTCGTATACTTCTTGCCTTTGCATCACATCATAGTATTAGACTTTATCAAATGGATGTGAAAAGTGTCTTTCTTAATGGTTACATTAACGAGCTTGTTTATGTTGAACAACCTCCCGGGTTTGAAGATCCGAGGAATCCTAATCATGTGTATAGGTTGCACAAGGTGCTCTACGGGCTCAAGCAAGCACCTAGGTCGTGGTACGAACGACTACGGGATTTCCTCATCATGCAAGGATTCAAGATCGGGAGGGTGGACACCACATTTTTCACCAAGGACATCAATGGAGATTTTTTCATTTGCCAAATTTATGTTGATGATATTATTTTTGGTTCAACTAACGAAGCTCTTAGCCATGAATTTGGCAAAATGATGTCTAGGGAACTCGAGATGTCAATGATTGGAGAGCTCAACTTCTTCCTTGGATTTCAAATCAAGCAACTTCAAGAGGGAACCTTCGTCTATCAAGAGAAGTACACCAAGGACCTCTTGAAGAAATTTGAGATGGGAGATTGTAGCTCAAGAAGCACTCCAATGGCAACCAATTGTCATCTCGACGCGGATAAGGACGGTAAACCTATTGATCAATCTAACTACTGTTCTATGATTGGTTCATTACTTTATCTTACCGCATCTAGGCCCGATATCATGTTTAGTGTATGCTTGTGTGCTCGCTTTCAAGCGGCACCTAAAGAATCGCATAGGAATGTGGTCTTTAGGATATTTAGGTATCTTAAGCATACCACTAGTGTGGGCTTGTGGTACCCCAAAGGTGCAAAATTCCATCTTGTGGGATACTCGGATTCGGACTTTGCCGGATGCCGCGTGGATCGCAAGAGTACCTCCGGTGGGTGCCACTTGCTTGGGCGTTCCCTAGTATCTTGGTCAAGCAAGAAGCAAAACTCTGTCGCCTTGTCCACGGCGGAAGCGGAGTATATTGCGGCCGGTGCATGTTGTGCTCAAATTCTTTATATGAAACAAACCCTTTTGGACTTTGGTATTAAACTTGGTTGTGTGCCTCTCCTTTGTGACAATGAAAGTGCGGTTAAGATAGCTAAAAACCCCGTTCAACACTCCCGCACTAAGCACATTGATATTCGCCATCATTTCCTAAGGGACCATGAAGCTAAGAGAGACATCTCCTTGAGAGGTGTTAGGTCCGAAGAACAATTGGCGGATATCTTCACTAAACCACTTGATGAGAAAACTTTTTCTAGGCTAAGAAGTGAATTAAATGTGCTAGATGCAACGAACATCATGTAAGAATGCACTTCATATAGTCTTGCCTAACTCTCAAAGGATAGGGGTGAGCAAGGGTTAGCTTGGGATGTAGGTTCCTTTGGGTTGTCCCAAGGTTTGGAGAATAGCTCTCCCTGAAGAAGCCTTTGAAAGGTTCAAATTTGGCAAGATAGATTTATTTTATGCCTTGCATGATGCCTGCCATATAGACTTATAATTTCTTGCATTATAAAATGTTTGGCATTGCATACGGTAGATTGTCACAAAGGGGAACCCACCTCATGAGAAAGAGACTTGTTTGAAATGCAATATCTCAACTCATATAAGGTGGAAAGAACAAAATGTTAGGTGCGTTAATGCCTAGAGAAACATGCTTTAAAGAGATAGAAGTCTTCATACTCTAGCTCACAAAGCATGGGCCTTACATTTTATTTGGATAATTTCCTTCCCATTTTCTTCCTTCGGTGTTCTATTTGACTTAAGGATTAGCCAAGTTATTGGCATATTAGCATTTTTTAGGGGTAAGGGGTTGCCCAAAAAGTCCAAAGACTCGTGCTTCTCTTTGTGTGTTTAAGTCAAAGGACATATATGGGCAGTTTTAGAATTTCTGTAGTCATCGGATTATCCAATGCCAGGGCAGCAGCAACATCGGATCAGTTTGTGCTTCAGTTCAAGGATCAGATCAGTTAGAATCAGAAATCAACTGATGAGTTCATTCTGAGAAACATCGGAGCATCTTGTGTTCAACTCTCTGAAGTTCTGCAGAATTCGACCGATGATCGACCCTTAAACGTCGGATCATCTGGTTCTTAAGAGGTTTTTGGAACAACCTTTCTGTTGAACTCGACCGATGCTCCACCCAGGTGTGTCGGATCATCCGATGTTTTTGTCGCGGCTAGGGTTTGCCCGTACCTATTTAAAAAGTTTCAGCCGCCTCCCACTTTTTCTTTTCCTATCTCCCTGACGCCCTCACCTCTTCTCTGCCGCCGCTTCGCCGCCACCGCTCCGAGCCTTCCACCCACCACCGCCGGTCGCCGCCGCCGTCTTCCGGCCCGCCGCTGCCGTCCTTCAGCCGCCACTGCCGTCCTTCGGCGGCCACCGCCGTCGCTCGGCCGTTGCCGCCATCCCAAGGCCGTGCTGCCCTCTCCCTCGCCGTGCCGCTGCCGCCTCCCTCGCCGCGCCACCGCCTCTCCTCTCCACCACAGTCGCCGCCGTCTCACCATCGCCGCACCACTCTATCTCTCCACCGCATCACCTCTTCTCGCGTCGATCGCCACCGTCGCCGTTAGGGTTTCATCGCCCTTGCGGATTCGTTGTCGCTGTCAACCCTAGCCGGCAATCTCATCGCGATGGGCCGCGACAGGAAGGGCAAAGGCAAGGCTATTGAGGAGCCCGCCGCGAAGAAGCAAAAATTGTCGAAGGAGGCTCGACGTGCAGAGTTGGCCGCTCGCGCCGCTGAGGAGCATGAGCGCGGCCATCGCAGATCCCTTCGGATTCGCAAGTCTCGGCAGAGGCAGCAGCAGCCACAAGTTCAGCCTGTGCCGCCCGAGGACTCAGACGAGGAGGAGCCTGAGGTGCCGCCACTCGTTCGCCGGCGCACCGTCAGGACCCGTGGAGGAGGTCAGACCCCAGCCGCGAGTCAGCGCCCCACTGCAGCTGACCGCGAGGAGGAAAGAGCGTCCGAGAGAGCCGTGTACGAGATGGACACAGCAGTCCGAGTTGCCGAGGACGTCCGATTGACAGATTACAGGAAACTAAAGGCAAAGCAGCTACGGAAGCTCAGATGGACAACCTTGCCTGAGGAGTGGTTCCCGCAGCCCAGGGACACTCGAGTGGACCCTCACTTTTGGACCCTGACACAGGCGTCGTTGTACGAGACTTATAGACGTCGGGGCCATAAGCTATTTCAGCACACTTACATCGACTGGAATCAGTTAGCAGCAGCAGTCGGCCACGGGATCAGACCTTACTTCGAGAGATACAGAGGACTCGTGAAGCTGTTGTCTCACCAGAGGAGTGCTTACATGGAGGAGTGGGTCAGAGTGTTCTACGCCACACTCTACGTCTCAGAGGGCCGCAGGTCGGTCCACTTCATGTTCTTGGGGCAGCGTCACGACTTGACGCAAGCGAGACTGGCTCAACTGCTAGGTGTGGACCTTCACACCACCTATCTGCACGAGGTTGTCTACGGAGGGGCTGACCCACCAAGGAGGCCACTGACTGGAGGAGTGGCACCGCCTTTTGAGGAGATCAGGGGACTGTTCGCTCCATCGTTCACACCTGACCAGTCGAGGGTCCCTGCCTTGCTCACTCCAGCTGCTCGCACCTTTCACCACATCCTTCTGCGTACCCTTCTGCCCAAATCAGGATACTTGGAGGGATTCACTAGCCTGCAGCAGACTCTCCTGTTCTACGTCATGAACGGGATGGAGTTCGATATTGTGGATATCCTTATCTTTGAGATGGAGGACGTGATCACTAACGGAGTCGGGATGCTGAGGCAGTTAGTGTTTGGACACTGGATCAGCCGTCTTCCGAGAACGACTTTCCAAGGACTGGACAGAGTTGGCTCAGGAGGACGAGGCGCTTGCACAGGCAGAGGCTCAGGGAGGAGACCTTCAGCACGTCTGGTCAGACAGCAACACGAGTGACAGCGTCGAGGAGTACTTCCCACCTCCTCCTCCCTCACCGAGGCAGCACGACACGGAGGCGGGAGGTTCAGCTGCTCCACCACCTACTCCACCGCCCGTGTCCGAGGCGCAGGTATCTCAGCCGTCTGAGCTCGCTTCGTTACTTCAGCGGATGATTGAGCAGCAACGCCAGGACAGGCTTGCAGCTGAGTAGGCTAGAGCAGAGCAGGCTGCACGACTTGCAGAGCTTCAGCGGCAGCAGCAGGAGTTGCAGCTAGAGATAGCCCGTCAGAGGCGAGAGGACACTGACAGGCTCACCAACCTAGTTGATCAGATGCACCGGCGCACTCTCGACCAGCAGCAGCAGACTCAGCAGGCGATGATGGGCATCCTGGGGTTGATCACCAACCTCTACACTCAGACCGGGATCACCCTTCCCCCTTAGCAGACGGGACTTGGTCAGGCTCTAGGTGCACCTTCTCTGGCACCCGTCGCAGCTCCAGTGCCGACTTCGCCGATACCGAGTATCAGCATGTCCCCGCTGCTTGCTCAGAGCACACCGATTCACTCTCCAGTGCTGGCACCGACTACCTTCCTGAAGACTCCGACTTCGGTGGCCAGTACACCTCTTCCAGCTGCTCCAGCTCCACCGGCGCCCCCAGCACCGTCAGCGGATCCCCCAGCTTCCTCAGCTCCAGCAGCAGCGACCGCCGACTCCAGCTCCGACGACAGCACCCCCGACGGCGACCGCTTCACCATCGCCCCGAGCGCTCTGGAGTCTTAGGCCCTCGACCTCCCTTTTTGGTGTCTTGATGCCAAAGGGGGAGAAGAGTTAGAGTCAGGGGGAGGTTAGCTCAGTCGTAGGGGGAGTCTTAGTTGCAGGGGGAGTTCTATCTATTTTGGACTTATTTTTATATTTACTATCATTTGCTATTATTGTGTATTCGTGTGTGCTACTTTATGCTCTTATGATTTATTGATCTTTGTTTGAGCCTTCAAGCTTCTTGTGTTGAATTTTGTACTTGTTACATTCTTTTATGAGCATTGCGTTCTTAATTTCATTACCTCTATGCTCTACTTGTTGTGTTGTCATCAATCACCAAAAGGGGGAGATTGAGAGCATCTAGGCCCCCATGAGGTATGGTTTCGGTGATTAATGACAACCGTTAGATATTACTAATGAGTTTGTGGATGCGAGGTCTCACGTATAACACATCAAACGTAATGAACTATCTATTCATATCATCTACTGCTCATTGGATACAAATGGAGACCCCTCAACGAACTATTCTAAGGGGTTAATTGATTTTCATGAAGACTAAAAGAAGAACTCATACGTCAACGCAATTCCATCAAAATTGACAACACAAGGAACTCAATATTCATCAGAAGAACATTCCCAACAAATGTCAAAGAGGTCACTCAAGCAAATTCCAAAAGATCAACTTAAAACAACTCGAAGCAAACAAGATCAACACACTGGATCATCCGATGTTTTGTGAAATGACTACATCGGTCGAGTTGTGTCAACAGAAGAAGAAGGCCTCAAAATTGAAGTACACACTGGATCATCCGATGTGTAGGAAGTGGTACATCGGTCCAATTCAACAGAAAGATAAATTTCTCAACTATTCTGGAGAAGTACACACCAGATCATCCGATGATGAAGCAAAGTGCACATCGGTCTAATTCAAAAGAAGCAATTATTTCTGGACCAATTCTCAAAATCAACTCACCGGATCATCCGATGTACACAGAAGCACACATCAGTCGATTACTCCAGTAAGCATCAAGTTTGAGTAAATTCGGGAGGAAGAGCCACCGGATCATCCGATGAGAAGACATGATCAACATTGGTCTAACAACGGTCATATCTGACACAATGGCGTCAGCTAAAGTAACTTGACCGATGATAACTAAAGGGGAGACATCGGATCATTCGGTGTTCACAGTAAAGTTCTGTCAGCCTACTTTTCCAACGGCTATTTCGGGGAGGCTGGCTATAAATACCCCCTAATCCTGTCATTTCGTCAAATCTTGATCACCAGACACCATCAACACATCCACAAGCGTTCAAGACCAAGAGCAATCACTTCCACACCATTTAGATCATCTATACACCAAGATTTAGGCTAGAACTAGCTAGAGAGAGAGCTTGTGTGCCTCCATTCTGGGTGAGTGGACTCTCTAGGATAGTGTGAGAGCCTCAAGGGAGTGCCCTTGGTGTTTGTAACTGTGAGAAGACTTCCGGAGCTTGCCAAGGCATGTGTGGAAGCTCGGAAGGTCGAAGTTGTACAAGGATTGAGCTCCACCTTGCCAAGGGAGGCGAACGGAGAGGAATAGTGAAGATCCCTCGTCTCGGTGACTTGGGTGTGGCAAAACCCCTTGGTGGGTGCCACAACGTGGATGTATGAAGATCTTGACGATCTTGCCGAACCACGGGATAAATCCTTGTCTCCTCGGGAGTTTGCATCCTTCTCCTTTCCCTTACTTTTATGCATTTTATATTCCGTGAAGTTTCTATCTACTAGAATGCATAGATAGTTTGTGTAGGGAATTGGGCTTTAGAAATTAAGTTTCATTGCTTAGAATTTTTTGAAGAAAGCCCAATTCACCCCCCCTCTTGGGCATTCGGTCCTTACAGTGACCTATCGTGATTTTTCTGGTGTGCAAGTTAGGTAGCAAGGGTGGACCATGGATGAACATTTGGTGATCTTATTTACATTTGGGTAGACATTGGAGTATATAATTTGTCAAGAAGATGAAAACAGAATTACAGCTAAAAAAATAGCTCTATGCGCAGAACAAACATATTTGCATACTATTGGCTAGATCTTGCTTTTGTGTGTGTATGTCATGATCAGAGAAATTGTGAACTATTATAGGATGTACTAATGGTGCCTAAATAGTGAACTCTCAGAGAAATTGGGTTTACTGTGGTGTTGTGACCTTTCTTATCTGATTCCGTGTGTGCCTGACTGAGATTGAAAATGCACCGTGATTGAGCATACATGAATCTCCTGAGAAAAGTGTTGTTGTTACCAATTCTATCAAGATGTTACTCCTGATCTTATGAAACAGTTTTTCCAAATAAATCTTGTGTTCTTTTTTTTTTCCAAACAATTCCCTACATATGTGCACATCCATGTCCATATGAAAACGGAGATCAGTCATACATTTCTGACAGCAGACAGTAGATTCTACCTATACTATCATCTCTGCTTACACATCCAGATTCTGGAATGGTAAGAAACAGATAGAGTCTGAAATAAGTTATGGGCCGTCGGTGGCGACTATGGAAAGAAGTTAGACGATGAACTCTGTCGGTACCCTAAAAACCGTACACCCCCTGAGGTTACAAAGATCTCAAGAGAAGGTCGTCTACTTGAATTGAAGACCCTCGGAGGCCCACTTGTCAGACATGACCGGACCTGCTTCTCCAACATGGTTAATCCCTAGGTCGCCACGTGTACTGCCAAACCGGAGCTACCGCCCACAAGGGGGAAGCTCCGGACCAAGTACCGAAATGGCACCTCCGGACTTAACCCTTGACCGAGAGAAGCTCCGGACCTGACACGTGTCAGATAGCTCCGGAGCTTCCTGCTTCCCACAGCAAGCTCCGGAGCTGCCACGTGTCCAAACGTCGGAGCTGGTAGCCTCTAACCTCCGGAAGACCTCGTAATGGCTCCGGATCTTCAAAGGAGAGCCAAGGACTTCAAGACCCGATTAAATGTCATTAATGCCATATTAATGACACTTAAACGGACAATCTTAACACCCGTAACGGCACTGTCGGAGCCCGTTACAGGATTATTAACAATAATTAATCGTGTATCAATACTAGTAACCGTCGGGGCCACATGTCGGGCCAGGCCAGCTTGTAACGGTCTGTCCTTGTACTATAAAAGGACAGGCCGACGATACACACGGGGACACGGGTACATAGAGGTGGAGATCATACGTGACAAACTAATACAACACCAACACACCCGTGGAGTAGGGTATTACGCTCAGGCGGCCCGAACCACGTAAATCCTAGTGTCTCCTGTGTTAAACCGCAATTCACCTTCTTGAGTCTCCGCGCGCCCACACCGAACCACAAACTCCTTCAACACTTTAGCAGTGTCAGGAGATCTGCCGACTCCAACAGTCGACAGTTGGCGCGCCAGGTAGGGGCGCCTGAGATTTTCGAGAATGGTGAACTTCGCGGCTGGATCATCCAACGGCCAACCTGCTGCTCAGGCTGTTGGGGGCAATCCCTCCAACAGGCAGCCACCAGCAGGAGCCTCGGCACCAGCAGGAGCCACACTCCCACCACCACCATCTTCTCCAGCAAATCGTGCTGGGCAACGTGATGGTGCGCCGGCGTCACTTACTGCGTCGGCAAGTCATGACAACCCGGAACACGCACTCCATGCAGCACGTGCTCTTCTCCAATTACCACCACCTCCGGACGCATCTCGAGATGCAATGGAGCAGTGGAGGGCCGATGTGGAGCATTTGGTCGCAGCAGCGGCCGAACGCCTCAACAACCAGGGTCCTCCTCCTTCGGGACGAGCCCCGTCGCAGCGACGGACTTTGTCTGGAAGACTTGGTCCGCACGTCTCCAACAACAGGAGACGATCTGCGTCACAGCAGGTGACGTCGTTGCCCTCTGAGGCACGACGTACCCATACGGTATCCAGGCTTTCGACTCATGACCTCCGGGCGGAGCTTGATTGCCGATACCGCCAACAGGATGGCCGTGTCCATATCGAGCGTGCTCGTGAAAGATGGGAAGCTCAGGACCTTTCTACTCTGGAAGGAGTAGGTGGAGGCTGTTCAGCCCTAGCCATGCACCTGCGCATGGTTAGATGGCCACAGAAGTTCCGGCCACACCTGCCGAAAAAATTCGACGGGACTGTCAACCCCGCCGAATTCCTTCAGATATACTCCACTGCAATCTTGGCAGCTCGAGGAAATGAGGCTGTAATGGCCAATTACTTTCCAGTGGCCTTAACCGGGACCGCCAGGTCCTGGTTTATGAGCCTTCCACCCAACTCTATCAACAGTTGGGAGGAGTTGTGCCGTCAGTTCACTGCCAACTTCGGGAGTTCATACACCCGACCAGGCACTGAACTAGACCTTTTTGCGGTCGTGCAAAAAGGGGGAGAATCTTTGTGGTCCTTCATCCAGAGGTTCTCCCAGGTACGCAACACAATCCCTTCTATCTCAAGCGCTTCTGTCATTGTGGCATTCAGACAGGGTGTACGGGACAAGAAGATGTTGGAGAAGCTGGCGATCAAGGAGATCACTAGTGTCACGGAACTCTTCAGCCTGGCAGACAAATGTGCCAGAGCTGCGGAGGGCCGTGAAATGCACTCCAAACCAGCCTCGGAGGATCACAAGAAATCCTCCAAAGAAGAAGCCGCTACCTCCGGGGGTGGCAAGAAGAAAAAGAAGACCCACGGCAAGAAGAAGCCGTCGGCCGGCACATCCAACGTTGCAGCTGCTGCAACTCCTGGTGGCCGGGGGCTACGCCCCGAGAAGCGACCTCGACCGTCTTCCGAAGACGATGGCAAACCCAAAGTGTGGTGTCCCATTCACAAAACGGGCAGCCACGGTTTGGAAGACTGCCGGGAGGTACAAAACCTTGCCGAGCGCTATAGCAAGCGCCAGGAAGGGTCTCCTTTCCGACAGAGGGAAGGAAAACAGAAGGTCGACGAAGCTCCGGCTGAAGAGGAGTTAGGGTTTCAGGACCTCAAAAAGGTCCTGAAGGCCGTCTACACCTCCGTCGACGATGACTCTGACGTCTCTGACAACGAGCGTCGGAAAACCATGAACACCATTTTGGTAGATCATGGGACATCACCTCCCGTCGCGTCATCAAGACTATGCGGCGGGATATGGCCGCTGTAGCTCCTACAGCTAGACCGGAGCCACATCGAAAGTGGATGGACACATCCATCACTTTTGATGCTTCGGACTGTCCTCGAAGCATGGTCGGAGCTGGACAGTTACCTTTGATGGTATCTCCCACCATCAATAACATCCGGCTCCATCATGTTATGGTGGACGGAGGTTCGGGGCTGAACCTCATAAGCTTTGAAGCTTTTACCAAGCTTCAGCTCCGACCTTCGGATCTCCAGCCCTCTCGACCTTTCTCCGGAGTAGGTCCGGGGGCCATTACCCCACTCGGAGCTATAACTCTCCCCGTTAGCTTCGGGACACGGGAGAAGTATCGCACCGAGAAGTTGGTCTTCAACGTCGCTCAGATCAACTTACCATTCAACGCCATCTTGGGTAGACCTGCCCTATACAAATTTATGGCAGCTGCTCATTATGGATACCTGGTGTTGAAGATGCCAACACCAGTAGGCGTTCTCCGGATCCGCGGAGATCGCACCGCCGGAGTAACTGCTCTGGAGGAGCTCCATGCACTCACCACGGCGCAAGAGGAGGACTCCAGACAGGAGCAAGCTCCGAAACCCCTGAGCATTCGTCAACGAGGCTCAACCTCTGCACCCCGTGTGCAGCCAAGCGGCGACACCGACATTCCCGTCAAAGTCGTCCAAATTGGTTCCGATGCCGCTCAAACCACCCGTATATCGGGAGTCTTGAACGACAAATAGGAACTCGCGCTCATCACTTTCCTCCGGGCTAATGTTGACGTATTTTCCTGGCAACCGTCACAAATGCCTGGGATCCCCAGGGAAGTGATTGAGCACAATCTGAAGATTTACCCCAATGCTCGGCCTGTGCATCAGAAGCCTCGGAAGCAATCCGTAGAGCGACAGAACTTCATCCGACAAGAAGTGAAGAAGTTGCTCGAAGCCGGATTCATTCGAGAAGTCTTCCATCCAAAATGGCTGGCGAACCCAGTCGTTGTGCCCAAGGCCGGCGGGAAGCTTCGGATGTGCATCGACTACACCATTCTTAATAAGGCATGTCCAAAAGATCCATTCCCACTACCTAGAATAGATCAGATAGTGGATTCCACCTCCGGGTGTGAGTTACTGTGTTTCCTAGACGCATATTCTGGGTATCATCAAATCAGGATGTCTAGGGAGGATGAAGAGCATACTTCATTCATCACAGTAGATGGATTGTATTGTTACACAACCATGCCATTTGGTCTCAAGAATGCAGCTTCAACTTTTGTACGAGCTATGTACAAAACTTTTGAAGAACTCATCAGAGACATAGTGGAAGTGTACATCGATGACATCGTGGTCAAGGTCAAGAACAAGGAGTCCCTCTTGGACACCTTGCAGGCTGTCTTCGACAAGCTGCGGGCCACCCGCACGAAGCTAAACCCAGACAAGTGTGTCTTCGGGGTTAGCTCTGGAAAACTTCTTGGTTTCCTGGTAAATCACCGGGGCATAGAGGCTAATCCGGCGAA
Organism: Tuctoria greenei; assembly: GCA_036927565.1. NCBI lineage: Eukaryota > Viridiplantae > Streptophyta > Magnoliopsida > Poales > Poaceae > Tuctoria > Tuctoria greenei. Next base: position 8,685,299 of record JAYESD010000008.1, read on the forward strand.
GATAAAAGCCATTGAAGACATGCGGCCACCAACCCGCATCAAAGACGTCCAAAAGTTAACTGGGTGTCTAGCATCCCTCAGCCGGTTCATATCAAGACTGGCGGAACGGGCACTTCCCTTCTTCAAGTTGTTGAGGAAGTCCGGACCATTCCAATGGTCCGAAGAAGTAGAGAAGTCATTCCAGGAGCTAAAACAGTTTCTCACCACCCTACCAATTATGGTAGCTCCAAACCCTGGTGAGCCTTTGTTGCTTTACATTTCAGCTACTGATGAAGTTGTCAGTATGGTTCTGGTTGCGGAGAGACCAGAACTACCCCATACTCAGGAATCCAGACCCCTTCAGGAGGGTCCGGAGGCCCCTGAAAGTGAGTCTGGGTCCCAGCTCCCAGACTCAAATCCACAAGAAGTCACTTCAGAAGACCCAGACCCCTCTGAGAGGGTCCATGTCATTTCTGAAGAAGCTCCGGGTTCCTCCAGCCAGAACTCGGAGGTCCCCGAAGAGAATCTGGACTCCTCCGACAGGGTCCGGATCAATAGAGAGGAAGCTTCGGACCCCTCCGGGAGGGTCTGGACCATTCAACGCCCGGTATACTTCATCAGTGAAGTATTACATGATGCCAAGACTCGATACCTAGAGGTGCATAAGCTGCTTTATGCAGTTCTTATTGCCTCCAGGAAGCTCTGACACTACTTCCAAGCTCACAAAGTCTCGGTGGTGACCTCCTATCCACTTCGCGCGATCTTGCATATTCCCAATTCAACTGGGAATATTGCAAAGTGGGCAGCGGAATTGGCTGAATTCGATCTTGAATTCATTCTGAGGCAAGCAATCAAGAGTCAAGCGTTGGCAGATTTCGTGGCGGAATGGACTCCCTCTCCATCAAACCCTGGGGGCCCCAGCGAGCAGAAGACGGAGCATCAAGTTCCAACCTTCACCGAGCCTCACTGGACCCTTTACTTCGATGGCTCCATGCAGAAGCAGGGGGCCGGAGCTGGAATCCTTCTCCTTGCACCGACTGGGGAGAAGGTAAAATACATGGTACACCTTGACTTCAAGGCAACCAACAACATGGCGGAGTATGAAGCACTCATCTACGAACTAAAGGTGGCACTGTCATACGGTGTCAAGCAACTGCTGGTCAAAGGAGATTCACAGCTCATCATCAAGCAGGTGAAGGGTGAATGCTCCTCCAATAATCTCCAGCTAGCTGCTTACCTCCTTGAAGTCCAGAGGCTTTAGAAGGACTTTGAAGTCCTAGACCTCCACCATGTTCAGCGTGCCCACAACGTTGAAGCTGACGAACTCTCGACTAAAGCGTCAACCAGAGCTCCGGCTCCTGACGGAATCTTTGTCCGGAGGTTGTCAAAACCCATAGTTCAGCCTGCCGAACTGAACGAAGGGGGCGAGATCAGCATCCCGAAGCTGACGGTCCCGATGGCCCTGTTACCATGGCAGCCATCAAGGGTCGTAGGTGCTGCCGGAAGCTCCGAGCAACCCAGCACGCAAGACTCAAATGCTCAAGTCAGTTCCGATGCATGGATCTCGGAGATCCGGAACTACTTGAAAGACAACATCCTTCCTGACGATGATGTATCCGCTGATCGGGTAGTCAGATTGGCTAAAAGATACACGCTGGTAGAAGGGGATCTCTACCGGCGCGGTGCCAACGGCATCCTAATGCGGTGCATCACAAGGGAAGAAGGCTGCGAGCTCCTCGCAGAAATCCATGGAGGCGAGTGTGGAAACCACGCATCTTCTCGCACGCTGGTCGGAAAAGCCTTTCGGCATGGCTTCTACTGGCCTACAGCGCTCCAGGATGCCACTGAGCTGGTGAAGAAATGCGAAGCATGCCAATTTCATGCAAAGCAAATTCATACACCTGCTCAGCCCTTACAAATGATACCTCCTACATGGCCCTTCGCTGTGTGGGGGATGGACATCTTGGGACCCTTCCCAAGAGCCGTCGGAGGTTACAAGTTCCTGTACGTCACCATTGACAAGTTCACCAAGTGGCCGGAAGCAACTCCAGTTGTGACGATCAACAAGCAATCTGCTATCAACTTTCTGCAATCCATTGTAAGCAGATTCAGAGTCCCAAACAAGATCATCACTGATAATGGGACTCAATTCACAAGCTCCGCATTCCAAGGGTATTGCGAAGACCTCGGCATACAGGTTTGCTACGCTTCCGTAGCTCATCCCGCCAGCAATGTCCAAGCCGAGAGAGCAAATGCAAAAATCCTTAAAGGACTCAAAACACGCACCTATGAGCGCTTGAAAAAGCACGGAGCCAATTGGATCGAAGAGCTTCCGCCCACTCTATGGGCCAACAGGACTTCTCCAAACCGGTCAACCGGAGAAACACCCTTCTTTCTGGTGTACGGAGCTGAAGCAATCCTTCCTCCGGAAATCACCTTGGGTTCGCTCCGGGTCCGCAGCTTCGATGAAGCCGCGCAGGACCAGCTCCGGCGTGAAGACCTAGACCTCCTCGAGGAGGGAAGGTGCCAAGCAGCTGTTCGGAATGCCCGATATCGCCAAGCTCTACGGCGTTATCACCAGCGGCATGTACACAACCGACAACTCGAGGAAGGCGATCTGGTGCTACGGAGAATACTATCCAGAGAAGGGTTAAACAAACTCTCCCCCGGCTGGGAGGGGCCCTTTCGAGTGATCAAAGTATCCCGTCCCGGAAGCGTTCGCTTGGCTACCGAGGATGGGACACCTCTCCCAAATCCTTGGAACATCGAGCACCTCCGTAAGTTCTACACTTAATTCCACAGAGGTGAGTCTTAAGTAACTTGAAATGTATGTTATAGAGTCATTGTACAGAGTCGGGTAGTTCCTTCGGGAGAGCAGTCGGACCTTTCCTGAAAGGTCTGCAAAGCTCATGCAGCACTTGTCACAGTCTCCGGACTAAAAGTGTGGCTAACTACCCTGGGTCAAACGAGAAACCAAGCACACTTAGCCTGGTTCCGTACCCTAAGAGTGTACTTGTTTCCCCTGTACCCCGGACCTATAATGAAAGACATCTTCATGTGAAATAGACTCCACGTGCATTCATTTTGTGCAGGCTCAACATTTTTATTTTTCTCTTTCTTGTCTATAACAGAGACGTGTGATTCTAAAGAAATTTTAGTTTGACCGGTTTATATACGATTCGAGTTGAATTGTCAGATCTTTTGGATTTAAATATCGTTTATGGTCAACTCGCCTGAAAGCCGCCAAACCAATCTAGGGCCGGAGTGCGCTATCGACTTAGCCTGGTCAAGCACCCTAAGTACGCCACTCTACCTACACCCCGGCAGGCCAAAGTAAGGCGGGTCCATGGACAATTGGATCTAAGAGAAAAGACAACACATCCAGTTGTATTTAAAATCGCGTTCAACTTAAAATTTTCTTGAGAATCGTAAGCCGCGACGAAATTATAGACAAGGAACGAATTTTACTATTTTTCTTGGCTTAAGTGTGCAGGAAAAATAAACTCTACGTTGATGGAGAAAAGCCGGAGCTAACCAAGCTCCGACTCCCCCAAGGGGGTCAACCGTCGGCGCTGAATAAAAGAAGGTGAGAAGACCCCGTAAATGGAGTCTGTTGCCAACAAACCAAGTGTTGGCAAAGGTCACTGCCGGAGCTACTAAGCTCCGACACCTTGGAGGACTAACTATCGACGCTCTACGTGTTGATAGAGGCTATTGCCGGAGCTACTAAGCTCCAGCGATGGACAGTGCCGGAGCTTCTAAGCTCCGACAACTTCAGGGGACCTTCACTATCAAAGACTTCGGACCTAAATTCTACAAGTTCGAAGCAAATTCGTCTTCAAAAAAACTCAATATCCTTTTGGTACATGTTCACAATCAAATTGTGTACATCTACCAGGGGGCCAAGTGAAGATAAAGATGTTGAAGACAAAAAATGAAATTCGCAAAAATTTGGGGATTTCATTCATCTGGAGACAAGGGATTACAAAATTGAGGAAGAAGAAGAGAAAATACAAGTGAGAGCTAAAGAGATGGTCCTAGACCCTATGGAAGAACTCGGCGACCTTCTGGGCGACCTCCGATACGCTAGCTCGGGTAGCTTCGCCTTCTCCTTCGACGGGGCCTGCAAGCACCGGGTCCAGAGGAAATTGAGGGTTCCGGCTGGTGTAGCACGTCAGCACATATTCTGTGACGTTCCTCGCCAGGGATTGCCCCTCGACCTCCAGTTGGTCCACGATGACGTCGCCCACCTTGGAGAGCTTGCTGCCTGCTGCGCTCAACGCCTGCAGCGCAAGGTCCGGCTCCGGCTCCGGATCATCCGGGCGCACGGGGCTGAAACCCATCGGCGTCAGCGCATCATTGGCCTTGCCCAGGAACTCCCAAATCTACAGGGAGTCTGCCGTCCTCAGGCTCTTCACCTCTTCCAAGGATCTCTTGGCCGCCGTCAGTTCGGAATTCTCACGGGCGAGGCGCTCAACTTCTTTGGCGTTTTGCTGAATCTTTGCAGCAACCCGCCTCTCAAGTCTTCCGAGCTCCTCCTCCTGGAGGTGGATCTTGTTCCGACGATCGACCAGGTCCTTCTCCCTAGCCTCCACTTTCTTCTCCCGGGCAACAAGGGCACACTCGTATTCGTAGAGTTCCTGCCCTCGCACCCAGGTCTTCTCCTCTTCCTCGAGGTAGCGCTCTTCCAGCTTCTTAGTGCGCTCCTCGAGGCCCTTGTCAACCAGAGCTACTTTCTCGGCAAGCTCCTCTTCCCTTCTCAGGACGTCATTCCACAGCTCCAGGAGTTTTTGCTCTTCGTCCTCGAGCCGTCTCTCCCTCCCTTCAAGTGCCTCTCGGCGCTTGATGAGTGCAGCGTTGATGGCCTCAAGCTGCTCGAACCGAGCATTGGCCGCGTCGTTGGCAGCCTTGGCCTGATCGTGGAACTCCCGGGATTGAGCGTCGAGGGCATGGGTCATGCTCTCCCTCTCATCCAGCAGCTTGTCCCAGTACTCCAGGCGGATCTTCTCCCGCTTGATCCACTCCTTGTTGTCCGCTAGCCTCGACTGCGCCAGCTTAGTCTCGAAGTGGAGCCGATTACGCCACCGCCTAAGGGTTTGGCGCTCCTCTTCAAGAGCCTTGCTGTCGTGGAAGAAGGCTAGTTGGACCTGTCGTAGACTGGAGCAGGCGTTGTCGATAGACATCGACAGTGGGATGGGCTCCGGACCTGCTGGGGTCTCCTCCGCTGGTTCTAGCGGGTCTTCACATACAAAAATTGGGTCCCACTCTACGAGAGCGGAACCCTGAGCTTCCAAGGCGCTAGGGCCGTCCTCCGGGATGGCCTCAGTCGCCATCGAAGAAGGCCCCGCCGCCAAGTCTTCATTCGCCCTCTCAGGCAGGGGGCTGGCGACTTCGCTTAGGCACTCTGGCTCGACCACAGGTACCATCGACATCGTCGCTTCCGGAGTAGAAGCTACTACTGGCTCTGATCGGGACACCTCTTCCGAGGGAGGCTCAAGCTCCCTCGCCTCTTCAACCGCCGGCTCTGTGACCGGCGCTCCAACAATAACCGGCTCAGCGACCGGTACTTCGGAGGTAACCGGCTCCACTGCCGGAACTACCTCGACTTCCGGCTCGCATGCCGGAGCTTCAGTCACCTCCGGTTCAATCGTCGGGGCTTCGACAAGTTCCGGCTCCGAGGCCGGAACTACTACTTCTTCCGGCTCTACAGCCGGAGCTTCCACTACTGCAGCACCAGGACCCAGAGCTTCAACCCCCGAGACAAGTGCCGCTGGCGTGTCTTCACTCCCGTGGTCCGGCGCTACCACGGGAAGTTCCGGGGACGAGTCGAGGTTCATGACCACGACAGCCGGCGCCGGAGCTGTCGCAGCCTCAGCCACCACCTGGGGCGGAACTGGGACAGGAGCAGAAGCTCCCACGGCCTCAGAAATCGTGGCCGAGGGTGGAGCTTCACTCCCCTTCTTGGGGACGCTGCAGATGACGGATAAAGAAAATTAACAAACAATCACTACAACTAAAAAGTTAACCAAGGTAAAAATCAAAAATTACCTTGGAAGGCTTCCGCACCAGCTTGCGCGGAACCTTTTTCCCGGACGTTTCGGGCTGGCCATGGTCGGCGTAGGAGCTCCGGGAGGCCCCCCAGAACTTGTCGCGACCACAGGCGTTTCCCGGGTCGAGGCTCTCCTCGATCGGGAGGAACCCCTAGACCTAGAGGCTCCCACCGCCCCAGGTGCCGGAGTCGTACACCCGGAGCTAGCACCACCGGAGGGCTCCACCACGGGGACAGATGCGCTCCGGGAGGATCCCACTGGAGGAACAGTCTCGTTCCGGGAGGACCCCACCACGGGGACAGTCACCACGGTGGCAGAAGATCTTCCCCCCTGGGGAGAAGGAACCAAAGTGGAAGTAGCGGGCCTGACGGACCTTCCGTCGGCATGTCGTAGCTTCCTCTTCCGACTCTCCGGCTCCTCCGCCAGCTCCTTGCCCTTGCCGATGACCTCGACCCTCGGCTGTGGAGCAGGGACCGAGCCATCTTCGGGCACCCCGGGGATTGCCACCTGGGTGGTTGGTCTTCTCTCGACGACACCAAGGTCGTCAAGCGCGGGCATCGTCCGCTGGAGCTCTCTGTTGAACTCCACTTCCACGTTCAGAGGGAGAAAGGCCGACGGCGGAGTCAAGTAATCCCCGTCGACGTCGATGCTGTGCTGGAATTTCTTGAGGTGGAACTCCAAGGTCTTCCCCACCATGTTGTACTTCAACCCGGTCTCAACCCGGTCCTCGTCCATCACGCGGTTGAGGGCCCAGGAGAGCTTCTCCCTCCTCTTCAGCGGCGCCCTCCTGTTGGTCAGGAAGTTGCAGAACACCGCCTGGGGAGTCAATCCTCCCTCCACACATCGGCGGATCCTGGTCAGGACAGGGTCGAAAGCTTCCGCCAGCACCGGAACTTCACTCCATATCGATGTGTCGATGCCGGGCAGACCGTCTGGCAGCTCCAACCACTCATGCTCCTCCACCCTGATGACTATCCAATCTTTCTTCCAGTCATCCCACTTCCCGGAAGGGAACGAACGGAGGTACTTGAATGGGCACTTCTTGCGCTTCACGAAGTAGTAGAAGCCAAGGTACTCATTGCTCCGGCCGGTGGTGGGAACGGTGAAGAAGGTCCGGAAGAGCTCGACGCAGGGGGGGATGCCCACCCACATCTCGCAGAAGTGGACAAAGATGGACACGAGGAGAATGGAGTGAGGGCCAAGGTGGTATAGCTGCAGACCATAGAAGTCTAGCAGCATCAAGAAGAAAGAAGAAAATGGTGGGATCAGCTCCACCATGGCGTACGAAGAAAAGTACACCATCTTGCCAGCGCGCTCCTTCTCAAAGGGGAGCTCTCCGCCGGCACGGACCAAGCGGCTGAAGAAGTCCGAGGACCACCCCATGAGGGTCCGGACCTTCTTCAAATCGTTGTCGGTCTTCAGGTGACTCTCGCGCAGACCCAACTCCATCGCGGCACAGCTAGGCAAGAGAAGAGGAGCAAAATACGAGTCGGGAGTTTGAGCGCAAGATCATATGAGAGGCGTAAAGGACTCCCGACGGTGCGCACTTTCCTTCTTAAGTAAGCCCTCGCAATGCTTGGATGGAAACTGCAGGGGAGTCGAAGATACTACTCAAGAATTCAACCCAGCCGATGACAAGAGGGCCCGGGACCACCCCGACGATCAAGTCGAGGCTCTTACCCAGGCGAACGGTTGTCATCACGAGGCGGGAAACCCAGAGGTGGCGACCTGACAGGGCGCGCGGAACCGATACAGTTTTCGTATCGGGAACCGGCGACCTTCAATTGCGTGAGATCCGCACATCAAAGATCTCATCTGCCGCCTGAGGTGCGCCACGCGTCGGGATCTAACTCTAAAACCCTGCCAACGGCACCTCTGAAGACCCTTGAAGACCCAGTTCAAGAGTCGCAAGGATGGACCCACCTCCGACGGAACAACTTCACCCCAGTGACCTTCCTCGGAGGTAGGTCCAAGGGGCCACTGTCGGTACCCTAAAAACCGTACACCCCCTGAGGTTACAAAGATCTCAAGGGAAGACCGTCTACTTGAATTGAAGACCCTCGGAGGCCCACTTGTCAGACATGACCGGACCTGCTTCTCCAACATGGTTAATCCCTAGGTCGCCACGTGTACTGCCAAACCGGAGCTACCGCCCACAAGGGGGAAGCTCCGGACCAAGTACCGAAATGGAACCTCCGGACTTAACCCCTGACCGAGAGAAGCTCCGGACCTAACACGTGTCAGATAGCTCCGGAGCTTCCTGCTTCCCACAGCAAGCTCCGGAGCTGCCACGTGTCCAAACGTCGGACTGGATGCCTCTAACCTCCGGAAGACCTCGTAACGTCTCCGGATCTTCAAAGGAGAGCCAAGGACTTCAAGACCCGATTAAATGTCATTAATGCCATATTAATGACACTTAAACGGACAATCTTAACACCCGTAACGGCACTGTCGGAGCCCGTTACAGGATTATTAACAACAATTAATCGTGTATCAATACTAGTAACCGTCGGGGCCACATGTCGGACCAGGCCAGCTTGTAATGGTCTGTCCTTGTACTATAAAAGGACAGGCCAACGATACACACGGGGACACGGGTACACAGAGGTGGGGATCATACGTGACAAACTAATACAACACCAACACACCCGTGGAGTAGGGTATTACGCTCAGGCGGCCCGAACCACGTAAATCCTAGTGTCTCCTGTGTTAAACCGCAATTCACCTTCTTGAGTCTCCGCGCGCCCACACCAAACCACAAACTCCTTCAACACTTTAGCAGTGTCAGAAGATCTGCCGACTCCAACAGTCGACAAACTCACTCGCTACTAGAGTACTGAAATTCGTGAAGTACAAAAAATTGGTCAAACGACATTGTTTGAATGACAATTCATTTTCAATGCATTGAACTTGAAAGTAGCACTGCAGTGTGCAAAATACTCCAGAACATTGGAGTACAACTGTTTGCGATTCCTCGATGTTTACAAGCAAAATTCTGTAATAGGAATAACTAATTTGCAAGCACAAAACTGGGATGCAAGCACAAATTTGTACTGTAACAGGAATCACTGAATCTGTTTACACTAAGGTAGGTCAAGTTGCATCTTTCCTTAGTCAGTTCACGTCTTGGTGAACTCTCAGCAACAACACCTTGTGTGGAAAAAGGCCAGGCCTTGGGAGCCGCCGGACCTTCACTGATGATGCCTGCAAAACTAGGGCCTCCACCTGCCCATTGGAGTTCAGTGAATGAACCGAACACTCAATCTATTCAGGAGAATAAGCTGCGCCTCCAATGCAGTCCTATCCAATGGTGTCAAACGAGATGTACACTGCACGCTGAAGAAGAGGAGGAACCTAATCAAGAAATGCAGGGGTCATTTCAGTACTCTAGCAAGTTAAACGAGATGTCCACAACAGTCACAAGTTAGACAAACACTGGCAGACACTAGAAACAACCCAGAAATCTCCAAGGACTCATCATTTCCTTATGCATAGTAGTTCAAGCTGGACTTCTTTGCTTGCACCTGGATGAGTCCCTCGTTGAAATCCTCATGAGTAACCTCGGTACCATCTCGGCGCAGTGCAAGCATGCCAGTCTGTGCACAAACAGCCTTTAACTAAGCACCATTGAAGTCATCAGTGGAACGCGCCAACTCTTCAAAGTTAACATCTGGATTAACATTCATTTTCCTCAAGTGAATCTACAAAACATGATAGAAAACAAAAGATTTTTTCCACTTACGGCAGAATGGAAATATATATCCAATTTAGCAACACCAAATTTCAGCAACAAGATGATCATACCTGCAAGATTCTAGCTCTTGCCTCTTCTGATCTTTTCTGTCCTGGGCGACAATGATGTTTGTTAACCACTAGTACAAGCTACAAACCGCGGCGCCATGATTTGATCCACGACCAAACCAGGCTACACCAAATTTCAGCAACAAGATGATCACACCGTGCCTCTGTATGATCATAGCTCTTGCCTCTTCTGTCCATTTTTTCTGCCTCTGTTATACCTGCAAGATTCAAGATTCTAGCAAGATCCAAAGAGGGAACTCAATCTTCCGGTCCACACATCGCATCAAAGCGGGATCAAGAATATCAGCATGGTTTGTTGCTGCTATCACCTGCAATCCACACCACAACAAACTGCAGCGGAATGAAGAGAGGGGGAGCGATTTGGATTTCACAGAGAAAAAAACCAATCTGAAGCAAAGATCGTAAGGAGAAACTGAGGCTCCTCAAAGCATACTGTACCTCAGTGGCAATCTGCTGCTCCTACGCTCTTGCTCGCAGTAATACAGGCAGCAACAACTCTGCGGTGTCGACAATCTATATGGCCGCAGGAGCAGATGCGTGACGCCGGAGCTAAGGCCTCGCCGCCACCTCCTGTCGTCGTCGAAGGACAGTGAGAGGAAGCAGGCTGGTAGCAGTGTCCGCTGGGCTGCAGCACGAAGTTGTCGGCGCCGCCACACGCTGAGTCCCGTCTGTGAGGTGGCTGGCCACCGTGACTGGCCCCGTCTAGGAGGCGTCTGGCCAGACCCCGCAGCAGTGCGGATCCTCACCGGCCTCTCACGTCTAGCACCGGCTCCTCCCGCCCTTCGCGCCCGCGGCTCCTCTTGCTCCTCGCGCCGCCGGTGGATCCGTGTGAAACGAGAAAGAAAGAAACAATAAGGAAGAAGGGTAAAATAGTCAAAACACTTTCGGGGTCATTATCAACTTGTACTAAAACGACAACCTTTTTTGGTCATTCCGTATTTTAACTATGGCTGACTCCAACGGTGATACTCAAAATGAACGACCGATATCTTCGTTTGGGTATCTCCGGAAGCGTTCACTGGTTACGCAAAAACAACTGTCTCCAACGGCAGCACTGAAACATCGTGGGAATCCGTCAAAACCACGCCCGCCCGCCAAAACGTCGCCAGGGCCCGCGTTCTCCCGCTCCTGCGCGCCAAAAACACAGCCGCGCTCACACAAAAATGTCGCTCCCGCGCGCCTTTCCCCCGCGCGCCTGGGCAACAGTGCTTGGTAGCCGGACACTGGAGACGCATGTTTGAGTCCGCCGCACGCCGGTACCAAAAATCTGTCATTGCTCTTGGTCGTCCGTTCGAGACATTTACGTGACCCCTCGGTACCTATTTGGCGTTTCGGTCTCCCTATGTGTCACTCGTTGGAGTCAGCCGGCGACATGTTTTATGGGATGGAGGGAGTATACGGTTGGACAGGGACGACTCGCCCGCGGTCGTTGAGGTCGACCGCTTCAGTGCCCTACCCGACGATCTCCTGCACCGTGCAGATTCCCCGGTCAACATGTTTTCCTTACTGGTCCGACGAATGGAGGGGGTCTGAGCTGAGTTTATACAGAACTATAATTCTTTTCTTCGCTAGGAGATATAAATAGTTCAGGGTAAAATTCAAAAAAGTCTACTACCTGTTTCCAGTTTGTTTTTCATTTCTGGTTATGTGTAGCAAATCTTAACACGAATATACTCCCTCCGTCTTAAAAAGTTTGTCGTTTTGTAGTTCATTTTTAAACATAAAGTGACAAACTTTTTGAAGCGGAGTGACTACATCTTTCAACTAACAGTTATGATTTTAACCATTCTGCTATTCCTACTGCACATGGACTGCTACAGAAAACAAGAAAATGTCAATTGGACTTCATGTTCCTCGGGTAAGAGGTTTGAGGTTCTAGGTTGCATCGGTCTTTATTGTAATAAGTTACTTATTTACTATTTGTGACATGATTATATTCTGAATATCATTTGTGATGCACTCGTGTATGTGTGATGAACGTCTTGAGCATACATATGTGCTTCACCCGGTTGATTCTCAGAACCGGATATCACGTTACAATTGTAGGGTGCACCACACCAACCAATCTAGTACTCTTCACCACATCGCGTGTAGTCACGAGGTCCGGTATCTCCGCCACCGCCACGAGCTTCGGCACCTTCGCTGGATAAGCATTTGCACTTCCGCCTTGGGCCACCGCGACAACGTTGCCGCCCCACACTCTCCTCCACTTGACAGAGTGAGGAATAATTAACGGAGTAAGATACACAGTTAATTCTCATCTTACTTTGTCTTTCTAACTAAACAAAAATAGAGATCGTCTCATCTCTTCAGACAAACAAAAAATTAGGTCGTCCCCTCCCTAGAAATAAAGACGAACATAATCTATCACACTTTATCTTCGAACCAAACACACCCCAAATCTTGAGTATGAATTCAGACCAACTGAACAATTAAGTTAGACGACATATAGTCTCTATCAAGCATGAGTTTATATCATCCTTTGAAAAAAGGAAAAAAAATCGTCTGACATGAGTATCTATATCCACTTATGTTTAATAGTACCTTCGTCCCAATAGAACTTTATTTTTAGACTTAAAACTTTGTCCCACCAAAACTCTATCCGTGCGTCTATTCACCGTGTCAAATCTATTTACTTCTCTTTTCTCCATCCAAGGTTCGCTCTCCCCGTCCTCCGCACTTACTTACCATAACTGCTCGGCAACTTCACTGCAGTTTCATTGGTTAGCGATTTTCTTCACCTGACAGGGGCTAGCCATGGCGTCATTTTTTACTAGAAGATTGTGAAATTGATCTGCATTAACAGAGGGTAGTGTAGTCATTTCTTTCCTCATTCATGTGCTATTTGAATCATAAAAATAAGCTTTGTGTGAGACGAAGGAGTAATATACTTCGGCTGCCATACGTTAGAGAGGGGGTTATGTATCGATAGATAGGCCGGCCTGCAGTAAGGTGATCGACTAAACAAGAATGGAGTGCCCAACCTGGACCCTCCCACTTTTTTCCCCGGACACTGAACCTGAACTGAGCGGCGTGAAATTATTGCGAAACTTGCAAATGGATCCAATTTTCAACTAGCTAGTCGACTTGCAAACATGACACGACCAGTCGGACACAGCTATAGGTTTGAATCACAAAGCATCACTCATGCATGCAAAAATGGGCCCGAGAAAAGAGTATAAAGAGATGAGCGAGAGTGAAGAAATAAGATTAATCCATATCGGCTTCTGCTTTTGATGCAGCAGCTGGGTCGTTGGCCAAGCACAGCATCCCGTGCCCTCAAAAAGGAGTACAGCATCTCTGTTGTTACTAAAAGGGAAGAAAGAGAGAAAAAAGAGGCTTCGGATTTGCTTGTAGAGTTGTAGTCTACCATTCTAAAGCTGCCAGTACCTAGTAGTACTGGAACAGGCTCGGCATCTCCCGGACGGTCCCGAACGCCGGCGACGACGTCGGCATGACGCCGAGCCCCCACGGCAGGCACGGCCCGTCGTCCTCTGCGGCGCCCGCGTCGCCGAACATGCCGAAAGATGCCGCCGCAGAAGCAGGGCCGTAGCAGCCCCACTGCTGCGGCTGCCGCGCGTACCCGTACGCCGCGTACTCCGTCCCGCCGTCCGAGGCCAGGGTCGCCGGCGCCACCGCCGCGGCCGCCGCGCGCCGCTCCTCTTTCTTGTACCGGATCCCGCACGCGTTGCACAGCGACTGCACCGAGCAAAGGAGTGGATATATATATTTGAGCCATTCAGTATAGCAACGAAACTAGTAATGACGATGCACGCTCGCGGCTGTCTTGCTGCATTGCACTTGCACGTACCTTGGGTCCGCGTGGCCCGTTCCTCCAGAGCGGCGTGGAGGCCGTGTCGCAGTTGGCGCACCGGCGGGCGGACGCGTTATTAGCAGGCGCGGCGCCGCTGTCCTGCTGCTGCTGCCTGCCGCTGTTGTTGCAGCCCGTCGCCTCCCAGTGCACCGCGCCGGCCGGCTGGGCGCGCGCCCCCGCCTCGGCGCGGCGCGTGGACGGCGTGCCGAGCGAGAGCGTGCAGTCCACCGAGCCCACGTACGGCCCACCGCCGAAGGCTGCCTCGCCGTCGTCGCGCTGCTTGTAGTAGTGGTGGTGGTCCCCCGCGAAGAGCAACGAGCAGCCGCCGCCGCAGCTGCCGTAGAGCAGCCCGCACGTGCAGGGCGCCGCCTCGTGCAGCATCTTCAGGAATAAACAGAGTGCTGCTGGTCGAGCAGAGAAAGATCGCAGCGTCTACCACTCGAGCGATGGAGCCGCAAGTGGTGGCGGTGGCGGTGGCGGTGTCGGGATGAGGCAGCAATACAGATAGGGCTCCGAGTCGTCGACGAGATCGAGGGGATGTCTCGCCTTGGAAATGGCGACGCTACGGCTCGATGGCGTATGTTAGCTCGTGCTATGTGTGTTTGCGTGGAGGTGGGCGGCAGAGCATGGAGGAGGCTCGAGTTTTTATAGTGGAAGCATGCTGGCGTGGCCCCCTGTCGTCTCGGCTGCTGGATTCTGGGCGCGACAAGCGAGGCGATGCACCGCAGCCGCTTTGAGGAGGGACCAGGGGGACGGGGGAAACGACGCGAGGCGGATGTCCGGCTGCCTTCCTGGCTGTGTGGGTCCGCGGGCGCGCGGTCAAAGAGCGGCGTGGCGCTCGGTCAAAAGCGAGGCCACGTGAAACCGGAACAGTCTCCCACGCACATCCGGGCCGGGGGGACGTGGAGGGAGGCGCGAGCGCGACCGGCCGGGGAGGGGAGGGGAGGGCTGCTCCATCCAAGACGAGAACGAGACCATCAGCCGCGTTTGGGTTCGAGAGGCGGGCAGGGGCAGGGCGGTGAGATCGAGTACTGCAACGGCTGCTTGCGAGCGTCGTTGGAGGTTGCCGATCACAAGGGGAACAGTTCGATTCGATCTGTCCCTCCCTCTCTGCTGCCTCTGCCGTGGCCGGCTTCGTGGGATCCATGCATCCCAGAGCACGGCTTCCGCTAGCAACAACGAGATGCATCACGCATGTCAGTCAGTTCAGTCTGCATGCATGCCCCCGTCCGTCCGTCCGTTAGGTGGAGAAAGCCTGTGGCGCGCGGTGCAGTGCACCGGATGGATGGTACGGATGAGGCCTGGCCGGTCAAGCTCTTCCGCCGCGCGGGTCGCCGGGACCGGGAGACACGTCGTCACCGCGGCAACGACACGATCGGTCGAAGTTAATCGTTGCCGGCATATGCCTGTCTGAACAGTCATGTTACGCGCGCGTACAGTGCGAGATGGTACTCGACCTGCGCATCTGACCGATCATCTCAGTTGAACGGGATCTCCCGAACGTACGACCAGTCTAAAAGAAGAGAGGCAACGAGCTCCTCAAATCAAACAGCACGTTTGGTCACATGATTGATTCAAGGAGCCGCGGCGAACGCCGAAGAAGGGAAAAAGAGCAAAGGAGATGTATCCAAGGAAAACTAAAGAGAAGGGGGAATCGATGAACGCGAGAACAAAACAAAATAAAGAGGGGTTGGAGGAAGAGGAAGGGAGAACACCCATACAAGCAAATCAAAAGGAGCAAAAGACCAAAGGAGAATGAGGAATGCAGGAAAAGACGGGCGATATAATTGGGACGCGGCCGCGGCCACGCCATCGTAGTTGGGGTGTTCGGTGTTCCATACATTCCGTCCCTCAAAAAGTGCCGCGTCGAATCGAAATCCGATCATCGGTCCAAGGAGCAGTCGCGGTCAGGCATAGAAGATCCCGCCTTTTGGCACCAACCTCCACGCACGCCAGGATCGTCCGCTGCCGCTCCGGGGATCCGATACGGACCCCACCACTATAGCCAGCTGATCATTTGCTCCTTCTGATCCTTCCGCTGCATGTCATGCATGCTGGCTGCGAGCGCTACCACCTACCAGTGCCTACTGATAAGGTGTACTACCAAGGAACCTCTTCTTTTCCTTTTTTTGACCTTTGTTTTATTTTCCTTTTTTTCCGTTTATCGATGATGCTGATACTGCTGCTGCTTCTGATCCATACTAAACCAATGATGCTGGTACTGCCAGGTCAAAGGAGGCAGCGATGCCAGAGAAAGCCGAGGTTGTGGACCCCTCTTTCGGATGCTGCAGCCCAACGGCCGAAGCGCCGGCCGGCACGACAAAACCCAAAGCAATATTACACGGACCAGGCCTAACCTATCCCGTGCTCCTCATGCAATCAGTCATGCTGTCAACAAACGAAGAGCGAGCTTGCAAGACGAATCATCCAAACCAATAGCGATAACGACCACGGTCGCGGGGATGAGCGTGTGCAGAGTACAGTATATATCTATCTACCCCCCTCGAGCAGTGATTTGTTGTCACTCGAGTACCACGAGTATTTTTGCAGGCTAAACAACGCCCGTCTCGACAGGTTTGTACGCCTTGTGCTCCGTGTGCGATCTGTTTGTTGGCTCCTTGGCGAGGAGTTAAAATAAGACGGGAGAAAAAACAAGCGCACAGGCACATCAAACCAAACCGATCGAGGAGTTCGTGTTCGTGGTGGTGGCCGGGGCAGGCAATCCGGCCGATCGAGGAGATCGTCGTTCAAAAAGTTGTCCCGACCCGACACGGCCAGGGTTAAGCCTAGAGATTGGTGTCCTTTGGTTGGGATATCTGAGGCCCATCTACGCCACAACACCTCGCTTTGCCTTTCGATTCGAGAGACAGACAGCGACAGGATCGCTGGTCTGGCCCGGCATCTTTTGGATAGCGATAGTCCCCTGACGACGATGATGAGTACTGTACAGTACTTCTCGGTTCCCTAGGTTTGAACCTTGGTCTCCGTCGTCACCCTCTTTAGCTCAACCCACCCCAGATTTGTTGCTACCTTGCGTGTACTACTGCTGCTAGGGTTTAGAAAAATTGTTTCACGTGGACACATCATGAGCACTACGTAGGAGATGCACTTGTACGGATACGTATACAAGAGAGATCCAACCAAAGTAACAGTACCTCTATGATGTTATATTATTCACGTTAGTTAGTTTAAATTTATACTAACCAATATCGACAAATAAATCGGAGAGTAATTATCGAGTCAGTTAATCGACCTCACGTCACGTATTGCTCGCCTGAATCACCACCGCCTGGTCTGGTTGGTGAAAGATGCCAGATAAGCGCGTAGGATATGATCATGGCATGATGGGACACTAACGGAAGTAGGCATGGGACGATACGCAGCGTAATCCAGCAGGGAATAGCCAGCTTTTAACTGTCTCGATGCTCAGAGGTGACCGGTAAATACTTAGATTCAGAAGGAATAGGCTGATCCAGATTGACTGGTTCGGTCCTCTCGACGATAAATCACTACACCCAGTTGTGATTATATTGTGAGAAGTTATACTATATTAATTACTAGAGCTTCCAATGTGCACAGTATGATTCTTCGTAGAGTGTGCGACATATTTATAGAATTAGTCTAACTCGATTTTGGACTGCACATCGAGTCAAACCGTTGTCCGCGTCCGTCCTGATCGAGTCGATCGCCGCACCCGCAGGACGTGACCCAGCAACGGTTATGCTGCTGTGTCGAAGCAAAGCTCGGCTGCTCGGCTGCTGTCGGCATCGAGAGCAGCTAGCGTTGACCGGTGCTCTGCTTTGCTTCCGATCGTCAGCATCGAGCAGAGGCCACACAACCACAGGCCGAAGTGCGATTTCTGGCAGGCGTCCGGGCAATTCGTAGCGCGTCTTAAATTTAGCTAACTATTCCCTCTATTTTTAGAAAGTTTCTGTTTTGTGGTTTATAAATAAACTATAAAATAACAATTTTTTGAGACGAAAGGAATATAGATTATTTTAAAGTCAGTGTAATCGAAAATAAAAGAGGGAAACTGTCTTTTGAGAAATCTGTCGCAAGGAACAAATCTGATGTTGCTTTGAATATACTTTTTCTGTTTCAAAATACTTGTCATTCTTTAGTTAAAAAAATGAAGAGCGATATATATTTTAAGATGGTGGGAGCATATTTTTTCAGCATTGCAGAAAATACTGGAGCCTGGAGGAAGAGTTTCTTTCTTGCCCGTGGCGGAAGAGAAGAGCCCATTGGTAAGGTCAGCAGCGGGCCGTGACGTTAACTGTTAACGAGGCCCATTATTCTGACGTTTATCCATCCATCCGACGTTCCGCGCATCGCCGGTGCCGTCGCGTCACCAATCTCCTCACCAGCCAAAACACCAATCACTCAAATTATCCACAGATTCCACGCCACGAACGTAATAGACGCTTAACCCTACGCAACGCTGCCGCACTGAATCCCCGCCTCCTCCGCACCGCTGAAGAAATCACAGCCACAATTGTGGGCGAACGCAAAAAACAAAAGCTAATCCAATCCAGAAGAATCGGAAGGCGGCTCCAGGTTTGTGGGCGATGCTGATGCTGCGCGCGGGAGGCAGGCGGCTCCTCGCGCCGGGGCTTCGGCGGCTCGGCCTAGGCACCGGCGCCGCCGGCGAGGCGGGTACGGCCGCGGCGGTGACCTGGGTAAGGACGTACCACGAGCGGGTGGTGGACCACTACAACAACCCGCGGAACGTCGGGTCGTTCGACAAGGACGATCCCAGCGTCGGCACCGGGCTGGTCGGCGCGCCGGCCTGCGGCGACGTCATGAAGCTGCAGATCCGCGTCGACGAGGGCTCCGGCAAGATCGTCGACGCCTGCTTCAAGACCTTCGGCTGCGGCTCCGCAATCGCGTCCTCATCTGTAGGTGAGCGTCCTACCACCACTCCAGAGTTCCTCGATTTCGCGTAGTGATTCAGATGTATGTTCGGATTCAGAGTGTTGAATTGTTATACCGTAATAAACTTTTGTTCTTATAAATATATAAAACCAGCAGGGGCATCCCTGCTTTAAGGTCAGAAAAAAAAGAGAGTTGAATTGCTTCCTCAATAGATTTTCTGATCATTCCGAAGTTTTTTGTTCTGAATACCTTGAAAAGGAGTGAGGTATTTAAGCTAGTTGCTAGTATCGGGTTCGACTTTTTCTTTTTTACAATTGGAATAAGCGGCGTGATGATTCTTCGAGCTCTCGGATATCATGGCATTTTCAGAGAACAATCTAGTAGTCTAAATGTATGGCTTTATATGATGTCAAGTTGCTAAATTTCGTATATCTAATGATGCCAATATTTTACTTTAATGCTGTCAACATGAACTTGTTGTAACTTAAGAAAAGCCATTAGCTCATTGTTGCATGATTATTATATCCAGGGAACAACTAGAATGCAATCAGCACTCTGGTGCAATCGTGCAAAAATTAAATCTGAACTGAACCACACGATCTGCATCCAATGATTACTGCATTTCTACAGTTAAATCCTCTCACCTAATAGTAATGTTTATGCTGCATTTATGTTATCAGGTGTGAGAGTTTAAATGTAAAAATACAATAACCATTGGATGCAAATTGTGTGATTCAGATTTAATTTTTGCATGATTGCACCAAAGTATTGATTGCATTTTAGTCGTTCCCTTATATCCATTGGTAGAGTTATTCTGATTTTTTGCAGTTTTTAAGAACTTTCAGTTGCTGAATCAAATTTGTTAAGAAATGAGTTTTGCCTTGGTACCTTATTAATAGTAGGGAGTCTAAATTACCCTTCTGAAGTTTGCCCTGAGTACAAATACACCATAAACTATAAAATCATCTATTAACCCACATCTTTCCTAAAACCGGATCACTTTACATCTTTGCCTCTAGATTTCCACAACAGGTTTTCTTTTTCTGCCTGACACCGTCGATTTGTCCCCCCCCCCCCCCCCCCACCCCCACCCCCGACCCCTCCACGTGTTTCCTTTTGTTTGCCTCGCTCTCGCTCCCATCGTCATTCCTCATCATCTCTGTCATGCCGCTGACAGCCTCCCGCCACCCACTGGGACAAAGGCGCTTATGGCTAATCAGCCAGGCAGAGAAGGTTCAGTGTGGTGATGTGCATCAGCGACGAGGATGAACGTGATGGCGACCACCAGCACAATGAGGAGTCCAGCCATGTCAATAGTAGAGTTGGAACAAAGGACGATGTGTTTCTAGTTTCTACTACGTCAGCACACTGCATGGCAATCCTAATATACCAAACTAGTCTCGTGTGTGAAAAACCAGTTTTGTTTTGGAGTAAAGGTGTAAAGTGATCCGGTTTTAGGAAAGGTGGGGGTTAAATAGACGGTTTTATAGTTTAGAGTTTAGGGGGTTGTCCAGACTTAGGGCAAACTTAAAGGGAGTAATTAGATATCTTATTATGTTGCAATAGCCAAGGGTAGCTTAAACTTTTGGAAAAAGTGTTATCATGCATCCATGCGTTTTCCTGTATGAACTCTGAAGAGTCTTGAAAATAATCAGCTGCCAATAGATAATGATGCTTATTTAGGCCCTGTTTGGCACAACTTCTGCTGCAGCTTCTTCATAAAAATAAGCTGAGGGTGTGCCAAACAGGAAGCTTTTGTAACAGCTTATTAGTTGAGCTGCTTCTCAGAATGAAATAAAAGCAGGAAATAAGCAGAAGCTGCTTTCCACTAGCTTTTCAAACAAGCTGCTTTTGTAACAATTTCTAGTTGTACCAAACAGGGCCTTACTGTATATAATGTAAGTTGCAGTGATGTATAAAAGTGGTACACGTTTCATGTGCTGACATTCGATTGTGCTTTGTGATTAAGACAACCATAGGAGGCACATTTCCAGTTAATACTTGATCTTAAAATACTATAGTCTATTGTAATTTTGGTGTGTGAAGTTTTCCATTGAAATTGTTTTATGTGCAGATATTGTATTACTAATGAGAGCTTGAGTACCATCCTGTTATTGCATAGGACAGTTGATTGAGCCCACTGGTTGCTTGTATTTTGGAAGTTGGATTTCTTGATCTCTTAGCCAAGTTAGTGATTGTTTTATTATTTGGGTCCTTGCAGCTACTGAATGGGTTAAGGGAAAACAAATGGAGGAAGTAGTGACTATCAAGAACACGTAAGTTACATATCATCTTCTTGATCTTTGTTCTGACACTGTTCAAGTATGCTACTGATGCTCTCTTTTTCGATCATCTGAACACGATTATGTTTCTATCATTTATTGCTATTCATCAGTAATTTTAACAAGAACACAAATTCACTGCTGGTTCATTCCTTTGTGAATACCATTCTTTTCATATAGTATCTGAGGAGAATTTTGTCTAATGATTGTCCTAGTTCTTTTAGGGATAGGTGGATAGCAATTCAATACTTGGATTTTTCATAAGCATTTCCGTATTAACGTCCAGATAGGCGTTAAGCTTGCACGTCTGCTGCTTGTTCGTTCCTTTGCGAGAACCATTCTTTTCATAATAATGCCTGAGTAATTTTGGCTAATGATTGTCCTAGTTCCTCATGGCATAGCAATTCAGCATTCAGATTTTTTTTCAATAAGCATTTTCATATTAATGTCCGGATAGGCATTAAGTTTGCATGTATCTCATTCTGACGTGCATTGGGTATGTAAGCTGCTGTAAATATGCTCAGTTGCTAGGGGTAATTATTTTAGTTGTCTGTAGTTCTTTCTTCCTTGCAGTGATGGCAATATTGTATGTTTACTGTCACTTGTGCCAGTTAATTATGCATGTGACCCTCTGCGTTATTTTGACATATACAATTACATTTTTGTTTATTTTGTCCTGCATTGTTATTGGTACAACGCTCGAGTTCTTTCAGGGCATTGTGAAATCATCAGAAGCAAGTTCCACAGAACTGTAACTGGTTTTGATGCTTGTTTTTCAGTGAGATTGCAAAGCACTTATCGCTTCCACCAGTAAAACTCCATTGTAGCATGCTTGCTGAAGATGCAATCAAAGCAGCTGTGAAAGACTACGAATCAAAGAAGGGGAAGACAGGGCAAAAGGGGGAAGACAGCCCTGGCGATAAGGCTGTGGAAGCTTGAATGTGAAGTTTCTGTGATGAAGAATATGGAGCTGATATATTCTGACACCCCACTGTGCGCGTTCAAAGAGATGATACTCCTGTCAATCATGGAGGCAGGAAATACTGTGTAATGTTCACAAACTCTTGTTTTGCATCTTGTATCATAAGAATGGAAATGAACACTTTGAATTAAACTTCTCCCATCTTAGTACTACCTCCCGATTTTTTTAATTGTCGCTTCCGACAATGAACCCAACTAAAAAACAACTAGGCAAATATGTTCTAACGTCAAATAAAACGATCGTGAGGGAGTATATTACAAGGAAGTTTATGCATGTATTAGAGTTGTGTCTGAAGATATTGAAACGATGGTGTCCATGTACCCAAGGGTCCTTTTGTTTTTTTTAATCACTTTCGCTTGAAGTGGGTCGGACCCTACGAAAGTGGGAGCCATGTGCGCCCGGCTGTTTTTTTTTTCTTATAGTAGAAAAATGTTGAATGTGTTCCTTTGCTTTTCTCTTCGATTGGGGTACGCTCCTGATTTTGGAAATGAATGTCCGTTATTTTGGAACTAAACCAAGTACTGCTTTGCTCCTTCATATCCTTGTGCTGAACCTGGAATTCAAGGATGCTTTGTATTGCTTTCGTTGGGTCTCGGGTGCTTGGTCTGAGTTGTTTCTTAGTGCTTTGTTTGGGTGGCGGTGATGATGTAGCGGCTTGCCGAAAGATGATTTCTGTTCTGAATTCTGATTGAGGATTGAAGGTCCATAAGAAGCTCAGAGAGCACTAGGCACCAGCGCGCCTAATTAAGAGCAGAGAGCAGCGAAACTGACATCAAGAACGGGTCGGTTTCCTGCCTTAAGAAAACAAAGGAATTAATACGGTTCCCGATCGGGTTTGAGGTTCAAGAAATAGCTCGTAGACATAGTTTCGTCACCAGAGCTTCTTCTAAACCGACAATGGAGGAAGTGACGGTGCCCATGGTGGAGCCATAAAGGATTGAAGGCGTTCCGTGAGCTCGTGGCCGCCGAATCCAGCAACAATTTCAGCTGGGTCTCCGAGGAGGCCTGGCCGGCGCCCTTCCATTCATCCAACTTCAGTTTATGACGCTCAGAGATATCATGTTCTGAAGTGTCACTCAAGTTTGTGCTTTCGAAGTGGTCAGGCTTAAGGTGACCTCTTTGTGGTCGAGGAACTTTTTAGTTCCACATGTAACCTAATACACTTGCATTCATGTTACAACAACATGTGCTGATCAATTCACGTTGAACTAAAATCGGAAGCACGTATAGTTAAAACTTAGGGTGTGTTTGGTTCGACGGATATAGTGGGACGGGACGAGACGATTCCACTTTTCTGTTGTTTAGTTTGGAGATATGTGAGATGAAGTCATCTCTCAAAAGAGAATATTCCACCCAGATGCGGGATGAAACTATCCCACCGAAAACATGAGGACGGATCCGTCCCACTTCCGTGGAGACAGGCGCGCGGCCTTCCAGAAGTATTCATACTCACATGTCCTTGTCCCATCTTTTCATTCAAACAAGAGACGGGATCATTCCGTCCCACACCATCCCATAAAACAAACAGGGATCGTCTCATCCCTCTAGACAAACAAAAAACAGGACCATCTCATCTCTAAAAACTGGGATGGATCCATCCCATCTCACTTTGACTCCCAACCAAACACATCCTTAATTCATCAATGTATACGGAACTCATAACACAAAATTAATCAAACAGATAATATTAAAATTCTTAGATATTTATTTGATAGGGGCCGCGCGAACGCGTACCCCCTCTGCCACAAATTATGACGTCCACTCTCCTACTTGAGGAGATGGTAAGCCAATGCCCCTTCCAAGTGCAATGAAGGTCACTGACTTAGGCCATGGCTCTTTTTGATCAGCTATAGACCCCCTCCGTTTCGTTTTAATTGTCGTTAGGACAACCTTCCTTAGTTCATTTCTAGTTCATTTGGTTGTCTGAAACGACAATTATTTCGGAACGGAGGGAGTATGTTTGTAAGGTGTCCGTCGGTCTTTATTTATACCCGTCCCACTTAGTTCTTCTGGTGTCATCAGACGATACGGTACTATTCACTCGGATTAAACTCTAAACCCGGTGTTTGAACCTTGGGTAATCGCTGTCACGGGTTCGTATTGGACTCGACCTTCCAATCCATGTGAACCCCGGCCCGGCCCACGCACGGAAAAGAAGGTGTGGTTTAGGCGCGCTCTGGTGAGCCATTTTCACCTCATCATGATGGTGGGATTATCACAAATCTACATTACCAGCCAGTGTCGATTCAGTGTAGAATACAACATAGATCGATATATGAACTAGGGAATCCACGCATACACAAACCTAATATCAAACAGCAATTTCTTGCAAGTAAGAACACATGGATTGGATACAAAAGATTTGGATGCAAAGAAAAGATAATGGGGAAAAAGAATGGTCCTAATGTACCTAGTGTCACACGATGGACACCTTGGCGCCAACCTCCTCGAGCTGCTTCTTGGCATCCTCGGCCTCCTCCTTGCTGATGCCCTCCTTGACCTTCTTGGGGAGGCCCTCGATGAGGTCCTTGGCCTCCTTGAGCGCGAGGCTGGTGAGCGCGCGCACCACCTTGATGGTCGAGATACGAGCGCTGCTGGGGACCTCGTCGATGACGACGTCGAACTCCGTCTGCTCGGCGGGGGCCGCCTCCTCCGCGCCGGCGCCGCCCGCGCCTGGCGCCACGACTACGGCGGCGGGCGCGAAGGCGGCCGCGGAGACGCCGAGGCGCTCCTGGAGGTGGTCGACTAGGCTGCGGGCCTCCTCGAGCGTCAGCCCGGCGATGGCGTCCCCGAGCTCCACGACCTTGGGGGACTCGGTGGCGGTGGACGCGACGATCGCGGCGCGCCGGCCGCGGCGGAGCGGCACGGCGACGGATGACGACCTCGCGAGCGAGGCGGAGAGGGTGTAGGAGGGGCGGGCGAGGAGGGAGAAGGTGGAGGAGAGGGTGGTGGAGGCCATGGTGGCTACTTGCTAGGAGCTTCGCGTGGGGAGTGAGCGAGCGAGCGAGCGCGGCAGCTAGAGGAAGCGGAGGATCAAGGGAAGCGAGGGATAAGATGAGGCAATGGATTGGCTGCCGTTACGAGAAGACGGCGTAGTTATATACGCGTGAGTGGCCAAAAAGATGCACTCGGAAATTGCAATTGCATCTTTCAATCTTTGTTAGATCTGTATTTAAAAGCACCAAAAGCCCACGTGAATCCCGATCATCTATTTCGTAAAAGAATTGACTAGTTTATACGGAAAGCATTTCGAAAATGGAGCATTTCACCATTTTCAAAAGGTAAGCTCCGCGAAATATCTTATTAAAAAATTCTAGTTTATATGATAAGCTGAACTCGAAAACCGTAAGAAAGATTCCGTTCACCCTTTAACTGGTGTCACAAACAGTACATAAAAACGGATGACTCATAGCACATGTAGCTAAAAATCTACTCCCTCTGTTTCGTTTTAATTGTCGTTAAGACAACTTTCAATAGTTCATTTCTAGTTCATTTGGTTGTCTGAAACAATAATTATTTCAGAACGGAGGGAGTAATTTATATGATAAGCTTAACTCGAAAACTGTAAGAAAGAATCCATTCATCCTTCAACTGGTGTCACAGAAAACGGATGACTCATAGCACACGTAGCTGCTGATTCTAACTAATCAAAACTTACATACAGTATAAACGCTCAAAAAAACGACGACGCCTAGAAATTTCGGCTGCCTGCTCCAGATCCACCGTCGCGGCTATCCGGCTCCGGCACCAGATCTACCGCGGCACGCCATCCATACGCCTCCGCATCACTGCTCGTAGCCTCACTCCCATCCCAACCTTCCGACTCCCGAGAAGAGAAGCGCACCAACTCAAACCCACCCGACCCCACCCCACACCGCGGATGGCGCCCGACTCCGCCGCCTCGACGGTCGACGGCAGCGCGCTCGCGGGGCGCGCGCTGGCCGCGGCAGGGGCGCGGCACATGTTCGGAGTGGTTGGCATCCCTGTCACCTCCCTCGCCTCCCGCGCCGCCGCAGCTGGGGTTCGCTTCCTCGCTTTCCACAACGAGCAGTCCGCGGGCTACGCTGCCGCCGCCTACGGCTTCCTCACCGGCACCCCGGGCCTCCTCCTCACCGTCTCCGGACCCGGCTGCGTCCACGGCCTCGCGGGCCTCTCCCACGCCACCGCCAACGC
Source organism: Tuctoria greenei (assembly GCA_036927565.1). Classification (NCBI taxonomy): domain Eukaryota; kingdom Viridiplantae; phylum Streptophyta; class Magnoliopsida; order Poales; family Poaceae; genus Tuctoria; species Tuctoria greenei. Next base: position 8,711,276 of record JAYESD010000008.1, read on the forward strand.
CTGGCCGCTCCTCATGGTCTCCGGCTCCTGCGACCAGGCCGACGCCGGCAGGGGCGACTTCCAGGAGCTCGATCAGATCGCCGCTACCAAACCCTTCGCCAAGCAAGCCGTCAAGGCCACCGCCATCGGCGAGATCCCGCGCCTCGTCTTCCAGGCCCTCGCCGCTGCCGTCTCCGGCCGCCCCGGCGGGTGCTACCTCGACATCCCCTCCGATGTCCTCCACCAAACCCTTCCAGAATCCGAGGCCGCGGATCTCCTGGCCGCCGCTGCCGCCGATTCAGCCGCGTCCGCTTCTTCCCCTCCAAAACACAAGACACTAGATGAGGGCATCCAGAAAGCTGCGGACCTGCTCCGGCGTGCTGAGCGGCCTCTTGTCGTGATTGGCAAGGGTGCGGCGTACGCCCGTGCGGAGGACGCGATCCGGAAGCTAGTGGACACAACGGGCATACCCTTCCTCCCGACGCCCATGGGAAAGGGGGTTGTTCCTGACGTGCACCCTCTCTCCGCCACCGCTGCACGCTCGCTCGCCATCGGACAGTGTGATGTGGCCCTAGTTGTCGGTGCCAGGCTTAACTGGTTGCTTCATTTCGGCGAGCCGCCCAAGTGGTCCAAGGATGTCAAGTTCATACTTGTGGATGTCTGTGAAGAAGAGATTGAGCTCCGAAAGCCACATGTCGGGATTGTGGGGGATGCGAAGAGAGTCATGGAGCTTATCAATAAGGAGATCAAGGATAATCCGTTCTGCTTGGCAAGATCGCACCCATGGGTTGAAGCCATCACCAAGAAGGCCAAGGACAATGTGCATAAGATGGAGGCGCAGCTGGCAAAGGATGTTGTGCCCTTCAATTTCATGACACCTCTTCGGATAATTCGGGATGCGATACTTGCTGAGGGAAGCCCTGCCCCCATCGTGGTCTCGGAAGGGGCAAATACCATGGATCTTGGCAGGGCTGTGCTTGTGCAGAATGAGCCACGGACAAGACTGGATGCAGGGACATGGGGGACGATGGGGGTCGGATTGGGGTACTGTATCGCAGCTGCAGTGGCTGCACCAGAACGACTTATTGTTGCTGTGGAGGGTGACTCTGGATTTGGATTCAGTGCAATGGAGGTTGAGACCTTGGTGAGATACAAGCTGCCTGTTGTTGTAATTGTTTTCAATAACAATGGTGTGTATGGTGGTGACCGAAGAAGCCCTGATGAGATAACAGGACCTTACAAAGATGACCCTGCCCCAACTTCTTTTGTTCCAGCAGCAGGCTACCATAAAATGATGGAATCTTTTGGTGGGAAGGGTTATCTTGTGGAGACACCTGACGAGCTCAAATCTGCTCTCTCTGAATCGTTCAGTTCCCGTCAACCAGCAGTTATTAATGTTATCATTGATCCTTATGCCGGAGCAGAGAGCGGTAGAATGCAGCACAAGAACTGAGGGTGTTCCGTTCCGTCTGAACCATACCCAAGCAGGATGGGAATGCTGCATACTGTATGTAATAAGCAACGTTCTTCCTCCATCTTGTCATTTTCGTCTGTTTATTGGTCCTGCATCACTACACGATGCAGCCCAAAACGTGTAACTGCACAACCAAATTCTGACGCCACGTTAGGATCTGTGCTCTGGCCTGCTTGAAAATTGAAATGCAAGCGATGCGAGGCTTGTCGCCGGCGCATCACATTGATAGGTGGTGATGCTTACAACTTACATGGATGAAGGCATGAAACCAGATTTGACGAGGGAGACCACCTGTGCTTCGGCTTCCTTGTTCCGATTATTTGGGTCCATCTCTAGACAGGCTTCCACTGGCCGTACGATGCGAGATTATTTTGAAACGGAATCTTCCCCTTTTATTTACATTAATTATCCTGCATCTGCTCGTCGCCCTTTCGTCCAGATCTTGAGCCATGGTCTCAGCCAAACAAGGCCAAAGTATAGACGAACACAGGCAGAGGCCAAACAGTGCTGTCGTGGGTGCGGTGCTGCGAGCGAAACAACCAACAAGATGTGTATGAATGCTCACTCCTTTCTGTGCTTGTTTTACAGTCCGATGGACATAGTCATTCAACTTCGAGGAATATTCCTTACTGATGCTGAATAGAGTAGTTCAGCAAATTTTGTTGGATGAGTTTATCCACCTTGTCTAAGTGTGCTTCTTAGTAACATAATTAATGATAATTAACATGTTTTACGTTGATTAGTGATTATTATTAATGATATTAGTATTAATATATGATAGTAATATGATAATTTATATTAAAAATTATCATGTAAATTTATCAACGTGGATGATTCAATCCATCTAAGTTTCATCCAACTTGCTAAACAGAAAATGAGATTGTCCAATCCATTCAATCAAACAACTTGGATGATTTAGTATAAAAAAACATAAATGAGGTTATTCAATCTAACTTTGACTTCAAACAAACGCATTCTGAGACCATCCGTAAAAGCATACTATAAAGCTGATAGGTATAAATTTAAAAGATTTAGAGAAAAATACTAAAAAAATAGATGTATAGAAAATGCTTTAGAGGATGCCTCTGAGCTACTAGAGGCGGGCGAGGTGCGGGGTTAGGCCACGGCCCAGCGGCTGAACGAGGCGGGGCAGGGAGGGCCGCCGTCCGGGCGGTCGGGGCGTCGCGCATCCTGACCGTAGCGGCCTTGCGGCCGGGACGGGGGCGGGGCGGGGTAGCGTGCGGGAATATGGCACCATCTTCCTCCGACAAGTTGCGTCCGCGTCCTCCCCTCCTCTCGAGCAACTGCGGACGCATATGGTCAAGATCCATGATGATCGTCGCCCGACACCACCATGCAAAGGCGAACCGTTTCTTCAGGAAAACTAAAATGAAACGGACAGACATTATTGGTCCTTGTCGCCGTCTGATGCCGTACTTTACTTGGCGCGCTAGAAATCCACTCCACTACGGGAATGGGACGCAATAATGCACTGCACGGAGGATAGCAACAGCCAAAAGGGCCCCTGGCCTTTGATTGAGGCACAGGCGGACTCGCGGACACGCCTCTGCCAGGCGTTTACGTGAACGTACCTAAAGCCCCGCCAGGCCGCAATTAGGGAGCAACTAGAATGCAATCAGATGGCCGTCCGTGCCGTTTCAACGCCGACAGCTGGTACGGTTCTTGTTGTTCCTCAGCTCACGGGTTGCTGCTCCACGCGATGGACAGGCAACAGCAGCGGAAGCAGAGGCGGTGACCGACGGGGGACGCCGTGGCGATGAGATGATGGCAGCGAGCTGGCACGGCACGGGAGATTCGAACATCATGACAGCGGAGGCGCGCCCGTCGCGACGGTCCGGGTGGTGGACCTGGACCAGGCCGACTGCACTGCACGGCGCGGAGGCTGAAGACGACCCAAGTCTAAGAGAGTCAGAGGTCCACCGACCACCGAAAGCGAGAACCCCCCAAACCCACACACACGCGCGGGGGTTCACGCGGCTCGGTCGGTGCTCATTTCATTGGTGTGCCGAGTGCCGAACAGCTCGGCAGCTGTATCCTGGCCGGGGGCGCCGTGCGGGTGCGGGCAGCACGGTGCGCAGCGCAGTTCCTTGCCCCGCTCGGCGGATCGAGATGCATGTAGTGGAACTGGAACAGATGGTGGTGGTGCCATATTTCGGTCCCGGTCTCGGCAATTGGCATGCTGGATGTGGACACCGAATCTGCGATAAGACGCTATAAAAGCAAAACCGGTACAAGGTGGCCCACGGTTAGACAAGTGGTCCTTGGTGTAACAAAGCGATTTAAACTCGTTCTGCCTGCTCGTTCTATATTTTTTTTTTCTTTCCCTCATTTACCGTTTTCTAGTGGGTACGTATTTCTTGCCGACGCCTTTTGCAGAACAGAATCATACCCCTGCATCCTTACGGACAGCTCCTTCCTTGGCGTGCAATCAATCTGCTAGCCTTTTCTTTGTAGCGGTACGCTTTTTGCTACACCGGTTCATCTGATCATGGCTTTTCTTGTTACATACTCTTTTCCAAAACCTTATCGCATTGTAATTTATTTTTGAACTACACAACGATAAACTTTTAAAGATGAAGAGAGTATTATCTCTATCTCAAAATATTTATCTCTTTTTAGTTCAAAATGAATTAAAAAGTGATAAATATTTTGAGATGGAAAGAGTGCACAATACACCATCCGATCCGTGCAGCTAATGTGAAATGGAGAACTTCATGTACTCCCTCCGTTCTGAAATAATTGTCGTTTCAGACAACCAAATGAACTATAAATGAACTAATGAAAGTTGTCCTAACGACAATTAAAATGAAACGGAGGGAGTATTATGCAACCGTACTGTGCTAGTGACAGAAACCAGAATCATAATGGCTCCTACAAGGACATTTGCACCGTTACACCGGATACCGGGGGTTAACGAACTGGTCCATAAACCGTACGTGCGTATGGGGGCTATACAAAATGCATGTTTGTGAAAGTTCCACTTAGAGCTTTGTGGTCATATATGTTTCTTGCATAATACACAAACCCTATACGTAGTTATATTTTTCAAATGGAGGGCACATAATGTGACACGGTTCGAACTTGCTAATTGATACTCCCTCCGTCCCCATAAACTTGTCGATGTATTATAGTTCAAAAATGAACTACAAAGCGACAAGTTCATAGAGACGGAGGAAGTACTCATTTTCCAAAAGCACAGATGCTAATTTATACCACGTTAAACCCAATGACTATTGTTTGTTGAGAACTCAACTCAATGACCGATTTTTTGTTTGTTTTTTTATAAATTCTAAGATTTTCTTTCAATTAACATGATGTCCAAAAAATATCCAATTAGTAAATACTCCTTTCGTCCAAAAAAATGTATCTTTATAATTCATTTTACAAATTCTTTAGAATGGAGCGAGGATAAAATAAGATTAACTTGATGGTTGAAACAAACATGAAAGTGACCCAAGAAGGGACGGAAGGTGGCGAAGAACCTAGATTCGGTAAATCCTTCCTCAAAGAAAGATCAAACAAATCTGCATGTAAATGAGTGCTACGAGCGCAGGGAACCTCTATTTGCGTGCATCGCTCGAACAATGAATTTGTTTCTTTCGTAATACAGTCTTTGTATGGATCAAAATTCCGGATGCTCATCCCCTGCAGTACCGCAGGTGCAGTAGATTTGGCTGACATGTGAGCCCTATAGGATGTGGGACCCACATGTCAACTGCAGGGGATTTGAACCCCAAAATTTCATTATTAGGTTCTAATAAACTCCTAATGCATTCAAACGATTCTCATATTAACATGCATGCTATGCTCCCATTACACTTTCTATTCCATCCCAGTCATATCATACTTAACAGATACCAGCACAAAGACCCATCAGCCAGGGGCCCAGGACCAGTGAGCTGTTGCACTTGCGTCACCCGGACTAATACAGACACAAAGCCAATACGTTTGTGATAACCCAGATCAGTACCTTGAGCATATCGCTTCCATAACCCATGCGTCCTACGGACCATCTACCGGGCACCTCGTATGAGTTCTGTGCTGCACAGAATCCATGACATACTTCTGCCGACAGGGACCAGATAAACAGCACAGGCTGCCATATCTATAATTTCATTGATCATCGAACAGAACGTAGATCGACAATCTCAAACCGCAGATTAGGTTTGAAATGCACATTGGAGCAGGTTTCATAAATTGGACTGCCATCGGTTGTCTCTCGGTGAGTGTGGAACCCACTTTCATCGCACCCCCTAATAACATCCATTCCTGCTGGGTCAGTCAACCTAAATATTCCGTAGCTCCTGAAGGATTTGAGAACAAGTGTCGCAGTTTCAGATTTCATCCTACATTATAGTATTAGCCAATCAGAAGCACCATGGAACTAGAAATCACAAAATTGGAATATTCATGCACGAGTGCAGTCATCATGGAAACACTTGCCTAGTCGGATCAGTTGGAGCAACAACAATTGCAACAGCCTCTGGTAACATAACCTGCAGAAATCCGGCATTTTGCATCAACCAAGATTAAAGCCATGAAAAAGCAGGTGAAATATTCAGCACTTGAAGTTATCCTGCACAAGGGTTGCAGACGGACAAACAAACCCTGATTTACACGGTAAAGTGAATTATCAATTTGGAAAAATAATTTCTCTTTTCAGAAGGAAATTGTCAGCTGTGGGAGCAAGGTTGATTGTTTGCTGTGATCAGGGGAATTTCCTGCCGCTAGGTAGAGAAAGTTTAAGCATATGATCAGTTGAAGCATTGTTGCTACTTGAGCAACATAACTATGTGAAGACCACAAAAACTAAACTACAATGGTCCTTGATCTGCCTTTCAGTATTGAGCAACTTATGATTTAGTCAGGACAAAAAGAGAAGGTATCTAACCTTTAACATCAGCTCTTTAGGCCAAAGGACTGCTTAGAAGGGGATATAACTAGTGTTCAGATATCAGGATGGAAATTACTGTTGTTAGCTTATATCAAGATGGAAAGTATGTGATTTTTGTAGCTAAGCTCGAGAACATATCTTTTGGTCATATTTTCCATTATTCTAACCATGACAACATACATATATAATTCCCTAAGGTCGATATATCGTTAATCAATGGCATACCATCTATGGCTCGATGCTCATTGTATCTAAATCGATCACCGATTAAATAAGGCTCTATAGTACAATATGGCATCCATAGAACCAATGCGAGTAATAAAGTGGAAACTTAAGAAACTATAGCTTTTGTTCTACAAAATAACAGACCAAACTCTTAATGAAAACATGGTTTTATCTTCTTAATGAAATTATACGTAGCTACTCCGGCGTATTCGAGAAAAAAAAACGAGAACATGATACCAGTAATTTGTTATTGATGCTAATAATCAAACATAAAACTGAAAATAAGGAAATAACACATACATTCTATACCCTAACAATCCAAATCTCGTGCTTAACATAAACGAAGACCACTGTTGTTTTGACTCTCTTTATCAATGAAGTACAGCTTATTCAGTTACCTGGTATGAGTATTGAGTGTGCAAGTCAATCGAAGATAGGAAGCATGTTTGTGAAGGGTGAGTCTGGAAAATACCAAAAAGTGTCAAATCTCAGAATTTATTAAACAAAAGCTATAAACCCATCCAACCCTCCAAGGGCCCTAGAAAGGCAATGTAAAGGCAACAATTTTGAAAAAGAAAAAAAGGATAGCCTAACAGCAATAGAGAATATCTAGTCGAATTTGAATTATGCAAGCAATTTGATTTGTATTCACTTTATTTTTTAAACCAAAAAAAAAAATTATAACTCGGTCCCCTGTTTGCCTGAGTTCACCATTCTGGGTTATGTGAAAATTTAAAATATGAATAGCTACTACTGCCATTCTTCTTCTTATGAAGAGGTAAAGCCAGATACAATATGTAGAATAACTGATGGAAGTCCACCTTGCAGCCTATCCCTACTGTCAGTCACTCCAAATGAAACAACATTCTGAAATACTCCTTCACTGTAAGATATGCTGCATTGCCACTACTATACTGCTAAAGGAAAGATAATGCTTTCCAACAGGCAGAAAATCTTGTGATACTCATTATTACAATAAAGGGAAATGAATTATTTGTCGCTCATGTTTTATGTTAACAATGCAATCTAGTCGGCAAAACATGTTCAGAAGTAGAGATGAATGCCAACATATTAAACAAACTGCTCTGAACATTTGTCATAACAATAATTACCACTTTTTAAGATAATTAAAATACATTTTCTTCAACTTTATCAGAAAGAAACATAGTAGTTTTAAATTAACAAAACGACAGTTTCAAATCAGTCAGATTGCACGACTAAATATAGTGCAATAATGTATTCTCTTTGATTTATATACAGAAAGGGTCACAGTAATACGTTAACATATATAGTTTCCATTTTCAGATTAGGTGAGGCAGATCATTTGTGTTTTTTTCTAAAAAAATCAATTAAACCAACAAGAAAAAAGAACATGAAGTACGGAAATGCTAATGTATTTACGTGTATCCATCCTGCAGGGTAAAGTGATTGTTCTGATAATACAGCATGTATCTCCTCCTCATTAACAGCCTGACACTGTATTTGACAAATTGGCAGATTCAGGGTGTGATAGGCAGATATTGTCGAGAAAATATTAACTGTAATAATTATAGAAGTAACATATATTTGAAACCATCCAAATACTGACATACAGAATGAGCAGTTCCCTCTTGCTTTGGTATGATCAACATAGTAACAAAGTAAGTACCATCCCTCTGCATATATTACATAAAAAGGATCAAGAGAAAATGTGAAAAATAGGGATGCCTGCCACAATGGTAATCTATTTCCCACAGCACTTACAAATGAAGCTCCAAGAATTCCACAAGTCTCTAGATTATTGCTTGTATTCTCCTTCGCAAGTTCCATGAACTCATCTGTCAATCGCAGTGACTGAAAAACATTCACAAGGAAGTCAGTTTTTTTTAAACATCAGATCCTCCCAGGTCATAGAAAGAACACATACTCCCTCTGTTTTTAAATTAGATTCGTTAGGACAACAGTTTTACTTCAAAAGTGACCTAGAGTGTGTGTTGAGAACGGAGGAAGTAGTTTTTTTAGAAACAGTGAGAAATGAATGTAAGGGAACGTACTATTTGCATGTCATGCAAATTGCTAGACGTTGAAGAATGACCCACTGAAGATCTTTCTTGCTCATTCACATATTCCGTGTCAGCGATAAAAGAAGCATCTCCAAAGCTTGAAACATCTTCTATCCAAGAAACGATTGGGGATGGGAAGTGATGCTTCACAGAGTAGGAATCAGCATCGTTGTATATAGACTGACAGTGAACAGATTTTCGAGAATCTTTGGAATCTAGATACATCGTTTTACTTTGCGTTGAATGCATCCCACATTTCCTCGCGTTGACGTCAAATCTGCCATTTAGCACCGAAACTGTCATGTTGTTGTACCGTTGTAGCAGAAGTACAGTGGTATAACCAAGATCAAAGAGGGAGGGAGGGAGGGAGGGAGGGAGAGAGAAGCTTCTTTCATACCTCCTGCTACTCATGGCTGGGACAGGACAACGATTTTAAGCCTGCAAATGAGAAACCATCAAATATTTAGAAACACTAAACAGAGAGGTGGAGACCTTGAATGAAAAAAAAAGGGAACCCGTTTGAGGTGCTGCCTAAACAACCCTATAAATCTATAATGGAGTAATTTGGTTCACCATTTAGGCAAGCTAGGAAAAAAGTCACTTCCAATAATAAGCGATCAAATAAAGGACGGGCTCCACTTAACCTACCACTAATCCGCAGAGCAATCGGAGAGAGAGGCTACGCGTTGCTTCAAACAACAGAAACGCAACCACCGATCAAACAAACAAACTGCACATAACCAGGACACCACCCAGCGGCAAGCAGCTAAGCAGAGGCAGAGCACTAAAGTTCACTTAAACCCTAAACCCGCGATAGCTTATATAAACCCAGAGAAGCGCAGTCTCTCACAGATCCTAAAACGACGAAGACGAAATCTCCAACAGAGCGGCCTGACAATCTCGCGGTCGGTACCCAAATATGAGTCACGCGATACTCCGATCTCTTCCACGCCTACCTACACAGAGTGAGTGAGGGAGGGAGGGAGAGATCACCTGGAAGAAAAAAAATCCGGAACAGGATGTTGGCGTGAAGGATCCGGGGAGAGGAACGAGGCAGTTTCGGCGCTGAGCAGCAGCAGGTGGAGAAGGAAAGGGGAAAGGCGAGGGGAGCGACGAGACGAGTGCCGCGGGCAGCCGTTATCCTGACGCGAAGCGAATCCACTCCGGCGGGCAGGGGCTCTGCTCTGCTGTGGCCTTGTGGATGGGCGCGCGCACGCACCCACGCACGGCACGGACCGCGTCGCTGTCGTGCATGCCGTGGCGCGCATCACGAAAAGAGCGGCGGGGCGAGCGCAAGACGGCAAGAGGAGTAGTTCAGGATACGCACGGAAACGAGGCGCTGAATGACGGGCGGAGAAAAGGGGGGAAACGAGGCGCCGACGGGCAGCGAGCGACGTGGGTGGCGCGCCGTGGACGGCTTGTTGACGTGTCGGCTCGGCCGCGCTTTCGGCGCGCGCATGGGGATGATGGCACGGCTCGCGTTGGGCATGCGGTGCATCGGGTTCCGGTCCAAGGAATCGAAGATAATCTGGGGAATCGAGGGCGCGCGGCACCGGACGGCGGAGGGTTTGAGATGCACGGTGCCGTCTGTAAGCCGTGGGCGGCGGAGTGCTCGTGCGACCGCGTGCCAACGAAAAGTGTGCTTAGTCTAGTCCAGCCCAGTGGTATAATCCGACTGCTCGGCAGAAGTCGGCAGCGTAATACGGAACTTTGGTTTATTTTGTCCTGCGACGTCTCCTGCGTATGGTCGCTGTCCATGGAACCAGGTTCTTCGTATGTTTTTTGAAACAGCTGTGATCGGGTTCAGGTGACCAAAAAGTGTCAATAAAGCTTATGAGCCGAGATCTGCGGCAAGCTAAACCCGTGAAATCCTACCGTAAGCGACATGATGCAAGGTGCAAGAAAAGAAAAGAAAAAAGCACGAGTGACAATCTGAACATCTCAAACGCTCGATTCAATTTGAGGAAAGAACGTCACTTCTGTCTGTGAAGATTAGCCAACAAAGAATGGGACAACACGCACGCAACGGTAGATAATACAGGAAGAATAAAAAGCACGATAATATCGACTGGCTTGGAGAACCTTACAAGAAAGCATATGCCAAACTTTATCACGTACGCGACAAGGCAGACTAATATAATGTTTTAAACATTTGACGGCGGATGTTGACCTTCCACCTCTAACCATTTCTACACCTACTGAACTCGTTGCCATGAATACAAGCCGCAGCAAAGGCTTCACCTTTTGCTGCAAAAAGCATGCCACAGTACCACCAGCAACGACAGCATCACTTGCATTGATGCGGGAGGCCGCCTCGGCTAGTTTATACCGTTCAGTAGTTTCGGGTTCCTATGATATATGATGCTTAAACAATATCTCAACAGATCGCCAAGCAATCTTCTTCCATGAGCAAGCCATGTAGCAAATCATAAATTCAGACCAGTTTCAGAAATTGCATAAAAACGCTAGTCTTGGTGCCATTCAGGGTCCATCGAAGTGTCTTCTAAACCAGAAATACTCCAAAATCACTAGTGCTAGAGTATGGCACCTGGACATTAGAAGTAAATAAATTCAAACGACTTCGACCAAACAAGAGTAGACTTATGACAAACTAAATATAACAGGCAGGTATTTTGATAAATTCTCCATATACACTAAAGAAGAAAATGAATTGTGATATTACATGATGTTAAGCCTAGAAAAAAAAAGGTAATGCCCATTGATCCAGTGGGGGGGGAAAAAGTATCTAGATACATATACAAGTGCAAATGGGAGATGCGGATACACCAACTCAACTCAAACTTAATAAAAACTGGAAGCTGTTAAATTTTGGCAAAACAAAACATACACTACACTTTTCAGGGGAAAAGAGATCCCAACATCTTTTTTTTTTGGGGCGGGGGGGGGGGGGGGGGGGGGGGGGGGGGGTTGGTGGAAATATTTGTTGGTAAGTAGAAAGATATATATGATTATACATGACACTTATCAATTTTGATATAGGCTGCTACATTGATTCTAAACTTTATACCCTGAATAAAAAAGGAACAAAAACTGTTTCGTTTAAGTTAAAACAGTTACATAGTGACTTACCATCATGCCACTCTCTGCAAGAGATTTTCTACCATAGCTCTTTGTTGTATGGCACTCAAAGATTCTGATTTTATAATTGCATTTGACACAAGAATGACATTACTTGGCGACGGAGCATTCACCTACAGGACATAAAACGAGATATCAGGCATGAGACTTTAGAAGCCCTGATTTTGCAAAAAAAATTACTAGATGAAAACAAAACGGGGTAGTATAGGCCAGAAACATACCCAAACCCGACCATTCATTCCAACTGCTATCTCAAATGATAGCTTTTTCCCAAGAACCTCTAGAACTGGGCAAGTTGGAGAACTCAACAACCTGTAAGCAATAATGATTAAAGTATACAAGGAAAAATAGTGCTATTATCTCAATGGAGAAGGGCAGCATGTATTGTCCTAACATTCGTGACAGGCCAGTTGATGTGTCAAACATATAGCCACCTTTCAAGTCAGTAAACTCGGCAGATTTCCCCATAGCTGCAAAATAGAAAACATGCAGTACAGTAACAAAAATAAAAAAAAATGATCAGGTAGACCAAGTACAATATTCTACAACGTGGAATGTTCTTGCAGATAAGAGGTTAAAGATTGCAATACTAAGAAATCTTTTTACTTCTAGTGCGCAAGATAACAAGAACCACATCCCCTTAAAATGATTTCTAGGTAGTGGTGTCAATAAAGCTCGAGGCTCGTGAGCTACTCAAGTTCAGCTTGTTAATAGCTCGATTCGAGCTCAGTTCAAAAGATAAACGAGCCGAACTTGGGCTTGATTCAAAGCTCACGAGCTTGACAAGATCAAGCTCGATAAGCTCAATAAGGCTCATTTAGACAAAGTTTATTTTTCTAAATATTATTTGTTATTGTTTTTTCTTTAAATATTGTTTATTTTTATTGTTTAAAACGAGATTCCAGAGCTCGAACTCGAGCTTCAACTGAGCCTAATTGTTTAAACGAGCCTAATCGAGCTGAACTCGAGCTTGACTGCACGATCGAACAAATTCCAGGCTCGGCTCGAGCAGTCGAGATCAGCTAAAATTCTTACCGAGCTCGAACTCGGCTCGTTGACAGCCATATTTCCGTGTGTAGGGCTTAACTTGTACGCTATATCATTGCATTTGTGTTATTATCTTTCCTTTGGCATGGGTTCATTTCTCCTTTTACCCCTGAACAAAGACTCAAACTATAAGCTGAAAAAATTACCATCCATGCATGAGAGCTCTGGATTCATGATGCTATTGGCTTTCACCACTCGGGCATATACTAGCGTACCAACCTGCAGGTGAAAAACCACGATAAGGTCCAGATAAAATTAGTAAAAAGGAAACTAGACACTGTGGATCGAGGACTTTTGGCATAATGCAGAATCATGTTCATAGGCGATAAAAACATACTCCTAGCTGAACATATCATGTATTCCATCTGTTGGTTCTTATTTCTCATACAATTATAGGAAGAGAAATAACGAACCCTTTCGAAAGTATAGTTAACTAAGCGTATGTCACAACACACGAGTGGGTCTATTTGCTCATTAGCAACGCCTTATAAACATAGCTAAGAACTACTCCCTCCATCCCCATGAACTTGTCGCTTTGTAGTTCAAAAATGAACTACAAAGCGACAAGTTCATGGAGACGGAGGAAGTACATAATATGACCTACACATTCTATACTTTCAGTATAAACATTCACAGGAGGATGAATAACAAAAATAAACCAGTGCCAGACCTCATATTTTGGTATGTTTCTCCTGGTACCACCTTCAAAAGCAAGCACAGGTAGAAATGCCAAATTAGGCCCCTTAATGTCCACCAAAAAGTTCTGAAATAACAAAATTTACCTCAGCAGAGAACAAAATGTGTGGTGCATCAAAACAGATTCATTAATGTAAATCAAGCTTGGTTGGTGAAAGCTCATATTTATCTGTGATCCATATCAGAAATGTACATAATTGCAAGAAGGACGATACACTTGTAAGTCACATCATAATATCATATGGATACAATTAGGGTGAGACACTTGTAAGTCATATCACATATGAGTACTCTCTCCATTTTCCAACATTTGGGCAGTTTTTTTGGGTAACAAAGTTCCTAAATGTACATCCAATAAGGAACAAGGAATGTATCTATTGCAATATTTCTGTCGTTTCCCCATACTTTAATTATGTAGGAGCGGTTGAATTGTTTTAGCAATTAGCATGCAATTAGATAGAGTGCGTGTGATCCAATACTATGATCATTTTTGTTAGATCGGTGCTTCCTTGGTCTGTATCCATGGCTCACTTGGATAAACACTGCAAAAATGAGGGAACACTGATTCACATAATTTTGAATGTAAATGTATACTTACATCTGGTTTGATGTCCACCACAATACCAAGAACTGTGTCTTCCACAGAAGGTATATACTGCCAGAAAAGAATAATAAGAAGCATGTATAGGTGACATCTTAAATCACAACACATGGAGGTAGTACAAAGCAGTGCTGTCTGCAGCTCTACCACTCTGCAGTTAAGATTAACCAGAGTAGCCTACAAATCAGAATGATTAATTGTGTTTGGAACAAGTGAAGAGGAATATATGTCTTCAAGCAATCGGACCTTTGAAACATTAGCTCAAAATGAAGGTCAAAACAGCAAATGTTCAACGATTCAAGCGTAGGGCATAACAACGAAGAATGAATGTTTATGCCACACAAATAGTGGGATTTTTGTAGCATTGAATAAACTTAACATAGCCCATATGAAATGAACTTCAGATTAAGACATTAGTTTGACAATTTAATCACCAAGGGCAACAGATATTCTGCGTAATAATAAATTGGCATCATACAGTACTGGTAATCACGTAGAAACATAAACAGAACAATATTTAAGACACTTTATTTAAACTATGAGGTGTAATGAGAACTTGGCCACTTGGCTGCACTGAGCAATTTGTTACTTTCCTTTGAGGAAGGGTGTGGACTTGTGGTGTCTATGATCAATTGACACTTTCACTACAATAGTATTCCACTTACTCCAATTTTTTCTCAAATGGACACCGGAGAATATCAGCATTGAAAAGTCCAAACAGCAGGACTCACCCTTTTCTGGGAGCTCTCAACCCAATACTTGTTGGGTTTCGACAATCGCAGCATCCCGGCACTGGTTGCCTGGATGGTATCACAATCCTGCAAGCAAAACGGATCACCGATAAGCTTCACGACCAGATAAACCCCAGCAAACCCTAATTCCTAAATCTCACGAAGGACAATGGGTTTCACTTTCCACTGTGAGAGGCTTTACCTGCCGCAGGCCGGCGCCGATCTTTATGGTCTGGTTGGTCATCTCCGAGAGGTCCAGGATGATGTCGCCGGGGACCTGAGCACGCAACGACGGCGAGGTAAGGGCTGCAAGCGCGAGGCCCGCACAGATAGGGGGCGTGAGAGGTCGAGGGTGGAAGGGGATGGGACGCGTACCACGTAGGTGTCGACGAGGGCGGAGGGCGGTGGCCTCTTCGACTCCATTTTTTGGACTCGAAGAAAGCGGTCGGGCGCGCCGGCGGGGAGGAGAGGAGGATGCAGGAGAGGCGGAGGGCGCGGCGGCGGTCCTGTGATTCAGGTACGCGGGGAAAATGATGTCCTTGAGCTGGGCCGGATTATGGTAGTATCGAGTTTGGGCTTCAGGAATGCGGGCGAGGCTATAAAAGGTGTTTTTTTTTCTTTTTGACACTTCTATTTTTTTTGACATATAGACTGTTCATATAAGCATACGTAAAACTGACGTCATGTCTTTTAACGTCCTATGCTATAGTACGGTGTTATAAAAGTACTCTACATTTTTAAATATTTTTGAACTAATCGATGATAAATATTTTGGTTCGAAAAAGTATGTATGATATTGTTTGATTTGAAAGTAGAATTGTGTTTGGTTAGATGAATCGGATGATCCAGTAGTTGGATAAAGTTGGATGGACTGGATAATCCAAATCAATACTTTCATATGATATTAATTATTTATATACTAATAATTATGTTGGTAATGTGTATTAATATTAACATCAAAATAGTAATCACTAATCAATAAAAAGATTAATTATTATTAATTATGTTACTAAGAAGTACACTGTGGATGAACTCTTCCAATAAATATTCTCAAATTACTTCATTCAACATTGAAAGTTGCCTAGAGAGGGGTGAATAGGCTAGTCGACCTGAAATAACTTAATAAAACGAAATCAGTACTTAAGGGGCGGACTAGTCCGGTCCACCTGCGGGGAAAACCTAAAAAAGAGTTTCTAACAAGTTTTAGCTGGATTTTTTATGCGAGATGTGTTAGAATGATTTAGTGAATCTTAACAAGTTATAGAGCAAGTATGAAGCTAAGGATCACGGTGAGATGAAAAACAATGAACGAAAACAATAAAGCTAACCCTAGAAGCGATATGTGATAAGTGAAAGCGAAGTACACAAGGGACACGAGGATTTTATCTCGAGGTTCGATCCCACACAGGAATCTACGTCTCCGTTGAGGAGTTCACGAAGTACCGGGTTCAACAACTCTTCTCTCACCGAGTTTGCCACAAGGGCCAAACCGGTTCTCCACTATCACAAGGGTGAATACAAGGTTCGTTGGGGCTTCTCACAATCTGAGGCTCCCACCACAAATATGATCACAAATCACAAAGAACAACTCAAGCCACAGATCACAAAGATTCAAAAAGTGCAAGAGATCAAACCGAGAGCCAAGAGCGGTGTTCTTCCTTTTCTTTACCTCACCAAACCCTAATCCACACAAGAATTAGTTTTAGAGGGAAAGTAGGCAAGAAGGAGGCTTTTGATGGCTCAAAGTTTGCAGTGGCGGCGTTAGGGTTTCAAAAGTTGTTCAAATGAACCCGGAGATCCTCTATTTATAGAGGATTCAGGCCCATACTGCTGACCTCAGCAGATGGGCAGACTAGTTCGGCCTATGGCCCGGACTAGTCTGGCCTTTGGGGCCACTAATGTTCCTCACAATTGCTACATTGCCCGGCAATCGTCACGCTACCCGCCAAAATCAAATTCAAACGATCACTTCATAACGGACTAGTCCGATCTCACACAGAACCTTTTATTTCGTGTGAAAATGGACTAGTCTGGAGGCCATGGACTAGTTCGGCCCACAGGGCGGACTAGTCCGGCCTTCCAGACATAGTCGCAGAAACACCCAACTCTCACCAAATCGGACTAGTCTGACCCCCAGGACGGACTAGTCCGATCTCAGTCAGGACCTCTTGGTTCGGACTAAAACAGACAAGTCCGAGGTTTTGGGACTTAGTCCCGAAAACCTACTCCATGACTACCCCAGACTAGTCCGTCCCACTACGGACTAGTCCGAAGTCAGTCAGACCCTTCTGGTCCGCCTAAAAACGGACGAGGCCGGCCAGGAGCGGACTAGTCCGGCCACCAGCACGGGCTAGTCCGACCTCTCCTGCCAGACTACTCTAACACTCTTCTCTCAATAGGTTTTGATCTCTAAACCGCTTTGAGCTCCCAACTTGATCTAAATGCACTTTACGCACACATCCTCATACATATACGACTAGTCTAAACTCGACACGCTAGAAACTCTAGTTTCTTCTTTTCGAGTCGACACCGCCATTTTCATCCTTTTCCTTTTTGAGGATTTGTGATTCCACTTGAGTTCACACCTGTGCTTAAGATCACTGAGCTCATTAGTTACTTAATTATCGTCATCAATCATCCAAAACCCACGGGGATCCTAAATGCACTTTCAATCTCCCCTTTTTGGTGATTGATGACAACACATTAAGTCTTCACATATAAGAGTATAAAATTTGGTTTTCATAATGTGCGGGTGTATGAGTGGCTCCCCCTCAATGAATGCATCATGAAAAGAAGATTGAGGAAGTCCTTCATACACACACGCGTTATGATGGGGTGCCTACGTGTTGTGCTCAATATTTGTGAGAAGACATATAAAATATGAATACGATCAAAAGATACACATTCAAAGCATCATATTGATATTAAACAATCAAAACATAGTCTTGCACAAATTTAAACATTCAAATGACATAAATATTATATTAAGGAGTGCAACATGTCCAAGGGTCAAACAAAATAAAGTGCTAACCCCTCTAACCCCCTTTAACTCTCCCCCTTTGGCATCAAGACACCAAAAAGGAAAAAGAAGAGGGGAACTACGAGGCCTATCAACTAGTCATTGTCCTCCTCGCTATCGGCTGCCTCATCACTCTTCAAGGCCTCTGGATCCTCATAGTCCTCATCATCGTCGTCGGAGACCTGTGCCGAGGGAGCCGCCCGGGAAGAGCTCCTGTCCTCATGGAACTCGGCGAGCCCGTCGGCAGTGAAGTCAGAGAACGGAGTGATCTCGCCATCGATCTCCTCTGGGGGTGACATGGGGACCTCAAGCTTGTCGCACACGACCTTGAGGTACATTTCTAGACGCTTGTGCGCCCGCTGATTGCGGACTTCTTGCTTCCGGCAGGAGGTGAAAATGGCCTTGAAGCACTTGAATAAAGTGCTCATCGACTGAGGCGGAGGCGGAGATGGAGGTGCCACGAGGCGAGGTGCTGGCATCCCCGGATGAGAAGGAGGCTCCGCATTCTTCTGGTGCGGAGGAGTCGGCACAGAAGGTGGCGTCTGTGGATGAAGCGGGCGATGAGTCACATCCTTGACAAAGGTCAAGCCAGACACTTTCTCGATGAGACACATAATGTAGGGTGCATACCCACAAGCACGATTAGGGGTGTGCGAAATGTTGAAGATGTCGCCGAAGATGTAGTCGACGAGATTGAACTTCTCATCACCATCAATAAGAAGGAGCAGGTGCCTTAGGCTGCCTTGGATCACCCCTGCATCACCATCCTTGGGTGCTATGGTCCTCCTAAGAATCCGGTTCAGGATGCTATAGAATGGTTTGATGTTGCGAGCAAGCCCTGGCTCGTAGGACACATGGCTGGGGTACATATACTCCATCTGATCTCTATCTACGGCATTGAGGTTAGAAATGATGATCTCATGATCTAAATGGGCCTCAAGCCCGAGAATTTTGGCAAACTCCGCAAAGGTGACTGAGTACTGCTCCCCATGAGTCATCCAAATGATCCGTCTATCACCTTGAGTTGTGAAGTAGATGGTAGAGTAAAACTGCAGGATGACCTCAACATTCCAGTTATACTTGAATCCCATTATGTCCTTGAGCTCATGACGCTCAGCAGCCTCAATGACCGCATCAAAAGCAGAGTGCTGCTTCTGGGCCATATAGTCCAAGTCAACCCATTGAGCTTTAATCACAGGCTTCTTCATAGTCTGGTAGACCAGACGGTAGTAGTCACAATGGAAATCGCGCTAAAACCTTGGGTCGGCGGTGCTCCTTTCATACTTGTAGACTTTGTCAGTTCGCAATTTTCTTGCCTTGTCTGCTCCTTTCCCATGGAAGACATTTGCAGCCAACTCACGCTACCGATTTAGATTTCTTTCAGGAGTGTGTACCTCCAAGGGGCCAATGGAAGCAATTTTCCCTTTCTCCTTGATTACAGGGCCTTTGGCCTTCTTTGCTGGTAACTTCACAGAGGGCTTCTTTTTCTTGGGCTCTACAGGAGCCGGAGCCTTGCCCTTCTTTGGATCTCTCTCGATTCGGCGTTCAGCAAACTCATCATGGGCTTGCTCCTTGGCCCTTTCTTGCTCTCTAACTGTCACTAGCTTCTTCCGCTTGGAGACTTGTGCTGCGACAGCCTGAGAGTTATGAGCCTCTCGCTCATCTCACTTCTTCTTTCGGAGCTCCTTGCGGGACTCCTCTATGGCACGTGCCAATGCTTCATCCTCATTGTAGGCCGTAGCTGCGGCCTTAGATGCTGCGAGAGCTTGGTGTTGCTTGGCTGCTTTTCCTCTCTCTCGCTGCTCGAGGTGCTTCTTAGCAGCCTCAACCTCTGCCCGTGCCCGTTCTTCACCAAGGCGAAGCTGCTCAGCCTCCCACTCGAGGTTAGTGGGAGGAGAAACGGATCGACGGGGAGCTGTCATCGCTGCTGAAACAGGAAGAAGGCATAAGATAGAAGGTCAAGAAAGTGGAATAGTGCAAGAGAAATCACGAAAACAGGCAAAGTTAGAGTTTGTCCTATGTAAACCGTACTAGTCCGGGTTACACAGGATAAACCCTAACCCTAACCGTTTTTCGAGAAATCGTCGAATCAAGTCACAATACTCCTAGGCTATGATCACAAGGGTACAAGAAACAACTTTAATGAAGAGGCACCTATCAAAAACCCTATGAATCAAGAATGAGGAAGGTTTTTGAAAAGAGAGGAATACCTCTTCAAATCTTGACAAATCGACAAGATCGGAGATAGATCACACCGGGAATGATTGGGAAAAGTCTCCCACGCCTCCAATGGGTCCAATGCACAGATTGGAAATGGTTTTTGGTGGAGGAAATTGAAAATTGCCCAAAAGGGGAGATTTACGAGCGTGAGGGAGAGAGAGAGAGGCAAGTGAGAGGGAGAGGAGGGGTCGGGCCGCCTCCTGGGGGTTTAAGTCCCCAGGGGCCGGACTAGTCCGGTATAGGGCCGGACTAGTCCGGTCTGCGGACTAGACCCGGACAAATCTGGATCTGGACTTGTCCGGCCATAGGGTGGACTAGTCCGATTCAAAAAGGCTGAAAACATATATATTTGAGTTTTAGCCACTAGTTGATCCTTTTGGACAAAATAACACAACAAAACTTTATGAATATGGTTAGTAAGCAATCAACAATCAAACTATGACCATAACTCACAGAATCAATAGTTTTTCAAATATTTTGGAGAAAAACAAGATAGAGAAGAATTTTTCAAACACATGCGTTCTTTTGAATAAGGTGCAAAATAAACATTCAGATGTGCATGTTTCAAGCCACATTTCGAGAATCTAAGATATTGAGCTCACTCCTAAGCTCACAAAAACGCTTCTCATCTAAGGGCTTGGTGAATATATCGGCTAGTTGGTTCTCGGTTCTTACATGGGAAATCACTATATCCCCCTTCAAGGAATGATCTCTCAAGAAGTGGTGTCTAATATCAATGTGCTTTGTCATCGAATGCTCAACTGGATTATGGGCTATTTTGATGGCGCTCTCATTGTCACATAGGAGTGGAATATGGCGCAAGTTTATACCATAATCCCTTAGAGTTTGTCGCATCCAATGAAGTTGTGCACAACAGCTTTCGACTGCGACATACTCCGCTTCGACTGTGGAAAGAGCAATGGTGTTTTGTTTCTTGGAGGACCAAGACACTAAGGATCTACCCAAGAATTGACATGTCCCGGATGTGCTCTTTCTATCAAATTTGCACCCCGCATAATCCGCATTAGAGTAGCCAATAAGGTTAAACTTGGATCCTTTGGGGTACCAAAGTCCTAGGCTAGGTGTGTGAACTAAATATTTAAGAATTATCTTAACGGCGGTCAAATGACACACCTTAGATGCAACTTGAAAACGTGCACACATACACACACTAAGCATAATATCGGGTCTAGATGCACAAAGATATAACAAAGAACCAATCATAGAACGATATACCTTTTGGTCCACACTTGGACCATCTTCGTTGAGGTCTGGATGTCCATTAGTTGCCATTGGAGTCTTGATGGGTTTGGCCTTGTCCATGTCAAACTTGTTTAATATGTCTTGAGTGTACTTTGTTTGACTTATGAACGTGCCTTCTTTTAGTTGCTTGACTTGGAAACCTAAAAAGAACTTCAAATCCCCCATCATAGACATCTCAAATCTCTCTGTCATTATCTTAGAAAACTCATCACAAAATACTTTGTTAGTAGAACCAAATATGATGTCATCGACATATATTTGGCACACAAAGAGATCATCATTAAAGTGCTTTTGTAAAGAGAGTGTAATCAACTTTTCCTATCTTAAAACCATTTTGAGTCAAAAAGTCTCTAAGGCACTCATACCGAGCCCTAGGAGCTTGTTTGAGGCCATAGAGAGCCTTATGTAATTTGAAGACATGGTTTGGGAAGTCTTGGTCTTCAAAACCCGGGGGTTGCTCCACATAGACTTCCTCATTGATTGGACCATTTAGGAACGCACTCTTAACGTCCATTTGATAGAGCTTAAAATCATGGTGAGTAGCAAAGACAAGTAATATACAAATTGACTCTAGCCTAGCTACGGGAGCAAATGTTTCATCAAAATCCAAACCTTCAACTTGTGAGTACCCCTTGGCCACAAGTCGTGCCTTGTTCCTTGTCAACACGCCATGCTCATCTTGCTTGTTGCGGAACATCCACTTGGTGCCCACAACATTTGCTTGTGGACGCTTGACAAGCTCCCAAACTTTGTTCCCCTCAAAGTTGTTGAGCTCCTCTTGCATAGCCACCACCCAATCCGGGTCTCTCAATGCGTCTTCAACCTTATGAGGCTCCAAAGAAGAGACAAAGAAGTAATGTTCACAAAAATTAGCAACACGAGAACTAGTGGTTACCCCTTTTGTAATGTCTCCTAGGATGTTGTCAACGGGGTGATCCCGTTGAACACTTTGATGCACACGAGGATGTGGAGGTTGAACTCTTGAGTCATCATTATCCTCTTCTTCTTCTTGATCTCCCCCTTGATGTATGCTTCCCTCTTGACTTTCGTCTTCTTGATCATGTTGAGGTGCCACTTGTCCATCTTCAACTTGGTCACATGGGGGATGACTTGCATCATCTTGTGGTTGATCACTTGAGTTTTGAGGTTGTTCTTGTGGACGAACATCTCCAAGTGCCATCCTCCTAAGAGCTTCTTGTGGAGAGTCTTCTTGATCTAACACACTTTGATCAACTTGCTCCACTTGGGAGCCATTAGTTTCATCAAACACCACGTCGCGTGCTATTTCAACAATCCCGGAGGATTTGTTGAAGACACAATAGGCGTGGGTGTTTGAATCATAACCAAGCAAAAAACCTTCATCGGACTTTGAAGTGAACTTCGAAGTCCTAGGCTTCTTGTTGAGAATATAACATTTGCTCCCAAAGACATGAAAGTAAGAGACAATGGGTTTCTTACCAACTAGAAGCTCGTAGGGGGTCTTCTTGAGGAGGCGGTGAAGGTACAATCGGTTGACGACGTGACAAGCGGTGTTAACCGCCTCCGCCCAAAACCGGTCTGATGTCTTGTACTCATCAAGCATCATCCTTGACATCTCAATGAGTGTCCTATTCTTTTGTTCTGCTACCCCATTTTGTTGAGGGGAGTAGGGGGCTGAAAACTCATGCTTGATGCCCTTCTCATTCAAGAACTCTTCCACTTGAGTGTTCTTAAACTCGGTGCCGTTGTCGCTTCTTATAGCCTTGATTCTTGAGGTGAACTCATTTTGAGCTCTCCTCAAGAACCTCTTGAGGACACTGTGAGTCTCACCCTTATCATGCAAGAAAAATACCCAAGTGAAACGAGAAAAATCATCAACAATAACAAGACCATATTTGTTACTGCCAATGCTAATGTAGGTTATTGGTCTGAAAAGGTCCATGTGTAGCAGTTCCAAAGGCCTTGTCGTCGTCATGATGTTCTTGGAGGGGTGTTGAGCTCCCACTTGCTTCCCCGCTTGGCAAGCACTACACGGTCTATCCTTTTCAAAGACTACATCCTTCAAACCACGAATGTGCTCGCCCTTGAGAAGTTTTTGTAAGTTCCTCATCCCAACATGGGCTAGCCTTTTATGCCAAAGCCATCTCATGTTGGTTTTTGCCATTAAGCATGTGTCAAGTTGGGCTTTATCCGCGGTAAAGTCCACAAGATAAAGCTTTCCTTTGAGCACACCCTTAAAAGCGATTGAGTCATCACTTCTCCTAAGGACGCTCACACCCTCATTAGTAAAAACACAATTATAACCTTTGTCACATAGTTGTGATATGGACAATAGGTTATAGTCTAAAGAATCAACATGCAAAACGTGAGAAAGAGTATGTTGGGGAGAAATAGCAATTTTACCGGATCCAAGGATTTTCCCTTGGTTATTGTCCCCGAAAAAGATCCCTTCACTTAGATCATCGTTTTCTTCATACTTCACGAACATCTTTCTCTACATTCATGTAGTTGGTGCATCCACTATCGAGCACTCATTTGGATCCACCGGAGGAGTATGCCTACAAAACAAGATTATGCCTTCCTTTTAGGTACCCAAGCGGAGTTGGGTCCTTTGACGTTAGTAGTGAGGCACTTGGGCACCCACACGCAAGACTTGAGGCTCTTGCGGAGTGGCCCAACATATTTAGCAAAGACTTTGCCATACTTGTTCCTCATTAGAACATAAGATGCATCAAAATCATGAAAGAGAGGATGTGGTTCAGTTTTAGGCATATTATTGCTAGTTGAAATGTTATTCCCAATTTTAGTTGAGGATGTGCTTTCCTTGACAAAGACAATCAAGTCTTTGCCATACTTGGAGGTTTTAGCATTTTGCTTTCCACCTCTAGTATAACCAAGACCATCCTTGACATAGAGAGGTCTTGTGTTGGAGTATGCACTTCGTGCATACGTCACCTTCTCTTTGTCAAAGATGGCACCCTTAGGTGCTTGTTTGCCTTGAGTCAACTTAAGCTCATCCTTTAGTTTAAGGATCAAGTTTGAACATTTGCAAGTGGAGATTGTTTCGGACGCAACCTTTGAGGAGGATGAGCTTTTGGAGGAAGAGGCTACATTAGTCTTGAGAGACTCAACTTGAGTTTCAAGGATCTTGTTAACTTTTTCCAAGTTGTCAAGTTTGCCCTTGAGCCCAATGGTTGTTTCCTCAAGACTTGAGCATGTTTTCTTGCTTAGAGCAAGTTCATGCTCTAATGCCTTGCTCTTCTCTCTCTCAAGATCAAGGAGCTCAATGATATCTTGACATCTCTCCTTTTCATGGATAAGCATGTCCTCTTGCCTATGTATGAGTTTCTCCTTCTCAAAAATTTCATCCGAGAGCAATTTCATTCTACGCAAAGTGCTCTTACTTATATCCTTAAACATGTGCTCATTTTCACTAGCAATATCAAATTCATCATGAGAGGATATGGAGGAGGATGAGTTATAAGTAACCTTTCTCCTTCCTTCTTTTGCCATGAGGCAAGTTGGCTTGTGGTCGTTGAGGTTGGGGAAAAGCTTGCTTCCCATGGAGCTCCTCCTGATGGCTATGGTTGCCACCTTCTCCTCGTCTTCGGAGGAGGACTCATCGTTAGAGTCCCATTCCTTGCCCAAGTGAGCATGACCGAAGGGCATCTTCTTCTTGAAGTATTTCTTTTCTTGAGGTTTGCCCTCCTTCTTCTTCTTGCCCTCTTCATGTGGGCAATCCACAATGAAGTGCTCATACTCGCCACAATTGTAGCAAGCTCTCTTTGTTTTGGGCTTTGCTTTTTCGTTGCCCTTGCTCTCATGGTTGTATCCTCCTTTCCTTCTCATCATCCTCTTGAACTTGTTGATGAAAAGGGCCTCTTCCTCATCAGTGTCGAGACTCTCCTCATCATCTTCTTTTTGCTCTTTTGAGGAGGATGTCGCTTTGAGTGCAACATCCTTCATCTTCGAGGCGGTGAACCTTTGGAGGTTTTTGTAGAAGAGTGTCTCCTTTTCCATGATCTCGTGGTTGATGATCCTTCCTAGGACCTCCTCCGGGGTCATTTGAGCAAACCCCGGGCTTTCTCATATCATGGAGCAAAGAGAGACGTTTCTAGGCATGAATGCCCGAATCATCCTCTTCACCACCTCATGGTCCATCCACTTGGTGCAGCTATAAGATCTACTCTTGTTGATGAGCAACTTTAGGCGGTTGTACATCTCCTGGGGAGATTCACCATCCATAATGGCAAACCTCCCGAACTCTCCTTCAATGAGCTCAATCTTTGCCTCCTTCACGACTCGGTTGCCTTCAGCCGTCTTGAGGGTGTCCCAAATATCCTTGGACACCTCAAGTCCATCTACCCGGTTGAACTCATCTCTTGAGAGAGACGAGATGATCACTCCGGCCGCTTGGGCATTGCGGTGAAGGAGCACGGCTTGCTCCGGGGTGATATCTTCCTCATTCTTTGGGATATTCACCCCGGTCAACACAATTTGCCATAGTGAAGGATTGAGTGACACGAGGTGAATCTTCATGTTGTGCTTCCACATCCCGTAGTCGGTTCCGTCGAATTGGGAGGCTTCCCCAATGGGATGGAAAGGTAGTGGTTGTTGCAGACAAGGCGTTCATAGTTGTAGCCTTGTTGGTTGTAGTAGGTCGTGCCACCCGTTGTAGAGGTCGAAGTGTCAACCTTTGGAATCTTCAACTTTTCTCGAAGTTTCGCCTTGAGCTGGCAAGTCTCTTCGTCATCCGTTGATTTGTCTTGGTAGACAAGCATCTCCTCTTGGGTTGCTTGGACCTCATTGGTCGAGACTTCGTCATACCCCAATCCGGTCATCTTCTCTCCGAGTTGTTAGACTCTTTGGGAGAGTCCTCACTCTGATACCAATTGAAAGTTGCCTAGAGGGAGGGTGAATAGGCTAATCGACCTGAAATGACTTAATAAAACAAAATCAGTACTTAGGGGGCAGACTAGTCCGGTCCACCTGCAGGGAAAACCTAAAAAGGAGTTTCTAACAAGTTTTAGCTGGATTTTTGTGATGCAATATGTATTAGAATGATTTAGTGAACCTTAATAAGTTATAGAGCAAGTATGAAGCTAAGGATCACAGTGAGATGAAAAACAATGAACGAAAACAATAAAGCTAACCCTAGAAGCGATATGCGATAAGTGAAAGCGAAGTACACAATGGACACAAGGATTTTATCCCGAGTTTCGATCTCACACAGGAATCTACGTCCCCGTTGAGGAGTCCAAGAAGGACCGGGTTCAACAACTCTTCCCTCACCGAGTTTGCCGCAAGGGACAAACCAGTTCTCCACTATCACAAGGGTGAATACAAGGTTCGTTGGGGCTTCTCACAATCTGAGGCTCCCACCACAAATATGATCACAAATCACAAAGAACAACTCAAGCCACAAATCACAAAGATTCAACATGTGCAAGAGATCAAACCGAGAGCCAAGAGCGGTGTTCTTCCTCTTCTTCACCACACCAAACCCTAATCCACACAAGAATTAGTTTTAGAGGGAAAGTAGGCAAGAAGTAGGCTTTTGATGGCTCAAAGTTTGCTGTGGCGGCGCTAGGGTTTCAAAATTTGTTCAAATAAACCTGGGGATCCTCTATTTATAGAGGATAAATAAAGGATCCAGTCCCATACTGCTGACCTCAGCAGATAGGCGGACTAGTCCGGCCTTTTGGACCACTGACGTCCCTAAAAACTGCCACACTACGCGGCAATCGTCATGCTACCCGCCAAAATTAAATTCAAATGGTCACTTCATAACGGACTAGTCCGGTCCAAACCGAACTAGTCCGATCTCACGCAAAACCTTTTGTTCCCTGTGAAAATGGACTAGTCTCGAGACCACAGACTAGTCCGGCCTCCCAGACATAGTCGCAGAAACACCCAACTCTCACCAAACCGGACTAGTCCAGCCCCTAGGGCGGACTAGTCCGATCTCGGTTAGGACCTCTTGGTCCGGACTAAAACGGACAAGTCCGGGGTTTTGGGACTTAGTCCCGAAAACCCACTCCATGACTACCTCGGACTAGTCTGTCCCACTACGGACTAGTCCGAAGTCAGTCAGACCCTTCTGGTCCACCTAAAAACGGACTAGGCCGACCAGGAGCGGACTAGTCCGGCCACCAGCATAGACTAGTCCGGCCACCAGCACAGACTAGTCCGACCTCTCCTGCCAGACTACTCTAACACTCTTCTTTCAATAGGTTTTGATCTCTAAACCGCTTTGAGCTCCCAACTTGATCTCAATGCATTTTACGCACACATCCTCATACATATACGACTAGTCTAAACTCGACACGCTAGAAACCTTAGTTTCTTCTTTTCGAGTCGACACTGTCATTTTCATCCTTTTCCTTTTTGAGAGTTTGTGATTCCACTTGAGTTCACACCTGTGCTTAAGATCACTAAGCTCATTAGTTACTTAATTGTCGTCATCAATCATCCAAAACCCACGAGGATCCTAGATGCACTTTCAAACATCTATAAGGAATATTTTTTGAAGTTTAATGACTTTGCCTATATGTTCGTAAAATAAACACCTAATAGTACCATCTAATTCAAATTATTCAAATACCATACAAGCAACCAAACACATCTTAAAGGTTTTGACACCCTACCTTTCAATTGCTCACACCTTGCAGTTGACGTGACCGGTAAAGCCTAAAAACCTTTAATGTCTTAGGTACATAACAACATATTAAGTCTTTATGTTGTGATATATATATATATATATATATATATATATGTGATATTACATATATGATAAAAAGCGTTTTCATAAGAAGATTCTTGAGGGTCAATATACTGAAAAAAAGTTTTCTATGAACAAAAAGTAAAAAAATAACAAGAAGAATCACCGCCCACCACGCCCACCACACTCATAAAAACAAAGGGCGAAACATCCACTCGTGGTAAAAAAGAAGAAAAGTGAGATGCACCCATCCTCAAGAGGAATCCTCGAGTGCAATAATATGTAGGATGATACCGCGCTAATTAGATATCCTCGAGTTGTAGCTTGCAGTTTTTGCTACACTTCCATTGTTTTCAAATATTATTTTCAAACTCACTCTATGATTTAATAAATTAAATGATCTTTACTGTAAATATTTTTTTACTCCTTTTGTAGAGTGCCATCAGGCGTCGCAACGCGTGACCCTATCCGATGTTGATCTTGGTTGTTGAGGTGTGATCCTCACAAATATGAATAGATGGCATGTCATTTACAACAATATGACTAGATGCCATGTCATCTTATGGCTTATCTAAAATGGGATAGAAAGATCTTAAACTGTTTCTGAATGGGATGAGACATCCATATGCGTATAAAGGTAGATTATTTATATCTTATCGCTCAGGTTTCAAGAAAAGACAAAAAATAGTGTTGTGTAGCATCTGAAGCATATCTTGTTAGAACAAATCATATACTTCCAAGAAAAATGAATCAGCAAATGCCAATATTGACTAGATGTCTTGTCATCTCTATCTTATCTTATCTTATCTTCAGTAGTTTGCTTTGAAAATACGAAATAAATCAGCAAATGCCAATATTGACTAGATGTCTTGTCATCTCTATCTTATCTTATCTTATCTTATCTTTAGTAGTTTGTTTTGAAAATACGAAATGAATCAGCAAATACCGATATTGACTAGATGTTTTGTCATCTCTATCTTATCTTATCTTCAATAGTTTGCTTTGAAAATACAATCTTGGCAGAGCTAAGAGGTCTGGTGTGTATAAATAGACCTCATGTTTATGAGATGTCCACCATCACTTGCATCATTGGCTCAATAGAAAATTGAGAGAGCAAAATTCAGAAAATTGAGCAACAATGGCATCCAAAATAATAGCCATATTTACTCTCCTCATCATTTCGATAAGTGCCGCTACGGCAACCACATATCCACAATATTCTGCTTGTAGTCAGTATTACCCACTACAACAAGCATTTGCAGCATACATTTCACCATCTCCGGCTATGATTACACAAGTAGCTCAACAACAACAGAGTTTGCAGCAGATGCAACAACAACAGATTTTGCAGCAGGCACAACAACAACAGATCCTACAACAAGCGCACCAACAACAACTTTTACAGCAGGTGCAACAACAACAGATCCTACAACAGTCACAACAACAACAACAACTTCAACAGCAGGTGCAACAACAACATATCCTACAACAGGCGCAACAACAACAACTTCTGCAGCAGGCGCAACAACAACAACTTTTGCAACAAAGTCAACAAAATCAGATTTTACAGCAAGCACAACAAAACCAGATATTACAACAAGCACAACAACACCAGATACTACAACAAGTGCAATACCAACAAATATTCCAGCAAGTGCAACAACAACAGCAGCTTACGCGATATTTGTTCAACTCGTTGGGTGCGCTAAACCCTGCCTACTACGGGCAACAATTTTTTCCTAGTGGTGTTTGCTTCTAAATAACATCCCAATTGTATTCCAATAATAAGTTCACAAGCTATGTTTTGTGACTCATAAAAATAAGAAAACTAATAAAAGAGATATTGATATTGTATCTTATTCAATTATAATAACTATCTATATCAATTATAACTGTGTCAGTATAGTTACGGTACATAAACTTAAATTATAAGCATTTGCCATATGAAAAATTAAGCATGAATAAATCTTAGTAAGAATGTGCTTGGTGACCATAGTTGTTGTTGCCTAATAGGCCCCTACCATAGGGATGAAGCTGCATCGTCAGCAATAGGGACGAAGAATTGACGATGATGGTTGTAATGTTGAGATCGAAGAAAAAACTTGATGCTACGGGATAGAGCATAGTGAAAGCCTAGTTTAATTTAACTATGTCAAAGGTGTGGATAGATAAATGACCTTTAAGTTGACTACATAATACCACATACTGTGGGCAGTGACATGGCTAAATTCAAAGTAAATAATTTACAAACATAAAATGATTGTTGTATTACAAAATATGAATCATCGTACATGATAGTACAATAGAAAAGCCTAAGGTCATGTTTGAGTTGAGAATGTTTTGGAGTAGATATTTTAGGGTTGTGTTTTCCATTCAACATACGAAAATGTGGGAAGAGTTTTACAAATTAGGTAACTAAGTCCTTTGCAATTTTTCTTAGGCGTGCCAGAAAATAGTTTTGTTTAGTTGCAAATTATATGCATTTATAATTGTTAAACTAATTATTTTCCTATAAATACTACTCCCTTCGTTCTTTTTTATTTTACATTGGTTTAGTTGAACTAATAAGCGTCAAATAATAAAGAACACATGATGTTAAGTAGTGAAGACCATGTAAAAACAAGATGGATGGAACGGAAAATGTATTCCAATCGAACTCTGTAACTCGTTGCCTTTTTAATATTTTATGTCCAACACTTCCGTTGAATTAACCTTCAAATATACTGCGCTAAGCTTCCACCTTGCCCGTTCGGTCTGAAACTAGGGTGTGTTTGGTTGCCTATATTGAATTTGATTTGATTGGATTAGATGGCTCGATCAGGTGTTTGTTTCACGAACAAGTGACTAAACTATCTAGTTTTGAGAAATATTTCTTACAGATGTTGGATGGAGTAATCCACAAATATTTGCTGGATGAGTTCATCCATCTTGTCAAGTGTGATTCTTAATAATATAATTAGTGATAATTTATCTATTGTTGAATAGTAATTACTATTGTGATATTAGCATTAGTTGTACTATTAATATGATAATTAGTATATAAGTGTCGGTACCCTGCGTACCAGGTACCCCCATGGTACCGCAAGAAGTGCAAGAGAGTTCCACCTGTCAGAATTGAAGGTTTCCTTAGGCCCCACATGTCACACGACACTGGACCTGCCTCCCTCATATGGGCAGCTCCGGGGTTGCCACATGTAGTGTAAGACCAGAGCTAACCTCCCAACACAGGGAAGCTCCACGGTTAACACATGTATAATGACCCCGGACCTAACCCCCAGTAGAGGGGAGCTTCGGTGCCGCGGTTCCGGGCCTATCTCCCCGCGAGGGGAAGCTTCGGAGCTGCCATGTGTGGATCCTCCGAACCTTGCACTAACAGGGATATTGACAAATCTCCAACAGCACGGATATTCAAAGGACAGTTAAAGCAACAGTTACAAGACTTGATTACGTGTCATTAATGCTATATTAATGACACATGATAAGTGGGATGTTAATAGGGGTGACGCTGCCATTAAGACACGTTATCACACTATTAGTCACGCTTAATACAAATAGATTGTGTATTAGGCAATTAAATACGCCAGGGCCACATGTTGGGTCAGGCAAGTGTTGTAACGGCCAGTCCTTAGACTATAAAAGTAATGTGTTGCACGGTACATGGACATCTAAGGGGATACGCTCGCCAACACTACTGAAATCCTCAATACAACAACACACACCCCGTGGAGTAGGGTATTACGCTCAGGCGGCTCGAACCACGCAAATCATTTGTGTCATCATCTTGTTCTTGATCTCCGCGCGCCCTAATCGATACAAGAACCTCTGCGGGCTAAAATTTAGTAGTACCGGGGGAAGTGTTGTTCGTACGCTGCAACATTTGAAGCGCCAGGTAGGGGGGCAACACCTGAGATCGCAAGATGGTGAACTCCATCACAGGATCTTCCAAGGGCAACCACGCTGAACAGCCTGCTCGAGGCAATCCCTCCAACATGCGGCAGCCAGCAGGCGCCGTTGACCCGACGGGCATCATGCCACCGCCGTCGCCATCTATTCCGACAAACAATGCTCGGCAACAAGATGAGGCATTTGCATCAATCACCTCATCGACGAACAACAATCCTGAGCACGCGCTCGTTGCCGCACGTACTCTCCTACAACGCTCACCGCCTCCAGAAGCACCCCAGGGTGCGATGGAGCAGTGGAGAGTTGATGTTGAGCATCTGGTTGCAGCTGAAGCCGATGGCATCAGCAATAAAGGTCCTCCCCCTTCGGGGCAGTCACCATCACAACAACGGATCTTGTTGGGAAGACTTGGTCCACAAGCTTTGCAACACAGGAGACGTGTTACATCCCAGCAGGTGACTTCGCTGCCGTTTGGGACACGACGCACCCATACCATCACCAGGCTTTTGACTCATGACCTGCGGTCAGAACTTGATCGCCATTATCGGCAGCAGGACGATCGCGTCCATATCGAGCGTGCTCGTGAGAGGCGAGAGGCTCGGAACAACCATGCTCCTCAGGGAGTAGGGGGAGGTTGTTCTGCCCTGGCCATGCACTTACGCATGGTCAGATGGCCACATAAGTTCCAATCTTATTTGTCGGAGGAATTCGATAGGACTATCAACCCTGTCGTGTTTCTTCAAATCTATTCCACCGCTATACTTGCGGCGGGGGCAATGAGACTGTGATGGCCAACTACTTCCCAGTGGCTTTAAGTGGGACTGCTATGTCCTGGTTTATGAGCCTCTCGCCTGACTCCGTCAACAGTTGGGAGGAGTTATACCAACAGTTCATTGCCAATTTCAGGAGTTCATACACCCGACCCAGCACTGAACTGAACCTTTTTGTTGTCTAGCAAAAAACGAGAGAGTCATTGCGATCCTTTATCCAACGATTTCCTCAGTATGCAATACCATCCCCTCAATCTCGAGCACTTCTGTTATTGTTGCATTCATACAGGGCGTTCGAGACAAAAATATGCTGGAGAAGATGTCGACCAAAGAAGTCACCAGCGTCACGAAACTCTTCAGCCTAGCAGACAAATGTGCCAAGGCTGCGGAGGGCCGTGAGATGCACTCCAAACCACCTCCAGAGGCCAACAAGAAGTCCTCCAAGGCTGAAGTCACTACCTCTGGTAGTGGAAAGAAGAAAAAGAAGTCCAACGACAAGAAGAAGTCGTCGATCGGCGCACCTACTGCTGCGGCTGTTGCAGCTCCTGGTGCCTAAGGGCCACACCCCAAGAAACGACCTCGACAATCATCAGAAGACGGCGACAACTCCAAAGTGTGATGTCCGATCCACAAGACGGACAAGCACAGTCTAGAAGAATGTCGAGAGATCCAGAACCTTGTCAAGCGCTACAACAAGCGCCGAGAAGAAGCTCCTTTCCGCCAGCGGGAAGGAAAACAAAAGGTCGACGAAGCTCTGGCTGACGAGGAGCTAGGTTTTCAGGACCCCAAGAAGGTTCTGAAGGCTGTCTACAACACCGTCGACGACGACTCTAATGTCTCTGACAACGAGCGTTAGAAGACCCTAAACACCATTTATGGTGGTTCATGGGATATTACCTCTCGCCGCATCCTCAAGACAATGCAGCGGAACATGGCTGCTGCAGCTCCCACCGCCAGGCCGGAACCTCATCGGAAGTGGATGGACACTCCCATCACTTTCGATGCTTTGGACTGCCCTCGTAACATGATCGGAGCTGGCCAACTCTCGTTAATGGTGTCTCCGACCATTAACAATGTTCAAGTCCACCATGTATTGGTGGACGGAGGTGTAGGGTTGAACCTCATAAGCTTTGAAGCCTTCGTCAAGCTCCAGCTCCGACCTTCGTACCTTCACCCCTCTCGACCTTTTTCTGGAGTAGGTCCGAGGGCCATTACCCCTCTTGGCTCCATTACACTCCCGGTGACCTTCGGGACCCGGGAGAACTACAGAACCCAGAAGCTGGTCTTCGACGTGGCGCAGATCAGTTTACCGTTCAACGCCATACTGGGCAGTCCTGCTTTGTACAAGTTCATGGTCGCCGCCCACTATGGCTACTTGGTGTTGAAGATGCCAACACCTTCGAGCGTTCTCCGGATCCGTGGGGATTGCACTGCAGGAATCACTGCATTGGAAGAACTCCATGCGCTTGCTACAACGCAGGAGGAAGCATCCGGTAAGGAGCTAGCTCCGAAACCTCCGAGAATTCGTCATCGAGGCTCAACCTACGTACCTCGTGTGCAACCAAGCGGCGACACCGACGTTCCCGTCAAAGTCGTCCAAATTGGTTCCGGTGCTGCTCAGACTACCCGTATATCGGGAGGTCTGAACAACAAATAGGAACTCACGCTCATCACCTTCCTCCGGGCGAATGTTGACGTGTTTGCCTGGCAACCATCGCAAATGTCTGGGATCCCTAGGGAGGTGATTGAGCACAACCTGAAGATCTATCCTGACACACGCCCTTTACACTAAAAGCCCCGGAAGCAATCAATCGAGCGGCAAAACTTCATCCGACAGGAGATCAAGAAGTTGCTCGAAGCTGGTTTCATTCGGGAGGTGTTTCATCCAAAATGGCTGGCAAACCTAGTCGTGGTACCCAAGGCTAACGGGAAGCTTCGGATGTGTCGACTACACCACCTTAAATAAGGCATGTCCAAAAGATCCATTTCCACTACCTAGAATAGATCAAATAGTGGACTCCACCTCCAGGTGCGAGCTATTATGTTTCTTAGATGTATATTCTGGATATCATCATATCCAAATGTCTAAGAAAGATGAAGAGCATATTGCCTTCATAACAGTAGATGGATTGTATTGTTATACTGCCATGCCCTTTGGTCTCAAAAATGCTGCTTCAACTTTTGTGCGAGCTATGTACAAAACATTTGGAGAACTAATTAGAGACTTGGTGAAGGTGTATGTCGACGACATCGTTGTGAAGATAAAGAACAAGGAGTCACTCCTTGATAACTTGCAAGTTGTCTTCGACAAGTTGCACAACACGCGCACTAAGCTGAACCTGGACAAGTGTGTCTTCGGGGTTAGCCCCGGGAAGCTTCTAGGTGTCTTGGTGACTCACTGAGGAATTGAGGCAAATCCGGCGAAGATCAAGGCCATAGAATATATGCGGCCACCAACCCACATCAAGAATGTCCAGAAGTTAATTGGATGTCTAGCTGCGCTTAGCCGGTTCATCTCAAGACTGGCAGAGCGAGCGCTACCCTTCTTCAAACTATTGAGGAAGCCCGAACCGTTTCATTGATCTGAAGAAGCAGAAAAGGTATTTCAAGAGCTGAAGCAGCTCCTCACCGCAATACCAATCTTGGTAGCTTCGAATCCTGGTGAGCCTCTACTGCTTTACATTTCTGCAACTACAAAAGTTGTCAGCATGGTCCTGGTCGCGGAAAGACCAGAGCCACATCTAGTCCAGGAGCTTAGACCCCTTCGGGAGGGTCCGGAGCTACCTGAAGGCGAGTCTGGGTCCCAGCCCCCACACACGAAACCTCAAGGGGGGATGCTAGGAGATCAACCCCACTCGCGCGAGGGGGTTCACCTGGCTGACCAAGATGATTCAGACCCTTCTAACAGGTTCTGGGTCGAACAAAAAGAAGTTTCGGACCCCTCCGAGAGGGTCCAGGAAGCTCAACAAGAAGGTCCAGACCCCTCCGGGAGGGTATGGGTCGATGGAGAGGAAGCTCCGGGCTCCTCCGGGAGAGTCCAGACAGTCCAGCGTCCAGTGTACTTCATCAGTGAAGTACTCCACGATGCCAAGACCAGATACATTGAGGTGCATAAGCTGATTTATGCAGTTCTTATTGCCTCAAGGAAGCTTCGTCACTACTTCCCAGCCCACAAAATATCAGTGGTAACTTCATATCCACTGAACGTTATTTTGCATAACCCTAACTCTACTGTGAACATCGCAAAGTGGGCAGCGGAACTGGCCGAGTTCGGTCTCGAATTCGTGTCGTGGCAAGCAATCAAAAGTCAAGCTCTGGCTGACTTCGTGGCGGAATGGACTCTCTCCCCATCAAACCCTGGGGGCCCCAGTGAGCAAAAGCCGGAACCCATGGGTTCCGGTCTTCACTGAACCTCACTGGACTCTCTACTTCGACGACTCTGTGCAGAAGCAAGGGGCTGGAGCTGGAATCCTTCTCCTTGCTCTGACCGGGGAGAAGGTCAAATACATGGTTCACCTTGATTTCAAGACGACCAACAACATGGCGGAGTATGAAGCTCTCATCTACGGACTCAAGGTGACACTATCTTTTGGTGTCAAACAGCTGTTGGTGACGGGTGATTCGCAGCTCATCATAAAACAAGTCAAAGGTGAATGCTGCTGCAACAATCCCCAACTAGTTGCTTATCTCCTTGAAGTCTAGAGGCTCCAGAAGGACTTTGAAGTCTTGGATATCCACCATGTTCAGTGTCTTCACAACGCGGAAGCTAACGAACTCTCGACGAAGGCTTCAACCGGAGCTCCGACTCTTGACAGAATCTTCATCTGGAGGTTGTCAAGACCAACAACTCAGCCTGCCGAACTGAGCGAAGGGGGCGAGACCAGCACCCCGAAACTGGTAGTCCCGCTGGCCCTGTTACCATGACGTCCATCAAGGCTCGTAGGTGCTGCCAGAAGCTCCGAGCAACCCAGCACACAAGACTCAGAAGCTCAAGTTAGCTCCGATACATGGATCTCGGAGATATAGAGCTACTTGAAAGACAATGTCCAACCTAAAGACGGTGTATTCGCTGGCCGAATTGTCAGATTGGCTAAAAGATACACATTGGTAGAAGGGGATCTCTACCGGCGTGGTGCCAACGACATCCTAATGCGGTGCATTGCAAGGGAAGAAGGCCGCGATATTCTTGCAGAAATCTATAGAGGCGAGTGTGGGAACCACGCTTCCTCCCACACGTTGGTTGGTAAAGCCTTCCGGTATGGATTTTACTGGCCTACAACACTCGAGGATGCAGTCGAGCTAGTGAAAAAGTGTGAAGTGTGCCAGTTCCACACAAAACAGATTCACACCCTGGCTCAAGCACTGCAAATGATACCTCCTACATGTACATTTGCTGTGGTGGGGTATGGACATCTTGGGACCATTCCCAAAAGCCGTCGGAAGTTACAGGTTCCTGTATGTCACCATTGACAAGTTCACCAAGTGCCCGGAAGCAACTCCAGTTGTCACAATTAACAAGCAATCAACTATCAAATTCTTTAAATCCATTATATGCAGGTTTGGAGTTCCAAACAAAGTCATAACTGACAATGGAACCCAATTTACAAGTGCTGCATTTCAAGAATATTGCGAAGACCTCGGCATACAACTCAGCTACGCCTCAGTAGCTCACCTAGCAAGTAATGGCCAAGCCAAGAGAGCAAATGCAAAAATCCTAAAAGGACTCAAGACATGCACATATGAGCGCCTAAAAATGCATAGAGCCAACTGGATTGAAGAGCTTCCGTCCACATTGTGGGCGAACAGGATGACACCTAACCGATCAACTAGGAAACACCCTTCTTCCTGGTGTACGGAGCTGAAGCAGTTCTTCCTCCGAAGATCACCATGGGTTCGCTCTGGGTTCGGACCTTTGATGAAGCTGCGCAGGACCAGCTCCGGCGTGAAGACCTTGACCTCGTCGACGAGGGAAGGTGCCAACCAGCCGTTCGGAATGCTCGCTATCGCCAAGCGCTCCGGTGCTATCATCAAAGGCATGTGCGCAACCGACAACTCGAGGAAGGTGATCTGGTGCTGCGGAAAATACTAACTCGCGAAGGGATGAATAAACTTTCTCTAGCTGGGAAGGTCCCTTCCGAGTGATCAAAGTATCTTGTCCTGGATGCGTTCGCTTGGCTACTGAGGATGGGACTCCGCTTCCTAATCCTTGAAACATCGAGCACCTCCGTAAGTTTTATTCTTAGAATCACGGAGGTGAGTCTGTAATTACGCACAATGTATGTTGTAGAGTCAATATACATAGACGGGTAGGTCCTCCGGGAGAACATCCGGACCCCTCTGGGATGGTCCGGGAAGTTCAAGTAACACTTGATACAGTCACAACACTAAAAGTGTAGCTACCTGCCCTAGGCTAAGACAAGATGTATAGCGCACTTAGCTTGGTCCTGCATCCAAGTGTTGCCTTGTCTCTTCTGTAATCCGGACCTATAATGAAAGATATTGTTGTGTGAAAACAGACTCCACATGCATTTATTTCTGTACAAGGCTCGGTCTTTCGAATAATTATTTTTATCCTTCTTGGCTGTAATGAAGTTGTGCAATTCTCTTTCAGTTTTGGTCCAAGTTATTCATATGTGTTACAAGTTATGTTGTTGGTCTCTTTAGATCTTAACATTATTGCACAGTCTACTTGTCTGAATGCCAAGCCAACATAGGTCTGGAGTGTGCTATCGACTTAGTTTGGTCCTGCACCCTAAGTACACCACTCTACCTACATTCCGGCAGGTCTCAGTAGGGTGAGTATTAAAAAGGCATGCAGATCTAGAAAGATTATAACAATATGCTTGTTATCATATCGAGTTTCTTCGGATTTAAAGCTCAAATAAGAATGGTAAGTCACAAATGATTTATAGAAAATAGGACAAATTTTACTCTTTTCTTGTCTCTAATGTGCAGAAAAAAAACTCATAGCAATGATGGACGACGTCGGAGCTAATAAGCTCCGCATCCTCCAAGGGGGGCCCGCTGTCGACGTTTTATATGTTGATAGTGAGTGTCGTCGGAGCTACAAAACACCGATAACCCCAGGGGGTCTGCCGTCGACGATTTGTGCATTGACACCAAGCGCTACCGGACCTATCAAGCTCCGATAACTCCTAGGGGCCCGTCGTCGACGTGTTATATGTTGTTGGCTGGTGTCATCGGAGCTATCAAGCTCTGACAGCCCTAGGGGGCCAGCCGTTGACGTGACAAAGGGATTCCAGAAGTATCGGAGATAATGACTTCGGACCTAAAATCTACAAGTTCGAAGCGTTCAAGTCATCAACATACTGTCAAAACCTTTTGGTACATGTTCACATTCGAATTGTGCGCATCCACCAGGGGGCCAACAAGACAGAGCACAATATATTGAAGACAAAGTGAAATTCATGGCAGAAAGAGTGGCCAACAAGACAAAGCACAGTATATTGAAGACAAAGTGAAATTCATGGTAGAAAGAGTGGATTTCATTCATTCAAAGTACTGGATTACAAAATTATGGTTACAACAAAAGACAAAAGGAAAAAGTCCTTAACTAATGGAGGATCTATGTCCTGCGCAAGAATGAGGCGACCTTCTTGGCAACTTATTGAACGCTAGCCTTGGCGACGTTCTCCTCTTCGGCAATGGGACCTTTAAGCACCGGATACAGAGAGAATTGGGGATCTCGGCTCACGTAACACGTCAGCACATACTTTGCGACGTTCGTGGTCAAATATTTCTCTTCTGTCTCCAACTGGTCCACAATGACGTCACCCGTTGCGTCGAGTTTGCCGCCAGCAGCGTTGAGGGCCACCAGTGCTCGGTCCAGCTCCAGCTCTGGATTGTTTGGACGCACTGGACTGAAGCCTAGCAGCGTCAACGCGCCGTTGGCTCGCCCCAAGAAGTCCCACACTTGTATGGACTCGGTCTCCCTCAAACTCTGCAGCTCCTCTAGTGACCTCCGGGTGGCCGCAAGCTCTGAACCTTCTCGAGCGAGGCGTTCCACCACTTTAGCATGTTGCTGCATACTCTCAGCAACCTGCTTTTCGCGGTTGGTTAGCCCCGTCTCCCGGAGGTGGATGCGGTTCTGCCATTCGGCCAGGTCCTTCACCCTGCCCCTCACTTTCCCTTCTCTGGCGGCAATATCAGCCTCTCTTTTCGAGAGCTCCTGCCCCAACTTACAATACTTTTCCTTTTCCTCCTCACTCCATAGATCCAAGTTTTTAGTGCGATTTTCCAAATTTTGCTCACATAGTCAATTTATGGGTGACCTCCTCCTCCCTTTTCAAAACATCCTCCTGTTGCTCCAGGAGTTTTTCTTCTCTCGCATCAAGGTCCGCTCGGCGCTTCTGGAGAATTTCATTTAGTGACGTGAGGTTGTCGTGACGCTCATGAGCGTCATCACTCCTCTCCTTGGAATGCTCGAGAATATCCCGATAATTAGCGTCGAGGGCCCTGATGGTGGCTTCCTTCTCTTCCAGCAGCTTGCCCTAGTATTCCATCTGGGCCGTCTTCCTCTTGATCCACTCCTTCTGATCAGCAAACCTCGTCTGTGCAAGCTTGGTATCTAAGTGGAGCTTGTTGCGCCAACGCCTCAAGGTGTGGCGCTCCTCTCCAAAAACCTTGTTGTCATGATCAAAGGCGAGCTGAACTTGTCGGAGGATCGAGCAGACATTGTCTATGGACAACGCCAAGGGGATAGGCTTCGGGCCTGGTGGGGTCATCTTTGCTAGTTCCAGGGGATTCTCCATAACAAGAATAGGGTCCCACTATACAAGAGTGGTTCCCTGAGCTTCTGAGACACTAAGGCCGCCCACCGGGAGCTCCTCGGTTGCTGTTGAGAAAGATCCCACTGGGGGAACTTCCACCTCCGAAGCAGAAGTCGAAGGTCCAGCTTTTGGGTCTTCAGTTGCCGGCTCCGTAGGTGTAGAGCCTACCACCACTTCTTCATGGTGCTCCGGCTCCGGCATGGGCACCTCCGGAGCAGTTACCCTTCAGAGCGATGGTTGGAGCTTCACACGGTGCCCCTACCACCACCGACTCAAGCGTCGGTACGTCAGCCACTTCCGGTTCAGCAACCGGAGCTTCAAGCATCTCCGGCTCGGCAACCGAACCTTCAACAACTTCTAGTTTTGAGGCCAAGATTCAACCATCTTCGGCTCAGTGGCCGGAGCTTCAATCGCTTCCGGCTCAGCGACCAGAGCTTCAACAACCTCCGACTCAAGTGCCAGAGCTTCTAGCGCCACCGATCCTACAACAACCTCCGGCGCAGGGACTGGAGCCTTGGTTGCCTCTGGCTCAAACGCCGGAGCTTCTGACACCTCCGACTCCCGCACCGGAGCCTCAGCCTCTGGCGCTGTTGCTGGTGGTGCATCTTCAACAATTTCTCCCCCGTGGTCCGGCACTACCACGGGAGCTTCTGGCATCTCTTCTAGATCCAAGTCCACGACAGCTAGCGCTGGAGCTGCCGTGTCTTCAGCCACCACTTGAGGAGGCTCAATGGTTGAAGCCGGAGCTTCAGCTTGTGCTGCTCCAGTCGCTGCGACCGATGTCGAAGCTTTGGATTCTTTTGACACCCTGAAAATAAAGGGACAAGAAGATTAAAAACTTGATAAAAACAAGATTAGCATTTCAAGGCAAGTCCACAATGCTTACCTGGGAATGCTACCGACCCAGTCGCCGTGGAACCTCTTCTTCTGAGGCCCGGAGTCAGAGCCCACCAAGTTTGGTGAGACAGCAACTTTGGACCTTAGCCAGGGGCCACTTGCGGCTGGAGTCTTCTCGGTCGGAACTTCCTTCGACCGGTAAGGACCTTTGGACCTGGAGCCCCTAGCTGGCACTGGGACCGAAGTCGACTGCCCAGAGCTAGCGCCTCTTGAAGACGACTGTACCGGAGAAGGTGTCGCCGCTGAAGATCTCCCTCGCCGGGGAGAAGGGCCAATTGTCGCCAGAGCAGACTCGACGGAGCTCCTATCAGCATGCCCCAGCTTTCTCTTCCGACGGGATGATTCGGCTGGCTCCTTGTCCTTGCCCTTGCGGACGATATCAACCCTTAGGCTCGGAGCAGGGGCGGCCACCTCTTCGAAAGCTCCAGGTATTACAACTCTGAGGTCCTGCGCTTCTCCATCTCGCCGAGGTCATATAGCATCGACATCTTCCTTCGGAGCTCTCTGCTAACCTCTGGAATCATGTTCAGAGGAAGGAAAGCAACCGGCGGAGATAAGGCGTCGTCAGCGACAAACCCGTGCTGAAATTTCTTGAGATGAAGCTTCAAAGCTTCGTCATCCAAGTTGGAGTCCAGACCGGTTTTGATCCGGTCGGTATTCATGATACTGTTGAAGGCCCAAGCAAGCCTCTCCCTTCTCCTCAATGGAGCCCACCTTTTCACCAAGAAATTCCCAAAAACGATTTGGAAGGTCACACCACCCTCCACACATTCTTGGATTCTGGCCAGGACGGGCGTGAATGCATCCAACAGCTTCGTAACTATGTTCCGGGCATCGATGTCAACATTGGGGAGTCCTTGGGGCAGCTCCAGCCTATCAGGCTCCTCCGCAGCAATGACGACCCAATCCTTCTTCCACTCATCCCATTTGTTGGAGGGGGGCAACTTCAAGTACTTGAAGGGGCAGTTCTTCCGCTTCACAAAGTAGTAGAAGCCAAGAAGCTCAGTCCCCTTGTCGGTGGTATGGACCGTGAAGAAGGTCCGGAACAACTCGATGCAGGGAGGAACACCCACCCACATCTCACAGAAGTGGACGAAAGTAGCCACCAGCAGGAGAGAATGGGGGTCGAGATGATGCAGTTGGAGGCCATAGAAGTCCAGCATCATCAAGATGAAACTTGAAAATAGGTGGGATAAGTCCCACCATGGCATAAGCCGAGAAGTACACCATGTCGCCGTTGCGCTCTTTCTTGAAGGGGACTTGCCGACGCGAATTAGGTGGTTGAAGGAGTCGCTGGACCACCCCATGTAGGTCCGAACCTTCATCAGATCCTCCTTGCTCTTGATGCGGCTCTTGGGAAGACCTAACTCCATCGCGGGAAAGTGGAGCAAAGGAAGGGAATGCTAGGCAAAGTTTGGGAGGCTCTGAGCGCGAGTTTGATCGAAAGTGTAAAGAGTCCTCAAATCGTGCATACTTTCCCTCTTAAGTAAGCTCCGCGACGCTTGGATGGAAACTGCAACGAGAACAAAGACACATTTCAAAAATCTACCCCGTCAATAATGAATGGGTCCAGGTCCACCCCGGCGAAGAGGTTGAGGTTATTACCCCAAGCGAACCGTTTTCATGATGGATGGTGGGAAACCCAAAGGCGGCAGCCTGACAAGGCGCTCGGAACCGATACGGTTTTCGTATTGGGAACCGACGACTTTCAATTGTGTGAGATCTGCACTCAAAGATCTCATCTGCCGCATTCAAAATAAGCCACACGACGATGGTTTAACCCCGGACCATCACCCCAACGGCATATCAG
Organism: Tuctoria greenei; assembly: GCA_036927565.1. Taxonomy (NCBI): domain Eukaryota; kingdom Viridiplantae; phylum Streptophyta; class Magnoliopsida; order Poales; family Poaceae; genus Tuctoria; species Tuctoria greenei. The sequence goes on from JAYESD010000008.1 coordinate 8,754,457, forward strand.
AAGACCTTTGAAGTCACGGCGCGGGAATTGAGGATGGTCCCACCTCTGGTAGAATAACTTAATCCAAAGGATTTCTCCCAGAGGTGGGCTCGGGGGCCATTATCGGTACCCTGCGTACCGGGTACCCCATGATACCACAAGAAGTGCAAGAGAGTTCCACCTGTCAGAGTTGAAGGTTTCCTTAGACCCCACATGTCACACGGCACTGGACCCGTCTCCCTCATATGGGTAGCTCCGAGGTTGTCACGTGTAGTGTAAGATCAGAGCTAATCTCCCAACACAGGAAAGCTCCGCGGTCGACACGTGTATAATGACCCCGAACCTAACCCCCAGTAGAGGGGAGCTCCGGTGCCGCCACGTGTATAGCGATTTCAGACCTATCTCCCCGCGAGGGGAAGCTCCGGAGCTGCCACGTGTGGATCCTTCAGACCTTGCACTAAAAGGGATATTGGCAGATCTCCAACAGCACGGACATTCAAAGAATATTTAAAGCGACAGTTACAAGACCTGATTACGTATCATTAATGATATATTAATGATACACGATCAGTGGACTGTTAATAGGGGTAACGCTGCCATTAAGACACATTATCACACTATTAATCACGCTTAATACTCATAGACCGTGTATTAGACAATTAAATACGCCAGGACCACATGTCGGGTCACGCAAGTGTTGTAACGGCCAGTCCTTAGATTATAAAAGGATTGTGCCGCACGGTACATGGACATCTAAGGGGATACGCTCGCCAACACTACTGAAATTCTCAATACAACAACACACACCCCGTGGAGTAGGGTATTACGCTCAGACGACCCGAACCACGTAAATCATTTGTGTCATCATCTTGTTCTCGATCTCCACGCGCCCTAACCGATACAAGAACATCCGCGAGCTACAAGTTAGTAGTACTGAGTGAAATATCTTTTGTACGCTTCAACAATAAGTAATTAGTATAATGTGAAAACGTCAACTTGGATGATCCAACTAATCCAACTTTCGTCCAATTTTTTTTAGATGATGGGTAAAGTCTCGACCTTCTCCTCCAAGAAGGTTATGATCAATTTATTACAAACGAGTACAAATACAGACATTCACAGTCTATTCTCTAAAACAAGATGACAATAAATAGATAGCTAAGCACACAATTGTATACCGAACTTCGTAGGCCAAGATTACAGACGCTCATCCCTTCACATTTTCCGTAAGTACATTCCAGATTCAGCGGTCATGACTTCCTCTAGAGTATCTGCATTTAGTACAGTGAAATTCAGACGAAATTCACTCCAACTAAAAATCGAACTCAAAACGTGAATAATGCTACTTAGAGTACTTACATCCAACCTACCAAATAAAAAAAATAGATCATCCCAATCCAACCAAACATAAATTTAATTGATCAAGTACAGAAAATATGAATGGTCATATCCAATACGACTTTGATTTCTCCAGAAAAATAAAGGTTGTTACAGCCTACCTTTCAATTGCACTAATCTTGCCATTGACATGAATAGTAACACGTAAAGATCTTTGACGTCTTACGTACATAAAACATACTAGGTCTTTTGCGTCCTGCTACATATAAAGTATTGAAGATATGATATAAAAAATACATTTTCATAAATAGATTCTTGAGGAGTCTAAATATCGAAAATGTTTTTTATGACCAAAAGTAAAAGAAATCAGACAAAGAAAGAGCGTTAAACACCACCGCTCACCACACCCATCCCACGCAGAAAAAGAAAGGACGAAGCATCCTCTGGGAATAAAAAGGAAGAAAAGCCAGTTGCACAGTTTGTAGTTGAGTGGTTTTTTGTTAAAAAGTACTCCATCCGTCTATAAAAACTTATTGTTTTGTAGTTTATTTTTAAACTACAAAGCGACAAACTTTTGAGATGTAGGGAGTACCGTCTTACGAGCATTGCAAATACTCTCTTCATCTCAAAAAGTTTCTCTTTCTTGTTCACAATTGTTAACTCACAACTTGTACACCATGTATCCGAGCACATCATTCAGGGGCATTATAAATAGGAATGTGCATTGGTACCTATTGGATATCCATGGATCCTCTCGTTAAAAAAACTAGAGATCCATTTTCCCTACAGAAAATAATTCATTAGTTCTTTTTTGAAAAAATAGAGAAGATCCCTAGATAGCTCCACCCCAACCCTAATTATAAAGTGTCAACCAAAGTTCACAGCAATCGTTACACCATCATAAACGCACAAATACAATATACTGGTAGGACAATTATTATCACCCAATAATTCGTTACACTAATTGGAAAGAGATCCTTCGTGATTTGCTCGAGCAATTTTGTTCGACAACATGTGTTTCCAAGCTGATCACTATAAAGCATAGTTGGCAAATCCATTTCCTTGGAGAAGCCGGCCTTGGGTTCAATCTAATGTGGCGTCATAACCAAGAACCAGAACTTGCAGAGATCAAGGATGGCACAAAACCCAACCAAAGGAGATTTAGGTCATATTGCCCACGACACATCTAGCAAGTAGTATTCACATCAAGTAGTGTGCAGCGTCAGGCTCATGAAACTGAGTTGAAGACGCAGTAAGAAGAGATAACCGAGCTAAGGCCAAGAGCAATGAAGGCTAGGAAGGACATGGAGGCTGAAGCATTGACCAGTTTGGTGAATTGATCCCCTCCAAACCGCGAAATCCATACATCATTACGAGAAAGTGCAGCAGATGATGCTGACAACAGGAGGTAAGCCAATATCTGCAGTAACAATAGCATTCGTAGTTATGCAACTACATTCTTTTACTTACTAAGTATTGTATTCAGGAAACCAAATTCATAGCCATGGAGAATATAAAAAAATGAGTGCTACAGAAGGAACTAACAGATAAATTTAAGAACTCAAAATAATTTCTAGAGCAAAAGAACACAAGAATAAGAAATGTCCAGATTTACATGTCATGCACAATGAATAACTGAATTCCATACTTTTCAAATAGAAATCACACAATGGATAAGCATATGAAGATTTCCCACATGGCAAACAATTCATGGTATGAGTAGCTACACGTATGCTACAAATGCACCGTGCCCATCACTAATTTCTGAAAGGCTCCCTTATTGTGACAATTAACTGGAATGGAGAAACCGGAATCACTAAAGAAAAAAGGTGAAAAATGCCTATTTGCTCTGAAGGTATACAAAAAATCAGTTTGAGTTACAAAAGATGTATCTTAGACTTAGTGTAATATTCAATGTTGGAATTAATCTTGTTTTTGGAATAGTGAGAGTTGTATCAGGGTAAGATGTATAAATAAGGCAGGATATCCATAGTTAAGGCAGGTCATATAGAAGTAAAGACTGTTGCCATTTAGATTGGGACAGTAGAGTCCCAAAAGATTAGGAAAGAAAAGTCCTAGATGGAAATAAAATCAAGTTGTAACTGGTTATATAAGGCCAGCATATCAATGGAATAAACATGGCATCTCATTATTCCTTGTTTCCAAAGCCGAATTTCCAACAATTGGTATCCAAAGCTTAGGTTGAAGATTCAATCTCCCTGCCCCAAGAGGATCTGCTCCGGGGGTGGCCAATCCAAGGGTCGTCTGACCCAACTCCTGCACACGCGTGGGTCAGAGCAGACATCATCTATGTAGGTGCGCGGGGCACAACACAACAAAAGCGCAGAGAGAGGCGTGCGCAAGAACAGAAAGACCTTCGAGCGATGCACGCTCACGGAGGCCACCAGCAGGGTTTGAAATGGGCTCCTGGCCAGACGTCAGATGTGGCGGCGGCGGCCCGGAGGCGGCAGCGGCGAGCAGAGGCGGAAGCAGTGGCAAGCAGGTGGAGACGGTGTCGGGGTTGGCTGGTCTAGGCCTAGAGTTGGTTCGATTAATGTGAACCATCGGATCTCACCTGACGGTACTCCTTTCAGTTCGGGGCATATAAATACTCATCCTCATTAAGTTTACCCTAACCTTAATCATTTTCTTCCCTCACTTTCTCTCTCCTCTCCACCGGTGGTGGCCTTGGCCATGGCCACAACCGAGGCAGCGGCGGCGCGAGGGGGCGGGCAACGACGACAGAGGGAGGTGGCGGCGACCTTGGCCACGACCGGCCAGACAAGTCGACTGGCCATGGCATCGAGGCCGGAGCGTCTGGACGCCTAGGCGGCTACTAGGCATCACCTTTTAAACATTGGCCACAAGACGATTTGTTGCCTCATTGCGATACCCAGAAGCAGTGACGATTCCCATCGTGGGGTCCGCGGTGGTGCACGGTGCAACCTGCTGGCGGAGCACAGGCGCAGGAAAGGGGAGGGCGGAGGGGGGCTCAATTGCAAGGGCGAAGCTTTTTCTGCTCCATGAGTTCTTCTTGGTTGTCGTTGCTTCTATCACGAAGGGCCAATGGTGCCGCCCGAGGCGAGGACGTGCACATCTTGCAGTATGGTGTGGGCCTGTCTGTAATGGCATGCAGATCTTGGCTCCGAGAGGAGGGGATCTCGGCGAGGAGAAATTGTTGTAGTAGCATGCCCAGATTAGTGTTTTAAAGGCGTCACCTAGGCATCTAGTCAGCCGGTGGCGGGCGCTAGGGAGTTTTGCCTCGCCTGGACGCCGCCGCCGTCGGGTCGTTGCTCTCGCTTGCCGCGAGACGCGGGTGAAGAGAGAGGAGAGGTGAGGAAGAAAGGATTAGGGTTATGTCATTACGTGAAGTGAGGAGTATGTGTTTTTCTATACCATGATATGAAAGGAGGACTGTCGGATCACGTCTGATGGTTCACATACTCGCGGCTCGGTCCACAACCCGACACTTCCGCCTCTTGCTCGACTCCCGGTCGTGCCTGATGCCACCGCTGCCCTCTTGACGCTTGGGCATCCAATCACCCTCTTAGAACACTGTCCTAGACGCGGGTACGGTGAATGAGGCAACTTAGTTATTAAGGCGGTAAGGTGACCAGTGCCCCCCCCCCCCCCCCCCCCCCCGTTTACCATTTAAGTGATAAGGCGTAAGGCGAGGTAACAACTGAGTAATATGTAAAAATAGGACATGATAGGAATGTAGTCCCAAATTCCAAATAGATAAGGATTGAAGTACCAATTAGCAAATAGAAGTAGCTCAACATAAACCAACTTAATAGACTAAAAGTCCAACATGACTAATAGATAGTACTAGATAACCACTCTCATCTTTTAAGTTCGTCACAATATCCATCGTCGAACTCATCGTGAATTGTAGGATCACGCAAAAATTATGTGAGACACTGCAACAGAGAGGGAGTAGAGGGGAGCAACAGCAAGCAGGCAGTAAGGCGTCCTCGCCTTAGCTCCTTGCAAACGCCTTAGGATGCCTTAGGCAGAAGATTAAGGCGACAAGGACGCCCCATCCTCAAAAACTGCCTTACCGCTTAAGCGTCGCTAAAGCGACGCTTAAGCGATGCCTTAATAACAATGGAGGCAACCATGTGGAGTTTGGTCGTGATCGAGGTGTGCTCGGGATGAAGATGTGTCAATCCCAAGTTTTAGTGCAAGGTGAAAAAAGTGTGTTGCATCCTCGAAATGAAGATGTGTCAATCCCAAATTTGAGTGCAAGCTGGAAAAGTTGTGTCACCATGCTAGGGTTGAAGATGCATCCATCTCAAAATTGATTGAGGGATGAAAACGTGTCCACCTTAAAATTGAGTGTAGGGTGAAATAGGTGTGTCGTCATTCTAAAATTAGTGCAAGTGTGTTCCAAAAACAAGATTAAGTGGGGTGATTGGATACTAATCTTGTTTTTGGAATAGTGGGAATCGTATTAGGAATAGAGTGTACAAATAAGGCAGAATACCCATATAGATAAGGCTGGTCATATAGAATGAAAGATGGTTACCATTTAGATTAGGAAAGTAGAATCCTAAGAGATTAGGAAAGAAGAATCCTAGATGGAAACAAAATCGAGGTGTAACTGGCCATATATCAATGGAATAACATGAAACCTCATTATCCTTGATTTCCAACGCATGTTATTTTTTGACAGAAATCCAACGCATGATTTCCATCATTTAACATATTGGCCACCTCATTGCAAAAGGATGTTACTACTTAGCCTGAGCAAGTGAACATGATTTGTATTATGCTGCATATGTATACTTTTTGTACTTTACCATTCAGTATACCATACTAAAACATGTGAAATACAGTAGGAGTAACAATGTGCATTCAACAGCATGATCTACTACCACCTGAAGTCCATACACAGCATAATACTCGTTTATGAGGAGGAAAAGTATGTAATTCATCCACAATATGCAGCATTGCTTTACTTTGCAGTTCCCACAATTTTAATCTAGTTGGATATCAACCACTAAATTATCAGGACTCAAATTTCCAGTATAGCGATACCACAAAACTCGTTGCTAATAAGAGCAATCCAATTCAGAAGTATAGACCAGTCGATCTCTCATCCTTACCTGATCCATGGCAATATTGAAATAGCCGTGGAATGGGGCTTGGATAATGCGCCTGCCTGTGACAAGGTAATGCACCTCGGCTACCAACTGGAACCCCGAGTAGGTAAAGGCCACAACGCTCACAGCTAGTACATACCTACATTGCAAAAATCAACCAACGTGCATCCCCCATCAACAATTGCCGCTAGTAATGACTAAAAAAATGTGGAAAGTTAAGACTGCGCTCTGCACTCTAGAGTCTAAATAGCGACCTGTACTCGTTGTAGCGACGGAAGGTATCACCGGACCAGCCTGGCGTGGTATCAGCAGCCATAACAGAGAGGGAGATCAGGCAGAACACAGCGGCTGAAACCCTAAACCCTAGCTCGGCCCTCCTCAGCTCTGCGCGCCGTACCATCTCCGGGACGCCGCCGCCTAGGAGCCACCTCTTAGACCCCACGACACCTCCGCCGCCGGTAGTAACGGCAGCAGCAACGAGTGTCCCATTGTCACTTGGAGGGGTAACCTTGCCCGCTGCCGGCTTCGTCTCTGCCGCCGCGGGGTCCTCCCCGGAGAGGAGCTTGGCGATGGTCACGGCCGAGTCCTTGCACGGTGATTCGACTGGGGATGCCTCCGCTGAGGAGGCCTTTGGCGGCGTCGGCGGCGTCGACTCTTCGTTTTGAGTTAACGCGAGGGCTAGCGTCATGCTCCCCGCTTCGCTTGCCGATTCAGCCTCCTCGTGATCAGACCTGGCTCCCGAGGATACCGAAGCTGGAGGAGGTGGAGATGGTGCTGGAGCGGCGGCAGGAGGGGGCGGTGACCGCGGCGGCGACGGTGTTTGGTCCTCAGGAAGGAGGGGTGGAGAAGGATTGGTGGTGTGCGGAGGTGGAGGCGGAGGCGGGGATGGTGGAGCTGGGCCATGCGGAAGTGGGGTGGGAAAGGAATCGCCGGAACGACGCGGCGGCGAAGGAGTAATAGGACCAGGCGCAGGAGTCGGCGTTGGGTTTTCCGATGAGAGAGGTTCATCGCGGGATGGATCAACAACTGCATGCAGCTGTGATGGAGGAGATGATGGCGCAAGGGGCTCGGCCCGCGGCGGCGGCGGGCGGATTGGGGAGGCCATGGAGGAGTAGCTCGTTTGCGCGATAGTTGCGGCTGCTGTTGGCTGCGGCGTCGGGGTCGGTGGTGTCGAGCTACTAGAGCACAGACGCCAAAATACGGCCCGTTCTGCTGGCTGACAGTGAGATTAGTCAGCGGCTGAACTCATGCGATGCGTAATCGAAAAGTCACGTAATAGAACTAACTGACCACATAATATGATTAATGTGTTACTTTGTTGATTACTTGATTATTCAGTTTATTTCTCCAGTTTGCCATCGCTACCTGCAAGCGTCTGTTCCGCTACGCATATAGTGCAACTGTAACAATTGAACATATCAATTGAGTTGCTATTTTTTGTCTGCTCTTCTCCAAACGCTCTATCTTAAATTTAGCTATTAATTCCACATCACACTTCAACCAATTTACTAAAACTTATATCCCATATCAAATTATAACATATTTTATTGATATCTGGTAACTAATTTAAAATTCAAACAACATTGTTGCACTGACTATATATGTGTAACGATTGTATTTGTAAATGGCTCTTTTAACGGTTATATTACTAGTGACTATGATTTGCCTGGCTGTAGGACCTGGCGCGGTAGTGGCGACCAAAGCTACGGTTGAGGGGCCCGAGGTTGATCTAGATGCGGTTAGTGAGGGAGACGACCGTCGGTTTCCGTGCCTTGCTACATACAGAGGCTGCCCCAAGAATAGGGGTAGACATTCGGTTAACAGGTATAATTCGGTTCGGTTTTTCGGTTTATTTTAAAATTCGGTTTTTGGAATATGGAAACAGAAATAAAACATACAAAAAGAAAAACCAGTCCTTCGGTTAACCGGGAAAATTGGTTCGGTTTTCGGTTAACCAAACAAAACCGTACTTCAACTCCAACCATCGATCTCTCTTGGTCGCGACGTGGTGGCCGTCGTGATCGTGACAGCGGTCGGGGCTGAGGCATGGCGACGCGGCTCGCCGGACGGCGGTCGGGGCCGAGGCACGGCGACGCGGCTCGCCGGGCGGCGGCAGCGACGCGGCTTGCCGGGCGGCGGCGGCGACGCGACTTGCAGGATGGCAGCGGCGACGCGTGATGGCGTACAAAGGACTGAGGAGGACGTCGGGCGGTGTACGCTGTCGGGCAGAGGAGACCACTGGCACAGGGGACCGTCGGGCAGAGGCCAGGCCGCCGGGGGCCGACGTGAGCGAGGAGCGGAGGGAGGGCACGCGATGCGACAGGGAGCAAGGGCGGCGGACGTTTGAGCGATGCCCGATGCAGGATCTGTATGGGCTAACGGTTAGAGTTTAGTAGTGGGTTGGGCCTGCGAGTTATGGGCCAAGCTGTATTTATATTTTTAGATCAAATTTTTTCGGTTAACTGGCTAAAAAAACCGAACCGATAAAAAGAAATTCGGTTTCTGCAGATTACTAATCGAAATTAGTGTCGGTTTCATCGGTTCCGGTTAATTCGGTTTCGGCTCCGGTTAATTCGGTTTCGGTATTCGGTTTTTTTGCCCACCCCTACTAAGGAAGATGAAGGCGACTACTGGAGGAAACTCACCAGGGTAGCACCTCACGGGAATGAGTGGAAGGAGACGGGAACAAAGATGGATAGCAATCTAGGACGCTTTGTTACTTGCAGCACATGGAGGCAAATGGATAGTAAATCGATAGAAGTAGCAAATAAAGTAACAACTCGGTTGGAGATTTTTTTTTTTGCTAAAATATAGGATAGCAAAGGGAATAATAATTCCATTGAACTTGCTCTATGAACTTGTACCTACTCCCACCGTTTTAAATTGTTGTTTTAGAATCATAATTTTAGTTTAGTTTTGAACTAAATTTACATGCTAACAGTATCAATTTGAAAACGTGTGGAGTGTTGCATGAAAGTACCATGAAAATGCAAGCTGAGTTGCTTATCCAGATCATCAGATTGGACACAAACAACATATTTCCAGTATAGACAATCATCGACAAGACTTTGACATTTGAATACGCATACATGTACAGAAAATGTGAGCTATAATGAGTTATAGGAAGTGAACTATTTACAACTTGGCGGATTTTCGCACTTAAAAACAGTGGAAGCAGGCTGCTTGTACTCAGGTATGCTAGAAGGATCGACAGGCCGGACCTCACCCGGCTGGAAGTATAAGGTGCTATGCCTGCAGAAGTGGCATCAAACAGTTTAGATTCATTTTCCTTCAATCAGAAGCGATACCTGAACACTGTTTTCTGAGCAACAACTAGGAATTAAAATTATCAGACACAAGAGCTTCGCTTAACAGAGAATTCCCAACAAACCTCAAGGCCTTATTTGGTAGTCAAGGAATCCTCCGGGATCCCAGGCTAATCCCTGGGCCAGAAAACCTCGAGGTAAATTTCCCCTTACATGCATTTGGCGACTCATTTTTCCGGCCCGATCCGCGGGGGAGCGCGGGCTTTTCTGACCCGGTCGAGCTAGGTCGGGCAGCAAATCCTCGCCTCGGTCGCTTCCCACCGAGTCGCTCGCATCTCCCACCCTGGCGCCGCCGCTCGCCTCTCCCACCCGCGTCGCTCACCTTTGAACTCGTGCTGTCGTTCGTCTTCTCCCGTACACATCGCTCACTTCCCCACTTGCCTGCCCCCGCCCGTCTCCCCCTGCAAGGGTCGCCGACCGAGATCATGTCTGCTCGCGGCGCCATTCGCGCCGCCGCCTCCTCGTTCCGAGCTCGCCGCCGGCCCAGATCCGGGACCGCTCCTTTCTCTCGCTTCACGCATATATGCAGGGAAGAAGTCCCGCCGCTATCGTCCTTGCTGAGGGCGCCCTTGAGACAGCCACCTCCTTTTGGCCGCGTTAGCTCTGATCCGGCGGCATGGCGAGGCGGGCTGCTGGCCACAAGAAGCTGAGGAGGGGTCTCTGGTCACGGGAGGAGGACGACAAGCTGATGAACCACATTGCCATGTATGGCCACGGATGCTCGAGTTCTGTTCCCAAGCACTTCTGAAACTCGTACATCAAGAAGAAGCTCCGGCAGCATGGCATCGATCCGACCACCCACAAGCCGCTGGCGGTCGAGGCAAGCAGCGGCGGCTGTGCCGCCTCCACAGCAGCAGCAGCTCCCAGCAGCTGCTCGGACGTGTTCATCTACATCGAGCTCCAGGACATGCCTTGTGCATATTTTATAAAAATTATTTGGTGCATATTTTTAAGTTCCACTCCACCTACAATGATATTTCAATTTTTATTTTTTTCTAAATTTTTTATCTATTTTTTCACATTTGTTTCTTGACTGTTTTAGTTTTCTGGGTTTTTAGCTCCTACGTTCCCAAATAGCCCCAGGGGATATAATCCCTACGTGAAGAATTTGTCAAGGGAAGGGAAGGCCTCCCTCCAGGGTTTCCCGTCCTGGAGTTTACATCCCATTTTGCCAAACGAGCCCCAAAGGGGATAGCACCATATTCATCAGAGATAAAACGTGCAAATGGAAGTGGATACCAAATACAGAAGGATTACTAGCATTTACCTTCGGAGGTCTAGCCCAATCAATCCAGCTTGAAGAATCGACAGGTTATCAGAATCTGGTGAAACAATGACAACAGTTTCTCCTGAGTATTGGGTCTCCAATATTGACATTAGCTGTGTCACCCGAACAAATACGTCTGCCACACTCTCATTAGGAGTACCATCACTGATAGGAGGAGGCTTCAGGTCTGGAGAAATACTATCTGAAGCATACAACTAATGCACCAATCCATGCAGAGAAAGAGAAGTTCAATCAGAATAGGGGTAAATGTATTGCAAACATACCTCATGAATACGACTAATTCTTTAAAAGTTATTCAAAACACATCTCGGTCATAATAATGGAAGCTTGGGAATTCATCATCCCAAATTATTTTTCCTATGGTCAAAATCAATCAGTCCATGCCCTGTTTATTTATCCTGGAAGCTTTGTCTACTTATGAAAAATTCAAAATACGGATATCTCTTTTTTTTTGGTACAAACAGCTACAGGACAGAAAATGTAATAGGATTGGCAATGATCCGGTCATGAACAAGCAAGCAAGCTAACATATGCACTAGAATTAAGGTAGTCATTTTACCATAAGAAATCATGTCGTTTTTTTTGGTCAGTTGCTGTTGCACTATCGTAACACACAACTGAAATTAAGCTTTTCAACGACAAAGAGCCAAATGTTCTTCACACTGAATAAACGGATACCTCCGGCAAGGCGTCTATGCTCTTCCCCTCAAACGCACCCAATCCACGAGCATCCAAGAAGCTGTACTCCGGGACAATGCGACTGCAATTAAGGACCCAAGAAGTTGATTCAGTAGCCGTATGAAATTGCAGGAAGCTATGGGCCAGGACAGAGGCAGGCACCTGCGGTTAATGTCGTTGGCGGCGGCGATGATCTCGGCCGCCTGGTACGCGCGCTGCGTGATGGATGGCCATATCCAGCAATCGTCCTCGCACGCGCCGAGGCGCTGTAGCTCGAGCGCCGCGCGCGCCGCCTGCCGGAGCCCCGCGGGCGAGAGGCCGCTGTCGACGGAGGTCTTGGCGACGGGGTTGGTGCGGAGGACCCCCTGCCCCTCGTACACGGATTCCCCCGCGCGAACCAGGAAGTAGCGGTTTGCCAGCCGCGGCGGCGGCATGCGGAACAGCCCGCGAGCCGAGGCGGGCGCGGGGGCGAGCGAGAGGGCCAGCGCTGCGGCCGGGAGCAGGAGGAGGTCGCGGCGCCGCGGGAAGGGCAGGTAGTCACCGTGCGGCGTCCGTCGCGGCTGCGCGGACGACGACGGGAGCGGCGAGGAAGGAGCCTGGGAGGGCGCGGTGTTTTGCAATTGCATTTCCCCTCGCGTTCCTGTGCTCCGGGACGGATGCTCGACTCGACGGAGCGCCGGTGCCTGGTGCCCGTGCGACTGGAGTAAAATATCCATCCAGCTACTCAGGCCGCCCACCCGGCCCACTAATCACTGCAGGCCGGTAATGTTCCTATTTAGTCAAGCCCATTGGCATCCACTACATGAGGTAAGCCAGCCCGCCTCAATGGTAAGCAAATATGTTTTCTCATCGGATGATCTGGTGACTCTTCTTCCAGAATTTGCTTAATCTTAATGTTTACTGGAGTGATCGACCGATGTGTGTAAGTCTGTACATCGGATGATCTGGTGCTACACTTGGTCCAATGGTATTGCAAACTGTACTGATGGACCGATGTCACTGAGCCTTTCACATCGGATGATCCGGTGAGTACATTGTTCTGAGGTCTTCTTCTTCAGTTGAACCAACTCGACCGATGTGTACATTTCTGAAATCATTGGTTGATCCGGTGAGTTGATTTTGTTTGCTTCGAGTTGTTTTGAGTGAATCTTTTGTGTCTTGCTCAGATGACCTCTTAGACATTTGTTTAATAAGCCTCTCTGATGATCTTCAAGCATTGTATGTTGTCAACTTATGGTTGAGTGACTTAGACATAAGAGCTTTCACTTCTTGTCTTTATCTCATTGATTTTATTTCAAAAGTTGAATGTATATGGGTCTCCAATGACATATTCATTTCATTTTATTGAGTGATTATGGGGATCTCGCATTCACAAATTCATTAGTAAAATTCAATGGTTGTCATTAATCACCGAAACCGTACTTCATGGGGGGGGACTAGATGCTTTCAATCTCCCCCTTTTTGCTCAACCATCTGCTGGAGGAGCGACGTCAGCTCTGACGGCTGCGTGACCTGCGCCTCAGTGACGGGAGGTGGAGTAGGTGGTGGCACTGTAGAGCCTCCAGCCTCCGCGTCGTGCTGCCTGGGAGAGAGCAGAGGAGGAAAGTACTCCTCGACACTGTCGTTGGTGTCGCTCTCTGACCAGATGTGTTGCAAGTCCTCCCCCTGTGCCTCAGCCTCGGCAAGCCTCTCATCCTCCTTCTCTAAGTCAGACCAGCCCTCCTCAGATAGTCGGGCCCTGACCTGACGCTCAACTGGACGGCCAAGGCGGTAGTCTCCAGGAGCCGGGGCACGGTAGTGACCAAACCGTGTCACACTCTCGTCAATGAGACGGTCGTGCACGACGGACCCCTCAGGAACCATCATAGTAAGCACGTAGCTGATCCAGTGTCCATATACTAGCTGCCTCATCATGCCCACACCGTCTGTGATCACATCCTCCATCTCGCATATGAGGACGTCCACGATGTCGAACTCCATCCCGTTCATGATATAGAACAGGAGAGTCTGCTGCAAGCTGGTGAACCCCTCTAAATAGCTAGACCTCGGTAGGAGCGTGCGGTGCAAGGCGAGGTGCACTGTGCGCGCAGCTAGAGTCAACAAAGCTGGCACTCTCGGCTGGTCAGGAGAGAAGGTGGGACCGAACAAAGAGCGAATATCCTCCAGCGGTGGTGCCACTCCTCCAGTGAGCGGACTCCTCGGTGGATCTGCCTGACCGTAGACCCTCTCATGCACGCAGGTGTCGTGCAAGTCCACTCCAAGCAACTGTCCCAACGTCTACCTTGTCAAGTGGTAGTGATGTCCCATGAATATGAAATCAATCGATCTTCTACCCTCAGAGACGTAGAGGGTGGCGTAGAACATGCGGACCCAATCCTCCACGTAGGCACTCCTCTCATAGGACACTAGCTGCACCAGACCTCTGTACCTCTCGAAATAAGGTCGAATCTCTGTCTCGGCAGCCAGAGCGAGCTGATCCCAGTCTAGGAAGTTGTGCTGGAACAACTTGTGGCCTCGGCGTCTGTAAGTCTCGTAGAGAGACGCCTGCGTCACGGTCTAGAACCGACTGTCCACCAGGGCTTCCCGGGGCTGCGGGTACCACTCCTCAAGCAGCACACTCCACCTGAGTCTGCGAAGCTGCTTGGCCTTCATCTTCCGGTAGTCGGTCAACCGGACTCCTTCAGTGACATGGACAGTGGTGTCCATCTCGTAGATAGCTCGCTGGGCCTCCCTGTCCTCACGACGATCGGCAGCCGTCAGACTCGGACGAGGTGCTGCCGGGGGATGACCCCCACGGGTCCGGGCTGAGCGCCGGCGGACGAGAGGCTCTACCGGCTCTTCTTCGACCTCAGAGTCATCAATCACAGAAGGCTGCCTCGGACGGGCCTCACGGATCCTCAGCGACCCTCCTCGGCCACGCTCACGCTCCTCGACGGCGCGAGCGGCCATCAACACCTTCTTTTCTTCCTTCGATAATTTTTGCTTCTTGGCGGTCGGCTCCGCGATGGCCTTGCCCTTGTTCTTCTTGTCGCGAGCCATTGCGATCGGGCGAATGAGGTTGACGATGTCGAAGGCACGAAATGTCGAGATGAAGATTGATGCGGCTGAAAACCCTAACGGTGATGTGCTAGGGATGGTGGTGCACGAGAGGAGACGACATTTGGGCTCTGTGGTGGTGAGGGAGAGCGGCGGCGGGGCTTGGTGGAGCAGCGGCGGTGGCTGCGGCGGCGCTTGGAGGCGGCGACTGCAGTTGAGAGCGGCGGCGCTGGCGAGCGGCGGCGAGCGGCGGCGGCCGGAGGGCGGCGGCGGCGTCCGGCGGTGGCGGTGTGTGAGGCGGCGACCGGAGATCGGCGGGCGGCGACGGGCGGCTGCGGTGGAAGGTGACGGGGTCGGGAAGAGAGAGAGGGAAGACGTACGGCCGGTTTAAATAGTGGGTCCCAAACCCTAGCCGAATTTCTAACATCGGATGGACCGATGATGGAAGAGGTAGCATCGGTGGAATTTGGCACAGTTCCAGAAGAGTGAACACCGGATCGACCGATGTTTTCCAGAATGAACTCGTCGGTTGAATTGAGATACTGACTGAACTGGCCCTTGAAGATTGAACACCTATTGATCCGATGAGGGATTGACCTAGGCATCGGATAATCCGATGACTATAGAACAATAACATCCCATATATGTCCTTTGACCAAACAAACAAGCAAAGAGAAACACATGTCTTAGGACTTTTTGGGCAACCCCTTACCCCACAAAGATACTAATATGCCAATAAGTTGGATAGGCCTTAAGGCAAATGGAACACCGAGAAAAATAGGAGGAAATTATCCAAATAAAATGTAAGGCCCATGCTTTGTGAGGTAGAGTATGAAGACTTCTATCTCTTTAAAGCATGCTCCTCTAGGCATTAACGCACCTAACATTTTGTTCTTTCCACCTTATGTGAGTTGAGATATTGCATTTCAAACAAGTCTCTTTCTCATGAGGTGGGTTCCCCTTTGTGATAATCTACCGTATGCAATGCCAAACATTTTATAATGCAAGAAATTGTAAATCTATATGGCAGGCATCATGCAAGGTATAAAATAAATCTATCTTGCCAAGTTTGAACCTTTCAAAGGCTTCTTCAGGGAGAGCTACTCTCCAAGCCTTGGGAAAAACCAAAAGAACCACCATCCCAAGCTAACCCTAGCTCACCCCTATCCTTTGAGAGTTAGGCAAGACCTATATGAAGTGCATTCTTACATGACGTTTGTTGCATCTAGCACATTTAATTCACTTCTTAGCCTAGAAAAAGTTTTCTCATCAAGTGGTTTAGTGCAGATATCCACCAATTGTTCTTCGGACCTAACACCTCTCAAAGAGATGTCTCCCTTAGCTTCATGGTCTCTTAAGAAATGATGGCGAATATCAATGTGCTTAGTGCGGGAGTGTTGAACAGGGTTTTTAGCTATCTTAACCGCACTTTCATTGTCACAAAGGAGAGGCACACAACCAAGTTTAACACCAAAGTCCAAAAGGGTTTGTTTCATATAAAGAATTTGGGCACAACATGCACCGGCCGCAATGTATTCCGCTTCCGCCGTGGACAAAGTGACGGAATTTTGCTTCTTGCTTGACCAAGAAACTAGGGAACGCCCAAGCAAGTGGCACCCACCGGAGGTACTCTTGCGATCCACGCGGCACCCGGCAAAGTCGGAAGCCGAGTATCTCACAAGATGGAATTTTGCACCTTTAGGGTACCACAAGCCCACACTAGGGGTATGCTTAAGATACCTAAGTATCCTAAAGACCGCCTTCCTATGCGATTCTTTAGGTGCCGCTTGAAAGCGAGCACACAAGCATACACTAAACATGATATCGGGCCTAGATGCGGTAAGGTAAAGCAATGAACCAATCATAGAACGGTAGTTAGATTGATCAATAGGTTTACCGTCCTTATCCGCGTTGAGATGACAATTGGTTGCCATTGGAGTGCTTCTTGAGCTACAATCTCCCATCTCAAATTTTTTCAAGAGGTCCTTGGTGTACTTCTCTTGATAGACGAAGGTCCCCTCTTGAAGTTGCTTGATTTGAAATCCAAGGAAGAAGTTGAGCTCTCCAATCATTGACATCTCGAATTCTCTAGGCATCATTTTGCCAAACTCATGGCTAAAAGCTTCGTTAGTTGAACCAAAAATAATATCATCAACATAAATTTGACAAATGAACAAATCTTTGTTGATGTCCTTGGTGAAGAGTGTAGTGTCCACCCTCCCGATCTTGAATCCTTGCATGATGAGGAAATCCCGTAGTCGTTCGTACCACGCCCTAGGTGCTTGCTTGAGCCCGTAGAGCGCCTTGTGCAACCTATACACATGATTAGGATTCCTCGGATCTTCAAACCCGGGAGGTTGTTCAACATAAACAAGCTCGTTAATGTAACCATTAAGAAAGGCACTTTTCACATCCATTTGATAAAGTCTAATACTATGATGTGAAGCAAAGGCAAGAAGTATACGGATGGCTTCAAGCCGGGCGACCGGAGCAAATGTCTCCCCAAAATATAGTCCTTCAACTTGCGAGAACCCTTTGGCCACAAGTCTTGCCTTGTTGCGGACCACAACACCATTCTCGTCTTGTTTGTTGCGGTACACCCACTTGGTTCCGATGACGTTCTTGTCCTTGGGTCGCTCCTCCAACACCCAAACGTCATTGCGGATGAAGTTGTTGAGTTCTTCTTGCATGGCCATCACCCAATTTGGGTCTTGGAGCGCTTCCTCAATGTGAGTGGGTTCCACACACGAAACAAAAGAGTAGTGATCACAAAACGAAGCAACGTGGCGAGAACGTGTACTTACACCCCTTGACGGACTTCTAATGATTTGATCCATTGGATGCGCCTTGGAGATGCGTCCATGCCTCATAAGCGGTTGTGAAGCACTTGGCGAAGGTGATGCGTGTTGCTCCTCTTGTGGTTGGACTTGATCATGGACTTATTCTTCTTCTTCTTGATGTTGTTGTGCTTGTGAGTCTTGAGTCAGCAATGGATCATCCTTCTCTTCTTCGTCAACTTGAGGCGCCATAGAGTTGTTGTTGGAACTTGAAGCTCCCCCTTGATCATGGCTGTCCTCAACTTCCGTCTTGATGTCTCCAATGGTCATGTTCTTCATGGCTTCTCGTAGAGGCTCGTCATCTATTTCATCATGACCAAAACTCTCCTCTTGGGAGCCATTAGATTCATCAAACTCAACATCACAACTTTCCTCAACTAAACCGGAGGTTTGGTTGAATACTCGATATGCTTTTGAGTTTGATGCATAACCAAGGAATATACCAACATCACATCTTCTTTCAAACTTACCAAGCCTTTTATTGCGGTAGATGTAGCACTTGCATCCAAAGACTCGAAAGTAGGAGATGTTGGGCTTTCTCCCAATGAGAAGATCGTACGGGGTCTTTTGAAGTAGGCGATGTAAGTAGACCCTATTTGTGACATGGCACGCCGTGTTGATTGCTTCGGCCCAAAACTTCTCCGACGTGCCGTAGTCATCAAGCATTGCTCTTGCAAGAGTGATGAGTGTCTTGTTCTTCCTTTGAACGACACCGTTTTGTTGAGAAGTGTATGTGGACGAAAACTCATGTTTCACACCTTCGCGGTCACACCACTCCCCAATGTTGTAGTTCTTGAATTCAGTGTCGTTGTCACTCTGGACCTTGATGATGGGAAGTTGAAATTCCCTTTGAGCGCGGTTGGCGAAGGTCTTGAACACTTTCGGAGTTTCACTCTTGTCACCTAGAAACAAAGTCCAAGCATAGCGAGAATAATCATCAACAATAACGAGACAATAGAGGTTACCACCAAGGCTTTGATATGTGGACGGTCCGAAGAGGTCTATGTGGAGTAGTTCAAGTGGCTTGGAGGTTGACACCATTGTCTTCATTGGGTGGTGTGAATCAACTTGCTTCCCGGCTAGACAAGCGCTACAAAGCTTGTTCTTCTCAAATGTGACATCCTTCACGCCGGTCACCATTCCAAGCTTGAATGACTTCTTGAGTTTGCTCATTCCAATGTGCGCTATGCATCGGTGCCATAGCCATCCCAAGCTTGTCTTAGTGAAAAGACAAGTGGTCAAGCTAGCATTCTTGTTGACGAAGTCCACTAGGTAGAGATGTCCATGCCGGAATCCTTTGAAGACTATGTCTTGGCTTGTTTCACTACTCACAACAACATCATTTTTGCTAAATGTGCACGTTAGTCCAAGATCACATAGTTGTGCAATAGAAAGTAAATTGAAACTAAGTGACTTAACATACAAAACATTAGAAATAGACAAGTCATTTGAAATAGCAATTTTACCTAACCCAATTACCTTTCCCTTAGAGTTATCACCAAAGGTGACTTGTTCATGATTGCCGGGGTTTTCTATGGTGGTGAACATACCATCATTGCCGGTCATATGTTGAGTGCACCCGCTATCGAGTACCCAATGCTTTCCTTCGGCTTTGTAGTTCACCTACACACATGAATTCAATTTTTAGCTTTAGGAATCCAAGCCAACTTAGGTCCTTGTATGTGTGATACAAGTGTTTTTGGGACCCAAAGTTGCTTGGGGAGCTTCCTTTTCATGCCCTTCATGTCTTTGCCAATGAACCTTGCCTTCACCTTGCCATTTACTTTACTCAAGAGATAATAATGATCATTGAAAGTATATTTATAGTTAGTAGGCAATTTTGGAGAAGGTCGGTTAGGAAGAGGACACTCCCTTGTATGGTGACCGGTGACCTCACAATGTTGGCAATAAGAACCAACTTCCTTGATGAAGCTTGTTCTTAGCTCCGGTGAGGGCACCTTTCCTTTGTTAGGCACCGGGAAGGATCCAAGTCCTCTCTTGTTGAAGGCCTTTGCTTGTTGGAAGATAATTTCCTTGTGCTTGACTTCTCCTTTTGAAAGTCTAGCCACACTAGTGCAGAGACTCTTAATCTCCTCCAACAAGTCCTTCTCCCTAGCATTAGCTTTCAAAGGCAAAGACTTGTGCAAAGCATTAGTGGCATGAGAAGTAATGGATATCTTATCATTAAGAGTTTGCTTCTTCATATTTTTCAACTCTTGATCAAGCATGTCATGAGCAAGGTTAAGTGTTTGATGTTCTTGTATTAACTTATTGTGCTCTTCCAAGAGTGTTTGGTGTGCTAAGTCAAGTTCATGATTATCTATCTTGATTTTAGCCTTTTCTTCCTCAATTTGCTTGACATGGGATTTGAGCGTGTCATGCTCTTTGAGTATGCTCTCATACTTGTCAAGCAAATCAAGGTTAGCACTCTCAAGTTTAGCACGAGTTTCTTCAAGCACTTTGACCTTACTCTTTTCCCTCTTAATGATAGCATGATATTCATTTATTAAAGAAGTTAAATCATCGGGGGAAAGCTCATCATCGCTAGAGTCATCACATACCTTGGTGTTACCTTTCGCCATGAGGCACATGGGCGGTGGATGAAGAGGTGCATCATCATTGTTGGCGATGGCGAGGCCGGCCAAGCTTTCTTCTTCCTCTTCACTCTCTTCATCACTTGTTTCTTCGTCGGTGACCCATTCATTTGCCTCACACATGAACACCTTTTGTGGGCCATTTCTCTTCTTCGGGAAGAGCTTTGCCTTCTTTCCCTTGTCATGTTTCTTCTTCCCAAAGGATCTTGGCTTTGGTTTGGCTTCTTCTTCATCATCATCGCTTCCTTCAAGCTTGCGATGCTTGCTCTTGTGGTTCTCTCTTCGTTTGTCCAGTCTTGGACAATCATAGGAGATGTGGCCTTGATCACCACAATTGTAGCATGTCTTGTGATCATCTCTCCTTGGTAGGAATGCTCTCTTCTTGGGATCAAATGTGTATCCCTTCTTAGTGATCTTGGAGTTCAAGCGTGAGAACTTCCTCATCATCAATGCAAGCTCATCATCATCATCTTCACTTGACGCTTGTTCTTCTTCACTTGAGCTAGGCTCAACCACCTTCTTCTTCTTGTGGCTTGTTTTCTTGGTGGAGGCCTTTAGAGCAATTGTTTTTGATGAATATTGCTCCATCATCCCAAGTACACTCATCTCATGAGCGTGTATTTCTCCAATGAGCTCCGAAACAATGTGGTCAAGTGACTCTTTTTGGAGCATGGAGTTGATGATGTTGTACTTTGGCTTGGGAAGGAGCATGAGAATCTTGCGGTTGATGAGTCCCTTGCCAAGAGAAGCATTGTCAAGAGCATTTATTTCTTTAATAAGCACATTTAAGCGATAGAACATCTCATTGACATTTTCATGAGGAAGCATTTTAAATTCATCATAATTGGCTTTAAGCATATGATATTTTAGTTCTTTGACACGAGAAGAGCCCTCATGAATCTCAATTATGCAAGCCCAAATTTCACAAGCCTTTTACTTGCTAGCAATCCTAGAAAACACATCTTGACTAATACATTCATAGATTGCATTCCTAGCTTTAGCATCCCATTTAAGTTGATCACCAACATAATTATGTTCTCCAAACCCCGCGTGGGTCGCTTCCCATACTTCGGGGGCAATAGCCTCAAGGTAAGCGCGCATGCGTGCTTTCCAATAGGCAAAGTTCTTGCCCTCGAAGATAGGAACCGAACCCCCAACCTTGGTCATTTTAGCTCTCTAGCGGTGAAGCTAGAATGATCCTATGAGCAACCTTGCTCTAATACCAATTGTAAGGACCGAATGCCCAAGAGGGGGGGTGAATTGGGCTTTCTTCGAAAAATTCTAAGCAATGAAACTTAATTTCTAAAGCCCAATTCCCTACGCGACTATCTATGCATTCTAGTAGATAGAAACTTTGCGGAATATAAAATGCATAAAAGTAAGGGAAGGAGAAGGATGCAAACTCCCGAGGAGACAAGGATTTATCCCGTGGTTCGGCAAGATCGTGAAGATCTTTCTACATCCACGTTGTGGCACCCACCAAAGGGTTTTGCCACACCCAAGTCATCGAGACGAGGGGTCTTCACTATTCTTCCCCGTTCGCCTCCTTGGCAAGGTGGAGCTCAAGCCTTGTACAATTTCGACCTTCCGGGCTTCCACACACGCCTTGGCAGGCTCCAGAAGTCTCTTCACGATTACAACACCAAGGGCACTCCCTTGAGGCTCTCACACTAGCCTAGAGAGTCCACTCACCCAGAATGGTGGCACACAAGCTCTCTCTCTAGCTAGTTCTAGCCTAAACCTTGGTGTAGAGATGATCAAAATGGTGTGGAAGTGATTTCTCTTGGCCTTGAACACTTGTGGATGTGTTGGTAGCTTCTGGTGATCAAGACTTAACGAAATGACAGGGTTAGGGGGTATTTATAGCCAGCCTCCCCGAAATAGCCGTTGGAAAAGTAGGCTGACAGAACTTTACTGTGAACACTGGATGATCCGATGTCTCCCCTTTAGTTATCATCGGTCTAATTACTTTGGCTGACGTCATTGTGTCATATATGACCGTTGTTAGACTGATGTTGCCCCTGTCTTCTCATCGGATGATCCGTTGGCTCTTCTTCCAGAATTTGCTTAATCTTGATGCTTACTGGAGTGATCAACCGATGTGTGTAAGTCTGTACATCGGATGATCCGGTGCTACACTTGGTCCAATGGTATTGCAAACTGTACTGATGGACCAATGTCACTGAGCCTTTCACATCGGATGATCCGGTGAGTACATTGTTCTGAGGTCTTCTTCTTCAGTTGAACCAACTCGATCGATGTGTACATTTCTGAAATCATCGGTTGATCCAGTGAGTTGATTTTGTTTGCTTCGAGTTGTTTTGAGTGAATCTTTTGTGTCTTGCTCATATGACCTCTTAGACATTTGTTTAATAAGCCTCTCTGATGATCTTCAAGCATTGTATGTTGTCAACTTATGGTTGAGTGACTTAGACATAAGAGCTTTCACTTTTTGTCTTTATCTCATTGATTTGATCTCAAAAGTTGAATGTATATGGGTCTCCAATGACATATTCATTTCATTTTATTGAGTGATTATGGGGACCTTGCATTCACAAATTCATTAATAAAGTTCAATGGTTATCATTAATCACCGAAACCGTACTTCATGGGGGGCCTAGATGCTTTCAGAGGGGCAAATTTTTTAAACTACGAGCTAGATGAACACGAAGGATTTACGTGGTTCGAGCCACCAGGAGGTGTAATACCCTACATTGTGTTTGTTGTATTGCGTGTACTCATCTTGTGGTGAGCATGAGTCTAGATGAGATTGTGTGTGAGAGATAAGGCCCTGTATAAGTCGATGGCTGCCCGATCCTTTTATATGCCAAAGGCCAACAGCTTACATTATGACCGAGGCTCGACAGGTGGTCCCGGGTTAATTAGTCATGAAAGCACATTAACGTGCCTTGATGACACGTTAATGAATCTTAATGATGCACTAATGTGTTCTGATGACACATTAATGAGTCTTGATAGGTCTTGATGGTGCACTAAGGTGTTTTGATGACACATTAATGCTGTTTTGATGGCTCGTTAATGCGGTCTTAAGTGTACATATTGCCTTCCAAAGCCGCGGGACGCATGGCAGCACCGAACCTCTCCTCAGCGGGATGGCTGGGCCCGGAGCCGCGGAATGTGTGGTAGCACCGAACCTCTCCTCAGCGGGAAGACTAGGTCTGGAGCCGCTGGACGCGTGGTAGCACCGGACCTCCCCCCAGTGGGGAGGCTAGGTCCGGAGTCCTCGGGACGCGTGATAGCACCAGACCTCTCCTCTGCAGGAAGGCTAGGTCCGGAGCCGCGGGACGCGTGGTAGCACCGGACCTATCCTCAGGGGGAGGCTAGGTCTGGAGCTGCAGGTCATGTGGCTGTGCCGGAGCCCTTCTCGGCAGGGAGGCGAGGTCCGGCCTCGCGGAGCACATGGTAACCTCTGGGTACCTCCCCTCTCAAAAGGTAGGACCCATAGCCTTTTCTTTCTTGTATGCGGGATACCCGATTTGCAGGGCACCGACAAATGTAAATTGAAAAAAATAAAATAAGAACACTGACACCCTTGCACGTGAAAGGGTTTAATTGAAAAATATATTTCTCGCCTAGCCTTGCCAAGCTTTAGCAGGGCAGTCCTTGACCCCTGTTTGGCACAACTGAAACTTGTTAAGAAGTTGGCTTCTGTGTAACTGTCCTGAAAACCAGCTCTTAAATGTTTGACAATATGATTTTAAATGTGCTGGTTTATTGCTACAGAGTGAGAAATGTCTGAATTGTCCATCATAGTTTTTTGATGTTTATGTTTATGTACTCTTTATTATTTTTTATCTTGTATCTTCTTTCTCACATAATACAAACTATTTAATATTCATACATCTGAAAAAAATGTATCAAAGGTCTATAAAATCATAATAAAGTTTCCTTTGGGGAAAAAATACATAACCAACATGAAGAAACAAAGAAGCATACACACAAAACAATCTATTTGGAACAATATAAAGAACTGTGGTAATCAGATATGATATTTTAGCACAACTGAAAGTTGCGTAGAAGGTATGAAAAACACAGAGGTACATACTCAAAGGTTTTACAATGAAATTTTCACGACCTTTGGCTAATATGCTAGAGGTTTACTCAATGTTCATGGTATATTTTTTCGTTAACTAGAAGCACCAACTCATGGATCCAACACTTCAGTTATGTTTCAAGTACACTTTAAAGAACAGCTCCTATCAAAAAACCTGTACTTCTATCTCTTATAAATCTTGTGCAAGGACTTCATAACGGGGATGCTCAGCTGGGCTTCAATTTCTGAAATCAGCTTCTTGTAGCTCTCGTCCTTTGTTGTAAATCAATGCTTGTTTCCAATCAGGTTGAATCCGTAGAAAACGTGGAAAAGTATATCCAAGCATAAAATACAACAGCATATCATGATGTCAAGAGTTAACAATATATAACTGAAGTCATAGAATCAGGACAATTGCTGACAGACAGAGCAGTTCTGAAAAGCATACATTTCATTTTCACATTTAATTATTAAAATTTATCAAACCTAAAACTTTATATAACCGATCTTCAGTTAACAACAGAGCAGTTATTCCTAAAACACAAAATAACAAAACACTTCTGCATAGCGTACAAATGTTAATATAGAACATATTAGTTAGGCATAACATTTTACCTATGCACTACAATACTTGAACCTTTCTCTGATATGCAAGAAATTTTGTGTAAAACCCGCACATGATTCAAGCTTTAGAACAAGGCTTAAATAACATATGCATGGAGTAAAACATAGCATCAGAATCAAGATAAAAAATCAAGTTAAAACATTAGTTTAAAATATTGAACCAATATATCAACAATAGATGTTACAACTGTACATCGTTGGGTGTGGGTGCGCGACTTGCTATCGTCGGGAGACGCCACGTGCCGCATCAGCCGCGGGCGAGGAGCTTTGCTCGGGCGCGGACGCTTCGGCCGCGAGCGCATGCGTTTCTGCCACATGTGGTGGGTGATAAAGTCCTGACCTTCCTCTCCAATGAGGTTTATAGTTAATTTATTACAAATGTAGAGACTCACAGTCTATTGTCTATAACAAAGCAATAATATCTGGATGACTAAGCACACGATTGTGGACCGAACTTTGTAGACCAATATTACAGCACATTCATCCTTTCACATTTCTCGTAAATGCACCTCAAATCCAACACTCATGACTTTCTCTGTAGAGTACCTATATTTAGTACTGTGAAATTCAGTCTGAAATTCACTCCCACTAGGAATCGAACTCATGACCTGATTAGTGCTACTCAAAATACTTAACTACTAGGCTAAATCTCTTTTCACATAGGACCTGATTAGCAAACCTTTGGAGGATGACTAATTATCTACGCATGGCGAGAAGCCAAAGATCAAATATGACTCTTCCATGATACTTTCTCAGTTCTAAAAAAATGTCGCTTTTGTAATTCAAAAATGAACTACGAAGTGACAAACTTTCAGAGACGGAGAGAGAGTACCTTTTTAAATAGGACTCTCTCTCTAATATTCTTAATAATTTAGGATATAGCTATAGTGCACGAAAGTCCTAAAGTATTAAAGACATTGAGGAGAATCTTACTTTTTTAACCAACACACGACTGCAGTTTAGACTGTTCGTATTCGTAATCCTCTATATCACCTTTAACAGTGATATATAAAAGATTCTTAGCTTTATAGTTCTGTTCTCTGTACTCCTTGAGCTCTAAATGGAATATCTATATCAACAACCATATACTTTATATTATTTCATTCAACTACCTCTTATTTTTTTTATTTTACCATATAACTACTTATCTTTCTCTAGCATTATATTTATAATTTACAAAAAGCCACTAAATTTATTTTTTGTTTCATTTTATTTTATTCTATTATTGCTCTATCTTATATTCCTATTTTCTAATCTTTTTCTTTTTATTCCCCTTGTCTCAGATCCTTTTTCTTTCTCCCCGTATCCAGAATGTTCCCGGCTGCCCAGATATTTTCCTCCCCGCCGCCTCCCCCTCCGCGCCCTTCTCCTGCCACGCCCTCCTTCCGGCGCAGATCTGCCACGTCGCGCTCGCCTCTTCCCGTGCTCATCCTCGTGGGCACCGTCTCGTCCTCATCAGCGCCGCCTCTCTTCCTCATCAATGGAGCACATCTTCGTCGTCCTCGTCATCGGCACCGCTTTGTTGTTTTCGCCGAGCCTCAGCATCGTTGTCGGGACTCCCCCTCGTTGTACTCGCGGTCTTTGTTGGCGAGCAGAGCATTTGTGATCGCGGCGGGAGCCAACGCGTTGGAATAGCGGAGGGCTACAGGGGTCTTCGGATTTGGTGGGGGACTGTAGCCTCCATGATCATAGTAGGCACGCTATCCGCACGAGTGTGACCACTTGTCGTCACCACAACCTCTACAACTGATGTAGCAGACCGTTTACGGTCGCCTGGTGCGATTGGTCATACAACTGCTGTCAGAGGTGTGTACGACCAGTTGAGAACATGCGCACATGATTATCAAAAGGTGATAGTGTAAGTGTTTAATTCATCACAATATGTACATACAGGCACAATAGCTCAGTCGTACACGGTGGTGGTATGCAGCGTTCATGTGTATATCATTTTCCCTTTAGCACCTCAACACCTACGAAAAGGAGGAAGGAGTGTAGAATGTTGTTCTATAAAGAAATATTGTTGTACGTGGTGTTTGGTTGAGATAACTTGTGCTCATAATGATAAGAATTTCAAAATAGAAAGATTATACTCTCTCTGGCCCGTTTTATTTGACGTTCTGACAGGTTCTCTTAGTTGTTCTTTAGTTCTTTCCTTCGATTGGAACGTCAATTATTAAAATTCGGAGGTAGTATCGGATTCATCGAAATCCAAACTATTCGTAGAGGAAGGTTTGCACAAGAGAGAATTTGCGCCGCGCCGCCACAGACCGCAACTGGAAGGATCAGGAGTGGATCCAATGGTGGGGACTCAGGTATACAACGTGACGTTCGAGGACGACATGGTCACCACCACCATGACGGCCTTCGGCGAGGCCATGGAGGACTGGATCGATGAGGTCCTCTCCGTCCACCGTTGTCACCTTCACAAGCTCATTGTTGGGCTCGACATTGAGTGGCGCCCTAGCTACTTCGCAGACCAAAATCCCATCGCCGTCCTGCAGCTTTGTGTCGGCTGCCGCTGCCTCATCTTCCAGCTCATCCACGCCGAATACTTCCCCGACGAGCTGGGAGATTTCTTCAGCGATTCCGACTAGCGCTTCATTGGCGTGGGCATGGAGGGTGACGCCGACCGGCTCTAAAAGGACTGGCAGTTGCAGGTGGCCAACACAGTGGACCTAGCGAGCTTGCAACGGAGGATATGGACCGCCCGGGTCTCCATCGGGCGGGCTGAAGGACATCTTGAGCGTCGTCATGGGTGCCAACATGAATAAGTCGTATTGGGTGAGGACAAGCCACTGGGATGCGTGCAATCTCTCTGGCGAGCAGATCAACTATGCCTGCATCGACGCCTTCATCTCCTTCGAGGTTGATCGCAAGATGCTCTCTGGCGACTACTGATCTAGCTACAGAGTTCGTGGATCGGCTGCCGTTGATCATCGAACTCGCAGGTGCAGCACTCATATTCTAGCTTTTCTACTTGTGCGCTCAGTCTCTCTTAAAACCACTTTTTCTTGAGGAAACACTGTCTTGGTCTTTAAGTTAATGTTTTAGTAGTTCCCGTGATGATTGTTCGAAAAAAAATACTTTTGCTATAGAAGAATTATCTGGAGTAGGTTTTTTTTTACTATTGTAAGATTGTTCTATGGATCAAAAAAGTAGAAAATGGGAGGTGAGGCGGAGCAGGGAGGCGGCTAGGATGAACACTCGCCAGAGAGAGCATAATACCATCATTCGCAGTGTTGTATTGTTAAGTGTACTGTTGATATAGTTTAAAGAACACGAGTACGGATAGCCTAAGATCCAGTACGAGTGGCGTACACAACTCTGGCGGATCTGCGATAAATTTGTCATGGATTATGAATAATCCTTGCAATTGGGTCAGGCCAAATTCGGGCGGCCCTAATCACGACTTGGTGGCAGAACCTCCGATCCCACCCGGTACAAACACTTTTTGAGTCGTGCCGGCCTGACACGAGACTCCAGGTCGTGTCGTGTCTGACTTTTGGGCCTGTCTAGTGACACGGCACAACACGAGGTTTTGGACCGTGCTCGGGTCGGCACGACCCAATAATGGCCCGACAGACCGATAAAGCCACGAAAAAATGGACCGCCGAGGCAGCCTAAACAACCGTGCAAGTATCAGGCCCAACAACTGCATACAGATAGAGCCCAGCACAATCGAAGCTGGAGACACAACTCAAATAAATTCGAAACGAACCCTGCGTCGAGTAACCCTCCCTTGAATTATGGAGGTGTGATAAACCTCCCAAGCACAATTCACACGCCTGCGTGGCGGGCGTCTGGCCGCTTCTTGGGATGAAACCGCAACAAGCCCACCACAGTTTCCTCCCTATGATGTGTGGGCCCAGCTGTAGGCGCGTGTCGAAGTGTGGAATACGACATGTCGACTGTTGGAGCCGGCAGATCTCCCTACACTGCTAAAGTGATTGGGGAGTTTGAAGTTCGGTGTGGGCGCGCGGAGATTCAAGAAGGTGAATAGAAGTTTGACACAGGAGACACAAGGATTTACGTGGTTCGGGCCGCCTGAGCGTAATACCCTACTCCACGGGTGTGTTGGTGTTGTATTAGCTTGTCACGAGTGTATCGGGTGCGTGAGTTCGTCTGTGAACGTCCCTGAGTGTATCGTCGGCCTGTCCTTTTATAGTACAAGGACATGCCGTTACAAGCTAGCCTGGCCCGACATGTGGCCCCGGCGGTTACTAGTATTGATACACGATTAATTGCTATTAATGATCTTGTAACGGGCTCCGACAGTGCCGTTACTGATGTTAAGATTGTCCGTTTAAGTGTCATTAATATGGCATTAATGACATTTAATCGGGTCTTGAAGTCCTTGACTCTCCTTTGAAGATCCGGAGCCGTTACAAGGCCTTCCGGAGGTTAGTGGCTGGCAGGTCCGACGATTGGACACGTGGCGGCTCCAAAGCTTGCTGTGGAAAGTAGGTAGCTCCGGGGCTACCAGTCACGTGTCAAGTCCGGAGCTTCTCTCGGTCCGGGATTAAGTCCGGAGGTGCCGTTTCGGTACCTGGCCCGGAGCTTCCCCCTTGTGGGCGGTAGCTCCGGTTTGGCAGTACACGTGGCGACCCAGGGATTAACCATGTTGGAGAAGCAGGTCCGGTCATGTCTGACAAGTGGGCCTTCGAGGGTCTTCAACCCAAGTAGATGGCTTTCCTTTGAAATCTTTATAACCTCAAGGGGTGTGCGGTTTTTAGGGTACCGACAGTGGCCCCCTGGACCTACCTCCGAGGAAGATCACTGGGGTGAAGTCATTCCGTCGGAGGTGGGTCCATCCTTGCGACTCTTGAACTGGGTCTTCAAGGGTCTTCGGAGGTGCCGTTGGCAGGGATTTACAGTTAGATCCCGCCGCGTGGCGCACCTCAGGCAGCAGATGAGATCTTTGACGTGCGGATCTCACGCAATTGAAGGTCGCCGGTTCCCGATACGAAAACCATATCGGTTCCGCGCGCCCTGTCAGGCCGTCGCCTTTGGGTTTCCCGCCTCATGATGACAACCGTTCGCCTGGGTAAGAGCCTCGACTTGATCGTCGGGGTGGTCCCGGGCCCTCTTGTCATCGGCTGGGTTGAATTCTTGAGTGGTATCTTCGACTTCCCTGCGGTTTCCATCCAAGCGTTGCGAGGGCTTACTTAAGAAGGAAAGCGCGCACCGTCGGGAGTTCTTTACGCCTCTCATCTGATCTTGCGCTCAAACTCCCGACTCGTACTTCGCTCCTCTTCTCTTGCCTAGCCGTGCCGCGATGGAGTTAGGTCTGCGCGAGAGTCGCTTGAAGACCGGCAATGATTTGAAGAAGGTCCGAGCCCTCATGGGGTGGTCCTCGGACTTCTTCAACCGCTTGGTCCGTGCCGGCGGAGAGCTCCCCTTCGAGAAGGAGCGCGCTGGCGAAATGGTGTACTTTTCTTCGTACGCCATGGTGGGGTTGATCCCACCTTTTTCTTCTTTCTTATTGATGCTGCTAGACTTCTATGGTCTGCAGCTATACCACCTTGGCCCTCACTCCATTCTCCTCGTGTCTATCTTCGTCCACTTCTGTGAGATGTGGGTGGGCATCCCCCTGCATCGAACTCTTCCGAACCTTCTTCACTGTCCACACCACCGGCCGGAGCAATGAGTATCTTGGCTTCTACTACTTTGTGAAGCGCAAGAAGTGCCCATTCAAGTACCTCCGGTCGTTCCCTTCCGGGAAGTGGGATGACTGGAAGAAAGATTGGATAGTCGTCAGGGTGGAGGAGCATGAGCGGTTGGAGCTGCCCGAAGGTATGCCCGGCATCGACACGACGATCTGGAGTGAGGTTCCGGTGCTGGCGGAAGCTTTCGACCCCGCCTTGACCAGAATCCGCCAATGCGTGGAGGGGGGATTGACCCCTCAGGCGGTATTTTGCAACTTCCTGGCCAACAGGTGGGCGCCGTTGAAGAGGAGGGAGAAGCTCGCTTGGGCCCTCAACATCGTGATGGACGAGGACCGGGTTGAGACCGGGTTGAAGTCCAACATGGTGGGGAAGACCTTGGAGTTCCACCTCAAGAAATTCCAGCACGGCATCGACGTCGATGGTGATGAATTGACTCCGCCGTCGGCCTTTCTACCTCTGAACGTGGAAGTGGAGTTCAGCAGGGAGCTCCGGCGGACGATGCCCGCGCTTGACGACCTTGGTGTCGTCGAGAGAAGATCAACCACCCGGGTGGCAATCCTCGGGATGCCTGAAGACGGCTTCGCCCCTGTCCCACAGCCGAGGGTCGAGGTCGTCGGCAAGGGCAAGGAGCTGGCGGATGAGCCGGAGAGCCGGAAGAGGAAGCTGCGACATGCCGACGGAAGGTCCGTCAGGCCCGCTACTTCCGCCTCGGTTCCTTCTCCCCAGGGGGGAAGATCTCCTGCCGCCGTGGCGACTGTCCCCGTAGTGGGGTCCTTCCGGAACGATACTGTTCCTGCAATGGGATCCTCCCGGAGCGCGTCTGTCCCCGTGGTGGAACCCTCCTGGGGTGCTAGCTCCGGGCGCACGACTCTGGCACCTGGGACGATGGGATCCTCCAGGTCCAGGGGTTCCTCCCGATCGAGGAGAGCCTCGACCCGGGAAACGCCCGTGGCTGCGACAAGTTCTGGGGGGCCTTCCGGAGCTCCTACGCCGACCATGGCCAGCCCGGAACATCCAATAAAAAGGTTCCGCGCAAGCTGGTGCGGAAGCCTTCCAAGGTAATTTTTAATCTTTACATTGGTTAACTTTTTAATTGTAGCAACTGTTTGTTTATTTTCTTCGTTCATCACCTGCAGTGTCCCCAAGAAGGGGAGTGAGGCTCCACCCTCGGCCACAGTGTCTGAGGCCGTGGGAGCTTCTGCTCCTATCCCGGTGCCGCCCCAGGTGGTGGCTGAGGCTGCGACAGCTCCGGCGCCGGCTGTCGTGGTCATGGACCTCGACTCGTCCCCAGAAGTTCCCGTGGTAGCGCCGGACCACGGGAGTGATGACACGCCAGCGGCACCTGTCCCGGAGGTTGAAGCTTCGGGTCCTGGTACTGCAGTGATGGAAGCTCCGGCTGTTGAGCCGGAGGAAGTAGTAGTCCCGGCCTCGGAGCCGGAAAGTGCTGAAGCCCCGGCGGTTGAGCCGGAGGTGACTGAAGCTCCGGCATGCGAGCCGGAAGTCGAGGTAGTTCCGGCAGTTGAGCCGGTTGCCTCCGAAGCACCGGCCGCTGAGCCGGTGATTGTTGGAGCGCCGGTCATAGAGCTGGTGGTTGAAGAGGCAATGGAGCTCGAGCCTCCCTCGGAAGAGGTGTCCCGGCCGGAGCCAGTAGTAGCTCCTGCTCCGGAGGCGACGACATTGGAGGTACCTGCGGCCGAGCCGGAGTGCCCAAACGAAGTCACTGGCCCCCTGCCCGAGGAGGTGAACAAAGACTTGGCGGCGGGGCCTTCTTCGATGGCGACTGAGGCCATCCCGGAGGAAGGCCCTAGTGCCTTGGAAGCTCAGGGTTCCGCTCTCGTAGAGTGAGACCCAATTTTTGTATGTGAAGACCCACTGGAACCAGCGGAGGAGACCCCAGCAGGTCCGGAGCCCATCCCGCTGTCGATGTCTATCGACAACGCCTTGTCCAGTCTGCGTCAAGTCCAACTGGCCTTCTTCCACGACAGCAAGGCTCTTGAAGAGGAGCGCCAAACCCTTAGGCGGTGGCGTAATCGGCTCCACTTCGAGACTAAGCTAGCGCAGTCGAGGCTAGCGGATGACAAGGAATGGATCAAGCGGGAGAAGATCCGCCTGGAGTACTGGGGCAAGCTGCTGGATGACAGGGAGAGCATGACTCATGCCCTCGACGCTCAATCCCGGGAGATCCACGATCAGGCCAAAGCTGCCAACGACGCGACCAATGCTCGGCACGAACAGCTTGAGGCCATCAACACCGCACTCATCAAGCGCCGAGAGGCACTTGAAGAGAGGGAGAGACGGCTCGAGGACGAAGAGCAGAAACTCCTGGAGCTGCGGGATGACGTCCTGAGGTGGGAAGAGGAGCTCGCCGAGAAAGTAGCTCTGGCTGACAAGGGCCTCGAGAAGCGCACCAAGAAGTTGGAAGAGCGCTGCCAAGAGGAAGAGGAGAAGACCTGGGTGCGGGGGCAGGAACTCTATGAATACGAGTGTGCCCTTGTTGCCCGGGAGAAAAAAGTGGAGGCTAGGGAGAAGGACCTGGTCGATCGTCAGAACAAGATCCACCTCCGGGAGGAGGAGCTCAGAAGACTTGAGAGGCGGGTTGCTGCAAAGATTCAGCAAAACGCCAAAGAAGTTGAGCGCCTCGCCCGTGATAATTCTGAACTGACGACGGCCAAGAGATCCCTGGAAGAGATGAAGAGCTTGAGGACGGCGGACTCCCTACAGATTTGGGAGTTCCTGGGCAAGGCCAATGATGCGCTGACGCCGATGGGTTTCAGCCCCGTGCGCCCGGATGATCCGGAGCCGGAGCCGGACCTTGCGCTGCAGGCGTTGAGTGCAGCAGGTAGAAAGCTCTCCAAGGTGGGCGATGTCATCGCGGACCAACCGGAGGTTGAGGGGCGATCCCAGGCAAAGAACGTCGCAGAGTATGTGCTGACGTGCTACACCAGCCAGAACCCCCAATTTCCTCTGGACCCGGTGCTTGAAGGCCCCGTCGAAGGAGAAGGCGAAGCTACCCGAGCCAGCGTATCGGAGGTCGCCTAGAAAGTCGTCGAGTTCTTCCATAGGGTCTAGGACCATCTCTTTAGCTCTCACTTGTATTTTCTCTTCTTCCTCAATTTTGTAATCCCTTGTCTCCAGATGTAATCTCCTGTCTCCAGATGAATGAAATCCCCAAATTTTTGCGAATTTCACTTTTTGTCTTCAACATCTTTATCTTCACTTGGCCCCCTGGTAGATGTACACAATTTGATTGTGAACATGTACCAAAAGGATATTGAGTTTTGTTGAACACTCATTTAGCTCCGAACTTGTAGCATTTAGGTCTGAAGTCTTCGATAGTGAAGGTCCCCTGAGGTTGTCGGAGCTTAGAAGCTCCGGCATTGTCTATCGCTGGAGCTTGGTAGCTCCGGCAATAGCCTCTATCAACACCTAGAGCGTCGATAGTTAGTCCTCCGGGGTGTCGGAGCTGGGTAGCTCCGGCAGTGACCTTTGCCAACACTTGGTTTGTTGGCAGCAGACTCCATTTACGGGGTCTTCTCACCATCTTATATTCAGCGTCGACGGTTGGCCCCCTTAGGGGAGTCGGAGCTTAGTTAGCTCCGGCTTCTCTCCATCAACGTAGAGTTTATTTTTCTTGCACACTTAAGCCAAGAAAAATAGTAAAATTCGTTCCTTGTCTATAATTTCATCGCGGCTTACGATTCTTAAGAAAACTTTAAGTTGAACGCGATTTTAAATACAACCGGATGCGTTGCCTTTTCTCTTAGATTCAACTGTTCATGGACTTGCCTTACTTCGGCCTGCCGGGGTGTAGGTAGAGTGGCGTACTTAGGGTGCTTGACCAGGCTAAGTCGATAGCACACTCCGGCCCTAGATTGGCTTGGCGGCTTTCAGGTGAGTTGACCATGAACGATATTTGAATCCAAAAGAACTGACAATACAACTCGAATCGTATATAAACTGGTTGAACTAAAATTTCTTAAGAATTGCACGTCTTTGTTATAGACAAGAAAGAGAAAAATAAAAATGTTGAGCCTGTACAAAATAAATGCACGTGGAGTCTATTTCACATGAAGATGTCTTTCATTATAGGTCCGGGGTACAGGGGAAACAAGTACACTCTTAGGGTATAGAACCAGGCTAAGTGTGTTTGGTTTCTCATTTGACCCAGGGTAGTTAGCCACACTTTTAGTCCGGAGACTGTGACAAGTGCTGCATGAGCTTTGCGGACCTTTCAGGAAAGGTCCGGCTGCTCTCCCGGAGGAACTACTCGACTCTGTACAATGAATCTATAACATACATCTCAAGTTACTCAAGACTCACCTCCGTGGTATTAAGTGTAGAACTTACGGAGGTGCTCGATGTTCCAAGGATTTGGGAGAGGTGTCCCATCCTCGGTAGCCAAGCGAACGCTTCCGGGACGGGATACTTTGATCACTCGGAAGGGCCCCTCCCAGCTGGGGGAGAGTTTGTTTAACCCTTCTCTGGATAGTATTCTCCGTAGCACCAGATCGCCTTCCTCGAGCTGTCGGTTGTGTACATGCCGCTGGTGATAACGCCGTAGAACTTGGCGATATCGGGCATTCCGAACAGCTGCTTGGCACCTTCCCTCCTCGAGGAGGTCTAGGTCTTCACGCCGGAGCTGGTCCTGCGCGGCTTCATCGAAGGTCCGGACCCGGAGTGAACCCAAGGTGATTTCCGGAGGAAGGATTGCTTCAGCTCCGTACACCAGGAAGAAGGGTGTCTCTCCAGTTGACCGGTTTTGGGATGTCCTGTTGGCCCATAAAGTAGGCGGAAGCTCTTCGATCCAGTTGGCTCCATGTTTCTTCAAGCGCTCATAGGTTCGCGTTTTTAGTCCCTTAAGGATTTCTGCATTTGCTCTCTCGGCTTGGCCATTGCTGGCTGGGTGAGCTACGGAGGCGTAGCAAACTTGTATGCTGAGGTCTTCGCAATATCCTTGGAATGCGGAGCTTGTGAATTGAGTCCCATTATCAGTGATGATCTTGTTTGGGACTCCGAATCTGCTTACAATGGATTGCAGAAAGTTGATAGTAGATTGCTTGTTGATCGTCACAACTGGAGTTGCTTCCGGCCACTTGGTGAACTTGTCAATGGCGACATACAGGAACTTGTAACCTCCGACGGCTCTTGGGAAGGGTCCCAAGATGTCCATCCCCCACACAGCGAAGGGCCATGTAGGAGGTATCATTTGTAAGGGCTGAGCTGGTGTATGAATTTTCTTTGCATGAAATTGGCATGCTTCACATTTCTTCACCAGCTCAGTGGCATCCTGGAGCGCTGTAGGCCAGTAGAAGCCATGCCGAAAGGCTTTTCCGACCAGCGTGCGAGAAGATGCGTGGTTCCCACACTCGCCTCCATGGATTTCTGCGAGGAGTTCGCAGCCTTCTTCCCTTGTGATGCACCGCATTAGGATGCTGTTGGCACCGCACTGGTAGAGATCCCCTTCTACCAGCGTGTATCTTTTAGCCAGTCCGACTACCCGGTCAGCGGATACATCATCGTCAGGAAGGATGTTGTCTTTCAAGTAGCTCCGGATCTCCGAGATCCATGCATCGGAGCTAGCTTGAGCTTTTGAGTCTTGCGTGCTGGGTTGCTCGGAGCTCCCGGCAGCACCTACGACCCTTGATGGCTGCCATGGTAACAGGGCCATCGGGACCGTCAGCTTCGGGATGCTGATCTCGTCCCCTTCGCTCAGTTTGGCAGGCTGAGCTGTGGGTTTTGACAACCTCCGGACAAAGATTCCGTCAGGAGCCGGAGCTCCGGTTGACGCTTTAGTCGAGAGTTCGTCAGCTTCAGCGTTATGGGCACGCTGAACATGGTGGAGGTCTAGGACTTCAAAGTCCTTCTGAAGCCTCTAGACTTCTAGGAGGTAAGCAGCTAGCTGGAGATTGTTGCAGGAGCATTCACCCTTCACCTGCTTGATGATGAGCTGTAAATCTCCTTTGACCAGCAGTTGCCTGACACCGTATGACAGTGCCACCTTTAGTCCATAGATGAGTGCTTCATACTCCGCCATGTTGTTGGTTGCCTTGAAGTCAAGGTGTACCATGTATTTCACCTTCTCCCCAGTCGGTGCAAGGAGAAGGACTCCAGCTCTGGCCCCCTGCTTCTGCATGGAGCCGTCGAAGTAGAGGGTCCAGTGAGGCTCGGTGAAGGTTGGAGCTTGATGCTTCGTCTTCTCCTCGATGGGGCCCCCAGGATTTGATGGAGAGGGAGTCCATTCCGCCACAAAATCTGCCAACGCTTGACTCTTGACAGCTTGTCTTGAAATAAATTCAAGATCGAATTCAGCCAATTCCGCTGCCCACTTTGCAATATTCCCAGTTGAATTGGGATTATGCAAGATTGCTCGAAGTGGATAGGAGGTCACCACCGAGACTTTGTGAGCTTGGAAGTAGTGTCGAAGCTTCCTGGAGGCAATAAGAACTGCATAAAGCAGCTTATGCACCTCTAGGTATCGAGTCTTGGCATCATGTAGTACTTCACTGATGAAGTATACCGGGCGTTGAATGGTCCGGACCCTCCCGGAGGGGTCCGGCGCTTCCTCTTCATTGATCCGGACCCTCTCGGAGGGGTCCAGATTCTCTTCGGGGACCTCCGGGTTCTGGCTGGAGGAACTCGGAGCTTCTTCAGAAATGACCTGGACCCTCCCAGAGGGGTCTGGGTCTTCTGAAGTGACTTCTTGTGGGTTTGAGTCTGGGAGCTAGGACCCAGACTCGCTTTTAGGAACCTCTGGACCCTCCCGAAGGGGTCTGGATTCCTGAGTATGGGGTAGTTCTGGTCTCTCTGCAACCAGAACCATACTGACGACTTTGTCAGTAGCTGAAATGTAAAGCAACAAAGGCTCACCAGGGTTCGGAGCTACCAGAATTGGTAGGGTGGTGAGGAACTGTTTCAGCTCCTGGAATGCCTACTCTGCTTCTTCGGACCATTGGAATGGTCCGGACTTCCTCAATAACTTGAAGAAGGGAAGTGCCCGTTCCGCCAGTCTTGATATGAACCGGCTGAGGGCTGCTAGACACCCAGTTAACTTTTGGACGTCTTTGATGCGGGTTGGTGGCCGCATGTCTTCAATGGCTTTTATCTTCGCCGGATTAGCCTCTATGCCCCGGTGACTTACCAGGAAACCAAGAAGTTTTCCGGAGCTAACCCCAAACATGCACTTGTCCGGGTTTAGCTTTGTGCGGGTGGCCCGCAGCTTGTCGAAGACAGCCTGCAAGGTGTCTAAGAGGGACTCCTTGTTCTTGACCTTGACCACGATGTCATCAACGTACACTTCCACTATGTCTCTGATGAGTTCTTCAAAAGTTTTGTACATAGCTCGTACAAAAGTTGAAGCTGCATTCTTGAGACCAAATGGCATGGCTGTGTAACAGTACAATCCATCTACCGTGATGAATGAAGTATGCTCTTCATCCTCCCTAGACATCCTGATTTGATGATACCCAGAATATGCATCTAGGAAACACAATAATTCACACCCGGAGGTGGAATCCACTATCTGATCTATTCTAGGTAGTGGGAATGGATCTTTCGGACATGCCTTATTCAGTGTGGTGTAGTCGATGCACATCCGAAGCTTCCCGCCGGCCTTGGGCACAACGACTGGGTTCGCCAGCCATTTTGGATGGAAGACTTCTCGGATGAATCCGGCTTCGAGTAGCTTCTTCACTTCTTGTCGGATGAAGTTCTGCCGCTCTACGGATTGCTTCCGAGGCTTCTGATGCACAGGCCGAGCATCGGGGTAAATCTTCAGATTGTGCTCAATCACTTCCCTGGGGATCCCAGGCATTTGTGACGGTTGCCAAGCAAACACATCAACATTAGCCCGGAGGAAAGTGATGAGCGCGAGTTCCTATTTGTCGTTCAACCCTCCCGATATACGGGTGGTTTGAGCGGCATCGGAACCAATTTGGACGACTTTGACGGGAATGTCGGTGTCGCCGCTTGGCTGCACACGGGGTGCAGAGGTCGAGCCTCGTTGACGAATGCTCGGGGGTTTCGGAGCTTGCTCCTGTTTGGAGTCCTCCTCTTGCGCCGTGGTGAGTGCATGGAGTTCCTCCAGAGCAGTTACTCCGACAGTGCGATCTCCGCAGATCCGGAGAACGCCTACTGGTGTTGGCATCTTCAACACCAGGTATCCATAATGAGCAGCTGCCATGAATTTGTATAGGACAGGTCTACCCAAGATGGCGTTGAATGGTAAGTTGATCTGAGCGACGTCGAAGACCAACTTCTCGGTGCGATACTTCTCCCGGGTCCCGAAGGTAACGGGGAGAGTTATAGCTCTGAGTGGGGTAATGGCCCCCGGACCTACTCCGGAGAAAGGTCGAGAGGGCTGGAGATCCGAGGGTCGGAGCTGAAGCTTAGTGAAAGCTTCAAAGCTTATGAGGTTCAGCCCCGAACCTCCGTCCACCATAACATGATGGAGCTGGATGTTATTGATGGTGGGAGATACCATCAAAGGTAACTGTCCAGCTCCGACCATGCTTCGAGGACAGTCCGAAGCATCAAAAGTGATGGCTGTGTCCATCCACTTTCGATGCGGCTCCGGTCTAGCTGTAGGAGCTACAGCGGCCATATCCCGACGCATAGTCTTGATGACGCGGCGGAAGGTGATGTCCCATGATCCACCAAAAATAATGTTCATGGTTTTCCGACGCTCGTTGTCGGAGACGTCGGAATCGTCGTTGACGGAGGTGTAGACGGCTTTCAGGACCTTTTTGGGATCCTGAAACCCTAACTCCTCTTCAGCCGGAGCTTCATCGACTTTCTGTTTTCCTTCCCTTTGACGGAAAGGAGACTCTTCCCGGCGCTTGTTGTAGCGCTCGATGAGGTTTTGGACCTCCCGGCAATCTTCCAAACTGTGGATGCCCGTTTTGTGAATTGGGCACCACACCTTGGATTTGCCTCCGTCTTCTGAAGACGGTCGAGGTCGCTTTTCGGGGCGTGGCCCCTGGCCACCCGGAGCTGCAGCAGCTGCGGCATTGGATGTACCGGCCGACGGCTTCTTCTTGCCATTAGTCTTTTTCTTCTTCTTGCCGTTCCCGGAGGTAGCGGCTTCTTCTTTGGAGGATTTCTTGTGATCCTCCGAGGCTGGTTTGGAGTGCATCTCACGGCCCTCCGCAGCTCTGGCACATTTGCCTGCCAGGCTGAAGAGTTCCGTGACGCTGGTGATCTCTTTGATCGCCAGCTTCTCCAACATCTTCTTGTCCCGTACGCCCTGTCTGAATGCCACAATGATAGAAGCGCTCGAGATAGAAGGGATAGTGTTGCGTACCTGAGAGAACCTCTGGATGAAGGACCACAAAGATTCTCCCCCTTTTTGCACGACCGCAAAAAGGTCCAGTTCAGTGCATGGTCGGGTGTATGAACTCCCGAAGTTGGCAGTGAACTGACGGCACAGCTCCTCCCAACTGTTAATAGAGTTGGGTGGAAGGCTCATAAACCAGGACCTGGCGGTCCCAGTTAAGGCCACTGGAAAGTAATTGGCCATCACATCCTCGTTTCCTCCAGCTGCCAAGATTGCAGTGGAGTATATCTGAAGGAATTCGGCGGGGTTGACAGTCCCATCAAATTTTTCCGGCAGGTGTGGCTGGAACTTCTGTGGCCATCTAACCATGCGCAGGTGCATGGCTAGGGCTGAACAGCCTCCTCCTACCCCTTCCAGAGTAGAAAGGTCCTGAGCTTCCCGTCTTTCACGAGCACGCTCAATATGGACACGGCCATCCTGCTGGCGGTATCGGCGATCAAGCTCCGCCCGGAGGTCATGAGTCGGAAGCCTGGATACTGTATGGGTGCGTCGTGCCCCAGAGGGCAACGACGTCACCTGTTGTGACGCAGCTCGTCTCCTGTTGTTGGAGACGTGCGGACCAAGTCTACCAGACAAAGTCCGCCGCTGCAACAGGGCTCGTCCCGAAGGAGGAGGACCCTGGTTGTTGAGGCATTCGGCCGCTGCTGCGACCAAATGCTCCACATCGGCCCTCCACTGCTCCATTGCATCTCGAGATGCATCCGGAGGTGGTGGACGTTGGAGAAGAGCACGCGCTGCATGGAGCGCGTGTTCCGGGTTGTCATGATTGCCGACGCAGTAAGTGACGCCGGTGCACCATCACGTTGCCCAGCACAATTTGCTGGAGAAGATGGTGGTGGTGGGAGTGTGGCTCCTGCTGGTGCTGAGGCTCCTGCTGGTGGCTGCCTGTTGGAGGGATTGCCCCCAATAGCCTGAGCAGCAGGTTGGCCGTTGGATGATCCAGCCGCGGAGTTCACCATTCTTGAAAATCTCAGGCACCCCCTACCTGGCGCGCCAACTGTCAACTGTTGGAGCCGGCAGATCTCCCTACACTGCTAAAGTGATTGGGGAGTTTGAAGTTCGGTGTGGGCGCGCGGATATTCAAGAAGGTGAATAGAAGTTTGACACAGGAGACACAAGGATTTACGTGGTTCGGGCCGCCTGAGCGTAATACCCTACTCCACGGGTGTGTTGTTGTTGTTGTAGCTTGTCACGAGTGTATCGGGTGCGTGAGTTCGTCTGTGAATGTCCCTGAGTGTATCGTCGGCCTGTCCTTTTATAGTACAAGTACAGGCCGTTACAAGCTAGCCTGGCCCGACATATGGCCCCGACGGTTACTAGTATTGATACACGATTAATTGCTGTTAAACGGGCTGTGACAGTGCCGTTACTGGTGTTAAGATCGTCCGTTTAAGTGCCATTAATATGGCATTAATGACATTTAATCGGGTCTTGAAGTCCTTGACTCTCCTTTGAAGATCCGGAGCCGTTACAAGGCCTTCCGAAGGTTAGTGGCTAGCAGGTCCGACGATTGGACACGTGGCGGCTCCGGAGCTTGCTGTGGAAAGCAGGTAGCTCCGGGGCTACGAGTCACGTGTCAAGTCCGGAGCTTCTCTCGGTCCGGGATTAAGTCCGGAGGTGCCGTTTCGGTACCTGGCCCGGAGCTTCCCCCTTGTGGGCAGTAGCTCCGGTTTGGCAGTACACGTGGCGACCCAGGGATTAACCATGTTGGAGAAGCAGGTCCGGTCATATCTGACAAGTGGGCCTCCGAGGGTCTTCAACCCAAGTAGATGGCTTTCTTTTGAAATCTTTATAACCTCAAGGGGTGTGCGGTTTTTAGGGTACCGACATGACACTTCCCCCGGACCCGTTGAGAAACAACATGCGGAGGTTCTTTTGTGGTTAGGGAGCTCAAGATCAATATCAAGATGGTGATCAATATCAATATGCATCTAAGAAACACAGTAGTTCGCACTCGGAGGTGGAATGCACTATCTGATCTATTCTAGGTAGTGGAAATGGATCTTTCGGACATGCCTTATTTAAGGTGGTGTAGTCAATACACATCCGAAGCTTCCCACCGGCCTTGGGTACAACAACTGGGTTTGCCAACCATTTTGGATGGAAGACTTCCTGGATGAATCCAGCTTCGAGCAACTTCTTGATTTCCTGTCGGATGAAGTTTTTTTCTCGATTGATTGTTTCCGGGGCTTCTGGTGTACATGTCGGGCGTCTGGCTAAATCTTCAGATTGTGCTCAATCACCTCCCTAGGGATCTCAGGCATTTGTGACGGTTGCCACACAAACACGTAAACATTAGCCCGAAAGAAAGTTGTCGACTGTTGGAGCCGGCAGATCTCCCTACACTGCTAAAGTGATTGGGGAGTTTGAAGTTCGGTGTGGGCGCGCGGAGATTCAAGAAGGTGAATAGGAGTTTGACACATGAGACACAAGGATTTACGTGGTTCGGGCTGCCTGAGCGTAATACCCTACTCCACGGGTGTGTTGGTGTTGTATTAGCTTGTCACAAGTGTATCGGGTGCGTGAGTTCGTCTGTGAACGTCCCTGAGTGTATCGTCGGTCTGTCCTTTTATAGTACAAGGACAGACCGTTACAAGCTAGCCTGGCCCGACATGTGGCCCCGGCAGTTACTAGTATTGATACACGATTAATTGCTGTTAATGATCCTGTAACGGGCTCCGATAGTGCCGTTACTGGTGTTAAGATCGTCCGTTTGGCATTAATGACATTTAATCGGGTCTTAAAGTCCTTGGCTCTCCTTTGAAGATCCGGAGCCGTTACAAGGTCTTCCGGAGGTTAGAGGTCGGCAGGTCCGACGATTGGACACGTGGCGGCTCCGGAGCTTGCTGTGGAAAGCAGGTAGCTCCGGGGCTACCAGTCACGTGTCAAGTCCGGAGCTTCTCTCGGTCCGGGGTTAAGTCTGGAGGTGCCGTTTCGGTACCCGGCCCGGAGCTTCCCCCTTGTGGGCGGTAGCTCCGGTTTGGCAGTACACGTGGCGACCCAGGGATTAACCATGTTGGAGAAGCAGGTCCGGTCATGTCTGACAAGTGAGCCTCCGAGGGTCTTCAAACCAAGTAGATGGCTTTCCTTTGAGATTTCTGTAACCTCAAGGGGTGTATGGTTTTTAGGGTACCGACAGTGGCCCCCTGGACTTACCTCCGAGGAAGATCACTGGGGTGAAGTCATTCCATCGGAGGTGGGTCCATCCTTGCGACTCTTGAACTGGGTCTTCAAGGGTCTTCGGAGGTGCCATTGGCAGGGATTTACAGTTAGACCCCGCCGCGTGGCGCACCTCAGGCGGCAGATGAGATCTTTGACGTGCGGATCTCACGCAATTGAAGGTCGTCGGTTCCCGATACAAAAAACGTATCGGTTCCGCGCGCCCTGTCAGGCCGCCGCCTTTGGGTTTCCCGCCTCGTGATGACAACCGTTCGCCTGGGTAA
This sequence comes from Tuctoria greenei, assembly GCA_036927565.1. NCBI lineage: Eukaryota > Viridiplantae > Streptophyta > Magnoliopsida > Poales > Poaceae > Tuctoria > Tuctoria greenei. The sequence continues at coordinate 8,797,756 of JAYESD010000008.1, forward strand.
GAGCCTCGACTTGATCGTCGGGGTGGTCCTGGGCCCTCTTGTCATCGGCTGGGTTGAATTCTTGAGTGGTATCTTCGACTTCCCTGCGGTTTCCATCCAAGCGCTGCGAGGGCTTACTTAAGAAGGAAAGCGCGCACCATCGTGAGTTCTTTACGCCTCTCATCTGATCTTGCGCTCAAACTCCCGACTCGTACTTCGCTCCTCTTCTCTTGCCTAGCTGTGCTGCGATGGAGTTAGGTCTGCGCGAGAGTCGCTTGAAGACCGACAACGATTTGAAGAAGGTCCGGGCCCTCATGGGGTGGTCCTCGGACTTCTTCAACCGCTTGGTCCATGCCGGCGGAGAGCTCCCCTTCGAGAAGGAGCGCGCTGGAGAAATGGTGTACTTTTCTTCGTACGCCATGGTGGGGTTGATCCCACCTTTTTCTTCTTTCTTCTTGATGCTGCTAGACTTCTATGGTCTGCAGCTATACCACCTTGGCCCTCACTCCATTCTCCTCGTGTCTATCTTCGTCCACTTCTGTGAGATGTGGGTGGGCATCCCCCCTGCATCGAACTCTTCCGAACCTTCTTCACCGTCCACACCACCTGCCGGAGCAATGAGTACCTTGGCTTCTACTACTTCGTGAAGCGCAAGAAGTGCCCATTCAAGTACCTCCGGTCATTCCCTTCCGGGAAGTGGGATGACTAGAAGAAAGATTGGATAGTCGTCAGGGTGGAGGAGCACGAGAGGTTGGAGCTGCCAGACGGTCTGCCCGGCATGGACACGACGATCTGGAGTGAGGTTCCGGTGCTGGCGGAAGCTTTCGACCCCGCCTTGACCAGGATCTGCCAATGCGTGGAGGGGGGATTGACCTCTCATGCGGTATTTTGCAACTTCCTAGCCAACAGGTGGGCGCCGCTGAAGAGGAGGGAGAAGCTCGCTTGGTCCCTCAACAGCGTGATGGACGAGGACCGGGTTGAGACCGGGTTGAAGTCCAACATGGTGGGGAAGACCTTGGAGTTCCACCTCAAGAAATTCTAGCACGGCATCGATGTAGACGGTGACGACTTGACACCGCCGTCGACCTTTCTCCCTCTGAACGTGGAAGTGGAGTTCAGCAGGGAGCTCCAGCGGACGATGCCTGCACTTGACGACCTTGGTGTCGTTGAGAGAAGATCAACCACCCGGGTGGCAATCCCCGGGATGCCCGAAGACGGCTCCGCCCCTGTCCCACAGCCGAGGGTCGAGGTCGTCGGCAAGGGCAAGGAGCTAGCGGATGAGCCGGAGAGCCGGAAGAGGAAGATGCGACATGCTGACGGAAGGTCCGTCAGGCCTGCTACTTCCACCTCAGTTCCTTCTCCCCAGGGGGAAGATCTTCTGTCGCCGTGGCGACTGTCCCCGTAGTGGGGTCCTTTCGAAACGATATTGTTCCTGCAGTGGGATCCTCCCGGAGCGTCCCCGTGGTGGAACCCTCCTGGGGTGCTAGCTCCGGGCGCACGACTCCGGCACCTGGGACGGTGGGAGCCTCCAGGTCTAGGGGTTCCTCCCGATCGAGGAGAGCCTCGACCCGGGAAACGCCCGTAGCTGCAACGAGTTTTGAGGGGCCTTCTGGAGCTTCTACGCCGACCGTGGCCAGCCCGGAACGTCCAGGAAAGAGGTTCCACGCAAGCTGGTGCGGAAGCCTTCCAAGGTAATTTTTGATCTTTACCTTGGTTAACTTTTTAATTGTAGCGATTGTTTGTTAATTTTCATTGTCCATCCTTTGCAGCGTCCCCAAGAAGGGGAGTGAAGCTCCACCCCCGGCCACGATGTCTGAGGCTGTGGGAGCTTCCGCTCCCGTCCTGGTGCCGCCCCAGGTGGTGGCTGAGGCTGCGACAGCTCCGGCGCCGGCTGTCATGGTCATGAACCTCAACTCGTCCCCAGAAGTTCCCGTGGTAGCGCCGGACCACGGGAGTGAAGACACGCCAGCGGCACTTGTCTCGGAGGTTGAAACTCTGGGTCCTGGTGCTGCAGTGGTGGAAGCTCCGGCTGTTGAGCCGGAGGAAGTAGTAGTCATCCCGGCTTCGGAGCCGGAACTTGTCGAAGCCCCGGCATGCGAGCCGGAAGTCGAGGTAGTTCTGGCAGTTGAGCCGGTTACCTCTGAAGCACCGGCCGCTGAGCCGGTTATTGTTGGAGCGCCGGTCATAGAGCCGGTGGTTGAAGAGGCGATGGAGCTCGAGCCTCCCTCGGAAGAGGTGTCCCAGCCGGAGCCAGTAGCAGCTCCTGCTCCGGAGGCGACGACGTCGGAGGTACCTGCGGCCGAGCCGGAGTGCCCAAGCGAAGTCGCTGGCCCCCGGCCCGAGGAGGTGAACAAATACTTGGTGACGGGGCCTTCATCGATGGCGACTGAGGCCATCCCGGAGGACGGCCCAAGTGCCTTGGAAGCTCAGGGTTCCACTCTCGTAGAGTGGGACCCAATTTTTGTATGTGAAGACCCGCTGGAACCAGCGGAGGAGACCCCAGCAGGTCCGGAGCCCATCCCGCTGTCGATGTCTATCGATAACGCCTGCTCCAGTCTGCATCAAGTCCAATTGGCCTTCTTCCACGACACCAAGGCTCTTGAAGAGGAGCGCCAAACCCTTAGGCGGTGGCGTAACCGACTCCACTTTGAGACCAAGCTGGCGCAGTTGAGGCTAGCGGATGACAAGGAGTGGATTAAGCGGGAGAAGATCCGCCTGGAGTACTGGGGCAAGCTGCTGGATGACAGGGAGAGCATGACTCATGCCCTCGACGCTCAATCCCGGGAGATCCACGATCAGGCCAAAGCTGCCAACGACGTGACCAATGCTCGGCACGAACAGCTTGAGGCCATCAACACCGCACTCATCAAGCACCGAGAGGCACTTGAAGAGAGGGAGAGACGGCTCGAGGACGAAGAGCAGAAACTCCTGGAGCTGCGGGATGACGTCCTGAGGAGGGAAGAGGAGCTCGCCGAGAAAGTAGCTCTGGCTGACAAGGGCCTCGAGGAGCGCACCAAGAAGTTGGAAGAGCGCTGCCACGAGGAAGAGGAGAAGACCTGGGTGCGGGGGCAGGAACTCTACGAATACGAGTGTGCCCTTGTTGCCCGGGAGAAAAAAGTGGAGGCTAGGGAGAAGGACCTGGTCGATCGTCGGAACAAGATCCACCTCCGGGAGGAGGAGCTCGGAAGACTTGAGAGGCGGGTTGCTGCAAAGATTCAGCAAAACGCCAAAGAAGTTGAGTGCCTCGCCCGTGAGAATTCTGAACTGACGGCGGCCAAGAGATCCCTGGAAGAGATGAAGAGCTTGAGGACGGTGGACTCCCTACAGATTTGGGAGTTCTTGGGCAAGGCCAATGATGCGCTGACGCCAATGGGTTTCAGCCCCGTGCGCCCGGATGATCCGGAGCCGGAGCCGGACCTTGCGCTGCAGACGTTGAGTGCAGTAGGTAGCAAGCTCTCCAAGGTGGGCGATGTCATCGCGGACCAACTGGAGGTTGAGGGGCAATCCCTGGCGAAGAACTACGCAGAGTATGTGCTGATGTGCTACACCAGCCGGAACCCCCAATTTCCTCTGGACCCGGTGCTTGAAGGCCCGTTCGAAGGAGAAGGCGAAGCTACCCGAGCCAGCGTATCGGAGGTCGCCCAGAAAGTCGCCGAGTTCTTCCATAGGGTCTAGGACCATCTCTTTAGCTCTCACTTGTATTTTCTCTTCTTCTTCCTCAATTTTGTAATCCCTTGTCTCTAGATGTAATCTCTTGTCTCTAGATGAATGAAACCCCAAATTTTTGCGAATTTCACTTTCAAATTTTTGCGAATTTCACTTTTTGTCTTCAACATCTTTATCTTCACTTGGCCCCCTGGTAGATGTACACAATTTGATTGTGAACATGTACCAAAAGGATATTGAGTTTTGTTGAAGACTCATTTGCTCCGAACTTGTAGCATTTAAGTCTGAAGTCTTCGATAGTGAAGTTCCCCTGAGGTTGTCAGAGCTTAGAAGTTCCGGCATTGTCCATCGCTGGAGCTTCGTAGCTCCGGCAATGGCCTCTATCAACACGTAGGGCGTCGATAGTTAGTCCTCCGAGGTGTCGGAGCTGAGTAGCTCCGGCAGTGACCTTTGCCAACACTTGGTTTGTTGGCAGCGGACTCCATTTACGGGTTCTTCTCACCATCTTATACTCAGCGTCGACGGTTGGCCCCCTTGGGGGAGTCGGAGCTTAGTTAGCTCCGGCTTCTCTCCATCAACGTAGAGTTTATTTTTCCTGCACACTTAAGCCAAGAAAAATAGTAAAATTCGTTCCTTGTCTATAATTTCGTCACGGCTTACGATTCTCAAGAAGATTTTAAGTTGAACGCGATTTTAAATACAACCGGATGCGTTGCCTTTTCTCTTAGATTCAACTGTCCATGGACCCGCCTTACTTCGGCCTGCCGGGGTGTAGGTAGAGTGGCGTACTTAGGGTGCTTGACCAGGCTAAGTCGATAGCACACTCCGGCCCTAGATTGGCTTGGCGGCTTTCAGGCGAGTTGGCCATAAACGATATTTAAATCCAAAAGATCTGACAATACAACTCGAATCGTATATAAACCGGTCGAACTAAAAATTTCTTAAGAATTGCACGTCTTTGTATAGACAAGAAAGAGAAAAATAAAAATGTCGATCCTGTACAAAATAAATGCACGTGGAGTCTATTTCACATGAAGATGTCTTTCATTATAGGTCCGGGGTACAAGGGAAACAAGTACACTCTTAGGGTACGGAACCAGGCTAAGTGTGTTTGGTTTCTCGTTTGACCCAGGGTAGTTAGCCACACTTTTAGTCCGGAGACTGTTACAAGTGCTGCATGAGCTTTGCAGACCTTTCGGGAAAGGTCCGGCTGCTCTCCCGGAGGAACTACCCGACTCTGTACAATGACTCTATAACATACATCTCAAGTTACTCAAGACTCACCTCCGTGGTATTAAGTGTAGAACTTACGGAGGTGCTCGATGTTCCAAGGATTTGGGAGAGGTGTCCCATCCTCGGTAGCCAAGCGAACGCTTCCAGGACGGGATACTTTGATCACTCGGAAGGGCCCCTCCCAGCTGGGGGAGAGTTTGTTTAACCCTTCTCTGGATAGTATTCTCCGTAGCACCAGATCGCCTTCCTCGAGCTGTCGGTTGTGTACATGCCGCTGGTGATAACGTCGTAGAGCTTGACGATATCGGGCATTCCGAACAGCTGCTTGGCACCTTCCCTCGTCAAGGAGGTCTAGGTCTTCACGCCGGAGCTGGTCCTGCGCGGGCGCGAGTTCCTATTTGTCGTTCAGCCCTCCCGATATACGGGTGGTCTGAGCGGCAGAACCAATTTGGACGACTTTGACGGGAATGTCGGTGTCGCTGCTTGGCTGCACACAAGGTGCTGACGTCGAGCCTCGCTGACGAATGCTCGGAGGTCTTGGAGCTTGCTCTTGCCTGGAGTCTTCCTCTTGCACCGTAGTGAGCGCATGAAGTTCCTCCAAAGCAGTTACTCCTGCAGTACGATCTCTGCGGATCCGGAGAACGCCTACTGGTGTTGGCATCTTCAACACCAGGTATCCATAATGAGCAGCTGCCATGAATTTGTATAGGGCAGGTCTACCCAAGATGGCGTTGAATGGTAAGTTGATCTGAGCGACGTCGAAGACCAACTTCTCGGTGCGATACTTCTCCCAGGTCCCGAAGGTAACGGGGAGAGTTATAGCTCCGAGTGGGGTAATGGCCCCTGGACCTACTCCGGAGAAAGGTCGAGAGGGCTGGAGATCCGAAGGTCGGAGCTGAAGCTTAGTGAAAGCTTCGAAGCTGATGAGGTTAAGCCCTGAACCTCCGTCTACCATGACATGGTGGAGCTGGATGTTGTTGATGGTAGGAGATACCATCAAAGGTAGCTGACCTGCTCCAACCATGCTCCGCGGGCAATCAGAGGCATCAAAAGTGATGGAGGTGTCCATCCACTTTCGATGAGGTTCCGGCCTGACTGTAGGGGCTACAACGGCCATATCCCGCCGCATAGTCTTGATGACGCGACGAGAGGTGATATCCCATGATCCACCAAAAATGGTGTTCATGGTCTTCCGACGCTCGTTGTCAGAGACGTCAGAGTCATCGTCGACGGAGGTGTAGACGGCCTTCAGGACCTTTTTGGGATCCTGAAACCCTAACTCCTCTTCAGCCGGAGCTTCGTCGACCTTTTGTTTTCCTTCCCTCTGTCGGAAAGGAGATCCTTCCCGGCGCTTGCTGTAGCGCTCGGCAAGGTTTTGGACCTCCCGGCAGTCTTCCAAACCGTGGCTGCCCGTTTTGTGAATGGGACACCACACTTTGGGTTTGCCACCGTCTTTAGAAGACGGTCGAGGTCTCTTCTCGGGGCGTGGCCCCCGGCCACCCGGAGTTGCAGCAGCTGCAACGTTGGATGTGCCGGCCGACGGCTTCTTCTTGCCGTTGGTCTTCTTTTTCTTCTTCTTGCTGTTCCCGGAGGTAGCAGCTTCTTCTTTGGAGGATTTCTTGTGATCCTCCGAGGCTGGTGTAGAGTGCATCTCACGGCCCTCCGCAGCTCTGGCACATTTGTCTGCCAGGCTGAAGAGTTCCGTGACGCTGGTGATCTCTTTGATCGCCAGCTTCTCCAACATCTTCTTGTCCCGTACGCCCTGTCTGAATGCCACAATGACAGAGGCGCTAGAGATAGAAGGAATAGTGTTGCGTACCTGAGAGAACCTCTGGATGAAGGACCACAAAGATTCTCCCCCTTTTTGCACGACCGCAAAAAGGTCCAGTTCAGTGCCTGGTCGGGTGTATGAACTCCCGAAGTTGGCAGTGAACTGATGGCACATCTCCTCCCAACTGCTGATAGAGTTGGGTGGAAGGCTCATAAACCAGGACCTGGCGGTCCTAGTTAAGGCCACCGGAAAGTAATTGGCCATCACAGCCTCGTTTCCTCTAGCTGCCAAGATTGCAGTGGAGTATATCTGAAGGAATTCGACGGGGTTGACAGTCCCGTCGAATTTTTCCGGCAGGTGTGGCCGGAACTTCTGTGGCCATCTAACCATGCGCAGGTGCATGGCTAGGGCTGAACAGCCTCCTCCTACCCCTTCCAGAGTAGAAAGGTCTTGAGCTTCCCGTCTTTCACGAGCACGCTCAATATGGACACGACCATCCTGCTGGCAGTATCGGCGATCAAGCTCCGCCCAGAGGTCATGAGTCGAAAGCCTGGATACTGTATGGGTGCGTCGTGCCCCAGAGGGCAACGACGTCACCTGTTGTGATGCAGCTCGTCTCCTGTTGTTGGAGACGTGCGGACCAAGTCTACCAGACAAAGTCCGCCACTGCGACGGGGTTCGTCCCGAAGGAGGAGGACCCTGGTTATTGAGGCGTTCGGCCGCTGCTGCGACCAAATGCTCCACATCGGCCCTCCACTGCTCCATTGCATCTCGAGATGCATCCGGAGGTGGTGGACGTTGGAGAAGAGCACGCGCTGCATGGAGCGCGTGTTCCAGGTTGTCATGACTTGCCGACGCAGTAAGTGACGCCGGCGCACCATCACGTTGCCCAACACGATTTGCTGGAGAAGATGGTGGTGGTGGGATTGTGGCTCCTGCTGGTGTTGAGGCTCCTGCTGGTGGCTGTCTGTTGGAGGGATTGCCCCCAACAGCCTGAGCAGCAGGTTGGCCGTTGGATGATCCAGCCGCGGAGTTCACCATTCTCGAAAATCTCAGGCACCCCCTACCTGGCGCGCCAACTGTCGACTGTTGGAGCCGGCAGATCTCCCTACATTGCTAAAGTGATTGGGGAGTTTGAAGTTCGGTGTGGGCGCGCGGAGATTCAAGAAGGTGAATAGGAGTTTGACACAGGAGACACAAGGATTTACGTGGTTCGGGCCGGCTGAGCGTAATACCCTACTCCACGGGTGTGTTGGTGTTGTATTAGCTTATCACGAGTGTATTGGGTGCGTGAGTTCGTCTGTGAATGTCCCTGAGTGTATCGTCGGTCTGTCCTTTTATAGTACAAGGACAGGCCGTTACAAGCTAGCCTGGCCCGACATGTGGCCCCGGCGGTTACTAGTATTGATACACGATTAATTGCTGTTAATGATCCTGTAACGGGCTCCAACAGTGCCGTTACTGGTGTTAAGATCGTCCGTTTAAGTGTCATTAATATGGCATTAATGACATTTAATCGGGTCTTGAAGTCCTTGGCTCTCCTTTGAAGATCCGGAGCCGTTACAAGGTCTTCCGGAGGTTAGAGGCTGGCAGGTCCGACGATTGGACACGTGGCGGCTCCGGAGCTTGCTGTGGAAAGCAGGTAGCTCCGGGGCTACCAGTCACATGTCAAGTCCGGAGCTTCTCTCGGTCCGGGGTTAAGTCCGGAGGTGCCGTTTCGGTACCCGGCCCGGAGCTTCCCCCTTGTGGGCGGTAGCTCCGGTTTGGCAGTACACGTGGCGACCCAGGGATTAACCATGTTGGAGAAGCAGGTCCGGTCATGTCTGACAAGTGGGCCTCCAAGGGTCTTCAAACCAAGTAGATGGCTTTCCTTTGAGATTTATGTAACCTCAAGGGGTGTATGGTTTTTAGGGTACTGACAAAAGTGATGAGCGCGAGTTCCTATTTGTTGTTCAGACCACCCGATATACGGGTAGTCTGAGCAGCATCAAACCAATTTGGACGACTTTGACTGGAACGTCGGCGTCCCCGCTTGGTTGCACACGAGGTGCGGAGGTAGATCCTTTGTGGTGAATGCTTGGAGGATTTGTAGCTGGCTTTTTTCCAGATGCTTCCTCTTGCGCTGTGGTAAGCGCATAGAGTTCTTCTAGAGCTGTGATTCCTGCGGTGCGGTCTCCACGGATCTGAAGAACGCCCATAGGTGTTGGCATCTTCAACACCAAATAACCATAATGGGCAGCAGCCATAAATTTGTATAAAGTTGGCCTGCCTAAAATGGCATTGAAAGGCAGACTGATCTGCGCAACGTCGAAGATCAACTTCTCGGTTTTGTAGTTCTCACAGGTCCCGAAGGTCACTGGGAGTGTAATAGAACCAAGAGGAGTGATGGTTCCCGGACCTACTCCGGAGAAAGGCTGGGATGGACGGAGGTCCAAAGCTGAAGCTTAACAAAAGCTTTGAAGCTTATGAGGTTAAGCCCGGAACCTCCATCCACCGTCACATGGTGAATTTGGATATTGTTAATGGTGGGTGACACCATCAACGGGTGTTGACCAGCCCCGATCATGTTTCGGGGGCAGTCTGAAGCATCAAAAATGATGGGTGTGTTCATCCACTTCCGATGTGGTTCTGCCTTAGCAGCAGGAGCTACCATGGTCATGTCCCGCCGCATTGTCTTGAGGATACGACGAGAAGTGATGTCCCAAGAACCACCATAGATGGTGTTCAGGGTTTTCCGACGTTCGTTGTCGGAGGCGTTGGAATCGTCGTCGACAGTATTGTAGACGGCTTTCAAGACCTTCCTAGGGTCATGGAAACCTAGCTCTTCATCAGCCGGAGCTTCGTCGACTTTTTGTTTTCCTTCCCTTTGACAGAAAGGAGCTTCTTCTCGACGCTTGTTGTAGCGTTCAGCAAGGTTCTGGACCTCCCGACACTCATCCAAGTTGTGTCGATTCGTCTTGTGAATCAGACATCATGCTTTGGAACTGTTGCCGTCTTCTGATGAAGGACGAGATCACTTCTCGGGGCGTGGCCCCCGGCTTCCAGGAGCTGCAGCAGCAACAGCCGGAGCATTGGCCGACGGCTTCTTTTTGCCGTTGGCTTCTTCTTCTTCTTGCCTATACCGGAGGTAGCAGCTTCAGTTTTGGAGGACTTCTGATCGACCTCCGGGGCTGGCTTGGAGTGCATTTCACGACCCTCTGTATCCCTAGCGCATTTGTCGGCTAGGCTAAAGAGCTCCGTGACGCTGGTAACTTCCTTAATCGCTAGCTTATCTAGCATCTTCTTATCTCAAACACCCTGTCTGAATGCAACGATAACTGAAGAGCTTGAGATAGATGTAATGATATTTTGTACCTAAGAGAATCGCTGGATAAAGGACCATAGCAATTCCCCCGATGTTTGCTTCACGGCAAACAGGTCCAGTTCAGTGCCGGGTCAGGTGTAAGAACTCCCGAAATTGGCAGTGAATTGTTGGCATAGTTCCGCCCAACTATTGATGGAGTCGGGTGGAAGACTCATGAACCAGGACCTTGCAGTCTCAGTTAAGGCCACTGGGAAGTAATTGGCCATTACAACCTCATCACCCCCCGTTGCCAGTATGACAGTAGAGTAGATTTGTAGAAATTCAGCAGAGTTGACTGTCCTATCGAATTTTTCCGGCAAGTGAGGCCGGAACTTTTGTGGCCACCCGACGATACGTAGGTGCATAACTGAAAGTGCATCTAGGACTCCCTTGTGGGTTTTGGATGATTTATGACAAGCAATTGGGATCCTAACCTCTTTGTTGAGACGAGCGCAGGTTTATAATAGAAAAATGAGCAAAGTACCAAAAAGAAGGAAGAATGAGGATCAAAGTGGAAATGAGCTCAAGTAAGAAGAATAGTAGATCATTTTGTATGGAGTATGTTAAGAAAACACATCCCAAGAGCTCAATCACAATTAAACACACACATTGCACAAAGTTACACAGGACCGGACTAGTCCGACTAACACCGGACTAGTCCGAGAACCTCTTTGTACAAAATCGGACAAGTCAGATATCCATCAGACTAGTCCGATATCTCTCTGACTAGAATCGGACTAGTCCTCCCCAGTACAGACTAGTCATCAAAACACTTCACAAGTCACACAAAATCGGACAAGTCCGATCACAACCAGACTAGTCCGATATTCTCTCTGGTCCAAATCGGACAAGTCTGATATTTGCACGGACTAGTCCGAAAAACCCTCTGAACTAAATCGGACAAGTCCTCCAAGCGCGGACTTGTCACCCAATACACTTAGGGTTTCACATGTTCGGACAAGTCCGATGACTATCGGACTAGTCCGAAGATTTCCAGAAGCGAAATCGGACAAGTCCATTCCTAGCCAGACTAGTCTGATATTTCGGGACACTTAGGGTTTGCTACACACAGCACACCGGACTAGTCCGGTGACCACCACGGACTAGTCCGATCTTTCTGAACCATAACGGTCACTTTTATAAACCCATATAAATAGAGTTGCACGGCCATATTTCATACTCTCTCAAACCCTAGCGCCGTCACACCTCCCAAGAGCCTCAAAAACCACATCTCTCCATGAAATTAAGTGCAACAAAGATCAATCCTTTGAGGATTCACTCTAGTTCATTGGAGAGACACGTTCAACACCACATTGAGCTCTTGGTTTGATTCTCTAACACACTCCTGTGATTTAAATTGTAACCTTTTGAGTGTGTTCTTGGTGGTATTTCGTGTTGTAATCCAAGGGAGCTCTCACCGTGTGAGAAGGCCCCTTGAATTTGGTTATTCACCCCTTTGAGATAAGTGGAATAGGATTGGCCTTTGTGGCGATCCGACGAAGGTAGGGTTGGAGAAGACCCGATCCTTTTGTGGACTCCTCAACGTGGATGTAGGTTGCCTCTGCGGGAGCCAAACCACGGGATAAATTATTGTGTCTCGTTTTTGTGCTCATCGTTCTTATTCTTCAATATAATCTAGGGTTTCAATCATAATTGCCTACTTCACGTTGAATTATTAAAATAAGATTGAATTGTGATATAACTTGATATACAACCTTGAAATCCTTCATTTGATTGTATATTTCCGCTGCATACATTGAGGAATCATTCTAATCAATTAAACTTAACCAACCTAGTCCGTACACACCGGACTAGTCCGCACTTTACCGGACTAGTCTGATATCTCTGGTTTTGAACTGGTTGTTAAGTGTTGCAGGTTTCGACAATTTTCAAAAAGGCCTATTCACCCCCCTCTAGGCCACATTCAATTGGTATCAGAGAAGGTTCTTCAAGAAAGAGATTAATTGCTCGAAGAAGATCATGTCGGACATGAAGGACACCCACAAGAGCAACAACCAAGAGAATGATGATGAAAAGAACCTCAAGGTGGAGAAGCTCCTCGAAGCCATTCAAGACTTTGAGGACGACGATGAGGAGATGCTGGAGCTAAAGGCGCTCCTAAGCAAGAAGACACTTTCCAAAGGGAAAGTAAAAGTTTAAGAGAAGAAGAAGGGGAGTAGTCACACCGACTACTCCCGATATCCTTTTAACTATGATCGTCTCAATTCCAATAATAATCATTATTTATCTATCCCACTTGGAAAAGCCCCACACTTCGATGGAAGTGATTACTCAATATGGAGGCAAAATATGAAAATGCACCTAATTTTCCTCAATCCAAGTTTGTGGCATATTGTGTGCACAGGGATAGATATCCTGGACGACGAGGAAGAGCTCACCCCCAGCCAAGAGCAAGGCAATTCACCGAAATGCTCAAGCCGCGGCCATAATTACCTCTTCACTCAGTCGGGACGAGTTAACCAAGGTGGATGGACTCAAAATTGCAAAGGGTGTATGGGACACACTACAAACTGCACATAAAGGTGACCGACATGTGCGTGAAGCAAAAATCAAAATGATTGAAGGCGAGTTAGGAAGATTTGCAATTGAAGAAGACGAGTCACCCCAAGACATGTACAATCGATTAAAGACACTTGTCAACAAGGTCAGATTATACGGAATTAAGAAGTGGAATGACCACAAGGTGGTAAAGCTCATCCTTAGAGCCTTTATGCCTCGCAACGTCACACTACGCTCCATGATCAGAGAAAGCCCCGGATACAAAAGGATGACTCCGGATGAACTGCTTGGAAATATCATCAACTTTGAGATTATGGAAAAACAAGCAAAACATGTCAAGGAGATTGCCGACCTCACCTCGGCAAAGAAGAAAGGGGTTGCTTTGAAGTCCACCCTCAAGCCCCTATCCAAAGAAGCTAGAGAAGCAAAACTAGAGGAAGATAGTGACGACGAGAGCAGTGAATTAGATGAAGAAGACATGATATTGTTCATGAAGAAATTCAAGAGAATAATGAAAAAGAGACAAGGTACAAAGTCAAGCGAAGGAAAGTACAAGGAAAGAACGAAGCCAAAGTTGAGGCGGGCATGCTATAATTGTGGTGAGTATAACCACTTTATAGTTGATTGCCCATATGAGGAGAACAAGAAGAAGTCCAAAGAAGTCAAGCCTCAACCCAAGAAATTCTTCAAGAAGAAGAAACAAGCCGAACAAGCGCACATTGGGAAAGAGTGGGACTCAAATGATGAGTCCTCATCGCCCGAAGAGAAGAGATGGCTAGCATAGCCATCGAGAAGACATCCAAGAAGTCTACCCTCTTCCCTACACTTGGCGCATGGAAGGGAGATGGCACTTGCCTTATGGCAAAGGAAGGTAAACGCAAGGTAACCATTAAAACCCCCTCCGTGCATTCCTATTCTAGCGATGATGAACTCAATAGCGATAATGAGGACATGCTTATTGGACTAGATAGGAAAACAGCCACAGAAATGAAAATTTTGCTTGATCAACTTGTTGAGAAGGAGAGGTTAATACATCGTCAAGAGGACATGATCATCTCCCAAAAGGAGGAATATGTCGAACTTGACAAGCTTCTAGAACTTGAAAAGGAACGAAGCAAATCACTAGAGCTTGAGTTAGCTTCGAGCAAGGAAACTTGCCTGGAGTTAACAGACTCAAATGCCACAATCAAGGACCAACTTGCTGACCTGATCAAGGTTAACAAGATCCTTGAAGTGCAAGTTGAGTCACTCAAGCTAAGTGAACCTTCCCCCTCTTCAAGCTCACCTTCTCAACCCACTAAAACTGATTTTTCTCATGCTTGCACATGTAAGAAAGGTGACACCAGTTTGAAGGATAAGCCAACCTCTATAAAGGATAAACATCCTGCCCAAAGTGGCATATTTGACAAGGAGAAGATCAAATATGCACATAGTGCATACTTGGTCAAAAGACCTCCAAATGTCAAATATGGCATTGGTTATTCTTATGGTGAAAAGCAACATGCTAGAAGCTATAAGAATAACAAGGAGAGGATCACCTTTGTAAAGTGAAAACCCTCTCAAACTAGAAAGTCAAAAATTAAGACAGTAACTACACATGAACACCGGACTAGTCCGGTCGGTGTCCGGACAAGTCCGGTCCTCCGGACAAGTCCGACCCCCCAGACTAGTCCTGTACATAAACAACAACAGTTATTGTTTAAAACTTTTGATGCCTCCTATGTGTTAATGAAAAATAATTTTGGCAAGGTTTATGCTCATTATGTTGGGCCATGCCATGGGAACACCAAGTCTCATGTGTGGGTGCCCAAATGTATTGTAACTAACCTCCAAGGACCCAAGCAAGCTTGGGTACCTAAAACCAAAGCATGATTTGTTTTTACAGGCCTATTCCTCCGGTGGATCTAAATGGGTGCTAGACAGTGGCTGCACCAACCATATGACTGGGGAAAGAAGAATGTTCATGGAATATGAAGAGAATGAGGACCCAAACGAGGGCATCTACTTTGGAGATAATAGTCAAGGAAAGGTGCTCAGTACCGGTAAAATTGCAATATCCTCTAAACACACACTTTCTCATGTTTTACATGTTGAATCCTTAAATTATAACCTGCTGTCCATATCTCAATTATGCGACAAAGGTTATAATTGCTTGTTCACTAACGAGGGTGTAACCGTTTCTAGGAGGAGTGATGGTTCCACTACATTCAAGGGTATGTTAAAGGGAAAGCTTTATCTTGATGACTTCAACAAGGATAGAGCTGAACTTGACACATGCTTGATTGCAAAGACCAACATGGGTTGGCTGTGGCATAGACGGCTAGCGCATGTTGGTATGAGGAACCTTCAAAAACTCCTCAAAGGCGATCACATCCGAGGTTTAAAGGATGTTGTATTTGAGAAAGATAGGCCCTGTAGCACGTGCCAAGTCGGGAAGCAAGTTGGAGCACCTCACCCCGCCAAAAACGTCATGACTACAACAAGACCACTCGAGCTACTACACATGGACTTATTTGGTCCAATAGCCTACATAAGCATCGGCGGTAATAAATATGGTTTAGTTGTCGTTGATGATTTTTCTCGCTTCACTTGCGTTTTCTTTTTGCATGATAAGTCAGAAACACAAGGAATACTCAAGAAGTTCTTCAAGCGAGCTCAAAACGAATTCTCATTGACAATCAAGAATATTCGAAGCGACAATGGCACGGAGTTTAAGAACACACAAGTGGAGGAGTACCTTGATGAAGAAGGCATAAAGCACGAATTTTCAGCGCTGTACTCCCCAGAACAAAACGGAGTTGCAGAAAGAAAGAATCGAACACTCATAGAGATGGCAAGAACAATGCTCAATGAGTACAGGACATCAGATTGATTTTGGGCGAAAGCTATTAACACCACTTGCCATGCCGTAAATCGACTTTATCTTCATCAACTACTCAAGAAGACATCCTATGAGCTACTCACCGGTAACAAACCAAATATTTCATATTTTCGAGTTTTCGGTTCTCCATGTTATATCTTGAACAAGAAGCCTAGGACTTCAAAGTTCGCTTCGAAGTTCGATGAAGATTTCTTGCTTGTTTATGATTCGAACACTTACGCCTATCGTGTTTTCAACAAGACCTCCGGACTTGTTGAAGTAGCACGTGACGTAGTGTTTGATGAGACTAATGGCTCCCAAAAGGAGCAAGTTGATCCATGTGAACTAGGTAAAGAAGAAGCTCCTTGTCAAGCATTGAGAAGAATGGCTCTAGGTGAGGTTCGACCACAAGAGCCACCTCCACACGCACATGAGGAAGATGAACCACAAGAGGAGACCAACGATCAAGGGGGAGCTTCAACACAAGATCAACGACAAGAATACGAAGATAGTCAACAAGTCACCAAAGGCAATCACTTAGGGGGAGAAGTAGATGATCATGAAGATACAACTCCTCAAGTGCCACACCCAAGAGTACACCAATGCGTCCAAAGGGATCACCCAATCGACAATATCATCGGTGACATCCAAAAGGGAGTAACCACTAGATATCGCATAGCTAACTTTTGTGAGCACTATTCGTTTGTATCCTTCTTGGAACCACGCAGGGTTGAGGATGCATTGAAAGATCCGAACTGGGTGGTGGCAATGCAAGAAGAATTGAACAACTTCAAGCGGAACAAGGTGTGGGAACATGTGGCAAGACCCAATACAAACATCGTCGGCACCAAGTGGGTCTTCCGCAACAAACAAGACGAACACGGGGTGGTGACAAGGAACAAGGCACGACTTGTGGCCAAAGGGTATTCACAAGTCGAAGGTTTGGATTTGGATGAGACATTTGCTCCAGTAGCTAGGCTTGACTCTATTAGAATATTACTTGCATATGCTACTCACCATGATTTCAAGCTGTATCAAATGGATGTGAAAAGCGCCTTCCTCAACAGACCAATCAAGGAAGAAGTGTATGTGGAGCAACCACCTGGGTTTGAAGACGAAGAATTCCCCGACCACGTATTTAAATTGCGTAAGGCTCTCTACGGCCTCAAACAAGCTCCTAGAGCTTGGTATGAGTGTCTTAGATATTTCTTAATTGAAAATGGCTTTAAGATTGGCAAAGTAGGTTATACACTATTTACAAAGAATTTTGATAATGATATTTTTATTTGTCAAAATTATGTTGACGATATAATCTTTGGGTCAACTAACCAATCCTTTCGTGAGGAATTTAGTAAAATCATGACAGACAGGTTTGAAATGTCAATGATGGGAGAATTAAAGTACTTCTTGGGATTCCAAGTGCAGCAACAAAAGGAAGGGACATTCATAAGCCAAACCAACTACACGCAGGACATACTTAAGAAGTTTGGCATGGACAAGGCGAAGCCCATAAAAACCCCCATGGCAACGAATGGCCACTTGTATCTCAATGTAGATGGACCTAGCGTTGACCAAAAGGTATATCGCTCCATGATTGGATCTCTATTCTATTTATGTGCATATAGGCCAGATATTCTGTTAAGTGTATGTTTGTGTGCAAGATTTCAAGCCAATCCTAAGGAATGTCACTTGACAGCCGTAAAAAAGGATCTTGAGATATTTGGTTCATACACCCAACCTTGGTCTTTGGTACCCAAAAGGCTCAAAATTCAATCTCATTGGTTACTCTGACGCAGATTATGCCAGGTGCAAAGTAGATAGAAAAAGCACCTCCGGTACATGCCAATTCCTAGGGAGATCCTTAGTTTCTTGGTCCTCCAAGAAACAAAATTCCATTGCCTTATCCACAGCCGAAGCGGAGTATGTTGCAGCTGGAAGTTGTTGTGCACAACTTCTTTGGATGTGACAAACTCTAAGGCATTATAGTTACAATATGAACCATATTCCACTCCTTTGTGACAATGAAAGTGCCATCAAAATTGCCCACAACCCAGTTGAGCACTCCAGAACTAAACACATAGATATAAGACATCACTTTTTGAGAGATCATGCCATGAAAGGAGACATAGCCATTTCACATGTCAACACTCAAAAGCAATTGGCCGACATATTCACCAAGCCACTTGATGAGAAGCGTTTTTGTGAACTCCGAAATGAACTAAATATCCTTGATGCTCGGAGTGTGGCTTGAAATGTTGCATACCTGTATGAATTCTTCAAATATGTTGATTGGATTGTGAAAATCATCTCTCTCAATTTTCTCCGAAAAACTATGTCAATTACTAAATCTTGATGAATTATGATCATTGCTTGATTGTTGTGTGCTTACTGGTCATATTCATCAAGATTATTTGATTTGATTTTCCTCTCTTTTATCTAAATATGTACATTCAAATATATATGAATGGGCTAAGTAATTCTCACCTGGTGACCACGGACTAGTCCGTGGTTACCCGGACTGGTCCGCCCGTGCAGACTGGTCCGCAGAGTGCCGGTTATGCCAGACTAGTCCGACATACAACGGACTAGTCTGATATAGTCCTCTGGAAAAGTTCAGACTAGTCCGGTCCTCTCCGGACTTGTCAAATTTTTCGTGTCCATAACCCTATCCGCCGCCAAACCCTAATTCATTCACCTCCACTCTTGCCTCATGCGTTCTCTCTCTTCCACTCGAGCTCCCAAGGCGATTTTGAGTCCCCTCCACCAAAAAGCTCCGCATTTGGGTGGAGATCAAACATCCTTGCTCGAAGATTGAAGTTCACGGACAAGTCCGGACTTCAACACCCTTCTCTTCGAGCATCAATCGAATTCTTCGGTAATTTTCACTCAAACCCTAGAAATTCCAAATTTCTTCATTGTTGATCGAATAGCCTAGCTTTCCTCGCTGTATACATGCTCTCTTGATGTATTACGTTTATGCTAAGGTTGTTGTGCATTAGGAATCACCATTTGTCTAGTTTCCTAGGTTTTTGAGTTTGAATACTGGACTAGTCCGGTCCATGCACGGACAAGTCCGATATCTCCGGACTAGTCCGTGCTTGTACACCGGACAAGTCCGATTTATTTGACTCAAAACCTAACTTCTCAATTCCTCAATGCAATTCCTTGCTATCCTTCCATACCTATGCCTTGTATCATTCACTCTCAATCATGCCACTCATTCTCAGGTCATGTCGAGCTCGGGCAATGATATCTCCGACTTTGAGGCCGAGATGGACCACGAGGTGGCACCTCAGACCTCGACGGGTCTTGGTAAGAAGCGCCAAGAAAGACCCTCCGAGCCAGCTCCATCCCCTCCTCAGGTTCGGAGGAAGGTGTTGGCAAAGAAGCCAGTCTCCAAGGCAGCTGCATCATCAAGTGGCCCTCGCCAAGCAAAGGGCAAGGGCAAAGGGATTGCTATGGGTCCGGTTGGCCCGTTGAAACTCCATGCTCCAAGGGAAGGGGTCCGGGACCCCACTGAAGAGAAGTTCAACGGGAAGGACAGTGACTCGGCGGCAAAATTCAGAAGCATCGATTGGTATGGCCGACCGAAGCAAGCTGCTGATGGAAGATTCTGGTGCAACTTCCATGCTGATTTCTACAAATCGGTGTATCTCCCAATGAAGACACCAGTTGTGCGCAATCAGTGGATTGACTGGGCACATTTTGAGAAGAAGGGCTACTCAGCATTCACTGAGGTAGTGAGAGCCATTGAGAGGCATGGCCTGAGGGATCTTTTCGCTTTCAGGAATAACTGGAATGATTAAGTGATTGCACAGTTCTTTGCAACCTGTCACTTCTCTAGTGAAGATGAGGAGAGTGTCACTTGGATGACTCATGGATCCAAGTACAGTATTACTCAAGAAGATTTTGCTAGCCTGCTTCACCTTGACACCACAAGATCTGACTGCTTGATCATACACAACATAGGTGTCATTGAGAAGGATAGGATGAAGTTCCTATATGTTTGTGATTGAGAAAGTCACAGGGATAGAGTTTGTGAAAGATGTGGAGCATCTCCCCTTAAGGCCTCAGATGCCTCAAAAGCCGAGTGTGCAGGCTGCTCCCTCGCCGGCCTCCAGCCCCGAGGCACCGACAAGAACAAGAGAAGATGCCAGGGTTGCCTCTGCTACTAGTGCAGCCCCTCAAAAAGGTTCAGCCAGTGGAATCCTCAAGTATCTGACTGCAATCTTTGCCTCCTGCAAAAAGGCCGAAGTGAAGGCCCATAAGCTCAACAAGAAAAGAAAGGAGGACATGAAGTATATCAAGGCAAATGTGAAGAAAATTTGCCAAAAACTGGAGATTGAGCCAATTGGGTCTCCAGTAATCTCTGAAGACTCAGATTCTGACTTCACCAAGCTCGGGCCCTTGACCCCCTCCGAGCTTGCCTACTTTGGCATTGGGGGCTCGAGTAGCTCCGCACCTCCTCCTCCTTCTCCTCCTCATCAAGCTGAAGATGAAGATGATGAAGACAACGATGAGAGGACCGACAGCGAAGAGTGAAGACCTTAGGACCCTCCTCTCCTTCTTTTTGGTGTCTTGATGCCAAAGGGAGAGAGATTGAGGGGGAGTCTTAGTCTTAGCTGTAGTTTGCGAGGAGAGAGCTCTATGCTATGTTTTTTAACTATTTTGTGGTTTGTAAAGCTTTAACATTGATCATAAGTTAATTATGGTTCTGTGATGCAATGATTTAATCCTTTGAGTAGTATTAGTTGAAAACTGTGATTTTGCTCTAGAATGACATATATGCTTGCTATTGCTTGATTAATGTCAATTGTGTCATTCTCAATGTTTCAATGCACTTAGTTATGCATCCCACCATAAAGAATGCACATATGGATTATGTTTTCACTTCTTGATGTATTTTGGACTCATATGTGCATGCTTTATGAAAATCTCAATTTTTATCATATTTTGTGAAATCTCAATTGGTTGTCATCAATCACCAAAAAGGGGGAGATTGAAAGTGCATCTAGGACTCCCTTGTGGGTTTTGGATGATTTATGACAAGCAATTGGGATCCTAACCTCTTTGTTGAGACGAGCGCAGGTTTATAATAGAAAAATGAGCAAAGTACCAAAAAGAAGGAAGAATGAGGAGCAAAGTGGAAATGAGCTCAAGGAAGAAGAATAGTAGATCATTTTGTGTGAAGTGTGTTAATAAACACATCCCAAGAGCTCAATCACAATTAAACACACACATTGCACAAAGTTACACAGGACCAGACTAGTCCGACTACCACTGGACTAGTCCGAGAACCTCTCCGCACAAAATCGGACAAGTCAGATATCCATCGGACTAGTCCGATATCTCTCTGACTAGAATCAGACTAGTCCTCCCCAGTGCGGACTAGTCATCAAAACACTTCACAAGTCACACAAAAATCGAGCAAGTCCGATCACAACCGGACTAGTCCGATATTCTCTCTGGTCCAAATCGGACAAGTCCGATATTTGCACAGACTAGTCCGAAAAACCCTCTGAACTAAATCGGACAAGTCCTCCAAGCGCGGACTTGTCACCCAATACACTTAGGGTTTCAGATGTCCGGACAAGTTCGATGACTATCGGACTAGTCCGAAGATTTCCAGAAGCGAAATCGGACAAGTCCGTTCCTCGCTGGACTAGTCCGATATTTCGGGACACTTAGGTTTTGCTACACACAGCACACCGGACTAGTCCGGTGACCACCACGGACTAGTCCTATCTTTCTGAACCCTAACGGTCACTTTTAGAAACCCATATAAACAGAGTTGCATAACCATATTTCATACTCTCTCGAACCCTAGCGCCATCACACCTCCCAAGAGCCCCAAAAACCACATCTCTCCACGAAATTAAGTGCAACAAAGATCAATCCTTTGAGGATTCACTCTAGTTCATTGGAGAGACACGTTCAACACCACATTGAGCTCTTGGTTTGATTCTCTAACACACTCCTGCAATTTAATTGTAATCTTTTGAGTGTGTTCTTGGTGGTATTTCGTGTTGTAATCCAAGGGAGCTCTCAACGTGTGAGAAGGCCCCTTGAATTCGGTTATTCACCCCTTTGAGATAAGTGGAAGAGGATTGACCTTCGTGGCGATCCGACGAGGGTAGGTTTGGAGAAGACTCGATCCTTTTGTGGACTCCTCAACGTGGATGTAGGTTGCCTCTGTGGGAGCCGAACCATGGGATAAATTCTTGTGTCTCGTTTTTGTGCTCATCATTCTTATTCTTCAATATAATCTAGGGTTTCAATCATAATTGCTTACTTCACGTTGAATCATTAAAATAAGATTGATTTGTGATATAACTTGATATACAACCTTGAAATCCTTCATTTGATTGTATATTTTCGCTGCATACATTGAGGAATCATTCTAATCGATTAAACTTAACCAACCTAGTCCGTACACACCGGACTAGTCCGATATCTCTGGTTTTGAACTGGTTGTTAAGTGTTGCAGGTTTCGACAATTTTCAAAAAGTCCTATTCACCCCCCTCTAGGCCACATTCAATAACCAGGGCAGAACAGCCTCCTCTCACTCCTTGAGGAGCAGGGTTATCTCGAGCCCCTCGCCTTTCGCGAGCACGCTCGATGTGGACTCGGTCGTCCTGTTGCCGGTAACGGCGATCCAGTTCCGACCGCAGGTCATGGTTTGGAATCCTAGTGATGGTATGAGTGCGTCGTGCCCCAGGGGGGGGCAATGAAGTCACCTGTTGGGAGGCGGCACGCCTCCTTTGTTGAGAGGCTTGTGGACCAAGCCGGCCAGAGATGGTCCGTCATTGTGAAGGTGCTTGCCCTGAAGGAGGAGGACCTTGGTTGCTGATGCCTGCAGCCGCAGCTGCGACCAGGTGGTCAACATCAGCCCTCCACTACTCCATAGCACCCTGGGGTGCACCTGGAGGTGGTGGATGTTGCAGAAGAGCTCGCGCGGCAATGAGCGCGTGATTGTGGTTGTTGTTTGCCGATGCAGATGCCCCATCTCGTTGATCGACATTGTTTGCCAGAACAGATGGTGCTACAGCGCCCGCCAGAGCGTTGGCACCTGCTGGTTACTGAACATTGGAGGGGTTGCCTCCAGCAGGTTATTCAGCATGATTGCCGTTGGATGATCCAGTAGCTGAATTCACCATCTCGTGATATTGAAACAAACTTCCCCTTCCTGGAGCGCCAAATGTCGAAGTGTGGAATACGACACTTCCCCCGGACCCGTTGAGAAACAGCCCGCGGAGGTTCTTTACTGGTTAGGGAGCTCAAGATCAATATCAAGATGGTGACCTCAGAGATTTACGTGGTTCGGGCCGCCTAAGCGTAACACCCTACTCCACGGAGTTTGTGTATTTGTATTGAGTGAGTGTGTTCGCTAGGGTCAGGTCGCAAGTGCCTGGGTCTAGCCCCTGATATTCGTGCGGTGCAGCCCTTTTATAGTTCTAAGGACTGACCGTTACAAAGCTGGCCTGGCCTGACATGTGGCCCTGGCATGCTTGATGTTTTAATACACCGTCTAAAGAGTATTAAGTACAGTTAATAGTGTGGTAACGTGCCTTCATGGCAGCGTTACCACTATTAACTGTACACTAATCGTGTGTCATTAATATGGCATTAATGACACATTATCAAACCTTGTAGCTGCCGCTTTAACCATCCTTGAATGTCTGTGATGGTCTTGTCCGACTTGTATTTCCGTTAGTGATGAAGGTCCGGAGGCTCCACAAGCGGCAGATCTAGAGCTTTCCCTTGCGGAAGGGTAGGTCCGGGGTTACTGTACACGTGTAGTACCGGAGCTCCTCTCTGACGGGGCTAGGTCTGGGGTTGTTGTACACGTGTAGTCGCCGGAGCTTCCCTTGGTTGGGAGTTTTGTTCCGGGCTTATGTTACACGTGTTAACATGGGAGCCAACCATGTGAGGGAAGCAGGTCCGGTGCAACGTGACATGTGGGACCAGCAAAGGCCTTCGACTCTGACGGGTGTAACCCCCTTGCACTTGTTGCGGTATCATGGGGTACCCGGTATGTAGGGTACCGACAGCGCGTATCTGGCTCGACCGCTTGACCACTTGGTGTTTCTCCCTATGACGCATGGGGCCCAGCTGTCAGTGCAGGACTTCTTTCCTATGACGTCGGGGCTCGAGCATTGTTCATCACCACTTTTTTCTACTGCAGTTTTTCGTATTTTGATCCAATTTTCAAAAGTAAAACTTGTTTAACTTCGGCAAATTATAAAGAAAAAATTATTTATGACTCACAAATACAATTATATTCTGCAACTAAACATGACTATTTTCTAACGCGCATAATAAAAACTAAAATGAAATTAATTATTATATTTATAAAACCATTTCATAGCTTCATATGTCGAAGAGAAAACACGACCTTGAATTTTCTACTTAAAAACATTATCAATTCAAACATTACCTTAGGCTTCTCTATTGTATTATCATGTATTGATGATTCATATTTTGTAATACGAGTTTTATTTTATGTATGCAAATTATTTACTCTGAATTTTGCTATTATACTGCACAAGGTATGTGATATTATCTGGCCATGTTAGAGGGCTGCCACACTTTTGACTTAAACAAAATTTACTAGATTTTCACTATGCTCAATAACGCACTATCAATATTTTTCTTCGATGCCAAGATTACAAGAAAGATCAACATTCTTATTGTCGATTGATGCGACTACTCATCCGAGGGGTAGGAGCCCATTAGGCAACGACTATAGTGGTCAGCGAGCACACTTTTATTGGGAACTAATTACAATTTTAAGTTTATGGATATTAACTATACCACATAGTCACAATTGATGTTGGTATGTATCACAATTGGTATAAGATAAAAGATCAATATCTCCTTTAACACTTTTCTTATTTTTGTGAATCACAAAATATAGCATGTGAACATTATTATTGTAGTACAATCAAGATATTATTTAGAAGCACACACTACTAGGGAAAAACTGCTGCCTGTGGTAGGCAGGGTTTACCATAGCCCACGGGTTGAACAAATTTGACAAAAGTTGTTGTTGTTGCACTTGTTGTAGTATCTAATGTTGTTGTATTTGTTGCAATATATGGTTTTATTGCGCTTGTTGCAGAATCTGGCTTTGTTGACTCTGTTTTAGTATTTGTTGTTGTTGCACTTGTTGTAGGATTTGTTGTTGTTGTGCCTGCTGTAGAAGTTGTTGTTGGTGCGCTTGTTGTAGGATCTGTTGTTGGTATGTCTATTGTAGGATTTGTTGTTGTTGCGCTTGCTGCAAAATCTGTTGTCGTTGCACTTGATGAAGAATTTGTTGTTGTTGCACCTGCTGCAAAGTCAGTTGTTGTTGAATGAATTGTTGTATAATCATAGCTGAAGATGGTGAGATGTATGTTGCAAATACTTGTTGTAGCGGGTAATACTGCGCACAAGGGAATTTTGTTGATATGTGTTTGCCATAGCGGCACTTATCGAAATGATGAGGAGAGCAAACATGGCAAGTATCTTGAGCGCCATTGTCTCTCAAAGTTTCTATATTCTAGTTTCTCAATTTGCTACGGAGCCAATGATGTGAGTGATGGTGGACACCTGATAAACCTGAGGCCTATTTATACGCACCAGCGATCTTAGCTCAACTCAAATTATCTTTGCAAAGCAAACTATTGAAGATAAGATTGAGATGACATGGCATCTAGTCAATTTTATCACTTGCTGATTCATTTTTCTCTAGAAGTATGTGGTATGTGCTTACAGGATTTGCTCTGGATACTACACAATATTACTTTTTATTTATAATTTTATTGAAACATGCATGATAAGCTACACTATCTTACCTTTATACACATTTAAAGAATCCATCACACTCACGAAAGATTTAAATAATTTTCTAAGTTGTTTTAGATAAGCTACATGATGACAGGACATCTAGTCATATTTTTTTGTTTTGTTTGTTCATCTCAAGATAGTTTATATGACAAAAGAGCCTTTTATTGGAATTTTCTTGATACATGAGTTTGTATAGAGGTGCAAGTCTTAACTACATTGAACTATTTTCTACTTTATAAAGGCATGTTGTGGGGATCGTATGTGTTGATGTGTGGATATATGTAATATTTGTTTGGATTTATCCATATGATTAGAAAGTTGTACTTCACAAGATTTATCGGTTATAATTATCAAGCTTCACAATTTGATAGTATCAATACTACAAAAATGATTTTCGATGATGCTGCTATTGTGCGCTATTGTAATAGGCATTAGAAAATGAGGTCGAAACTCGCGCACGCAGTGACATGAATGCAAGCCCCACCAAACGTGAGCCTAGGCTCCATAGTGGATTTTGTTGACCTAATGACAAACCATTTAAGGATCTTATCATCTTTTTTAGTCTATGAGCATATTATGACATCAAAAGATAAAAATGAAGAGAGGAGAACCACCAACATAAAGATTGTTTTAGAAATCTTTCTCATTAAAAAATTAGTTTATTTAAATAAATTTAATTTTAGTCATTTCATACCATAAATGGGGCATAGTACAAAGTGTTGGAATTGTCCAAATGCACAACAAAACACAAACCAAGAAATCCAACCTGAAGTCTATTGCTAGAGAGTTTGGCGGCAGAACAGAGTCTCATGTACCCTTCACACCTACATTGTAGTGGTTATTTATTTCTGAGTGTCAGGTATTTATATCCCAATACCCTTGCACCTGTTGAATGATTTGTTGTTGTTGTGCCTGCTGTAGAAGTTGTTGTTGGTGCGCTTGTTGTAGGATCAGTTGTTGGCATGTCTGTTGTAGGAGTTGTTGTTATTGTGCTTGCTGCAAAATCTGTTGTCGTTGCACTTGTTGAAGAATTTGTTGTTGTTGCACGTGCTGCAAAGTCAGTTGTTGTTGAACTGCTTGTTGTACAATCACAACTGAAGATGGTGAGATGTATGTTGAAAATGCGTGTTGTAGCGGATAATACTGCTCACAAGCGGAATATTGTGGATATGTGGTTGCCATAGTGGCACTTATCGAAATGATGAGGAGAGCAAACATGGCAAGTAT
Source organism: Tuctoria greenei (assembly GCA_036927565.1). NCBI lineage: Eukaryota > Viridiplantae > Streptophyta > Magnoliopsida > Poales > Poaceae > Tuctoria > Tuctoria greenei. The sequence goes on from JAYESD010000008.1 coordinate 8,824,184, forward strand.
CTTAGGCGCCATTGTTGATCAAAGTTTTTATATTCTGGTTTCTCAATTTGTTACGAAGCTAATGATGTGACTGATGGTGGACACCTGATAAAACTGAGGCCTATTTATACGCACCAACGATCTTAGCTCAACTCAAATTGACTTTGCAAAGCAAACTATTAAAGATAAGATTGAAATGACGTGACATCTAGTCATATTTATCACTTGCTGATTCATTTTTCTCTAGAAGTATGTGGTATGTGCTTACAGGTATTACTTTTTATTTGTCATTTTATTGAAACATGAATGATAAGATACACTATCTTACCTTTATACACAAGTAAAGACTCCATCTCACTCACGAAGGATTTAAATAATTTTTTAAGTTGTTTTAGACAAGCTACATGATGACATGACATCTAGTCATATTTTTTTGTTTTGTTTGTTCATCTCAAGATAGTTTGCAAAAAATACATGACAAAAAGAGCTTTTTATTGGAATTTTCTTGATGCATGAGTTTGAAAGTTCGTGCAATATATCTTTACACAGGTGCAAGTCTTAACTACATTGAACTGCTTTCTACTTTATAAAGGCATATTGTGGGATGATATGTGTTGATGTGTAGATGATGTAATATTTGTTTGAAATTATCCATATGATTAGAAAGTTGTGATTCACAAGATTTATCGGTTATAATTATTCAGCTTTACAATTTGATAGTATCAGTACTACAAAAAAGGTTTTTGATGATGCTGCTATTGTGCGATATTGTAATTGGCATTAGAAAATGAGGCCGTAACCCACGCATGCAGTGACATGAATGCAAACCCACCAAATGTGAGACTAGGCTCCATAGTGGATTTTGTTGAGCTAATGACAAACTATTTAAGGATATTATCATCTTTTTTTAGTCTATGAGCATATGATGACATCAAAAGATAAAAATGAAGAGGGGAGAACCACCAACATAAAGATTGTTTTAGAAATATTTCTCATTAAAAATTAGTTTATTTAAATAAATTTAATTTTTGTCATTTCATCCCATAAATGGGGTATAGTACAAAGTGTTGAAATTGTCCAAATGCACATCAAAACACAAACCAAGAAATCCAACCTGAAGTCTATTGCTAGAGGGTTTGGCGACAGAATAGAGTCTCATGTGCTCTTCACACCGACATTGTAGTGGTTATTTATTTCTGAGGGGCAGGTATTTATATCTCAACAGCCCCAATGAAGAAATACTTTGATCATAAAATTGAGTTAGATAAACCTTCAAAATACCACAATGGTATATTATTTATAAAATGGTTAGTGATATCAAGATGTTTATGCTGATGAAAATAAATACAATTCTTTGCTCTATGTTTTTTGTGTGTGTGTTAGGAGCAGCCAAGTTTATAGTTCCATTGGAATACATTTATCGTTTCAGACTTCTTATTTTTACTATATTTTGATGCTGTTGACTCTTAACATCACGTGTTCTCTTAATGCAGTATAAAATCCTGAGTGGTGGTGTCATGTATGAATGAGATACTTGAAGACATAGTATTTGTAGAGAAAAAAATTTTATGACTCACAAATATAATTATAATCTGCAACTAAACATGACTATTTTCTAACGCGTATAATAAAAACTAAAATAAAATTATTATTCTATTTTATAAAACTATTCCATATCTTCATATGTCCAAGGGAAAAACACGACCTTGAATTTTCTACTTCAAAATATTATCAATTCAAACATTACCTTAGACTTCTCTACTGTACTATCATGTATTGATGATTCATATTTTGTAATACGAGGATTACTTTATGTATGCAAATTATTTACTTTGAATTTTGCTATTACACTACACAAGGTATGTGATATTATTTGGCCACGTTAGAGGGCTGCCACACTTTTTGACTCAATCAAAATTAACTAGATTTTCACTATTCTCTATATCGTACTATCAATATTTTTCTTCGATGCCAAAATTACAAGAAAGATCGACATTCTTATTGTCGATTGATGTGACTACTCATCCGAGTGGTAGCAGCCCATTAGGCAACGACTATAGTGGCCAGCGAGCACACTTTTATTGGAATTAGTCATGTTTAATTAACTTTTTTATAATTATAATTTTAAGTTTAGTCATTTTTAATTAACTTTTTGTATAATTATAATTTTAAGTTTATGTATATTAACTATATGATATAGTCACAATTGATGTATCACAAATGGCATAAGATATAATATCAATATCTCCTTTAATAGTTTTCTTATTTTTGTGGATCACACAATATAGCTTGTGAACATTATTATTGTATTACAATTGGGATATTATTTAAAAGCACACACCACTAGGGAAAAACTCCTGCCCCTAGTAGGCAGGTTTTACCACAGCCCACGGGTTGAATAAATTTGAAAGAAGTTTTTGTTGTTGCACTTGTTGTAGTATCTGATGTTGTTGTGCCTGTTGCAATATATGGTTTTGTTGCGCTTGTTGCAGAATCTGGCTTTGTTGACTCTGTTGTAGTGTTTGTTGTTGTTGCACCTGCTGGAGCAGTTGTTGTTGTTGCACCTGTTGTAGAATTTGTTGTTGCTGCGCCTGCTGTAGAAGTTGTTGTTGGTGTGCTTGTTGTAAGATTTGTTGTTGGTATGTCTGTTGTAGGAATTGTTGTTGTTGCGCTTGCTGCAAAATCTACCGTTGTTGCACTTGTTGAAGAATTTGTTGTTGTTGCACCTGCTGCAAAGTCAGTTGTTGTTGAACTGCTTGTTGTGTAATCATAACTGAAGATGGTGAGATGTATGTTGAAAATGCTTGTTGTAGCGGGTAATACTGCCCACAAGCGGAATATTGTGGATATGTGGTTGCCATAGCGGCACTTATCGAAATGATGAGGAGAGCAAACATGGCAAGTATCTTGGGCGCCATTGTTGCTCAAAGTTTCTATATTCTGGTTTCTCAATTTGTTACGTAGCCAATGATGTGAGTCATGGTGGACACCTGATAAACCTGAGGCCATTTATACGCACCAGCGATCTTAGCTCAACTCAAATTGTCTTTGCAAAGCAAACTATTGAAGATAAGATTGAGATGACATGGCATCTAGTCAATTTTATCACTTGCTGATTCATTTTTGTGGTATGTGCTTACAGGATTTGCTCTAGATACTACACAATATTACTTTTTATTTGTAATTTTATTGAAACGTGATTAATGAGATACATTATCTTACCTTTATACACACGTAAAGACTCCATGTCACTCACGAAGGATTTAAATAATTTTGTAAGTTGTTTTAGATAAGCTACATGATGACATGACATCTAGTCATATTTTTTTTGTTTTGTTTGTTCATCTTAAGCTAGTTTGCAAAAAATACATGACAAAAAGAGTTTTTTATTGGAATTTTCTTGATGCATGAGTTTGAAAGTATGTGCAATATATCTTCACACAGGTGCAAGTCTTAACTACACTGAACTGCTTTCTACTTTATAAAGGCATATTGTGGGGATGATATATGTTGATGTGTGGATGATGTAATATTATTTGGAATTATCCATATGATTAGAAAGTTGTGCTTCACAAGATTCATCGATTATAATTATTCATCTTCATAATTTGATAGTATCAATACTTCAAAAATGATTTCGGTCATGCTGCTATTGTGTGATATTGTAATTGACATTAGAAAATGAGGTTGAAACCCACGCATGCAGTGACATGAATGCAAACCCCACCAAACGTGAGCCTAGGCTCCATAGTGGATTTTGTTGAGCTAATGACAAACCATTTAAGGAGCTTATCATCTTTTTTAGTCTATGAACATATTATGACATCAAAAGATAACAATGAAGAGAGGAGAACCACCAATATAAAGATTGTTTTAGAAATATTTCTCATTAAAAAATAGTTTATTTAAATAAATTTAATTTTAGTCATTTCATCCCATAAATGGGGTATAGTACAAAGTGTTGGAATATTCCAAATTCACATCAAAGCACAAACCAAGAAATCCAACCTAAAGTCTATTGCTAGAGGTTTTGGCGGCAGAGCAGAGTCTCATGTGCTCTTCACACCGATATTGTAGTGGTTATTTATTTCTGAGGGGCAGGTATTTATATCCCAACAACCCTAATGAAGAAATACTTTGATTATAAAATTGAGTTAGATAACCTTTGAAATACCACGATAGTATATTTATTTATAAAATGGTTAATGATATCTAGATGTTTATGCTGATGAAAAGAAATACAGTTCTTTGCTCTATGTTTTGTGTGTGTGTGTGTTAGGAGCAGCCAAGTTTATAATTCCATTGGAATACATTTATCATTTCAGACTTCTTGTTTTTACTATATTTTGATGCTATTGACTCTTAACATCAGATGTTCTCTTAATACAGTATAAAATCCTGAGTGGTGGTGTCATGTACGAATGAGATACTTGAAGACATAGTATTTGTAGAGAATTTTTTTTATGACTCACAAATACAATTATAATCTGCAACTAAACATGACTCTTTTCTAACGCGTATAATAAAATCTAAAATCAAATAAATTATTCTATTTTATAAAACCATTACATCTTCATATGTCAAAGGGAAAACACGACCTTGAATTTTCTACTTCAAAACATTATCAATTCAAACATTACCTTAGGCTTCTCTATTGTACTATCATGTATTGATGATTCATATTTTGTAATACGAGGATCATTTTATGTATGCAAATTAGTTACTTTGAATTTTGCTATTACACTGCACAAGGTATGTGATATTATCTGACCACGTTAGAGGGCTGTCACACTTTTTGACTCAATCAAAATTAACTAGATTTTCACTATGCTCTATAACGTACTATCAATATTTTTCTTTGATGCCAAGATTACAAGAAAGATTGACATTCTTATTGTCGATTGATGTGACTACTCATCAGAGTGGTAGAAGCCCATTAAGCAACGACTATAGTGGCCAGCGAGCATACTTTTGTTGGACTTAGTCATGTTTAATTAACTTTTTTTTTACAATTATAATTATAATTTTAAGTTTATGTATATTAACTGTACGATATAGTCACAATTAATGTATCACAAATAGCATAAGATATAATATCAATATCTCCTTTAATAGTTTTCTTATTTTTGTTAATCACACAATATAGCTTGTGAACATTATTATTGTATTACAATTGGGATATTATTTAAAAGCACACACCACTAGGGAAAAACTGCTGCCCGTAGTAGGCAGGGTTTACCACAGCCCACGGGTTGAACAAATTTGACAGAAGTTGTTGTTGTTGCACTTGTTGTAGTATCTGGTGTTGTTGTGCCTGTTGCAATATATGGTTTTGTTGCGCTTGTTGCAGAATCTGGCTTTGTTGACTCTGTTGTAGTGTTTGTTGTTGTTGCACCTGCTGGAGCAGTTGTTGTTGTTGCACCTGTTGTAGAATTTGTTGTTGCTGCGCCTGCTGTAGAAGTTGTTGTTGGTATGCTTGTTGTAAGATCTGTTGTTGGTATGTCTGTTGTAGGAATTGTTGTTGTTGCGCTTGCTGCAAAATCTGTTGTCGTTGCACTTGTTGAAGAATTTGTTGTTGTTGCACCTGCTGCAAAGTCAGTTGTTGTTGAATTGCTTGTTGTGTAATCATAGCTGAAGATGGTGAGATGTATGTTGAAAATGCTTGTTGTAGCGGGTAATACTGCCCACAAGCGGAATATTGTGGATATGTGGTTGCCATAGCGGCACTTATTGAAATGATGAGGAGAGCAAACATGGCAAGTATCTTGGGCGCCATTGTTGCTCAAAGTTTCTATATTCTGGTTTCTCAATTTGTTACGGAGCCAATGATGTGAGTGATGGTGGACACCTGATAAACCTGAGGCCTATTTATACGCACCAGCGATCTTAGCTCAACTCAAATTTTCTTTGCAAAGCAAACTATTGAAGATAAGATTGAGATGACATGGCATCTAGTCAATTTTATCACTTGCTGATTCATTTTTCTCTAGAAGTATGTGGTATGTGCTTACAGGATTTGCTCTAGATACTACACAATATTACTTTTTTATTTGCAATTTTATTGAAACGTGATTGATAAGATACATTATCTTACCTTTATACACATGTAAAGACTCCATGTCACTCACGAAGGATTTAAATAATTTTGTAAGTTGTTTTAGATAAGCTACATGATGACATGGCATCTAGTCATATTTTTTTTGTTTTGTTTGTTCATCTTAAGCTAGTTTGCAAAAAATACATGACAAAAAGAGCTTTTTATTGGAATTTTCTTGATGCATGAGTTTGAAAGTATGTGCAATATATCTTTACATAGGTGCAAGTCTTAACTACATTGAACTGCTTTCTACTTTATAAAGGCATATTATGGGGATGATATGTGTTGATGTGTGGATGATGTAATATTATTTGGAATTATCCATATGATTAGAAAGTTGTGCTTCACAAGATTCATCAATTATAATTATTCATCTTCACAATTTGATAGTATCAATACTACAAAAATGATTTCGGCCATGCTGCTATTGTGTGATATTGTAATTGACCTTAGAAAATGAGGCTGAAACCCACACATGCAGTGACATGAATGCAAACCCCACCAAATGTGAGCCTAGGCTCCATAGTGGATTTTGTTGAGCTAATGACAAACCATTTAAGGATCTTATCATATTTTTTATTCTATGAGCATATTATGACATCAAAAGATAAAAATTAAGAGATGAGAACCACCAATATAAAGATTGTTTTAGAAATATTTCTCATTAAAAAATAGTTTATTTAAATAAATTTAATTTTAGCCATTTCATCCCATAAATGGGGTATAGTACAAAGTGTTGGAATTTTCCAAATTCACATCAAAGCAAAAACCAAGAAATCCAACCTAAAGTCTATTGCTAGAGGTTTTGGCGGCAGAACAGAGTCTCATGTGCTCTTCACACCGATATTGTAGTGGTTATTTATTTCTGAGGGGCAGGTATTTATATCCCCACAACCCCAATGAAGAAATACTTTGATGATAAAATTGAGTTAGATAACCTTCGAAATACCACAATAGTATATTTATTTATAAAATGGTTAATGATATCTAGATGTTTATGCTGATGAAAAGAAATACAGTTCTTTGCTCTATGTTTTGTGTGTGTGTGTGTTAGGAGCAGCCAAGTTTATAATTCCATTGGAATACATTTATCATTTCAGACTTCTTGTTTTTACTATATTTTGATGCTATTGACTCTTAACATCAGATGTTCTCTTAATACAGTATAAAATCCTGAGTGGTGGTGTCATGTACGAATGAGATACTTGAAGACATAGTATTTGTAGAGAATTTTTTTATGACTCACAAATAAAATTATAATCTGCAACTAAACATGACTGTTTTCTAACGCGTATAATAAAAACTAAAATCAAATAAATTATTCTATTTTATAAAACCATTACATCTTCATATGTCAAAGGGAAAACACGACCTTGAATTTTCTACTTCAAAACATTATCAATTCAAACATTACCTTAGGCTTCTCTATTGTACTATCATGTATTGATGATTCAAATTTTGTAATACGAGGATCATTTTATGTATGCAAATTATTTACTTTGAATTTTGCTATTACACTGCACAAGGTATGTGATATTATCTGACCACGTTAGAGGGCTGCCACACTTTTTGACTCAATCAAAATTAACTAGATTTTCACTATGCTCTATACAGTACTATCAATATTTTTCTTCGATGCCAGGATTACAAGAAAGATCGACATTCTTATTGTCGATTGATGTGACTACTCATCCGAGTGTTAGAAGCCCATTAAGCAACGACTATAGTGGCCAGCGAGCACACTTTTGTTGGACTTAGTCATGTCTAATTAACTTTCTTTATAATTACAATTATAATTTTAAGTTTATGTATATTAACTATACGATATAGTCACAATTGATGTATCACAAATAGCATAAGATATAATATCAATATCTCCTTTAATAGTTTTCTTATTTTTGTTAATCACACAATATAGATTGTGAACATTATTATTGTATTACAATTGGGATATTATTTAAAAGCACACACCACTAGGGAAAAACTGCTGCCCGTAGTAGGCAGGGTTTATCACAGCCCACGGGTTGAACAAATTTGACAGAAGTTGTTGTTGTTGCACTTGTTGTAGTATCTGGTGTTGTTGTGCCTGTTGCAATATATGGTTTTGTTGCGCTTGTTGTAGAATCTGGCTTTGTTGACTCTGTTGTAGTGTTTGTTGTTGTTGCACCTGCTGGAGCAGTTGTTGTTGTTGCACCTGTTGTAGAATTTGTTGTTGTTGCGCCTGCTGTAGAAGTTGTTGTTGGTGTGCTTGTTGTAAGATCTGTTGTAGGAATTGTTGTTGTTGCGCTTGCTGCAAAATCTGTTGTCGTTGCACTTGTTGAAGAATTTGTTGTTGTTGCACCTGCTGCAAAGTCAGTTGTTGTTGAACTGCTTGTTGTGTAATCATAGCTGAAGATGGTGAGATGTATGTTGAAAATGCTTGTTGTAGCGGGTAATACTGCCCACAAGCAGAATATTGTGGATATGTGGTTGCCATAGCGGCACTTATCGAAATGATGAGGAGAGCAAACATGGCAAGTATCTTGGGCGCCATTGTTGCTCAAAGTTTCTATATTCTGGTTTCTCAATTTGTTATGGAGCCAATAATGTGAGTGATGGTGGACACCTGATAAACCTGAGGCCTATTTATACGCACCAGCGATCTTAGCTCAACTCAAATTGTCTTTGCAAAGCAAACTATTCAAGATAAGATTGAGATGACATGGCATCTAGTCAATTTTATCACTTGCTGATTCATTTTTCTCTAGAAGTATGTGGTATGTGCTTACAGGATTTGCTCTAGATACTACACAATATTACTTTTTATTTGCAATTTTATTCAAACGTGATTGATAAGATATATTATCTTACCTTTATACACATGTAAAGACTCCACGTCACTCACGGAGGATTTAAATAATTTTCTAAGTTGTTTTAGATAAGCTACATGATGACATGGCATCTAGTCATATTTTTTTTGTTTTGTTTGTTCATCTTAAGCTAGTTTGCAAAAAATACATGACAAAAAGAGCTTTTTATTGGAATTTTCTTGATGCATGAGTTTGAAAGTATGTGCAATATATCTTTACACAGGTGCAAGTCTTAACTACATTGAACTGCTTTCTACTTTATAAAGGCATATTGTGGGGATGATATGTGTTGATGTGTGGATGATGTAATATTATTTGGAATTATCCATATGATTAGAAAGTTGTGCTTCACAAGATTCATTGATTATAATTATTCATCTTCACAATTTTATAGTATCAATAGTACAAAAATGATTTCGGCCATGCTGCTATTGTGTGATATTGTAATTGACATTAGAAAATGAGGTTGAAACCCACGCATGCAGTGACATGAATGTAAACCCCACCAAACGTGAGCCTAGGCTCCATAGTGGATTTTGTTGAGCTAATGAAAAACCATTTAAGGATCTTATCATCTTTTTTAGTCTATGAGCATATTATGACATCAAAAGATAAAAATGAAGAGATGAGAACCACCAATATAAAGATTGTTTTAGAAACATTTCTCATTAAAAAATAGTTTACTTAAATAAATTTAATTTTAGTCATTTGATCCCATAAATGGGGTATAGTACAAAGTGTTGGAATTTTCCAAATTCACATCAAAGCACAAACCAAGAAATCCAACCTAAAGTCTATTGCTAGAGGTTTTGGCGGCGGAACAGAGTCTCATGTGCTCTTCACACCGACATTGTAGTGGTTATTTATTTCTGAGGGGCAAGTATTTATATCCCCACAACCCCAATGAAGAAATACTTTGATGATAAAATTGAGTTAGATAAGCCTTCGAAATACTACAATAGTATATTTATTTATAAAATGGTTAATGATATCTAGATGTTTATGCTGATGAAAAGAAATACAATTCTTTGCTCTATGTTTTTGTGTGTGTGTGTGTGTGTTAGGAGCAGCCTAGTTTATAATTCCATTGGAATACATTTATCATTTCAGACTTCTTGTTTTTACTATATTTTGATGCTATTGACTCTTAACATCAGATGTTCTCTTAATACAGTATAAAATCCTGAGTGGTGGTGTCATGTACGAATGAGGTACTTGAAGACATAGTATTTGTAGAGAATTTTTTTATGAGTCACAAATACAATTATAATCTGCAACTAAACATGGCTGTTTTCTAACGCGTATAATAAAACTAAAATCAAATAAATTATTCTATTTTATAAAACCATTACATCTTCATATGTCAAAGGGAAAACACGACCTTGAATTTCCTACTTCAAAACATTATCAATTCAAACATTACCTTAGGCTTCTCTATTGTACTAACATGTATTGATGATTCATATTTTGTAATACGAGGATCATTTTATGTATGCAAATTATTTACTTTGAATTTTGCTATTACACTGCACAAGGTATGTGATATTATCTGACCACGTTAGAGGGCTGCCACACTTTTTGACTCAATCAAAATTAACTAGATTTTCACTATGCTCTATACCGTACTATCAATATTTTTCTTCGATGCCAAGATTACAAGAAGGATCGACATTCTTATTGTCGATTGATGTGACTACTCATCCGAGTGTTAGAAGCCCAATAAGCAACGACTATAGTGGCCAGCGAGCACACTTTTGTTGGACTTAGTCATGTCTAATTAACTTTCTTTATAATTATAATTATAATTTTAAGTTTATGTATATTAACTATACGATATAGTCACAATTGATGTATCACAAATAGCATAAGATATAATATCAATATCTCCTTTAATAGTTTTCTTATTTTTGTTAATCACACAATATAGCTTGTGAACATTATTATTGTATTACAATTGGGATATTATTTAAAAGCACACACCACTAGGGAAAAACGGCTGCCCGTAGTAGGCAGGGTTTATCACAGCCCACGGGTTGAACAAATTTGACAGAAGTTGTTGTTGTTGCACTTGTTGTAGTATCTGGTGTTGTTGTGCCTGTTGCAATATATGGTTTTGTTGCGCTTGTTGCAGAATCTGGCTTTGTTGACTCTGTTGTAGTGTTTGTTGTTGTTGCACCTGCTGGAGCAGTTGTTGTTGTTGCACCTGTTGTAGAATTTGTTGTTGCTGCGCCTGCTGTAGAAGTTGTTGTTGGTGTGCTTGTTGTAAGATCTGTTGTTGGTATGTCTGTTGTAGGAATTGTTGTTGTTGCGCTTGCTGCAAAATCTGTTGTCGTTGCACTTGTTGAAGAATTTGTTGTTGTTGCACCTGCTGCAAAGTCAGTTGTTGTTGAACTGCTTGTTGTGTAATCATAGCTGAAGATGGTGAGATGTATGTTGAAAATGCTTGTTGTAGCGGGTAATACTGCCCACAAGCGGAATATTGTGGATATGTGGTTGCCATAGCGGCACTTATCGAAATGATGAGGAGAGCAAACATGGCAAGTATCTTGGGCGCCATTGTTGCTCAAAGTTTCTATATTCTGGTTTCTCAATTTGCTACGGAGCCGATGATGTGAGTGATGGTGGACATCTGATAAACCTGATGCCTATTTATACGCACCAGCGATCTTAGCTCAACTCAAATTGTCTTTGCAAAGCAAACTATTGAAGATAAGATTGAGATGACATGGCATCTAGTCAGTTTTATCACTTGCTGATTCATTTTTCTCTAGAAGTATGTGGTATGTGCTTACAGGATTTGCTCTAGATACTACACAATATTACTTTTTATTTGCAATTTTATTCAAACGAGATTGATAAGATACATTATCTTACCTTTATACACACGTAAAGACTCCATGTCACTCACGAAGGATTTAAATAATTTTCTAAGTTGTTTTAGATAAGCTACATGATGACATGGCATCTAGTCATATTTTTTTGTTTTGTTTGTTCATCTTAAGCTAGTTTGCAAAAAATACATGACAAAAGAGCTTTTTATTGGAATTTTCTTGATGCATGAGTTTGAAAGTATGTGCAATATATCTTTACACGGGTGCAAGTCTTAACTACACTGAACTGCTTTCTACTTTATAAAGGCATATTGTGGGGATGATATGTGTTGATGTGTGGATGATGTAATATTATTTGGAATTATCCATATTATTAGAAAGTTGTGCTTCACAAGATTCATCGATTATAATTATTCATCTTCACAATTTGATAGTATCAATAGTACAAAAATGATTTTGGTCATGCTGCTATTGTGTGATATTGTAATTGACATTAGAAAATGGGGCTGAAACCCACGCATGCAGTGACATGAATGCAAACCCCACCAAACGTGAGCCTAGGCTCCATAGTGGATTTTGTTGGGCTAATGAAAAACCATTTAAGGATCTTATCATCTTTTTTAGTCTATGAGCATATTATGACATCAAAAGATAAAAATGAAGAGATGAGAACCACCAATATAAAGATTGTTTTAGAAACATTTCTCATTAAAAAATAGTTTACTTAAATACATTTAATTTTAGTCATTTCATCCCATAAATGGGGTATAGTACAAAGTGTTGGAATTTTCCAAATTCACATCAAAGCACAAACCAAGAAATCCAACCTAAAGTCTATTGCTAGAGGTTTTGGCGGCAGAACAGAGTCTCATGTGCTCTTCACACCGATATTGTAGTGGTTATTTATTTCTGAGGGGCAGGTATTTATATCCCCACAACCCCAATGAAGAAATACTTTGATGATAAAATTGAGTTAGATAACCTTCGAAATACCACAATAGTATATTTATTTATAAAATGGTTAATGATATCTAGATGTTTATGCTGATGAAAAGAAATACAGTTCTTTGCTCTATGTTTTGTGTGTGTGTGTGTGTGTGTGTGTTAGGAGCAGCCAAGTTTATAATTCCATTGGAATACATTTATCATTTCAGACTTCTTGTTTTTACTATATTTTGATGCTATTGACTCTTAACATCAGATGTTCTCTTAATACAGTATAAAATCCCGAGTGGTGGTGTCATGTACGAATGAGATACTTGAAGACATAGTATTTGTAGAGAATTTTTTTTATGACTCACAAATACAATTATAATCTGCAACTAAACATGACTGTTTTCTAAGGCGTATAATAAAAACTAAAATCAAATAAATTATTCTATTTTATAAAACCATTACATCTTCATATGTCAAAGGGAAAACACGACCTTGAATTTTCTACTTCAAAACATTATCAATTCAAACATTACCTTAGGCTTCTCTATTGTACTATCATGTATTGATGATTCAAATTTTGTAATACGAGGATCATTTTATGTATGCAAATTATTTACTTTGAATTTTGCTATTACACTGCACAAGGTATGTGATATTATCTGACCACGTTAGAGGGCTGCCACACTTTTTGACTCAATGAAAATTAACTAGATTTTCACTATGCTCTATACAGTACTATCAATATTTTTCTTCGATGCCAGGATTACAAGAAAGATCGACATTCTTATTGTCGATTGATGTGACTACTCATCCGAGTGTTAGAAACCCATTAAGCAACGACTATAGTGGCCACCGAGCACACTTTTGTTGGACTTAGTCATGTCTAATTAACTTTCTTTATAATTATAATTATAATTTTAAGTTTATGTATATTAACTATACGATATAGTCACAATTGATGTATCACAAATAGCATAAGATATAATATCAATATCTCCTTTAATAGTTTTCTTATTTTTGTTAATCACACAATATAGATTGTGAACATTATTATTGTATTACAATTGGGATATTATTTAAAAGCACACACCACTAGGGAAAAACTGCTGCCCGTAGTAGGCAGGGTTTATCACAGCCCACGGGTTGAACAAATTTGACAGAAGTTGTTGTTGTTGCACTTGTTGTAGTATCTGGTGTTGTTGTGCCTGTTGCAATATATAGTTTTGTTGCGCTTGTTGCAGAATCTGGCTTTGTTGACTCTGTTGTAGTGTTTGTTGTTGTTGCACCTGCTGGAGCAGTTGTTGTTGTTGCACCTGTTGTAGAATTTGTTGTTGTTGCGCCTGCTGTAGAAGTTGTTGTTGGTGTGCTTGTTGTAAGATCTGTTGTAGGAATTGTTGTTGTTGCGCTTGCTGCAAAATCTGTTGTCGTTGCACTTGTTGAAGAATTTGTTGTTGTTGCACCTGCTGCAAAGTCAGTTGTTGTTGAACTGCTTGTTGTGTAATCATAGCTGAAGATGGTGAGATGTATGTTGAAAATGCTTGTTGTAGCGGGTAATACTGCCCACAAGCAGAATATTGTGGATATGTGGTTGCCATAGCGGCACTTATCGAAATGATGAGGAGAGCAAACATGGCAAGTATCTTGGGCGCCATTGTTGCTCAAAGTTTCTATATTCTGGTTTCTCAATTTGTTACGGAGCCAATGATGTGAGTGATGGTGGACACCTGATAAACCTGAGGCCTATTTATACGCACCAGCGATCTTAGCTCAACTCAAATTGTCTTTGCAAAGCAAACTATTGAAGATAAGATTGAGATGACATGGCATCTAGTCAATTTTATCACTTGCTGATTCATTTTTCTCTAGAAGTATGTGGTATGTGCTTACAGGATTTGCTCTAGATACTACACAATTTTACTTTTTATTTGCAATTTTATTCAAACGTGATTGATAAGATACATTATCTTACCTTTATACACATGTAAAGACTCCATGTCACTCACGGAGGATTTAAATAATTTTCTAAGTTGTTTTAGATAAGCTACATGATGACATGGCATCTAGTCATATTTTTTTTGTTTTGTTTGTTCATCTTAAGCTAGTTTGCAAAAAATACATGACAAAAAGAGCTTTTTATTGGAATTTTCTTGATGCATGAGTTTGAAAGTATGTGCAATATATCTTTACACAGGTGCAAGTCTTAACTACATTGAACTGCTTTCTACTTTATAAAGGCATATTGTGGGGATGATATGTGTTGATGTGTGGATGATGTAATATTATTTGGAATTATCCATATGATTAGAAAGTTGTGCTTCACAAGATTCATCGATTATAATTATTCATCTTCACAATTTTATAGTATCAATAGTACAAAAATGATTTCGGCCATGCTGCTATTGTGTGATATTGTAATTGACATTAGAAAATGAGGTTGAAACCCACGCATGCAGTGACATGAATGTAAACCCCACCAAACGTGAGCCTAGGCTCCATAGTGGATTTTGTTGAGCTAATGAAAAACCATTTAAGGATCTTATCATCTTTTTTAGTCTATGAGCATATTATGACATCAAAAGATAAAAATGAAGAGATGAGAACCACCAATATAAAGATTGTTTTAGAAACATTTCTCATTAAAAAATAGTTTACTTAAATAAATTTAATTTTAGTCATTTGATCCCATAAATGGGGTATAGTACAAAGTGTTGGAATTTTCCAAATTCACATCAAAGCACAAACCAAGAAATCCAACCTAAAGTCTATTGCTAGAGGTTTTGGCGGTGGAACAGAGTCTCATGTGCTCTTCACACCGACATTGTAGTGGTTATTTATTTCTGAGGGGCAAGTATTTATATCCCCACAACCCCAATGAAGAAATACTTTGATGATAAAATTGAGTTAGATAAGCCTTCGAAATACTACAATAGTATATTTATTTATAAAATGGTTAATGATATCTAGATGTTTATGCTGATGAAAAGAAATACAATTCTTTGCTCTATGTTTTTTTTGTGTGTGTGTGTGTTAGGAGCAGCCTAGTTTATAATTCCATTGGAATACATTTATCATTTCAGACTTCTTGTTTTTACTATATTTTGATGCTATTGACTCTTAACATCAGATGTTCTCTTAATACAGTATAAAATCCTGAGTGGTGGTGTCATGTACGAATGAGGTACTTGAAGACATAGTATTTGTAGAGAATTTTTTTATGACTCACAAATACAATTATAATTTGCAACTAAACATGGCTGTTTTCTAACGCGTATAATAAAAACTAAAATCAAATTAATTATTCTATTTTATAAAACCATTACATCTTCATATGTCAAAGGGAAAACACGACCTTGAATTTCCTACTTCAAAACATTATCAATTCAAACATTACCTTAGGCTTCTCTATTGTACTATCATGTATTGATGATTCATATTTTGTAATACGAGGATCATTTTATGTATGCAAATTATTTACTTTGAATTTTGCTATTACACTGCACAAGGTATGTGATATTATCTGACCATGTTAGAGGGCTGCCACACTTTTTGACTCAATCAAAATTAACTAGATTTTCACTATGCTCTATACCGTACTATCAATATTTTTCTTCGATGCCAAGATTACAAGAAGGATCGACATTCTTATTGTCGATTGATGTGACTACTCATCCGAGTGTTAGAAGCCCAATAAGCAACGACTATAGTGGCCAGCGAGCACACTTTTGTTGGACTTAGTCATGTCTAATTAACTTTCTTTATAATTATAATTATAATTTTAAGTTTATGTATATTAACTATACGATATAGTCACAATTGATGTATCACAAATAGCATAAGATATAATATCAATATCTCCTTTAATAGTTTTCTTATTTTTGTTAATCACACAATATAGCTTGTGAAAATTATTATTGTATTACAATTGGGATATTATTTAAAAGCACACACCACTAGGGAAAAACGGCTGCCCGTAGTAGGCAGGGTTTATCACAGCCCACGGGTTGAACAAATTTGACAGAAGTTGTTGTTGTTGCACTTGTTGTAGTATCTGGTGTTGTTGTGCCTGTTGCAATATATGGTTTTGTTGCGCTTGTTGCAGAATCTGGCTTTGTTGACTCTGTTGTAGTGTTTGTTGTTGTTGCACCTGCTGGAGCAGTTGTTGTTGTTGCACCTGTTGTAGAATTTGTTGTTGCTGCGCCTGCTGTAGAAGTTGTTGTTGGTGTGCTTGTTGTAAGATCTGTTGTTGGTATGTCTGTTGTAGGAATTGTTGTTGTTGCGCTTGCTGCAAAATCTGTTGTCGTTGCACTTGTTGAAGAATTTGTTGTTGTTGCACCTGCTGCAAAGTCAGTTGTTGTTGAACTGCTTGTTGTGTAATCATAGCTGAAGATGGTGAGATGTATGTTGAAAATGCTTGTTGTAGCGGGTAATACTGCCCACAAGCGGAATATTGTGGATATGTGGTTGCCATAGCGGCACTTATCGAAATGATGAGGAGAGCAAACATGGCAAGTATCTTGGGCGCCATTGTTGCTCAAAGTTTCTATATTCTGGTTTCTCAATTTGCTACGGAGCCGATGATGTGAGTGATGGTGGACACCTGATAAACCTGATGCCTATTTATACGCACCAGCGATCTTAGCTCAACTCAAATTGTCTTTGCAAAGCAAACTATTGAAGATAAGATTGAGATGACATGGCATCTAGTCAGTTTTATAACTTGCTCATTCATTTTTCTCTAGAAGTATGTGGTATGTGCTTACAGGATTTGCTCTAGATACTACACAATATTACTTTTTATTTGCAATTTTATTCAAACGTGATTGATAAGATACATTATCTTACCTTTATACACACGTAAAGACTCCATGTCACTCACGAAGGATTTAAATAATTTTCTAAGTTGCTTTAGATAAGCTACATGATGACATGGCATCTAGTCATATTTTTTTGTTTTGTTTGTTCATCTTAAGCTAGTTTGCAAAAAATACATGACAAAAAGAGCTTTTTATTGGAATTTTCTTGATGCATGAGTTTGAAAGTATGTGCAATATATCTTTACACAGGTGCAAGTCTTAACTACACTAAACTGCTTTCTACTTTATAAAGGCATATTGTGGGGACGATATGTGTTGATGTGTGGATGATGTAATATTATTTGGAATTATCCATATGATTAGAAAGTTGTGCTTCACAAGATTCATCGATTATAATTATTCATCTTCACAATTTGATAGTATCAATAGTACAAAAATGATTTTGGTCATGCTGCTATTGTGTGATATTGTAATTGACATTAGAAAATGGGGCTGAAACCCACGCATGCAGTGACATGAATGCAAACCCCACCAAACGTGAGCCTAGGCTCCATAGTGGATTTTGTTGGGCTAATGAAAAACTATTTAAGGATCTTATCATCTTTTTTAGTCTATGAGCATATTATGACATCAAAAGATAAAAATGAAGAGATGAGAACCACCAATATAAAGATTGTTTTAGAAACATTTCTCATTAAAAAATAGTTTACTTAAATACATTTAATTTTAGTCATTTCATCCCATAAATGGGGTATAGTACAAAGTGTTGGAATTTTCCAAATTCACATCAAAGCACAAACCAAGAAATCCAACCTAAAGTCTATTGCTAGAGGTTTTGGCGGCAGAACAGAGTCTCATGTGCTCTTCACACCGATATTGTAGTGGTTATTTATTTCTGAGGGGCAGGTATTTATATCCCCACAACCCCAATGAAGAAATACTTTGATGATAAAATTGAGTTAGATAACCTTCGAAATACCACAATAGTATATTTATTTATAAAATGGTTAATGATATCTAGATGTTTATGCTGATGAAAAGAAATACAGTTCTTTGCTCTATGTTTTGTGTGTGTGTGTGTGTTAGGAGCAGCCAAGTTTATAATTCCATTGGAATACATTTATCATTTCAGACTTCTTGTTTTTACTATATTTTGATGCTATTGACTCTTAACATCAGATGTTCTCTTAATACAGTATAAAATCCCGAGTGGTGGTGTCATGTACGAATGAGATACTTGAATACATAGTATTTGTAGAGAATTTTTTTATGACTCACAAATACAATTATAATATGCAACTAAACATGACTGTTTTCTAACGCGTATAATAAAAACTAAAATCAAATAAATTATTCTATTTTATAAAACCATTACATCTTCATATGTCAAAGGGAAAACACGACCTTGAATTTTCTACTTCAAAACATTATCAATTCAAACATTACCTTAGGCTTCTCTATTGTACTATCATGTATTGATGATTCATATTTTGTAATACAATGATCATTTTATGTATGCAAATTATTTACTTTGAATTTTGCTATTACACTGCACAAGGTATGTGATATTATCTGACTAAGTTAGAGGGCTGCCACACTTTTTGACTCAATCAAAATTAACTAGATTTTCACTATGCTCTATACCGTACTATCAATATTTTTCTTCGATGCCAAGATTACAAGAAAGACCAACATTCTTATTGTCGATTGATGTGACTACTCATCCGAGTGTTAGAAGCCCATTAAGCAACGACTATAGTGGCCAGCGAGCACACTTTTGTTGGACTTAGTCATGTCTAATTAACTTTCTTTATAATTATAATTATAATTTTAAGTTTATGTATATTAACTATACGATATAGTCACAATTGATGTATCATAAATAGCATAAGATATAATATCAATATCTCCTTTAATAGTTTTCTTATTTTTGTTAATCACACAATATAGCTTGTGAACATTATTATTGTATTACAATTGGGATATTATTTAAAAGCACACACCACTAGGGAAAAACGGCTGCCCGTAGTAGGCAGGGTTTATCACAGCCCACGGGTTGAACAAATTTGACAGAAGTTGTTGTTGTTGCACTTGTTGTAGTATCTGGTGTTGTTGTGCCTGTTGCAATATATGGTTTTGTTGCGCTTGTTGCAGAATCTGGCTTTGTTGACTCTGTTGTAGTGTTTGTTGTTGTTGCACCTGCTGGAGCAGTTGTTGTTGTTGCACCTGTTATAGAATTTGTTGTTGCTGCGCATGCTGTAGAAGTTGTTGTTGGTGTACTTGTTGTAAGATCTGTTGTTGGTATGTCTGTTGTAGGAATTGTTGTTGTTGCGCTTGCTGCAAAATCTGTTATCGTTGCACTTGTTGAAGAATTTATTGTTGTTGCACCTGCTGCAAAGTCAGTTGTTGTTGAACTGCTTGTTGTGTAATCATAGCTGAAGATGGTGAGATGTATGTTGAAAATGCTTGTTGTAGCGGGTAATACTGCCCACAAGCGGAATATTGTGGATATGTGGTTGCCATAGCGGCACTTATCGAAATGATGAGGAGAGCAAACATGGCAAGTATCTTGGGCGCCATTGTTGCTCAAAGTTTCTATATTCTGGTTTCTCAATTTGCTACGGAGCCAATGATGTGAGTGATGGTGGACACCTGATAAACCTGAGGCCTATTTATACGCACCAGCGATCTTAGCTCAACTCAAATTGTCTTTGCAAAGCAAACTATTGAAGATAAGATTGAGATGACATGGCATCTAGTCAGTTTTATCACTTGCTGACTCATTTTTCTCTAGAAGTATGTGGTATGTGCTTACAGGATTTGCTCTAGATACTACACAATATTACTTTTTATTTGCAATTTTATTCAATCGTGATTGATAAGATACATTATCTTACCTTTATACACATGTAAAGACTCCATGTCACCCACGAAGGATTTAAATAATTTTCTAAGTTGTTTTAGATAAGCTACATGATGACATGGCATCTAGTCATATTTTTTTGTTTTGTTTGTTCATCTTAAGCTAGTTTGCAAAAAATACATGACAAAAAGAGCTTTTTATTGGAATTTTCTTGATGCATGAGTTTGAAAGTATGTGCAATATATCTTTACACAGGTGCAAGTCTTAACTACACTGAACTGCTTTCTACTTTATAAAGGCATATTGTGGGGATGATATGTGTTGATGTGTGGATGATGTAATATTATTTGGAATTATCCATATGATTAGAAAGTTGTGCTTCACAAGATTCATCGATTATAATTATTAATCTTCACAATTTGATAGTATCAATAGTACAAAAATGATTTTGGTCATGCTGCTATTGTGTGATATTGTAATTGACATTAGAAAATGAGGCTAAAACCCACGCATGCAGTGACATGAATGCAAACCCCACCAAACGTGAGCCTAGGCTCCATAGTGGATTTTGTTGAGCTAATGAAAAACCATTTAAGGATCTTATCATCTTTTTTAGTCTATGAGCATATTATGACATCAAAAGATAAAAATGAAGAGATGAGAACCACCAATATAAAGATTGTTTTAGAAACATTTCTCATTAAAAATAGTTTACTTAAATAAATTTAATTTTAGTCATTTGATCCCATAAATGGGGTATAGTACAAAGTGTTTGATTTTTCCAAATTCACATCAAAGCACAAACCAAGAAATCCAACCTAAAGTCTATTGCTAGAGGTTTTGGCGGTGGAACAGAGTCTCATGTGCTCTTCACACCGACATTGTAGTGGTTATTTATTTCTGAGGGGCAAGTATTTATATCCCCACAACCCCAATGAAGAAATACTTTGATGATAAAATTGAGTTAGATAAGCCTTCGAAATACCACAATAGTATATTTATTTATAAAATGGTTAATGATATCTAGATGTTTATGCTGATGAAAAGAAATACAATTCTTTGCTCTATGTTTTTTTTGTGTGTGTGTGTGTGTGTGTTAGGAGCAGCCTAGTTTATAATTCCATTGGAATACATTTATCATTTCAGACTTCTTGTTTTTACTATATTTTGATGCTATTGACTCTTAACATCAGAAGTTCTCTTAATACAGTATAAAATCCTGAGTGGTGGTGTCATGTACGAATGAGATACTTGAAGACATAGTATTTGTAGAGAATTTTTTTTTATGACTCACAAATACAATTATAATCTGCAACTAAACATGGCTGTTTTCTAATGCGTATAATAAAAACTAAAATCAAATAAATTATTCTATTTTATAAAACCATTACATCTTCATATGTCCAAGGGAAAACACGACCTTGAATTTTCTACTTCAAAACATTATCAATTCAAACATTACCTTAGGATTCTCTATTGTACTATCATGTATTGATGATTCATATTTTGTAATACAATGATCATTTTATGTATGCAAATTATTTACTTTGAATTTTGCTATTACACTGTACAAGGTATGTGATATTATCTGACTAAGTTAGAGGGCTGCCACACTTTTTGACTCAATCAAAATTAACTAGATTTTCACTATGCTCTATACCGTACTATCAATATTTTTCTTCGATACCAAGATTACAAGAAAGATCGACATTCTTATTGTCGATTGATGTCACTACTCATCCGAGTGGTAGAAGCCCATTAGGCAACGACTATAGTGGCCAGCGAGCACACTTTTGTTGGACTTAGTCACGTTTAATTAACATTTTTATAATTATAATTTTAAGTTTATGTATATTAACTATACGATATAATCACAATTGATGTATAACAAATGGCATAAGATATAATATCAATATCTCCTTTAATAGTTTTCTTATTTTTTTGAATCACACGATATAGCTTGTGAACATTATTATTGTATTACAATTGGGATATTATTTAAAAGCACACACCACTAGGGAAAAACTGCTGCCCGTAGTAGGCAGGGTTTACCACAGCCCACAGGTTGAACAAATTTGACAGAAGTTGTTGTTGTTGCACTTGTTGTAGTATCTGGTGTTGTTGTGCCTGTTGCAATATATGGTTTTGTTGCGCTTGTTGCAGAATCTGGCTTTGTTGACTCTGATGTAGTGTTTGTTGTTGTTGCACCTGCTGGAGCAGTTGTTGTTGTTGCACCTGTTGTAGAATTTATTGTTGCTACGCCTGCTGTAGAAGTTGTTGTTGGTGTGCTTGTTGTAAGATCTGTTGTTGGTATGTCTGTTGTAGGAATTGTTGTTGTTGCGCTTGCTGCAAAATCTGTTGTCATTGCACTTGTTGAAGAATTTGTTGTTGTTGCACCTGCTGCAAAGTCAGCTGTTGTTGAACTGCTTGTTGTGTAATCATAGCTGAAAATGGTGAGATGTATGTTGTAAATGCTTGTTGTAGCGGGTAATACTGCCCACAAGCGGAATATTGTGGATATGTGGTTGCCATAGCGGCACTTATCGAAATGATGAGGAGAGCAAACATGGCAAGTATCTTGGGCGCCATTGGTTCTCAAAGTTTCTATATTCTGGTTTCTCAATTTGTTATGGAGCCAATGATGTGAGTGATGGTGGACACCTGATAAACCTGAGGCCTATTTATATGCACCGGCGATCTTAGCTCAACTCAAATTGTCTTTGCAAAGCAAACTATTGAAGATAAGATTGAGATGACATGGCATCTAGTCAATTTTATCACTTGCTGATTCATTTTTCTCTAGAAGTATGTGGTATGTGCTTACAGGATTTGCTCTAGATACTACACAATATTACTTTTTATTTGCAATTTTATTGAAACGTGATTGATAAGATACATTATCTTACCTTTATACACATGTAAAGACTCCATGTCACTCACGAAGGATTTAAATAATTTTCTAAGTTGTTTTAGATAAGCTACATGATGACATGGCATCTAGTCATATTTTTTTTTGTTTTGTTTGTTCATCTTAAGCTAGTTTGCAAAAAATACATGACAAAAAGAGTTTTTTATTGGAATTTTCTTGATGCATGAGTTTGAAAGTATGTGCAATATATCTTTACATAGGTGCAAGTCTTAACTACATTGAACTGCTATCTACTTTATAAAGGCATATTATGGGGATGATATGTGTTGATGTGTGGATGATGTAATATTATTTGGAATTATCCATATGATTAGAAAGTTGTGCTTCACAAGATTCATCGATTATAATTATTCATCTTCACAATTTGATAGTATCAATAGTACAAAAATGATTTTGTTCATGCTGCTATTGTGTGATATTGTAATTGACATTAGAAAATGAGGCTGAAACCCACGCATGCAGTGACATGAATGCAAACCCCACCAAACGTGAGCCTAGGCTCCATAGTGGATTTTGTTGAGCTAATGAAAAACCATTTAAGGATCTTATCATCTTTTTTAGTCTATGAGCATATTATGACATCAAAAGATAAAAATGAAGAGATGAGAACCACCAATATAAAGATTGTTTTAGAAACATTTCTCATTAAAAAATAGTTTACTTAAATAAATTTAATTTTAGTCATTTGATCCCATAAATGGGGTATAGTACAAAGTGTTGGAATTTTCCAAATTCACATCAAAGCACAAACCAAGAAATCCAACCTAAAGTCTATTGCTAGAGGTTTTGGCGGCGGAACAGAGTCTCATGTGCTCTTCACACCGACATTGTAGTGGTTATTTATTTCTGAGGGTAAAGTATTTATATCCCCACAACCCCAATGAAGAAATATTTTGATGATAAAATGAGTTAGATAAGCCTTCGAAATACCACAATAGTATATTTATTTATAAAATGGTTAATGATATCTAGATGTTTATGCTGATGAAAAGAAATACAATTCTTTGCTCTATGTTTTTTTGTGTGTGTGTGTGTGTTAGGAGCAGCCTAGTTTATAATTCCATTGGAATACATTTATCATTTCAGACTTCTTGTTTTTACTATATTTTGATGCTATTGACTCTTAATATCAGATGTTCTCTTAATACAGTATAAAATCCTGAGTGGTGGTGTCATGTACGAATGAGATACTTGAAGACATAGTATTTGTAGAGAATTTTTTTTATGACTCACAAATACAATTATAATCTGCAACTAAACATGGCTGTTTTCTAATGCGTATAATAAAACTAAAATCAAATAAAGTATTCTATTTTATAAAACCATTACATCTTCATATGTCCAAGGGAAAACACAACCTTGAATTTTCTACTTCAAAACATTATCAATTCAAACATTACCTTAGGATTCTCTATTGTACTATCATGTATTGATGATTCATATTTTGTAATACAAGGATCATTTTATGTATGCAAATTATTTACTTTGAATTTTGCTATTACACTGCACAAGGTATGTGATATTATCTGACTAAGTTAGAGGGATGCCACACTTTTTGACTCAATCAAAATTAACTAGATTTTTACTATGCTCTATACCATACTATCAATATTTTTCTTCGATACCAAGATTACAAGAAAGATCGACATTCTTATTGTCGATTGATGTCACTACTCATCCGAGTGGTAGAAGCCCATTAGGCAACGACTATAGTGGCCAGCGAGCACACTTTTGTTGGACTTAGTCACGTTTAATTAACATTTTTATAATTATAATTTTAAGTTTATGTATATTAACTATACGATATAATCACAATTGAAGTATAACAAATGGCATAAGATATAATATCAATATCTCCTTTAATAGTTTTCTTATTTTTGTGAATCACACGATATAGCTTGTGAACATTATTATTGTATTACAATTGGGATATTATTTAAAAGCACACACCACTAGGGAAAAACTGCTGCCCGTAGTAGGCAGGGTTTACCACAGCCCACGGGTTGAACAAATTTGACAGAAGTTGTTGTTGTTGCACTTGTTGTAGTATCTGGCGTTGTTGTGCCTGTTGCAATATATGGTTTTGTTGCGCTTGTTGCAGAATCTAGCTTTGTTGACTCTATTGTAGTGTTTGTTGTTGTTGCACCTGCTGGAGCAGTTGTTGTTGTTGCACCTGTTGTAGAATTTGTTGTTGTTGCGCCTGCTGTAGAAGTTGTTGTTGGTGTGCTTGTTGTAAGATCTGTTGTTGGTATGTCTGTTGTAGAAATTGTTGTTGTTGCGCTTGCTGCAAAATCTGTTGTCGTTGCACTTGTTGAAGAATTTGTTGTTGTTGCACCTGCTGCAAAGTCAGTTGTTGTTGAACTGCTTGTTGTGTAATCATAGCTGAAAATGGTGAGATGTATGTTGAAAATGCTTGTTGTAGCGGATAATACTGCCCACAAGCGGAATATTGTGGATATGTGGTTGCCATAGTGGCACTTATCGAAATGATGAGGAGAGCAAACATGGCAAGTATCTTGGGTGCCATTGTTGCTCAAAGTTTCTATATTATGGTTTCTCAATTTGTTACGGAGCCAATGATGTGAGTGATGGTGGACACCTGATAAACCTGAGGCCTATTTATACGCACCGGCGATCTTAGCTCAACTCAAATTGTCTTTGCAAAGCAAACTATTGAAGATAAGATTGAGATGACATGGCATCTAGTCAATTTTATCACTTGCTGATTCATTTTTCTCTAGAAGTATGTGGTATGTGCTTACAGGATTTGCTCTAGATACTACACAATATTACTTTTTATTTGCAATTTTATTGAAACGTGATTGATAAGATACATTATCTTACCTTTATACACATGTAAAGACTCCATGTCACTCACGAAGGATTTAAATAATTTTCTAAGTTGTTTTAGATAAGCTACATGATGACATGGCATCTAGTCATATTTTTTTTGTTTTGTTTGTTCATCTTAAGCTAGTTTGCAAAAAATACATGACAAAAAGAGCTTTTTATTGGAATTTTCTTGATGCATGAGTTTGAAAGTATGTGCAATATATCTTTACATAGGTGCAAGTCTTAACTACACTGAACTGCTTTCTACTTTATAAAGGCATATTGTGGGGATGATATGTGTTTATGTGTGGATGATGTAATATTATTTGGAATTATCCATATGATTAGAAAGTTGTGCTTCACAAGATTCATCGATTATAATTATTCATCTTCACAATTTGATAGTATCAATACTACAAAAATGATTTCGGCCATGCTTCTATTGTGTGATATTGTAATTGACATTAGAAAATGAGGTTGAAACCCACGCATGCAGTGACATGAATGCAAACCCCACCAAACGTGAGCCTAGGGCTCCATAGTGGATTTTGTTGAGCTAATGACAAACCATTTAAGGATCTTATCATCTTTTTTAGTCTATGAACATATTATGACATCAAAAGATAAAAATGAAGAGAGGAGAACCACCAATATAAAGATTGTTTTAGAAATATTTCTCATTAAAAAATAGTTTATTTAAATAAATTTAATTTTAGTCATTTCATCCCATAAATGGGGTATAGTACAAAGTGTTGGAATTTTCCAAATTCACATCAAAGCACAAACCAAGAAATCCAACCTAAAGTCTATTGCTAGAGGTTTTGGCGGCAGAACAGAGTCTCATGTGCTCTTCACACCGATATTGTAGTGGTTATTTATTTCTTAGGGGCAGGTATTTATATCCCAACAACCCTAATGAAGAAATACTTTGATTATAAAATTGAGTTAGATAACCTTTGAAATACCACAATAGTATATTTTTTATAAAATGGTTAATGATATCTAGATGTTTATGCTGATGAAAAGAAATATAGTTCTTTGCTCTATGTTTTGTGTATGTGTGTGTGTGTGTTAGGAGCAGCCATGTTTATAATTCCATTGGAATACATTTGTCATTTCAGACTTCCTTTTTTTACTATATTTTGATGTTATTGCCTCTTAACATCAGATGTTCTCTTAATACAGTATAAAATCCTGAGTGGTGGTGTCATGTACGAATGAGATACTTGAAGACATAGTATTTGTAGAGATTTTTTTATGACTCACAAATACAATTATAATATGCAACTAAACATGACTGTTTTCTAACACGTATAATAAAAACTAAAATCAAATAAATTATTCTATTTTATAAAACCATTACATCTTCATATATCCAAGGGAAAACACGACCTTGAATTTTCTACTTCAAAACATTATCAATTCAAACATTACCTTAGGCTTCTCTATTGTACTGTCATGTATTGATGATTCATATTTTGTAATACAAGGATCATTTTATGTATGCAAATTATTTACTTTGAATTTTGCTATTACACTGCACAAGGTATGTGATATTATCTGACCACGTTAGAGGGCTGCCACACTTTTTGACTCAATCAAAATTAACTAGATTTTCACTATGCTCTATACCGTACTATCAATATTTTTCTTCGATGTCAAGATTACAAGAAAGATCGACATTCTTATTATCGATTGATGTGACTACTCATCCGAGTGGTAGAAGCCCATTAAGCAACGACTATAGCGGCTAGCGAGCACACTTTTGTTGGACTTAGTCATGTTTAATTAACTTTTTTTTATAATTATAATTATAATTTTAAGTTTATGTATATTAACTATACGATATAGTCACAATTGATGTATCACAAATAGCATAAGATATAATATCAATATATCCTTTAATAGTTTTCTTATTTTTGTTAATCACACAATATAGCTTGTGAACATTATTATTGTATTACAATTGGGATATTATTTAAAAGCACACACCACTAGGGAAAAATTGCTGCCCGTAGTAGGTAGGGTTTACCACAGCCCACGGGTTGAACAAATATTACAGAAGTTGTTGTTGTTGCACTTGTTGTAGTATCTGGTGTTGTTGTGCCTGTTGCAATATATGGTTTTGTTGCGCTTGTTGCAGAATCTGGCTTTGTTGACTCTGTTGTAGTGTTTGTTGTTGTTGCACCTGCTGGAGCAGTTGTTGTTGTTGCACCTGTTGTAGAATTTGTTGTTGTTGCGCCTGCTGTAGAAGTTGTTGTTGGTGTGGTTGTTGTAAGATCTGTTGTTGGTATGTCTGTTGTAGGAATTGTTGTTGTTGCGCTTGCTGCAAAATCTGTTGTCGTTGCACTTGTTGAAGAATTTGTTGTTGTTGCACCTGCTGCAAAGTCAGTTGTTGTTGAACTGCTTGTTGTGTAATCATAGCTGAAGATGGTGAGATGTATGTTGAAAATGCTTGTTGTAGCGGGTAATACTGCCCGCAAGCGGAATATTGTGGATATGTGGTTGCCATAGCAGCACTTATCGAAATGATGAGGAGAGCAAATATGGCAAGTATCTTGGGCGCCATTGTTGCTCAAAGTTTATATATTCTGGTTTCTCAATTTGTTACGGAGCCGATGATGTGAGTGATGGTGGACACCTGATAAACTTGAGGCCTATTTATACGCACCAGCGATCTTAGCTCAACTCAAATTGTCTTTGCAAAGCAAACTATTGAAGATAAGATTGAGATGACATGACATCTAGTCAATTTTATTACTTGCTGATTCATTTTTCTCTAGAAGTATGTTGTATGTGCTTACAGGATTTGCTCTAGATACTACACAATATTATTTTTTATTTGCAATTTTATTGAAACGTGATTGATAAGATACATTATCTTACCTTTATACACATGTAAAGACTCCATGTCACTCACGAAGGATTTAAATAATTTTCTAAGTTGTTTTAGATAAGCTACATGATGACATGGCATCTAGTCGTATTTTTTTGTTTTGTTTGTTCATCTTAAGCTAGTTTGCAAAAAATACATAACAAAAAGAGATTTTTATTGGAATTTTCTTGATGCATGAGTTTGAAAGTATGTGCAATATATCTTTACACAGGTGCAAGTCTTAACTACACTGAACTGCTTTCTACTTTATAAAGGCATATTGTGGGGATGATATGTGTTGATGTGTGGATGATGTAATATTATTTGGAATTATCCATATGATTAGAAAGTTGTGCTTCACAAGATTCATCGATTATAATTATTCATCTTCACAATTTGATAGTATCAATAGTACAAAAATGATTTTGGTCATGCAGCTATTGTGTGATATTGTAATTGACATTAGAAAATGAGGCTGAAACCCACGCATGCAGTGACATGAATGCAAACCCCACCAAGCGTGAGCCTAGGCTCCATAGTGGATTTTGTTGAGCTAATGACAAACCATTTAAGGATCTTATCATCTTTTTTAGTCTATGAGCATATTATGACATCAAAAGATAAAAATGAAGAGATGAGAACCACCAATATAAAGATTGTTTTAGAAATATTTCTCATTAAAAATAGTTTATTTAAATAAATTTAATTTTAGTCATTTCATCCCATAAATGGGGTATAGTACAAAGTGTCGGAATTTTCCAAATTCATATCAAAGCACAAACCAAGAAATCCAACCTAAAGTCTATTGCTAGAGGTTTTGGCGGCAGAACAGAGTCTCATGTGCTCTTCACACCGATATTGTAGTGGTTATTTCTTTCTGAGGGGCAAGTATTTATATCCTCACAACCCCAATGAAGAAATACTTTGATGATAAAATTGAGTTAGATAAGCCTTCGAAATACCACAATAGTATATTTATTTATAAAATGGTTAATGATATCTAGATGTTTATGCTGATGAAAAGAAATACAGTTCTTTGCTCTATGTTTTGTGTGTGTGTGTGTGTTAGGAGCAGCCAAGTTTATAATTACATTGGAATACATTTATCATTTCAAACTTCTTGTTTTTACTATATTTTGATGCTATTGACTCTTAACATCAGATGTTCTCTTAATACAGTATAAAATCCTGAGTGGTGGTGTCATGTACGAATGAGATACTTGAAGACATAGTATTTGTAGAGAATTTTTTTTATGACTCACAAATACAATTATAATCTGCAACTAAACATGGCTGTTTTCTAAAGTGTATAATAAAAACTAAAATCAACTAAATTATTCTATTTTATAAAACCATTACATCTTCATATGTCCAAGGGAAAACACGACCTTGAATTTTCTACTTCAAAACATTATCAATTCAAACATTACCTTAGGCTTCTCTATTATACTATCATGTATTGATGATTCATATTTTGTAATACGAGGATCATTTTATGTATGCAAATTATTTACTTTGAATTTTGCTATTACACTGCACAAGGTATGTGATATTATTTGACTAAGTTAGAGGGCTGCCACACTTTTTGACTCAATCAAAATTAACTAGATTTTCACTATGCTCTATACCGTACTATCAATATTTTTCTTCGATACCAAGATTACAAGAAAGATCGACATTCTTATTGTCGATTGATGTGACTACTCATCCGAGTGGTAGAAGCCCATTAGGCAACGACTATAGTGGCCAGCGAGCACACTTTTGTTGGACTTAGTCACGTTTAATTAACTTTTTTATAAATATAATTTTAAGTTTATGTATATTAACTATACGATATAATCACAATTGATGTATAACAAATGGCATAAGATATAATATCAATATCTCCTTTAATAGTTTTCTTGTTTTTGTTAATCACACAATATAGCTTGTGAACATTATTATTGTATTACAATTGGGATATTATTTAAAAGCACACACCACTAGGGAAAAACTGCTGCCCGTAGTAGGCAGGGTTTACCACAGCCCACGGGTTGAACAAATTTGACAGAAGTTGTTGTTGTTGCACATGTTGTAGTATCTGGTGTTGTTGTGCCTGTTGCAATATATGGTTTTGTTGCGCTTGTTGCAGAATCTGGCTTTGTTGACTCTGTTGTAGTGTTTGTTGTTGTTGCACCTGCTGGAGCAGTTGTTGTTGTTGCACCTGTTGTAGAATTTGTTGTTGTTGCGCCTGCTGTAAAAGTTGTTGTTGGTGTGCTTGTTGTAAGATCTGTTGTTGGTATATATGTTGTAGGAATTGTTGTTGTTGCGCTTGCTGCAAAATCTGTTGTCGTTGCACTTGTTGAAGAATTTGTTGTTGTTGCACCTGCTGCAAAGTCAGTTGTTGTTGAACTGCTTGTTGTGTAATCATAGCTGAAGATGGTGAGATGTATGTTGAAAATGCTTGTTGTAGCGGGTAATACTGCCCACAAGCGGAATATTGTGGATATGTGGTTGCCATAGCGGCACTTATCGAAATGATGAGGAGAGCAAACATGGCAAGTATCTTGGGCGCCATTATTGCTCAAAGTTTCTATATTCTGGTTTCTCAATTTGTAACTTAGCCAATGATATGAGTGATGGTGGACACCTGATAAACCTGAGGCCTATTTATAGGCACCAGCGATCTTAGCTCAACTCAAATTGTCTTTGCAAAGCAAACTATTGAAGATAAGATTGAGATGACATGGCATCTAGTCAATTTTATCACTTGCTGATTCATTTTTCTCTAGAAGTATGTGGTATGTGCTTACAGAATTTGCTCTAGATACTATACAATATTACTTTTTATTTGCAATTTTATTGAAACGTGATTGATAAGATACATTATCTTATCTTTATACACATGTAAAGACTCCATGTCACTCACGAAGGATTTAAATAATTTTCTAAGTTGTATTAGATAAGCTACATGATGACATGGCATCTAGTCATATTTTTTTTGTTTTGTTTGTTCATCTTAAGCTAGTTTGCAAAAAATACATGACAAAAAGAGCTTTTATTGGAATTTTCTTGATGCATGAATTTGAATGTATGTGCAATATATCTTTACACAGGTGCAAGTCTTAACTACACTGAACTGCTTTCTACTTTATAAAGGCATATTGTGGAGATGATATGTGTTGATGTGTGGATGATGTAATATTATTTGGAATTATCCATACGATTAGAAAGTTGTGCTTCACAAGATTCATCGATTATAATTATTCATGTTCACAATTTGATAGTATCAATACTACAAAAATGATTTCGGTCATGCTGCTATTGTGTGATATTGTAATTGACATTAGAAAATGAGGCCGAAATCCACGCATTCAGTGACATGAATGCAAACCCCACCAAACGTGAGCCTAGGCTCCATAGTGGATTTTGTTGAGCTAATGACAAACCATTTAAGGATCTTATCATCTTTTTTAGTCTGTGAGCATATTATGACATCAAAAGATAAAAATGAAGAGAGGGGAACCACCAATATAAAGATTGTTTTAGAAATATTTCTCATTAAAAATAGTGTATTTAAATAAATTTAATTTTAGTTATTTGATCCCATCAATGGGGTATAGTACAAAGTGTTGGAATTTTCCAAATTCACATCAAAGCACAAACCAAGAAATCCAACCTAAAGTCTATTGCTAGAGGTTTTGGCGGCAAAACAGAGTCTCATGTGCTCTTCACACCGACATTGTAGTGGTTATTTATTTCTGAGGGGCAAGTATTTATATCCCCACAACCCCAATGAAGAAATACTTTGATGATAAAATTGAGTTAGATAAGCCTTCGAAATACCACAATAGTATATTTATTTATAAAATGGTTAATGATATCTAGATGTTTATGCTGATGAAAAGAAATATAGTTCTTTGCTCTATGTTTTGTGTGTGTGTGTGTTAGGAGCAGCCAAGTATAATTCCATTGGAATACATTTATCATTTCAGACTTCTTGTTTTTACTATATTTTGATGCTATTGACCCTTAACATCAGATGTTCTCTTAATACAGTATAAAATCCTGAGTGGTGGTGTCATGTACGAATGAGATACTTGAAGACATAGTATTTGTAGAGAATTTTTTTTATGACTCACAAATACAATTATAATCTGCAACTAAACATGGTTGTTTTCTAACGCGTATAATAAAAACTAAAATCAAATAAATTATTCTATTTTATAAAACCATTACATCTTCATATGTCCAAGGGGAAACACGACCTTGGATTTTCTACTTCAAAACATTATCAATTCAATCATTACCTTAAGCTTCTCTATTGTACTGTCATGTATTGATGATTCATATTTTGTAATACGAGGATCATTTTATATATGCAAATTATTTACTTTGAATTTTGCTATTACACTGCACAAGGTATGTGATATTATCTGACCACGTTAGAGGGCTGCCACACTTTTTGACTCAATCAAAATTAACTAGATTTTCAATATGCTCTATACCGTACTATCAATATTTTTCTTCGATGCCAAGATTACAAGAAAGATCGACATTCTTATTGTCAATTGATGTGACTACTCATCCGAGTGGTAGAAGCCCGTTACGCAACGACTATAGTGGCCAGCGAGCACACTTTTGTTGGACTTAGTCATGTTTAATTAACTTTTTTATAATTATAATTTTAAGTTTATGTATATTAACTATACGATATAGTCACAATTGATGTATCACAAATGGTATAAGATATAATATCAATATCTCCTTTAATAGTTTTCTTATTTTTGTGAATCACACGATATAGCTTGTGAACATTATTATTGTATTACAATTGGGATATTATTTAAAAGCACACACCACTAGGGAAAAACTGCTGCCCTTAGTAGGCAGGGTTTACCACAGCCCACGGGTTGAACAAATTTGACAGGAGTTGTTGTTGTTGCACTTGTTGTAGTATCTGGTGTTGTTGTGCCTGTTGCAATATATGGTTTTGTTGCGTTTGTTGCAGAATCTGGCTTTCTTGACTCTGTTGTAGTGTTTGTTGTTGTTGCACCTGCTGGAGCAGTTGTTGTTGTTGAACCTGTTGTAGAATTTGTTGTTGTTGCGTCTGCTGTAGAAGTTGTTGGTGGTGTGCTTGTTGTATGATCTGTTGTTGGTATGTCTGTTGTAGGAATTGTTGTTGTTGCGCTTGCTGTAAAATCTGCTGTCGTTGCACTTGTTGAAGAATATTTTGTTGTTGCACCTGCTGCAAAGTCAGTTGTTGTTGAACTGCTTGTTGTGTAATCATAGCTGAAGATGGTGAGATGTATGTTGAAAATGTTTGTTGTAGCGGGTAATACTGCCCACAAGCGGAATATTGTGGATATGTGGTTGCCATAGCGGCACTTATCGAAATGATGAGGAGAGCAAACATGGCAAGTATCTTGGGCACCATTGTTGCTCAAAGTTTATATATTCTTGTCGGCGGTTGGAACCGGCAGATCTCCCTACACTACTAAAGTGATAGGGGAGTTTGATGTTCGGTGTGGGCGCGCGGAGATTCAAGAAGGTGAGTAGGAATTGACACAGGAGACACAAGAGTTTACGTGGTTCGAGTCACCTGAGCGTAATACCCTACTCCACGGGTGTGTTGGTGTTGTATTAACAGTATGAGCTTGTGACGAGTGTCTATGGCGTATGTGTAGCCTCTCTCACTGAACGTGTCGTCGGCCTGTCCTTTTATAGTACAAGGGCAGACCGTTATAGGTTAGCCTGGCCCGACATGTGGCCCCGGCGGTTACTAGTATTGATACACGTTTAATTGCTCTTAATGACCCTGTAACGGGCTTTGACAGCACCGTTACTGGTGTTAAGATCGTCCGTTTAAGTGTCATTAATATGGTATTAATGACACTTAATCGAGTCTTGAAGTCCTTGATTCCCCTTTGAAGATCTGGAGCCGTTGCGGGGTCTTCCGGAGGTTAGAGGCTGAAGATCCGACGATTGGACGCGTGGCAGCTCTGGAGCTTGCTGTGGGAAACAGGTAGCTCCGGGGCTACCCGACACGTGTCAGGTCCGGAGCTTCTCTCGATCTGGGTTAAGTTCGGAGGTGCCATTTCGGTACATGGCCCGGAGCTTCCCCCTTGTGGGCAATAGCTCCGGTTTGGTAGTACACGTGGCGACCCAGGGATTAACCATATTGGAGAAGCGGGTCTGGTTATGTCTGACATGTGGGCCTCCGAGGGTCTTCAAACCAAGTAGATGACTTTCCTTTGAGATCTTTGTAACCTCAAGGGGTGTACGGTTTCTAGGGTACCGACAGTGGCCCCCTGGACCTACCTCCGGGGAAGATCACTAGGGTGAAGTCATTCCGCCGGAGGTGGGTCCATCCTCGCGACTCTTGAACTGAGTCTTCAAGGGTCTTTGAGGGTGTCGTTGACGAGGATTTAGAGTTATACCCCCGCCGCGTGGCGCATCCCGCGTACGGCAGATGAGATCTTTGGCGTGCGGATCTCACACAATTGAAGGTCACCGGTTCTCGATACGAAAGCCGTATCGGTTCCGCGCGCCTTGTCAGGCTGCTGCCTTTGGGTTTCCCGCCTCATGATGACAACCGTTTGCCTGGGTAAGAACCTCGACTTCATCGCTAGGGTGGTCCCGGGCCCTCTTGTCATCGGCTGGGTGGAACTTTTGAATGGTATCTTCGACTTCCTTGCGGTTTCCATCCAAGCGTTGTGAGGGCTTACTTAAGAAGGAAAGCACGCACCGTAGGGAGTTCTTTACGCCTCTCATCTGATCTTGCGCTCAAACTCCCAACTTGTGCTTAGCTCTTCTTCTCTTGCCTAGCCGTGCTGCGATGGAGTTGGGTCTCCGTGAGAGTCGCTTGAAGACCGATGGCGATTTGAAGAAGGTCCGGGCCCTCATGGGGTGGTCCTCGGACTTCTTCAACCGCTCGGTCCGTGCCGGTGGAGAGCTCCCATTGGAGAAGGAGCACGTCGGCGAAATGGTGTACTTCTCCTCGTACGCCATGGTGGGGCTGATCCCACCTTTTTCTTCCTTTTTCTTGATGCTG
Organism: Tuctoria greenei; assembly: GCA_036927565.1. NCBI lineage: Eukaryota > Viridiplantae > Streptophyta > Magnoliopsida > Poales > Poaceae > Tuctoria > Tuctoria greenei. Next base: position 8,860,222 of record JAYESD010000008.1, read on the forward strand.
CTAGAGTTCTATGGTCTGCAGTTATACCACCTTGGCCCTCACTCCATTCTCCTCGTGTCTATCTTCGTCCACTTCTGTGAGATGTGGGTGGGCATCCCCCCTGCATTGAACTCTTCCGGACCTTCTTCACTGTCCACACCATCGGCCGGAGCAATGAGTACCTTGGCTTCTACTACATCGTGAAGCGCAAGAAGTGCCCATTCAAGTACCTCCGATCATTTCCCTCTGGGAAGTGGGATGACTGGAAGAAAGACTGGATAGTCGTCAGGGTGGAGGAGCACGAGAGGTTGGAGCTGCCCGATGGTCTTCCCGGCATCGACACGACGATCTGGAGTGAAGCTCCGGTGCTGGCGGAAGCTTTCAACCCTGCTTTGACCAGGATCCGCCAATGCGTGGAGGGAGGATTGACTCCTCAGGCGGTATTTTGCAATTTCTTGGTCAACAGGTGGGCGCCGCTGAAGAGGAGGGAGAAACTCGCTTGGGCCCTCAACAGCGTGATGGATGACGACCGGGTTGAGACCGGGTTGAAGTCCAACATGGTGGGGAAAACCTTGGAGTTCCACCTCAATAAGTTCCAGCACGGCATCGACGTCGACGGTGATGTCTTGACTCCCCCGTCAGCCTTTCTCCCTCTGAACGTGGAAGTGGAGTTCAGCAGGGAGCTTTGGCGAAAGATGCCCGTACTTGACGACCTTGGTGTCGTCGAGAGAAGATCAACCACCCGGGTGGCGATCCCCAGAATGCCCAAAGATGGCTCTGTTCCTGCCCCAAAGCTGAGGGTCGAGGTCGTCGGCAAGGGCAAGGAGCTGGCGGATGAACCCGAGAGTCGGAAGAGGAAGCTGCAGTATGCCGACGGAAGGTCCATCAGGCCCGCTACTTCCGCCTCGGCTCCTTCTCCCCGGAGGGGAAGGTCTTCTACAACCGTGGCGACTGTTCCCGTAATGGGGTCCTCCCGGAACGTGACTGTTCCCGCAGTGGGGTCCTCCCGGAGCGCGTCTGTTCCCGCAGTGGGGTCCTCCTGGGGTGTTAGCTCCGGGCGCGCGACTCCAGCACCTGGGTCGGTGGAGGCCTCCAGGTCCGGGGGTTCTTCCCGATCGAGGAGAGCCTCGACTCGGGAAACGCCTGTGGCCGCGACAAGTTCTGGGGGGCCTTCCAGAGCTTCCACGCCGGCTATGACCAGCCCAGAACGCCCGGGAAAAAGGTTCCGCGCAAGCTGGTGCGGAAGCCTCCCAAGGTAATTTTTAATCTCTACCTTGGATAGTTGTTTTAATTGTAGCAACTATTTTTTAATTTTCTTCGTTCGTCATCTGCAGCGTCCCCAAGAAGGGGAGTGAGGCTCCACCCTCAGCCACAGTGGCCGAAGCCGTAAGGATGGGAGCTTCTGCTCCTGTTCCAGTGCCGTCCCCAGTGGTGGCTGAAGCTGCGACAGCTCCGGCGCCGGCTGTCGTGGTCATGGACCACGACTCATCCCCAGAAGTTCTCGTGGTAGCGCCGGACCACGGGAGTGAAGATGCGCCAGCGGCACCTATCCTGGAGGTTGAAGCTCCGGGTCCTGGTGCTGAGATGATGGAAGCTCCGGCTGTTGAGCCGGAGGAAGTAGTAATCCCAGCCTCTGAGCCAGAAATTGTCGAAACCCCGGCGATTGAGTCGGAGGTGACTGAAGCCCCGGCGTGCGAGCCGGAAATTGAGGTAGTTCCGGCAGTTGGGTCGGCTACCTCCGAAGCACCGGCCGCTGAGCCGGTCATTGTTGGAGCTCCGGTCACAGGGTCGGTCGATGTTGAAGATCTTCCGGCTCCTGAGCCGGTGGTTGAAGAGGTGACGGAGCTTGAGCCTCCATCGGAAGAGGGGCCCAGACTGGAGCCAGCAACGGCTCCTGCTCCGGAAGCGACGACGTCGGAGGTACCTGTGGCCGAGCCGGAGTGCCTAGGCGAAGTCGTTGGCCCCCTGCCTGAGGGGGTGAACGAAGACTTGGCGGCGGGGCCTTCCTCGATGGCGACTGAGGCCATCCCGGAGGACGACCCTAGTGCCATGGAGACTCTGGGGTCCACTCTTGTGGAGTGGGACCCAATTTTTGTATCTGAAGACCCGCTGGAACCAGCGGAGGAGACCCCAACAGGTCTGGAACCCATCCCGTTGTCACTGTCTATTGACAACGCATGTTCCAATCTGCGTCAAGTCCAACTGGCCTTCTTCCACGACAGCAAGGCTCTTGAAGAGGAGCGCCAAACCCTTAGGCGGTGGCGTAACCGGCTCTACTTCGAGACCAAGCTGGCGTAGTCGAGGCTAGCGGATGACAAAGAGTGGATCAAACGGGAGAAGATCCGCCTGGAGTACCGGGGCAAGTTGTTGGATGACAGGGAGAGTATGACTTGCGCCCTCAACGCTCAATCCCAGGAGATCTACAATTAGGCCAAAGTAGCCAATAGTGTGGCCGATGAACGCCACGAAAGGCTTGAGGCCATTAACACTACGCTCATCAAGCGCCGAGAGGCACTTGAAGAGAGGGAGAAACGGCTCGAAGATGAAGAGCAGAAACTCCTAGAGCTGCAGGATGACGTCCTGAGGAGGGAGGAGGAGCTCGACGAGAAGGTGGCTCTGGCTAACAAGGGCCTCGAGGAGCGTGCCAAGAAATTGGAAGAGCGCTGCCATGAGGAAGAGGAGAAGGCCTGGGTGCAAGGGCAGGAACTCTACGAACAAGAGTGTGCCCTTACTGCCCAGGAGAAGAAAGTGAGGGGAAGAGAGAAGGACCTGGTCGACCGTCGGAACAAGATCCACCTCCGAGAGGAGGAGCTCGGGAAACTTGAAAAGCGGGTTGCTGAGAAGATTCAGCAGAATGCCAAAGAAGTTGAGCGCCTCGCCCGTGAGAATTCCGAACTGACGGCGGCCAGGAGATCCCTGGAAGAAATGAAGGGCTTGAGGACTGCGGACTCCCTACAGATTTGGAAGTTCCTGGGCAAGGCCAACGACGTGCTAACACCAATGGGTTTCAGCCCCGTGCGCCCGGATGATCCGGAGCCGGAGCCGGACCTAGCGCTGCAGGCGTTGAGCTCAGCAGGTAGCAAGCTCTGCAAGGTGGGCGATGTCATCGCGGACCAATTGGAGGTTGAGGGGCAATCTCTGGCGAAGAACGTCGCGGAATATGTGCCGACGTGCTACACCAGCCGGAACTCCCAATTTCCTCTGGACCCGGTGCTTGAAGGTCCCATCGAAGGAGAAGGGGAAGCTGCCCGAGACAATGTGTCGGAGGTTGCCCAGAAAGTTACCCAATTCTTTCATAGGGTCTAAGACCTTTTCTATAATTCTCACTTGTATTTTCTCTTCTTCTTCCTCAATTTTGTAATCCCTTGTCTCCAGATGTAATCCCTTGTCTCCAGATAAATGAAATCCCCAAATTTTTGTGAATTTCACTTTTTGTCTTCAACACTTTTATCTTCACTTGGCCCCCTGGTAGATGTGCACAATTTGATTGTGAACATGTACCAAGAGGATATTGTGTTTTGTTGAAGACTCATTTGCTCCAAACTTGTAGAATTTAGATCTGAAGTCTTCGATAGTGAAGGCCCCCTGAGGTTGTCGGAGCTTAGAAGCTCCGGCATTGTCCATCGCTGGAGCTTGATAGCTCTGGCAATAGTCTCTATCAACGCGTAGAACATCGATAGTTAGTCCTCCGGGGTGTCGAAGCTTAGTAGCTCCGGCAGTGACCTTTGCCAACACTTAGTTTGTTGGCAGCAGACTCCATTTACGGGGTCTTCTCACCATCTTTTATTCAGCGTCGACGGCTGGCCCCCCTAGGGGAGTCGGAGCTTAGTTAGCTCCGGCTTTTCTCCATCAACGTAGATTTTATTTTTCCTGCACATTTAAGCCAAGAAAAATAGTAAAATTCGTTTCTTGTCTATAATTTCGTTGCGGCTTACGATTCTTAAGAAGACTTTAAGTTAAACACGATTTTAAATACAACCGAATGCATTGTCTTTTCTTCTAGATCCAATTGTCCATGGACCCGCCTTACTTCGGCCTGCCGGGGTGTAGATAGAGTGGCGTACTTAGGGTGCTTGACCAGGCTAAGTCGATAGCACACTCCAGCCCTAGATTGGCTTGGCGGCTTTCAGGCGAGTTGGCCATGAACAATATTTGAATCCAAAAGAATTGACAATACAACTCGAATCATATATAATCCAGTCGAACTAAAATTTCTTAAGAATTGCACGTCTTTATTATAGACAAGAAATAGAAAAATAAAAATGTTGATCCTGTACAAAATAAATGCACGTTGAGTCTATTTCACATGAAGATGTCTTTCATTATAGGTCCGGGGTACAGGGGAAACAAGTACACTCTTAGGGTACGGAACCAGGCTAAGTGTGTTTCATTTCTCGTTTGACCCAGGGTAGTTAGCCGCACTTTTAGTCCTGAGTCTGTGACAAGTGTTGCATGAACTTTGCGGACCTTTCGGGAAAGGTCCGGCTGCTCTCCCGGAGGAACTACCCGACTCTGTACAATGACTCTATAACATACACCTCAAGTTACTCAAGACTCACCCCCGTGGTATTAAGTGTAGAACTTACGGAGGTGCTCGATGTTCCAAGGATTTGGGAGAGGTGTCCCATCCTCAGTAGCCAAGCGAACGCTTCCGAGACGGGATACTTTAATCACTCGGAAGGGCCCCTCCCAGTCGGGGGAGAGTTTGTTTAACCCTTCTCTGGATTGTATTCTCCGTAGCACCAGATCGCCTTCCTCGAGCTGTCGGTTGTGTACATGCCGCTGGTGATAACGCCGTAGGGCTTGGCGATATTGGACATTCCGAATAGCTGCTTGGCACCTTCCCTCCTCAAGGAGGTCTAGGTCTTCACGCCGGAGCTGGTCCTGCACGGCTTCGTCGAAGGTCCAGACCCAGAGTGAACCCAAGGTGATTTTTGGAGGAAGGATTGCTTTAGCTCCGTACACCAGAAAGAAGGGTGTCTCTCCAGTTGACCGGTTTTGAGATGTCTTGTTGGCCCATAAAGTGGGCGGAAGCTCTTCGATCCAGTTGACTCCATGTTTTTTCAAGCGCTCATAGGTGCGCGTTTTGAGTCCTTTAAGGATTTCAGCATTTGCTCTCTCGGCTTGGCCATTGCTGGCTGGGTGAGCTACGGAGGCGTAGCAAACTTGTATGCCGAGGTCTTCGCAATATCCTTGGAATGCTGAGCTTGTGAATTGGGTCCCATTATCAGTGATGATTTTGTTTGGGACTCCAAATCTGCATACAATGGACTGCAAAAAGTTGATAGCAGATTGCTTGTTGACTGTCACAACTGGAGTTGCTTCCGGCCACTTAGTGAATTTGTCAATGGCGACGTACAAGAACTTGTAACCTCCGACGGATCTTGGGAAAGGTCCCAAGATGTCCATCCCCCACACAGCGAAGGGCCATGTAGGAGGTATCATTTGTAAGGGTTGAGCTGGTGTGTGAATTTGCTTTGCATGAAATTGGCATGCTTCACATTTCTTCACCAGCTCAGTTGCATCCTGGAGCGCTGTAGGCCAGTAAAAGCCATGCCGAAAGGCTTTACCGACCAGCGTGCGAGAAGACGCGTGGTTCCCACACTCGCCTCCATGGATTTCTGCGAGAAGTTCGCAGCCTTCTTCCCTTGTGATGCACCGCATTAGAATGTCATTGGCACCGCGCCGGTAGAGATCCCCTTCTACCAGCATGTATTTTTTAGCCAATCTGACTATCCGGTCAGCGGATACATCATCGTCGGGAAGGATGTTGTCTTTCAAGTAGCTCCGGATCTCCGAGATCCATGCATCGGAACTAGCTTGAGCTTTTGAGTCTTGCGTGCTGGGTTGCTCGGAGCTCCCGGCAGCATCTACGACCCTTGATGGCTGCCATGGTAACAGGGCCATCGGGACTGTTAGCTTCGGGATGCTGATCTCGCCCCCTTCGCTCAGTTCGGCGGGCTGAGCTGTTGGCTTTGACAACCTCTGAACAAAGATTCCATCAGGAGCCGGAGCTCCGGTTGACGCTTTGGTCGGGAGTTCGTCAGCTTCAGCGTTATGGGCACGCTGAACATGGTGGAGATCTAGGACTTCGAAATCCTTCTGAAGCCTCTGGACTTCAAGGAGGTAAGCAGCTAGCTGGAGATTATTGCAGGAGCATTCACCCTTCACCTGCTTAATGATGAGTTGTGAATCTCCCTTGACCAGCAATTGCTTGACACCATATGACAGTGCCACCTTTAGTCCGTAGATGAGTGCTTCATACTCTGCCATGTTGTTGGTTGCCTTGAAGTCAAGGTGTACCATGTATTTCACCTTCTCCCCAGTCGGTGCAAGGAGAAGGATTCCAGCTCCGGCCCCCTGCTTCTGCATGGAGCCGTCGAAGTAGAGGGTCCAGTGAGGCTCGGTGAAGGTTGGAGCTTGATGCTCCGTCTTCTGCTCACTGGGGCCCCCAGGGTTTGATGGAGAGGGAGTCCATTCTGCCACAAAATCTTCCAATGCTTGACTCTTGACTGCTTGTCTTGAAATAAATTCAAGATCAAATTCAGCCAATTCCGCTGCCCACTTTGCAATATTCCTAGTTGAATTGGGATTATGCAAGATTGCTCGAATTGGGTAGGAGGTCACCACTGAAACTTTATGAGCTTGGAAGTAATGACGAAGCTTTCTGGAGGCAATAAGAACTGCATAGAGCAGCTTATGCACCTCTAGGTATCGAGTCTTGGCATCATGTAATACTTCACTAATGAAGTACACCGGACGTTGAATGGTCCGGACCCTCCCGGAGGGGTCCGGAGCTTCCTCTTCACTGACCCGGATTCTCTCAGAGGAGTCCGGATTTTCTTTGGGGACCTCCGGGTTCTGGCTGGAGGAACCCGGAGCTTCTTCAGAAATGACCTGGACCCTCCCGGAGGGGTCTAGGTCTCCTAAAGCGACTTCTTGTGGATTCGAATCTGGGAGCTGGGACTCAGACTCACTTTCAGGAACCTCCGGAACTTCCCGAAGGGATCTGGATTCCTGAGTGTGGGGTAGTTCTGGTCTCTCGGCAACCAGAACCATACTGACGACTTCGTCAGTAGCTGAAATATAAAGCAACAAAGGCTCTCCAGGGTTCGGAGCTACCAGAATTGGTAGGGTGGTGAGGAACTGTTTCATCTCCTGGAATGCCTTCTCTGCTTCTTCGGACCATTGGAATGGTCCGGACTTCTTCAATAACATGAAGAAGGGGAGTGCCCGTTCCGCCAGTCTTGATATGAATCGGCTGAGGGCTGCTAGACATCCAGTTAACTTTTGGACGTCTTTGATGCGGGTTGGTGGCCGCATGTCTTCAATGGCCTTAATCTTCGCCGGATTAGCTTCTATGCCCCACTGACTTACCAGGAAACCGAGAAGTTTTCCGGAGCTAACCCCGAAGACGCACTTTTCTGGGTTTAGCTTTGTGCGGGTGGCCCGCAGCTTGTCGAAGACAGCCTGCGAGGTGTCAAGGAGTGACTCCTTGTTCCTGACCTTGACCATGATGTCATCGACGTACACTTCCACTACGTCTCTAATGAGCTCTTCAAAAGTTTTGTACATAGCTCGTACAAAAGTTGAAGCTGCATTCTTGAGACCAAAGGGCATGGCTGTGTAACAGTACAATCCATCTACTGTGATGAATGAAGTATGCTCTTCATCCTCCCTAGACATCCTGATTTGATGATACCCGGAATATGCGTCTAGGAAACACAGTAATTCACACTCGGAGGTGGAATCCACTATCTGATCTATTCTAGGTAGTGGGAATGGATCTTTTGGACATGCCTTATTTAGTGTGGTATAGTCGATGCACATCCGAAGCTTCCCGCCAGCCTTGGGCACAACGACTGGGTTTGCCAGCCATTTTGGATGGAAGACTTCTCGGATGAATCCGGCTTCGAGTAGCTTCTTCACTTCTTGTCGGATGAAGTTCTGTCGCTCTACGGATTGCTTCCGAGGCTTCTGATGCACAGGCCGGGCATCGGGGTAGATCTTCAGATTATGCTCAATCACTTCCCTGGGGATCCCAGGCAGTTGTGACGGTTGCCAAGCAAACACGTCGACGTTAGCCCGGAGGAAAGTGATGAGCATGAGTTCCTATTTGTCGTTCAATCCTCCCGATATACGGGTGGTCTGAGCGGCATCGGAACCAATTTGGACGACTTTGACGGGAATGTCGGTGTCGCCGCTTGGCTGCACATGAGGTGCAGAAGTCGAGCCTCGTTGACGAATGCTCAGGGTTTTTGGAGTTTGCTCCTGCCTGGAGTCCTCCTCTTGCGCCGTGGTGAGTGCATGGAGTTCTTCCAGAGCAGTTACTCCGGTAGTACAATCTCTGTGGATCCGGAGAACGCCTACTGGTGTTGGCATCTTCAACACCAGGTAACCATAATGAGCAGCTGCCATGAATTTGTACAGGGCAGGTCTACCCAAGATGGCATTGAATGGTAAGTTGATCTGAGCGATGTCGAAGACCAACTTCTCGGTGCGGTATTTTCCCGTGTCCCGAAGGTAACGGGGAGAGTAATAGCTCCGAGTGGGGTAATGGCCCCCAGACCTACTCCGGAGAAAGGTCGAGAGGGGTGGAGATCCGAAGGTCGGAGTTGAAGCTTAGTGAAAGCTTCGAAGCTGATGAGGTTAAGCCCCGAACCTCCGTCTACCATGACATGGTGGAGCTGGATGTTATTGATGGTAGGAGATACCATCAAAGGTAGCTGACCTGCTCCAACCATGCTCCGGGGGCAATCCGAAGCATCAAAAGTGATGACGATGTCCATCCACTTCCGATGAGGTTCTGGCCTGACTGTAGGGGCTACAGCGGCCATATCCCGTCGCATAGTCTTGATGACGCGACGAGAGGTGATATCCCATGATCCACCAAAAATGGTGTTCATGGTCTTCCGACGCTCGTTGTTAGATACGTCAGAATCATCGTCGACTGAGGTGTAAACGGCCTTCAGGACCTTTTTGGGATCCTGAAATCCTAACTCCTCTTCAGTCGGAGCTTCGTCGACTTTTTGCTTTCCTTCCCTCTGTCGGAAAGGAGATTCTTCCCGGCGCTTGTTGTAGCGCTCGGCAAGGTTTTGGACCTCCCGGCAGTCTTCCAAACTGTGGCTGCCCGTTTTGTGAATGGGACACCACACTTTGGGTTTGCCACCGTCTTTAGAAGACAATCGAGGTCGCTTCTCGGGGCGTGGCCCCCGGACACCCGGAGTTGCGGCAGCTGCAACGTTGGATGTGCTGGCCGACGGCTTTTTCTTGTTGTTGGTCTTCTTTTTCTTCTTGCCACCCCCGGAGGTAGTGTCTTCTTCTTTGTAGGATTTCTTGTGATCCTCCGAGGTTGGTTTGGAGTGCATTTCACGGCCCTCCGCAGCTCTGGCACATTTGTCTGCCAAACTGAAGAGTTTTGTGACGCTGGTGATCTCCTTGATCGCCAGTTTCTCCAACATCTTCTTGTCCCGTACGCCCTGTCTGAATGCCACAATGACAGAGGCGCTAGAGATAGAAGGGATAGTGTTTCGTACCTGAGAGAACCTCTGGATGAATGACCGCAAGGATTCTCCCCCTTTTTGCACGACCGCAAAAAGGTCTAGTTCAGTGCCTGGTCGGGTGTATGAACTCCCGAAGTTGGCAGTGAACTGACGGCACAGCTCCTCCCAACTGTTGATAGAGTTGGGTGGAAGGCTCATAAACCAGGACCTGGCGGTCCCAGTTAAGGCCACTGGAAAATAATTGGCCATCACGGCCTCGTTTCCTCCAGCTGCCAAGATTGCAGTGGAGTATATCTGAAGAAATTCGGCGGGATTGACAGTCCCGTCGAATTTTTTCCGGCAGGTGAGGCCGGAACTTCTGTGGCCATCTTACCATGCGCAGGTGCATGGCCAGGGTTGAACAGCCTCCTCCTACTCCTTCAGGAGTAGAAAGGTCCTGAGCTTCCCGTCTTTCACGGGCACGCTCAATATGGACTCGGCCATCCTGCTGGCGGTATCAGCGATCAAGCTCCGCCCGGAGGTCATGAGTCGAAAGCATGGATACCGTGTGAGTGTGTCGTGCCCCGGTGGGTAATGACATCACTTGTTGCGATGCAGCACGTCTCCTGCTATTGGAGACGTGCGGACCAAGTCTTCCAGACAAAGTCCGCCGCTGTGACGGGGCTCGTCCTGAAGGAGGAGGACCCTGGTTGTTGAGGCGTTCGGCTGCTGCTGCAACCAAATGCTCCACATCGGCCCTCCACTTCTCCAGTGCACCCCGGGATGCATCCGGAGGTGGTGGGCGTTGGAGAAGAGCACGCGCTGCATGGAGCGCGTGTTCCGGGTTGTCATGATTTGCCGACGCGGTAATTGACGCCGGCGCACCATCACGTTGCCCAGCACGATTTGCTAGAGGAGACGGTGGTGGTGGGAGTATGACTCCTGCTGGTGTTGAGGCTCCTGCTGGCAGCTGCCTATTGGAGGGATTGCCCCCAACAGCCTGAGCAGCAGGTTGACCGTTGGATGATCCAGCAGCTGAGTTCACCATTCTCAAAATCTCAGGCGCCCCCCTTCCTGGCGCGCCAACTGTCGGCGGTTGGAACCGGCAGATCTCCCTACACTACTAAAGTGATAGGGGAGTTTGATGTTCGGTGTGGGTGCGCGGAGATTCAAGAAGGTGAGTAGGAATTGATACAGGAGACACAAGAGTTTACGTGGTTCGGGCCGCCTGAGCGTAATACCCTACTCCACGGGTGTGTTGGTGTTGTATTAACAGTATGAGCTTGTGACGTGTGTCTATGGCGTATGTGTAGCCTCTCTCACTGAACGTGTCGTTGGCCTGTCCTTTTATAGTACAAGGGCAGGCCGTTACAGGTTAGCCTGGCCCGACATGTGGCCCCAGTGGTTACTAGTATTGATACACGTTTAATTGCTCTTAATGACCCTGTAACGGGCTTTGACAGCACCATTACTGGCGTTAAGATCGTCCGTTTAAGTGTCATTAATATGGTATTAATGACACTTAATCGAGTCTTGAAGTCTTTGATTCCCCTTTGAAGATCCGGAGCCGTTGCGGGGTCTTTCGGAGGTTAGAGGCTGAAGATCCGACGATTGGACGCGTGGCAGCTCCGGAGCTTGCTGTGGGAAACAGGTAGCTCTGGGGCTACCCGACACGTGTCAGGTCCGGAGCTTCTCTCGGTCTGGGGTTAAGTCCGGAGGTGCCATTTCGGTACATGGCCCGGAGCTTACCCCTTGTGGGCGGTAGCTCCGGTTTGGTAGTACACGTGGTGACCCAGGGATTAACCATGTTGGAGAAGAGGGTCCGGTTATGTCTGACATGTGGGCCTCCGAGGGTCTTCAAACCAAGTAGATGACTTTCCTTTGAGATCTTTGTAACCTCAAGGGGTGTACGGTTTCTAGGGTACCGACAATTCTGGTTTCTCAATTTGTTACGGAGCCAATGATGTGAGTGATGGTGGACACCTGATAAACCTGAGGCCTATTTATACGCACCAGCGATCTTAGCTCAACTCAAATTGTCTTTGCAAAGCAAACTATTGAAGATAAGATTGAGATGACATGGCATCTAGTCAATTTTATCACTTGCTGATTCATTTTTCTCTAGAAGTATGTGGTATGTGCTTACAGGATTTGCTCTAGATACTATACAATATTACTTTTTATTTGCAATTTTATTGAAACGTGATTGATAAGATACATTATCTTATCTTTATACACATGTAAAGACTCCATGTCACTCACGAAGGATTTAAATAATTTTCTAAGTTGTTTTAGATAAGCTACATAATGACATGGCATCTAGTCATTTTTTTTGTTTTGTTTGTTCATCTTAAGCTAGTTTGCAAAAAATACATGACAAAAAGAGTTTTTTATTGGAATTTTCTTGATGCATGAGTTTGAAAGTATGTGCAATATATCTTTACACAGGTGCAAGTCTTAACTACACTGAATTGCTTTCTACTTTATAAAGGCATATTGTGGAGATGATATGTGTTGATGTGTGGATGATGTAATATTATTTGGAATTATCCATACGATTAGAAAGTTGTGCTTCACAAGATTCATCGATTATAATTATTCATCTTCACAATTTGATAGTATCAATACTACAAAAATGATTTCGGTCATGCTGTTATTGTGTGATATTGTAATTGACATTAGAAAATGAGGCTGAAATCCACGCATGCAGTGACATGAATGCAAACCCCACCAAACGTGAGCCTAGGCTCCATAGTGGATTTTGTTGAGCTAATGACAAACCATTTAAGGATCTTATCATCTTTTTTAGTCTCTGAGCATATTATGACATCAAAAGATAAAAATGAAGAGAGGGGAACCACCAATATAAAGATTGTTTTAGAAATATTTCTCATTAAAAATAGTTTATTTAAATAAATTTAATTTTAGTCATTTGATCCCATCAATGGGGTATAGTACAAAGTGTTGGAATTTTCCAAATTCACATCAAAGCACAAACCAAGAAATCCAACCTAAAGTCTATTGCTAGAGGTTTTGGCGGCAGAACAGAGTCTCATGTGCTCTTCACACCGAAATTGTTGTGGTTATTTATTTCTGAGGGGCAAGTATTTATATCCCCACAAACCCAATGAAGAAATACTTTGATGATAAAATTGAGTTAGATAAGCCTTCGAAATACCACAATAGTATATTTATTTATAAAACGGTTAATGATATCTAGATGTTTATGTTGATGAAAAGAAATATAGTTCTTTGCTCTATGTTTTGTGTGTGTGTGTGTTAGGAGCAGCCAAGTTTATAATTCCATTGGAATACATTTATCATTTCAGACTTCTTGTTTTTACTATATTTTGATGCTATTGACTCTTAATATCAGATGTTCTCTTAATACAGTATAAAATCCTGAGTGGTGGTGTCATGTACGAATGAGATACTTGAAGACATAGTATTTGTAGAGAATTTTTTTATGACTCACAAATACAATTATAATCTGCAACTAAACATGGTTGTTTTCTAACGTGTATAATAAAAACTAAAATCAAATAAATTATTCTATTTTATAAAACCATTACATCTTCATATGTCTAAGGGAAAACACGACCTTGGATTTTCTACTTCAAAACATTATCAATTCAAACATTACCTTAGGCTTCTCTATTGTACTATCATGTATTGATGATTCATATTTTGTAATACGAGGATCATTTTATGTATGCAAATTATTTACTTTGAATTTTGCTATTACACTGCACAAGGTATGTGATATTATCTGACCACGTTAGAGGACTGCCACACTTTTTGACTCAATCAAAATTAACTATATTTTCACTATGCTCTATACCATACTATCAATATTTTTCTTCGATGCCAAGATTACAAGAAAGATCGACATTCTTATTGTCGATTGATGTGACTACTCATCCGAGTGGTAGAAGCCCATTACGCAACGACTATAGTGGCCAGCGAGCACACTTTTGTTGGACTTAGTCATGTTTAATTAACTTTTTTTATAATTATAATTTTAAGTTTATGTATATTAACTATACGATATAGTCACAATTGATGTATCACAAATGGTATAAGATATAATATCAATATCTCCTTTAATAGTTTTCTTATTTTTGTGAATCACACGATATAGCTTGTGAACATTATTATTGTATTACAATTGGGATATTATTTAAAAGCACACACCACTAGGGAAAAACTGATGCCCGTAGTAGGCAAGGTTTACCACAGCCCACGGGTTGAACAAATTTGACAGGAGTTGTTGTTGTTGCACTTGTTGTAGTATATGGTGTTGTTGTGCCTGTTGCAATATATGGTTTTGTTGCGCTTGTTGCAGAATCTGGCTTTGTTGACTCTGTTGTAGTGTTTGTTGTTGTTGCACCTGTTGGAGCAGTTGTTGTTGTTGCACCTAGTGTATAATTTGTTGTTGTTGCGCCTGCTGTAGAAGTTGTTGTTGGTGCGTTTGTTGTAAGATCTGTTATTGTTATGTCTTTTGTAGGATTTGTTGTTATTGCGCTTGCTGCCAAATTTGTTGTCGTTGCACTTGTTGAAGAATTTGTTGTTGTTGCATCTGCTGCAAAGTCAGTTGTTGTTGAGCTACTTGTTGTGTAATCATAGCTGATGATGGCGAGATGTATGTTGAAAATGCTTGTTGTAGCGGGTAATACAGCCCACAAGGGGAATATTGTGGATATACGGTTGCCATAGCGGCACTTATCGAAATGATGAGGAGAGCAAACATAGCAAGTATTTTGGGTGCCATTGTTGCTCAAAGTTTCTATATTCTGGTTTCTCAATTTGTTACGGAGCCAATGATATGAGTGATGGTGGACATTTGATAAACCTGAGGCCTATTTATACGCACCAGCGATCTTAGCTCAACTCAAATTGTCTTTGAAAAGCAAACTATTGAAAATAAGATTGAGATGACATGACATCTAGTCAATTTTATCACTTGTTGATTCATTTTTCTCTAGAAGTATGTGGTATGTGCTTACAGGATTTGCTCTAGATACTACACAATATTACTTTTTATTTGTCATTTTATTGAAACGTGATTGATAAGAGACACTATATTACCTTTATACACATGTAAAGACTCCATCTCACTCACGAAGGATTTAAATAATTTTCTAAGTTGTTTTAGATAAGCTACATGATGACATGGCATCTAGTCATATTTTTTTTGTTTGTTCATCTCAAGCTGGTTTGCAAAAAATACATGACAAAAAGAGATTTTATTGGAATATTCTTGATGCATGAGTTTGAAAGTATGTGAAATATATCTTTGCACAGGTGCAAGTCTTAACTACACTGAACCGCTTTCTACTTTATAAAGGCATATTGTGGGGATGATATGTGTTGAGGTGTGGATGATGTTATGATTAGAAAGTTGTGCTTCACAAGATTCATCGGTTATAATTATTCATCTTCACAATTTGATAGTATCAATACTACAAAAATGATTTTTGGTCATGCTGCTATTGTGCGATATTATAATTGGCATTAGAAAATGAGGCCGAAACCCGTACATGCAGTGACATGAATGCAAACCCCACCAAACGTGAGCCTAGGCTCCATAGTGGATTTTGTTGAGCTAATGACAAACCATTTAAGGATCTTATCATCTAGTCTATGAACATATTATGACATCAAAAGATAAAATGAAGAGGGGAGAACCACCAATACAAAGATTGTTTTAGAAATCTTTCTCATTAAAAAATTACTTTATTTAAATAAATTTAATTTTAGTTATTTCATCCCATAAATGGGGTATAGTACAAAGTGTTGGAATTGTCCAAAGGCACATCAAAACACAAACCAAAAAATCCAATCTGAAGTCTATTGCTAGAGGGTTTGGCGGCACAACAGGGTCTCGTGTACCCTTCACACCGACATTGTAGTGGTTATTTATTTTTGTGGGGCAGAGACTTATATCCCAACAGCCCCAATGAAGAAATATTTTGATGATGAAATCGAGTTAGATAAGCCTTCGAAATACCACAATGGTATATTTATTTATAAAATGATTAATGATATGAAGATGTTTATGTTGATGAAAAGAAATACAGTTCTTTGCTCTATGTTTTTTGTGTGTGTGTTAGGAGTAGCCAAGTTTATAGTTCAATTGGAATACATTTATCATTTCAGACTTCTTGGTTTTACTATATTTTGATGCTATTGACTCTTAACATCATGTGTTCTCTTAATGTAGTATAAAATCTTGAGTGGTGGTGTCATGTATGAATGAGATATTTGAATACATAGTATCTGTAGAGAACTTTTTTATGACTCACAAATACAATTATAATCTGCAACTAAACATGACTATTTTCTAAGCGTATAATAAAAACTAAAATGAAATTAATTATTATATTTTATAAAACCATTCCATATCTTCATATGTCCAAGGGAAAACACGATCTTGAATTTTCTACTTCAAAACATTATCAATTCAAAAATTACTTTAGGCTTCTCTATTGTACTATCATGTATTGATGATTCATATTTTGTAATACGTGGATCATTTTATGTATGCAAATTATTTACTTTGAATTTTGCTATTACACTGCACAAGGTATGTGATATTATCTGGCCATGTTAGAGGGCTGCCACACTTTTTGACTCAGTCAAAATTAACTAGATTTTCACTATGCTCTATATCGTACTATCAATATTTTTCTTCGATGTCAAGATTACAAGAAAGATCGACATTCTTATTGTCTATTGATGCGACTACTCATCTGAGTGGTAGGATCCCATTAGGCAACAACTATAGTGGCCAGCGAGCACACTTTTGTTGGACTTAATCATGTTTAATTAACTTTTTTATAATTATAATTTTAAGTTTATGTATATTAACTATACGACATAGATACAATTGATGTATCACAATTGGTATAAAATAGAAGATCAATATCTTTTTTAATAGTTTTCTTATTTTTGTGAATCACAAAATATAGCTTGTGAATATTATTATTGTAGTACAATTGGGATATTATTTAAAAGCACACACCACTAGGGAAAAATTGCTGCCTATAGTAGGCAGGGTTTACCACAGCCCACGGGTTGATCAGATTTAACAGAAGTTGTTGTTGTTGCACTTGTTGTAGTATTTGATGGTGTTGTACCTGTTACAATATATCGTTTTGTTGCGCTTGTTGCATAATCTAGTTTTGTTGACTCTGTTGTAGTGTTTGTTGTTGCTGCACCTGCTGAAGTAGTTGTTGTTGTTGCATCTGTTGTAAGATTTGTTGTTGTTGCACCTGCTGTAGAAGTTGTTGTTGGTGCGCTTGTTGTAGGATCTGTTGTTCGTATGTATGTTGTATGATTTGTTGTTGTTGCGCTTGCTGCAAAATCTGTTGTCGTTGCACTTGCTGAAGAATTTGTTGTTGTTGCACCTGCTGCAAAGTCAGTTGTTGTTGAACGGCTTTTTGTATAATCATAGCCAAAGATGGTGAGATGTATGTTGCAAATGCTTGTTGTGGCGTGTAGTAATATTGTGTATATGTGTTTGCTATAGAGGCACTTATCAAAATGATGAGGAGATCAAATATGACAAGTATCTTGGGCGCCATTGTTGCTCAAAGTTTCTATATTCTGGTTTCTCAATTTTCTACGGAGCCAATGATGTGAGTGATGGTGGACACCTGATAAACCTGAGGCCTATTTATACGCACCAGCGATCTTAGCTCAACTCAAATTGTCTTTGCAAAGCAAACTATTGAAGATAAGATTGAGATGACATGACATTTAGTCAATTTAAGGATCTAATCATCTTTTTTAGTTTATGAGTATATTATGACGTCCAAAAATATAAAATTGAACGGAGGATGACCACCAAATTAAAGATTGTTTTACAAATCTTTCTCAATATAAAAATTAGTTTATTTATATAAATTTAAGCTTAGTCATTCCATCCTATAAATGGGGTGTAGTACAAAGTGTTGGAATTGTCCAAATGCACGTCAAAATACAAACCAAGAAATCCAACAGAGATAATGTGGATAATACACTTGCTCGACTTATTGTGCAGAGACGAA
Source organism: Tuctoria greenei (assembly GCA_036927565.1). Lineage (NCBI taxonomy): Eukaryota > Viridiplantae > Streptophyta > Magnoliopsida > Poales > Poaceae > Tuctoria > Tuctoria greenei. The sequence continues at coordinate 8,877,734 of JAYESD010000008.1, forward strand.
GGTGTCGTAGCATTGTAGCCGTTCGTTGTGTTTGACTTGTACCATGCCAGATTGCTTATGTCAAGTTCCATTATTATTATCAAATCAATCACAATCAAAGAAGACTACTTTAAGCTCTTTATTCCTGGCAAAACAGAATTCAAAGATTTTTTTAAATAATCCCATAATAATTAGTTTCCCATCCTTCGACGTCAGTTGCCCTCGTCACAACTCCGGTATTAGATGTTATCGTGAGAGGATGAAGAGCTTCAAATTTAGTTGAACGAAATTGGAACCCATTGATGTTGTATCATTGATAACTTCTAACTTTAATGGATCAATAGGACAATTGTCGCAAATTGTCATGGACACCGACATCTTTTTTGCACTATCAAAAATATGAAGTTAGAATACTATTTGTGCAATACTCATAAGTCTTAAGATAAAAAGACAAGAAAATATTACATGATCTCTAAACCAAGATTGGAAGCTAGTCACTCCATAATGTTGGATCAATTCTACTTGCTTGCTCGTAGGTTGATGCTTAGATTTCCAATTTTGTTGGTCGAACTCAATAAATAAGGAAAAAGAAAGGATGGTTGGCATAGATGTATAACACGACATGCTAATTAGTATAGATGTTAAACAAATACTTACTAAAAATATTGCCATCCCGTCTATATTAGTGTACATGTATAGCAAAGCAGCTGTCTTTTCTTCTGTTGTAGCATCGTAGCTTGTGCTACTACAAACGGCGGTGACTCTCATTTGAAAAATGGAGAGGTCTCTACAAGAGGGTGCTTCATCCATATTTTACCGCAAAGTAGAAGCATTAACTTTGTGTTCTTCTACAAAATAGACATTTGAAAAGTATCTTATCTCTTGAAGTGTAAATGCTTTGGCGATGCATCCTTCGACCCTTGCTCGATTGCGAACAATTGGTTTAATACATTTGAGTGCTCTTTCAATGTGATACATCCACCTATATTGTGCAGGCCCTCCCACTTTAGCTTCATATGGAAGATGGATTAGGAGATGTCGAAGTGTTCTTGCGACACTTCACGGACCTGCTATGCGAGAAACCCGCGGAGGTTCTTGATCGGTAGGGCTTAGTCCTCGGGTGAGGTTGCGCGTATGAGAGATGGTGAGACAGTGGTTTTACATGGTTCGGGCCGCCAGAGCATAATACCCTTAAAGATGTGTCAACTAGGACACTTCCCCCGGTACTACTAAGGAGTAGCCCGCGGAGGTTCGTATTCGGTTGGAGCACTAGTCAAGATCGAGAACAAGAGATGAACACAGAGAATTTTACATGGTTCGGGTCGCCTGAGCGTAATACCCTACTCCACGGGGTGTGTGTTGATTGTATGAGCTTAGCTGAGATTGAATGCGTATGAGATGACTTGTCCTTACTATCGTGCAGCGCAACCCTTTTATATGCCAAGGACTGGTGGTTACAGCGTCTGCCTGACCCGATAGGTGGCCCCAACTGTAATCACTGCCCTATACATGATCTATAGAGTTAAGGGTGGTTAATAGCGTGATAACGTGTCTTACCAGCAGCGTTACCAGTCTTGATACTCCACTGATCGTGCATCATTAATATAGCATTAACGATGCATTAACAAGGTCTTGTAACAGCCAATTGATAGCCCTTAAATGTTCGCGCCATTAGAGATCCTGCTGTCTTCCTGTTGCAGACTTAGGTCTGGTAGCATGACACGTGGAAGCTCTGGAGTTTCCCTCTACTTGGGGATAGGTTCGGTGCTACTGGACACGTGGCAGTGCTAGAGCTTCCCTGAGGAGGGAGGAAGGTCCGTCTCTGTAGAACATATGGTAGCACTGGAGCTCCCCAAACGAGGGAGGCAGGTCCGGCTCTTCTGGACACGTGGCAACACCGGAGCAACCCTATGGAGAGAGGCATATCTGATACTGCGAGACACGTATCTCCTTCGGACGTGCTCCACTTGGATATAGGAACTCCATGACTTTGTTTATGGTACCAAGGTGTACCCGATACGCAGGGTACCGACAACCCTACTCCACAGTGTGAGTTGTATTGCTGGAGAGTGTGCTCTCCTGAGTGTGAATGCGTGTGTTGAGTGTGTACGAAGTTCAAGTTCTGGTGGCGGTCCGATCCTTTTATAGACAAGGTCGGACGCCTTACAAGTGGGATCCGGGAATCGACAGGTGGCCCCGAGGCGATCTTATCCTAAAGATCTAAGGCTTCTTGCATAAGCTTCTTCTCACTGTAGCTTGAAGACCTATCATATTGCCGCCTCAGAAGCCAGTGGCTAGTGGCCCATGCATAGTCGTTGATGATGTCAATGGATGTCACGTACAACTGTCATGTCGCCAGAAGCTACCCACTTGGCGGAGTGGGGTAGGCTTGCGGCGTCTTCACTGTGACACGATTGGGCGTAGGGGTACCTGACAGTAGGTGTGTGTCGCGTCATGATCCTAGGGAAGGTGTGTCTCTTCAATTCCCGATTTAGACAAGGCGCATCGCCCCCTTAACTCTTGCAACCCACCGTCCAGGACAAGTTGCATGGTATGCACAACACGGGAGCTAGCCTCTACGGGGAAGGTTGGGTCCCGTACTGCGGGCTACGCGGCAGCCCCAGAACCCACCCCTGAGGAGAGTCGGAGATTCGGGACTGCGAGACACGTGGTAGAGCTAAAGCTCATCTCCGCGGGAGGTGGCTGACCTAGTGCCTCGGACCTCGTGCTAGCGACGGAGCTCACTACTATAGACGGGCGGGGTCCTGTCCTGCTAAACATGTGGTCGCTTGAGAGCTCGTCTCTTCGGGGGATCTGGACCCGTCTTGAGGTCCATGTGGCAGCGCTAGATCCCGTACCTGAGATAGGCCAGGGTCCAAGCCTTCTGGACACGTGGCTCCATCGGACCCTACCTCAACAGGGAGGCAGGGTACTTCGCCGCTTTTAGCCTGTGCGCAAGGGTACCTGTCGGTACCCTACGTACCGGGTACCCCACGATACTACAACAAGTGCAAGGAAGTTCCACCCGTCAGAATCAAAGGCTCTCACAGGTCCCACATGGCACGTTGCACCGGACCCGCTCCCCTCACATGGCTGGCTCCCGGGTTAACACGTGTAAAATAAGCCCGGAACAAAACTCCCAACCAAGGGAAGCTCTGACGACTACACGTGTACAACAGCCCCGGACCTAGCCCCCGTCAGAGAGGAGCTCTGGTACTGACACGTGTACAGCAACCCCGAACCTACTCTCCCGCAAGGAAAAGCTCCGGATCTGCCACGTGTGGAGCCTCCGGACCTTCGTCAACAACAGAAATACAAGCCAATCATGACCATTACAGACACTCGAGGATGGTTAAGGCGACAGTTATAATGTATAATAATGTGTCATTAATGCCATACTAATGACACACGATCAGTGTACCATTAATAGTGGTAACGCTGCCATGAAGGCACGTTACCACACTATTAACTGTACTTAATACTCTTTAGATAGTGTATTAGGTCATTAAGGATGCCAGGGCCACATGTCGGGTCAGGCCAGCTTTGTAACGGTTAGTCCTTAGAACTATAAAAGGGATGCACCGCACGAGTATGAGAGAAAAAAAAGCGGATTCGGATCCAGGCTATTGTGACCTGAACTTAGCAAACTCACTTGCTCAATACAATCACATAAACCTCATGGAATAGAATGTTATGCTCAGGCGGCCCGAACCACGTAAATCTCTGAGGTCATCATCTTGATATTGATCTATGTGTGCCCTAACCACAAATGAACCTCCGCGGGCTACTTCTCAGCGGGTCCAGGGGAAGTGTCGTATCCAACACTTCGACATTTGGCGCGCCAGGTAGGGGGTGCATCATCCTGAGATCACAAGATGGTGAATTCAGCTGTTGGATCATCCAACGGAAATCATGCTGAACAACCTGCTGGAGGCAACCCCTCCAACGTCCAGCAACCAACAGGTGCCAACGCTCCGGCAGGAACTGTAGCACCATCTGTTCGGCAAACAATGCCGATCAACGAGATGGGGCATTTGCGTCGATCATCGCATCGGCAAACAACAATCCCGAGCACGCGCTCGTTGCTGCGCGAGCTCTTCTGCAACATCCACCACCTCTAGGTGCACCCCAGGGTGCTATAGAGCAGTGGAGGGCTGATGTCGACCATCTGGTCGCAGCTGCGGCTGCAGGCATCAGCAACCAAGGTCCTCCTCCTTCGAGACAAGCACCTTCACAACGACGGACCCTACCGGCCGGGTTGGTCCGCAAGCCTCCCAGCAAAGGAGGCTTGCTGCCTCCCAGCAGGTGACCTCGTTGCCCCCCGAGGCGCGATGCACCCGTACCATCACCAGGATTTCGACTCATGACCTGCGGTCGGAACTGGATCGCTGTTACTGGCAATAAGACGGACGAGTCCACATCGAGCGTGCTCGCGAAAGGCGAGAGGCTCGAGACAACCCTGCTCCTCAAGGAGTAGGAGGAGGTTATTCTTCCCTGGCCATGCATTTACGCATGGTCAGATGGCCACAGAAGTTCCGGCCTCACTTGCCGAAAAAATTCGACGGGACAGTCAACCCCATCGAATTTCTTCAAATTTACTCAACTGCCATATTGACAGCGGGAGGTGACGAGGCTGTAATGGCCAATTACTTCTCTGTGGCCTTAACTGGGACTGCAAGGTCCTGATTCATGAGTCTTCCACCCAACTCCATTAATAGTTGGGCGGAACTATGCCAACAATTCACTGCCAACTTTGGGAGTTCCTACAGCTGACCTAGCACTGAATTGGACTTGTTTGCTTTAAAGCAAACATCGGGGGAATCGCTACGGTCCTTCATCCAGCGATTCTCTCAGGTACGCAATACCATTCCTTCTATCTCGAGCTCTTCTGTTATAATTGCATTCAGACAGGGTGTTCGAGATAAGAAGATGCTAGAGAAGATGGCTATCAAAGAAGTTACCAGCGTCACGGAACTCTTCAGCTTAGCCGACAAATGCGCTAGAGCTGCGGAGGGTCGTGAAATGCACTCCAAGCCAGCTCTCGAGGCTAATCAGAAGTCCTCCAAAACTGAAGTCGCTACCTCCGGTAGTGGTAAGAAGAAGAAGAAGCCCAATGGTAAAAAGAAGTCGTCGGTTGGCGCTCCAGCTACTGCTGCTGTAGCTCCTTGAAGCAGGGGGCCACGCCCCGAGAAGCGACCTCGTACTTAATCAGAGGACGGCAACAGTTCCAAATCATGGTGTCTGATTCACAAGACGAATCGACACAGTTTGGAAGAGTGCTGGGAGGTCCAGAACTTTGCCGAGCGCTACAACAAGCGCCGATAAGAAGTTCCTTTCAGCCAAAGGGAAGGAAAACAAAAAGTCGACTAAGCTCCGATTGAAGAGGAGTTAGGTTTCCAGGACCCTAAAAAGGTCTTGGAAGTCGTCTACAACACTGTCAACGACGACTCCGACACCTCTGACAACGAACGTCGAAAAACCTTGAACACCATCTATGGTGGTTCTTGGGACATCACCTCTCGTCGCATCCTAAAGACAATGCGGCGGGACAAGGCCATGGTAGCTCCTGCTGCTAAGGCAGAACCACATTGGAAGTGGATGGATACACCCATCATTTTCAATGCTTCGGACTGCCCCCGAAACATGATCGGGGCCGGTCAACTTCCGTTGATGGTGTCACCCACCATTAACAATATCCAAATCCACCCTGTAATGGTGGACGGAGGTTCCGGCTTAAACCTCATAAGCTTCGAAGCTTTCGTTAAGCTTCAGCTCCGGCCTTCGGACCTTCGCCCATCCCGACCTTTCTGTGGAGTAGGTCTGGGAACCATTACTCCTGTCGGTTCTATTACACTCCCAGTGACCTTCGGGACCCGGGAGAACTACAGAATCGAGAAACTGGTTTTTGACGTTGCGCAGATCAGTCTGCCCTTCAATGCCATCTTGGGCAGGCCAGCTTTATACAAGTTTATGGCCGCTGCTCATTATGGTTATTTGGTGTTGAAGATGCCAACACCCACAGGCGTTCTCCGGATCCGCGGAGATCGTACTGTAGGAGTTACTGCACTGGAAGAACTCTACGCGCTTACCACAGCGCAAGAGGAAGCATCCGATAAGGAGCCAGCTGTGAATCCTCCAAGCATTCGTCACAAAGGCTCTACCTCTGCAGCTCGTGTGCAACCAAGCGGCGACGCCGACATTCCCATCAATGTCGTCCAAATCGGTTCCGATGCTGCTCAAACTACCCATATATCAGGGGGTCTGAACAACAAATAGGAACTCACGCTCATCACCTTCTTCGGGCTAATGTCGACGTGTTCGCCTGGCAACCGTCACAAATGCCTGGGATCCCTAGGGACGTGATTGAGCACAATCTAAAGAATTACCCAGACGCACGGCCTATACACCAGAAGCCCCGGAAGCAATCAATTGAGCGGCAAAACTTCATCCGACAGGAAATCAAGAAGTTGCTCGAAGCTGGATTCATCTGGGAAGTCTTCCATCCAAAATGGCTGGCAAACCCAGTTGTTGTACCCAAGGCCAGTGGGAAGCTTCGGATGTGTATCGACTACACCACCTTAAATAACGCATGTCCAAAAGATCCATTTCCACTACCTAGAATAGATCAGATAGTGGATTCCACCTCCTGGTGTGAACTACTGTGTTTCCTAGATGCATATTCTGGATATCATCAAATCCAAATGTCTATGTAAGACGAAGAGCATACTGCCTTCATAACAGTAGATTGATTGTATTGTTATACTGCCATGCCATTTGGTCTTAAAAATGCTGCTTCAACATTTGTGCGAGCCACGTAAAAAATATTTGGAGAGCTAATTAGAGACTTGGTGGAAGTGTATGTTGATGGCATCGTCGTGAAGATCAAAAACAAGGAGTTACTCCTTGACAACTTACAAGCAGTCTTCGACAAGCTGCGCACTACGCGCACCAAGTTGAACCCGGACAAGTGTGTCTTCGGGGTTAGCTCCGGGAAGCTTTTGGGTTTCTTGGTGACTCGTCGAGGAATTGAAGCAAAACCGATGAAGATCAAGGCTATAGAATAAATGCGGCCTCCAACCCGCATTAAAGATGTCCAAAAGTTGACTGGATGTCTAGCTGCACTCAGTCGGTTTATCTCAAGACTGGCAGAACGGGTGCTACCCTTCTTCAAACTCTTGAGAAAGTCTGGACCATTTCATTGGTATGAGGAAGCAGAAAAGACGTTTCAAGAGCTGAAGCAGCTCCTCACCACACTACATATCTTGGTAGCTCTGAACCCTTGTGAGCCTTTACTACTTTACATTTCGGCAACTACAGAGGTTGTCAGTATGGTCCTGGTCGCAGAAAGACTCGAGCCATCCCCAATTCAGGAGTCTAGACCCCTCTGGGAGGGTCCGGAACTACCTGAAGGCGAGTCTGGGGACCAACCCTCAGGTACAGATCCTCAAGGCGATAAGCTGGAGGATCAACCTCCTTCAAATGAAGGAGTAACTACTGTTGAACAAGAAGATCTAGACCCCTCTGGGAGAGTTCGGGTCACTCCAGAAGAAGCTTCGGGTTCCTTTGGCAGGGACCAGGAAATTCCAGAAGAAGGTCCGTACCCTTCTGGGAGGGTCCGGGCAGATGAGGAGGAAGCTTTGGGCCCCTTTGGGAGGGTCCGGACAGTCCAACGCCCTGTGTACTTCATCAGTGAAGTACTCCACGACGCCAAGACAAGATACATTGAGGTGCATAAACTGCTTTGCGCAGTCCTTATCGACTCAAGATAGCTTCGTCATTACTTCCAAACCCACAAGATATCAGTGGTAACTTCTTTTCCACTACGTGCAATTTTGCATAACCCCAATTCTACTGGGAATATTGCAAAGTGGGCAGCGGAGCTGGCAGAATTCGATCTAGAATTCGTGTCGGGACAAGCAATTAAAAGTCAAGTCTTGGCTGACTTTGTGGCAGAATGGACTCCCTCTCCATCAAACCCTGGGGGCCAAAGTGAGCAGAAACCAAAACTTAAAGTTCTGGTATTCACTGAGCCTTACTGGACCCTCTACTTTGATGGCTCCGTGCAGAAGCAGGGGGCCAGAGCTTGAATCCTTCTCCTAGCTCCGAACGGAGAGAAGGTCAAGTACATGGTACACCTTGATTTCAAGGCAACCAACAATATGGCGGAGTATGAAGCCCTCATCTACGGACTCATAATGGCACTATCTTATGGTGTAAAACAGTTGTTGGTGAAGGGAGATTCACAACTCATCATCAAACAAGTGAAAGGTGAATACTCCTATAACAATTCTCAATTAGCTGCCTATCTCCTTGAAATCCAGAGGCTTCAGAAGGACTTCGAATTTCTGGATCTCTATGATGTTCAGCGCCTTCATAACTCCGAAGCTGATGAACTCTCGATGAAAGCCTCAACCGGAGCTCTGGCTCCTGACAAAATCTTCGTTCGAAGGTTACCAAATCCAACAGCTCAGCCTGTCGAACTGAGCGAAGGGGGCGAGATCAGCACCTCGAAGCTGGCGGTCCCGGTGGCCCTGTTACCATGGCGTCTGCCAAGGGTCGTAGGTGCTGTCGGAAGCTCCGAGCAACCCAGCACGCAAGACTCGGAAACTCAAGTTAGCTTTGATGCATGGATATCAGAGATCCGGAGCTACTTGAAAGACAATATCCTTCCTGAAGACAGTGTATCCGCTGACCGGATTGTCAGATTTTCTAAAAGATACACGTTGGTAGAAGGGGATCTCTACCGACGCGGTGTCAATGGCATCCTAATGCGGTGCATTGCAAGGGAAGAAGGTCACGATCTCCTTGTGGAAATCCATGGAGGCGAGTGCAGGAACCACGCATCTTCTCGTAGGCTGGTCTGTAAAGCCTTTCGGGGTGGCTTTTACTGGCCTACAACACTCCAGGATGCGATTTAGCTAGTGAAGAAATGTGAAGCATGTCTGATATGTACCGAATTTGGTTCGGCGAAGGGTGGCCCGATCTTCACGACAGGAGGTTCAAGAACAAGATAACTTGTTGTAGAAACAGCGCAGATAACTAGCTTTATACCTGACCAAGGTTGGATGTGACCAAGCGACGGGGAGAGAGACACCGAAACCGCGAAGACTTCGACTCGATCTCCGAACGACCACAGAACCACAACCGGAGCTAATCCACACAAGACGGGGCAGCTGTACTGGAACCCGCAGGGCACGAATTAGTGGAACTCGGAGAGATCTCTCCACAAGTTCAAGAAGAACAAGGAAGAACAAGGGTTGAGTAAGACACTCAAGCAGCTCGGCTGCAAATTTCACTGGAATAATCTTAATTCACCAAAGAGTTGCCCTTGGCTTACAAAAGAGGGATATTTATACCAACAACTAGTCTAAAAATAGATGTGAACTGAAAAAACCATGTGGGAAGGTGGAAGGCCAACTGGCTTGATCATTCATGCAGTGGTCATCAATTTCCTGCATGTCTTCTGGCCTTCTGAGTGGTCTTTAGTGTTTTAATCATAACTCCACCTAGGGACATCCAAAAGACATGGACCAGATGAGTTGGAAAGATAATTTGATAACCTTTCACACAATGTGTAGCATGCTTCACGAAATATTGTAGAGTGATACAGTTTCTCACGGAAACTTGGATATCAAGCTGACTGTTGATCTTCTGAACAGTCTGCACCGAAAACACTCGGCTGCCAAGCTAGGACCTCTAAAGCACTCGACACTTAGTGGCATTATAAAGCTGACTTAAACACCTTTCCAACAAGTACTCATGGACCTTCACAGCTTCTATGAATCAAGAGATATGACTGTTTCTTCATAACAGTTCTGCCAGGCCGAACGGGTTCGACGTAGTTCTCTTCTCTGGTTCAGTCTTGGCGTGTCCTTGTCATCCTCCTTGGTGAACCTGAGTAATAGAAACATGTACGATTTAGGAAGTATATAATTGTCATTAATAAATGGAATTTCACAAAGTAGCGCGTGCACCTCTTGTTGTAGCTGTTTAGCTCAGCTACGAGTAATTGGTCCATCGAAACATGAGTTGGTGCAGCTTGACTTGATGATTGTTCCATCTTGCTTGATGTAGTCGGTATACTTGATGGCGTGGTCGGCGTGGGCATATCATCCTCCCCCCCCTTGAAAAAGAGTCATCCTCGACTCTTCCAATCCAAAGAATGGAGAGAGGTCGGACACATTGAAATTGGTACTTACACCATAAGTACTTGGCAGATCAATTTCATAAGTGTTGTCGTTGATCTTGCGCAGAACTTTGAATGGTCCGTCAGCCCTAGGTTGCAACTTGTTCTTGCGCAGCTCTGGAAAATGATCCTTTTGAAGGTGCACCCAAACCAAGTCCCCTGGTTCGAACAACACCTTCTTGCGACCCTTGTTAGCGTGCTTCTCATACTTCTTGGTCATCTTTTCAATATTGGCACGAGCCCTATCATGAATGTTCTTGACAAATTCAGCTCGCTTGCTTGCATCGAAGTTCACACGTTCCTGCATGGGTAGAGACAAAAGATCTATGGGAGCAGTGGGTGTGAATCCATATAAAATTTCAAATGGACAAAATCTAGTGGTTGAGTGTACTGCCCTATTGTATGCAAACTCAACGTGTGGCAAGCTTTCTTCCCATAGTTTCAGATTCTTCTTAAGGACAGCTCGGAGCAACATTGATAGTGTTCGATTCACAACTTCAGTTTGGTCGTCCGTTTGCGGATGACATGTTGTGGAGAACAACAGTTTTGTCCCAAGTTTGCCCCACAATGTCTTCCAAAAGTAGCTCAAGAACTTGGTGTCACGATCCGACACAATGGTACGTGGCATTCCATGTAGTCGCACGATTTTCCTGAAAAATAATTCAGCAATACGGGAAGCATCGTCGCTCTTGTGGCAAGGAATAAAATGTGCCATTTTGCTGAAACGATCAACCAAAACAAAAATTGAATCCCTTCCCCCTTTGGTTCGTGGTAACCCAAGAACAAAATCCATTGAAATATCCTCCCAATGTGCATTAGGAATAGGAAGGGGAGTATATAAACCATGAGGGTTCAGACGAGACTTAGCTTTGTGGCAGTTTTCGTAGCGAAGAACATGTCTCTCTACATCTCGTCGCATTTTTGGCCAAAAGAAATGGTCGGCCAGCACTTGCTCCGTCTTCTTGGCTCCAAAATGGCCCATAAGGCCACCTGCATGAGCTTCCTGCACGAGTAAAAGTCGAACAGAGCAATCTAGAATACAAAGTTTGTTAGTGCAAAATAAAAATCCATCATGCACATGATACTTTTCCCATCCTTTACCAAGACGGCACTTGGCATATGGTTCAGCAAAGTACGAATCAGTGGCATATAATTCCTTTATACTTTCCAATCCGAGAATTTTAGCATCAAGTTGTGTGAGCAAAGCATGACGTCGAGATAAAGCATCAGCTACAATATTGTCTTGACCTTTCTTATATTTGACAATATAAGGAAAGGACTCAATAAATTCACTCCACTTAGCATGTTGTTTATTTAGTTTTAGTTGTCCCTTAATATGTTTCAATGATTCATGGTCTGAATGTATTATAAATTCTTTAGAATAAAGGTAGTGTTGCCAAGTTTCCAAACTCCGAACGAGAGCATATAATTCTTTATCATAAACTGAATAATTCAAAGTCGGACCACTTAGCTTTTCACTGAAGAATGCAATTGGTCTCTTTTCTTGCATCAGCATGCCTCCAATCCCAACTTCACTTGCATCACATTCAATTTCAAATGTCTTGTTGAAATCAGGAAGTGCAAGGACTGGGGATGTTGTGAGCTTCCCCTTTAATTCTTCAAAAGCCTTTTGTTGTGCTTCTCCCCATTTGAATGGTATGTCTTTCTTGGTCAGCTCATTGATTGGAGCAGCGATCGTGCTGAAATCTTTCACGAAGCGCCGGTAGAAACCAACAAGTCCAAGGAAGCTTCTCACTTGGCTCACGTTCTGTGGGGGCCTCCATTCGTGTATAGCCTTGACTTTCTCAACATCCACCTCCACGCCTTGTCCTGAAACAACAAAACCAAGAAAAACTACCTTGTCAGTGCAGAAGGTGCACTTCTCAAGGTTAGCGTACAATTTTTGTTTACGCAGGACAACAAGTACGCTCTGGATATGTGCAACATGTTCTACAAGAGTCTTGCTGTAGATTAGGATGTCACCAAAATAAACCACAACAAATTTACCAATGAAAGTTTTAAGCACATGATTCATTAATCGCATAAATGTACTAGGTGCATTGGTTAAACCGAAGGGCATCACTAACCATTCATACAATCCAAATTTTGTTTTAAAGGCTGTTTTCCACTCATCTCCTTCTTTCATACGGATCTGATGATAGCCACTTCTTAAATCAATTTTAGTGAAAAAATTAGCACCACTAAGTTCATCAAGCATATCATCTAAGCGAGGAATGGGATGCCTATATCTTACTGTGATGTTGTTAATTGCACGACAATCCACACATAGTCTCCAAGACCCATCTTTCTTAGGCACTAAAGAACAGGGACAGCACAAGGGGAAAGACTTTCCTGTACATACCCTTTTTTCATCAATTCCTCCACTTGTCGCTGAATTTCTTTTGTCTCCTCTGGGTTGGTGCGGTATGCAGCCCTGTTCGGAAGTGACGCACCAGGAACCAAGTCAATTTGATGCTCGATCCCTCTCTTAGGTGGCAGTTCTGGTGGTACTTCGTCCGGAAAGACATCTTCATATTCCTGCAAGACATTCAAAAGAGTACTCGGCAGGGTGGAGGGTAAGGCATTGGTAGAAAGAAAAGTGTCCTTGTACATAACTACAAAGAACATGGCATTGGGTTCACTCAATGCTTTGATATCCCCCTTCCTAGCCATCATTACTAAACCCTCTTTTCCCGGTTTCTGGGTTCCTTGCAGCTGTGGGGTTTGATTTGGCTGTGGACACTCTTCCTTACTATTTTTGTGGCTCACTCGCAAGTGGTGCTCGCTCTCGCGCTGTTTCTTCCTGATATCATCCTTCAAAATTTCTTCTGGTGTCAAAGGAAGCAAGGAAATTCGCTCTCCTTTGTACACAAAAGACAGCTTGTTGGTTCTTCCAAAAATCTGGACATCACGATCATATAGCCATGGTCGACCGAGCAGAAGCTGGCAAGCTTGCATAGGCACCATGTCGCACTCCACATGATCATTGTATTTACCAACATAGAATGGTACAGTCACAGTATGACTGACACGTAGCGCACCACAATCATTAAGCCACTGCATCTTGTATGGACTAGGATGACGCCATGGTTTCAGTCCCAATTTGTCCACCAATTCTTGGCTAGCAATATTGTTGCAGCTACCATTATCAACGATGATGCGACACACCTTATCTTTGATTATTCCACGGGTATGGAACAAATTATGTCGTTGCCCGTTGTCTTCCTTTTCTGCTGTTACACTAAGCACTCGTAGAGAAATAAAGCAATTATGTTCTCCTTCTTCAGGCTGGATCTCATTCCCTTCCTCCTCAATTTCTTCATCACATATCTGTCCAGCATCCTCCGGATCACTCTCGGATTCCCATTCACCTTTCTCATTCAACAACATGGTCCTCTTGCTTGGGCATTGGGCAGCAATGTGCCCACGGCCGTGGCATTTATGGCATACAATTTCTCTGCTTCGAGAAGAATATGTAGCTCCCGAGGCATTGCTGTGGGCTGCTGAACTTGTAGCGGGTCGCTGCTGAGTTGTTGGTGATGACGCGGTGGAGGCTGCCATCTTCGATGGAACAAATGATTGAGAAGACTTGGCTGCAGCCCCTTGAGATCGTCCACCACCATAGGAAGTACTTGACTGCTGTTTGCGCCATGGGGCAGCAATAGAATAACTTCCATAAGATTTTCCACGTGACTCTTGCTGAATCTTTTTCTCTGCTCGCATAGCTTGATCAACAAGATCCTGCAATGTACGATATGGAAACATCTCCACAAAACCAGAAATTTCTTCATTAAGACCTCCTAGAAATCTTGCCATTGTTGACTCTGCATCTTCTCTTATTCCCGCCCGTACCAACAGCAGCTCCATCTCCTTGAAATACTCATCAACTGATCTCTTCCCTTGCTTTAACATTTGCAACCGGTTCCTGAGATCACGCTGATAGCTAGATGGCACGAATCTCCTTCTCATCACTTGCTTCATCTCCTCCCATGTATTGATATATCCACATCTCAAATCACGTTGATTCTCCCGCACTTGGTTCCACCAAGTGAGAGCGTATCCAGAGAATTCCACCAAAGCAAGATTCACATGGCGCTGAGCCGAAAGATTATGTACTCGGAATATTTGATCACATTGCTTAGCCCATTCAAGAAATTCATCAGGATTCTCCTTTCCAGTAAACTTTGGAATACTCAATTTGACACGAGCGATGTTATCTGGGTTGTCATGAGGACGTCGACCACGATGGTATTCCCTTTCTTCAAAATCAGCAGGCCGGCGATGATGATGCCGAACAAACCTGCCACCTTGACCAAAAGGATTTTCACCATCATGAGATCCTTCTTCATGATCTTGATCTTCAAACTCTTCGTCTTCAAAATGCACGCGGCGACCATCAGCATTCCGCCTATGTGCGCGATGCCCACCATGGTAATTATTAAAATCAGCATGGCGACCACCACCAGATCCGTTAGGGCCATCTCCGAAGTGATTGAATCCATGGCCGAAACTAGAATTCTCATCACCGAGCTCCTCTCGATGACGGTCCTCTTGATCACGACATGCTCGACGTCCTCCAGCCGCGGGAAGACGCTCATCGAGGAGCCTGCCCATGGCCTCCATGAGTGAATCAGCCATGCAACGCATCTCATCCCGTGAGACAGGGGGTTCCCTATCACCATGGTGTCCACCATGAACACTTGAATCTGAGCCTGCCATGTTAGGAGCAGCAAGAAAAATAAATAAATATATATGTGGACACGCTCAATCTCACCTCTTACTTACCCAAGTTCTTGCCCGATCTCAAGAACTTTGATGGTGCTGGTGTGACAGCTTCAACGGAGGTGGTAAAGAGGCCGTAAGGAGTACAAATCGAAAGTCCCGGTTCAAGTTTTCGGTGGAGCTATAGGTGGCTGAACAAGGAGGGCTACGGTACTGCCAATCAAGTGAAAAAAGATGTGCTCAAAAGAATTTTTTTTGCTGCTATCAAGATTACCACCAACTTGGATATGAAAACTGAAAATTTCAACAACCAACCGTAACACAAAATTCTTCAGAATCTTTTCACTTGTTCTCTCTTTTTTTATTGTATTCTTTCTTTCTTTTTTTATAACACTAACAGGGGTGCTGATTACAAAAGATATAGGTAAACGGTGGTGACGAGCAACTGGAAGAACACAAACACAAGATAACAGTACCGTCAAAAGGGCTATAGGTATTTTTTTAAGCTTTGGACTATAGGACAAACAAATATATGTAAAACATAAACACTAGGATGAATAAGTGGATGGTGAAAACTGTAACAAATTGAAAAAGGGTGGGAGAGTGTGTGATAAAAAAAATGAACCTACCGTGACAACGATAGCTCTGATTACCACATGATATGTACCAAATTTGGTTCGGTGAAGGGTGGCCCGATCTTCATGACAGGAGGTTCAAGAACAAGATAACTTGCTGTAAAAACAGCGCAGATAACTAGCTTTATACCTGACCAAGGTTGAATGCGACCAAGCGACGGGGAGAGAGAAACCGAAACCGCGAAGAATTCGACTCGATCTCCGAATGACCGCAGAACCACAACCGGAGCTAATCCACACAAGACGGGGTAGCCGTATTGGAACCCGCAGAGCACGAATTAGTGGATCTCGGAGAGATCTCTCCACAAGTTCAAGAAGAACAAGGAAGAACAAGGGTTGAGTAAGACACTCAAGTAGCTCGGCTGCAAATTTCACTGGAATAATCTTAATTCATCAAAGAGTTGCCCTTGGCTTACAAAAGAGGGATATTTTACCAATAACTAGTCTAAAAATAGATGTGAACTGAAAAATCCACGTGGGAAGGTGGAAGGCCAACTGGCTTGATCATTCATGCAGTGGTCATCAATTTCTCGCATGTCTTCTGGCCTTCTGAGTGGTCTTCAGTATTTTAATCATAACTCCACCTAGGGACATCCAAAAGACATGGGACCAGATGCATTGGAAAGATAATTTGATAACCTTTCACATAATGTGTAGCATGCTTCACGAAATATTGTAGATTGATACAGTTTCTCACGGAAACTTGGATATCAAGCTGACTGTTGATCTTCTGAACAGTCTGCACCAAAAACACTCGGCTGCCAAGCTGGGACCTCTAAAGCACTTGGCACTTAGTGGCATTAGAAAGCTGAATTAAACACCTTTCAAACAAGTACTCATGGACCTTCACAGCTTCTATGAATCAAGAGATATGACTGTTTCTTCATGACAGTTCTGCCAGGCCGAACTGGTTTGACGTAGTTCTCCTCTTTGGTTCAGTCTTGATGTGTCCTTGTCATCCTCCTTGGTGAACCTGAGTAATAGAAACATGTAAGATTTAGGAAGTATATAATTCTCATTAATAAATGGAATTTCACAAAGTAGCGCGTGCACCTCTTGTTGTAGCTGTTTAGCTCGGCTACGAGTAATTGGTCCATCGAAAACATGAGCTGGTGCAGCTTGACTTGATGATTGTTCCATCTTGCTTGATGTAGTCGGTATACTTGATGGTGTGGTCGGCGTGGGCATATCAATGTCAGTTCCATGCAAAACAAATTCACACACCGGCTCAATCACTACAAATGATACCTCCTACATGGCCATTTGCTGTGTGAGGTGTGGATATCTTGGGACCTTTCCCAAAAGCCGTCGGAGGTTACAAGTTCCTATATGTCGTCATCGACAAGTTCATCAAGTGGCCGGAAGCAACTCCAGTAGTAACAATCAACAAACAATCAGCAATCAAGTTCTTGAAGTCCATTATATGCAGATTTGGAGTTCCAAACAAAGTCATAACTGACAAAGGAACTCAATTTACAAGTACTGCATTCCAAGAATATTGTGAAGACCTCGACATTCAACTTAGCTATGCTTCAGTAGCTCATCCAGCAAGCAATAGCCAAGCCGAGAGAGCAAATGCAAAAATCTTAAAAGGACTCAAGACGCACGCATATGAGCGCTTGAAAAAGCACGGAGCTAACTGGATTGAAGAGCTTCCGTCCACACTATGGGCGAATAGGAAAACACCTAACTGATCATCAGGGGAGACTCCATTCTTCCTGGTGTATGGAGTTAAAGCAGTCCTTTCTCCGGAAATCACCTTGGGGTCCCTCCGGGTCCAGACCTTCGACAGAGCCACGCAGGACCAGCTCTGGCGTGAAGACCTTGACCTCCTCGACGAGGGAAGGTGTCAAGCAGTTGTTCGAAATGCACGTTATCACCAAGCGCTCCGGAGTTACCATCAAAGGCATGTGCATGATCGACAGCTTGAAGAAGGCAACCTGGTACTCTGGAAGATACTAACTCGTGAAGGGATGAACAAACTTTCCCCTAGCTGGGAGGGTCCCTTCCGAGTCAATAAAGTATCCCGACCAGGGTGCGTTCGCTTGGCAATTGAGGATGGGATTCCACTTCACAATCCTTGGAACATCGAGCACCTCTGTAAGTTTTATGCTTAGAATCATGGAGGTGAGTCTATAATTACACACAATGCATGTTGTAGAGTCATCATACAGAGACGAGCAAGTCCTCCGGGAGAACATCTGGACCCTTCTGGGAGGGTCCGGGAAGTTCAATTAACACTTGACACAGTCACAGCACTAAAAGTGTAACTACTTGCTCTGGGTTAGTACAAGATTTATAGCACATTTAGCAGGGTCCAGCACCCTAAGTGTGTCCTTGTCTCCCCTGTAATCCATACCTATAATGAAAAGCATTGTTGTGTGAAAACAGACTCCACGTGCATTTACTTTTTGAACAAGACTCAATATGTCAAATTATTTTTACCCCGCTTGTCCATAATGAAGTTGTGCAAATATTTTTGAGTTTTGTTCCAAGCAACTCACATGCATTACAAGCCTTATTGATAGTCTTTTTGGATCTTAACACCGCCATATAGTCTACTTGCCTGAATGCCAAGCCAATATAGGTCCGGAGTGTGCTATCGACTTAGCCTGGTCCTGCACCCTAAGTACGCTGCTCTACCTACACCCCGGCAGGCCTTAGTAGGGTGAGTACTAAAAAGGCATGTAGATCCAAAAAGATTATATCAAAATGCTCGTTATCATGCTGAGTTTCTTCAGGCTCAAAGTTCAAATAAGAACAATAAGCCACAACCAATTTATAGACAAGAGGACGAATTTTACTTTTTCTCTTGCCTTTAATATGCAGGAAAAGCAAAAATTCATAGCGATGGTGGACGACGCCGGAGCTACTAAGCTCCGACATCTCCCAAGATAGGTCCGCCGTCAACATCTAATATGTTGACGCTGGAGCTACCAAGCTCCGACCATTTCTGGGGGGCCTGTCTTCGATGCTTCAAAATTGAAGACTTCAACATACTGTCATAACCTTTGGTACATGTACACATCTTAATTGTACACATGTACTAGGGGGCCAACAAGACACGACACAGTATATTGAAGACAAAGTGAAATTCTAGGCAAAAAGGAGGATTTCATTAATCAGAAGAACTGGATTACAAAATTGAGATTACAAGGGACAAAGGTAGAAAAGTCCTAGCTACTGGAGGATCTAGGTCATGTGGAAAACGAAGCAACCTTCTCAGCAGCTTCTTGGACACTAGCCCTGGCGACATCCTCCTCCTCCACAATGATTCCTTCAAAGACTGGATCAAGGGAGAACTGGAGGTCTCGACTCCAGTAACATGCCAAGACATACTCAGCGATGTTCTTGGCCAAGGACTTACCCTCCGTCTCCAGTTGATCGGCGATGACGTCACCCATCACGTCGAGTTTGCTGCCAACAGAGCTAAGCGCCGCCAGCGTCTGGTCCAGCTCCTGCGCTGGGTTCTCTGGGCGTACTGGACTGAAACCAAGAGGCACGAGGGCCCTATTCGCATGCCCCAGGAAGACCCATACCATCAGGGACTCAGTTGCCTTCGAGCTCCGCAGCTCCTCCAAGGACCTTCGGGCGGCCGCGAGCTCCGAACCTTCACGGGCAAGTCGCTCAGCCAACTTAGCATGCTGCTGCTTGACTTCAGCAACCTGCTTCTCCTAGTCAGCCAGCTCCGTCTCCCGGAGGTGGATGCGGTTCCGCCTCTCAGCAAGGTCCTTCTCCCTGCCCTTGGCTCTCTCCTCCCAAGCGGCAACATCAGACTCTCTTTTTGAGAGCTCTTGCCCCACCTTCCAGTTCTTCTTCCTCTCTTCCTCCTTCTATAGATCCAGCTTTTTGTTGCGATCCACCAAATTTTTCTCACCCAGAGTCAACTTCTGGGTGACCTCAGCCTCTCTTCTCACCACATCCTCCTGCTGCCCCAGGAGTTTTTCCGCCCTTGCCTCCAGGCCCGCTCGACGCTTCAGGAGAGTTTCATTCAACTCTGCAAGCTTTTCGTAACGCTCGTCAGCAGCATCACGTCTCTCCTTAGCTTGCTCTAGGATTTCCCTGGAGTTAGCATCGAGCACCCAGATGGCGGCCTCCTTCTCCTCCATTAACTTATCCCAGTATTCTAATCGGGCCTTCTCCCCATTGATCCATTCCTTCTGGTCGGCTAGCCTCGACTGAGCAAGTTTGATCTCAAAATGGAGTCTGCTGCGCCAACACCTCAATATGTTGTGCTCCTCCTCCAAAGCTTTGCTCTCATGTTCGAAGGCAAGCTGGACCTGCCGGAGACTTGAGTAGGCGTTGTCTATGGACAACGCCAGAGGGATAGGTTTAGGACCTGTGGGGATCATCTCCCCAAGCTTGAAAGGGTTCTCTGTCACAAATGTTGGGTCCCACTCTACAATAGTGGTTCCCTGGACTCCTGCAGCGCTGGGGCCGCTCTCCTGGAGCCCTTTAGTGCCGGTAGAAGAACCCACGGGGGGGGGGGGGGGGGGGGGGGGGGGGGGGGACTTCCGCCTCCGGAGAAGGTGAAGGCACCGCTTCCGGGTCTTCAGTTGATGGCTCCGACGTTGAAGGACTTGTCGCCAGCTACTCTGGCTCCGGCCCAGGTACCTCCGGGACCACCACTTCTGGAGCAGCAGCTGGAGCTTCAACTGGAGCTTCGATCGTTGCTGGCTCGGGCTCCGGTGCGGCGACCACCTCCGGCACAGCCGCCGGACTTTCAACCACCTTCGGCACAGCTGTCGGACCTCCAACCTCCTGCGGCTCGGCAGCCGAACCCTCTACAACCTCCAGCTCAGCTGCCAGATCTTCAATCGTTTCCGGCACAAGGGTCGGAGCTTGGGTGATCTCCGGCTCAACAGCCAGGGCTTCGGCATCTTCCGGCTCGGAAGCCGGAACTTTTGGCATCGCCGGAGCATCAGCCTCCGCCTCTAGGGACTACTCTTCAACTTCCCTCCTGCGGTCCGGCGCTACCAACATGAGCTTCGGGTAAGGACTCCGAGTCCAAGCTCACGACAGCTGGCGCCAGAGCTGCCGCGACTTCCGCTCCACACGATGAGGAGGCTCAGTGACCGAACTTCAGCAGGTGCAGCCCCAGCCGTTGCAACAGGCACTGGAGCTCCCAGACCCTTCTTTGACACCCTAAAAATAAAGGGAAAAGAAGATTAAAGACACATCCAAAACCAAGATTAACATTTCAGGGTGAGCAATCATTGCTTATCTCGGGATGCTACCACCCCAGTCGCCTCGAAACCTTTTTCTTCTGAGGCCCGGAGCTAGAGCCCACCAAATCTGGTGAGACAACTGCTTCAGACCTTAGCTGAGGAATAGTCACAGCTATCGGAGTTCCTTCAGCCGGAGCTTCCCTTCGCCGGGAAGAACTCCCAGACTTGGAGCTTCTAGCTGGCACTAAAGCCGGGGTTGACTCCCCGGAGATGATGCCTCTTGAAGGCGCTTGCACCGGAGCAGGAGTAGTAGCAGAAGACCTCCCCCTCTAGGGAGAAGCAACCGTCATGTAAGGAGCAGGCCTGACGGACCTCTCGTCAGCGTGCTTCAACTTCCTCTTCTGCTGGAAGGCTCAACTGGCTCTTTGCCCTTGCCTTTACTGATGTCTTTAGTCCTTCGGCTCGGGGCGGGGACAGGACCACCCTCGGAAGCTCCGGGGATCGCCAATCTGGTGGTCATAAGCCTCTCCACCTCACTAAGATCATCAAGCACCGGCATACTCCTCCGGAGCTCCCTGCTGAACTGCGCCTCCATGTTCAGAGGGAGGAAAGCCGTCAGTGGAGTTAAGTCGTTTCCTTCGACGTCAATTCCATGTTGGAACTTCTTGAGATGAAGCTCCAAAGCTACGCCATCCAGGTTGGATTTCCAACCGATTTCAATCTGGTCTTCATCCATCACGCTGTTGAGGGCCCATGCAAGCTTCTCCCTCTTCTTCAGCGGAGCCCACCTGTTGACCAGGAAGTTGCAGAAGACCATATGGGGGGTCACTCCACCTTCCACGCATTCGCGGATCCTGGTCAAGGCAGGGTTGAAGGCCTTTGGCACCACCGAAACCACACTTCATGCGCCAGTGTCAACATTTGGGAGACCTTCGGGCAGCTCCAACTTCTCGTGCTCCTTTGCCGTGATGACAATCCAATCTTTCTTCCAATCGTCCCACTTGTAGGAAGGAAACGACCTCAAGTATTTGTAGGTGCATTTCTTGCGCTTCACAAAATAGTAGAAACCAAGAAATTTGGACCCCTTCCCGGTGGTGTGGATGGTGAAGAAGGTGCGGAAAAGCTCGACGCAGGGGGGAATACCCACCCACATCTCGCAGAAGTGGACGAATGTCGAAAGAAGAAGAAGAGAATGGGGGCCAAGGTGGTACAGCTGCAGACCATAGAAGTCCAGCAGCATCAAAAGGAAAGTTGATAAAGGTGGGAACAGCCCCACCATGGCGTACACAGAGAAGTACACCATGTCGCCGTCGCGCTCCTTCTTGAACGGGAGCTTGCCGGCGCAGACCAGATGGTTGAAGGAGTCGCTGGACCACCCCATATAGGTATGGACCTTCTTCAGATCATCATCGCTCTTGAGGCGGCTCTTGGGGAGTCCAAACTCCATCGCGGTAAAGTGGAGCAAAAGATGGAAAGTTAGGCGGAGTTTGGGAGGCTCTGAGCGCAAAGATGATCGAAGGCGTAAAGAGTCCTCAACCCGTGCAAACTTTCCTTCTTAAGTAAGCCTCTGCAACGCTTGGATGGAAACCGCAATGAGATCAAGAGTACTTTTTAAAAATCTACCCCGTCAATGACGAGTAGGCCTGGGGCCACTCCAACAAAGAGATCGAGGTCCTTACCCAAGGCCAACCGTTGCCATGATGAGCGGCGGGAAACCCAAAGTCGGCACTCTGACAGGGCGTGCGAAACCGATACAGTTTTTGTATTGGGAACTGGCGACCTTCAATTGCGTGAGATTTGCACTCAAAGATCTCATCTGTCGTATTCAAAACAAACCACGCGTCGAAGGTTCACCCCCGAACTGCCACTCTATCGGCGCATCAGAGGACTTTTTGAAAATGAAAGCGCGGGAATTGAGAATGGTCCCACCTCCGGCAGAACAACTTAACCCAAGGGGTTTCTCCCATAGGCGGGCCCAGGAGCCACTGTCGGTATCCTATGTACCGGGTACCCCACGATACCACAACAAGTGCAAGGAAGTTACACCCATCAGAATCAAAGGCTCTCGCAGGTCCCACATGGCACGTTGCACCGGACCCGCTCCCCTCACATGGCTGGCTCCCGGGTTAACATGTGTAAAATAAGCCTGGAACAAAACTCCCAACCAAGGGAAGCTCCAGCGACTACACGTGTACAACAGCCCCGGACCTAGCCCCCGTCAGAGAGGAGCTCCGGTACTGACACGTGTACAGCAACCCAGGACCTACTCTCCCGCAAGGGAAAGCTCCGGATCTGCCACGTGTGGAGCCTCCGGACCTTCGTCACCAACGGAAATACAAGCCGATCATGACCAATATAGACTTTCAAGGATGGTTAAGGCGGCAGTTACACGGTCTGATAATGTGTCATTAATGTCATATTAATGACACACGATCATTGTACCGTTAATAGTGGTAATACTGCCATGAAGGCATGTTACCACACTATTAACTGTACTTAATACTCTTTAGACAGTGTATTAGGCCACATGTAGGGCCAGGCCATCTTTGTAACGGTTAGTCCTTAGAACTATAAAAGGGTTGCACCGCACGAGTATGAGAAAAAAAAAGCGAATTCGGATCCAGGCTATTGTGACCTGACCTTAGCAAACTCACTTGCTCAATACAATCACATAAACCTCGTGGAGTAGGGTGTTACACTCAGGCATCCCGAACCACGTAAATCTCTGAGGTCACCATCTTGATATTGATCTTTGTGTGCCCTAATCACAAAAGAACCTTCGCGGCCTGCTTCTCAGCAGGTCTGGAGGAAGTGTCGTATCCAACACTTCGACGGTACCCGATATGTCCAGAACTCTGGAGGGAAATCTTTTTCCATCTTACATAAAATCATTGTTATCTCCATTTCCAAGTTCTCCATCATCTCCTTTGTGATTTCTTTAGCACAAAGTTCTCTATAAAAGTAGCTAAGCTCGGCTAACACCTTCCACACCGCATCGTCAAGATAGCCCCGAAACATAACCAACATAAGTCTTTTTATGATTATGTGATAAGCATGACTTTAAATCTAGTGAGCTTTCCCGTCTTCACATTCATGGCTCGTCTCAGGCTAGCAGCATAACCATATGGGAATTTCAACCTTTTCAACCACCTCAAAACTTCTTTCTTTTCTTTACGTCAAAGACAGAAAGAAGCACGTGGTTTCCCACCAGTTTCTGAGGGCTCAAGAGTTGGACAGTTACAAACTTCTGCCAAATCCTTTTGAGCCTTTATATTGTCTTTTGTTTTGCCCGTCATATCCAAGCATGTGCTTATGATGCACCCCCACATGTTACGTTCCTAGTGCATGACATCAAGGGTATGCATTAGAATTAATGATTTCATATACGGTAGCTCTCATAGTGCACATATATGAGTAAAATTATGGTCCTCTTCATAACTAACAAAACATCCAAGATGATCTTCATCTGGCACAAGTTTGTCCAACAGTTCGGCAATCTCAGACCCGGTCAAACGTTGTGGTGGTCTTTTGTGGCAATGGTATCCTTTATGAAGGTATTCCTCTGTTGCCTAAACATGTGATTCGGGGGTAACCAACGTCTATAGCAATTGTTGACGATCGTTAAGTACCACTTTAGACCGTCAATGTAACTCACAATCATGGAGGACTATACATTTCTTACATGAATGTCCTTTGGAAATAATGTTTTTCCACTTGTAATTGAAGAAAATAATGCATGCAGGTATTCTATGCAGAATTGAGATGAATCTAGGGGAGAAATCCTAAATAATACACTTCCAGCCAATCAAACGCTAACATGTGGCAGCACATGGATCAAATGGCCCACCTACATGAGTATCCGAGGGCATACAACTGTGTAGCGCCGAGGAATGGCATGAGAGCCCACATGGCAATCACCCGGAGAAAAACCAGGATGAATGGGACCAAGCCGAGTGCGGTCGGACCATTGGTTCGGTCAAACTGGTCTTCCCCCATTCTCAGTCAACTTCAATGTGGCACACTCCTGTGGCTTGGTGATAAGAAATTCGCTCAAAAGATGGCAGAAACTGACCTCAACACTAAGTTAAATAGGAGCCCTCACCCCCTCACTTTAATACACACCACTTGAACATTCACTCCATTATATACACTAGTTCTCTAAGTCCTTAGTGGAGGTTAGGCTGTAGAGAGAAGCCTCTAGTCTCAATTCCAAATTGGGAAAGGTATCATTCATGTATCTTCCTTTCTTTGTGATTTTATGCATATTAATAATATTATTATTAGTCTCTCTTTATTCATATACTTGGGCAAAGCTTTCTTGTTTGATTGTGGAGTCCATGTTTGAGATAGGTGTAGCTATTATTATGATCTGAAAGTAATGTCTTTATTATATTATCATAAACACCATATACCTCCACTACAAACTAATTAGGCAATAACATGATAATGTTAATATGAATAAGTTAGTGTTTGGTTCTAATATTGGTTCAATAATGTTGATGTTAGTCATTGCCTTAAGATGGATCTTGTATTGCAAATCTTAAGGTATTTACTTAGCATGCAAGTGTGGTGCTTGGATAGTTAAGTAGCGTTGAATGTCTTGTAGACCCACGAGTTGTAGGGGTAGGTGGCAGGTGGTGACAACCTTGTCCGTCCTTAGTACTCTGTTTGGCTATGCCACAACCTTGTCAGGGGTAAACTCGTGCTCGACATGTTGGACCACTAAGCCCTAGTATTCACCATTAACGTATTCATATGTATATTATTATACTATGTATATGAGTAATTAGAGCACAGTAGGAGCAGTCTCTTCTCGTAGTTTAGCCCTCAGTAAGACAACCTTATCTCTAGGAGTAGATTGCTTAGGTATGTGTCACACTACCCTTAATATCAACTTACCCATGTTCTGATAATTACTTAGTATCCTATATCTATATCGTAAGAATAGTGTCTACTTTACTTCAGTGCCTTCTTTTGGAATAAATACGATACCATTATAAATACTCTTATGTAAAATGCTACAACGGTATCTTCCGTACGCTTGTGGATATCATCTCTCATTGAAGATAATTTATGGTGTTAAGAAATACCAACAGCAATCAAAGTAGCACAACTTGCCACCATGACTAAGTCAAAAGTATTTTGTGTCCGAAGCACATATCAGACATGTAAAGCGACCATGAGTGCTCTAGCCAGAAAACATGTCGTATGCTGGAAAATCATGAACAGACCACAAGTATGCAGCTTGAAGTTTGAATTTTTGTTTTTTTATAACAGTCGTACGCTTCGATTCCTGTCGATAACATTTTTAACTATTCAATCAACGGCTTCAACATCACGCTGAGTCTTGGACCAGGATGATCCGGTCCAGATACGATAAGGCATAGGAACATGAACTCATACTTCATACAAAGATATGGTGATAAGTTGTACGGAATAGCGAACATAGGTCAACAAGAGTATGGTGTGGAGTTTGTACTCAACGATGAGAAGCTATTTGTTGCCAACCCGATGCTAATATTTCTCTCATCATTGGCAAAATCTGGATCGAAGCGGTACAGCGCCTTGCATGCCTCATCGTCGGACGGGTGCATCATGACTTTGTTGTTCTCACGTACACTTTCTTTGTGCTACCTTATGTGTCTGATTGTTCTTTTCGAGAGAAACAAGCGCTTCAACCGAGGTGTAATAGACAAGTAATGAAGCTTCCTATGTAAGACTTCAGTTACTACATTTGCACCTTCGTCATTAACAACTTCAACAAATCTCGATTTACCACATTTTAAGCACTTGTTCTCGTTGCATGCTCTTTCCAAAAAAGCATGCAGTTGTTTGGAGACACATCAATCTTCTCATATTTCATACCAAGACCAGAAACCAACAAATTTCTTGGACTAATACATATCTTTAGGCAATTTATGGGGTTGTGGAAGGATATTGCTCATCAATTTGATGAGATCGTTGTAGCAGTTATTGGAGAAGAAATACCTAAACTGAATTATCATAAGTCTAGTCATGAAAGTGAGGAGGGTCACTTCGGTGTGTTCTGCAACAGCTCTTCTGGAGCTTGAAAAATGTTTCACCCTCCATTGCAAGAGAATCCTCCGTCAATTCAGGATTTATATCTTCAAGCATCTCATCCATCCTATCGACCCTCGTGCTACCAGCCACCTCTCGATCTTCTACAGCTTGAGAAGATATCTCATCGTGAAAGATCTACACCTCATAATGTTGCATGAAACTATTTCGACACAATTTCGACACAAGTGGAATGTCAACGTCATACTATCAAACACATCAAATTCTGGCATCTGCTACATGAGTACCGCACCTTACTGTTGTTGACAACGAAAAAGCTCTTTGTATAAAAGCATCCATCTTGGCAAACCACTCCTCTGAGTGACTCCATTCTATTTTCAACCAGTATACATCCAAGTGCGGCCTTCAGCCATGTTCGAGACTATACCTTCAGTGCAGACAAATCATTATTAGTTTAATTTTTATATTATGTCACAGCCCTACAACTACGAGATAGGTCCTAAACACACCCAAAAGTATTGAGTGATTGTGTTTATGACGAGACACGAGATCCGAATCCGGACAAAATTTCGACAGCATAACCCCACTGTTTTCCAACTGCACGCCTAAAAATGGTGTCGCAAAGAACATTAGGGTTACGCTGTCGAAATCATGTCCGGATCCAGATCTCGTACCTAATTCATCATAAGCAAGCTCTTGGTCGCTCCCAAACTGTCCAGAAAGAGACAATTCCGAATCTGCACGTCTCACATGCATATCGCATATGAGATGTGTTGATTCAAAACGGGTGACGCATTTCTATACATTATGTTACTAATTTTCATTTTTGAGTCATTTGCGAGAGAGAAAAGAACGAGAGAGGAGGGTAAAGTTGGTCGGAGATGAAAGTTCCACATCTGGTCCACCGTCCACGCACAGGTGTTTAGCGTCCTCATCGTCGCCTTTCGCCTCTGTGCCCGTCTCGATGCATAAGTTACAGCTACAACCGTCTTTACAGCATGAAGGCATTTAATGTGTGTCACCCCGTGCCAGGTCAGGCCGGCCCGAAACTCGTTGACGTACATATAGTAATTAAACACTAAAAACATTAAACAACTAATCTAATTATCAATAAACAATAAATATCAATTAATCTAAAAATAATCAATCTAAAAAAGAATATCAATTAATCTAAAAAAATACACTAATAACCTAAACAAGACATTAATCATTATACAAGAATATAGTATAAACAAAACACTAATCATCTAAACAACACAATAAACAATTGACCTAACTAATTACTCCCTCCATCCCAAAATACTTGTCACTTAAGACAAGAATTGTAGTTCATTTTTTGAACTACAATTCTTGTCCTAAGTGACAAGTATTTTGGGATAGAGGAAGGAATCTAAATAATAATACAAGAATATCATTGTGAGACCTATGTGTGCTGAATACATTGGCTTTGACAATAAAAGTTTTGAATGCTGCCATAACATCTTTTTAGCAAGGTCCGACTCTAGCTCCGAGCTTCTGCAAGGTCTGACAATAGATCCGACTCTCTTTGTCTAGATCCGACATGTTTTTGGGTAGCTCCGGTGAGCTTTGTATTTAGCTCCGGCATGTTTTGGTTAGCTCCGGCGCTAGGTCCAACTAGCTTTGGTAAGCTCCGGCGCTAGGTCCGACTAGCTTTGGTAAGCTCCGGGGCTAGGTTGTACTAGCTTTGGTAAGCTCCGGCTCAAGCTTCGGTTAGCTTTGGCAAGGTTTGGAGCTTGATCTTAATGTTCCAAACTTTCATGTGAAATGTTTCGAACTTGCTTTACACTTATGGAAAGGTTGCTTAGTATTCTTTTACTAAGTTTTTTGTGCATTTTGGTTGATATGGTTGATATTGTTTTGATATGCTTTGCAACATGCTTATGTGAGGTGCTCACGTAAGGTGTTGCGTTCGGAACTAACTTGAGTCAAGTCGCGGACTTGGGCTCGTACGGATTGGTTGTTTGTTCATGTGCAGGTGTTGCTTGAGTTCAAGTCATGGCCGGTGACAGGATCCTTTGGACTAGTCTCAGGGAGGAGATGAGGTCCCAACAACCAAATTCAGGAGGAATTGTGGTTGAGCGGGTCAGGAGGTCGCGCAGGATGATTGAATCAAGGACAGTGCATATGAAGGTTATTGGACGTCGAAGGAAGGTGTTTGCACGTATGCATGCGGTGCATGACGTGACAACATGGTTCCGAAGATGGTTTATGTATGGGAAGATCTGGTTGGAAGGATCGGATCGTATCGGTTGATGATTTTGGCTGCGGCGGAGTCGGTTATGGCTCGGTATGGAAAGTATCGAGTTGGTTATGTTAGGATTTCGTGTGGGTCACGAATTTGAGTTGTTTTAGGAATATAGGATACATTCCTAAGGTGTTTGGAAGTCTTAAGATTGCTTCTATCTGCGTATAGAAGAGTCCTAAGCAGTTATGGAAAGTTTCGATTCGTGATCGGAGTAGGATTGGAGTCCTAGTTAAGATTGAGTTGGCCTAAGGGGTGGTTATATAAGCAAGGGAGGCCAAAGTTCGTGGTAGAAGACTTTGAGGTTGTTCCTCTTGTGTTCTATTGAATAAAATTCGTAGTTTGAAGGAACTTTTATGCCTTGTTCGTCCGACTTGTTCTGGACAAGTTTTACTCGTCAAGTTTCTGGACAGCACTACCTTTCGTCGGTGGTTTTATCATAACTCGAGTCTTGCATATCCAATTGATGTGATTCTTTTTGGGTTGTCTTTACAACTTGATTATCTATCATTTGTCAAAATTTCACGGTCATTGGATTTGTGGTTTCTGATCTACACGAGTTTCTCGGGTAGGACTGATTGACCTTTGTTCGATTGTTCGATCATAACTTGAGTTTCTCTTGGCGGATTTGAGTGATTCTTCTTGTATATTCTTCATGACTTGATTCTCTCTGATATATATCACTTTTGTCACGATGAAACACGTTTAGATTAGTTTCACACATGATTTATCTAACAGATCGTTTTTCTGCTGAAGGAGTTGGGATTTAATTGTGTCCGCTGCATAAGATTTTTAATCTACCATTCATCCCCTTCTGGTAGCTTTTCACGTGCTCTTCGATCCTACAATCATATAAACAAAATACTGATCATCTAAACAACACACTAAAAAATTAACCTAACTAAACAACACACTAAACAATCAATATAAATATCAATTAACTAATCAACACACTAAGCAATTAACCTAACTAATTCAACAACAATAAGAAAAAAATTGCAATTGAGCTTGGGGCTTGGCGCTCAGAAGGATGGGTGTGGGGGAGTGGAGGCCGGCCGGAGGGGTGGGGGAGAGAGAGTGTGGCTTACCTCGATGACGAGCACGGCGGCGACGATGAGCATGGTAGGGGACGGCGCGGAGAGAACGACGGTGACAGCGCGGCACGCGGGGCGGCGACGGCGCGACGCGCTGGGAGCCGAGGGTGGCGCTAGGGCGGCGAGCGCGCGGCGCAAGGCGGCGGCGCTAGGGCGGCGATGTGGACGCGCGGCGCGAATGAAGTGGGAGTGAGCGAGCTAGTTGCAGTGCGGTGCGTCGGGCCGGGTATTAAGCCCGGATTTACGACGGTTAAAGAATAAATGACGGTGGGCCGTCGTAAACACGGTGTTATTTACGACAGCCCAAGATACCGGCGCTTGTTTACGACGGTTTAGATCAACCGTCGTAAATAAGGAGCTTATTTAGGACGACTAAGGTCAGCCGGCGTAAATAATTTAAATAATAATGGCACCGTCGCAAATAAAGTTGGTCGTCGTTAATCGTCGAGTTTTCTGTAGTGTATGGCCCATGACTATAGGTCCATTTTTAGTAGTTTATGTCACATATGTGGTTAGTTTGGTTCTGTTTCTGCCTGCTGAAATGATTCACAATACATTTTTCACGTGCACATGATGGACACTTTTTAGATGTGTTGAGTACAAGACTTGAAATTGGATTGAAAGATTGTATACAGAAATGATGGTGTTTCTTTGATGGTTTAAACTTGGCCATCTTTTGATTCTCCTCACAAGAACTGTTTTTACCTCTGCAGCAATTTCTTTGTTGCCTGAAACTACAGAATAGTCGCTAAAGAAACCCTCCTTCAGAACCACTAAAATCTAAATTTTCAATCCGTAACTGTTACGTACAACACATAGGTTTGTCAGGGCTAAGAGAACAGGATGCATCTCAACAAAAATTCTAGAACATGTATACGTGGACTGAAAATTATCTATTGGTAGAAGGAGATCTTTTTTTAAAAGTCAGCATTGATCAAGATGCTATGAGTTATAATCCTTAAGAAAGAGGGTGGGAGCACCCGGACAAGCAAGCGCTCGAAACCGGGCGGGCACGGGCGGTCCCAACCGCGCTGGGCACCCGAGCCCCAACTCGGTCCCAAAGTAGAAGGAGATCTGGAGATGAAACATTGGAGTGGATTAGTATTTCCAAACACAATGTATGGATGGTGGAGTAGTGTATTGGATACCATTGGCGATAGCAAGTTCAAGGGAAGGCCAGCCGCCGCAGGAGTACTGTCTTCATTATAGTCTCCTCTAAACATTCAACGAGCACTTTAAGCTGGGGTATAGTTTTTATTTTCATATGTTAAATCCCCAAGTCATCAGGCGCATAAAAATGTTCTTCGTTCCTCCAATATTTTATTCGTCTCGCCGACGTCCGGGGTTCAAATTTGGTTTAAGATTAATGTCCGGACGTCAATAGTTTATATATGGAGGTAACATATTTTAAGCTTCTAGTTAGTCTGCAACTATGTATCAAAGTACTCCCTCCATCCTAGAAACCTTGTCGTGTCAAATCCGGTCAATGAAAATAAGGAAAGTGTGAAATGACCAT
Source organism: Tuctoria greenei (assembly GCA_036927565.1). NCBI lineage: Eukaryota > Viridiplantae > Streptophyta > Magnoliopsida > Poales > Poaceae > Tuctoria > Tuctoria greenei. Next base: position 8,909,336 of record JAYESD010000008.1, read on the forward strand.
TTTGCCCTCCGATCTCAGCTATCAAAACTTTTATCGATCCAGTAGCTCTCGGCTGCACGTTCCTGAAGAATCGCTGACCTCGGCGAGTTGCTCTCGGCTTCACGTTCCTGAAGAATCGCTGATCTCGGCGAGCCTGGGGATGAAGAATAGCTGACGCGCTGAGGAAGCGGGACCTGGGAGGCAGAGCGTCAGGGAGGCAGGGCGCAACAGCGCATGGACGGGGGTGCGGCCCGCGCTGCGTGGGGGCGGAGGCGGGGGCGCGGGCCAGCGGCGAGCGCGGGGGCGCGGGCCAGCGGCGAGCGCGGGGGCGGCTCCGCCCGCGCCTCGCCCCGGTGGCTCCTCGCGCTGGTTGTGGATCCGCACGAAACCAGAGAGAAAGAAACGAGGAGGAAGAAGGGCAAATTAGTCAAAATACTTTCAAGATAATTTTTATTTGCACTAAGACGACAAACTTTTAGGGTCATTTCGTATTTGAACTAAGACGTCATGTTTTATGGGATGGAGGGAGTACATGATATAATTGAAGAAAATCTCTAATCTTTATCCTTACGGAAGGGAGAAACTAACAAGCCATATTTTGTGTCGTTAGCAGATTAATTGTTAGGAGTCGTCAGCTCATCCGGCTCTCGCGCCCGCCTTCGCTCTTCCGGCTCTCGCGATTTCAAGCTGGCGGTAACGCCTTCGGCTGTTCCGGCTCTCGCGCCCGGCTGCCGATCGAGCCCACGATTCTTTTCATCTGGCGATAACGCGCGGCTCCGACATTGTTTCCGGCTGTCCATCGCCTTCGGCCCACGATCGTTTCCGCGACTGAATCGAAGACGCGATCGGGGATTACGGCTGTTTCCGCGATTGAATCGAAGTCGCGACCCAGATTAGCTAGGATCGCTCCTCCGGCTATTCCGCGAGCGAATCGAAGACGCGATCGATCTGCATCCGCGGCGATCGCCACGAGCTCCAACTCTACACGCGAAGAAAGAAACGTACGGAGCTCGTTCTCCGCACCCGACTGAGATTGGTGCGCTCGCCTATTATTCTACTTATATAAACTACAATCACAGCTATTCAATATTCAGCCTTCGGTCAACTGGTTTCTCGTTGCTTACGGTCCGACAGGATTGGAGCACCGGATTTTTCTGTTTTCTTCTGTCGTCGATCGTGGGCGACGCGAGCGGGAAGCTGGAGTCGGGCTTGTGAGAGAAGAGAAGGACACCCAAAGACACTACCACCCGCAATGGCTCCGCCGGCGAGAACCTACAACACCGACGTTTTCATGGTGGACGGCACCGTGATCCGGACTACTATCACGTCCTCCGGTGCTGCCGTTGAGCATTTCCTTCGAGAGATTCACAAGAATCAACAGAACCTCATCGTTGGGGTCGACACCGAGTGGCGTTTCGTCTTTGATTCGGAAGGACGTCGCTCGTATCGAACGGCCGTCCTGCAGCTCTGTGTGGGCCATCGTTGCCTCGTCTTCCAAATTTTTCGAGCAGACTACGTCCCGATGATCGTCCTAGGGGATTTCTTTACTTGTCCGCACCATCGCTTTGTCGGCGTTGCTATCTCCGGAGATGTCAAGCGGCTATCCGAAGACTACGGCTTCAATATTACGAACGCGGTAGAGCTCAAGAACGTGGCTGCAGAGGTGCTTGGTCGGCCGGAGCTCAAGACGGCCGGGCTCAAGACCCTAACGCGTGATGTGATGGGTGTGGTGATCGACAAGCCGAAGTGGGTGACGATTAGTAGGTGGGACGTGTATTGCCTATCGCGGGAGCAAGTAGAGTACGCTAGCATTGATGCTTTTACGACTTACGAGGTTGGCCGGTTGCTGCTTTCTCATCAGTGCGCGGGAGACGTAGCGACCATTCAAATGATCCCATAGCGGCCCGATGCTGCCTAGGTGGGCAGTTGATCATGTGTTTTCAGTCACGTTATTTTTTGTAGCACGCTCTTCATGAAAAATAAAATGTAGTATGTGATGTGTTTCGCATGTTTATTGCAAGTAAATATGGATCGATGTTCGGTTAGAAAGCGTGAAAGGAGGGCACTAACATAATCTATGGATTTGTTAGTAGGAGCAAATCCACAAGATTTGCTAGTTGTTATTAGGAGCAAATCCACACGATTTGCTAGTTGTCACTGTCAATAATTATTAAGAGATCGGTTGGGCTCGTTACATATTATATAATCCTACTTGACATATACGCTTTCAAGTTTCAAGCCACCAGTCTGCCCCGCGTCATTTGTAGATATTGGAATCATCCAGCACGGACCGACCCATGTTCTATAGACCTGCTTCCGTTCACACCCTGCTGCCTCCTTGTCACCTTGATGTCGCCGTTCCCAGCGCTGAGCGGCTCACCGGCAATCATCTCTCCCACAGACTGACTCGTATTTCTAGTTTAATCCACTAAGCAAAATTATGACAATTATGTATTGTTTCTCCAACAGAAAAGGTACAATTATTACATAGGAATAATATCACAAAGATATGCAATTCAGCACATCCGACGCTCTAAAATAAATCAGATTCAGAGTAAAAGCAAAAAAATTGCATCCAGCAGGACAAATGAATGCGATGCAGTGAGTCAGTAACGGCAGCTCGAAAAGGGAAAATGACAAAAATGGTTGAAAGAACGCGACAAAACTTGCATGGATATTCATCAATAATAACATGACAATTGACAGGGTCCTCTGATACAATGAAGGCCTAATAAAAAAGATAAATGGTACTCCCTCCGTCCCCATGAACTTGTCGCTTTGTAGTTCAAAAATGAACTACAAAGCGACAAGTTCATAGAGACGGAGGGAGTACGTATTAAGCAGTGATATCGAGGCTCGAAGCAAAAGCCGGTGAAAAGCTGGAGAGGAATTTTACTCACAGGGCATTTGAGAGACCACCTCCATTGCTTCTGTGTCATGTCAAAAACAAGCAATGCAGTAGCACCATAGCTTTGTATGTAGACAAGGCCATCACTGCCACTGCTGGCAAAAACATCATCAAATTTACCAAAACCTTGGAAGAATTTGTGTGGCATCCGAGCTAACTCATGCCATTGCTTCTCATGGAGTTCCCATATTCCTATTCCTATAATGATATCTGGTCTGTTATGTTTTGCAATTCCACAACCAAAACCAGTTTCTCCTTTTAAGTTAATCAGACGTCCACACGTGAGAGAGAGAACAAGGTACCGGGATTGATGTTTGCATTAACGAAGTGTTAGAAGGTCCAGCAACAAGAGCATACATGATCAGGCCATATCGACACTAGTGGAGTGAATTAAGCAGTACAGGACCCCATCGCATATTACACTATCATGTATGGTTCCGCATGTTCAACCATTCTAACAGCAGAAATGCTAGAACCATCGGACATTGAATCATTGTTTAGCAGCACAGAATGCTGATGCACTACGTAACTAAAAAATTATGGACAGGATCTATGTGACAAGGCAATCATATAGTCAAAGTAACATGTCCTAGGGAAGAATAGGAACAGAAACCAAACAAATACCGACCATATAACCAGATTTGTAATACTGAAGTCATGCTGTTGCATCTGACAGTGTTCCATCTCAATCACTGTAGAGCACTGGACATTCTGTTTGTCTTCCCTGATAATTTGGTAATTTTCGCTCCTCGATGGCAAATGTAGTATTAGAAAGGTAAATGGACTAGCTGATCTTAATTTATATTCTTCAGAAAAAAAAACAGACAAAGACCACCCAATAAGTATTTACAAGACACTAAAATAACCTTTTAAAGGGTTGGGTTTTAGATCAACAATGCTCTCTACATATTAGCTGGAGTATATCTATGCATCGTTTTCATCCTTGCAGGACAATCAGCGGATAATTATGGTTGCTTTTAGATTGAGAGCACTGGATTATGACAAAAAAAATAAGCAGTCTTTCTGTAGTCATGCATTCCGTAACTCATTCACTCAAAAATACTCTATGATTAATTCTTTAAAACATATTACCAGGAATAGCACCTTGATAACAACTAAACATATTCCTGAATTTATGTAACAAAATCAAAATCACAAAAAAAAATAGCCAGAATTGATAAAGTTTTTTTTAATGTTGGATCAACCTAGAAGGGACTAGGTGGCATTATATTAAGAAGAAAATAGGCATCCAAATTCGCATCGAAGAGAATTCGAACGTGAATGGTCAGGGTGTACACACATACCCTTAAACAACTGAGTTAGGCTCAGTTCCTCAGAATTGATAAACTTAGACTGCTTTCACAAGAAAATGAAATGTTCTAGTGTTCAATAGTTGGTCGCACATGAAAGATCAAGTAAACAAATAAACAACAGATAACTTGTTCCAAAAAAGAAACCCACTAGCATATTCATAACCAAATTTACAATGGTCTATCATAAAATCCAATCATGTGATTCCGCTAGAACCCAACCAACCCACAGCTACTCACAGTACAGCAATAGCATCAAGAAAGGTAAAATGGCATGCATAATCCCCTAAATCTCAAATTCTGTGTTTGAAAACACCCTCAAGGGTTACTGATATAAAAACATAGCTACAAATGGGAAACGATCAGGATTTCATCAAGGCTGAAATTAGCAGCTTTCTTCCAACATCACAGACAAAAAGTCATCGTAAGAATTTCACAGGTAAATCCTTGCAGCACTCAAAACTCTACAATTCCAATGAGTCTGCACAAAATTTGATGTGATACACTTCCAATGCTAATAAGATATGCTATGATACAGCTCAGCACTATATTCTCGTGTTTAAGAAACTAATCACCCACAACTACAGGAAACATGCTATCACCACACAGAAAGAATCGAACCTATTTGCACGGACTCCTTGGGCAATGCCTGAGCCTGCCAGTGAAGATGCCGGCGAAGGCTTGTAGGTTCTCATCTGAGGGGCTCGTTTGCATCTTTCTTGGGAGCGGTAAGAGGCAAGGACCGCAGAACATCATCCCGCCCATCCCTGACGTGTTCTCATCCCCTTCTTCATCACTCCCATCGTCCGCCCCGTTATTCATCGGCTTGAGCGCAATCTGCTGCTTCTTGGGCGTAAGCACCTTCGGGGACGGTGGAGGTGTCGGGTGCGCACGGTTCAAGACGCGGAGCACGCGGCTTGGGTTGGGCGACACGGAGGGGCCGCTGAGGGAGACGGCGGGCGAGAGGCGGAGGGCGTCGGAGGCGGCCGAGGACGGCGGCGTGGCGACGAGGCTGACGGCAAGGTTGAGGAGTCCGTGGACCCTGCCCGAGGGGCGCCGGACGCCGACCGCGAACATGGAGGGGGACCCGACGGGGCGGAACAGGAGGCCGTGGTCGCCGAGTAAGAAGCGCGCGGAACCCACCAGGGAGTCCCCGCCGAAGTGCCAGGAGCCCGCGGCGGCCGCGTAGACCTCGACGGTGACGGCGGCGCGGGAGTCGTTGGCGAGCGCGGCCTCGTGCACGCGGAAGAGTAGGCGCGCGTGCCACGCCGGGTCGAGCCCCCCCGCTGCGTCTGTCCGCGTCTGGAGCCTGTGCCCGGCGTCCACCCAGGCGACGGCGTACGCCTGCAGCCGCCGCCGCAGCCCCGAGGGCGGCTTGAGCCCCTGCGCGGAGATGAGGGTCACCTCTAGAAGCCGCTCGCCCTCGGGGAGCTCCAGTCCGGCCTCCTCGTCCGGCGCCTCCATCCCCGGCGAGCGGCGGGGCTAGGGTTTCCGCGGCCCGGGACGGGCGGGCGAGCGGCGGATGACCGTTGGGTTCAGTTGCTTTGAAGATAGATTGGCCGGCCGTTCCGCCCGCCGGTTGCTTCTCCGGGCGGGGGGATTTGAGCGGACGGACGGGCGGACGGATGCGAGCGGGTGCGTCCAGATCGGAGGGCTATAAATTGTCCCCGCCAGTGGGCAGAGAGAACGAAAACGAAATATGCGACCTGCGACGCGCCGAAGTGATCCGCGAATTGCTCGCTCCTGATCTGCAACGGCACGGCCGGCTTCCAGAACGACGGCGCATCAACAGCTTGATCGATGTGTTAACCTTTTGTTTCCTCATGCCACCCAAAATGGAAGGTACTTCCTGCAATCTCTTCATACAAGTTTGAAGCAAATTTTACAGTCTTCACGTGAATATTTCGGCAGGTTATCGGATTTCGGGCAATTATGAATATTTCGGCAGGTTACGGCGAAATCCGAGCGCTGCCCTACGCGATTTTTTCAGCCCTTTGAATGACGCAACCATTTGGGCCCTAGCCACGCAATCGTACTACGCAGACTCACGGCCCACGGGTTGCGTTGCAGATCGCTGCGAAGCGAGCGCTTCCCCCCTGAGAACTTTTTTCCATTTTAATATCAATTTGTAATGAATTTACATTATTAGCTATCAAAAAATATTTTTTTTGCCATATTAACCACCTACCGTCCACACCTCCACGATTGGCCACGTGTCAGCCTCTCGTACATCTCAAAAATTCTGAGTCATATTCATTTTTGAACGGTTATTTTAAAATACTTGGACACATATTTTGGAAATGTAATTATTGGAAAACTGTAGTAAGAAATGTGTACTACACTTTCTTTAAAAACAAAATTCCCAAAATATGTCTCTAGATATTTTAAAATAGCCGTATAAAAGTAAATAAAACTCAAGAATTTGAACTGCAAGGCAAAATTTGTTGAGTTTAGTCACTTTTAGACGGCTATTTTGGAATATGTAGAGACATCTTTCGAAAATATTGTTATTTAAGTAAATGTAGAACAAAATAACAACATTTCTGAAAAATGTCTCTAGATATCCCAAAATAGTCGTCTAAAAGTGACTAAACTCAGCAAATTTTCCTCTGCAGCTCAAATTTCTTGAGTTTTATTTACTTTTGTACAACTACTTTAAAATACCTAGAGGTATATTTTGGGAATTTTGTTATTGAAGAAAGTGTAGTACAACATTTCGTACTACAGTTTCATCAATAATTACATTTCAAAAATATGTCTGTAAGTATTTTAAAATAGCCGTCCAAAAATGAACATGACTCAGAAATTTAAAGACGTCCGAGAGGCTGACACGTAGCCAATCGTCCACATAGTGGACGGTAAGGTGGTTAGAGTGGCAAAAAGGTTTTTTGATAGTTAATGATGTAAATTCATTATAAATTGATATTAATATGGAAAAAAATCTCCCCTCTGATACGGCGACGAGAAGCATCGATGTTTCAGCTGGCCCATGAACTGCATCCGCGCGAGTTCGTTCCACGAGCCCACGAGTAATAGCAACGCCCGGCAAATACGTACAACCCACGGGCTGAATCTAGACTAGGGCTTTCTCCAAATTTGCAGCCTTTTCTTATCCGAAGGGCTTCTTCACTCGGGGGTGTGACTGCCATGGACGTGCACCTTTTTTTTTCTTTGAATAAAAATACTAGATCCGTTACGGTTGGACCGACCCGATATCGGCGGAGAAATCACATCATCAACGTGCATGTCTTCTTGCATGTTTCGAGTTGGGCAGGTTTGTAATAATACAGATTCTCAGAGTACGTTAGAATAGCAGCTCTTACCAAAGAGAAGTTGCAGATGCAACAAGTCAAGAACGAGAACTGAGTACTCATATTGGACAGACTATTATTGCTGAGCCAGAGCTTCAGTTGCCACGCACCAGGCCTTGGTTCGGCAACGGTACGGGCAGGAGCAGAACTCGCCGTCCCGAGTGCGCGCGACACGGCACCGCGAGGACGTGACAGGATGGGACGTGTGAGAGAGCGCGATCCCTTCCATCCCACGCAGCGGCCCGTCAGGGCACGGGGCGCAACACTCCACTGCAACGTCCCGTCGCGCCACCCTACTCGCTCTGCTCTGCTACGCGGGACGGCAGGACTAGCTAGACGCACTAGCCAAGACAAGTCGTCCCCTGCCGGTGCCTATTGCCGGCCCGGCGCGCGCGGCCGCGCGCTCGCGGTCGTACGGGTGCCCCGGGCGCGGCGGGCAGGCACGACACGAGGATTCCCTCGGCGCCAGGACGATTATCGTCGTCGAACGGCACGTCTCGCGCGTGCTGACTGCCGGCGCAGCGTTGGTTCCCATCACGGGGCCGTCGGACGACTCGGGCCGCGTGGTCACAAGCTCGCACGTACTGTACGTCACGGGAATTAGACCATCCGCATCAGCATACTCTAAAACATACTCTATACACTATTCTCTTTCAGCTTTTACAGTACGTACTCTAAATTACATTGCGAAACAGTATATCCAGTATGCTTTACAGCGTACCACTGCGGATGATCTAAGAAGCCGTGTGCACCACCAGCAGGTTGAGCGCTTGCACGGGTATTTTTCTGCCAGGTGTCCCATCTGGACCTGCCTGCTCCGTGGGTGAAAACAGCCGCGGTCGAATAAGATGATGTTTGAAACCACATGTTGCCATGGACGCTCGCGTGGCGTGCGCGTTACAGGCGCGGAGCGAGCTCCCGCGGTAGGATTCCGCCACAAGCGCGACGGCGGGGCGGGCAGTAACAGGCATGTGTGTTAGGCTGGGCCGCTGGGGCGGGATGCGTGGTGCGCGGCCAGAGCACGAGTACATGGCGAGCTGAGCGGCTGCATCGAGTGCAATGGTGCAAGACAAGGGTTGTTAGTTCGTGTTTCGGATCCAATGATTTGTAAGGTAGTTTAGATAATTGTACGAGGTTCTGGTTCTGAAATTTTACCGTTGTGGTTTTGTACACAATTTTTTTTTTTTTTGAGTTGGGCGCCGATTAACCAGACTGCCGCTGGTACCAGAGGGGGTTTGTACACAATTCATAGTTGGATGTATATTTTTTAGGCAAATGCACCATTTGGACTTGTCCGTCTGTTACATACCCTTCTCTCTGAAATTTTTATGTTTACTCCAATCGTTTGCATGATACACAGACAATATTGTCAAATTCCATCAAATTTAGAAATGCATGTCATGAAAGGAGATGTGATATTGTCAAATTCCATCCAAATTTTGTGCAAGATATGTCCTCGTTTGTCAAATTTGTCAAAAGTGTGATGGTTTGAATTATATGCGAGTTATATATTCCCATGTTTAAGCCCTACTAACAACAATTCATTAGACAAGCTGTTGCATGTCATACACGAACACACACACCTAAAGCTAAACTTCACTAAACAATTTCATATGCAAGCTGCATCTCCATCGTCACTCGTCAGACTGTTAGTGTCGGGACCACCCACCAACTGGTCCCCAGGCGTCAGGCTCAGGTACTGGCAAATCCTACTTCCTTAGAACGCAGAAAGAAGGCCATAGCTTTGGGACAAAAGCAGCTGTAGTTCGAGTGTTTAAGGGAGCCATGCAACACACCTTGCCTGTAAATTTACGTGCATGTGGCTGCATGGGAACTTGAATTGCATCGATTTTTTTGCAGCTCTGGAACGCAGCTGCCTTGGTGTGTAGTCCATGAGTATCTGACATGCATCAATATCTACTCCGTCCATCATGCATAGCTTGGGGTATATTCAAATTAACCTTTGAACTCCTACAAAGGCGAAAAACTGTACGAATTCGTATGATTTCCATCAGCTTTTTACTTTGCTTGAGAGAATGGTTTGTGGTCCATATAAGGTCCGTAGAAAAGGTGAGGGGACAAACTGATGGTTAAAGCCAAGAATCTTATCATCGGGACTAAGATATCACGAGTGTCTATGATGATGTTGGCATTGGTTTTATTGGTACTTGGTAGCGAACTAGCGATATATGTGGATACTCTCAGCAACACTGTCATAAAAAAAGCACGATCTTACTGTAAACTGACATTTAGGTTTGTACACGAAAATTGATACCTCAATATGGTTATCTAAGGTACTACGATTATATTACGTTAATAACATATTGCTGCTAGCCATACAAAGATCTAAGGTATTGTGGTTACATTGCGTTAATAACTTTGTAGAAAAAAATTACATCATACCACGGGAGATTCTTGATCGCAGAGATCCCATCACCGCTCGATGGACAGGACTCTTTCAGGCATATGAAATCTTTTGTGTTTAATGAGACGGCCGGATCGAAACGACGACACTGACTGAATGAAGCTGCATTATGAAAAGCGAGATCAAAGGATATCATATCTGCTACTAGATCGAACTTGCTAGTATATATCTTCCTGCTTTGTCTGTCTCCCCGACAAAATCTCGTCTACTCTTTGATCCGTCGATCTGATTCCATCGCTGCTGAAACATCACGTAGCTAAGCTGTTGTAAGTTCATTGTCATCGCCCTCATCTAGTCAGCATGTTTGCAACCTCTGCAGAAATTCGGATTCCTGAATTTAAATATAAGAAAAATAGTTAAGTGCAGGAGTATACAATTTGAAAAAAAAAACTCAACACCAACGCCTCTTGAGTGGTAGGAGAGCCAAGTGTGCAGCACAGTGAAGAAGGAAAACAAGTCTTGTTGAGCCAATGCAAGGCAGTTTGAGAGGTCGAGGAGTTTGCTTAGAGTTATGTGCTTTTGTTGGAACTTGCTAACGTAGAAGAGATATGAGTGTCCCTAGCTATATTCATCAAAACTAGGCCTAATACTCGTAGAGTCCAGATGCATAACTCCAGCCTTTTGCAATGGCACTTTCACTGTCAGTACAAACTAGAGTGTCACACGAAAAACGCTTACTAGTACAATGCAATTATAAGAGGCAGATATTTCATGAACTTTATGATTTCTGTAAGACCTGGAGTCACTGTTTTTCTCCTGAGGCCTGAAAATGAAGGGAAACAACCTTACGGCAAAATGTCTACTTTCCAACACGATATAGGTATTGTTAATAGTAATAAGAAGAGTAACATTGTAGATAGAGGTTGCTCCACCACGAGTACATTAAACTAGTAACCTTTTGAAGGGAAATATTCCTAAGAGCAGTAAAGCATACCAAAAGGAAACCTTACTATGGTAATTTAACAGGTTTGCCTCGAAAGACGAGCAGAGAGGTTAATATATTCATCTTGGAACTGTTGTGGTTCAGGAAATAATTTAAAATCCGGTGAACTCAAAGCTGACAAAAGGATGGACGACAAGGGATATTTTTTCCTGAAGTTTTATGCTTAAACACGAGGAGTTGTGCATGTCGTCATTAGCATTGAGTAAGGCTAGTCCTAATGAATGTGCTGGGTTTTCATATCTGAACATATCAGACATGAGGAAGAGAAAAAGGAAGCAACTGAGCAAATGACCAAGTCACGTCTCCCTCAATCACGTACTGAGATGAAACTCCATCCCTATCTCTACGTGGTAACTCTTTTGTCATATCATAAAAAGATTATGTAATACTTCATTTAATAAAAATGAAACCTCATTGGCTGTAGTCTAATTTCATGTGTTTTCCAACCATGGTCCAACAGTATTGTAGTACAATGAACCGTGCATACATCTACAATAACCTCCCTAAGCATTTTTCTGATTTCATATATACCACTTTTGATGATTGCAGTCTCTCTATAAAAAAAAAAGAGATTAGCACAGTTGTTGATGCCATGGATTTTTTTTAACGGGAACGTCTGTATATATAGTCAATGGATACTAGTATCAAAGTAATGAAGTATAGTGCTCAACAACTACAGTATCACAAAGAATAATATAAAGAAATCCAAACGGGTAGTATAATATTTAACTCCACACTAAATATATTAAAATCCAGCTCACTAAATTCTAGACGGCTCGGTTAAAATTTCTACAAAAAAATTATTAGTTGACGTATTGTTTCTTCGAGATTATTCCAAGCCAAAACATGCCGCCCCTCATCTTCCGCTATTTAAGACCTTCCATCCTTGCGTCTAGTCCATGAGCTATAGCATTCTTCTACCCCACTAGAAGAATGGCCACAGAATACAAGGAAACTCTTATTCCCAGCGGTAGAGATGAATACAAGAAACCTCTTCCCCTTCCTGGTGCTAAACATCTCTGCCCAATGGTTTCCCTCTAGTAGTCGTATTGATTTATAAGCCCTTGAGTTACTGCCGTCCTCCAATCTTATTGTGATTGTTATGGTCGCCTTGCAATGATCTGGATGTCATACCCAAGGCTCCATGATGTACTGTGTCCTTCTTCCAATACATGAGGTCGTTGGAGGCTATTACTTTATCTTGTGAGTTCTCTTGTTGTTCTCATGGGAGCTGTGAGTTGGTTTTATGAAAGGGAGCCCTCTTCTGTCCACTCTGAAATGGATGTAGGGTTTCATTAGCTGCCGTTTCATCCATTCACCTACCAAGAACCGTGGAGAGGGATGTCTTGGTAGCCGAGTGGATGACGAGGGAGCTAAAATCAAGCTCTGCACCGTTTGTGGTTGGACTGAAGGGTGCTCCCTTTTTTGCCGTTCTTGCATGAAATCATCTGCCCCATCACCAGTATGGTCTTTACGTTTTCACTCTCTTTTTGATCGATTTACTGCTTGACTTATTTTGTTCGGAACTGTACTAGCTTCTTTTAGGTCCTGCTTGGAGGTAATAATCGTATAATGAGATATGGATCTCTGGTGTTTTAGCTTTTGTGACTTCGCTTTCTTACCTATATATCGGACTAAATCAGCAGGTTCATAAACCACAAGGATATGCTTATGGGCTTTCAAACAAATAAGTACATGCTGAGTTTTTTCAGAATCTACTTTGTTAGCTTTTTCAAACCACCTTTCTAAGTCTAAATAAGGAATCCGCCGTAACTAAATAGGTAAATATTTTTGTTTATTTTTAGTTGCTTTTATCATGTAAGTACTGCAGTAACATTTTGGTCTAACTTTGGTTCATTTCTTTGAAGAGGGGTTCTTCAAGAAACGTAGGACCTTCGTCTATGAACAGAGTCGTTGAGGTCTTCGTCTTGCCCGTTTGTCAAAAAAACGCGTCGACTAGTTCAGATCCTCTACTGTGCAGAAGCTCACTCTTGCTACACATTTCTTACTCGTCATCGCATCGTTGGCGTGTTGTCGTGAGAAGTTTAAGGTCTCTGGTGGATTTAGCTTTGTTTCAACATTGTTCCACAAGGTTGCTCGGTAACTGTAGAGGCAATGACGACTGCTGCCACCTAATCTTTGCTTATGTAAGGTTTCAGCGGCAAATGCCATGCCATTATGACATTTTTGGTACTGACTTACTATGTGGAAGATGCAATCTGCTCCTAGACCATTTACTTGCTCTGTCACAGCATTTTAGCGCGTCAAACTTGCATGCTCTGGTGCTTGTTCCTCTATTTAATCTATCATCTATACTTCAGTGTATCTACATCCCAGTACGTTTTATGTAGCTAACAAAACAAATAAATGCGGGATATGCTGACAGACTTGTAACTTTGTACCGTATGCTTTTGCTGATTCCACTATTGTCTATTTGTCTACGTTGATGTGTCGATATGACATAAAGTTCATCAAACAGTACTGCCATGTTGCTTTGCGTGCACACATCGCACAATGGTCCAGGCTGTGTGAAGTTTGAGTTTTTTTTTGTACTATTTTCTACAGATGCGTCGAGAGTATGAAGGAGTTGTAGGTACTAGGTACATGCAGTATAGTACTCGTTTCCAGAACAAAGGCATACGGCCTGTCATGTAAAGATCACGTCCATAGTCACATTGATGCAACAATGACAGTGGTTCAATATATAACTGTAGTGCACGCAACAAATATTGACCTGAGCACGGTATCCTGCTTCATTAACAGCCCACTTGTTATCAAACTCGTTTTAAGACATAAAGATCACGTCCATAGTCACATTGTTATAGATCTGAGTAATTCATCTAATATTCTTGATTGCCTTCTAGGGTACACTCACCTAATGGAGGAGACTCATCTAAAACCCTAACAATAGTGGAGCTTCTAATACCCACCCATGAGGCTAGTAGTTTCTATTATGTGTAGATACGATTGTTACACAATCACTACAACATTTACAATATCTCCCATACTTAAAAGTGACCAACAATTTATAATTATTTTATTAAGCACCTATCCACTTATGGGAAATGAGTTTTTGATAATAAACCTAAAACTGCTGGTAAAGATAAATTTTAACCAGATAAACTATCAGCAACTCAAAATTAGTAAAGAGTATTTAACTGTTGGCCACTTGAGACAATACTTTGAGGAAGGATGGTAAATCTTGTAGTGAATGTAAGGAGTCAAAATTCATTTACGATGTAGGATACTTCCTCGAAGATCTGACACATACACTAGTTTATTTTTTAGAGAGTTTGTATAAATAAAAATTAAACATAGTCCTAACTCTTAGGAAAACAATAGTACCACAGTTGATTGGTAAAAGGTTAAACAATAACTCAAAAACTTTTTACTTTGATTCACCTTACAATTATAAGAGTCACCTTTACTTGCATTGGATGCACCTTACAAAAACATTTACTTAGATGCACCTTACAGTGAAACACTGAAAAATATCTGTAATGGGTATTGCATGCAATGGAGCGAAGATATACATATACGTTGATCAATAATAGATATCAAATTAACTGTGTTAATTTTTAACACCAAGCCCATTTTGACTACAGCCAGTATGTGAACAGTTTTCACCTATAATAGATTATCCATGCCGGACATCAAGTGAAAATTGACTCTAATGTGTATTTTTCAAAAGATCTACATATGGATACTTCACTATACAAAAGCATTTTCACAGAAGTCTCAATTTTTTTACACAGATGGTCTGTTAAAAAATTTGTCTGTGTTGTTGAATGATTTCTTAGCCGTCTGGCGGCCCCCATAACCACACCGCCAGTGTAAACATCCCTATTTGTACATGTGGGCTTTGAATAACGAGATGTCTGTATAGTAGTCATTAATACATGCGGCTGATGCGATCGGACGCGCCGAGCGTGTGTGCTGGTTACCAAAAAGACTTAAACGCGCACAGCGCATGCACGTCCTTTGCATTCAGTTCGAACCGCTGTACGTCCCATCACTACTGCACGCATGGAGAGACGAACCGTCGGGCTGCTACAATGCTATAAGATCACCCACACCATCGTCTTCTCCGCACAACCACTCTCCATCTTCGCAAAACCGCGTCGCGCCCCATCAACGATCGAGAACACCAAATGGATGGCAAGAACAAGCCGTCGACAAGCCCGCCGATGATAGTGTTGCAGACCCCTAAGGTTGGTTATAATTTCTTGTTTTATGATATTTTTTCCAATTATACATTGTGGTGATAAAATATTGATACTATAAATATGACTATATATTCTTTTTGAAGCTTAAAACTGGAAACGGAGAAGACATTGATGCTACAAAGTGGAAGGGTGGAACTTCAACAATAAACAATCATATCTTTCAGATTGCAGTTTAAAAGTTTGGTTAAATGATTGCAGCTCGATTTAGATTAAAAGAGACACGGTTGTTTGCTATTCGTAGAGGAACACAACTGTTTTCTATTCATTGGAAGAGCAAGCTATGAATTGCAATGAGAAACTATGAATTGTTGTGTATCATTGAACTATATTTTGCAATGTAGAAACTACGAATTGCAAAGTATGAAGTTATGATTCGCAATGTATGAACTATGAATTGCAATGAATAAACTATGAATTGCATTGTATATATTTGTGATTGATGTTATTTAATTTTTATTAGAAAATTAGAAATAATAGGGTTTAATTAGTTCGGTTCTAATGTTTTATCACAGGGGCACGTCGTACGTTAGGACCCGCCTAAGATAATGCTTCATCACAGGCGATACGTTTTACATAAACAACCGTCTGTGGAAAATCATTAGCACACGCCGGTTCTAGAGGCCATCTGTAAAAATAGCCGATTTTTACATGCTCTTTGTTTCACACGGTTTTAAAATCCGCTTGTGATAATATGTTTAGAGCCGTATGAGATAAAACTTTTTTAGTAGTGCTTATCTTAGATTTAAATAGATTCATATAGAGGCCAGTTGATCATACATGAATGTCAGGTAGATTTACGGCTGTAAGATATATATAATCAAAACTATCACCTTTATGAATGTATAACAAGATGATATATAGTTCTTACGTGATAGATCCTCCGCCTTTTGTAAGAAAATCGATCTTGCGATTTTTCTATTTACAAAGATAGATGTAGCTGAATTTTCAAACAGTAAAATATTATGTGCTTACAGACGCATATACAGTCAGCTAGCATTATTAGGCTATCTGCACCAGTTTTACAGTATGTCTCTGCGGATGGTCTCAGTGGATTGGCGAAATGCTGCCGGGTAGCTGGAAAACTGTTTTGGTAGATAATCACGAAAGAAACATCGAGTCAGTCAGCCCTAGCCGCCGCTCTCTCCACCTCGCTTGTGCTGGTAGAAAACCCTAATAGCGGAGGCGGAGCTGCTGGTACGAAAGGAGTGGCGCGAGAGGCAGGTGATGACAACTGCCGAGGATCGGCTGGTGCACGGCCGGTTTTGTAACACGTGCCAGGCTCGGCCGTTGCCGCTCCGATCCCGACGGCCAGAGAGAGGAAGGGGCCAGCGGCGGACGGTGAGAATCTCGGGCGCGCTCGCGGTGGCAGGGAAAGCTGTGGCTTCAGCTGGGCTTCACGAGGGCCTCCTGTGGTCTTTTCCTATGCTGCCTCCTCCTTGTTTACTCCTCCCCATGCCTCCCTGTTCCTGCTTGCTTGATGCCTTTCTCTCTCCTCTCGCCGCGTCGGGAACCCGCCACACTCTCTCTGCACCGATCGCTTTCCCGAGGAGAAGTATTTATCAAGTGTTTTACTGTGGTTAACACTAGATCATGTGTGTGTGGAGTATATGCATGTGCTGTCTTCTCCCGGTGATCTTGCCTCTCAGCCAACCAATGCAGGGGAAGCGGTCAAAAGAATCCAGCGCGGTGACATGGCGCGCTTCCAAATCCAAGCACGAGGGTAGGGTGGTGGGCAAGCAGATTCTCTCGCCTTTGGTTTTGTGTTCTTCCAAGCTGTCATGCATGATCGCATCCATTCGTCCAGACTCGCCACGATGCGTATCCACGTTAGCTGCTCTGTGCATGTATTGATAAGTGCAGTGTCACGTGTACCGCGTAAGACTTTTACTTCGCTGATGCTATGCTTAGTACTAGTATTTGTACTTAAACTGTAGTATTAAAGGTTGTTACCGTACGTTCTGAGGTCCCATAGTTCTTGTTCAAGCGTCATGGCGGCGCTGACAGCAGCTTTGGTTTTCGCTGTTGTTGTGACCGGACCGGAGGACCCTATACCATTTGATAATAAGATTAAAAGAGTTCGAGGTCGGTATGGACGTTTGGATGGGGAAAAGAAAACTAGTACTGCCAATTATGTTTTTTAACGGAAAAAATAAACGGCATCCGATCTTGGCTGAGCTGGCTTTGTCGAGTGTCAAGAGTGACTTGCATGTGCAGACACAAAACAGCAAATCTCCATTAGTATCTTCACTCTTTGGGCAGATGGTCAAGCACGATCTACATCAAACTGAGAGATTTTGGAAATTTAGAGTACTCGCCAACTTGAACCCGCTGTGTGGACAAGGAAAATTATAAAGTGGACAACGTACTTCAGACCACTCACTGCCGCCGCTGTCTCGAGATGAGTTCTAAATTTCGCCTCAGAAAACACAAAGGCACTGCCTGAATGCATGCACGCCCAGCACTGAACCCAGCACGGCGAGCTCATTGTCATTGAGCGGCGACGGAAACATCTAGTACGACTACGAGCGAAATCAGGTCGCGTTCAGGTTGAACCGTGTTCGTTCGCTTAGGATACTATACACGCCCACACGGCGAACATCCTGCCATCAGATCAGGTGGCCTCCGCGTGCGTAGGCCTTTTCCTCCAATGAGTCCGTGTCTCGGTTAGATATTCTCCTTCCATCCCCATATATTTACCATCTTCTTCTGAAGACGTCAATTATTTGACCCGTTTCCACCCTTGCGCGCATTTGCCTCCTGGACTGCAGCCAAGATAAAACGCAAATGTCTTTTGACCGTAAAAAAACAACGAAATGTTTCCAACGACACCTATTTCCAGACCAATGAGAGAACAAAAATGCATTTTTCGTTGAACCTTAGCTGAAGCAAGCTACAGAAATGCCAATCTTAAGGGAACGGATGAAGTACAGCTAATGGATTGTTCACGTGATGTAGCTTTCACAAGAACCCAATCCAAAAGGGTCTAAATAAACAGATAGACAGGCCAGAAACTGACGGTTCAGTAGAACAAAAAAAAGAAAGATTTATAGTATTTATTAAGCTTTCCAGCATAAAGTCTGACGGTACTTTATTCTTATTCCTCGGAGCAAACAGAGTGAAAGCAGTCCGTGCTCGATGATAATAATGAACAAATAGGTAGTCTTTACATAGAGGATGAACACTTTAAACAATCGATATTGCAAAAACAGGCGGGACTCCTTACAGCTGCAGGGGTGGAACAAGCAGCCATTACACAGCAGCAGCTGTACCATCACCAAATGGACTGCTTAAGCTGCATTCTGTCCAAATAGAAGCTTCCGGATCTGCACATATAAGAAAGATCACGTTAACCCCGTTGAACTTTCAACAGGATTACATAAACAAGGTAATAACAAACTGCTCGAATATAAAGACTGACGAAAAAAATTCCACTACAATAAAACTGCCCACATGTTTTACTGTGATCACATGACTACGTCCTGCTTAAATGTTCACACAAACACAATCAAATGAATATGATCATTTGCATTTTGCAATCAACAAAATGGAGACCCCTTGTGAAAAGTGCTACTCAACAAATGGGAACACCCTTATGACAATTGAGAAACAATGAAAAAACTGTAAACTTATTAGTACATTTTCTTTTCAAGAAATGAGATAACTGAATGTACCTCAGGCAATTTTTTGCGGAAAACGACTTCCAGCCTTGCGTCAAGTGTATTCTCGCAGACAATCTTTCCATCTCGAGAAGCCAGTACCACACCTCCAGAGCTGAATAAACAGATTTTTTTAGCACAATCATGGAACTATGACCACAGTTGAGCTCTAAAGGTACTTGAAACCATACCAAGAAGACTATGGATGTCTACAATTATAGCTGCAATATTTCAAGTGCAACACCAGGTAGCACAAAAGATGTATTAACCCTTTTGCAATAGCAAAATATGTTACTAACATGAAACTGAGTTGCATTTTTTATGTTTAATCATTTTACCAGCATTTATTTCTTAATGCAGTACTTGCAGTGCAATATCATCGTACTGGCCCTATTTTTTAGGACAGCTGACAAAAGAGTACCAGATTACAGAATTCAGTTGCCTAGCAAGACTATCATAGGTAAGCTTACTTTATTGTCAATCCAAAGGATATATGTATTTTCTAATGCAAACACGAATTGATGTTCAAGATCTAAAGCTAATGCATATCACCAGACAATAGCGACATACAGCCACGAGGAATCAAACAATACTGCAATCAAATCACTTGCGACAAAAGAGGAATTACCAGAACAAGCCATGAGCATCATGATGACTCGGAGCAGGTGGCAGGTACACATCGTGGTCAACAATAATCTCTGGCTCATGAACATTAGCTTTTGAAGCATACTCATGCTTTGCTGAATGCAGTACTGATTCCACATGATGGTGATCTTCCTTACGGCAACGGAGCAACACAGCAGGCTCTTTCAACCGCAGCAAGCCCTGCATTTGATCAACAAAAGGACTAATTGAGAATTCAATAATAATAGGAAGCAACTGAATGATGAAACCAAAACACATGACATCAGTTCAAATCAAAGCTCTAGAAAAGAACAATGCTGGAAGAGGAGGTGCTCTGATCTATGAGCTTCAGTTGTGATAAAACACATCACGACAACTGTGCCTTCTCTGGCCATCGCCTTCTTGTAACTTTAAAGGGGGGATCCAAACCTGAACAATGAGTTCCTTTAGAAGATTCTTGTACTCATGGTGATTGTGGCTGACACGAAGAAGTTCCTTCATAGCATCCTTTTTCATTCCGTTAACCAAATCATCCTGTGCTTGAAGAACTTTGATGCGTGAAGCATTCAGCTGCATAGAGTACTCACTGATAAAGAGAAGATAGAGCTTTGTCATATAATAAGTAGAGAAACAGACATTGACGCAAAATGACATGATACACCAGCATAATGTACTAAAGTACGCAAGAAGAGTGTGTGTTTAATGAAAAGGTAACTTCTAATAACAGTGTATCTCTCTACAACAGACTTTATGAGCAAATCACTCTCAGGCGCTTTCTGGTTGTATATCATGTCAGAAGTTTTTATATAACTTCCCATTTATAATAGCTGCTGGGCCCATTTGTTACTTTCTGTGCCCAAAGAGCTTTATTTCATTCAATGAACACAGACTGAGTTTTCTTAAGTTGGTCACGATCTTCATCATGCTCCCTTCTCACGTCTGTGGTATATCTTACAATACTCCATGACATGAACTGTTCCACAGTTAAGCTACATATAAGAAAGGCGAACCGAATTCTCTAGATACGGTATGCACCAAGACACCTGTGCATACCCATCTAGATATATGTCACGTCATCAGTTTCTAATCTCAAAGCATATCCCTAGCTAGAAGAAATCAAATGAGGGAGGGCCCACCCGCCCAGTGAGATTTGGGAGCGTCCATCAGGCCAGGTGTCAAAAATCCAGAGGGTATCACAGTCCCAGTTGTGCATACCGTATCCAGAAATTTTTTTTCCCAAGAAAGGAGTCTGGTGGAGCTTTACTTTGAATATGAAGCACATTTATAACCGTAAGACCACCTCAGTTTGCAGTTACCACTTAGAGCAATTAGTGTCAGCACCTATATAGTGCTGCTCTATTGTGCAATCTAGTTCAAAAACATTCTGTGATGTTATGGACATTCAACGTGAAATTCATTTCATGGCTTCTATTCCACAAAGATACATTGCTCAATAACATGAATAAATTAAGAGAATCAAATTCTTACATTTTCTTCCGAATGTCAACCTGCTTTTCTTTCCGTTCATATTCTTGCCTGATCTTTTTTTTCTCAGCTTCAACAAGCTGTAGCTTCTCAATGTTGAATTCCTGCAGAATTCTCATACGGATAACGGATAAGTTAAAATGATAAGAAAAATGAAGTGCGAAAAGAAATTCAAGTAAAGCAAACTACAACAGAAAAGAACAATAGATAGGTATGCATATAAAGTAAGTTTGAAAGGGTCAGATTCAAATCAGGTATTGGTCAAATAATATTGACTTTTGTCTACCTCTGCAAGCTAAAATACAAATCATTTGTGCTCTTTAAATATGAGTCCGATGTGAGCCAAGATGGCAGAGAATACTGCAATTACCTCATACAAAACACTTGCATGAAACAAAATAACCCATAGAAGAAATGTCACATAAGGTTATAGGATTATATTTAGAACAGCTTGAAATACAAACTCAGAAGGGAAGATACTGTTACTCCGATCAATTAGTTCAGTTAACTAGCATTCTATTTTCACCAAACGCACAAATGGACTAACATTGAGCATGCATGTTTAAAAATAACAAGGGAAAAAGTGTATATGTCCAGAGCTGAACTAATCAACACAAGACTTAAAACAATGCACATGAGTTAGTTGATTCGCAAAGTATCCTGGTAAAGAAAAACTTCCAGATGATGTTTTTTTCGAAATGGAATCTAGAGAACACTACTTAATTGGGCATTATTGACTTTCAATAAAACTATTTATAATTTAACATCAGTATATACTGATGCATCTATACTTTTCTCTAAAAGAATTTCTGGACAATTTTTTAAAGTTTGTTGACACAGACTCTGGGCTATAAAAAAATCACATTTGCCACTAACCCAGGGCAAAACGTAAATTACACATGCAGATTCAAAAGTTGATAAATAAAACTATATTAGCATGATGTTTTGCTCACAATGCACATGCAATGGCAAATAAACAAAAAAAAATCGTGCACAACAATGGCAACAAAATACAAGTTAATGTGTTGCTAGAGTCCCCTGCACTAGCAACTCATCTCGTTACAAAGGCAATTGTCACATTGCATCTCCTACTCCAACATACACAAATATCAATTCCCATACCCATTATAATTGCCGCAGCAAACAAAAAGGCACCGTACATTTTTTCTTACGAGTAACAGTTGTTTGAAGCTTTTGAGACCAGGTTCCAAACCCAATTTATGTACTAACAATAGTGTTTGAAGCATTTCTCCTAGAACCAACCTAGGAGACAAATGGAAGCACGAAACAGATAAACTGTTCCTGCTTAAAGTCCCCAACTCTGCCGTTAGAACCATCCAGAAGACTAAAACCTGTGAGCTAGAACATTCCTTCGCAAGCACCACTTAGTCTGTCTACAACCATACGGGTTCAAGTCACTAGACAGGTAATGGAATGAACGAATGATTTGACAGTAAGCGTACTTCCAAGTACAAGTCAAAGCTTAGATGGACGATATCTCCGCAATCTAGAAGGTTCTAGAATATTCGCTTTCCACCCTGAGCAGCAAGGTCAAATTCAGTCCACGTAAGCGACCTCCAGAAACTGCTTGATTCGCCTCGGAACAGCGGATCCTCGTCGCTTCAGCTATACATCTTGCGATGCAAAAATCGAGAGGCTTGGAAACACAGGGCGGGAATCTCCTGGATGCTTCGAGATCACGATGCGCGTCGGGCAGATCGGATGGTTAGGGAGCACGGAGGGGGGGCTCGGAACGAGAAGCTTCCGGAAGCTTTTACGCTGGAAGGAAAGAGCAGGGGGGGGGGGGGGGGGGACTGGGGGAGGGGAGAAACGGAAGCTGACCTCCTCGGCGGAGACGGAGATCTCGCTGGCCTTCTCGTCGGCCTCCTGGCGGATGAACCGCACCATCTGCTGGATCTGCTTGGCGACATCGGCGTCGTTCATCTTGGCGTCGGCTGCGGGCCTGCGGCTACGCTACTCGCTCTGGCGACCACCGCGCGAGCGAAGCGATCGGGCTGGGGTCGGAGGGAGAGAGGGAGGGGGAGAGCCGGGAGTCCACGGGAATGGTCGAGGTGGAGTGGACGACGTCGTGGGGCAAGTCTAGCCGCGGCCCACTGGAGCGACGTGATCGGGTTGGCTCCCTCGCTTGCCCGCTTCCTGTCTGTACGCGGCTGGATACATTATTCCATGGACTCGGTCCATGGACCCGTGATCTACATACACCTTTGCATTCAAGTCGTTGTCTGACAGCAAATTGATTTTGCTAATTGGAAAATTGCCTCTATCACTAACTCTGCCCCCTTCGTTTTCAAGGATTATTAGCACCTAGAGCCGGTCAGTTCTACTGATGTATGCGAGCACTGATCACGGTTATGCAAATCACTTGTTCGGCAACAAAAACACCCAGCGCAGGTTATGTCAAGCACCGGGATCTGTTTAAGGCGAAAGACAGGGTCGCAGAGATAACATGTTCAGAAGAGATGACGACAGTTTAGCCAGAGACTGATCATTCCTTCGAGAGCTTGGGTTATATAAAAACTGCCTTCCCAGATGTTCCAGATTCCTGTCTAGCACCTATCCCTCCAAATCTGATAAGGGTATCGTACATATCTCTCCCAAAGCTTCAAAGTATGAAACTCTATGTTGGTTCCTCAGGCGTAATTGCTGCACTTGATCATGAACAGAAGCGCACGTTCATCATAAGAAAAGAAGGGCTTCCTGGTCTCTGTAAGATGATCCCCTTCTTTCACTGCTCCATCAAACAAGTTAACCACTGAAGTTACCGAGGGGATCATTTCCTGTTACTGTGTCTTGTCTGTCAGTTTGCGTGGAACCCCTGCGAGAAGAAGTCGAAAGCTATGGCAGATTTTGGCGACGAGTACAAGTCAATGCTCTGTGTGTGAATGCTGCCGCGATCGAGAGGGTCATAATCTGTGTCTGATGCAAGTATTTTTGCTGTGACCAACTTCGTTCTGGAATGTGAGTATGTACCGTTTGCGGCATCTGGTTTCTTAAATATCGCAATGGTTCTAACAGAGTATGCATTCCTGGAGCTCATTCCATCTGAACTCCGAAAGACAGAATCCAAGCTGATGGATTCCTGGAGCTAGCGCCATTTGATTTATGAAAGGCAGAAGCCCAAGTTGATGGATTCTGATCATACACAATAATATTTGTTTCTATACGATTTCTGAAAGGCAGAAGCCACCTGCTAGAAGCAAAAAAAAAAACCTCTGAACGAGGCAGACCCTGGCATGGCGTCAGCTTGCAAAACTTGCTGTAACTGTAAAAAGGTTCTACTAGCGCGTCTGATCTTTGAAGACCTTGACCTCGAGCCCGCCGCCGTGCCTCTGCAGCACGGTGTGCGTGGCGTGCGTGCCGAGGAGCCGGTCCCAGACCACGAAGAACGGCTGCGAGAAGTTGCGGCGCCCGCCGCCGCGCTGGTGGTGCACGTCGTGGTACGCCGTGTTGTTGGCGAAGGCCGCGTGCAGCGGGTTCCAGGGCGCCGCCACCCCGCAGTGGTCGTCCACGCCCTTGACGGTGGCGAAGACGAAGAAGGCCGCGGCCGTGCGCGGGGACATGCCCGAGGCCAGGTACGCCGCGGCGCCCGACAGCGTCTCCGTGAGCACGCCGTCCACGGGGTGGCCGTACTGCGCCGCGAACGCGTACGGCGCGGCCACGCGGTGGTGCCACGAGTGGAACCGCCGGTACATGTACGTGCTCGAGTGCATCGCCCGGTGCATGAAGTACTGCCACGCGTCCAGCACGAGCATCGCCACGCCGAACCGCGCCGCCGCGGCCACGAACGGCTCCGCAGCCGCCGCCGGGCTCGTCGCCGCGCCGCCTCCCTCGCCCGTCAGCTGCAGTGCAGATAACGTCAGAAAAAAACAAAAAGAAAATCAAATCAATGCGTGTAGCAGTCGCCTGCATTGACCAGCGGTTAGACACCGGAGCGGTTAGCGTCAGGACTACTTTCAATGGCTGTCAGGCTAGCCATCCCGATGAGGCAACCGATCAGGCAGAGGCTACGCTCGGCCTGCTCCTGGAAAGACACCGCCGCTGACAGCGATGTATGGGGGCCGGGCAACCGGCCGGTTCGCGTTGAATGGAAGATGAAATCTCGGGTCATACATTGTGTTGAATGTCTGCGTAAAAGGATGCAAATTACTGCACAAAACAAGGGAAAAACCGGTAGTTTTTGCCCAGGGTCACCGAGTCATCACGGCACTTGGTCTAACCTCGCATGCATCCGTTTCAAACTTCGATGCCGGCACCCGGCAGGTACATTGTCTCAGGTGTCTCGAATGTTGTCGTTGAAGCACATGTTTGACCTTGTTTTGACCAATCTTAGCGGCCTGCGATCGAGACACAGAGCGCAAGGTTTCTGAAGCTACCACCGAGCTTGCTCTACATCCTCATAATACTACTTACTCTTAATTCTTCATGTACCGTGCCTAACATCGTATTGTACCGGCCCTACTTTGTTCTCTTAAGCTAGATGTGTAGCTTATTATTGTTAGTTGGATATCATCAATCCCTTGAGTTAGATGGATATTCTATTAGCAACATGCACGCATGCATCAGATATCAGAGGGAGAGAAGCCTTATCCGGCTCCGGCCTAACCTTGAGCACGGCGACTGAGATGGCGACCTGGATGGCCTGCTGCAGGAGCACGCCCTTGACGACGTCCTTCCGGGAGGCGATGTTCTTGGTCTCCTCGTCCCTCGTCGAATGCAGCCTGTACCTGTCCAGCACCGTGGTGCGCCGCAGCAGCACCTCGTAGATCCCCGAGTACACCCAGTACACGGCCACCGGCGCCAGCGTCACCACCAGTCCCTCGGTGTCGAGGAACCAGCTGGCCATCATATCGCCGCTCTCGACTGCTGCCTGCGGGCTTCCGACGCCGGTTCACGCGAGCGAGCTGGGTGCTGGAGCTGGAGCTGGTCGCTGTGGTGGACGAATCGGAGAAACGAGAGGGCCGGGAGCTATAGCTAATAGCTAGCTGCAAATGCCGCGCCCTGGCCTTGTTAACCTGGTCGCTGCTTTGACAGCTTAATTTTGAGCTCGTGTCGTTAACTGCCATTCGAGTTCACGCGAGGTGCCGAAGGTATGTATACCAGGGCCGGCATGGGCTGAGCAGGTGGTGTGATCCAAGGGGGAGAATAATAATGGCGCCAACATATAATATGCATGGGCTGTTCCGGCTCCTACAAGGCGCTCTTTTTACAATATCAAATTCACAATCCACAATTCAAAATCATGAAATTTCAAGATGAAACAAAAATGGACTAAAACTGACTCCGCCTCTGGCTCATCAGCTGTAACTGCGAGGCAGAGACGCGTCTTCGATCTGTCGCAACAACAAACGGCCGGCGGGGAGGATATACCATGAGTTAATTTGCCAGACTAGAAGTTGATGCACGCGGACGCCGGGCGCGACTAGTTCAAACTTCAAACGCAGAATCGGCAAGTTTTTTTTTGACCAGACGATGTTACGGTAAATTGAACGTAAGCGCACCGTCTAATTGACTTCGTCGTTGCATGAAAAACGAGGAATTGTACTACAGATTTTTTGATAAGAATATGTTTATTTGTGTAAAAAACGAGGAATTGTACCACAGTTTCTTTGATAAAAAATATGTTCATTGGTGTAAAGTACTTAGAACATTGACTTGTAGGTCTTTTATAGTAGAGCTCTATTCTCTGGCAGAATCAATGGAGGTGTACCGAACAATGCGTTGTTCAGAAGAAGTGATTATTGATTGATTATATGACGATTCTTTGAAAGAATTAAGGGGCATGTAGATTCTCGTGATTATGTTAAGTGATTCTCTATAAGTTTATTTTAGAAAATCACTTTTAGTGAAGGAATCACTTCAATACATAATCATTAATTGAACACACCCACTAGAAATAATTCTAATACTCCCTCCGGATCATAAAAATTGACGTTTCCGACAAAGAAACAAATTAGAAATTAGCTGGTGCCGGTTGTCGGAGCGAAGGTAGTAGCTAAGAATTACTCCCTCCTGATCTTTTTAATTGACGCTTCTTACAAGAAAATGAACTACAAATGAACTACAATATGATGTCTGAACGTCAAATAAAAAGATAAAGAGGGAGTATTATTCTTGGTGGTCTGGAACGCTCTTCAAATTCAGCGGAAACACCAACAACGCTCATGATCTGACAGTCATCAACCAACGGCCCAACGCTCAACGCCAGGCTAGCTGATGATGAAACCATGATCGTCACCAGAAGGCACGCACGATAAGTCCCACGAGAGCAGGACCAATGAAAACTGCCCCACTTGACGAAGAAACCTACCTGTTCATGCATGCATGGGTCAAATCGAGTAGTTGTTAGTTGCGACGCTGAAGTGATCGTCCGGTGGACGAGCAAGCCGGCCGGCTGGCCCAAGGTCAACGTAGACCCGTATGATGACAGTGTGATGGTCTCGGTCAGTTTGGGACTTTTGGGAGTGTTGTCTGGTTTCCCATGGGATGGACTAAGACCATCCGTACCAGCGTACTCTAAAGCATACTCTATACACTATTCTCCTTCAGCTTTTACAGTACATACTCTAAATTACACTGCGAAACAGTGTATCCAATATGCTTTACACTGCGAATGGTCTAAAGCCACTCGGACGATAGATGCTAGTAAGCTGTAGTGCCGAGGCGGAGGCGCTTCTTCTGTCTCAACGACAAACAACCGGCGGGGCCGGGCGGCTATACCGTGAGTTAATTTGCCGGACTAGAAGTTGATGTGCCGACGTCGGGCGCGACTAGTTCAAACTTCAACAAGACAGAAATCGGCAATTAATAAACTTATTTTTTTGGACCAGACGATGTTATGATAAGTTGAACGTAAGCACCGTCTAACTTGACTTCGTATTTTCTAGATTTTTGTCCAAATATTAGAAAAAAATAACCGCTTGCCACTAATTACACATCCAAATTGTTTTCTTTTCTCTCAGATTACAGTAGTTCTTTTACAACTCACAGTTAAATTCAAATTTTCTGAAATCTGCAGCCGAATCAAATCCATCCTTAATTATAAACAACACTCTAGTTCTATCATTTAATAATATATTTATCTAAATCATATGATTTTTTCTTGACTTGCAAGATACAGGAGGACGGAGAAGAAACAAGAATTGGTGGTGCTCAAGTACAAGTAGCAGAGCTCAGAATAGCTTTACTAAACTTTTTAGGGACCAATCGGTGACGAATTTTATGCTGAAGGACTAGTTTTGTTTTGGACAGTAATATGATCTAAGCTGAACTGTCATACTATTTTATTTGTATTCTAAGATGGTGTTAGTTGAACATTCATATTTGACTTGGCACATTCTAAGAATTCAGATCGTTATATATATTTTACGCGGGTACTTCTTATCTAATTTTAAGTCTAATGTGAGTATGTGAATAAGAAAATGAGTGAAACACTGACGAATTGTGCACTGTGACTGCAATGTGCCATCTTTTCAGCTCTTGTCGTCGCATGCGTCCTTGGGCTTGGGCCTTCGTTGTACACATGGTAATGGATTTCATTCGTCCTTGGTCTTGGGCCTCGGACCAGCGTCCGTACGAAGGACTGGAACAACGTTGGCCAGCCGCGGGAGCCGTCCGATGCAGTGAACGGTGGATGCGTACTTCCGCGTAGCTTTGCCGCCGGAAGACGATCCACGTCCGCCTACGTCGTCGCCGGGAATCCGTTCGTCCCTGGCGTCCTGCTCTCACTGGCGGCTCCTCGTCCCGGCAACCCGCCCCCCTCTGTCACAAGCAAACCCTCCCCGAACGCACGTCCAAGTCCCCTGTGCCGTCTCTCTCTCTCTCGCGCGCGCGCTCTCTCTCTCTCTCGCTCTCTCTCTCTCTCTCCGGGTGCTGAAACTGCAGATCCACACGGAATCGTACAGGTAAGAAGGGAGTGTGGTTGAATGGATCCTCTTAGCATTCAGATTCCAGTATCTCTTTGTCTCGATTTACTTTCTGTGTGGTCAAGCAGACTTAATTTCCGCGTTCGGTCGGAAAGCGCTGATTTTTGATCGGGTCTGTGCCGGAGATGCAGAGGCTGGGCGATTTCAGGCTCCCGCCCTTCTTCAACTACCCACCTTACTTCACGTAATCTCCATGCCCACTTCCCCCTAGCCTTATCTTTACCCTCGCTCTCAATCGAAAAGAAACAAAGAGGCTTTGTCGTGCTGCCAACCATAATGCTGTGAGTTCCTTCACTACGCAGCTGAAACATATGATTAGCATATTTGAAAACTCTGGCAGGAAGAAATTATTTTGATATATGATTCATAATTGACGATAGGTGTTTGCTTAACCAGTTTTCATCACAAAGCGTTAAACAAAGATCGTTGGTACTTGGTCCTAGAATTCAAGTACTTGCCTTTCACTTGCATTGTGATTTGTGAATTGGGTTATCTACGACCATGATGTTAGTGTTACAGCTTGCTTGGTTTCCAGTATATGTGTGAATTTTTCATTCTAGTTAGTACACCATTCATCCAATTTCTGCAAATGAAGTGTCAATTTGGCATTAAATTTAAGTTGTCTGTCATATGAAACTCATGTAAGGATAGGAAGTCTGTAAGCTTCTCTAGTCTGTGCTCAACGAAGGTAACTCTCAGTTCTATTTTTAGATAGCTAGTAAATAAGGTGCAACGGTAGATGCACTTATAATCACGTCTTTGCTCTGTTTTTAAGTGGAGAAAACTTGCCATATATACAGTAGATGTAAATGGCGGCTGTAAAACTACATTTTTCAAGCTCATGCATTTTCGGTGCAACATCAGTTTTTCTCTAAGCTCCCCTGTTATAAAAAATAGGAAAAAGTCTACATAACCTCCTCAACTATAGCACTGAGAATAATTTATCTCCCAAACTACAAAACCGGTTTTTAACACCCTAATATTTTCAAAACCATCTATTTCACCCCCTTAGCTGGTTTTCTTAAGTGGTTTTGCCATATTAGATGCTTATGTGGCACTCTTTGCATGTATACTACGGTAGGACCCACATGTCATTGATTAAACGCAAAAATAGCCTGCCTTGTTGGCCTCCCACGATAGACATCCCCTGGCACCGCACGTACTTGTTTCTGTCGATCAAGTATCCTCACGGCACACAGGTCCCGGACGATCTGGATCCCGACGAGCGTTCGTTTTCTTCCCCATCGGGCGACTCGGAACATTCCAACCAGAGAAACAAGGAGAGGAGGAAGACATCTCCGTCGAGTTGGAGCAGAGGTACAACAACTTGGAAGCTGCAGCACAGGACGCGTTTGAGTCAGCAGCTTCAGCTGCCGCTGCCGCGAAGGCCGTCATGGAGCTCTCGCGAGGGAAGCCAAGGGGCCAGGCTACAGGAGGCAGACAAAGAATGGAGAAGAGACTGCACAGACCCACATGCTCCCTTCCAAGCTTGTCTATGGCGAGAGCAGGTTATTTTCTCATTTACAATGACATGTGGGTCCCACCATGATATACATACAGGGAATGCCACATAAGCGTGTGACATGGCAAAACCGCCTAAGAAAACCAGCTAAGGGGGTAAAATAGATGGTTTCAAAAAGATTAGGGTGTTAAGAAACCGGTTTTGTAGTTTTAGGGTAAATTAGTCTCAAGACTATAGTTGAGGGGGTTATGTAGACTTTTTCCTAAAAAATACAATAACAACAATATTTTTTTGTCCCAAGCTTGTTGGGTAGGCCAGAAATGGAACTCACAACTAAAAAGTCAATAAAAAAACAGAAAAGAGGAAAAAACAAAAAAGGAGAAAAAATAAAGGAAGGAAAAAGCAAAGACCCAAAGATTAAGGTAATAAAAGGGAAAGCTAAAAATCAAGATTCTGACACGTGGATTGCTAGTTTACACTCTCTACTATCTATGGTTAGTTCCTCAACAATATTCCAATCCCTCTATCTCTCTTCACAGCCTCCTCTTGTGTCAAGTTTGGCCATCCTTTGCCTCTTCACATTTTTGGGGTCCTGTTCACAAAATATATGGAAAATTTCATCTCAAAATTTACATGTCTAAAATGTTTGAAGCCACCAATATTCTGTAGTTCTTGAAAATAATCATTCTGAACCTATATTTTGCTAAATGTATGTTAATTCCCAATCATGTTGCATTATGTGGAGTTGAGATGTTTTGAATTCATAAGTAATTGTCTTCTATTGACGCTGACGTTTCTCACATGATTCAAACATCTGTTTTGTACCGTTTATGGCATGACTGCCTTTACATGCTTTATTCAATGTCAAACTGTTGCTTCAGTATCTTCAAACCTAGCTACAAATGAACTCCACTAAAACATATCTTCATTTATTCTGCTAGGTGTCAGGACTAATAATTATGCATGCTAACATATATCCATCAGTTTGCAGCCTGTGCGTGAAACACGGGAAAAACAAGTGCAATTATGGAAAGATCTCATACTTGATTACTGTAGAACTCAAAAGATACATGTAATCTCCCTGGAAGAAGATTTTCCCCTGTTCTCTAATCCAAAGATTGAGAGTATGCGTTTAAGTGCATTTGACTAAATCACTGTATTTTTCACCTTCTTTTAGTCTGCACCTTGAATTTACACTGTATTTTTGTGATGCAGGATCTCTTAGCCATGAAGCAAAGGAAGTGTCTCTTGCAGCTATCGTTGGTGAAGGTTCATCCTATATGCATTACACAAGCATATTTTAGCTACTGTTTAGAGCCTATGGTAACTTTTTGCAGTGTGGTTTTATTTGGTTTGATGTTCTGCAGGGCGTGCAGAGTGGATGGACAAAGGTCACAAAAAATGCCTTATTCTTTGGCTCAGAATACAGGATTGGGCCAATTTCTTATTCAATTTTGTAATACTTTCTTTTTCTTTTTGATATATCGAGCTATCTGTTTATGAAACCTATGAGCAATCTGTTTGCTGTGGCATAATTTCTCCTTTGCCTTGTTCTTGTAGGTAAAGGATAATGGGCTGGAGGTCATGACTATTGAAGAAATACGCTCTGGAATTGATACACGTGGAACTGGTAAGTTAAAAAAAACTCAAAATGAGAATTTTTGTGACTCGAGAACGTATTTTATCATATCACTTGCCTCACAGTAACTTGCAGTAAAAGCGCTATGATGGCTCCATATTTACTTTACACCCATATTGTTGCTGATTCTTCACTAGAAATACAATGTAGATAGCTTATAAGAAAATCACTTTTATCGTGCCAAATTTGTGCTGCATTGTCCAATTTTCTATATTATTATGGACTCATCGCAGAACTTGAGGGGATTGATCGTGGTGTTCTCATGCGGGCACTGCGGCTTTTGGAACAAAAGGGTAAAGCGGCCATCTTCAAAGGCACTTCAGCTGATGATGAAGGCGTAAAATTTTCCATCTAGTTTTCTGAACATGCCAAAACGCTACCGCCGAAGGCACAAAGTACGCACATACTTCCATAGCAGAATTATCTGCATGTTCTTCAGTGCTACGGTTTGTTTAAGGGTAAATGCCATATTCATCCTTGCCTGAGCTGTTATTGTTGTAAAACATGACTATATATTGTTTATTAATAGAGTTGAACTGCACTTGCGTCTTATGCCTATGATTCTACGTAATTATGGCCATTACGAAACGTGCTGTTGGAATGGTGATTAGGGGCTGTGTGAGTTGAATCATGCGGGGAAAAAATGTTCGTTTGGGCAAGCTTCTGGAATTCAATCATGTTTGGCTTCAGTTCTTGAAGGCTGCTGCGAGTATTCAAAGGCCTTTGGACAATTTCTTTACTCTGCCTACTCTTTTCTGCATTCCAAGCTGCCTCCCTACAGATTTATTACAGCGGTATCTATCTACATGTAAAGCATGCCAAGTATTTTAGTTGCTTTTCACATGGAGCCGTGCACTCGTCTGAAGACTCTAAACTGCTGGTAGTCACGATAACCTTCCAAGAATCGAGCTCTCGATCAACCAGTTCACGGAGGGAAAATGATTCTTCTCGGTTTTCAGAGAAGCTGCTAGCTAGCCGAAACTGGCACCCACTCCATCAAGTTATCACTCAAGAATTTGATTCTCCGGTCCCACCACTGACAGGTAGACCACGAGGAATCGATCAACAGGCTGTCCCCACCAGAAGAATCCGTGGGCCCATCAACACTTGATTTCTGCGACTATCAGCAGCCATCCGCCGTCGATTCCGTCTTCATTATGAAATATGATGCCCACCTCACATGTCAGCTAGTACATGGCATATCTGCGTCCCCGTCCACTAATTAATTTATTTTGGTTGACATAAGAAAAGAAAGAGGAATAATCCCCTGCTCATGAGCAGCCGCTGGTACGGGAGCGAGCTAGTGGATGGAAATTGGCATTTGATTTGATGCTGTCCGCTTTCACTTGTCTGCCCTTGCTGGTCGTTCATGGTATTGCTGAATAGATAAAGCCAGCACGCAAACCTGTAGTTGGAGAGGAGGCCCATTGACATATATACCCCTGTCTCGGTTCCTTCTCCAAGCTCCAACTCCATTATTGGTACTTGAGGGGTGGAGCTTTGGAGGAAGAGGCCGCAGCGGAGGAGGAGCAGTTCTCTAATCTTACAGGTTTTTTTCCATGGCATGTCCTCTATTCTAATCCCGAGTTTTGATTGTTACTAGTTTATTTTATCTTGTTTGCTGGAAATAGGAGGCCCAGACAGGGGATGGCGTCAAGGAGGATTCAGAAGGAGCTCAAGGATCTGCAGAAGGACCCTCCGACGTCATGCAGTGCAGGTCCTATTGCTTTCTTTCTTGCTTACGTTTGTGTTCTTTTTATTTTTTCCTTTTCTTTTGCAGTTTTGGTCATACCCTTGTGTGCAGGAGCCAGATTTTGTACACATGCTTTGCCGCCCTCAGCAGAACCGCAATAAATTTCTTGCCAAAGTAGCCTGATGAGCAACCCTTTTGGTGGTGCTAGAGGAAAGACGAAAGTAGATATGAGAAATTTCATTGCATGGAAATGGATTGGTTTCATGCTCACCCTTCAGTAAAGAGGTTCAATGTCTATGTGCAGGAATAGAACTTTCCTTTGGTCTGCAATTTGTTAGATTTAAAAGGGGCTTATCTTTATCTCGAAAGAATCTGCTTAATTGGCCACTTTGTAGTAATGCTGCAGATTTGGCTTGCCTGGGAATATGGAAGATGTTGAATTGTATGGTATGTCCAGCGAGTAACAGTAACTGATGTAGATAGTAGTTAGCAGCACAATATGGTTGTTGACATACTATCTAGCTATTGAGTTGTTGACATAATTGAATAAATTCTTCATCAAGGGAATTTGTATGGTTCACTACAAATTTGAATTAGAAATTAGATACGCCCATACTGGAAGTGCAGCTCTGGCACGGTGGCAGAGTCACTCCACTTGTGTCTTGGAGGTTCTGGGTTTGAATCGGCCGCCTTGCAAATTAAGCTAGGGGAAGGCTGTCTAAAAATTCTCTTCTCAGACCCCATGTTGTGTGGGAGCTTTCAGCACTAGATACACCCTTTATTGTGCATTCGTGCTGGCACGTATGCGTATGTTTTTGAGCTTCTTAATGCAGTATGCGCTTCACAGTAAAGTAAAAATTATTACATGGAGTGGGTATGGATCACGTACTCACGGTAGAAAATATAATGAACTCGTGATATACATGTCTTAAATGTACATGTAAAGTAATAGCTTGCGAATTTCTTAAATAATGACATTGTCCTTGCAACTGCTCTTGTTTACAAAGAAATGAATTCTGAAGTTAATTTCAAGATCTAGCAGAACAAATATCAATCCTTCATCTTTCTTTAGTGCTGTTTGGTTCATTCTTGTTTCATACTCTTTTAGTTGTCTTACAAGTTTTGTTTCCTGTCAAACATTTGTGTGGCTCTATGCTCAAAGATGTTATTGTTTTAGTGCAAGAGTGTAATCCTTAGTTATGCTTTCGCATATCTATATACAATAAAAGAGAGGATTACTTGGCATTTAGACGAAAAATTAAGCTAACACATAACTATTCTCTATGTAAGGAGGGGGCATGGCCTTAGAGAAGCTCTGCCCCTGTGGAACGTAAAAACGTGACAATATACTCTTATTTGACAGGTCCTGTGGGTGAAGACATGTTCCACTGGCAGGCAACAATAATGGGTCCGTCTGATAGTCCATATGCTGGTGGAGTTTTCCTAGTTACAATTCACTTCCCGCCTGACTATCCTTTTAAACCGCCAAAGGTACTGTCGCGGGACATCATTTCAACAATGATCTAGCAGTTCTTGCTTCCCATCTTTTTCTTTCTTTCTTATTGTTGAATATAAGCATATGCATATACTCATTTCACATCCTAGGAATCTGACGTTGGCAGACGTCCATTACATGTACTGGTGTTGGGTACCTTGACAAACCATGTAGCTGTACGCAGTGATCACTGAATAGATATGTTAGCATTCTATTCCGGGCATTGTACAATTTTCTTTTTGTGGGTGGAGAAGAGTAAGAGAGTACTGAATAGATTAATCAATATATACAGTAGGTATTAGTATAAAATGTCGACAGGATCAAGATATAGAAGACCAGTGAAGCAGCCAAAAGCAACCAGATTAGACAGGTTTATATATCTGATAGTCAAATAGAAATGGCAGGAACTTATTTTCAAGTATTACATCACATTGTGCTTATTAGGAGGAAGTCTATCTAAGAAGACCATTTTCTTGTTCCTCTCTCTGTTGGAAAGTTTTGGAATTTTATATTACTTTTAAAGGTAATGTGCATAAGCTGCATGCAATTATTCAAGAGTGTAATAGTGATATGTGTGCCACTAATCATCAACTGTGGAAACATTCAATAGGTTAGAATGAACTCCAAGAATCGAAGCCATTCTAGGTGAATTGGACAAGGGATTTAAAATGATTTTTTATAAGCAACGCCAACAGTTTCAGTTAGTATATCAACAATCATGCCGTAACAGTGTTGCAAAAGGGTAGATGCAATGTCGATTAGTTCAGTGTCTGGCTTCCTTCATTTCGTACAAGTAATCAAGAATGCTTTTGGCCACTGTTTGTGTGCCCTACTAAATTCATTAAATTGTGCATCTACTCATGAAGGAATAAATCGACATTGTTTACAAACGCATAAGGTTTTCAGCTATCGCAATTCACTGCAAGATTGGATTATTTGAAGTCAGAAAACTCATTTGATACATTGAGTGTTCATACCTTACGATTCGAACCGTCAACAGTTTCCAAAGTATTTGATATCTCTGACTCTGATGTGCAATATGCAGGTAGCATTCCGCACTAAAGTGTTCCATCCAAACATCAACAGCAATGGGAGCATTTGCCTTGACATTTTGAAGGACCAATGGAGTCCTGCTCTAACAATTTCCAAGGTTAGTACTCTCATGTACTACTACTATCTTCAGTGGCTGTTCCTGTTCTTTCATACCAACATGTCTTTTCTGTTTGCATTCAGGTGCTGCTGTCCATCTGCTCTCTGCTGACTGATCCAAACCCTGACGATCCTCTGGTTCCTGAGATTGCACACATGTACAAGACGGACCGCCATAAGTATGAGAACACCGCGAGAACCTGGACCCAAAGGTATGCCATGTAAATAATCGGGTCCCCCGAGCTGCTCTGGTACGTTAGGTCACTGGACGTGACTTGTGTTCATGTGCTCATGCTGTAAGGATCAAACTGGGTTTGCGGTGTGGTGCTGACTCTTATGATGCGTCGCTTGAATTAAAGCAGTAATTCTGAATGTCAGACTGGTGATTGGGATTGTTTGCGTTAGATAATGTTGCCATGAGCGTCAGTGTTTACAATGCAGTAATGCCTGTTGGAAAACTCAAACTGCTGCACTGCCGTTTTCCTCTGAAGATCGTTTGCTCTCCGAAAAAAGTCTTGAATCTTTTGTCTGTTCGGTAATAGTGATATCCGGAAGCAATTTGCCCCTTTTGATCTCGCGAGATCTGGAAGCTGCATCATGTAACTTCGGTCACTCAAACATGTAAGAAGTTAGACAGTTAGGGCAACGTTCCAGACTTCCAAGTCCAGGTTTTACTGGGAGGCACATACTGCACGACAGTTCGATGTCGTGCTTTCACCACCATGTTGGTCCATCCAAATGTCGAGGCCAGTGGACAATCTGCATTGACATGCTTAGAGGGCTGACAGGAGTTCAAAAATACTATCGTGATTTTAGTGGCTTATTGGCCCCGCGTCAGTTCAGAGGCAGTATGAGCTGAATCCCAGATTCCCTGACATCTGTCTTTTTCTAGTGTTTTGGAAAATCAAACAACAAGTGTGACATTCTTTTTGGGTGAAAATGTTGAGCCAGTACATTCAAAATATCGAACCTGTACATTCTATATGCTGACCTAGTGCCTTGGAAGTATTGTTCCTTGTACACAGATGGCGGCCCATCTCAATTTTCCACCGCCGTAACATTAACTCCACATAGATCAGCCGTACGTCTACATTCGCACAAATCTCAAACACATCCAGGCTACCTATAGTATTACCGTTTTCTAGGCCGGAGTACTCCCTCCGTTCTGAAATAATTGTCGTTTCAGACAACCAAATAAATTAGAAATAAACTAATGAAGGTTGTCCTAACGACAATTAAAACGAAACGGAGGGAGTATGTTGGTAGGCCTGGTAGACGAATGGGCTGTTGCAGCTTTGCTTTTTACTGCCTAGTTACAGCTGTTTAATGGGATCCGCTCCTATGCAACTGAATTTCCAAATGTGGCAGCGATGACTGAAGGGAACAGTTGCCATATCTACCCCTTCCCCTACGCCAAAGGTCGCTGTAAAGCATGCGACCCAGTGCTGACGGACTCTTGTTATTACTGCCCCGTGTGTGCAGCTATAGCTTGCGGCTTCAGGCGATCACTCATCACCGTACTGGACGGAAGGCACTGTCAAGTATGGACGCGAAACCTTGGTCGTCAAAAGGCATCGGTCACACAGCAGGCCCTACCGCTGCACGACTTTCGGCCGCTTTGAGAGCGTGGAAGGAAGAAAGAGGGGGCGGGCATGGACGACGGAGTCATGCTCATGGAGAGCTGGATCTGCATCTGCCTGCAGCCTTGCAGGTCTGGCCGTGCCTGCCCGGGCAATAACAGTACCGGCTGCACGGGCGCTGTGTTGGTTGTTGCAGTGCCGCACCCGGCCCGGGAATGACCCGGCACGGTAATCATGCGGCGCTCACGTGGTCACTGCAGCTTTCACTACCGGTGGTAGCCGTACGCGACCGGCCGCGATCCATGCATCGAGTTGGGTTTGGTGAGCCGGACCCCGCTACAGTACAGGGCGGCAGCGCGTGGGATCCAGCCGGCCGGTGGAATGGATGGCTGGCCGGGGCTGCAGCGTGGTGCCTGGCTGGCCTCTCCATTGACATTCGGAGCACTACAGAAATCCCGACGATTTGCGACGGCCGAAACCGTCGCAAATAAGTCAGATGCCGTCGCAAATAAGCTATTTGCGACGGCTTTCTTTATTTGCGACGGCTTTCGGCTGTCGCAAATATGTCGTCGCAAATAAGCTTATTTGCGACGGCCACCGTCGCAAATAAACTTATTTGCGACGGCTAGGAGAGGCCGTCGCAAGTTGTTGCTGCGGGCTGGTGGGCCCCGCGATCTGCGACGGCATAGCCATCGCAATTAAGTTCCACTATTTGCGACGGCCGTCGCAAATAAGTTCAGAGGGCAGGGCCCACGTGTCCTCCTCCGGGACCCACGACTCTATTTGCGACGGCCAGGCCGTCGCAAATAACTGTGGTTTAATTGCGACGGCTTGTACCCTTATTTGCGACGGTACTGTATAAAAAGCCGTCGCAAATAAGGTTTTTTATTTTTTTTTAAAAAACAGAAAACACTACCCGGCTCGATGGCCAGAATCACAACAAACACAATATAGACAATATACACAGTATATACACAGCATACACAAACATCATCACAATCACAAACTAAAATTCCGATACATCTCACATCGTCAACAATAAAGTAAATAAAAGGGCTCACTCGCCCATCTAACCTCCGAAGCCACCTCCGAAGTCGAAGTCGTCGTCGTCGCGCCTCAATCCAGGCGGCGGTAGCGAAGGCGACGGCGTTTGTGCAGCCGTCGCGGATCCCTGCAATTAATAAAACTTAAAGTTAGAATATAAATGCATCAACATCTCTCTCCCTCCCTCTCCCTCTATCTTCATCTAGATCACCCTCTCTTCCTCTCTCTTTTCATTTCTCTCTTTGTCTCTCACTCTATCTTTCTTGCTCACTCTATCTTTCTATTGCTATCCTTTTCCTTCTATCTTCCTCCTTCTATCTCCATCAACATCTCCCTCCCTCTATCTTCCCCTCTCTCTATCTCCATCTACATCTTACTCTCTCTTCATTCCCATCCTACTCTATCTATCTTTCACTCTTTCTTCTGTCTCCCTTTCTTCTATCTCTTTCTTTCTTCTATCTCAATCATTTTCTTCTATCTAACTATCTGTCTCTTTCATCTATCTCAATCTTATTACGCTGGAGAAGAAGGATTACATAGAGACTTACCTGACCCGTTGAAGAAGGATCGCCTGGGAGGACCGGTGGTAGTACCGGTAGCTGGATTCCCAGACCCTGCGCCCGAGCGATGGCCTGTCATTGCAAACATTAAATGCTACCTATTAGTAAGTCATTTAAGCTGAATTAATGAGAATTTTAATTTTTAGATTGTTACCTCCATTGCTTCCCGCATCTGCGCCAACGCTGCTGCCTGGGTTTGGATCGTGGCCTCCATCGCCCTCCTTTCCTTCTCATGTTGCCTTTCATTTTCTTCTACAGTTTCTTGGCTGGGGGCGGTGGGCGCGCTGGGGGCGGCGGGGTCGGGGCGCGGCGGGCCGATGGCGAGGGTGCGGCGGGGCCGGGGGCGCAGGGGCGGCGGGGGGCCGGGGGCCTATTACATGGCATCGTTCCCATACATACACACACTCAAGTTCTTTCGCCGTATGCATAAAACTGCACTAGCAAATGCCCTTTTTATTACATCTTCTATAATTAAGTGATTCAATCCTTAAATAAACTATACAAGCTATTCTAAGCTACTATAGCTAATTGCTACTACCTCTTAACAAAATTGCTAGCTACATCTGAAAAAAAAGCCTAAAACAGGGGGGAGTAGCACTGACCTCAAGGTCGGGGGCGCGGCGGTCCGGTCGGGGCGCAGCGGTCCGGGCCGGCGGCGGCGACGCCGGTGGCGCGGCGGGCCGGAGGCGGAGGCAGGCGGGCCGGAGGCGGAGGCAGGCGACACCGGTGGGGGCCGAGGGCGGCGGGCGCACAGGCGGGCGCGGAGGCGGGGCCGAGGGCGGCGGGCGTGGAGGCGGGACCGAGGGCGGCGGGCCGGCGGCGGAGCCAGGGGCGCGGAGGCGGGGCCGAGGGCGGCGGGCGCGGAGGCGGGGCCGAGGGCGGCGGGCCGGCGGCGGAGCCGGGGGCGCGGCGGCGGGGGCGCGGTGGCGGTGGCGGGGACGCGGCGGCGGGGTGTTATGAGGAAAATGAAGGGTCGGGGTGGAGCGTCCCGATATAAGCCCTAATTTGCGACGGCCGTATTAATTGCGACGGCCTCGACTTACGGCCGTCGCAATTAAATCCTATTTGTGACGGCCGTTTGACCGGCCGTCGCAAATAAGGGTTTATTTGCGACGACTCCGTTATTTGCGACGGTCCTAGGGTTGGCTGTCGCAAATAACCGCTTATTTGCGACGGCGAGTCCGAAAGCCGTCGCAAATAAGCTCTTATTCGCGACGGCCTTCTTATTTACGACGGCCAGAGGCGGGCCGTCGCAATTTAAGCTATTTGCGACGGCTGGCCGTCGCAAATAAAATAAGCCGTCGCAAATGATCGCTTTTCCTGTAGTGGAGGTGGAGTCCGGTTGGAACTGCACACTCTTAGGTGGGCAGCGGTCAGCCGGTCAGTGCAGCGCGTACGGTCCCATCCCGGCCAGGTAGCTGTAATCACCACTAGGACTGGTTGGCACGTTTTTTTATCTGTATTCACATATTTATGGTCACTGCTGCCGTTAGTGCGTCACTTGTCTAGATTTCAGGTGTCTCAAATTCAAAAAAAAAAATCAGGCGACGTGTCATTAATGGATAATTATTGGCATTAACCACTAGTAATCACTTTAATTAACCATTAATCAAAAC
The DNA here is from genome assembly GCA_036927565.1 of Tuctoria greenei. NCBI lineage: Eukaryota > Viridiplantae > Streptophyta > Magnoliopsida > Poales > Poaceae > Tuctoria > Tuctoria greenei. The sequence continues at coordinate 8,950,384 of JAYESD010000008.1, forward strand.
AATTAACAAAAATAACAAATGTTCTATGGGTTAAACATTCACGATTTTTTAATTGGGAACAACTGCTATGCAATCTGCTGTTTTGTGCAAGCGTGCAATCTTCACATCTCAACCGTTCCCTACCGATCCAAAGGTGCTGCACTTTTAACACTTAAACCCCTCCACCTGGTGCTGCTGACAATATGCAAAAAGAACCCTGTATGCAGCCACCCTTGGATCTGTAGCGAACGGTTGAGATGTGGAGATTGCATGCTTGCACAAAACACCAGATTGCACAATAGTTGTTCCCTTTTTAATTTTGACTATTTTTAAACTAACATAGCCCTTACAAATCCTTACAAAATAATAATTGAAAAATTATAAAATCGTTCACCTTCTTCCTCCACTCCGGCGATCGCCGCCGCTCGAGCTGCCGCCATCGCAGGCCTGCGCCGCCATGATGTCGACCGACGTCGTTGCCATTGTCGAGGCCATCTCCGTCGAGATCGCACACACCAGTGTTGCTGCTGCCTCCGTCGAGGCCTCACGCCACCGCCTCCGACATCGTTTTGGATGCGGGGTGTGGGTGTGGTTCGGTTAGGGTTGAGGGGGGAAGAAGATAAGAATAAACTAGTACGAATCTCATTAAGATCTATATTTGCCTGAAACAAAACTATATTTCAGGCATATGTAGGACTTCAGAAGTACTCTTTTCATTTTAAATAACTTGTCAATTTATAAGTCAAAATGAACTAAAAAACGATAAATTTTTCGAGATGAAAGGACAACTGCGGTTGGGAACTCGCGCTTCACCGCCACCGCGGAAAGGAAAACAGGATTCGGAGCGTTGGCGATCCCAACAAAAGAGAAGAAAATTGCCGGCAGGCACTGGTGGTGGAGCAAGAAACGGCTATCCCGGAGTGGGAAATGCGGCTGTTGAGAGAACCAACGCGGAACGGGAAGGCGAGTCGCGGAACGAGCGCGACAGGACAGCACGACCACCGCGCGGCGACGCAAGCGCCCATGCCCGGCAGCAACCCAGTCCGCGGACGGACCTCCGCGTTGTGCGCAGTGGCTTCGTGCCTCGTGCAAGCGCTCCCTCTCCTCTGCTACACGGAGGCGAGCTAGCCATCAATGCATGTATGCGAGTCCCGATGCTATCTGCTTCTGCCGCTCTGCTGCACCGGGCGCTACACGCTGGACCAACGCGCGGAGCGGTTCTTTTCCAAGGCGCAGCAGACAGCCAAGTCCCCAGTCGTGGCCCGGACCGAGATAACGGAAAGTACTCACGGGCCACCTCATGAAAAGCTGCATCGCTCCAACCAGCGGTCCACGCACGCCCACCGCCTTGCGTGCCAAGACAGAGGCGAGCTCGTCTACATCCAGCCGCTGGAAAACACTCCAGCTTATCAAAAACATCGTGCCATCTTCATTGAACCGCTCAACTGCGTGCCATGGGCTTATCTCCACAGAACCCGGTATTTTTTCCCATGCTTTGATTTCGACTTAAAGCGATAAAATTACAAGTATTGGTGAAAATGATTCGATTTTGTAGCATAAATGTGTCGACCATGATTTTTTATAACGATGCTCTGATTATGGTTTAGTAAGAATCGTACATCGAACTTTCAGAGTCGTTTTGTCGCTTCTTGTGCTTCATTGAATATGATCCAGGGATCATCCCAAAGATCCCAAAGATATAGAGATTGTGACCGTTTTCTTGTACCGATAGTACACAAAAACTAAAGTCCGAAGAAAAAAAACGTTCTCCAGCATTCAGTCTAGTGTACCGAGCACGTAACACCCAAATTATAAGCTTAGACTGTATGCAGTGGTATTGCAGTGAAGATTGCTGCAATTTAGAGTAAATACTGTAAAAGTAGAAGATGAATAGTGTATAAAGTAGTATATAGAGTAACAAATGCGGATAACCTTAGACCATCAGCAGTGGCACGTTGTAAAGCACACTGTATACACTGTATCACAGTGTAATTTAGAGTACGTACTATAAAAATAGAAGTAGAATAGTGTATAAAATATGTTTTAGAGTATGTTGCTGCACATAGCCTTAACCTGCCAAGATCCAGGGCGTTGAGATCTAGCACGTGGTAGATGAATGTAGCGCGCCCGTTGGATGGAAGTGCGCGGTCTGGGTTTTCACGAATGGGCAAGCAGTGCGCAGAAGGGACCAAGGAGACAGCACGCGATTGGTTAAAAAGCCGGGGTTGTACGGCCGGCCAGGGCCACCCGAAACGGCTTGTCCCGTTTTTCAAGCGTCAAAATCAAATTTGAAAAAGGAGGAAATAGGTCCATTTGTACCCGGCCTAGACTAGACCGGTAGTAGCCGCAGGATCCGGGTTGAAGCTCCGTGTTTACAGAGCCGTTCCGTGTTTAGGCTATACGCAGAGACAACTTCTAAAACATACTCTAATAACTTACTTCCTCCGGTTTCGAAAAAGAAGTCGTTTTAGACAAGATTTCACATATCAAGGATTCATTAATTTTACCACAATTTTTCTTCTTTACTCATAATAAATACAGTTACATCTACATACAAATCTTGGCTGATTGGTTAAGCACGTGGAACGAAGGAACCATATAGGGGTATATTTGACAAAAATGCATTGGAAAATGAAAATGACTTCTTTTATGTAACTTTGAGTACATAGCTAAAACGACTTCTTTTTTGAAACCGGAGGGAGTATCTTTATCTATTTTTTTCATTATTTTTTCTAAATTTTCTAAATTTACGGTCTCTGCTTAGCAAATGATATCTGGGCCCGGCCTTTCTTCTGAAGAGGCTCACGTGTCAGCCAAGGAAGCACAGAAGCAGTACCCTCCAAGTCTGTGCAGCAGTACGATGCATGACGTGGCACGGAGGAGTATACAAATGACTGACGGCCGCCTGCGTGTGCCACGCGTGCTATGAAGTGGAGCTCTAATCACCGCTCATCGCCATCATCATCATCACATAACATGCACAGGGACCATGGCCTTCTTCCTAGTCTTCCTGTCCACCGTTAGCATCGGAACCTTGACCTACAACAGTAACCCAATATGGAGTATCCTATTGCTGCTAGCTCCAGAAAAGACACCTCTAGGTTCTAGCTAGCTTGGGATCCTACGAGTACTGTTGCGAAATGAGAGGACACATGTACTTCGAAGCAATAAACAAGTGACAAGTACGTAGCCTGCAGACAAACACACGAGTACAGATACCTAGGTGAGCTAGGTACGAATAATGACTGACGGTTGAGCAAGAAATGTGATGTGGAGCAACGAGGCATGGATTGCAACGAGCAATAAAATTCCAAATCGCGAAACCACATTTCTGAAGACAAGAGTCCCTACTGCTACCATGTATCAGGTTTTTTTTAAAAAAAAATAAATAAAGGAGTACTCTCTCCATCTTGAAAAGTGTTTCGTTTTGTAGTTCATTTTTGAACTACAAAGCGACAAGCTTTTTGAGACGGATGGAGTACTACGTGAAAGAGTTCTAAATCAAAATCAATAGAGGAAAAAGGGACATCGTGATTAGCAGTTGCAGCAGCAGGGATCTTCAGTCTTAAGAAACCGGGGCGGATTAAATAACACCTTTTTACCGTAAGTTATTTGCTTCGTCTGTAAGCATATTTCACTTGCCCTCTGATGATTGTGCTCCCAGTTCCCGTACTACGAGCAGAGCATTTCTGTGGCTCGTAAAGCTAACATGGGCGTGTAGAACAGACTCATACAGTCGTAGTACTCCCTCCATCCCCGTAAACATGTCGCCTTAGTTCAAAGAAAGAAAAACCCCAAAAGTTTGTCGTCCTGTGTAATCTTAACTGTAACTTTTAGTGTTTTGACTAATTTGCCCTTCTTCTTTCTCGTTGAACCAAGCGATGAGTGAAGAAGCAGCATCGTCACGTAGACGCAGCCCATCGACGAGCTCGGTGCAGGTGAGAAGCTGCCGCCGTCGCCGCAAGACGCAGGGCGGGGAGGAGCCGCCGCCGCCGCCGCAGGATGCAGGGCGGGGAGGAGACGCCCCCGTCGCCGCGGGACGCAGGGCGGGGAGGAGCCGCCGCCGCCGCAGGACGCAGGCGGGGAGAAACCGCGCCACCGTCGCGGGATGCAGGTTATCTGCTCCAGGTTTCGGAGGCGGAGGCGGCGGCGGCGACCGAGTTTGGAAGGCGGAGGCGGGACCGGCCAAGATCGGGAGTTGGATCAGACGGCGACCGGGTTTCGGAGGCAGAGACGGCGGCGACCGGGTTCCGGAGGCGAGATCAGGAGGTGGAGGCGGCAACAGTCGAGGTCGGGAGGAAGAGGCGCAGGCGGCCGGGATCGTATGCGCAGGCGGCCGGGAGGCGGAGGCGGCCGGGATTCGGGAGCCAGTAACGAATGGACTGGCCTTTGCTAGGGATATCCGGAGGGCAAAATAGTAATTTCACATACCTCTTATTTTCGTTGACTGAGTTTGACGCGACATGTTTACGGGGATGGAGGGAGTACGTACCAAGATAAGCTACATCTCACAGCACCACCTAAAGACAGGAAAAAAGGAGGCGGTACGGTAGAGCTTTGTTAAGTATCGAACCAGTAAGCTTTATACGTACTCGTGGTCGTGGACGAGCTGCGACGCTAGCGCTGCTGCTCGCCACGTGACCCAGCAGGCGCGTGCACCAACCTTAAGCCTGCGCGACACCGCCAGGACAGGGACGCATCATGCATGCCCGAACCGGCAAAGCAAAATTTCCCAGCTTCCGATATGTCTCTAGCTCACTCCAGGTACCAGGTCCCCCGACCCGGCACACGTGTATGGCGTACACGCGCGGGATCTAGAGCGCGCGCGGGACGGGATGTGGACCCCGTGTTCTCACGTGCAAGCAAAAGATCTCGCCGCCATGCCGTTGTCGCCGTTTCTCGCGCGGATGGCAGCACAGCCGCGCAAAAAACCCAGATTGTTGTTACTGTGCGCGGATCACCGCCCCCGGCCGACCGCCCGGTCGTGTATGCCATATGCCCAAATGCATTTTCTGTGTTGCCGGTACTGCATCTGTGCGTAAAGTAATTGTCCGGTTTAGCTTTTTCCGTTTTCCACAGGCAATCTCTTGTTTGTTTCACAGTAATTCGTACTCAGCCACGCGACACCGAACTAGCAGCCCACGACGATCCCTGGACTACCTAGCCTCTTCTCGCTAGCCTATACGGCCGCTAGATCGTTTCGAGGCGCAGCGGTGTCACCGCTGAGTCACTCCAGATGCGTACGAGCAGAACGAATTGTAAAAAGGCTCGGCGGCACGCATCGGATTAAAAATTGCAGTAGATTCTACGTAGCCGTTTATAAAGGCTAAAGCACCGCACCGCATGCATGTGTTGGCGTATCGGCAGCGCACGCTCGCGCATGAATTCAAAGTGCCTTCTGCCGAAGATACTACTGGTACAAGTCTACTTACAAGACAAGCAAAAGCGGAGGGTGTCCGGTCGGTGTGCGCGCCAAATATAAGGCAGGACTGGGCGATGGCCGTTGGTTGGCGCTTGACTACGGTTTTTTGAATTCAAACACCAATCGAGAAACCCAATTACAAAGATCATTCTGATTACGGCCTCGAAAAGGCCAAAATACAACTAGGAATAGTAGTACTCTCTATATTTCAAAATACTTGTCACCATCGAGTTAAAATTTTTTGGAATGGAGGGAGTAATTGCGAGCAAATAAAATGTGGTGTGCTAGATCAGCAATCCCTCACCAGATCAACTGTTTGAGATTGAATGCCGCCTGTCGTAGCGCTATTATAGACATGATGAGCACTTCGTCGCATGCAGACGGAGATCAACCGGACCAAGCCGAGCGCTAAGCACGCAAGGAGATGGGAGCCGAGGGCCTCCAACGACGAAGACGGAGATCAACCGGACCAATCCAAGCGCTAAGCACGCAGGGGGATGGGAGTGATTGGTGCTGTTAGTTTAATTAATGGCTCCGGGTCAGACGCGCCCCTGACGCCGGTGCTCCGCCCGACGCTTTGACCGGCCCGGATCGGAGCGCTTCCGCCCTTTCTCTCCGGACCGACCGCCGTCACGTGCCGCCCCACCTCTCCCCAACCGCGCCCCGATGCCTCCGCGCCCCCTGGCCCCAGCGGTTCATGCCCCCACCTGTCAGTTCGCACCGCGCTAGCTGCCGCGGGGCCATGCCGTGGCAGCAGCGGCTGGCCCCGTAGTCCGTACGGCGACCAAAATATCGCGACGGGGATGGGGAGAGCGCGCTGTCTGCTGCTGTTCGGCGGCTCTGGACTGGACGGGCGTCCCTCGAATCATGTCTCCTCCTGACCTCCTCCACGAATGAAGTCTCATAATTTGCGTCCGTGACCCATAGAACCGTCCCCAGCGCCGCGCAGATTTCCCGCGTTGCGCCGCACTTAAGCGCCCGATGAGCTGAAGAGGCACGGCTGCACAGTACTACTAGTACCTGATGATGATGGCATATTACTCTGAGTAGTTATAACTCTCCGATACAAACCCCGCGAGCCGAAACTGACAAAGGCGAGGGGCGCCTGCGCAATCCCAGCGAGATCTTGTGGGATGGGGCGTCTTCATGCAATCTTCAGACACCGCTACGGCACTACTAGTCAAAAAGGTTCACAGAGCACGGCGTTTATTAGCTCGCGCCCATGCCCGCAGCCTGCCCGTCCATCCATAGCGCTAGCTACTTGCACTGACTGCGCGCCCTGCGCCGCGCGCACCAGCCAAACACGGCTGCGGCCTGCGGGGCAGGGACAGTGCAGTGTGGTGCGGGCCCTTATGGTTTTACACAGCGAAGCTCAGCTCGTTTTCAACTGCCGCGGTGAACAACGCCGGTGGTCGATGATGCCAAACCGGGAAGGTAGGAGTACTTGGTCGTAGTAACACCGCCACGCCTCGGGGTGGTTAAACAAGCCAGCGCGGGATTTGAAACGGAACCTAGCTGGCCCGTAAACCCAGGAGCCGGGAGTAAATGCGGTTGAAGGAAGGGTTAAAACCGGCAGACTTAATTACAGTCGTGGCCAGAGCCCGCGGGTTAAACAAAACTACCGCGCGCTGTCACCGCGGAATCGGGCGTGGGCGGCAACCGATGCTGTCGGGTCGGGGGATCTATAAGATGAGGGGACAGCGGTAACCAGTGACCAACCCGCAGCTTCGTTCTCCACTCCCCCCGAAAACCTCCACAAACCCCCAGAAACTCCCATCCCATCGCGTCGCCCATCCATCCATCATCTCCAGGCCTCGCACATCGCCGCTTCGGCGCTCCGTTCTCAAGGTCTACTACTCGTCTTTCCCACGCGCATCACTACACCGCTGCTGCCACCTCCCTTCTTCCTTGTTCCGTCCTTGTTCTTCGTGCTCGCAGCGTTCCACTCCCTTAGTACGATCCACTTAGTACTACTCCGAGTAGTACCCGCGGCCAGTAGCTGCCTCATCCTCTCGCCGAGAAGTCGTTTTTTCACAAAGCTCGAGAACCTTTACTAGTGTCCCGGCGGGACCGCCGCAGCTGCTGCTGCCTCTGCGTCGGTACAAACGCGGCTTTACTGCCGCTTTGAGCATATAGCTGCTCCTGCTGCATTTCAACTCGCCTTTTTAAAGAAGTTAAAGAGCCCGTCCGTCTTTACTTCGGCCACTCCGTTCCCCTGCGCCCGTCTGCCGCCTTCATCTCGCCTATTCGCCTCTCCTCCCGTTCCTTTGGTCTTTATTCCACTGCCGATCCGCAGAGCTGCAGGGAATCAACCAGTCCGCTCCATAGCTCGCTCGCAGCTGAGTTAAAGGCTGCCTGCACCTTCCGTTGCTCCTGGGGTCAGGGTTGCTGGTGCTGGTGGTATGTTTGAGTTTCTCGTGTCATTGCAGAGGGAGCAAGAGTACCATCTCCATCTTTTCCTTGTGCTGTGAGGTCGGTTACATCGGTGCCATGTCGCGCTCGCGTACGGTGCGGATCATCTGGGACGACCCGGACGTGACGGACTCGTCTGGCGACGAGGACGGGCGCGGCGCCCGGAAGGTTGGCAGGATGGTGTGGCAGCTGCCGCCGGTCGAGGTGGCAGCAGCTGCTGTGACGGAACAGTGCAGCGCTGGGGGCGGCGACCGCGGGAGGAGGGTTGCTGCTGGTGGGTGCAGCGGGCCACGAAGGAGGCTGGCCTCCAAGGGCGCCGGGTCGGGCGCGCCGAGCTCCAAGTTCCGCGGCGTCAGGAGGCGGCCGTGGGGCAAGTACGCGGCGGAGATCCGCGACCCGTGGCGCGGCGTGCGCGTCTGGCTCGGCACCTTCGACACCGCCGAGGAGGCGGCGCGAGTGTACGATAGCGCGGCCGTCCAGCTCCGCGGGGCCAACGCCACCACCAACTTCTCCGCGACCGCGGTCGACTCCGCCGGGGGCGGTCAGGACCAGGTGACCGCCGGGTACGAGTCCGGCGCGGAGTCCTCGCCGGCGTTGTCGTCCCCGACGTCCGTGCTGCGCAAGGTCCCGTCCCTCTCCTCGCTCGCGGAGGACAAGGACGGCTGCGACGCCGCCACGGGCGAGCCGGCGGCGGAGTGCAGCCTCTCCTCCCTCGAGGAGCTCGGCGAGTTCGTGCCGTTCGAGGACGCCCCGGTGTACGCCAGCAGCAGCAGCTTCTGGGACTTCGAGCCCGACGCCGGGTTCCTCTACGCCGAGCCGTCGTCGTCGTCCGAGACGGCGTGGGACGCTGCAGCTACTACGACAAGCGCGTCGTCGTCCGGGGACGCGTCCAGGGCCACCGCGGCGCCGGTGCATCAGGAGAACGACTGCTTCCAGGACCTGCGCGACCTCTTCCCGCTCAACCCGCTTCCCGCGATTTTCTGAACGGGAACGGCTCCTTCGTCGTTCCTCTCAACTCCATGGGACTGTTTTTTTTTTTTTTGGATGTCGACAGTGCCGTGTCGTGTCTAGCTAGCTGCGTGTGTGTACTTCGTACGCCTTCCGTACCATGTTTTTGTCGAGTCGACGAGGAATTGTAACATGCCGAGTAGTACGTAGAGTTTTGATGTGCAAGTTCTACCAGTCGTCTACTATATACGAGAGTGTTTTTGTACCGTGACCGTCCAATTTGTTCTGCCTATAAATATAGTTCTACCTGTACCGCTCATCCGCCCATACCGCATTCCCAACCTTTAGTACATTGTACATACACCCCCCGTGTTTGGAGACTAGCATGAGTTGACGCTTTTGCTTTGCCATGGGGCCGCGGCGCGGTCTCGTCCAAACGCGCCGTGCTTGAAATGGGGAGGCCATGATTTTGTTGCGCGGGAAGCTTAGCTGGTCTCGGTGGCCGCGGCTGGGTCCGCCTCCGGGGCGCCATGAGTGACGCGATCATCTGCCCGATCCCGACGGGTCCGACCACGACAACGTTCGCGTTCGTCGATAGGATACAGCGAGCGAAGTTGACCAACCACCGGGTGCTCGCGAGCGGCATGTCCGTGCAACAGGTGCAGGGCAGGGTAGGGCAACAGGGCAGGCCATGGCCACTGCGCTGTCCGCGGGGCATTTACGCCGCGCGCAGCAGCAGCAGCAGTGCCAGCACGTTCGAGTTCTGCGGGTGCGTGGGTTTGTCGTCCGTGCGGCGTGAAATCCGTGACCGCGACAGTAGAAGACGCCGTGGCGTCAGGAGTGGGGTGGGTGGTAGGGCCCGAGTGAATGCACGCGGGCGAGGCGCAGCGGCAGCGGTGGTCCTCGCTCCTCCGCTCCTGCTCCTGTGTCGCTTGCTCCTGTTGAGGTTGTGTCGCCCTCGCAAGGCCCGCCACGTTGGCTTCCCGAAACGGGAACACGTACGCCGGTGACCACACGGAAAACACAACAAAAGGACGGGGGGTCGCTCACTGCCGCTAAGGACCAGACCAGTGGTAGATGAACGCAGCCTGGACCTCAGTCCAGTAGTCGTCACAGGTGGGCTGCCTTTGCGCATACGTAAAGCGGACATGAAAGCCCATAGCCGGACCACGGGTATCCACGGCACGTAGGTGTTCGTTGATTGCGGGCTTTCCCCGGTCCACCTCCGCTACCATCTCCAGCGCCATGCCGTTACAGGATTTTTTTTTCGAAAAGCCTACAGGATCTTCTTCACCAGTGGCCGGCGGCGTCTTGAGAGAAACGGGAACAGTGTCTTTGACACGAGTTCCATGCAGTCATAGTAACGTGATTACGCACCCGTCTACTCGAACTCAAGTGTTGTAGTGACGTGATTTTGCGCCACGCGTGCGCGCGGCTCCTCTGCAGCGGACCACGAGAACAGTGTCTTCGGTCCCGGTACCAACTGCGGTTCTGTCGGTGGCTTTAATTCCAGATTTGCTCTCCCACGACCTCTACTACTTCCGTTCCCAAATAATTATCGTCTTCTAATATAAAATTAAATAAGAAGCCGACAAGTATTTGAATACGGAGTTAGTACTTATTATCACACTAGTGTCTGTGTTAGCCTGATCCCACAACAGCCGTTTCGTAGCCCAATCCTCTATGAGATGGAACTTTAGCGGGTTTTCTCCCCGTAGCGTGAGCTTTAATCTTGAGAGAAACTTCCTGACATCTAAAATACAGATCAAAGAAGATTGTGTAACCAGCAGTTATTTCTGAACCCAAAAATACTGAAAACTAGGTCAGAGAATAACATTCTGGAGATCAGAAATCTACAGAAGCATATCCTGTGCAGTTACTGCAGCTGACCGGTGGGCCCCATGGTCCACATGCCCATTTGTCAGCTGCAGTAACTGCACAACAGTTACTGCAGAGGATTTGAACTGAAAATCTACTGGCGGTTTGAAGTGAAAAATGTAATATCTGACATGTGCATTCTTCAAATGGCTCAAACTTTGTGTAGCACAAAAAATGCCTACTAAATAGAATCTTTCAGAAAAAGTTAGAAGCTCAAAATTGTATCGCATTGTTCACCAATTGTATCGGTGGGCTCCGATTGCGCCACGTGGCCTGTTCCGTCAAGTGCTTGACTTCCCGCAGAGGAAGGCTCCGGCGCAACCACGTGGCGGACGGCTAACTCAGTGCGGTAGGAAGCCGCAATAAAGGAACGCGTGCGCTGCTCAGACAGACATTAAGTACGCGCGTCTTCCCCAGGCAAGCTGAGTCGCGCATACGAAGGTCAAGGCTCCAGTGTCCTGTCTTATCCGAGTAGCCGGTACAGACCCATGCCGCAAGATGGACGAATGAGCCGCGAGGACAAGACCGACGGGACGTGCACGACCATCATCACCAACTATGTGTAGCCCTGGCGCACGACGCGGCGGGACGGCGCATTGACACCCCTGACAAAGGAAAGTAGATAGCAATTAATCCTAGATCTTGTATAGGATTTGGCTCTCCCCAGGACCACCTGTCGGGTACTGGGGCCCACCTTGTGACTACAGAGTCCTTGAACTATAAAAGGGCTCTGCAGGCGACCTTCACAGGGGGACCGAAAAATTAGACCAAGGCTCATACACGCTCAAGTAAGGCAATACACAAACACTCCCGTGGATGTAGGGTATTACGCTCCGGCGGCCCGAACCACGTAAATCTCCTGTGCTCATAATCCTGCTGCGTTCGATCTCCTGGGACTAGCCCTCGTGAATCCAATGAACCTCCGCGGGCTGCTCTCTAAGCAGGTCCGGGGGGAAGTGTCATTTACGACCTTCGACATTTGGCGCGCTAGGTAGGGGGTCCAAGTCTGCTATGCATCCGTTGCTCATCCAGAGAGCAATGGACAGGTAGAGAGGGCCAATGCAGAGATCCTCAAGGGCCTCAAGACTCGCACATTCTCACACCTTGAGAAGCATGGTGCGAATTGGGTGGATGATCTTCCGTGTGCGCTGTGGGCTAGTCGGACATCAAACAGCCGGGCCACGGGGGAAACGCCTTTCTTCTTGGTGTACGGGGTAGAGGCCGTCCTCCCCCCAGAAATTACCATGGGCTCCCCTCGTGCCCGGAGGTACGACAAAGCCACGCAGGACCAGCTCCAGCGTGAAGACCTGTACCTCGTCGACGAGGGGCGAGTGCGAGCGGCTCTCCGAAATGCACGGTACAGGCAGATGCTCCGGCGCTACCACCAGAGGACCGTACGGAGTAGGGAGCTAAAGGTAGATGACCTGGTGTTGCGCCGCATACTCTCCCGGGAAGGGTCTAACAAACTCTCCCCCAGCTGGGAGGGTTCCTTCTGGGTAACAGAGGTTTGCCGCCTAGGATGCGTCCGCCTGGCTACAGAGGATGGACAACGATTACCCAACCTATGGAACATCGAGCACCTCCGTAAGTTCTACCCCTAGACCAGGGTTGGGGCAACGCTATTTCATTGTAAAAGTTACATATTGTCTCAGGACAACACTTAGGATAGGGGGATGGGGCTCCGAGTGCACATTCCGCTTAGCTTGGTCCAGAACCCTAAGTAGGTGCACTCGACTCCATCTGACACCGAGGCCGGGTTATTCCCCTTGTAAAGTCTGCTCCATCTTATGAGAAACTACAATGAAAGAATGTTGTCCTGCCTAGTATAGGGATTGTCAATTCAAAAGTTATCTTTATTTTTTATGATGTTGCTGTAAGCCCGCCATAGCTCGTGATCTATCATGAGCGCCGTCATTTTCCCCCTGCTTTAGCAATAGTGGGAGCCTTGCTGTCTAGATCGCAGGTGGGGTTGCTTGAGGTACCTGCAATGCGTCTGGGACCTCGGATGTTCCAATACTCGGGGGTCTGTGTCTCCAGATGGTCTCCCCCGGAAAAGGCTTACACCGAGCGGGAGGTCCAGGGCCACAACCTGCTTAGCCTGGTCCCGTACCCTAAGCCTGTGCGCTCTGCCTCCCCAGCGCTTCAGCCGAGTACTGGGGCCAGTTGGACCACCCTTGGGTACTATGGACGACGAGTCCTAGGTGCAGATGCACTGAATTACCCAAGCCCCATGAGTCAGCCCAGGATCGTAAGTCAAGCGACACTACAAAAAGAGCAAGGGTAAAGTGACCAGCGGACAAAATTACTTCTCTTTTTTGATATATGTACAAGTCTTTGAGGAAGTTATTCCGGCAACCACCGTCAGAGTACCCGCGAAGACAGTGGGCACCGCCGGACTGGAGCTCTGGCAGCACCCCGAGGGGGCCCGCTGTCGACCTCTCGCTGAAGATGGCGGACACCGCTGGACTGGAGCTCCGGCGGCACCCCCAGGGGGCCCGCTGTCGACCTCTCACTGAAGATGGCGGGCACCGCCGGCCTGAAGCTCCGAAGGCACCCCCAGGGGCCCCGCTGTTAACCTCTCACTGAAGATGGCGGGCACCGCCGGCCTGAAGCTCCGGTGGCACCCCCAGGGGGCCCGCTGTTGACCTCTCACTGAAGATGGCGGGCACCGCCGGCCTGAAGCTCCGACGGCACCCCTAGGGGGCCCGCTGTCGACCTCTCAATAAAGATGGTGGCCACCGCGGGACTGAAGCTCCGGCGGCACCCCCAGGGGGTCCGCTGTCGACATACTGTAAGTGCATCTAGGATATCCCTTGTAGGTTTTGGCTAATTGATGACAAACATATGAGATCCTAATGAAACTACTGAGATGATTGCAGGACAAACAAGTGAGACATATCAGTGCACACAAAAAGGTGAAAAATGAAGTGGTGTTCAAAGAGAGATACCTTGATGAAGCTCGGAAGACCAAAATATATTTGAATGTATAGGGAGTGTATGAAAGACACACTCCAAGAGCTCACAACTTTGCGCGAGGATAAGTGATTAAAATTAACATAACTTTCACAAAGCACCGAACTAGTCCGATCATGGTCCGGACTAGTCCGTTCACCTTTCTGGAATTACACTCACAAGGAGACCGGACTAGTCCGTGCATCCACCGGACTAGTCCGCTGATGTTTCTGGAGTCTCTCATACTGAGGGACCGGACTAGTCCGATCATGGACTGGACTAGTCCGTTGAACTTTCTGTAAACTCCCTTTTGTGGAGATCGGACTAGTCTGATGAACTTTCTAGAGTCATCTTTACACAGTACCGGACTAGTCCGAGGTTGGACCGGACTAGTCCGGCATACTTTCTGGACCTCAAAACATGTTGAGACCGGACAAGTCCGGACTTGCACCGGACTAGTCCGGTGTTATGGTTTTTCAACGGCTAGCTTTTGGAAACCCTATAAATAGATGATCCACGACTTTTCCATGAACACACACGTCGAATATTGAAAAAGGAGCAAACCCTAGCGTCGCCACTAAGTCCCAAGAGCCCAAAACACATCTCCCCACACATCTAAAGTTCAAAAAGAGTGAAATCAATTGAACACTTGGATTCGGGATTGGGAGATCGTCGTTCTTTCATCGCGAGCTCTTGGGGTTTGATCTTTCTACACTCATACTCTGCATTGTAATACTTTTGAGTGTATTTGATCACTTGTTCATTGTAATGGGAGCCCTCAACGTGTGAGGTTGCCCCACAAACTTGGTGATTACCCATGATAGTGGAATCAAGTCGGCCTTTGTGGTGACTTGAGGAGGGAAAGGGTTGGAGACCCGGCTCTGTGTGAGCTTTCTCAACGAGGACGTAGATCTCGTTGTGAGATCGAACCTCAGGAAAAATTCTTGTGTCTCGTGTCTCATTTACTTTAAATTTTGTTCATTAGATCACTTAAGTGCTAAACATTAACTTAAGGCAATTTGAAGTTACACCTGCATTCTTAGATTAATTTCAAGTATAAATATCAGTTGTTCTTAATTCCGCTGCTAAAGAAATTTAATTTCTCAATTAACACCTGATCAACACACATACTTCTTGCACACCGGACTAGTCCGCCCACGCAACCGGACTAGTCCGGCCAACCAAGTTTTTGACTATTCTATTAAGTGTGCAGGAAATTCAAAAGGCCTATTCACCCCCCTCTAGGCCACATTCAATTGGTATCAGAGCTTGGTTCTCCACCAACGAGACACACATCTCGGAGAGATTAATGGCCTCTGAGAAGAACAACGATATCTCGAAGATGAACATTAATGGGGAGGAACAAGAAACTAAGGCTTTTGATGTGCTGAAAGAGAGCCCACACGATGATGAAGAAGTGCGACAATTGAAGGCACTCCTGAGAAAGAAACTGCTAGGACAAAAGGGAAAAGAAGAAGAGAAGACGACGGGGAGTGGTCATCATGACTACTCCCGACAGCCTTACAACTACAACCGTCTTAACTCCAACAATTATTATCTTTCCATTCCCATGGGAAAACCTCCACAGTTTGATGGAAGCGACTATACAATGTGGAAGTACAACATGAAGATGCATCTAATATCCCTAAATCCTAGCATATGGCACATCGTCTGCACTGGCATAGATATCCCGGACACGGATGAAGAACTCACCCCAGAACAAGAACAAGAGATTCACAGAAATGCACAAGCTGTCGACGTGATCACATCATCATTAAGCAGAGAAGAATTCACCAAGATTGATGGCTTAGAAAGTGCAAAGGAAATCTGGGATACACTTAAGATGGATCACGAAGGAAATAGATCAGTTCGTGAAGCAAAAAACAAAATGCTTGAAGGAGAGTTGGGGAGGTTCGCTATTGAAGAAGGCGAATCACCTCAAGACATGTACAACCGAATGAAGGCAATCATCAACAAGTTACGTGCCTATGGAAGTAAGAAATGGACGGATCATGAGGTAGTCAAGAGAATGATTAGAGCCTTCATGCCAAGAAATGTCACACTTTGCTCAATGATTAGAGAAAGCCCCGGTTTCCACAAATTGACCCCCGATGAGCTGTTGGGGAAGATCATAAACCATGAGATGATGGAAAAAGAGGCAAAATACGTCAAAGACTTGGCCGAACTCACTTCCTCCAAAAGGAAAGAGGTCGCTCTCAAAGCTACATGCCGACCCAAACTCAAAGAAGCTCGTGGAGATCAAGACGATGGGCACACAAGTGACGAGAGCACCGATCTTGATGATGAGGAGATGGTACTCTTTATCAAGAAGTTCAAGCGAATGATGAAAAGAAGACACGGCAACAACTCAAATGAAGGCAAAAGCAAGGACAAAGGAAAATCCAAGGCTCGACGCACTTGCTACAACTGCGGAGAGTATGGTCACTTCATGATGGACTGCCCCTATGAATAAAACAAAAAGAAGAAGGAAACAAGATCTCAAGAAAAGAAAAATTTCAGAAAAATAAGGCAAAACCATCAAGCTCACATTGGCAAGGAGTGGGACTCAAACGACGAGTCCTCCTCCGATGAAGAAGAAGAGATGGCCACTATTGCAATCAAGAAACCTACTATGAAGGCCACACTCTTTCCAAACATGGGAGGACGGGACATGAACAACCACACTTGCCTTATGGCTAAGGAAGGCAAGAAAAAGGTACGGCTCACTCCTCCCACACTAAACTCCTCTATTGATGACTTTGACAGCTCTAGCGATAACGAAGAAATGTTTAGAGGACTAAGTAAAATTGCTCTAAAGAAAATGGAAATGTTGTCGAACGAAACTTTTGAGAAGGAAGAACTTCTTGATCGACAAGAAGATATGCTCATCCATGAAAGGAAGAGATATCAAGAAGTTGAGAAACTTCTCGAGCTTGAAAGAGAGAAGAACAAGTCGCTTGAAGTTGAGCTAGCCTTGAGTAAGGAAACTTAATCAAAGCTAAAAGACTCACATATTGCAATCAAGGAAGAATTTGCTAACTTGTCAAAGGTTAACAAGATCCTTGAGGTGCAAGTTGAGTCGCTCAAGCAAAGTGACTCTTCTTCCTCCAAGATCTCTTCCTCCAAAGATATGAGTTCGACAACAATTGAGTCTTGCACTTGCTCTAGTAAGAAGAATACTATTTCTAATACATCAACTTCTTGTAATATGCATGCCCGCCCCCCCCCCCCCCCCAAGCGGCATCTTTGATAAGGAGAAGATCAAATATGCACACAGTGCATATATGGTCACTAGACCTCCCAATGTCAAAGATGGCCTTGGTTTTGATAAGAACAAACACATGGCTATTTCTAATCACGCTCAGAATAGAATTGTCTTTGTCAAAGAGAAATCTCATGAATCTGAACCTCAAATGTTGTTTCACACATTTAATGCTTCTTATGTTCTTATGAAGGCCAAAAGTGGAAGAGTCATTGCCAAATATACAGGGCCACACCACAAGAACTTGAAAACTTGTGTGTGGGTGCCTAAGACTCTTGTGACTAACCTGAAAGGACCCAAGCAAGCTTGGGTACCTAAAACCAAGAAATGATTCTTTTTTTGCAGGCTTACTCCTCCGGCGGAACAAAATGGGTACTTGATAGCGGATGCACGAATCACATGACCGGAGAGAGAGGTATGTTTGTGGAGTACGAGTACAACAAGGATCCAGGTGAAGGCATATACTTCGGAGACAACAGCCAAGGAAAGGTCCTTGGTAGCGGTAATATTGAAATTTCTTCTCAACATACCTTATCAAATGTTTTACATGTAGATTCTCTAGATTATAACCTTTTGTCAATATCCCAACTATGCGACAAAGGTTACAACTGTTTATTCACTAATGAAGGTGTGACAGTTTTTAGAAGAAGCGATGGCTCGATTGCATTCAAGGGAATGTTGAAGGGCAAGCTCTATCTTGTTGACTTCAGCAAAGATAAAGCCGAACTCAAAACTTGCTTGGTTGCTAAAACCAACATGGGATGGCTGTGACATAGACGACTAGCCCATGTTGGGATGAGAAATCTGCAGAAACTTCTAAAAGGTGGTCACATCCGTGGTCTTAAGGATGTGGTTTTTGAAAAGGACAGGCTGTGCAACGCTTGTCAAGCAGGAAAACAAGTCGGAGCACCACACCCCGCCAAGAACGTGATGACTACCGCGAGACCGATGGAACTTCTCCACATGTATCTTTTTGGTCCAGTTTCGTACATCAGCATCGGCGGTAACAAATATGGTTTAGTAATTGTTGATGATTTTTCTAGATTTACCTGGGTGTTTTTCTTGTATGATAAATCAGAAACTCAGGGGATCCTCAAGAAGTTCTTAAAAAGAGCTCAGAATGAATTCTCATCAACCATAAAGAACATCAGAAGTGACAACGGGACAGAATTCAAGAATACCCAAGTTGAAGAGTTTCTTGATGAAGAAGGAATAAAGCATGAATTCTCAGCACCCTACTCCCCTCAACAAAATGGAGTGGCAGAAAGGAAGAACATAACATTGATCGAAATGGACAGAACTATGATGGATGAATACAAGACATCAGATCGATTTTGGGCAGAAGCGGTGAACACCGCCTGCCATGCCACTAATCGACTATACCTCCATCGACTACTGAAGAAAACTCCATATGAGCTCCTTACCGATGATGAGGAAGCTCCATATGAAGCACTGAAGAAAATGGGACTTGGTGATATCTTGCCACAAGAGCGAACATTCGACCCAAATGCACAAGTTGAACCTCAACACGGAAGCAATGATCAAGGGGGAGCCCTTGCACAAGATCAAGAGGAGGAAGATCAAGAAGAGCAGGACCATCATGGAAGCAACGATCAAGGGGGAGACAATGTACATGAAGAACAAGCAACTACACAAGTTCCACACCCAAGAGTACACCAGAGCGTGCAAAGAGACCACCCTGTCAACAACATCATTGGAGATATTGCAGAGGGAGTAACTACTAGATCTCGAGTTGCAAATTTTTGTGAATCCTACTCTTTTGTGTCTTTTCTGGAACCATACAAGGTAGAAGAAGCCTTAGGGGATCCAGACTGGGTGATTGCAATGCAAGAGGAGCTGAACAACTTCAAGAGAAATGAAGTATGGGAGCTAGTGGAGAGACCAAAGGCGAACATAGTCGGAACTAAATGCGTCTTTCGGAACAAGCAAGATGAACATGGAGTAGTAACAAGAAATAAGGCAATACTGGTGGCCAAAGGTTATTCTCAGGTCGAAGGTTTGGACTTCGATGAAACTTTCGCTCCTGTAGCTAGACTTGAGTCCATTCGTATTTTATTGGCATATGCTACTCACCATAATTTTAAGCTGTATCAAATGGACGTCAAAAGCGCCTTCTTAAACGGCCCAATCAAGGAGGAGGTTTATGTGGAGCAGCCACCAGGATTTGAAGACCCGAAGTATCCAAACCATGCCTACAAACTGCGTAAGGCTCTCTATGGCCTCAAACAAGCTCCTCGAGCTTGGTATGAGTGTCTTATAGATTTTCTAATTCAGAATGGATTCAAAATTGGTAAAGCTGACTATACACTTTTCACTAAACATTGTGATGGTCATTTATTTGTGTGTCAAATTTACGTTGATGATATTATCTTTGGATCAACTAACAAATCCTTCTGTGAAGAGTTTAGCAAAATTATGACAGATAGGTTCGAGATGTCAATGATGGGCGAATTAAAGTTCTTCTTGGGATTCCAAGTCAAGCAACTAAGAGAAGGTACATTTATAAGCCAAACAAAAATATACACAAGACATTCTCAAGAAATTCAATATGGACAAAGCCAAGCCCATCAAGAAACCCATGGCCACAAATGGACATCTCGACCTCAATGAAGACGGTCCAAATGTAGATCAAAAGGTATATCGGTCCATGATTGGCTCTTTACTTTATTTATGTGCATCTAGGCCAGATATTATGCTTAGTGTTTGCTTGTGTGCAAGGTTTCAAGCTGCACCTAAAGAGTGTCATTTAGTTGCTGTAAAAAGAATCCTAAGGTACCTTGTGCACACACCCACCTTGGGCCTTTGGTATCCCAAAGGATCCAAATTTAACCTGATAGGATATTCCGATGCTGACTATGCAGGATGCAAAGTCGATAGAAAGAGCACGTCAGGGACTTGTCAGTTTCTTGGTAGGTCCCTGGTATCTTGGTCATCTAAAAAGCAAAACTCCATTGCCCTTTCAACAGCAGAAGCAGAATATATTGCAGCCGGTAGTTGTTGCGCCCAATTACTTTGGATGCGGCAAACACTTAGGGACTATGGCTACAATCTTAACAATATCCCACTTCTATGTGACAATGAAAGTGCTATAAAAATTGCACACAACCCAGTAGAGCACTCAAGAACTAAGCACATAGATACCCGTCATCATTTTCTTAGAGATCATTCATTAAAAGGTGACATTACTATTTCACATGTCAGAACTGAAAAACAACTTGCGGACATTTTTACCAAACCATTGGATGAGAAAAGGTTTTGTGAACTTAGGAATGAACTTAATATTCTTGACTCTCGAAATAATGTTGCATTTTATTGCTAAAACTGCCCTTCACCTCTTTTTCTCCTAAGAAAACTACTTTTAATGAAGAAATCTTGAAATTTATGACCATGTTTTTGTGTGGATTGCTTTCTGGTCATAAACACCAAGATTATTTGCAAAACTTGTCCTTGGATCACTATTAGTTATCTTCAAATAATTAGGTTGTCAAGGATCACCGGACTAGTCAGGTTTGCCACTGGACTAGTCCGGATAATCCTTCTTCCTAGGGTTTTCAGGGACACCGGACTAGTCCGCCCCAAGACCGGACTAGTCCGGTCGGCTGTCTATATAAGCAGCTGACCCGTTTCAAATCTCCCTCCACTTGACCTAAAACCCTCTCCTCTCAAACCCTAGCCCCCAAAAGGTGATTTTCGAGTTGAGCCCTCAAAATCCAAGCTCTCTCCGTGGGAAACTCTCCCCTCGACGAGTTGGTACTCCTGTCCAAACTCATCCGGACAGATTTGCGCTCCTTCGACGCGAATCCTCAAATCTCGGTAAAATTCTCTCCAAAGTCAAACTCTCAACTTTTCTAGCTCTAGGTTATTTCCCTTGATTCCAAGGAAGTACATTAGCTTTATAGATGTATTCCTTTCACCTTCATGCTCATTTGCACCCCTAGATAGAAGTTGTGATTCAAGTTTTGTTAGGGTTCTTGTGCCAGGCCGGACTAGTCCGGCTCCTAGGTACGGACTAGTCCGGTACCCCGGACAAGTCCGCATTCTGAAACCGGACAAGTCCGGTCTCTGACACTTGAGTCCCAGTATCACCTTCATTTTCAGTTCATCTTCATCTAAATCATGAACTCCTTGTTAGGCACGATGTCTTCAAGCTCAGATGACAGCTTCTTCCATGTTGATGAAGAAGTTGAGCACGAAAAAGTGCAAAGAGCCAAGGAGAGGTACATGAAGAAAAGGCATGATGTGAATGTGCACTCTCCACCCTCCGGCGACAACTTGCCCAAGAAAAGGAGGGTAGTGGTGAAGAAGGCCCAAGGAAAGGCCGGTGAGAGTTCCTCATGGCCAAAGAGGACTCTCAACAAAGGGAAATGACTTGCTAGTGGTCCCATTGGACCATTGAAAATGAAGAACCCAAGTCACCGCAACCAGCAGCGCTCAAGCAAGGATTTCACTGGGAAAGGGGGTGAGCTTGCCGATAGCTTCAGGCAGGTCAACGTGTATGCTCAGCCTCGGAAATGCTCAGACCCAAGATTTTGGAGCAACTTCCATGCCGACTACTATGAGCATGTGTACATGAAGATGAAGAATCCCGTTGTGAAGAGTCAATGAGTGAACATCGGGTACATGCAGTCAAAGAAGTATCCTGCTTTCCGTGAGGTGGTTGAGGCCCTGGAAAGGCACGGACTGAAAGAACTATTCTCCTTTGAGAACGACTGGAACAATGAAGTGATCGCCCAATTCTACTCTACTCTCTACTTTGCTCGGGGTGATGGAGACAGTCTTACTTGGATGACCCATGGATCCAAGTATAGTGTCACTTATGATGAGTTTGCAAGGATTCTCCACCTTGAGCATACCTTGGATCATGATCTAGTCATCCACAACATGCAACCCCTGGAGAAGGATGAGCTCAAATTTCTCTATGACACAAGGATGCCATATGTTGCTCCCAGTATCAAGTACTTGAAGCCCTTCTATGTGGTCCTCAACAGAATTTTGAGGAAGACAATAGCCCCAAAGGATGGAGATGCGGGGACTATTCAAGGGACCTTGAGGACCCTAATGAAGGTCATTGGTGGGAGGAGACCATTCAATGTCTTTGAATACATCTACAATGACATTGTGAACATATCAATCACTCCAAACAGATCTTGCGGGTATGCCCCGTACATCATGTACATGATTGAGAAGGTGACTGGACTTGAGTTCGTCAAGGATGTTCACCATACGGGGATGAAGCCACAAAAGCCTACGGAGTACACTCTACCTTCGGCCCCTGATGCACCTCCCTCCCCTGATACTGAGAGAAGGACTAAACAGGCTCGGGATGTGAATGCACCTAGATCCTCAGATGCTCCTCCCAGCTCTGCAGCTGCTCGTGAACCCTCCGGTGGTGTGCTCAAAATGCTCATCTCCATCTTTGTCTGCTGTCGCAAGATTGAAGTCAGGCAAAATAAGCATCAACAATATGTCAATGCCAACATCAAAGCTATATGTGATAAGCTGGAGATTGAGCCGGTGGGATCCCCGCCTGCCTTCGAGGACTCCGAGGAAGAGTCTGCTCCGGCGAATGATGATGATGATGGTGAAGATGAGGACCGGACTGAAACGGAGGAAGAGAGTGGCGATGAGTGATTTCCCTCATTTTTTCCCTTTTTGGTGCCTTGATGCCAAAGGGGGAGAGATTGAGACTAGGAGAGATTAAGACTACTGTTTAAGTGTAGTTGGTGTCTTTATGTTTTTGTGATCAGGGACATGTGTACTTAATTTTAAAACCTTGTAATGCACTATTACCTCTATTATGTGTGATGCTTACTATTGCTTGGATGATTATCTTTATACTCATTGTTGATTATCTTTACTACATCACACCCTGTTGATCACACACTTGTTAGGCACCCCACCATAAGGTGTGTGCATATGTGAGAAGCTTTTTGTGGACTTATCATTATTCTCATATGTGGACACCTTATGAAAATCAAGATTTTACTCTCAATTGTGATATCTCAAATGGTTGTCATCAATCACCAAAAAGGGGGAGATTGGTTCAGGACAAACAAGTGAGACATATTGGTGCACACAAAAAGGTGAAAAATGAAGTGGTGTTCAAAGAGATATACCTTGATGAAGCTCGGAAGACCAAAATAGATTTGAATGTATAGGGAGTGTATGAAAGACACACTCCAAGAGCTCACAACTTTGCGCGAGGATAAGGGATTAAAATTAACATAACTTTCACAAAGCACCGGGCTAGTCCGATCATGGACCGGACTAGTCCGTTCACCTTTCTGGAATTACACTCACAAGGAGACCGGACTAGTCCGTGCATCCACCGGACTAGTCCGTTGATGTTTCTGGAGTCTCTCATACTGAGGGACCGGACTAGTCCGATCATGGACCGGACTAGTCCATTGAACTTTCTGTAAACTCCCTTTTGTGGAGATCGGACTAGTCCGCGGACTAGTCCGATGAACTTTCTGGAGTCATCTTTACACAGTACCGGACTAGTCCGAGGTTGGACCGGACTAGTCCGACAGACTTTCTAGACCTCAAAACATGTTGAGACCGGACAAGTCCGGACTTGCACCGGACTAGTCCAGTGTTAGGGTTTTTCAACGGCTAGCTTTTGGAAACACTATAAATAGATTATCCACGACTTTCCCATGAACACACACGTCGAATATTGAAAAAGGAGCAAACCCTAGCGCCGCCACTAAGTCCCAAGAGCCCAAAACACATCTCCCCACACATCTAAAGTTCAAAAAGAGTGAAATCAATTGAACACTTGGATTCGCGCTTGGGAGATCGTCGTTCTTTCATCGCGAGCTCTTGGGGTTTGATCTTTCTACACTCATACTCTGCATTGTAATACTTTTGAGTGTATTTGATCACTTGTTCATTGTAATTTTCGTGGGAGCCCTCAACGTTTGAGGTTGCCCCACAAACTTGGTGATTACCCGTGATAGTGGAATCAAGTCGGCCTTTGTGGTGACTTGAGGAGGGAAAGGGTTGGAGACCCGGCTCTGTGTGAGCTTCCTCAACGAGGACGTAGATCTCGTTGTGAGATCGAACCTCGGGAAAAATTCTTGTGTCTCGTGTCTCATTTACTTTAAATTTTGTTCATTAGATCACTTAAGTGCTAAACATTAACTTAAGGCAATTTGAAGTTACACCTGCATTCTTAGATTAATTTCAAGTATAAATATCAGTTGTTCTTAATTCCGCTGCTAAAGAAATTTAATTTCTCAATTAACACCTGATCAACACACATACTTCTTGCACACCGGACTAGTCCGCCCACGCAACCGGACTAGTCCGGCCAACCAAGTTTTTGACTATTCTATTAAGTGTGCAGGAAATTCAAAAGGCCTATTCACCCCCCCTCTAGGCCACATTCACATACCTGCATACTCAGCTACGGCAATGCTACCTATGCGTGCTAGGCTCCCCATGCATCGGTCCGCCCTAAGCCCTATGTGTATGACAGGTGTGCCCATAGCAACTGGCCACGCGTGTCAGGGGGCCATACTTTGGGGGACGACAGATCCTGGAAGCTAAGGAACAACAAGCAACTAGAAGACATTGCTGGAAATAAAAACAAGTTGAGTATAAAAGGCACCACAATAGATTTTTTATTACACAAATAAAAAGTTTGTCACCACAGCCAACCACAAGACAAAAACAGAAAGACAAAAACTTAAACAGGCGCCTGGGGAGCCCTCAGCCGCTCCGCTGGAACCTTGATGCGATGAGTGCCACTGCATCCGAAACTTCAGACTTGGCGGGCTCTTCTCTCTCGGTGATGGGCCCCTCGAGGACCGGCTGCATGGAGACGTCGGGGTACCATCTCCGGTAGCAGGACATGATGTGTGTCGCCACCTCCTTCACCAGCATCCGTCCCTCGGCCTCCAGCTAGTTGTCGAGGATGGCCCCCAGCGAGCGCATCCTCGAGCTGGTGGAGTCAAGCGTCGGGAACACTTGACTCACCTCCTACGCTGGCTCCCCCACGCGCGCTGGGCTAAAGCCGAGCGGCACCAGAGCTAAGTCGGCACCGCCAAGGAACTCCCAGACCTTTCGGGCCTCGGCAGAGCGCGCTGCCCGGAGCTCCTCCACCTCCTGCTTGGCCGCCGCCAGCACCCGGGGGCCGCCGTCCAGGAACCGCTTCTCCTTGGCCGCCAGGGCCCTCTCGCGCTCGCCGACCCCTGTCTCGCGGCGGTCCAAGTCACCCTCCTTGAGGGCGACGTTGAACTCGCGGTCCAGGAGGGCCTGGCGCTCAACGGACTGGGTTTGCTACGCCTCAGCCACGGCGGCTTCCCGGCGGTCCAACTCGGTGGCGCGGACTCTCGCCCCTTCCTGCTGGAGGATGAGCCCGCGGCAGGTCGCCTCCACTTGGACCTGCTTCGCCGCCAGCTCCTGCTCCCGTTCGGCTAGAGCAGCCTCCCGGAGGGACAACGGGTGCTGAAGGTCCTCGCAGGCCTAGAGGCGGGAGCTGACCTCAGCGTGGATGGCCTCGGCGTCTGCCTTCAGCTTCTGGGTGACGGCGTCCAGCTGGGCGATGAGGTCGTGCTCCTGCTCGAGGATCTTCATCTCCTCCCGAACGACCACCTCCCGCTGGGCCGCTCGGCTCTTCGCCAGCCGGTTCTGGGCCTCCAGGGTCCTCGCCCATTCCTGGAGCCGGACGTCCTCGTCCTCGAGCCGCCCTTCTCCCGGGCAAGGACCGCTTGTGCCTGCCGGAAGCCGGAGTAGGCCACGGCCATAGCCTCGGACAGGGGGAGAGGCTCCACCGTAGCAGCGGGCCCCTGCCTCCCCACTTCCTCAATGTCGTCCTCCATTTGGAGGACCACTGGGGAGGCGGGGACCAGGGCCCCCTCCCCGATGGCAGCACCCGAGGCGGTGGCGCCAGCCGACGTAGCAGTGTCGGAGGGTGCAGCAGCATCGGCTGGTGCGGAGTAGCCGGTGGACGCGGAGTTGTTGGCAGGCGCGGCGGCAGTCGTCGGCGTGCACGGCTGGGCTTCGGCAGCCGCTGCGGGGGTCTCGGGCACGGAGGCCCGAGGTACCCCGACGGCAGCAACCTGGTGCACCGGAGCGGGGCCCGAGGCAACAGAAGATCCCCGCGAGCCGGCTGGAGCGGCAAACCCCCCAGCAGAAGTGACCGCGGGAGGAGGAGTAGTTGTGGTGGCGCTGAAATCAAGCAAACTTAGATCATAAGAAAATGACAGTGTAGGCGCACAGCAAAGAACGCCCAAGGTAAAATCTGAGCAAGCTTACCGGGGGATGTTGTAGTTCCACCGCTTCCCGAAAGGGTTGGGGGGTTCAGACCCCACGAACCCGTGGCGGGGGCGCCTAAGTGTGCTGGGGGCCCCTGTGGTGGTGGCGTCGGCGGCACCCCCGAGGTCTGGCGCCCCTCCGAATGGAGAGGGAACGCTGGGGTCCCGTCGATGTTGAGGAGCCTCGCCCTCTTGCGCGTGGAGGACTCAAGCGGCAAAGTGGCGCCATCGGTGCCCCCTGGCGACGAGCGGGGCGGGGCTCCGGAGTCCTGACGAGGAGCAGAAGGGGCCGGCGGTGGCGACCGAGCGCACTTCTTGGGGGTCGGGTCCGGCACCGGAACCGACACCTTCCCCTTCCCCTTGTCGGCAGAGGCGACGACGCCACCCCATGGATGGTGCTCGGGCCCGCTCGAGGAGTCGTCGCTTGAAGAACCGTCGTCGCTTAAGGGAGCCTCGCCTCCCTCAGCGTCATCGGCGATGTTGACCCCCCCCCCCCCCCCCCGGAACGGGTCCCCGATCTGGCGCCGCGCTAGCCCGGACTTGTCGAGGGTCGACATCGTCTTCAGCAGCTGCCTCCTCAACTCGGAGTCCGAGCACAAGGGGCGGCAGGCCGATGGAAGAGCTAGTGCCTTAGGGGAGATGTCGTCGGGGTAGACCCGGGTCAGCATGTCGAGCAGTTGCTGCTCGCCCAGGTTAGAGTCGGGGCCGGTCTCGAGCCGGGTGCAGTCTGACAGGCCGGTGAACATCGACGCCGGACGGACGCGGTGCTGGAGCGGAGCTATGCGACGGGACATGAAGTCCCTCAACACCATGGCACACGACAGCCCGTGGTCCGCCAGCATCTGGATCCTCTCCAGCACCGGGTTGAACGCCTCCTCCAGCTCTGGGCGCTCCTCCCAGAATGACCGCTCGAAGTAAGGAATCCCGGTGGGGAGGCACATCCGGTCGTGGGCCTCGACCTTGGCGATCATCCAATCTTCACGCCACAGCTCCCACCGTGCAGAGTTGAAGGAAGCAATGTACCTCGTGGGGACCTTTGTCCGGCGCTGGAAGTAGTAGGCGCCGAGGTGCTCCTTCGAACTCCTGTCGGTGGCCCTCAGTACAAAAAAGTACCGGAAGAGCTTCACCGACGGCATCACCCCCACGAACATCTCGCAGAGGTGAGCGAAGACCGCGAGCATGGCGATCGAGTTCGGCGCGAGGTGGTGGAGTTGGAGGCCGAAGGTCTCCAGGAGCATGACCAGGAAGGCGGATGCTGGCGGGACAAAGCCGACCAGCACGTACGATGAGAAGAGGACCATCTCCCCGGCGGAGAGGCTCAGCGGGAGCCTCCCGGGATGGAGCCACGACTCCCGCTCAGGAGTATGCCAGCCGAGAAGCCGGCGCATGGGGGCCAAGTCAGCGGACCTGGACAGCCTGAACTTGGGCAAGATGCTCGCCATGAGGGTTGAAGGAGGAGGCTCTGGACGGGGAGACTGGTAGCTAGAGCGCAAGAACTGGGCTTGAGGCAAAAGCACGAGCGCAGGGATGTAGAGGCGGGAGAAAGGACCCTCAGGGGGAAAGTTCTCTTTTTATGCACCCTGCAGGCCAACAAGCGCAAAAGTGTGGATCGCTGCAGCCTTAGTAGAAGAGTAATGATCCCGTGTAGGCAATGACATGAGGGCTCAGGTCGCGCGACAAAGAAGGCGAGCCGGGTGGCTAGCTATGCGAGAGGTAACTCGGCGGTTTCCGAAAGGGCAAAAGCAGCGGTAGTGCAGGAGCCACCTTGGGAACCACCGCAGTTAAAGCATAATTGAAGGCAGGAGTCACGTCGCGCGGCGCCTGTTCAGCACCTTCACTTACCAGAAGGGGACATGTCGCCTCAACGGCAGGGGCGTGTCGCCTGGGGAACTGCCTCGAAGTGGAATCGGAAGAGTTGCGCGGGAAGAAAAGGAAGAAGACCCCACCTGCGGTATCGACGACTCTCCCGAGGTGGGCTCGGGGGCCACTGTCGGTACCCTGCAAACCGGGTACCCCCGCGCACAGGGAAAAAACCGCTAAGGACTCCGCCTGTGCCTAAGAGGCCGAATCCGAGGCTGCCACGTCATGGAGAGAAGGACCAGATCCTACCTCTTCGTCGGGGGAGGCTCCCAAGCTGCCACATGGCCGACAGAAGTGGACCTTTGCCTCCCCGCTCAGGCTGGTTCCGGAGCCGCCACGTGGCCAATCGGGACCTCAGGGCTAGGCTCGCGTCCTCACAGGGAAAGGCACCGGAGCTACCACGTGGCCTGCAGGGTTGAGCCTCCACCCCTCCATAGGGGTGGGCTCCGATTGCGCCACGTGGCCTGTTCCGTCAAGTGCTTGACTTCTCGCAGAGGAAGGCTCCGGCGCAACCACGTCGCGGATAGCCAACTCAGTGCGGTAGGAAGCCGCATTAAAGGAACGCGTGCGCTGCTCAAACAGGCATTAAGTACGCGCACCTTCCCCAGGCAAGCTGAGTCGCGCATACGAAGGTCAAGGCTCCAATGTCCTATCTTGTCCGAGTAGACGGTACAGACCCACGTCGCAAGACGGGCGAATGAGCCGCGAGGACAAGACGGACGGGACGTGCACGACCATCATCACCAACTATGTGTAGCCCTGGCGCACGACGCGGCGGGACGACGCATTGACACCCCTGACAAAGGGAAGTAGATAGCAATTAATCCTAGATATTGTATAGGATTTGGCTCTCCCCAGGACCACCTATCGGGTACTGGGGCCCACCTTGTGACTGCAGAGTCCTTGAACTATAAAAGGGCTCTGCAGGCGACCTTCACAGGGGGACCGAAAAATTAGACCAAGGCCCATACACGCTCAAGCAAGGCAATACAAAAACACTCACGTGGACGTAGGGTATTACGCTCCGGCGGCCCGAACCACGTAAATCCCCTGTGCTCATCATCCTGCTGCGTTCGATCTCCTGGGACTAGCCCTCGTGAATCCAAAGAACCTCCGCGGGCTGCTCTCTAAGCAGGTCCGGGGGAAGTGTCGTTTACGACCTTCGACACAAGTGTACATAGAGATTTACGTGGTTCAGGCTGCCTAAGCGTAATACTCTACTCCACGGGGTTTGTTGGTGTTGTATTAAGCGTGCGAGTCTAGAAGAAGCTCCAGAAGAAGAAGCTCGTCTAGCTCAGGGTGTTTTGTAGTGGTCTGGAACCGTCCCTTGTGTATCGTCGACCAATCCTTTTATAGTACAAGAACTGATCGTTACATCGTTAGCCTGGCCCGACAGGTGGCCCCGGCGGTTACACATGCTTGATACCCAATTAATGAGGTTAATTATCCTAAATAGCCTGGTAATGGGCCTTAACAGTGCCGTTACCAGTATTAAGGGTAATCCGATCGTGTGTCATTAATATGGTATTAATGACACTTAATCGGGTCTTGAAGTCTTTGATTGTTCCTTGAAGGTCCGGAACCGTTGGGGGGTCCTCCAGCCTGATTGTTGAAGTTGAAGGTCCGGCGGTCGCCACGTGGCAGCACTGGAGCTTACCGTCGTGGACGAGTAGGTCTGGTGCTACTGGACACGTATCAGTACCGGAGCTTCCCTCTGTCAGGGGTTAGGTCCGGGGGTGCCATACAGGTATTCCGACCGGAGCATCCCATGTGTGGGTGATAGCTCCGATCTTATGATACACGTGGTGACCCTGGGACTAACCATGTCGGGGAAGCAGGTCCGGTAACGCCTGACATGTGGGGCCTTCGGAGGTCTTCAAATCTGGTAGATGGAGTTTCCTTGTGATCTTTGCAATCCCAAGGGGTATCCGGTACGAAGGGTACCGATAGTGGCCCCCTGGGCTCACCTCCGGGAGAGACCTTTTGGATGAAGTCATTTCGCCGGAGGTGGGTCCATTCTTCGGTTTCTGAGCCGTGTCTTCAAGGGTCTTTGGTCGTGCTATTTGCGACAATTCGCAGTTAAACTTCCGCCGCGTGGCATATCCAGGAGGCGGCAGGTGAGATCTCAGCGTGCGGATCTCACGCAATTGAAGGTCACCAGTTCCCGATACAAAAATCGTATCGGTTCCGCGCGCCTTGTCAGGCCGCCGCCTTCGGGTTTCCTGCCTTTCATGATGACAACGGTTCGTCTGGGGTAAGAACCTCGACTTGATCGTCGGTGTGGCCCCCGGCCCCCTTGTCATTGGCGGGTTGAAATTTTTGACTAGTATCGTCGGCTCCTCTGCGGTTTCCATCCAGGCGTTCCGGGGGCTTACTTAAAAAAGAAAGCATGCACCGTTTGGGGTTCTTTACACCTTTCAATCGATCTTGCGCTCAAACCTTCCAAACTTTTGCTTGCCTTTCCTCTCTTGCCTCGCTGTGCCGCGACGGAGTTAGGTCTCCGCCAGAGCCGACTGAAGAACGATGACGATTTGAAGAAGGTCCGGGCCCTCATGGGATGGTTCCCTGACTTCTTCAACCACTTAGTCCGCACCGGCAAGCTTCCATTCAAGAAGGAACACACCGGCGACATGGTGTACTTCTCTGCGTACGCCATGATGGGACTGATCCCACCTTTCTCCTCTTTCTTCTTGATGCTGCTAGACTTCTATGGTCTGCAGCTGTACCACCTTGGCCCCCACTCCATTCCGCTGGTGTCAATCTTTGTCCACTTCTGCGAGATGTGGGTGGGCATTCCTCCCTGCATCGAGCTTTTCCGCACCTTCTTCACTGTCCAAACCACGGACAGGAGTGACGAGTACCTTGGCTTCTACTATTTTGTAAAGCGCAAGAAGTGCCCGTACAAGTACTTGCGGTCGTTCCCTCCTGGGAAGTGAGACGACTGGAAGAAGGATTGGATTGTAATCAGGATGGAGGAGCACGAGAAGCTGGAGCTGCCGGAAGGCCTCCCCAACATCGACACTGCAGTTTGGAGTGAAGCTCCGGTGTTGTCAGATGCCTTCAACCCTGCTCTGACCAGGATCTGCTTGTGCATGGAGGGAGGGGTGACTCCCCAGGCAGTGTTTTGCAACTTCCTGACCAACAGGTTGGCTCCGCTGAAGACGAGGGAGAAGTTGGCTTGGGCCCTCAACAGTATGCTGGACGACGACCGGATCGAGACCGGTTTGGAGGGTGCAACTTTGGAGTTCCACCTCAAGAAGTTCCAGCACGGCATCGACGTCGAGGGTGACGACTTGGCTCCGCCGGCAGCTTCCCCCCCTCTAAACAGTGGAGGCAGAATTCAGGAGGGAGCTCTGGCGGATGATGCCGGTGCTTGACGACCTCAGTATCGTTGAGAGGTGTTCGATCACCGGAGTGGCGATCTCTGAAGCTCCTTAAGGCGGCTCCGTCCCTGCTCCGAAGCCAAGAACCGAAGTCGTCGGCAAGGGCAAGGAATTGGGCGAGCCCTCGAGCCGTAAGAGGAAGCATGCCGACAGAAGGTCCGCCAGGATTACTTCTTCCGGGGCGTCTCCTTCTCCCCGGAGGGGGAGGTCTACGATGGCGGCATCTACTCCAGTAGAGGCTTCTTCCCGGGGTGCTAGCTCCGGCCAGGTGACTCCGGTTCCAGGGCCAGCTGAGGGCTCCGGGTCCGGAGGTCCTTCCCGGTCGAGGGGGGCCTCGACCAGAGCAACGCTGATAGCATCATCAAGCTTTGGGGGACCCTCCGAGAATACCATGCCAGTGGCGGCTGGGGCCAGTCCGGAGCGTCCGGAGAAGAGATTCCGTGGTAACTGCTGCGGAAGCCTTCCGAGGTAATTTTTGATTTTTTACCTCAGTGAGTTGTTTTGTTGTTAACTGTATTTTGAGTCTCTTCGTCCTTCATCCACAGCGTGCCTAAGAACAGGGCTGATGCTCCGGCCCCTGCGGCAGCGGTTGAGGTTGTGCAGGCTGGAGCTCCGGTTCTGGTTCCAGCGCCGCTCCAAGAGGTGGCTGAGGCTGCGGCAGCCCCGACACTGGCTGTCGTGGTTTTGGACGACTCATCCCCAGAAGCTCTCGTGGTAGTGCCGGACCACGGGAATGAAGATGTACCAGCAGCTCCAGCCCCGGTGGTTGAAGCTCTAGGCTTGGATGTTGAGATGTTGGACGCTCCGGCCGCAGAGCCGGAGGGAGCTGCGATTCCGTCCCTAGAGCCGGATGTTGTTGAAGCCCTCGGCAGTCGAGCCGGTGGTTGATGAGGTCCCAACAGTGGAGCCGGATGTTGATGAAGCTCCTGCACTTGAGCCGGTTGTTGAGGAAGCTCTGGCAGTAGAGCCGGTTGCTGCAGAAGTTCCGGCTGTGGAGCCGGCCGCTAAAGAGATTCCGGCTTCTGAGCCAGTTGCTGCGGAGGTGTCAGCGCCTGAGCCTTTGGTGGTCGAAGCGCCAGCGCCCGGGCCCATGATGGTCGAAGCACCAGCACCTATGCGAGAGGCGGAGGAGGCGCCTGCGCCGGAGCCAGAAGTACCTTCTGCTCCAACCGAACCTTCAACACCCGCTCCGGAAGCGGTGATCCCGGAGGTGCCCACTGCTGAGCTAGAGTGCTATGATGAAGTTGCTGGCCCCCTGCCAGAGGGGCCAGTTGTTGATGACCTGGCAGCTGGGCCTTCGGAACCAATTCTGGAGGTTGGAACTTCGGCTGCAAGTACTTCCTCGGCGGCGGCCGAGGCTATCCTGGAGGACGGCCCTAGTGCCGTGGAAGCCTAGGGGACCGCTCTCGTAGAGTGGGACCCAATTTTTGTTGCTGAAGATCCGCTGGAGCCAGCGGAGAGGACCGCAACAGGTCTGGACCTGATCCTCCTATCGTTGTCTATCGACAACGCCTGCTCCAGTCTTCGCCAAGTCCAGTTGGCCTTCTACCATGACAGCAAGTCCCTCGAGGAAGAGCGCCAAACCCTTAGCAGGTGGCACAACCGACTCCATTTCGAGACCAAGATGGCGCAGTCGAGGCTGGCTAACGACAAGGAGTGAGTGCAAAGGGAGAAAGTCCGCCTGGAGTACTGGGGTAAGTTGTTGGATGAGAGGGAAAGCATGACGCGGACCCTCGACAACCAGTCCCGAGCCATCTATGAGCAGGCCAAGGCTGCAAATAGCGCAATGGATGAACGCCAGGAAAGGCTCGCCGCCATCCACGATAGTCTCGTCAAGCGCCGGGAGGCTCTTGAAGCACGGGACAACGGCTCGAAGATGAAGAGAGAAATTCCTGGAGCCGCAGGACAACCTCGTGAAGAGGGAGGAGGAGCTTGTCCAAAAGACAGCTCTGGCTGACAAGAGCCTTGAAGAACGCACCAAGAAATTGGATGAGCGTTGCAAGGAGGAGGAGAAGAAGGCCTGGGAGCGAGGGCAAGATCTCTACAAGCAGGAGAATGCCATCGTCGCCAGGGAGAAGAAAGTACAGGGCTGAGAGAAGGATCTGGTCAATCGCCGGAATGAGATCCACCTCCGGGAGGAAGAGCTCAGCAAACTCGAAAGGCAGGTTGCTGAAACGATTCAGCAGAATGCCAAAGAGGTGGAGCGTCTTGCTCAGGAGAGCTCAGAGCTTGCGGTGGCCAAAAGATCCTTGGCGGAGATGCGGAGCAGAAGGGTTGCGGAGTCCCAACAAGTTTGGGACTTCCTGGGCAAGGCCAACGACGCGCTGACGCCAATGGGCTTCAGTCCCATGCATCCGGATGATCCAGAGCCGGAGCTAGACCAGGCGTTGGAGGCGCTGAGTTCAGCAGGCAACAAGCTCTCCAAGATGGGCGATGTCATCACGGACCATCTGGAAATAGAGGGTCAGTCCCTGGTGAAGAACGTCACAGAGTTTTTGCTGACGTGCTACACCATCTGGGACCCTCAATTCCCTCATGACCTGGTGCTTGAAGGCCCCATCGAAGGAGAGGGTGAAGCCGCCCGAGCCAGCATGTCGAAGGTGGCCCAGAAGGTCGCCCAGTTCTTCCATAGGGTCTAGGACCATCTCTCTGTAGCTCCCGCTTGTATCCTCTCTTCTTCTTCTCCAATTTTGTAATCTCTTGTCTCTAGATGAATGAAATCCAAATTTCTGTGAATTCGAATTTCATTTTTTGTCTTCAACACCTTTGTCTCACTCGGCCCCCTGGTAGATGTATACAATTTAATTGTGAACATATACCAAGAGGATGTAACAGTTGTTGAAGACTTGCGTGCTTAAAACTTGTAGAATGTAGGTCCGAAGTCTTCGATAGTGTAGGCCCCTTGAGGCTGTCGGAGCTTAGTAGCTCCAGCATTGACCATCGCCGGAGCATAGTAGATCCGGCAGTAGTCTCCATCAACGCGTAAAGCATCGATGGTTAGCCTTCTGGGGTGTCAGAGCTTGGCAGCTCTGGCAGTGACCTCTGTCAACACGTGTCGTGTCAATGTCAGACTCCACTTTAGAGTATTTCCACCATCTTCACGTTTACAGCTTGCCTCTTAGCTTTACCGGAACTGAGTAGCTCCAGAGATGCTCGATGTCAATGTTTGAACATTGACCACAAGCCGCCTAGAGGATGTCGGAGCTTATTTATTTTTCCTGCACACTGAAGTCAAGAAAAATAGTAAATTTCCTATCTATAACTTCATTGCGGCTTACTGTTCTCTAGAAAGTTTTAGGTCGAACACAATCCTAAATACAATCAAGAGCGTCGTCTTGTTTCCTTCAGGTCCAATCGTTTCTGGATTCGTCTTACTTCAGCCTGCCAGGGTGTAGGTAGAGTGGCGTACTTAGGGTGCATGACCAGGCTAAGTCGATAGCACACTCCGGCCCTAGATTGGCTTGGCGACATTTAGACAAGTAGGCCATCAACAATGTTTGAACCCGGAAGGATAAACAATGCAACTCGAATTGTATATGAACTAGTCGAGCTAAAGTTTCTTAAGAACTGCACAACTTTGTTATAGACAAGAAAGAGAAAAATAAAAAAATATTGAGCCTGTACAAAGTAGATGCACGTGGAGTCTATTTTCACACAATGATGTCTTTCATTATAGGTCTGGGGTACTGGAGAAACAAGTACACTCTTAGGCTACGGAACCAGGCTAAGTGTGTTTCATTTCTCGTTTGACCCAAGGTAGCTAGCTACACCTTCAGTTCTGAGACTGTGACAAGGGTTGCATGGACATTGCGGACCTAGCAGGGTAGGTCCGGCTGCCCTCCCGCAAGAGCTACCTGACTCTGTACAATGACCCTATAACATACATCACATGTAATTACACACTCACCTCTGTGATATAAAGCGTAGAACTTACGGATGTGCTCAATGTTCCAAGGATTTGGGAGAGGTGTCCCATCCTCGGTTGCCAAGCGAACGCATCCGGGACACGATACTTTGATCACTCGGAAGGGTCCCTCCCAGCTGGGGGAGAGTTTTTTAACCCTTCTCTAGATTGTATTCTCCGTAGCACCAGATCTCCTTCCTCGAGCTGTCGGCTGTGAACATGCCGTTGGTGATAGCGCCGAAGAGCTTGGCAGTATCGGGCATTCCAAGCAGCTGCTCGACACCTTCCCTCTTCAAGGAGGTCAAGGTCTTCACACCGGAGCTGGTCTTGCTTGGCTTCATCGGAGGTCCGAACCCAGAGCGACCCCAAGGTGATTTTCGGAGGAAGGACTGCTTCACCTCCGTACACCAGGAAGAAGGGTGTCTCTCCAGTTGACCGATTTGGAGTTGTCATGTTGGCCCATAGAGTGGGCGGAAGCTCTTCAATCCAGTTGGCTCCATGTTTTTTCAGGCGCTCATATGTGCGCGTCTTGAGTTCTTTCAGGATTTCTGCATTTGCTCTCTCGGCTTGGCCATTGCTTGTCGGGTGAGCTATGGAGGCGTAGCTGACTTGGATGCCGAGGTCTTCGCAGTATCCTTGAAAAGCAGAGCTTGTGAATTGGGTCCCATTATCTGTTATGATTTTGTTCGGGACTCCAAATCTGCATACGATGGACTGCAAAAAGTTGATAGCTGATTGCTTGTTTATTGTCACAACTCGAGTTGCTTCTGACCATTTGGTGAACTTGTCAATGGCAACATACAGGAACTTGTAACCTCCGACGGCTCTTGGGAAAGGTCCCAAGATGTCCATCCCCCACACAGCGAAAGGCCATGCAGGAGGTACCATTTGTAGAGGCTGAGCCGGTGTGTGAATTTGCTTTGCATGGAACTGGCACGATTTGCATTTCTTCACCAGCTCAGTTGCATCCTGGAGCGTTGTAGGCCAATAGAAGCCATGCCGGAAGGCTTTACCGACCAGCGTGCGAGAATACGCGTGGTTCCCACACTCGCCTCTATGGATTTCTGCGAGAAGCTCGCAACCTTCTTCCCTTGTGATGCACCACATTAGGACGCTGTTGGCATCGTGCCGGTAGAGATCCTCTTCTACCAGCGTGTATCTTTTAGCCAATCTGACTATCCGGTCAGCGGGTACATCATCGTCAAGAAGTATGTTGTCTTTCAAGTAGCTCCGAATCTCCGAGATCCATGCATCAGAGCTTGCTTGAGCATTTGAGTCTTGTGTGCTGGGTTGCTCAGAGCTTCCGGCAGCACCTACGACCCTTGATGGCTGCCATGGTAACAGGGCCATCGGGACCGCCAGCTTCGGGATTCTGGTCTCGCCCCCTTCGCTAAGTTCAGCGGGCTGAGTTGTGGGTTTTGACAACCTCCGGACGAAGGTTCTGTCAGGAGCCGAAGCTCCGGTTGACGCTTTTGTCGAGAGTTCGTCAGCTTCAGTGTTATGGACACGCTGGACATGGTGGACATCCATGACTTCGATGTCCTTCTGAAGCCTCTGGACTTCAAGGAGATAAGCAGCTAGTTGAGGATTGTTACGGGAGCATTCACCCTTCACCTGTTTAATGATGAGCTGCGAATCTTCCTTGACCAACAGCTGCTTGACACCGTATGATAGTGCCACCTTTAGTCCATAAATGAGCGCTTCATACTCCGCCATGTTGTTGGTCGCCTTGAAGTCCAGGTGGACCATGTATTTTACCTTCTCCCCGGTTGGAGCGAGGAGAAGGACTCCAGCTCCGGCCCCCTGCTTTTGCATGGAGCCGTCGAAGTAGAGGGTCCAGTGAGGTTCGGTGAAGACCGGAGCCTTGAGTTCCGGCTTCTTCTCACTAGAGCCCCTGGGTTTGACGGAGAGGGGGTCCATTCCGCTATGAAATCTGCCAATGCTTGACTCTTGATCGCTTGTCTTGGGACGAATTCAAGATCGAATTCGACCAATTCCGCTGCCCACTTTGCAATATTCCCAGTAGAGTTGGGATTATGCAAGATCGCACGCAATGGGTAAGAGGTCACCACTGAGATCTTGTGAGCTTGGAAGTAATGGCGAAGCTTCCTGGAGGCGATGAGAACTGCGTAGAGCAGTTTATGCACCTCTAAGTATCGAGTCTTGGCATCATGTAGTACTTCGCTGATGAAGTACACTGGGTGTTGGACTGCCCGGACCCTCCCGGAGGGGCCCGAAGCTTCTTCCACATCGACCCGGACCCTCCCGAAGGGATCTGTACTTGCTTCGGGGACCTCCGGGTCCTTGCTGGGGGAACCTGAAGCTTCTATTGGAGCGACCTGGACCCTCCTGGAGGTGTCCAGATCTTCTGGAATGACTCCCTGTAGATCCAAGTATGGGGGTTGGGACCCACACTCACCTTCAGGAACCTCCGGACCCTCCCGAAGGGGTCTGGATTCCTGAGTTTGGGATGGTTCTGGTCTCTCCGCAACTAGGACCATGCTGAAAACCTCGTCGGTTGCTGAAATGTAAAGCACTAAAGGCTCACCAGGGTTCGGAGCTACCAAGGTTGGTAGAGTGGTGAGGAGCTGCTTTAGCTCCTGGAACGCCTTTTCTGCTTCTTCAGACCATTGAAATGATCCGGACTTCCTCAATAGCTTGAAGAAGGGTAACGCCCATTCCGCCAGTCTTGAGATGAACCGACTAAGGGCGGCTAGACATCCAGTCAGTTTCTGGACGTCCTTGATGCGGGCTGGTGGCCGCATCTCTTCTATGGTTTTAATCTTCACCGGATTTGCCTCTATGCCCCGGTGGTTTACCAGGAAACCAAGAAGCTTTCCGGAGCTAACCCCGAAGACGCACTTGTCTGGGCTCAGCTTCATGCGGGTGACCCGCAGCTTATCGAAGACAACTTGCAAGGTGTCCAGGAGTGACTCCTTGTCCTTGATCTTGACAACGATGTCATCAACATACACTTCCACTACGTCTCTGATGAGCTCTCCAAAGGTTTTGTACATAGCTCATACAAATTTTGAAGCTGCTTTCTTGAGACCAAATGGCATGACAGTATAGCAATACAATCCATCTACTGTGATAAAAGAAGTATGTTCTTCATCTTCCCTAGACATTCTGATTTGATGGTACCCAGAATATGCGTCTAGGAAACACAATAATTCACACCCGGAGGTGGAATCCACTATCTGATCGATTCTAGGTAGTGGGAATGGATCTTTTGGGCATGCCTTATTCAGTGTTGTGTAGTCGATACACATCCGAAGCTTCCCGCCGGCCTTGGGTACAACGACTGGGTTTGCCAGCCATTTTGGATCTTATTGATGGTAGGTGATACCATCAAAGGTAGCTGACCAGCTCCGATCATGTTCCGAGGGCAGTCCGAAGCATCAAAAGTGATGGTGGTGTCCATCCACTTTCGATGAAGCTCTGCCCTGGCTGTAGGAGCTACTAAGGCCATGTCCCGCCGCATGGTCTTGAGGACACGACGTGAGGTGATGTCCCACGAACAACCAAAGATGGTGTTCATGGTCTTCCGACGCTCATTGTCGGAGACGTCGGAGTCATCGTCGACGGAGGTGTAAACAGCCTTCAGGACCTTTTAGGGTCCTGGAAGCCTAACTCCTCTTCAGCCGGAGCTTCATCGATCTTCTGTTTTCCTTCCCTCTCACGAAAAGGAACTTCTTCCCGGCGCTTGTTGTAGCGCTCGGCAAGGTTTTAGACCTCCCAGCAATCCTCCAAGTTGTGGCTGTTCGACTTGTGGATAGGACACCACATTTTGGAGTTGCCACCGTCTTCAGAGGACGGTCGAGGTCGTTTCTCGGGGCATGGCCCCCGACCACTCGGAGCTGCAGCAACTGCAGCGGTAGATGTGCCGACCGACGGCTTCTTCTTGCCGTTTGACTTTTTCTTCTTTTTGCCACTCTCGGAGGTAGTGGTTTCGCCTTTGGAGGATTTTTTGCCATCCTCCGGAGGTGGTTTGGAGTGCATTTCACGGCCCTTTGCAGCTTTGGCACATTTGTCTGCCAAGCTGAAGAGCTCCGTGACGCTGGTGATCTCCTTGACTGCCAGCTTCTCCAGCATCTTCTTATCTCGTACGCCCTATCTAAATGCCACAATAACAGAAGCGCTAGAGATAGAAGGAATGATGTTTCGTACGTGGGAGAACCTCTGGATGAATGAGCGTAGGGATTCTCCCCCCCTTCTGCACAACTACAAAAAGGTCCAGTTCAGTGCCTGGCCGGGTGTATGAACTCCCGAAATTGGCGGTGA
The DNA here is from genome assembly GCA_036927565.1 of Tuctoria greenei. NCBI lineage: Eukaryota > Viridiplantae > Streptophyta > Magnoliopsida > Poales > Poaceae > Tuctoria > Tuctoria greenei. The sequence goes on from JAYESD010000008.1 coordinate 8,989,952, forward strand.
ACTGTTGGCACAATTCCTCCCAACTATTGATAGACAGGAAGGCTCATGAACCAGGACCTAGCGGTCCCAGTCAAGGCCACTGGGAAGTAGTTGGCCATTACGACCTCGTTACCTCCGGCCGCAAGGATTGCGGTGGTGTAAATTTGGAGAAACTCGGCGGGATTAACAGTCCCGTCAAATTTCTCCGGCATGTGAGGCCGGAACTTTTGTGGCCCTCTGACCATGCGTAGATGCATGGCCAGTGTAGAACAGCCTCCTCCTACTCCCTCGGGAGCAGGACTGTCTCGGGCCTCTCGCCTTTCGTGAGCACGCTCAATATGGACACGGTTGTCCTCTTGACGGTAACGCGATCAAGCTCCGCCCGGAGGTCATGAATAGAAAGCCTGGTTACCGTATGAGTACGTCGCGCCCCAGAAGGTAGCGACGTAACTTGTTGTGACGCAGCACGCCTCCTATTTTGGGAAGCATGCGGACCAAGTCTGCCAGACACGGTCCGGTGCTGCGATGGGGCCCGCCCCGAAGGCAGAGGACCTTGGTTGCTGATGCAGTCGGCTGCTGTTGCAACCAGATGTTCCACATCAGCCCTCCACTGCTCCATCGCACCCTGGGATGCGCCTGGAGGTGGTGGACGTTGGAGGAGAGCACGCGCTGCGTGAACCGCGTGTTCAGGATTGTTGTTATTCGCCGATGCAGTGACCGACGCCAATGTATCGTCACGCTGCTGAGCTTGACGTGCTGGTGCAAGCGGTTGCGGTGGAGGCATGACTCCTGCTGGAGCCACGACACTTGCTGGTTGCTGCATGTTGGAGGGATTGCCTCCAGCGGGTTGAACAGCAGAGTTGCCGTTGGATGATCCAGCAGCTGAGTTCACCATACTCGAAATCACGGGCGTCCCCTACCTGGCACGCCAAGTGTCGGTGTTTGGATCCGGCAGATCTCCCGACACTACCTTTGGTAGTTCAAGGAGTTGTAGTTCGGTAATGGGCGCGCAATGATTCAAGAAGGTGAAAGACAAGTTTACACAGAGATTTACGTGGTTCGGGCCGCCTGAGTATAATACCCTACTCCACGGGGTGTGTTGGTGTTGTGTTAAGCGTGTGAGTCTAGAAGAAGCTCCAGAAGAAGAAGCTCGTCTAGCTCAGGGAGTTCCGTAGTGGTCTGGAACCATCCCTTGTGTATCGTCGACCAGTCCTTTATAGTACAAGAACTGGTCGTTACATCGTTAGCCTGGCCCGACAGGTGGCCCCGACGGTTACACATGCTTAATACACAATTAATGAGGTTAATTACCCTTAATAGCCTGGTAATGGGCCTTAACAGTGCCGTTACCAGTATTAAGGGTCATCCAATCGTGTGTCATTAATATGGTATTAATGACACTTAATCGGGTCTTGAAGTCTTTGATTGTTCCTTGAAGGTCCGGAGCCGTTGGGGGGTCCATGAGCCTGTTTTTGAAGTTGAAGGTCCGACGATCGCCATGTGGTAGCACCATAGCTTACCGTCGTGGACGAGTAGGTTCGGTGCTACTGGACACGTGTCAATACCGGAGCTTCCCTCTGTCTGGGGTTAGGTCCGGGGGTGCCATACAGGTATTCCGACCAGAGCTTCCCATGTGTGGGTGATAGCTCCGGTCTTATGATACACGTGGCGGCCCTGGGACTAACCATATCAGGGAAGCAGGTCCGGTAACGCCTGACATGTGGGGCCTTTAGAGGTCTTCAAATCTGGTAGATGGAGTTTCCTTGTGATCTTTGCAATCCCAAGGGGTATCCGGTACGGAGGGTACCGACAGCGACATATCACAAATACTATCAGATTGTGCATTACCGATTCGTAGCCGCTGAATTGGTGTATATGTGTGAAAGGAGGCTTGGCCTAGTGGTTAAGTACTCTGAGTAGCACTACTCAGGTTCTGAGTTCGATTCTCGGTGGGAGCGAATTTCAGGCTGAATTTCACAGTATTAAAGACAGGTACTCTACAGAGGAAGTCATGGACGGTAATCTGAGGTGCACTTACGAAAAATGTGAAGGGATGAACATGCCGTAATATTGACTTATGAAATCCGGTCCACAGTCGTGTGCTTACTCATCCAATTACCGTCACCTTGTTCTAGATAATAGGATGTGAGTGTCTACATTTATACTCGCTTGTAATAGACTGGTCATAACCTCCTCGGAGGGGAAGGTTGAGACTTACCCACCATCGAAAAAAAGAATTGGTGTATATGTTGTTGTAGTGTTGATGAAGGCTGGTCACAGTAGATGTTGACGACGACGTTGGGCAGTAGCGCCCAACAACTGACTCGTGGTGAAGATGTTGAGCAGCCGCGCAGAGCCCTTTCCAAGAATCTTATTCGGCCTCTCCTTATACAGGATCGCAAGGACGAGCGAGTGATTCCGAAAATCTACTCTTCTGATCATCGGTACACGCCGACTCTTAAGATGAAGTACACTATGATGGTGGCGCAGGAAACGAGAATGAGATTGACCTGTTCGTGGAATACCTAAACCTGCCACGCGCGCACGAGCCCGATACATATAGAACCTCAGGAAGAGTCCATGTTGGATCAACAACACACGATTCGGTTGCGATCGATCCAAACCGACTCGGCTGTTGTATGCACGTCCATCTCCAAATGGGTCCAATTTTGAAGCTCGAGCCCAACCCAAATTTTCTACATCAAAATAAAAGTTTGACTCGCTTCAAGGATCAAGTTCACACGAACACACACAGACTCTTAGGATGGAGTAGACTATGACAGCGGCGCAAGAAACGAGAACGAGATCATATGTTCGTGGGATACCTAAACCCCCAACGCACACACAAGCTCGATATATATAGAACCTTAGGAAGAGACCGGGTTGGATCAATAACGCAAGATACGTTTGCGATCCGAACCGACTCGGCTATTGTAGACATGTCCATCTCCAACTGGGTTGTTGTAGACACACTCGTCTCCAACTAAGCCCAATTCAGAAGCTCAAGCCCAACCTAAATTTTCTTTGGTGAAGATAAAAGTCCGTTCGACTTGAATTCACACGAACACACGCGTGTGCGAGGTGAGGAAGAGGAGTGTGCGTGGGCTACTCTTTTTCTCACTCACTTTGGATGTGGTGGAACAACCTCACTTATAAGTTGGTGTGCCTCCACTTCTCATGTGGTACTAAATCAAGGTAGCGACTAGAATGCAATCGGCATTATGATACAATCGTGCAAAAATTAAATCTGAACCACACGATCTACATCTAATAGTTATTATATTTTTACACTTAAAACCTCCCACCTGATAACATAAATGTAGTTTTAGGTTCGGGGTTTAAGTGTAAAATGCACTAACCGTTGGATGTAGATCGTGTGGTTCAAATTTACTTTTTTCACGATTGCACCAGAGTGCTGATTGCATTCTAGTTGTTCCCCCTAAATCAATGGGTTTTTAGATTAATTGAGAATTAATTCAGAATTTATTTATGAACCTCCTCTATTGGTCCGAATTCCAACACTTGTACAATTTTTGTTAAGCATTCATGCTACAAGATAGCAAAGGCATATTCTTCATGTTTCATTCGTCGTTCGTTCAGGTTGTCCTCGTGTTTATGCACGAACTACCTTTTTTTAATTTGACATACAAAGAACCATGCAAATCTTTGATATATATGTTATAGAGTTTATAAAAAAATTTGTACATCGTACTTGCTACGATTTTTTAACACAGTATATGTATAAGATCTTTTGTACAACTACACATTCTCATTTTGCAACAGGTTCAGGTGTGCCCCATGCTAAGCTACTGAGAATTCATTCGATTTTGACATCAAGGATGATGACGTCAATCCCGGTTGAACAATGAAGCCGCCATACACCAACATCAATTGGCACAAGCAATGCAACTCTGTTCCCCGGGATGTGACAAAAGGCCATTGTATATTCGAGAATATTTAATCGTAATCGCCGCATCTGTGATTTTGACAGTTGTTTAACAAAGCTGCGGACGTCACAACCGTCTGGTACCTAACGCCGATGAGCAGGGAGTCGATCTTTTTTGTCGAATATCCTGCCAAAAACGACAAGGATCTTCTTAGTTGACTACGCGGCGCCGAGCAAGCAACAAAGAAACAATCCTCAGTTGCAACCTCCAGATACTCTCTCCATCCCAAAAAAACTGGCTTTATAGTTTAAAAATAAACTATAAAAAGATAAGCTTTTTGAACGGATACATCGCAGCACGGACAAATTTTGCAGGTCAGTTTCCATCCAATTTCAGCATCTGATGCCCGACCCATCACAACGCAGCGTGAACTGATCACTCGATCCATCTCACGAGAGAGGGTGCCCGTTCCTCGAGTCGCCTAGTGCGCGGCTGGAATATGCTGCCAACCTACCCGAGAGCCGAGACGGCACGCGCGAGTGGCGACGGGTTTCGCCTTGTTGTAGACGCCCCTCTGCTTCATCGACCCTTGAGATGGGCACCCATTTCCGTCCGCGCGCGACGTCGGCTATAAGAGCCGGCGAGCAAGCAGCCAAGGACTGACTAAGCACGGACTTGCTTGCACTCGCAGTCTAGCACCAGCGCGAGCTCGCGAACACCGACCGGCCGTTGGCACGTCACACTCGTGTTCTGCCGCGACGAGATGGCGGACGCGGGGGCGGGCGGGTCGAACCTTGCGGTGCTGGACGCGCTGGACTCGGCGCGCACCCAGATGTACCACATGAAGGCCATCGTCATCGCCGGGATGGGCTTCTTCACCGACGCCTACGACCTCTTCTGCATCACCACCGTCTCCAAGCTGCTTGGCCGCATCTACTACAAGGAAGAGAACCTGAACCAAGGCAAAAACCTGCCAGGAACGCTGCCCCAAAACATCAACAACATGGTCGTCGGCGTCGCGCTCGTCGGCACGCTCATGGGCCAGCTCGTCTTCGGCTACTTCGGCGACAAGCTCGGCCGTAAGCGCGTCTACGGAATCACGCTCGTGCTCATGGCCGCCTGCGCGATCGGCTCCGGCCTCTCGTTTGGGAGTAGCAACAGGGCCGTGATTGGCACGCTCTGCTTCTTCCGCTTCTGGCTCGGCTTCGGCATCGGCGGGGACTACCCGCTCTCGGCGACAATCATGTCCGAGTACGCCAACAAGAAGACGCGCGGCGCGTTCATTGCCGCCGTGTTCGCCATGCAGGGCGTCGGTATTATCTTCGCGGGGCTCGTGTCCATGACCGTCTCGGGTATTTTCCTCCACTACAACCCTGCCAAGCCTTGGTCGGAAGACCGCGACGGGTCGACTCAGCCGGCGGCGGACTACATGTGGCGCATCGTGCTCATGATCGGCGCGTTCCCGGCGCTGGCGACGTTCTACTGGAGGATGAAGATGCCGGAGACGGCGAGGTACACCGCGCTCATCGAGGGCAACGCCAAGCAGGCGGCCAACGACATGACCAAGGTGCTCGACATCCAGGTCGAGGCTGAGCAGGAGAAGCTCGCCAATTTCAAGGCGATGAACGACTACTCGCTGCTGTCGTGGGAGTTCGCCCGGCGCCACGGCATGCACCTCATCGGCACGACCACCACGTGGTTCCTCCTGGACATCGCCTTCTACAGCCAGAACCTGACGCAGAAGGACATCTTCCCGGCGATCCACTTGACGAGCAAGGCCCCTGATGTAAACGCCCTGCAGGAGGTGTTCCAGATTTCAAAGGCCATGTTCCTCGTCGCGCTGTTTGGAACCTTCCCCGGCTACTGGGTCACCGTCGCCCTCATCGACAAGATGGGCAGGTACATACATAGATTGTAACTCCCTTGCTCCCCGGCTCTTGCAGACACGTAAGGCTACCACGTACGCGCGGTTACATATATATTCGATGAAATTAACTGCAGGTACCTGATCCAGCTCATCGGTTTCTTCATGATGTCCGTGTTCATGATGGTGATGGGCGTGATGTACGAGAGCCTCAAAACCAAACAAACCACGCTCTTCGCCTTCCTCTACGCGCTCACCTTCTTCTTCGCCAACTTCGGGCCCAACAGCACCACCTTCGTACTCCCCGCCGAGCTGTTCCCGACGCGCGTGCGCTCCACTTGCCACGCCATCAGCGCCGCGTCGGGCAAGGCCGGTGCCATCGTCGCCGCCTACGGAGTGCAGAGCCTCACGCTCAAGGGGGACGTCCCGCACATCAGGAAGGCGCTCGTCATCCTCTCTATCACCAACATGCTCGGCTTCTTCTTCACATTCCTTGTCCCGGAAACCATGGGCCGGTCGCTCGAGGAGATATCCGGCGAGGACGGTAACGCCGGCACCGGCGCCGGTCCCGGTGCCGCCGCCGCTGGGCCGGGCATGGGCGCTGCGGACGTGAGCAGGGATGACAAGGTGCCTGTTTCAAGCACAGAGTGGCAGAGCTCCATCCACGCGTGATGCCGCCAGTACTACGCATTACACCAGTATTTACATCATAATAATGTTGTCGTCGATATGACCAGGGTGGAAATTAAGGGACAAGAATAAGAGCAACTGCTTTAGTTGCCAGCTTCTAGCTTGTGAGGGTTTTACCTCTAGACGTATACTCCCTCCTTTCTCAAAAGATTGTCACCTTTAGTTCATTTTTTGAACTAAAGGTGACAATCTTTTGAGAAAGGAGGGAGTACTTGTCTGTGCAATTATCTAGGTTTATAGCGGAGTTTGAGAATGCAATGTTATAAGAATGATCAATGCTATACTATACCCTTCATCAGTGTCAACTGTCAAGAATGATGAACACTATACTATACTAAATATGTTGCAGAAATACTATATATCAGGTGTCTGAAATTTAAAAAGATTTCAGACGACCTTTGAATCTTCTTTAAGATTCATGCAGACTTATTTCCCTCTCAACCCAACTTTCCGATGACTCTGTCTCCCATTCCAGCCGGCGGACCTTCGATCCAGGCCGAACCGGCGGCAGCACCTCCTACAACGATGCCACGACCCCCGCCCCAGCGGTGGAGTGGCTACCCGGCGACAGCATGACCCTCGACAACAACCGGGCCCCACGACGCCGGCGCGGCCCTCGACGACGGCGCAACAATCCAGACGGTGACAAGACGTATCCCGGCAGCGGCACGAGAGCTCAGTGGGCACGACGACGCGACGGCCGGCGGTGGCCGGCACCGGTACAGTCGCAGGAGATGAGAAACTGAGGAAGAGGTAAGTTAAATCGTGATTTGTAATTGTTAATTCAAAATTTGTAATTGTTAACTCGTAATTTGTATGATTATGTCAATTGTAAAATAATCAAATAAAAAATTTGTGACTGATTAACCTATATAATTAAATATTAATGATTAATTAAAAGGATTAATGTGGGACCGATAACAACAACGTCTGAATCAAACATTCCTTTTAGACGACAGAAGAATAAGATTTCCGAAAAAATAATGTACGAGTATTTTTGGAACGTGTGATTAGATACAACGCATCGTTAGCACATGGTCATCATCAGTGAGGCAAGTTAACTAGTACTAGACATGCTACGAGCATTACACCACCGTACACGACATACGTGATGTCAGACAATCCGACCAGACGCAGATATGGTCGGCATGAACTCCGCTAAGCAGCGAACTGCCTCATCAAGTGTACTTGTGGTCTCCATCTAAGCTCAAGATTTTGATAAGGCAGAAGACATCAGTCATTTGCAAGATAATCTAAGGTTACAGTTTCGTCAAACTCAAACTGAATACTCTATGTTTCTTTTTATTTGATATTGATGTTGGTTTGAATGGCGCAAGATAACCACTATGGGTTATGGAGTTTCATATTTGTAGAAGAGTACATACATAAAATGTTACATGTATTCTCGGAATAGATGATACTCTTCTATCTATAAATATAAACTTATATATATAACATATTATCTACCAACTATGTGAGTGATGTATATGGTAGTCTATCCACCATATCAAATGTAATACTAAGATATATGACAACCTATCAAGTCTATTAAATATTGATAACTTTCTATTCTTAACACACCCTCAATTTGGACGGTATGAAATTAAGTTCAGATTGCCACAAATTCTACTGAATGTCGGTCCTGCTAATGGTTTGGTTATGATGTCAGCCACCTGATCTTTTGATGATATGATTCGAACATCGAGTTGTCGCGAAGCCACACATTCTCGAACAAAGTGATAATCAACTTCGACATGTTTCATACGATGATGAAAAATTAGATTGGCGGTAAGATAGATGGCACCGATGTGATCACACAACAAATTGGGAGGATGATCTTGATAAATCCCAAGCTCACAAAGAATAACTTGCATCCAAATGACTTCTGCGGTGACATTAGAAACTTCCTTGTATTCGGCCTCCGTACTAGAACGAGAAATCGTCGGATGTTTTTGAGATCCCCATGATATCAGATTACGGCCAAGAAGATGGTGAAGCCACCCGTGCTGCGTCGATCATCGAGATTGCCAGCCCAATCAGCATCAGAGAAGGCACTCAAAAGAGAAGACTCAGACTTGGTGAAGCAAAGTCCAAAATCAATAGTGGCACAGAGATACCATAGAATTCGCTTCACATCAGCCCAATGAGATGTAGTAGGTGTGGAGAGAAAACGATAAACCCGATTCACCGAGAAAGAAATATCAGGTCGGGTGAGGGACATGCAGGCATGAGCTAATAAAGCAAGACCCGTCTCAACAATATGACAGTGTTTGCGTTCGGCAGATCCATTTTTCTGGTGGGTGTGGAAACAAGAAACACGATGAGCAATTCCGAGTGAAGTAAAAATTGATTGTGAAATTTCTGGTATTCCCCACACCAATCGGAGTGAACACATCTAATTCTGGTGTCAAGGAGTCGTTCACCATGTTTTTGAAATTGGAGAAAAATGTGTTGAACCCGGGTTCTATCTACTATAAGATAAATCCATGTGAATTTGGTAAAATCATCAATAAAGCTCAGAATGAATAACCACCAACAGAAATTGGAGCGGGACCCCAAACATCAGAATGAATAATTTCATGTGGTTTGGTAGTCCGATGGATAGAATTATTATAAGGTAGTTGATGACTTTTAGCCAATTGACAAGCATTACAAACCGAGAACACACTAGACTCCTTGATACAAGAAAGATTATGAAGACGCAAAATAGATCGAACATTTTGAGAAGAAGGATGACCAAACCGGGCATGCCATTGATCCGGTCGTGCTGAGTGGCTAACAAAGGCTTGATGAATGAACTTGACGTCGGACGGCTTGAGGGGACAGAGACCGGATTTACATTTTCCATCCAAAAGCAGCTTTCGTGTTACCCGATCCTGTATAAGATAATACCATAGATGAAATTCAAAAAAGACATTGTTATCACGAGATAGTTTATGAACCGAGAAAAGATGTTTTTATATTTCAAGGACATGAAGAACATTATTGAGTGCAAGAGGGCGAGTAGCAGTATTAATTGAAAAAGAACTAGTACGCAAAATTTGCAAACCTGCTCCATTACCAACTTGCACCGTGTCACCACCGTGATATTGCTCACGCATGGCGAGGCGATCAAGATTGCTCGTGATGTGATCTGTGGCACCAGTATCAGTGTAACAATTTGGATCCACCTTGTAAGAGCTCAAAAAGCCAAGGTCGTCGATGGACCGTCTTCCTTGTATGTAGCATCCATTCAGTACCAACACTTGATGGCGGTGTGGCCGATTTGCCGCATATCTGGCGAGGTTGATGGTCACCATCAGTAGGCGTGCCACCACGAGAATGCTTGCCACAACCATGGTCACCACGACTGCAACCATAGAAGAAGCCACCACGACCTGCGTAATTTGCGGAGGCACAAAAATGTGGTTGGAGATTCACTTGATGTTGAAGTTGACGCACCTCAAAGGCAACGAGGTGTGCGAACACGTCATCGAGGGAGAGAGCCTCACTCTTGGTCGTCATGGAGGTGACGAAGGGGTCGTATTTCGCCGGGAGACCTGCAAGCAAATAAGCGAGCACCTCTACATCTCGAAGAGGGGCGTCAGCGGCGGCAAGCTCGGTGGTGAGTCCCGTTATCTTGCAGAAGAATTGGCAGCAGATAGATCGTGCTTCTTTGATGTCGCGAGTTCAACACGGATTTGCACAGTGCGCGCCTTTGTAGACGAGGCAAATTTCTTTTGGAGGGAGTCCCATACCTCCCTGGAAGACGTGGCCGTGATGGCATCCCGAAGAATTTCTTCGATCATCGATGAGAGAAGGCCACTAAACAGCTGCTGGTCTTGATCGTACCAGCGCTCGTACTCCGGATTGGGTACTTGCTCGTTGCCGGCGATCGTGGACGCAACGACTTGCTTTTCTGGTGCAGCATTGGAGCCATCAAGGAACCCCATCAACTTCGAACTTCGAATGTAGGGCAGAAGCTGAGCACGCCATAGTAGATAATTGGACTTTGTTAGTCGTATAGTGACAACTTGATGAATTTGGATAGGCGCCATGGTAGAAGAAGCACCTACGACAGCCATGGGAAGATGGAGGAGGGGAGGAGGAGGAGGAGGAGGAGGAGGAGGAGGAGAAAAAATGTGGTGGATAGTTATGATCTCGTTGGCTCTATTACCATGTTGGTTTGAATGACGCAAGATGATCACTATGGATCATAGGGTCTCATATTTATAGAAGAGTACATACATGAAATATTACATGTATTCCTAGAATAGATGATACCCTTCTATCTATAAAAACAGACTTATATATATAACATATTATCTATCAAATATGCGAACGATGTATATGGTAGTCTATCCATCATCAGGGGCGGATCCAGGGGGTGCAGGTGGGCTCCAACCCCCCTACCCGGCGTCGAACAATGGAGCCCCCCTAGAGCCCCCTCTATAATTTTGATAGTGGAAAAGAGGAATATTAGAAAAATAGTCTTAAAACTATTATCAACTATGTGATTGGTTAATTGGCTAGTAGAGACTTTAAACCTCAGGTCAAGAGTTCAATTCTCTGTACTAACACTTCAATTTTTTTTATGTTTTTTTATAGATAATGTTCAGCCCTCCCTATGATTTATCGCTGAATCCGCATTGTCCATCATATCAAATGTAATCCTGACATATATGACAACCTATCAAGGCTATTAAATATTGATAGCCTTCTATTCTTAACAACTGATTAGTCCAAAAGTAAACTAACCAATGTAAAATAAAATAGTAATCTTCCACTCAAATGAAAGCATTGAGGGCGCCTTTTTTGCATATTAAACCTAACCAATTTTGTGGACAGGAGGAATGATTATATATGGCCAACACGCGTGTGCTTGAACGCTAGCGGCATGTACACTGACATTTCCAGATGCGCGGTCCCTCTGAGCTTCCGACAACATTTTATTCCCCATTATTGGATTAGGAACCTGACACTATCGTCCACGGTTGGCATCATTACACATGGATATGGACAAACGTGTACATATAGCTCGTACTCGTATCTTCTCCCTGCGCACACCTACCAGTCCACCACCTTCACCAGCGTAGAAGCTGACCGCCACATGCTCGCAGCTGCCACGATAGCTTAGCTCTAGGTTTCGATTAGCCTTATCAGAGTTCCCAGCATGCAGCGGCAGGGTGCAGGAGCCGATCAGAGAAGAGGGAAGGAAGAGGAAGATAAGGAGCTCGTGCTCGCGACATGGGACTGCGGGAGCCCGCTCTACGACTCCTTCGAGCTCGCGTCGCTGCACCACGTCCTGGAGAGCCACCTCATGGTCCTGCCGTTCCCCGGCGCCGCTGTGTCCAGCTCGTGGCGTTTCGACCAACCGGGCGTCGTCGCCGGTGTCGACGTGATCGACCGTGGTTTGGCGAGGAGGCGGCGGAAGGCTGGGACTAGGAGGAGGGGGCGGACGGGGAGCAGGGCTGCGGCGGCCGTATTCAGGGCTGTTACGTGTTGGAAGAGTTTGTTTAACAGGGTGACTGTGTAGAGGTATGCGTATGATGCACTTATAAAATTCAGAAGGAGCTATTGTGTTTATACTTTAAGCTGAAAGAGCTATTGTGTTTATACATCTAGCAGGAGGTCTCGCTCCATGTCGTATCCCTAAACTACTTCAGATAACCTCTTCTTATATTTAGCAAATACTGAGTGCGAACTCTTTTGTATCATCTTGATTTTTAAATAATTTTTCATCTTTGTAAAATTCAGAAGGGACTATTGTGTTTATATTTTAAGCAGAAGGAGCTATTATGTCATGGTTTCTTGTTCCACCCATGTTGTTCATCCAATGTCTGAACTGTAGCTTTTCCAGGCAGGTCTGGCAGTAGGTTCAAACTTGGATGCTAAACGCAATCACAATGACACCTTCTCGAAAGACAGTTAACCCACATCAAATCTCTAAAAGAATGGTCGAACACCTTGATGCCAATTCTTACAGCAAGGAAAAAACGGAACAATATATGTCGAGCACCACCTTGATGTCTGAACATAATGGAACGTTTAGAAGGAACGAACTTATTGGCGATTTTTTACCCTCGTGAGCCAAAGCGTCGCGTGAACGCCCAGGAGCCAAAGAACTCGATTTTTTGCCCATCACAGAAACTGAGAAAAGAGGAAAGGTCGATACGTGAAGGAACTAAGAAAACAAGCCAGCATCGACTGAAAATTGCAGGTGAGGACTGACTTGCTCTGTGTTGGTTGTGCGGATTTTGTCCATAACAACTTATTCCTGTTTCTAGTGTTTTCTGTAACAAAACTGAAAAATTCCTAATTAGGGTGCTTCATGCAAAATTTTCCTACGGCTGCTGCAGCCCACCGATGTCCGCCGAGTCCTTTGTTGCAGGCGAGCCTTCACGGGCCTTCGGCCTTTGCGCACCCGGCCCAATGTCAACGCCAAAGAGAAGTACTACTCGGCCCGTCGCGGGCGGCGCTGGAGCTGGCTGCACCGCCTCCACGGTTCCCTCCGCCGGCGATGGAGCTGGCTCTGGCTGCACCCTCTCCATGGCCGGCACAGGCCATTGCGCGCCCGCTTCGAACGGCAATGCAAGCCAAATGCGTGCCACATTATCACCAGCCGTGCCATGTTCCGGGGCTACAAGATCTGCGGGCGGTGGAAGGAGGGGCTCGATAAGACGCTGCTTCTTCTTGGGCACGATCGGCTCGCCCTCATAGTGCTTCCTCATGTGGCCGCCGAGCTTCTGTCCTTTGTCGAACTCTGCGGGGCACTTCTTGCAATGGTACCGCTTCTCCGTATTGGAACCGCGGCGGCATGGCACGGCGCCGTCCTGGTGCGCTCCCGCGGCGGCGGCGGCGGCGGCGGCTCGCCTGTTCGCGTGGGCGGCAGCGTGGCCACCAAGCGCCTGGCGCTTCCTGAACCACATGCTGCACTCAGCGCATGTGTACCCGTTCGGATTTTGCGTTCCTGCAGCAGCCGGTGGCGCCGCGCGCTGTCGACGGACGAGTGGAGCTTGGTCCCATGAGGGCAATGGTGGCGGCGACGCGGCTTCGTGGTGGACAACAACAGATTCTCTGGGTGGGGGTGGATCGGCTCGTGCCACCACGATAGCCATGGCGTCATCTTGTATCGGCTGCGCGCTACAGCTGCCCTCACCGGAAATCTCAGTTTCTGCCGACGCCACGCGCACCGGCGCCAGATCAGTTGCAGCGTGCGCCAAGGGCATCGGCTGCAGGACAAGCTCAGGCTCTGCAGCCACAATCGCCATGGCGTTGTCCGGTTCGGATTTCGGAGAGACAGCCCTGCTGTTCCCCGACGGGGAGCAGCCCCGCCTGCCTTTACGGCCCCAACCACTCGCGACGGCCTCCTTGTCCTTCCCGTTCCCCTGCTCCTGGCGTTCCGAAGCGTGGACCTTCATGTGCCCACAGACCGCCTTCCTGCTGGTGAACTCCTTCCCACAGACGCGGCAGGCCAACGCCGGCGCGGTGACGGTGGAGGACGATCTGGCGTATCCGTTGTTGTTCGCCGCGACGGAGGACGAGCAGCTGCCCTCGCCGTTGTTCTTCGCGACAGAGTACCAGCGCGCTTTGCTCGTGGCCTCGTCGTCTGACTCGCTCGACGAATAGTGGTTGTAGTATTCTTCAGTGTCCGTCGCCGACTGGTACACGTCGCCTTCGTCCAGCTCGTCGTCCATGTCGGCGTGCCCGCGCCGCCGCAGGTCATCGGAGGAGCCTGCCATTGGTGCTAGGGATCCACTGGCTTCTCGCTAGCGTGGTGTGGACGTAGCCCGACTCGCCGAACTTCCAACGTCGAGAAGAACACCAGCTCTAGTGCCAACAAGAACGGGCGCAAGTCGGAAGAGATCTACCATCTACGTGAGATTGGTTTCGCTTTCTCACGGGCGGTCCCTTTTCTAGCCCGCGCGCCGTCACGCGCATCCGTCCGCTTGGGCAAGGACTCCTGCGAATCACAACCGAATTGGACTCGGCCATCTTCGTGACGCCACTCCCTAACCCTATCAAACCATTTGGCCGAATTATAAGCTAAGAAATACTTTCTTGGGAAATATTCTTTTCAAGGCGCCTCTTGAGAACAAGGGTGTTTTTAAGCAATCGTTGGTCCTACTTTGAGATTCATGCACCACACTTTTCTTTTTTCCCGGGCGGAGACCCGACTGAATGCGGCTTCCCTCCTCCCATTCGGTCCTCCCATGCGTCCTCCCGTTGACGTGTCAAAATATTATTGGTTCTTCATTAATACTCAGTTTAACTACCATATCTTCACAACAAATAAGATGATGACACATCAGCGGGAGGACGCATGGGAGGACAAACGGGAGGAGGGAAGCCGTGTCCGACCCGACTGCGGAGCCTAGCGGCGGCAGGGTGGCAATGCGCGATGCTCGAAGGTGGCGGCGACGGCGTGGAGCTCAGCGACGGTGGCGGCTAGGTGGCAAAGCGCGGAGCTCGGAGGCGGCGGCGCGGAGAGCTGGCGAACGGTGGCCGGATAGGAAGAAGGTGAGGAATTTTGTGATTTTTATGTGATTTTTAATTGTTAATCTGTTAATTTGTATTTTATAAGAATTATGTTAGTTGTAAAACAGCCCATCAAAACAATTTTGTGATGGTATGAACCATAGAGAAAAATTGTCAGTTTTAATTGTTAAGATTAATGGTGTGTCTAGATTTCAGGTGCCTGGAAATTAACAAAATTTCAGTCACTGTGTAATTAGCAGTTAATTACCATCATTAACCACTAATACTTATAATTAATTATTAATCTTTAATTCTATAGGTGTCGGTGGTTTTGATCCGGCAGATCTCCCGACACTACTAAAGTGTTATAGGAGTTTGAGGTTCGGTGTGGGCGCGCGGAGATTCAAGAAGGTGAAGTGTAAATGACACAGGAGACACGATGATTTACGTGGTTCGGGCCGCTTGAGCGTAATACCCTACTCCACGGGGTGTGTTAGTGTTGTATTGGTTGTATGAGCTCAACGTGAGTTGAGAGTGTAGAGTGAGCGCGTCGAGCCCCCCCTATGTATCGTCGGTTTGTCCTTTTATAGTACAAGGGCAGGCCGTTACAAGTTAGTCTGGCCCGACATATGGCCCCGGCGGTTACTAATATTGATACACATTTGATGCGCTTAATTACCCTTAATAACCGAGTTACGGGCTTTGATAGCACCGTTACTGGTAATTAAGGTCGTCCGATCGTGTGTCATTAATATAGTATTAATGACACTTAATCGGGTCTTGAAGTCCTTGATTCCCCTTTGAAGATCTGGAGCCTTTGTGAAGTCTTCCGGAGGTTGGAGGCTGAAGATCTGACGGTTGGACACATGGCAGCTACGGAGCGTACTGTGGGGAACACATAGGTCCGGTGCCACCTAACACGTGTAAGTTCCGGAGCTTCCCACGGTCTGGGGTTAGGTCCGGGGGTGCCACTATGGTACATAGCCCGGAGCTTCTCCCTTGTGGGCGGTAGCTCCAGTTTGATAGTACACGTGGCGGCCCTGGGACTAACCATGTTGGGGAAGCGGGTCCGATTATGTCTGACATGTGGGCCTCCGAAGGTCTTCAAATCAAGTAGATGATAGTCCCTTAAGATCTTTGCAATCCCAAGTGGTATATGGTACCCAGGGTACCGACAATAGGTTAATCAATCCAAACAATATTTTATTTGTTGTTTTACAACTAACATAATCCTTACAAATCAATATATTACAATTAACAAAATAATTAAATCTTTAACCAGCTCTTAACAGGACGGTTGGCCAGCGCCCAGCACGGGGCATGAAATCAGTGTTTGTCGAAGTGTTTTTACGGCAATTCTCCCGATACTACTGTTTGTAGCTCGCAGAGTTTGTAGTTCGGTATTGGGTATGCAGAGATTCCAAAGAGTATGGCGAATGGACACAAGGATTTATGTGGTTTGGGTCGCCTGAGCGTAATACCCTACTCCACGGGGTGTGTAGTTGTTGTATTGAGCGTCTAAGAGCTTCAGCCCAGAGACTGTGTATGTGTCAGAGAGCGTCAGAGTCCCCCTGTGTATCGTCGACCAATCCTTTTATAGTTCAAGGACTGGTCGTTACACCGTTAGCCTGGCCCGACATGTGGTCCCAGGGATTACTAATGTTTAATACATAATTAATAAGATTAATTACCCTTAATAGCGTGGTAACGGGACGTGACAGTGCCGTTACTAGTATTAAGGGTCTACTGATCGTGTGTCATTAATATGTTATTAATGACACTTAATCAGGTCTTGAAGTCTTTGATTACCCCTTGGAGGTCCAAAGCCGTTGGGGGTTCACCAGCTTGATTGACAAGGTTGAAGGTTCGGCGGTTCGGACACGTGGCAGCTTTGGAGATATTCGTTTGGGACGCGTAGGTCCGGTGTTGATGTACACGTGTCAATACTGGAGCTTCCCTCTTTCGGAGGTTAGGTCCGGGGGTGCCGCACAAGTGTTTAGCCCGGATCTATCCCATGTGAGGGATATAGGTCCGGCTGCAGTGTACACGTGGCAGTACCAGGACTAACCATAGATGGGAGGCATGTCCAGTCCCATATGACATGTGGGGCCTTCGCAGGTCTTCAACTCGGACAGGTGAAGTCCCTTTGGTCTTTTTGTAGTCCCAAGGGGTATACAGTACGCAGGGTACCGACAGTGGCCCCCCTGGGCCCACCTCTGGGAGAGACCTTTTGGATGGAGTCGTTTTGCCAGAGGTGGGTCCATCCTTCGATTTTTGTGTCGTGTCTTCAAGGATCTTCGGATGTGCCGTTAGCAGTAGTTCGTACTTAAACCAACTCCGTGTGGCATATCCTAGATGCGGCGGGTGAGATCTTAGCATGCGGATCTCACGCAATTGAAGGTCGTCGGTTCTCGATACGAAAATCATATCGGTTCCGCGCGCCTTGTCAGGCTGCCGCCTTCGGGTTTCCCGCCTTTTATGATGACAACCGTTTGCCTGGGGTAAGGATCTCGACTTGATGGTCGGGGTGGCCCTGGGCCCCCTTGTCATTCGCACGGTGAAGTTTCTGACTTGTATCGTCGGCTCCTCTGCAGTTTCCATCCAAGAAATGCGGGGGCTTACTTAAGAAGGAAAGTGTGCACCGTTTGGGGATTCTTTACGCCTTCATTCAATCTTGCGCTCAAATCCTCCAAACTTTTGCTTGCTTTTCGTCCCTAGCCCCGCTTGTGCTGCGATGGAGTTGGGTCTCCACGAGAGCCGACTTAAGATCGACGACAACTTGAAGAAGGTCCGGGCCCTCATGGGGTGGTCCAGTGACTTCTTCAACCACCAGGTCCACACCGGGAAGCTTCCATTCGAGAAGGAGCACACCGGCAACATGGTGTACTTCTCCGCGTACGCCATGGTGGGACTGATCCCACCCTTTTCTTCTTTTCTCTTGGTGCTATTGGACTTCTATGGTCTGCAGCTATACCACCTTAGCCCCCTCTCCATTCTTTTGGTGTCGATCTTTGTCCACTTCTGCGAGATGTGGGTGGGTATTCCTCCCTGCGTCGAGATCTTCCGCACCTTCTTCACCATCCACACCACCGACAAGAGTGACGAATACCTTGGCTTCTATTACTTTTTGAAGTGCAAGAAGTGCCCGTACAAGTACTTGCGGTCGTTCCCTTCTGGCAAGTGGGACGACTGGAAGAAGGATTGGATCGTCATCAGGGCAGAGGAGCATGAGAGGCTGGAGTTGCCCATAGGCCTCCCCAACGTCGACACTGAAGCTTGGAGTGAAGTTCCGGTGTTGCCGGACGCCTTCAACCCTGCTCTGACTAGGATCCGCCAGTGCGTGGAAGGAGGGGTGACTCCTCAGGCGGTATTTTTCAACTTCCTGGCCAACAGTTGGGCTCTGCTGGAGAAGAGGGAGAAGCTTGCTTGTGCCCTCAACAGTTTGATGGACAATGATCGGATTGAAACCAGTTTGAAGTCCAACTTGGAAGGCACAGCCTTGGAGCTTCACCTCAAGAAGTTACAGCATAGCATCGACGTCGAGGGCGACTACTTGTCTCCGCCGGCGGCTTTCCTCCCTCTGAACATGGAGGCAGAGTTCAACAGGGAGCTCCGGCGGAAGATGACGGTGCTTGATGACCTCGGTGTCGTTGAGAGGCGTTCGACCACCGAGTTGATGATCACCGAAGCTTCCGAGGGTGGTCCCCCTTCCGTCACAGAACAGAGAGTTGAAGTCGCGGGCAAGGGCAAAGAGTTAGCCAAGCCCTCGAGCCGGAAAAGGAAACTGAAGCATTCTGATGGGAGGTCCGTCAGGCCTGCACCTTCCACAACGGCTCCTTCTCCCCGGAGGGGGAGGTCTTCAACGACAGCAGCCATTCCAGCATCGGCACCACCCCGGGGTACTAGTTCCGACACGGTGGCTACAGTACCAGGACCAGCTGAAGGCTCTGGGTCCGGAAGTTCTTCCCGATCGAGGGGGACCTCGACCAAAGCAGCGCCGATGGTTGCAGCAAGCTCCGGGGAACCTTCTAGAGTAGACATGCCCGTGACGCCAGGGTCCAGTCCTGAGCGTCCACAGAAGAGGTTTCGTGTAATTGGTGCGGAAGCCTTCCGAGGTAATTTTTGTTTTTTACCTCAATTGGTTGTTTTGTGCTGGAACTATGTTTTAAGTGTCTTCGTCCTCCATCCATAGGGTACCCAAGAGAGGAGCTGAAGCTCCTGTTCCTGCCACAACATATGAAGTTGTGCAGGCGGAGGCTCCAGCTCCAATCCCAGAGCCGCCCCAAGGAGTGGTTGAGGCTTCGACAGCTCTGGTGCCGGTTGTCGTAGTCTTGGACCTTGACTCATCCCCAGAAGCTCCCGTGGTAGCGCCGAACCACGGGAATGAAGATGCACCAGCGGCACCTGCCCCGGAGGTTGAAGCTCCGGGTTTGGACGCTGAAATGGTGGTCGCTCTGGCCCCAGAACCGGAGACATATGCAATTCCGGTACTAGAATCGGAAGTTGTTGGAGCCCCGACGGTGGAGCTGGTGTTTGATGATGCCCCGGCGGTAGAGCCAGTGGTTGATGAAGCTCCGGCGCTTGAGCCGGTTATCGAGGAGGTTTCGGCGGTAGAGTCGGTTGCTGCAAAAGTTCCGGCGCCTGAGCCAACCACTGCAGAGGTGCCGACGCCCGAGCCCATGATGGTCGAAGCGTCACCGCCTGGGCCGGCAGTGGAGGAGGTGCTAGTGTCGGACCCAGAAATGGCTTCAGCTTTGATCGAACCTCCAATGCGTGCCTCAGAGGGGGTGGTCCCAGAGGTGCCCGCGCCTGAGTCAGGGTGCCTAGATGAAGTTGTTGGCCCCCTGCTTGAGGGACCAGTGGTTGACGACCTGGCGGCGGGACCTTCGGAGCCAACTCCGGAGGTTGAAACTTCTGTAGCAGGACCTTCCTCGACGGCGGCCGAGGCTATTCTAGAGGGCGGCCCTAGTGCCGCGGAAGCTCAGGGAAACGCTCTTGTAGAGTGGGACCCAATTTTTTGTCACGGAGAACTCGCTGGAACCGGCGGAGATGACCCCAGCAGGTCCGGACCCGATCCCTCTGTCGTTGTCTATTGACAACGCCTGCTCCAGTCTTCGCCGGGTTCAGCTGGCTTTTTACCACGATAGCAAGGCTCTCGAGTAGGAGCGTCAAACTCTTAGGAGGTGGCACAACCGGCTCCAATTCGAGACCAAACTGGCGCAGTCGGGGCTGGCTGACGACAAGGAGTGGGTGAGGAAGGAGAAGATCCGCTTGGAGTATTGGGGTAAGCTGTTGGATGAGAGGGAAAGCATGATGTGATCCCTTGACAACTAGTCCTGGGCCATTTACAAACAGGCCAAAGCTGCTAATCGCGCAGCAGATGATCGCCAAGAGAGGCTCGACGCCATCCACGCCAGTCTCGTCAAGCGTCGGGAGGCTCTTGAGGAGCGGGAGAGAAAACTCGAGGATGAAGAGCTAAAACTTCTGGAGCTGCGGGACGACGTTGTGAAGAGGGAAGAAGAGCTTACTCAGAGGCTAACTTTGGGTGACAAGAGTCTCGAGGAGAGCACCAAAAAATTGGACGAGCGCTGCGAGAAAGAGGAGAAGAAGGCCTGGCAGCGAGGACAGGAACTCCATAGGAGGGAAACTGATGTTAATGCCATGGAGAAGAAGGTGCGGGGCCGAGAGAAGGACCTGGTTAACTGCCGGAACGAGATCCACCTCCGGGAGGAAGAGCTCAGTAAACTTGAAAGGTAGGTTGCTGAAAAGATTCAGCAAAACGCCAAAGAGGTGGAGCGTCTTGCTCGGGAGAACTCGGAGCTTGCGGCAGCCAAAAGATCTTTGGAGGAGATGCGAAGTGGCAGGGTTGCAGAGTCCCAACAAGTTTGGGACTCTCTGGTCAAAGCCAACGACGCACTGACGCCAATGGGTTTTAGTCCCGTGCGTCCGGATGATCCGGAACCGGAGCTGGACCAGGCGTTGCAGGCGCTGAGTTTGCCAGGAAACAAGCTCTCCAAGATGGGCGATATCATTGCGGACCAGCTGGAAATCGAGGGACAATCCCTGGCCAAGAGTGTTGCAGAATTTGTTCTGTCGTGCTACACAAGCCGGCACCCCCAATTCCCTCTGGACCCGGTGCTCAAAGGTCCCATCGACGGAGAGGGAGAAGCTGCCCAGGCCAGCGTTTCTGAGGTTGCCCAGAAGGTCGCCTCGTTCTTCCATAGGTTCTAGGACCATCTCTTTGTAGCTCTCGCTTGTATTCTCTCTTCTTTTTCTCCAATTTTGTAATCTCTTGTCTCCAGATGAATGAAATCGAAGTTTTTTATGAATTTCATTTTTTGTTTTTATGAATTTCATTTTTTTGTCTTCAACACTTTTGTCCCACTTGTCCCCCTGGTAGATGTACACAATTTGATTGTGAACATGTACCAAGAGGATGTAACAGTTGTTGAAACTCGCGTGCTTCAGACTTGCAGAGCGTAGGTGTGAAGTCTTCGGTAGTGAAGGCTCCTTGAGGTTGTTGGAGCTTAAGGGCTCCGGCCTTGACCATCATCAGAGCTTGGTAGCTCTAGCAGTGGTCTCCATTCAACGCGTAGAGCGTCAACAGTTAATCCTCTGGAGTCTTCCCACCATCTTTTGTTCAATTTGACGGCTAGCCCCATGGCTTGACCGGAGCTGAGCAGCTCCAGCGATGCTTGCTATCAATGTTTAAAACATTGACTACAAGCCATCTAGGGGATGTTGGAGCTTTAATAGCTCCGGGTGAATTCACCATCATCATGAGATCTTTATTTTTCTTGCACACTAAAGTCAAGAAAAATAGTAAAATTCATTTCTTATCTATAACTCAGTTGCGACTTACTATTCTCGTAAGAAATTTTTGGGTCGAGCACAATTCTTCATACAATCAAGTGCACTGAGTTGTTCTCTCCAGGTCCAATTGTTTTTAAGACCCGGCTTACTTCGGCCTGCCGGGGTGCAGGTAGAGTAGCATACTTAGGGTGCAGGACCAAGCTAAGTCGATAGCACACTCCGGACCTAGATTGGTTGGCGGCATTTAGGCGAGTGAGCCATTCAACGACATGAAAACCCAAAGGAATTAACAATGCGACTCAAGTTGTACATGAATTAGTCGATCTAAAAAATTCTTGAGAATCGCACAACTTTGTTATAGACAAGAAAGAGAAAAATAAAAAATAATGATCTTGTACAAAGTAAATGCATGTGAAGTCTGTTTTCACACAAAGATGTCTTTCATTATAGGTTCGGGGTATAGGGGAAACAAGTATACCCTTAGGGTACGAAACCAGGCTAAGTGTGTTTTGTTTCTTGTTCGACCCCAGGTAGCCAGCTAAACTTTTAGTTCTGAGACTGTGACAAGTGTTGTCTGAACTTTGCGGACCTTCCAGAGAAGGTCCAGCTGTTCTCCCGGAGGAGCTACCCGACTCTGTACAATGACTCTATAACATACATCACGTGTAATTACAAACTCACCTCCGTGATATTAAGCATAGAACTTACGGAGGTGCTCAATGTTCCAAGGATTAGGGAGAGGTGTCCCATCCTCGATTGCCAAGCGAACGCATCCGGGACGGGTTACTTTAATCACTCGGAAGGGTCCTTCCCAGCTGGAGGGGGGAGTTTGTTTAACCCTTCTCTAGATTGTATTCTTTGTATCACCAGATCGCCTTCCTCGAGCTGTCGGCTGTGAACATGCCTTTGGTGATAGCGCTCGAGAGCTTGGCGGTATCGGGCATTCTAAACAGCTGCTCAGCACCTTCCCTCTTCAAGGAGGTCAAGGTCTTCACGCTGGAGCTGGTCCTGTGTGGCATCGTCGAAGGTCCGGACCCGGAGTGACCCAAGGTGATTTCTGGAGGAAGGACTGCTTCAGCTCCGTACACTAGGAAGAAGGGTGTCTCTCTAGTTGACCGGTTTGGAGTTGTCCTATTGGCCCATAGAGCGGCCGGAAGCTCTTCGATCCAGTTTGCTCCATGTTTTTTCAAACGCTCATATAAGCGTGTCTTGAGTCCTTTTAGGATTTCAGCATTTGCTCTCTCGGCTTGGCCATTGCTTGCAGGGTGAGCTACGGAAGCGTAGCTGACTTGAATGCCGAGATCTTCGCAATATCCTTGGAATGCAGAGCTTATGAATTGGGTCCCATTATTGGTTATGATTTTATTTGGGACTCCAAATCATCATACGATGGACTGTAAGAAGTTGATGGTTGATTGCTTGTTTATTGTCACAACTGGAGTTGCTTCCGGCCATTTGCTGAATTTATCAATGGCGACGTACAGGAACTTGTAACCTCTGACGGCTCTTGAGAAAGGTCCCAAGATATCCATCCCCCACACAGCAAAAGGCCATGTAGGAGGTATCATTTGTAGAGGTTGGGCCGGTGTGTGAATTTGTTTTACATGAAACTGGCATGCTTCACATTTCTTCACCAGCTCCGCCTCCATGGATTTCTGCGAGGAGCTCGCATCCTTCTTACCTTGTAATACACCGCATTAGGACGCCGTTAGCACCACGCCGGTAGAGATCCCCTTCTACCAGCGTGTATCTTTTAGCCAATCTGACTATCCGGTCAGCGGATACATTATCTTCAAGAAGGAAGTTGTCTTTCAAGTAGCTCCAGATCTCCGAGATCCATGCATCAGAGCTAGCTTGAGCATTCGATTCTTGCGTGCTGGGTTGCTCGAAGCTTCCGGCAGCACCTATGACCCTTGATGGCTGCCATGATAACAGGGCCATCATGACTGCCAACTTTGAGGTGTTGGTCTCGCCCCCTTCACTTAGTTCGACAGGATGAGCTGTCGGTTTAGACAACCTCCGGACAAAGGTTCCGTCGGGAGCCGGAGCTCCGGTTGACACTTTCGTCTAGAGTTCGTCGGCTTCAGCGTTATGGATATGCTGTACATGATGGAGGTCCAGGACTTCGAAGTCCTTCTGAAGCCTCTGGACTTCAAGGAGATAGGTAGCTAGTTGGGGATGGTTGCAGGAGCATTCACCCTTCACCTGTTTAATGATTATCTATGAATCTCTCTTGACCAACAGCTGCTTGACACCATATGATAGTGCCACCTTTAGTCCATAAATGAGTGCTTCATATTCCGCCATGTTGTTGGTCGCCTTGAAGTCAAGGTGCACCATGTATTTAACCTTCTCCCCGGTCGAAGCGAGGAGGACTCCAGATCCGGCCCCCTGCTTCTGCATGGAGCCGTCAAAGTAGAGAGTACAGTGAGGCTCGATGAAGACCGGGGCCTTGAGTTCCGGCTTCTGCCCACTAGGACCCCCAGGGTTTGATGGAGAGGGGGTACATTCCACTACAAAGTCCGCCAATGCTTGACTTTTGATTGCTTGTCTTGGGACGAATTCAAGGTCAAACTCGGCCAATTCCACTGCCCACTTTACAATGTTCCCAGTGGAGTTGGGATTATGCAAAATCGCTCACAGTGTATATGAAGTCACCACTAAGCTCTTATGAGCTTGGAAATAGTGTAGGAGCTTCCTAGAAGCAATAAGAATTGCGTACAGCAGTTTATGTACTTCCAGGTACCAAGTTTTGGCGTCGTGGAGTACTTCACTGATGAAGTACACTGGGCGTTGGATTGTCCGGACCCTCCCGGAGGGGCCCGGAGCTTCCTCCTCATCGACCCGGACCCTCCCGGGGGGGTCCAGACCTTCTTCGGGGATCGTCGGGTCCTTGTTGGAGGAACCCGGAGCTTCTTCAGGAGTGACGTGGACCCTCCCAGGGGGGTCCGCCTCTTCTTGCTCAACAAGAGTAACTCTTTGTTGACTCAAGTTTGGGGGCTGGGACCCAGACTCGCCTTCAGGAACCTCCTGACTCTCCCGGAGGGGTCTGGATTCCTGAGCTTGTAACGGTTTTGGTCTCTCCGCAACCAGGACCATGCTGACAACCTCATCAGTTGCCAAAATGTAAAGCAGTAGAGTCTCACCAGGGTTCGGAGCTACCAAGGTTGGTAGAGTGGTGAGGAGCTGCTTCAGCTCCTGAAACGCCTTTTCGGCTTATTCAGACCATTGGAATGGTCCGAACTTCCTCAATAGCTTGAAAAAGGGTAGTGCCCATTCCGCCAATCTTGAGATGAACCGACTGAGGGCGTATAGACATCCAGTCAGCTTCTGGGCGTCCTTGATGCGGGCTGGTGGCCGCATATCTTCAATGGCTTTAATCTTCACCGGATTTGCCTCTATGCCTAGGTGGTTTACCAGGAAACCAAGAAGCTTTCCGGAGCTAACCCCAAAGACACATTTGTCCGGGTTTAGCTTCATGCGAGTGACTCGCAACTTGTCGAAGACAGCTTGCAAGGTGTCAAGAAGTGACTCCTTGTCCTTAATCTTGACGACGATGTCATCAACATACACTTCCACTACGTCTCTGATGAGCTCTCCAAAGGTTTTGTACATAGCTCGTACAAATGTTGAGGTTGCATTCTTGAGACCAAATGGCATGGCAATATAACAATACAATCCATCTACTGTGATGAAAGAAGTATGCTCTTCATCTTCCCTAGACATTCTGATTTGATGGTACCCAGAATATGCATCTAGGAAACACAGTAATTCACACTCGGAGGTGGAATCCACTATCTGATCTATTCTAGGTAGTGGGAATGGATCTTTTGGACATGCCTTATTTAGTGTTGTGTAATCAATACACATCCGAAGCTTCCCACTGGCCTTGGGTACAACGACTGGGTTTGCCAACCATTTTGGGTGGAAGACCTCTCGGATGAATCCAGCTTCAAGCAACTTCCTCACTTCTTATCGTATGAAGTTTTGTCGCTCTACTAATTGCTTCCGAGGCTTCTGATGTACAGGCCAAGCGTCAGGGTAGATCTTCAGATTATGCTCGATCACTTCCCTAGGGATCCCAGGCATTTGTGACGGTTACCAAGCAAACACGTTGACATTAGCCCGGAGGAAAGTGATGAGCGCGAGTTCCTATTTGTCATTCAGACCTCTCAATATACGGGTGGTCTGAGCAGCGTCAGAACCGATTTGGACGACTTTGACGGGAATGTCGGTGTCGCCGCTTGGTTGCACGCGGGGTGCGGAAGTTGAGCCTCGATGACGAATGCTCGGTGGTTTCGGAGCTTGCTCCCTTCCAGATTCTTCTTCTTGCGTTGTGGCAAGCGCGTGAAGTGCTTCCAGAGCTGTCACTCCGGCGGTGCGATCTCAACGGATTCGGAGAACACCAGCTGGTGTTGGCATCTTCAACACCAAGTATCCATAATGAGCAGCAGCCATGAACTTGTATAAGGGTGGCCTGCCTAGAATGGCGTTGAAGAGTAAGTTGATCTGAGCAACGTCAAAAATCAACTTCTCAGTGCGATAGTTCTCCCGAGTCCCAAAGGTTACGGAGAGAGTAATGGCACCAAGTGGGGTTATGGCCCCCGGACCTACTCCGGAGAAAGGTCGGGAGGGGCGAAGGTCCGAAGGTCGGAGCTGAAGCTTGACGAAAGCTTCGAAGCTTATGAGGTTCAGCCCCGAATCTCCGTCTACCATTACGTGGTGGAGTTGGATGTTGTTGATGGTCCGAGATACCATCAATGGGAGTTGACCAGCTCCGATCATATTCTGAGGGCAGTATGATGTGTCAAAAGTGATGGCAGTATCCATCCACTTCTGGTGCGGCTCCGCCCTGGCGGTGGGAGCCACCAAAGCCATGTCCCACTGCATGGTCTTGAGTACACGGTGGGAGGTGATGTCCCACGAACCACCAAAAATGGTGTTCATGGTTTTCTGACGTTCATTGTCGGAGACGTCGGAGTCGTCGTCAACGGAGGTGTAAACAACCTTCAAGACCTTTTTAGGGTCCTGAAAGCCTAACTCCTCTTCAGCCGGAGCTTCGTCAACTTTCTGTTTTCCTTCCCTTTGCTGGAAAGGTAACTTCTTCCCGACGCTTGTTGTAGCGCTCGACAAGGTTCTGGACCTCTCGGTAGTCAAATTATGGTTGTTCGACTTATGAATAGGACACCACACTTTGGAGTTACTGCCATCTTCTGATGATGGCCGAGGTCGTTTCTTGGGGCGTGGCCCCTGGCCACCCGGAGCTGCGACAGCTGCAGCAGTAGGTGTGCCGGCCGATGACTTTTTCTTGCTGTTGGACTTTTTCTTTTTTTTGCCACTCCCGGAGGTAATGGCCACGCCCTTGGAGGATTTTTTATTATCCTTCAGAGGTGGTTTGAAGTGCATTTCACGGCCCTCCGTAGCTTTGGCACACTTATCTGCCAAGCTGAAGAGCTCCATGACGCTGGTAATCTCCTTGATCACCAGCTTCTCCAGCATTTTCTTGTCCCGTATGCCCTGTCTAAATGCCACAACAACAGAGGCGCTGGAGATAGAAGGAATAGTGTTTCGTACCTGGGAGAACCTCTGGATGAAGGAACGCAGGGATTCTCCCCCCTTCTACGTGATAGCAAAAAGGTCCAATTCGGTGTCTGGTCGGGTGTATGAACTCCCGAAATTGGCGGTGAACTATTGGCATAGTTCCGCCCAACTGTTGATGGAGTTGGGCGGAAGGCTCATGAACCAGGACCTTGCGGTCCCAGTTAATTCACTGGGAAGTAGTTGGCCATTACGGTCTCGTTACCTCCGGCCGCGAGGATTGCAATGGAGTAAATCTAGAGAAACTCAGCAGGATTGACAGACCCATCAAATTTCTCCGGCAGGTGAGGCCGGAACTTTTGTGGCCATCTGACCATGCGTAGGTGCATGGCCAGGGCAGAACAGTCTCCTCCTACTCCCTCGGGAGCAGGACTGTCTCGAACCTCTTGCCATTCGCGAGCACACTCAATATGGACGCGACTGTCCTGCTGACGGTAACAGCGATCAAGCTCCGCCCGGAGGTCATGAGTTGAAAGTCTGGTTACTGTATGGGTGCGTCACGCCCCGGCAGGCAGCAGCGTCACTTGTTGAGATGCAGCACACCTCCTATTTTGGGAAGCGTGTGGACCAAGTCTGCCTGACAAAGTCCGATGATGTGATGGGGCCCGTCCTGAGGGGGGAGGACCTTGGTTGCTGATGCGATCAGCTGCTGCTGCAGTCAAATGTTCCACATCAGCCCTCCACTGCTCCATTGCACCTTGGGATGCACCCGGAGGTGGTGGGCGTTGGAGAAGAGCACGTGCAGCATGGAGCGTGTGTTCAGAAATTTTGTTATTCGCCGCTGTTGTGACCGACGTAGATGCCCCATCCCGTTGTCCAGCTTGATTTGCTGGTGCAGATGGTGGCAGCGGAGGCATGACTCTTGCTGGGGCCGCGACACCTGCTGATTGTTGCATGTTGGAGGGATTGCCTCCAGCAGGTTGTCCAGCGGGGTTGCCGTTGGACGATCCAGCACCTGAGTTCACCATTCTTGAAATCTCGGGCTCCCCCTACCTGGCGCGCCAACTGTCGGAGTGTTTTCTGGCAATTCTCCCAATACTACCGTTGGTAGTCGCGGAGTTTGTAGTTCGGTATTGGGTGCACAGATATTCCAAAGAGTATGGCGAATGGACATAAGGATTTACATGGTTCGGGCCGCCTGAGCATAATACCCTACTCTACGGGGTGTGTAGCTGTTGTATTGAGCGTCTAAGAGCTTCAGCCCAGAGACTGTGTCTGTGTCAGAGAGCGTCAGAGTCCTCTTGTGTATCGTCGACCAGACCTTTTATAGTTTAAGGACTGGTCGTTACACCGTTAGCCTGACCCGACATGTGGCCCTGGGGATTACTAATGTTTAATACATAATTAATGAGATTAATTACCCTTAATAGCATGGTAACGGGACCTGACAGTGTCGTTACTAGTATTAAGGGCCTACTGATCATGTGTCATTAATATGGTATTAATGACACTTAATCTGGTCTTGAAGTCTTTGATTGCCCCTTGGAGATCCGAGCCGTTGGGGGTTCACCAGCTTGATTGCCAAGGTTGAAGGTCTGGCGGTTTGAACACGTGGCAGCTTCGGAGCTATTCGTCTGGGACGCATAGGTCCGCTGTAGATGTACACGTGTCGATACTAGAGCTTTCCTCTGTCGGAGGTTAGGTCCAGGGGTGCCGCACAAGTGTTTAGCCCGGAGCTATCCCATGTGAGGGATATAGGTCCGGCTGTAGTGTACATGTGGCAGTACCGGGACTAACCATAGATGGGAGGCATGTCCAGTCCTGTATGACATGTGGGGCCTTTGCATGTCTTCAACTCGGACAGGTGAAGTCCCTTTGGTCTTTTTGTAGTCCTAAGAGGTATACGGTACGCAGGATACCGACAGTGCTGATTTCAGGCACCTGTGCCATAGCATTTCTGTAAGATTAATGGTTAATTACAATGATTAGTTCTTAATAAAGATAATTAGTCCTTAATTACCCGTCGTCTGATTTATTTCTAGATTACGTCTAGAATCTAAACAAACCATATTTTTTCCACAGATCTTCGGTTTTTTCTGGCCAAGAAAAGAAAATCTGAACCCTGAATGGATCCGTACCACTGCCATGCTTATTAACGTATTGTGGACATTTGAGCACTAACCAGATACCATGCACAATCAGCACACTTTTATTTTATGAAAGGAAACAATCAGTACGATTCGTATAAGAATTACTAGTAAACTGAGGATATTTCAGGGACAATCAGTACAATTCATATAAGAATTTGGTGTTTCAGTGAGATAGTGCCATGGTGAGAAGGCACGGCGCTGCTTGTGTGTCTTTTTGAAGAGCAAGTTTCACAAATCCGTAATTCTCCTAATAGTATTTGACGCTGCATATTAAGTATTATTTTCACAAATATACTCTTTCAGACATTTTCGAGCAGCAAATGAGATCACGCTTATGTTTTCATTCGTAGCGCAAAACTGCAATTTCAGAAATATGAAATGAATACCATAATGTTTTTTCTGAATACGGAATACCAATGTGAAATTGATATTTAAAAGTCTATTACTTTGTGATGCAATGTAACAGTCAAAGTGTATGTTCACATATTAGAATCTTAAAAGTGTGGTATTTATTATCTTTTTGTTGCCTTATCCCTCTGTTCTGTAAGAGTAGGCACATTTCATTTTATTTGTTAGAATAGACCTTTGATATACAATTAATCTATCAATATATAATTTTTATACATAATTGAAGCATAAGTATAACTCCACCTATGTTGTAATAGCATAGCTAGTCCCAAGCCCGGATAAAGAGGAGAGGCTCGATAAGTTTGACGAGCCACTAACTACACTTAACCATTGCTATGAAAATCAAACCCAAAAAAGTTTAACCATCTTATCAAGTTTATATATGTCACAAAAGTATGTATTGAGACTAATAATATATATATTCGGTCAAAGGTTTGTCAAAATGGAAGGAAGCATACCTAATACTATTTCTGAACACTAGTGGAGTAATATAGTTTTGGAGATTAATTATTTTTTTAGTACAACCTGGTAATTTTATTGACTACTTTTCAGGTGTGTTCGCTTATAGTAACATCATTTTTTTCAAATAGTTTTGTACCTTCTAGCCACCTTCTACATCGATCGTGTCTCGTTTATAGTAACATCATCTTTTTTTTTCAAATATCTGTGTACCTTCTAGCCACCTTCTACATCGATCGTGTCTGAGACTTATACATTGGAGACGTAGAAGACTTGGTGAAATGGAAATGGACGCCCAATGGGAATATGCAGTGCAATATGCTTACAACATCGAATTCATTGGAGTGATTAGTCCATTCAAAGCGAAAATTCTATAGAGAACTCAAACTGAGCCAAAAGTACTCATGTAACTTGGATGTTGATGCATGAAAAAGTAATAACAGCAGATAATCCAAGAAAAAATATTGGAGAACAATGTCGTATGCCTCTTATGTTTACAGGAGACTGAAACAATAACACATGTGTGTTAGAGTAGGAAATATATCACAAAATATATTGTTACTATTCTTAGACTATGGTTGTTAGGAAGGTGATCAATTTGTTGTATCTGTCTATGTAAACATATCTCAATTACCATGTAATTCTGACCCTCACGGTCCACTATAAATAAACTTGTGGCTCGAGTCAAAGGGTTTAACGCTTTCCCATCACAAATTCAATATGGTACCAGAGCCGGTACTCCTTCGTCGAGTTCTTCGTGCGTGAAACAGGATGCTATCAAGTTGGCATCATGTCGACTTCAGCAAACTCATCAACCATGCTCCTAAGTGCAAGAGAGAATTATCTTCTCTAGAAATCCCAGTTTCTTCCACCCATCAAAGGTGTGTGTCTATATGGCTACTTAGATGGGACGATCCCTGCGCCAGATGAGAAGATTCGAGAGTCTGAGAAGGGCCAGATGATCAACAACCCGACGTTTGACGTCTGGATAGCTCAGGATCAATAGATTTTGGTATATCTTCGAGGGACTCTATCCAAGGAGATCCTAACGCAAGTTGTGAATAAGGAAACTGCAAGAGAAGCATGGCTAGCACTGGAAGAGATGTTTGCATCACAGTCTAGATCGCGCATTAACAATCTGCACATCTGAAAGTGCATCTAGGACTCTCTTGTGGGTTTTGGATGATTTATGACAAGCAATTGGAATCCTAATCCTTTTGTTGAGATGAATGCAGGCAAATGATGAAAAATGAGCAAAATGCCAAAAAGAAGGAAAATGAGAAGCAAAGTGAATTTGAGCTCAAGGAGAAGAAAATAGTAGATTATTATGTATGGAGTGTGTTAAGGAAACACACCCAAGAGCTCAATCACTTTCAAGCACACACACACAATGCACAAAATTATACAGGACCGGACTAGTCCGATAACAGCCGGACTAGTCCGATATCACATTCTGCACTAGATCGGACAAGTCCGGTATCCACCGGACTAGTCCGATATCTTTCTGATCCACTTCGGACTAATCCTCCCCAATGCGGACTAGTCCTCAACACAATGCACAAGTCACACAAAATCGGACAAGTCCGTTGTGATCCGGACTAGTCCGATATTCATTCTGATCCACTTCGGACAAGTCCGGTGTCTACACGGACTAGTCCGATATACACACTGATCTAAATCGGACAAGTCCACCAAGTGCGGACTTGTCATCCTAAACACTTAGGGTTTCATATGTCCGGACAAGTCCGATGGTAATCGGACTAGTTCGAAGATTTCCAGTAGTGAAATCGGACAAGTCCGTTTTCAACCGGACTAGTCCGATATTCCTGGACACTTAGGGTTTGCTACACACAGCACACCGGACTAGTCCGGTGACCACCACGGACTAGTCCAATCTTTCTAAACCCTAACGGTCACTTTTAGAAACCCCATATAAATAGAGGTGCACGGCCCACTTTTATAAGCTCTCGAACCCTAGCGCCGTCACACCTACCAAGAGACTCAAAGACCACCTCTCTCCACGAAATTAAGTGCAAAATCGATCAATCTATTGAAGATCACTTCTAGATCATTGGAGAGACACTTGGCACACATCATTGAGCTCTTGGTTTGATTCTCTAACACACTCTTGCGTTTCAATTTGTAATTTTCGAGTGTGTTATTGGTGGCTTTGTAAGTTGTAATCAAGGGAGCTCTCAACGTGTGAGAACGCCCCTTCAACTTGGTTATTTACCCTTTGTGATTAGTGGAAGAGGATTGGCCTTCGTGGCGATCCGACGAGGGAAGGGTTGGAGAAGACCCGGTCCTTTTGTGGGCTCCTCAACGTGGACGTAGGTTGCCTTCGTGGTAGCCGAACCACGTGATAAATCTTGTGTCTTGTCCTTTTGTGTTCTTCATCTTAATTGATCAACTTAATCTAGGGTTTGATTCACTTTGTTCAATTTGAGTTAATTTGTTGAACAAGAGCCTTAATTGTAATAGAATTTGACATACAACTATTAAACTGTGATTTAAGTTTATATTTCCGCTGCAAACATTAACGAATCAATCAAATTGACTGAACTTGATCAACTTAGCCCGTGAAAACCGGACTAGTCCGCACTTTACCGGACTAGTCCGATATCTCTGGTATTGACCTTGTTGTTGAGTGTTACAGGAACCGAGAAAAATTCAAAAAGGCCTATTCACCCCCCCTATAGGCCTACATTCAATTGGTATCAGAGCAGGTTCTTCAAGAAAGGGTGCAACCACTCGAAGAGATCATGTCAGACATGAAGGAAGTTCAGAAAATCAACAACCAGGAAGAAGTGAACAACGACAAGAACCAAAAGCTAGAAAAGTATCTCGAAGCAATTCAAGACTTCGATGATGATGATGAGGAGACGCTGGAGCTGAAAGCACTCCTCAGAAAGAAAGCACTTTCCAAAGGGAAAGCTAAAGTTGAAGAAAAGAAGAAGGGGAGTAGTCACACCGACTACTCCCGATATCTTTTTAACTATGATCGTTTAAATTCAAACAACAGCCGTTACCTATTTATTCCTCTTGGAAAAGCCCCACACTTCGATGGGAGTGATTACTCCATGTGGAGGCAAAATATAAAGATGCACTTGATTTCCCTTAACCCAAGTTTATGGCATATTGTGTGCACAAGAATAGACATCCCAGATGACGACGAAGAGCTCACCCCAAGTCAAGAGCAAGCCATCCACAGAAATGCTCAAGCCGCAGCCGTAATCACCTCCTCTCTAAGTCGAGATGAATTCACAAAGGTGGACGGACTGGAGATTGCCAATGAAATATGGGACACACTACAAACAGCCCATGAAGGTGACCGACATGTGCGGGAGGCGAAAATTGAAATGATCGAAGGCGAACTAGGAAGGTTCGCAATTGAGGAAGACGAGTCTCCCCAGGACATGTACAACCGATTGAAGACACTTGTAAACAAGGTTCGATCATATGGGAGCAAGAAGTGGAATGACCACGAGGTTGTAAAGCTCATCCTTAGAGCCTTTATGCCTCGCAATGTCACACTATGCTCTATGATCAGAGAAAGTCCCGGGTACAAGAGGATGACTCCAGATGAATTGCTTGGCAAAATCATCAACTTTGAAATGATGGAGAAACAAGCCAAACACGTCAAAGAAATAGCCGACCTCACATCGGCCAAGAAAAATGGAGTTGCCTTAAAGTCCACACTCAAGCCTCTATCCAAAGAAGCAAGAGAAGCACAGCTTGAGGAGGACAGCGATGATGAAAGCAGTGAGCTGGACGAAGAGGATATGATTTTGTTCATGAAAAAGTTCAAAAGAATATTGAAGAAAAGACAAGGAACAAAATCAAGTGAAGGCAAGTACAAGGAGAGGACAAAGCCGAAGATGAGGCGGGCGTGCTATAATTGTGGTGAGTATAACCACTTTATAGTCGATTGCCCGTATGAGGACAACAAGAAGAAGAATAAAGAAGCCAAGCCTCAACCGAAGAAATTCTTCAAGAAGAATAAACAAGCTGAACAAGCACACATTGGAAAGGAGTGGGACTCAAACAATGAGTCCTCATCATCCGATGAAGAAGAGATGGCTAGCATAGCCATTGAAAGCACGTCCAAGAAACCCACACTCTTCCCCACGCTCGGTACAAAGAAGGGACATGGCACTTGCCTCATGGCAAAGGAAGGTAAACGCAAGGTAAACATCAAAACTCCTTCCATGCATTCCTACTCAAGTAATGATGAACTAGATAGTGATGATGAAGATATGTTAATTGGATTAGACAGAAAAACTGCTGCTAAAATGAAATTTTTACTTGACCAACTTGTTGAGAAGGAACGGCTAATTGATCGTCAAGAGGACATGATTATCTCCCAAAAGGAGCAGTATGTCGAACTTGACAATCTTCTAGTTCTTGAAAAGGAGAAAAACAGCTCACTAGAGCTTGAGCTAGCTTCAAGCAAGGAAGCTTGCTTGGAGTTAACCAACTCTAACGTTGCAATCAAGGATCAACTTGATGACCTGATCAAGGTTAAAAAGATCCTTGAAGTGCAAGTTGAGTCACTCAAGCTAAGTGAATCTTCCTCCTCTTCAAGTCTACCTTCTCAACCCACTTCAACTAATCTTGTTCATATGTGCAAATGTGGTAAAATTAACACCAGGGTGAAAGAAAAGTCTACCTCCATAAAGGATAAAAATCCTACCCAATGTGAAATATTTGACAAGGAGAGGATACTTGGTCCAAAGACCTCCAAATGTCAAGTATGGCATTGGTTACTCTTATGATGGAAAGCAAAATGCTGGAAGTCATAAGAATAACAAGGGAAGGATTACCTTTGTGAAGGGAGGACCCTCACAACCTGGTAACTCGAAAATTAAGAATCTGAACTCTCATGAACACCGGACTAGTCCGGTTGTGGTCCGGACAAGTCCGGTCATCCGCACAAGTCCGGTCACCCAGACTAGTCCGATCCATAAACAACAGCAACTTTTGTTCAAAACCTTTGATACCTCTTATGTATTAATGAGAAACAATCTTGGTAAAGTTTATGCTTATTATGCTGGGCCACGCCATGGGAACACAAAATCTCATGTGTGGGTGCCCAAATGT
This sequence comes from Tuctoria greenei, assembly GCA_036927565.1. Classification (NCBI taxonomy): domain Eukaryota; kingdom Viridiplantae; phylum Streptophyta; class Magnoliopsida; order Poales; family Poaceae; genus Tuctoria; species Tuctoria greenei. Next base: position 9,025,297 of record JAYESD010000008.1, read on the forward strand.
ATTATAACTAACCTCCAAGGACCCAAGCAAGCTTGGGTACCTAAAACCAAGGCATAATTTGTTTCTGCAGGCCTATTCCTCCGGTGGATCCAAATGGGTGCTAGACAGTGGATGCACCAACCACATGACCGGAGAAAGGAGGATGTTCATGGAATATGAAGAAAACGAGGACCCAAAAGAAGGCATCTACTTCGGAGATAATAGTCAAGGAAGGGTCCTCGGTACCGGTAAAATAGCAATATCCTATGAACACACTCTTTCTCATGTTTTACATGTTGAATCTTTAGATTATAACCTGCTGTCCATATCTCAATTATGTGACAAAGGTTATAATTGCTTGTTCACTAACGAGGGTGTGACCATCTCAAGGAGGAGTGATGGTTCCGTTGCATTCAAGGGTATGTTGAAGGGAAAGCTTTACCTTGTTGACTTCAACAAGGATAAAGCCGAACTCGACACATGCTTGATTGCAAAAACCAACATGGGTTGGCTGTGACATAGACGGCTAGCACATGTTGGTATGAGGAATCTTCAAAAACTCCTCAAGGGCGATCACATCCGAGGTTTGAAAGATGTTGTTTTTGATAAAGACAGACCTTGTAGCGCGTGCCAAGCCGGGAAGCAAGTTGGAGCACATCATCCCGCAAAGAACATCATGACTATGACAAGGCCACTCGAACTACTTCATATGGACTTATTTGGTCCAATTGCTTACATAAGCATCGGCGGTAATAAATACGGTTTAGTCATTATTGATGATTTTTCCCGCTTCACTTGGGTGTTTTTTTTGCATGACAAGTCAGAAACACAAGGGACACTCAAGAAATTCTTCAAGCGAGCGCAAAACGAGTTCTCACTATCGATCAAGAGTATTCGGAGCGACAACGGCATGGAGTTCAAGAACATACAAGTGGAGGAGTACCTTGATGAGGAGGGAATCAAGCACGAATTTTCAGCACCATACTCTCCACAACAAAACGGAGTTGCCGAAAGGAAGAACCGAACGCTCATAGAGATGGCAAAAACAATGCTCGATGAATACAAAACTTCGGATCGATTTTGGGCGGAAGCAATTAACACCGCTTGCCACGCCGCAAATCGACTCTACCTTCATCGACTACTCAAGAAGACTCCTTATGAGCTACTCACCGGTAACAAACCAAACATTTCATATTTTAGAGTTTTCGGCTCTCCATGTTATATCTTGAACAAGAAGCCCAGGACTTCAAAGTTCGCTTCGAAGTCCGATGAAGGTTTCTTGCTTGGTTATGATTCGAACACTTACGCCTATCGTGTTTTCAACAAGGCCTCCGGACTTGTTGAAGTGGCACGTGACGTAGTGTTCGATGAAACTAATGGCTCCCAAAAGGAGCAAGTTGATCAATGTGAATTAGGTAAAGAAGAAGCTCCTTATCAAGCATTGAAGAGAATGGCTCTAGGCGAAGTTCGACCACAAGAGTCATCGTCACAAATACAAGAGGAAAGTGAACCACAAGAGGAGATCAACAGTCAAGGGGGAGCTTCGATACAAGATCAATCACAAGAATATGAAGATGATCAACAAATAAACGAGGGCAACCACTCAGGGGGAGAAGAAAATGATCACCAACACACAACTCTCCAAGTGCCACACCCAAGGGTACACCAATGCATTCAAAGGGATCACCCAATCGACAACATCATCGGTGACATCCAAAAGGGAGTAACCACTAGATCTCGTATAGCTAATTTTTGTGAGCATTACTCATTTGTCTCCTTTTTGGAACCACGCAGGACTGAGGATGCATTGAAGGATCCGGACTAGGTGGTGGCAATGCAAGAAGAGTTGAACAACTTCAAGAGAAACGAGGTTTGGGAACTTGTGGCAAGACCCAATGCAAATATAGTGGGCACCAAGTGGGTCTTCCGCAACAAGCAAGACAAACACGGAGTGGTGACAAGAAACAAGGCACGACTTGTGGCCAAAGGTTACTCACAAGTCGAAGGTTTGGATTTCGATGAGACTTTTGCTCCAGTAGCTAGGCTTGAATCAATTAGAATATTACTTGCATATGCTACTCACCATGATTTCGAGCTGTATCAAATGCACGTGAAAAGCGCCTTCCTCAACGGACCGATCAAGGAAGAGGTGTACGTGGAGCAACCACCCGTGTTTGAAGACGAAGAGTTTCCCGACCATGTATATAAACTGCGTAAGGCTCTCTATGGCCTCAAACAAGCTCCTAGAGCTTGGTATGAGTGTCTTAGAGATTTCTTAATTGATAATGGTTTTAAAATTGGCAAAGTAGATTATACATTATTCACTAAGAATCTAGATAATGATCTTTTTATTTGCCAAATCTATGTTGATGATATAATTTTTGGGTCAACTAACCAATCTTTCTGTGAAGAATTTAGTACAATTATGACAGACAGGTTTGAAATGTCAATGATGGGAGAATTGAAGTACTTCTTGGGATTCCAAGTGCGACAACAAAGGGAAGGAACATTCATAAGCCAAACCAAGTACACGCGGGACATACTCAAGAAGTTTGGCATGGACAAGGCAAAGCCCATAAAGACTCCCATGGCTACGAATGGCCACTTGGATCTCAATGAAGATGGACCAAGCGTCGACCAAAAGGTATATCGCTCCATGATTGGATCTCTACTCTACTTATGTGCATCTAGGCCAGATATTATGTTGAGTGTATGTTTGTGTGCAAGATTTCAAGCCAACCCTAAGGAATGTCACTTGATAGCCGTAAAAGAAATCTTGAGATATTTAGTTCATACACCCAACCTTGGTCTTTGGTACCCAAAAGGCTCCAAATTCAATCTCATTAGTTACTCCGATGCAGATTATGTCGGGTGCAAAGTTGATAGAAAAAGCACCTCTGGCACATGCCAATTCCTAGGAAGATCTTTGGTTTCTTGGTCATCTAAGAAACAAAATTCCATTGCATTATGCACAGCCGAAGCGGAGTATGTTGCAGCCGGGAGTTGTTGTACACAACTCCTTTGGATGCGACAAACTCTAAGGGATTACGGTTACAATATGAACTGTATTCCTCTCCTTTGTGATAATGAGAGTGCCATTAAAATAGCCCACAATCCAGTTGAGCACTCTAGGACTAAACACATAGACATTAGACATCATTTCTTGAGAGACCATTCCATGAAAGGAGACATAACCATCTCACATGTCAACACCCAAAAACAATTGGCCGACATATTCACCAAGCCACTTGATGAAAAGTGTTTTTGCGAACTCCAAAATGAGCTAAATATTCTTGATTCTCGGAGTGTGGCTTGAAAAGTTGCATACCTGTATGATTGCTTCAAAAATGTTGATTGAATTGTGAAAATCATCCCTCTCCATTTTTCTCTCGAAAAACTATGTTAATTATTAGATCTTGATGAATTTTGATCATTGTATGATTGTTGCATGCTTACTGGTCAAATTCATCAAGATTACTTGAATTGTTTTGCCTCTCTATTCTCTATTATTGAACCTTCAAATATATATGAATGGGCTATGCAATTCTTTCCTGGTGACCACGGACTAGTCCGTGGTTACCCAGACTAGTCCGCCCATGCAGACTAGTCCGCAGAGTGTCGGTTAGGCCGGACTAGTCCGATAGACCACGGACTAGTCCGATATAGGTCTCTGGATGACTTCGGACTAGTCCGGTCATGTCCGGACTTGTCCGATTTTTCGTGTCCATAACCCTAGCTGCCACCAAACCCTAATCTCCTCACCCCCACTTTTGCTCACGCTTCCTCTCTCTTGCGCTCGAGCTCCCAAGGCGATTTTCTCCTCCCTCCGTCGAAAAAGTCCACATTTGGGCGGAGATCAAGCTTGACCTCTTGGGGATTGAAGCTATCGGACTATTCCGACCTCTAACCCCCAAAACTTCGAGCCTTCATCGATTTCTTCGGTAAATTTCTTCAAAACCCTAGAAATCTTGTTTTTCTCCATTGTTGATCGTATAGCCTAGCATCCTTCACTAGATACATGCTTACTTGATGTACTACGTGTATGCTAGACTAGATTTGCATTAGGAATCATCCCTTGACCAATCTGTTAGGTTTTTGAGGATGAACACCGGACTAGTCCGGTCCATGCACGGACAAGTACGGTACCCCGAACTAATCCGTGCCTGGACACCGGACAAGTTCGGTGTTTCTGAACCTGAAACCTAATTCCTTAATTCCTTAATGTCATCCATTGCTATCTTGTCTTACCTATGCCTTGTATAACTTGTCATTATTCTTGCTCAATCATTCTCAGATCATGTCGAGCTCCGACAATGAGATATCCGACTTTGAGGCTGAGTTGGACCACGAGGTGGCACCTCGGTCCTCGGCGGGTCTTGGCAAGAAACGCCAAGAAAGACCTTCCGAGCCTGCTACTTCCTCTCCCCAAGTTCGGAGGAAGGTCTGTGTCAAGAAGCCCGCCTCGAAGGCTGCTCCGTCTACAAGCGGCCTTCGTCAAGCAAAGGGAAAGGGCAAGGGAGTCGCAACGGGGCCAGTTGGGCCCTTGAAGCTTCATGCTCCCAGAGAAGGGGTCCGAGACCCCAATGAAGAGAAATTCAATGGGAAAGGCAGCGATGTGGCAGCCAAGCTCAGAAGCATTGATTGCTATGGAAGGCCAAAGCAGGCAGCTGATGGAAGGTTTTGGTCAAACTTCCATGCAGATTTCTACAGGCTGGTTTACCTGCCAATGAAGACTCCGGTGGTGCGCAGTCAGTGGATTGACTGGGCCCACCTAGAGAAGAAGAAGTGCTCAGCTTTTGATGAGGTCATTACTGTAGCAGAAAGGCATGGTCTGAAGGATCTGTTTGCCTTCAGACACAATTGGAATGATGAAGTGATTGCACAATTCTATGCAACGTGCCACTTCTCGAGTGAAGATGAAGAGAGTGTGACTTGGATGACCCATGGATCCAAGTACTCCATCACTCAGGAGGATTTTGCAAACTTGCTCCATTTAGACTCTGCTGGAAATGACCACCTGATCATCCACAACATAGGGGTCATTGAGAGGGACAAAATGAAGTTCATGTATGAGCCCAACTCTAAGTATGTTCCTCCCTCCACAAAGAACATGAAGCCCTTCTTTGTGGTCCTGAACAGAGTTCTCCGGAAGACCATTGCCCCCAAGGATGGGGATGCAGGGAGTGTACAGGGCTACCTCCGGACTCTAATGAGAGTCATAAGCAAGAAGAGACAGTTTGATGTTGCAGATTACATATGGAACGACATGGTCAACATCTCAAGCACACCCAACCGGTCCTGTGGCTATGCTCCCTACTTGATGTTCATGATTGAGAAGGTCACAGGAATAGAATTTGTGAAGGATGTAGAGCACACTCCCCTGAGGCCTCAGAAGCCTCAGCCTGTGAGTGTCCAGGCTGCTCCCTCGCTGGCCTCAAGTCCTGAGGCACCGGCAAGAGAAAGAGATGCTGCTAGGGCTCCTCCCCCCTCCAGGGAAGCCCTTCAGAGAGGATCCGCCAGTGGGATCCTCAAATACTTGTCTGTGATATTCTCCTCCTGCAAGAAGACTGAAGTAAAGCTTCATAAACTCAATCAGAAGAGGAAGGAGGATATGAGATATATCAAAGCCAATGTGAAGCAACTGAGTGAAAAGCTGGAGATCAACCCCATTGGATCTCCAGTAATTTCTAAAGATTCTGATCTTGACATCACCGAGCTCGGGCCTCTGAACCCCTCCGAGCTTGCCTATTTTGGCATTGGGGGCTCGAGCAGCTCCACTCCTCCTCCCCCCTCTCCTCCTCGTCAAGCGGAAAGCGAAGAAGATGAACACGATGACGAGAGGACCGACAGTGAAGAGTGAAGACCCTAGGACCCTCCTCTCCTTCTTTTAGGTGTCTTGATGCCAAAGGGGGAGAGATTGAGGGGGAGTCTTAGCTTTAGCTGTGGTAGGGTGCGAGGAGAGAGAGTTCTCTTTATCTTTTATTTGTGATTGTAATAGTTTAACCCTGTTTTCATATTAAGTTTGGTCTTGTGATGAATTGCTCTATTTATTTGCGAGTATGTGATGAAAACTGCATTTTTGCTCCTGGAATGTCATATGCACTTGGTATCGGTTGATTAATGTAAATTTTGTCATTCTCAATGTATTCATGCACTTAGTATGCATCCCACCATAAAGAATGCACATATGGATAATCCTCTTGTTGCTTGATGTATTTTTGAGTCATATGTGCATACTTTATGAAAATCTCATTTTTTGCCTTATTTTGTGAAATCTCAATTGGTTGTCATCAATCACCAAAAAGGGGGAGATTGAAAGTGCATCTAGGACTCCCTTGTGGGTTTTGGATGATTTATGACAAGCAATTGGGATCCTAATCCTTTTGTTGAGATGAATGCAGGCAAATGATGAAAAATGAGCAAAATGCCAAAAAGAAGGGAAATGAGAAGCAAAGTGAATTTGAGCTCAAGGAGAAGAAAATAGTAGATTATTATGTATGGAGTGTGTTAAGGAAACACACCCAAGAGCTCAATCACTTTCAAGCACACACACACAATGCACAAAATTATACAGGACCGGACTAGTCCGATAACAGTCGGACTAGTCCGATATCACATTCTCCACTAGATCGGACAAGTCCGGTACCCACCGGACTAGTCCGATATCTTTCTGATCCACTTTGGACTAGTCCTCCCCAATGCGGACTAGTCCTCAACACAATGCACAGGTCACACAAAATCGGACAAGTCCGTTGTGATCCGGACTAGTCCGATATTCATTTTGATCCACTTCGGACAAGTCTGGTGTCTACACGGACTAGTCCGATATACACACTGATCTAAATCGGACAAGTCCACCAAGTGCGGACTTGTCATCCTAAACACTTAGGGTTTCATATGTCCGGACAAGTCCGATGGTAATCGGACTAGTTCGAAGATTTCCAGTAGTGAAATCGGACAAGTCCGTTTTCAACCGGACTAGTCCGATATTCCTGGACACTTAGGGTTTGCTACACACAGCACACCAGACTAGTCCGGTGACCACCATGGACTAGTCCGATCTTTCTGAACCCTAACGGTCACTTTTAGAAACCCCATATAAATAGAGGTGCACGACCCACTTTTATAAGCTCTCGAACCCTAGCGCCGTCACACCTCCCAAGAGACTCAAAAACCACCTCTCTCCACGAAATTAAGTGCAAAATCGATCAATCTATTGAAGATCACTTCTAGATCATTGGAGAGACACTTGGCACACATCATTGAGCTCTTGGTTTGATTCTCTAACACACTCTTGCGTTTCAATTTGTAATTTTCGAGTGTGTTATTGGTGGCTTTGTAAGTTGTAATCAAGGGAGCTCTCAACGTGTGAGAACGCCCCTTCAACTTGGTTATTTACCCTTTGTGGTTAGTGGAAGAGGATTGGACTTCGTGGCGATCCGACGAGGGAAGGGTTGGAGAAGACCCGGTCCTTTTGTGGGCTCCTCAACGTGGACGTAGGTTGCCTTCGTGGTAGCCGAACCACGGGATAAATCTTGTGTCTTGTCCTTTTGTGTTCTTCATCTTAATTGATCAACTTAATCTGGGGTTTGATTCACTTTGTTCAATTTGAGTTAATTTGTTGAACAAGAGCCTTAATTGTAATAGAATTTGACATACAACTATTCAACTGTCATTTAAGTTTATATTTCCGCTGCAAACATTAACGAATCAATCAAATTGACTGAACTTGATCAACTTAGCCCGTGAAAACCGGACTAGTCCGCACTTTACCGGACTAGTCCGATATCTCTGGTATTGACCTTGTTGTTGAGTGTTACAGGAACCGAGAAAAATTCAAAAAGGCCTATTCACCCCCCCTCTAGGCCTACATTCAACATCAAACTTGCCAATGCCACCAAAGGCAATAAATAAGTCTCTACATATATTTCAGAGATCACAAGCTATGCCGATGAGCTTGCAGCAGCAGGGAAACCCCTGACCGATGATGAAGTTGTTGCATATGTTCTGGCCGGACTGGATCAAAGCTACAATGCCCTGGTCGCAGCGATTGATGCACAAAATACTACAGTCACTGTGAGCGATCTCTATGCCCATATGTCTAATTTTGATATGAGACAAGAACTTTTGCAAGGTACAAACTCCTCTGGAGATTTCAAGTCCTCAGCAAATGCTGCCTCTTGTGGCCATGGAAATGGCTATCGAGGGGGTCGAGGCAATCAGAGAGGCTACTGTGGTGGAGGACGTCGTGGTGGACGTTCGATCAGTAACAATCGAGGTGGCCGATCTGGAGACTCCTTCTCTGGAAATAACAGAGGTAATGAAAGGCCCACATGTCAAATATGTTTCAAATGTGGTCATACTGCCGCCTTGTGCTGGCATCAATTTGAAGAATACATGAACCCGAAGAGAAGATGGCTGGTGCTGTTAATCACCCAGCGTATGGGGTAGATACTAATTGGTACATAAACAGTGGGGCCATTGATCATATCACTGGAGAATTTGAGAAGATGTTAACAAAATAAAAATATCGTGGTCAAGATCAAGTTCATAATGCGAATGGATCAGGTATGGGGATAAGTCATGTTGGTCATTCACTAATTCGCACCACTCTTACAAATTTTGATCTCAACAAATATCTCTATGTTCCTAGTACTTCTAAGAATCTTTTATCCGTGCATTGTTTTACTCTTTACAATCAAGTTTATATTGAATTTCATCCTTGGTCTTTCCTGATTAACGATCAGGTCATGAGGAGAACACTTTTTCACGACAAGTGTAAGAATGGCCTTATCCCTTTGTTCCTAGTCATTGGAAGCCAAACAAGCAAGTTCTCGGTACCACTAAAGTTTCTTGGTTAAGGTGGCATAGTCGCTTGGGGCACCCCTCTGCTCCTGTAGTTCAAAATGTGCTTAGGAATAATAAGCTCGTTCCTTTACATGAGCCGAGGCTAGATCAAGTGTGTGATTCTTGTCAGTGTGGCAAAAGCCATCAGTTGCCTTATCAAATTTCTACAAGTGTGTCAAATGTTCCTCTTGAGTTAGTCTTCTCTGATGTTTGGGGTAGAGCTCCCACATCGGTTGGTCGTTTTGAGTAGTATGTAAGATTCATAGATGATTTCAGTAAATACACTTGTATCTACCTCATTAAGAAAAAATCAAATGTTTTGAGTGCCTTCCAAAACTTTCAAATCTTTGTTGAACGTCAATTTGGTAGAAAGGTTATTGCCTTGCAATCTGATTGGGATGGTGAGTATGAGAATCTCAATTCCATTCTAACTCAAAACGAAATCGCACATCATGTATCTTGCCCACATGCACATCAGCAAAATGGCTCAGCTGAGCGAAAACATCACCATATAATTGAGACAAGGCTTACACTCTTAGATAATGCGGGAATGCCCTTAATATTCTGGGATGAAGCTTTTCTTACTGCCACACATCTAATCAACATTCTTCCTAGCAAGGTACTAAACTTTGCTACACCATTTGAGAATCTCTTTGGCACAAAATCTATCTACTCCACCCTTAGAGTCTTTGGTTGTGCCTGTTGGCCCAACCTTTGTCCTTACAACACCAACAAACTAGCCTTCAGATCTATTCAGTGTGTGTTCTTGCTTCTTGGGCTATAGCTCTAGCCACAAGGGTGTTAAGTCTGTTAGAGTTTACATCTCAAGAGATGTAGTCTTTGACGAAAATCTATTTCCTTTCAAACAAATGCACCCAAACGTTGGTTCTCTACTTAGAAAGGAAATTCTTCTTTTACCAACTCATACTAGTATCTCTTTATTTGATCAAGGGGGGTGCATGGTGATGATCAACTAATGACTAACCCACCTAATGAATCTTTTGTTGAAAGTAGTGCTGCAGATACAGGAGGAGATCACGAAAGTGAAGAAAGAAATAATTCTGGCCAAGATCCGGTGGAAAATGCAGTTGAATTGGAGGGACATCATGCATATGTTATGGGAACAGATCCCGGTGAAGATCCTGTGCAAACTCCAGTGCAGCAGCGCATGGGATCATGGGCTGCATCAGCCTCGGGTGCAGCACTGTTAAATCAAGGGCAGCTGCAGGCGCAAAACTTTCACCGTCCGGATCAAGACAAAGCAGCCTCACGCAATCACCTAGCAACCAATCAGCAGTTGGCGCAAATCATCCAATGATGGAAAGCGTGGGATCAGGTACATGTGGGGGATCTTTTGCGCACAATTCACATGTCCAGCAATGTCCTGTGACTTGATCACAGAGAGGAATTAGCAAGCCGTCTAAACCATTTCCTGGGCGAATACGGTATGGATTATTAACATCAACTGGTGAGCCACAAAGTGTAGAAGAATCCTTGCAAGATATCAATTGGAAAAAGGCTATGAAGGAAGAATATGATGCGCTAATTAAGAACAAGACATGGCACCTTGTTGTGCCTAGTGAAGGGAAGAACTTGATTGACTGCAAATGGGTGTTCAAAATCAAGAAAAAAGCAGATGGAACTATTGATAGATATAAATCACGACTGGTGGCAAAGGGTTTTAAATAGCGGTATGGTATAGACTATGAGGACACTTTTAGCCCCGTAGTGAAAACTGCCACAATACGACTTGTCATCTCTATTGCCATGTCAAAAGGATAGAAATTAAAAATGTTGGATGTGCAAAATGTATTTCTACATTTTATTCTTGAAGAAGATGTTTATATGAGGCAGTCACCTGGATTTGAAGATCAAAACATGCCAACACATGTATGTAAGCTCGATAAAGCAATCAACGGATTGAAGCAGGCTCACAGGACATGGTACTCAAGGCTAAGTACCAAACTTGTTGATCTTGGATTCAAGCCCTCAAAATCTGATACATCACTCTTCATTTATAGTAAGGAAGGTATCACAATCTTCATGCTTATTTATGTGGATGATATAATTGTTACTGTTTCCTCCCGAGAAGCAATTGTAGATCTGCTGAAAGTTTTAGGTACCCACTTTGCGCTTAAATACTTAGGTGAGCTACACTATTTCTTGGGCATATTGGTAAATAAAACTCAAGAAGATGTAGTACTTACACAAGAGAAGTATGCAACTGAATTGTTGCTCAAGGTTGGAATGAGAGGATGTAAACCGACACCAACACCTCTCTCAAGTATAGAAAAACTTTCAGCTTATGAAGGTGAGCATCTCGGGCATGAGGATAGTGTTAGATTCAGGAGCATAGTAGGGGAACTCCAATACCTAACACTCACCAGACCAGACATCTCATTAAGTCAATTCTTGCTATCACCAAACATAGTTCACTGGACGGCCGTAAAATGTATCTTGAGGCATGTACATGGAACCTTGAATATTGGACTATTATTCAATAAATCTTCATCTACCAGTGTGAGTGCCTTTTCCGATGCGGACTGGGCCGGTAGCATCGATGATCAATGATCCACTGGTGGTTTTGCAATTTTCTTGGATAAAATCTTATCTCTTGGTGCGCTAAGAAGCAACCCACAATCTCTCGGTCAAGTACCGAGGCCTAATACAAGGCGCTGGCTAATGCAACATCTGAGATCATATGGGTGCGATCTATTCTAAATGATCTAAGCATCAAAGAAGATCAGGTACCAACCTTGTGGGTTGTCAATCTTGGAGCAACTTATTTATCATCAAATCCGGTGTTCCATGCTCGTACGAAACATATAGAGGTAGATTACCATTTTGTAAGAGAAAGGGTGACAAGGAAGCAATTGAAGATTCAGTTCATACATTCTGGTGATGAGCTTGTAGATGGATTTACCAAAGCCTTAACAACAAGAGGATTGAATGAGTTTCGGCGTAATCTCAACTTAGTAAAATTATGATTAAGGGGGGGGGTGTTAGAGTAGGAAATATATCAGAAAACATATTGTTACTATTCTTAGAATATGGTTGTTAGGAAGGTGATATCAATCTGTTGTATCTGTCTATGTAAACATATTTCAATTATCATATAATCCTGACCCTCACGGTTCCCTATAAATAAACTTGCGGCCCGAGTCAAAGGGTTTAACGTTTTCCCATCACAAATTCAATAATGTGTTCATTACGTGTGATTTTTGCCATCCAGTAATAAGCATGATATCCAAATGGTTTAGCACCAGTGAAAGGCGACATGGTGAAATAATGCAGTATCCGAGAATGGTGTGTTGGCTACAAGCTGTAGGAGCGGCTTTGGATAGAGAAAACAAAAGAAAATTAATAGGGGTCATATTATACACGTGGTGAAATATACGAAAATAAAAAAATAGTAGGATCTTTCAGGGCACTAAAAAAATGCTTAGAGATAGCATTGCTTGAAGGAAGAAATTGACCAGTATAAAATGGCCCATTGAAAACGCAGGGGGGGGGGGGGGGGCTAACGGGAGAAAACAGGTGTCGACAATAATCTTGCACCTTAGAGCCACCTTGCTCCCCGAGTATTATAATTATTTTCTGGTAGCACGAGATGCTGATGTAATAACTTGTCATGTGGGGACTAGGAAAGTACATGTCCAAAATAAGAAATAAAATCAAATAAGAGTTTGAGTTGGTTTAGGTTAGAGTTCGGTTAGAATAAAAGGGGAGTTTTAGTAAGTTTTGCGTTGAGATCGGTTGAGTTAGATATTGTCGGTACCCTCAATACCGGGTACCCCGCGCGATGGAAGAAACGTCTAAGGACCTACCTCCCACCGAGGCAGGCTCTGAAGGTGTCACGTGTCCAGCAAGACACATGATGTACGACGAACACTAATTTATATTCGACGTCAGAATACGACATGCCTCTTCGGGAGCTCCCGTCTCAGCAACGAGCTCGAGTCCAGCTCTGCCATTCAACGTACACATTCACTAAGGACTGATCGTGCTCATTCTCCGACTACTCAGCCAAACCTACCCTCAACTCCAACAAATCCGGCAGTCTCCCACACACCACCAGCCAACCAACCTGCCATGCATGACCACGTCCCACTGATCCCACCACACCTGCATTCCTCTATGTCCACAAACAATCCCACTATCCCGCTCAGCCACAAACGGATCCCCATGCAAACCCATGCTCCACTCCACTACCTGGCTCATTCGACACTGCACCCACACCTTCACTTTCCTCAGCCTTCGACACAACCACGCTAACATCCGCAACCCCAGAACCCACAACCACATACTATAATAACTCGCTGGAAGGCTGGCATATTCTGACCAAACCCGAAGTACGCCATGGAAGCAACGACATCACAACCTCTATCGCACATCCCAAAATCCGTGTGTTCTGCATTGAAGGATCCAAATTGGTTCTCAACAATAAAATAGAAGTTAGCCCTTCTATCTAATCATACACGGAGCCTCATTCCATGACCGGCCAATGCAAATATGGTTACTGGGAAATGGGTATTCAAGCATAAATGTCGACTCGCATGGTTCGTTTGACAAGTACAAAGCTAGCTAGGTCGTTAGAGGATTTCATCAAAGACCCGATATCGATTTTGGTGAGACCTTTGGACCTGTTATTAAAGCAACAACTATTCAATGAGCCCTCACCTTTGCTGCAAGCAAAAATTGGCCGGTCAGCCAACTGGACGTATCCAATGCCTTCCTTCATGGTCATCTTCAAGAGCAAGTGTTTTGCACACAAGCAACTGGGTTTGGTCATCCTGACTTGGCCGATCATGTTTGCAAGCCCTCAAAGTCCCTATACTGCCTCAAACAAGCCCCTTGGGCTTGGTTCACACGATTTGCAGCTTTCACACAGGCTATTGGCTTCCAACAAACAAGGTCAGACACATCTCTATTTGTTTATCAGCGCAATCAAGATCATGCTTTTCTTCTGCGATATGTCGACGACATCATTCTAACTGCACATCAAAGGCATTGCCATCCGAGCTCATTCATAATTAAGTTGCAGTCTGAGTTTGCCATCAAAGACTTAGGCGACACAAAATTCTTCCTGGGAGTCGACATTAAACGATCACCCTCCGGTTTCTTTCTCACACAAGAAACCTATGCCAATGACATTCTAGACAGGGCCAGAATGACCGACTGTAAGCCAGTGATGACTTCCTTGGATACCAAACCGAAGATCTCTTTCAGTGGTAGTTCAGGATCCAGTGTGTCCCAGTAGCGGCAATTAGTAGGTGCACTTGAATACTTAACTATCACAAGACCAGACCTATCTTATGATGTTCAGCAAGTTGCCTGCATATGCATGCACCACATGACTGCCACTGGTCTCTTCTCAAACGGATTCTTTGTTACATAAAGGGCACTTCCTCACTTGGGTTACAACTTCATGCAAGTCACACCCTGGACATCAATGCCTATACAGACGCCGACTGGGTCGGATGTCCTGACACAAGAAAATCAACTTCCGGGTATTGCATATATCTCGGTGACTCCATTGTCTCTTGGTCGAGCAAGAGGAAACCAACCATCACAAGGTCGAGCGCTGAGGCTGAATATTGCGTGGTCGCAAATGCAGCCACTGAGTGCCTTTGGCTTCAACTGCTGCTTGGAGAATTGGTAATCAATATTCCCAAAGCTTTCGTCATTTTTTGTGATAACATCTCAGCTGTTTATCTCTCACATAGTCCGATTCGTCACCGAAGGACCAAGCATATCGAAATTGACATATATTTCGTACGAGACAAAGTGGTCATTGGTGCTCTCAAAGTTCTTCATGTGCCAACTGATCAGCAATTTGCGGACATCATGACCAAAGTCTCACAAGATCAGTGTTCGAAGGATCTCGCAACAGTCTTTGCGTCGGGCCTCCCCTTGCCAAGACTGCGGGGGGGGGGGGGGGGGGGGGGGGGGGGGTGTTAGCCGAAACAAACCTGGTACTGCACATCATGAGGCGATGAGATCGTGTCCCGTATCTATCTGCCACACGTCGACCCGGCCTTCAGTTGGGATCCATGCATGCCACTACGTGCTACTGTTCATGTCGATCCACTAGCCACACCTTGCAGATGTACATGCATGTAAACGGCTTTTCGTGCGGACTATATGTATCCGTATCCCGTGATCAAATAATACAACTAGTATTCTCGCTCCTCTCTTACTGCGATGATACGGATCGAAATCGGACAGTTCTTGGTGGTGGTCAAGCTTGGTAGAACAATTCCTAATCAATACATCGTGGGAGAGAGAGTTAGCTGCAGGTCTTAAGTGCTGTCAAGATGGTGAGAGTGCATAACAAAATCGCGCTTGGGGTTACACATCCGGCGGTTAAATCATCTGAACCCTCCACCGGCGAATGAGTAAAAATT
This sequence comes from Tuctoria greenei, assembly GCA_036927565.1. Classification (NCBI taxonomy): domain Eukaryota; kingdom Viridiplantae; phylum Streptophyta; class Magnoliopsida; order Poales; family Poaceae; genus Tuctoria; species Tuctoria greenei. The sequence continues at coordinate 9,040,530 of JAYESD010000008.1, forward strand.
TTATTTCTGTAAGAAAGAGAAATATAGTTGTGTATTCCAACATGCATATGTATGTATACTCTTATGCACTCCCTCCATACTCAAATAAATGACGTTTTTTAGTCATTTATTTGGGGATGGAGAGAGTACATGGTAACAGTTCTATATGCCTCACCATTAGAGCTACATTTGCTATCCTAGGAAGCTGAAGTTTCCTCTCGAATAAAAAGAACAAAGCTGAAGCCTGTATATCAGCGGAAGAATCCATTCCAATTTTTGCACTGCCCTACTCCTGCTCACCGGTGGACGGCGACGAGGAGTCCTTTGTCGCGGGCGAGGCTTCTTGGCCCGGTCGCGTCTGCACTGCCAATCCAATGTCAACGCCAAATAGCATTACCCGGCCCGTGACGCGCGGCCCAGCTTCAGGCTCCGGGGTGCCCTCCGCCGCCGCCGCCGCCGCGGGAGCTGGCTGTGTCGCACCTACGGCCGGCGCAAGCGATGGCGACTCCTCATTGATGGTCAGCGAACGGGTGAGTTCATCCACGTGAACATCAGCCGGCCGGGGAACTGCTGGCCCTGGTGCAACTTCTGCTTCTGCGGCCTGTGGAAGTGGCTCGATCAGACGCAGCCTCTTGGGCACGATCGGGCGGTGCTTCCTCATGTGGCCGCCGAGCTGCACTCCTTGGGCGAATTCTGCATGGCAGTACTTGCAAAGGTGCTGCTTCGCCGGCTTGGAGGCGCCTTCCTGGTGCATTCCAGCGGCGGCGGCTCGCCTGTTATTCTTGTGAGCGGCAACGTGGCCACCAAGCGCCTGGAACGTGCTGAACCACATGTTGCACGTAGGGTCAGCGCATCTGTACCCGTTCGGGTTCCGCCGTCCTGTAGGAGGCGGCACAGCGGGGTTGTGGTGGACGAGTGGAGCTTGCATTCCAGCAGCAGGCGGGGACGCAGCTTGCTGGTTGGCGACAGGGTTGGGATTGGCTCCCTCCTCTGCAATGTCCATGTCATCGTTTTGCATGGGTTTCTTGCTGCTGCTCTCGCCGCCGGAAAGATTGGTTCTTGCAGACGCCATGGACACGGACGACGAATTCTCGGGCATCGCGGACGCCATCGGCGTCGGCTGGTAGACCAGATTGGGATCCGCAGGCACAGTGTCCATGGACTGGTCCGGTTCGGGAGTCGGAGAGTCTTTGACGATGTGCATGCTCGTCCCCGTCGCTGAGCGGCCTCGCCTGCCGGTGACGCCCCAGCCCCTCGTGACCTCCACGTTGCGCTTCTCCACGTTCTTGTCCTTCCCGTTCCCCTGGTCCTTGCGCCCGTGGAGAGCTTCTCGACGGTGAACCTTCATGTGCCCGCACACGGCCTTCTCGCTGACGAACTCCTTCCGGCAGACGCGGCAGGCCATCAGGGGCGCCGCCACGGAGGATGACGCGCTGGCGCGGCCGTAGTGGTTCGTCGCGGCCGAGGACGCGCTAGTACCGGCGCCGTAGAGGTTCGCTACGACGGAGGACGCGGTGGCATCGATGTCGCTGATGGTGTCGTCCGAGTCGCCCCAAGACACGGTGTCGCGGTTGTAGTAGTCGTCGGTGTCGCGGTTGTAGTAGTCCTCGGTGTCGGAGCTCGAGTGGTACCCGGGGGCGCGCTCGCCCTCCTCGAGGTCGGCGAGGCGGCGCCGGCGGTCTTGGGAGGAGCTCGACGACGACATCGGCGCTGGAGCGGGGTCCGTCGGGCGGGCGAGCGAGCGTGGTGTGGCCTGCGGAGTGGTGGCTTCTGCTTCGGTAGGTCGCGCCGCCGCACTCCCCTAGCTGCAGGCCCCGACTCACCAAAAAGCCCTAGCGTGGTAGATGGAGGGAGGCGGCGTGCGCGAGTTCAGATTGGTTTCACTTGCTCACTCCCCTCTCCCCTTTTTATTGGCTCGTCCGCCGCCACCGTACGCTGCATCGAGGCCTTGCCTGGGGCAGCATGCATGACTCCGAGACCGGTACGAGGTCCAGAGGCGTATCGCCCAACCACCGCAGTCTGTTACAGCTGTCTCCTGGAACACGGTGCCCACGTCAACCCTTCCTGTTTTTCTTTGGACGAGTATGGTAGTTTTTCCTGTTCCACTTTGTATCTAGAAACAGATAATTTTCTGTTTTGTCCTTAAGAAAACAGTGTCCATGACCGAATCTCGTGTTGCACATGGATAGCGCCTGAGATTCTCACTCCCTCTGTTCTCAAATAAATATGTTTAGCGTAAAAATATAATTTAGTTTAAATTAAATTAGTTGTTTCAGACGTCATTTATTTCATAACGGAAAGAGTAGCCCGTTGAGGCTAACCACTAAAATATGAACTAACGGTCGAGAAACCGATCCACTTTTCTAAATAGGAGGGTTAACTGCGCCCCGTTGTTGCATGGATGAGGACCGCACGACTCTCATAAGCTGCCACGTGTACCACTTTATATTATCGCTTCATGTCTTTTTCTATTCTTCCTCTTCGGATATCACCTCTGTCTCGAGGAACCACCTCACCTAACTAGAATTGTTAGTAAAGTTTGATAAACATAACTTGCTCGTGTTCAACTCATTCAAGATTTGATTCGAGCTCGGCTCAAATTCTAAACGAGCTAAGCTTGAGTTTGACCACAAGATCAAATGAATCACAGCTCGACTTTTTATCTAACTCAATTAAATAAGCAAGCTCGCTAGAACTCGACTCGTTGACAACCTACACCTAACAACCACCCAACGCGGGGTTACGACAGCTGTTGCTCCTAAACCTCCATCACCCAGTGCACTAATAACCATACTCTGGTGCCATGCATCACGATCTACCTTCCGTAAGACTTTCCATTTTCGAAATAGAAGTGCCTCCTTCCTACGCGTGGGTCAACCAATTCTTCGCCCACGTCCAGCGTACCCCTAACCACTTATTCCTCCTACATGGTTAAAACTTAAAACAAAATTTGAATAAAACGATAGTGCACAATGATTCGAACAGCAGGGGATTTGCTTCGACCAGCTAACCATCAGGAAAAGCAGTCTCAACTTAACAAAATGAAAATATTGAAAAACCATTTTTACAAATATTAGCTCACTAAGTTTAAATATTGGACCAACATCAAGTACAAATAGCAGTGTCCCACATGCAGAGAGAAGTGGGCGCGCGGCGTAAAGGCTTGACGAGCGTTTGGTCTTTCATCTACGCGCAGCCAGTCGGGCTCCGGCCTGTATATAGATCAAGGCCCAACTAGCAAAATAAGCTCAAGCAAAGCAGCCGAACAATGCACCCCGACACAAAAATTGTCCAGATTTTTATGTAGTCTCGGTGACGTGGTCCAATCCAAAGCTCAGCGTGCATATGCCGCGTCCTCCGCCACAAATTGTCCACCGAAAGAGTTCAATACAACAGCATGACGTCTAGACCTGCAGGGTGAGGGAAAGGGAATCACGCCACTGTTGCACAACCATTTATCATCACTGGGCAGAGCATCGTGGCTACAAGCAGGCTCTGAGCTCTAATGAGATTCAGTCTTTTGCTCGAACAAGATGGTCATATATGAAAAAGCAGCTTATGCTTTTTGCTGCTTCGATCGGCCGGAATGCCATGTCAGGATTGAGCTGAAGAACCAACGCAATACAACAGCGCAGCAACGGATTAGCTGCCACGCTCAACAGTCCAAGTCACGCAACACAGGAGCACCTCGATGGACTGAATCATCCCTGAGAGTCCCATCTCTTTTTACAACATCCTGATCCCATCATAAACTCACCTGCGAAAATCCCTCTTCTTCCTCCGGCCCTCCATCGATCGCCGCTGGCCAGCCAGTCGCGCCTACGTAGGAGGACTTACCACCCTACCGTTCTGGCTGCTCGCCTTCCTACGCTTATTCAGCCGCCTCAACTCCACCACCACCACGCTGATATTGTCCTCGCTGCCGCGCGCGAGCGCGAGCTGCACCAGCAGCGCCGCGGCGTCGGCCGCCGACCTCCCGGAGACGGATTCGGGGTACTTGGAAGCCGCGAGCCCGCTCAGGCAGTTCCTGGCTACCTTGCAGGCCACCTCGTTGGACACGACGTCCCAGAGCCCGTCGCTGGCCAGGATGAGGAACTCGTCTCTGTCCGTCCGGTCCACGACAGTCACCTCTGGTTCCGCTGTCACGTATGGTTTCAGGTAGTAGTCACCTGGAATAATGGAGGACGGAAGAAAAAATCCAGTTATCAGAAGAAGAAAAGGCATGAGACCTGTGATGTTCGTATCATCAAATTAGAATCACTAATTTTTTTCCATGGACATGAACGTCAGTTAATATCAATTCTCTCACGATCAAAGCTATACATCATTTGCTAGTCGGTTGCATTCTCGAAAAAGCAATTACTAGTCAGTTCATTATACGGTTAAGAAGGTTTGGTAGCTCATACATGTAGGAAAACACTCCCAATGTTCTGAAATAAATGACTAATTTAGTGAAATAAATGACTAATTTAGTGACAGTTAATTTATTTCAGAAAATTAGCTGGCCTAAACATCATTTATTTTAGAAGACAGAGAGAGAAGGGGGGGGGGGGGGGAGAGTATAGAACAAAAGGAGACATCATATCCTACCAATTGACCTTGACGTCGCAAGCACCCCAAGGACACGGTACCCGTTCCAGTTTATGACCCTGCCGCCTAATGCTTCTACTCTTTCCAGTTCATCCGGTCGGTCTGGCTGTACAGATCAAAACAAAGTTTCCATTAGATCGAGTTACCTGCCGCAAACGTTGCGCGTCAAGCAAGGCTGAAACCGAGATGAAGTAAACCAGCAGGGAAAGGAGAACCTCAAAAGCTATTTGCCAAGGCAAGCTCTCTGTCAACAGTAACAACGCGATAATGGTAGAGTAGCTGGTAGTGGCCCAACCATTCCATGTCGCATGAGCTGTAAGCAAGCATTGGGCCTAAATTTTTCGTTTTCTTTTGGAATGTACACTAACATGTACTCCCTCCGTCCTCCTGAACTTGTCGCAAAATGAACTACAAAATGAAAAATTCGTAGAGACGGAGAGAGTAATTAAGTAATACCTTCCCAGATTAGCAGAGTGATAGTGTGAGCAGGTTTCCTAGCACGAAAGGAGCCCCGTCACAGGAAGAGAACACGGAAGAAGCAGCACGCCACCAGCACAAGCAGGACAGAGAGAGAGAGAAGCCACGCCGACCTCGATCCACAACCAAACCAATTGCCCTTTTCACTCATTGTGTAACCGAGGCGTAACACACCCGTCCCCGCCGGGAACCATGGCTTTGCCCAACGGGGAACTCCATCGACGTGTCGCTCGCTTCCCGCCCGGTGTGACTAGGACTCGTCCAGATGTAAGCCACCCGCCGCTTGGCCTGTTGCCTCAACAAACCCGGCGGTTGAGGTGGGAGAGGGAGTTCTCGCGAACGGATCATTTCTCCCGCAACGTGACGCACCCGGCAACGGAGCCCCACGAGGCCGCCACACCCGACGCCACGACCCCGAGCGATTCACCTTTCTGATTCGGCACGAGGAGGCTCGGCTAGCCGAAACTCTTCGGAAAAAAAAAGTTACACGGGCGGCCTTAGTTTACCGAAAGCTAACGAGTGATGACGAAACCTGCGGCACGGTCGAGCGTTCCCTGTCTCGACACGGCCTCACTCCAATACAGGGGTTGTGTTGGTGCGGTGCGCGCGAGCGACACCTGTGATCCATCCAGGCCGGAAAAAAAAAAGAAGATCTCGCGGCTGGAATGGCGTCATGACGGCGACGTTGCCGCCCCTAATTCGCAGCCGGATGCGTTACGAATCTAAATTAATGCGGATCTGGAACACTTGGCAAGCTTTCGTTTTGCCGTCCACGATCGATGCTGTCAGGTGGGCTGGGTCTAGGTTTCTGTTTGGAATGGAAGCCAGGGTGTTACCTTGTGGTCGGAGGAGAGCTGCACCGCGACGCCGCCGCGGGAGAGGACGGCGCGGGAGTCGCCGCAGTGGGCGACCACGATGCGGCGGGGCCCAACGACGGCGACCACCGCGGTGGAGCCCACCGTCTGCTCGCCCGTGCCGTCCTCCTCCTCGTCGTTGGCGCTGCCCACCTCGCCGTCCACGCGGGCGAAGCAGGCCGCCATGGCTTCCTTCCACCGCGCTGCGCCGTCCTGGTCCTCGAAGTCTCCCCCGAGCTTCAGCCGCTGCCGCCGCACCTCCTCCGCCAGCACCACGTGCATCCGCTCCCGGCACGCCTCCGCCACCCGGGACCCGCCGTGTCCGTCGAACACCGCGAAGAACCCCTCCTCCTCTCCGCCCTTCGATTTCACACCGTCCTCCGCGCAGCTCTCGCCCTCCTCCTCCTCCTCCTCCTCCTCCTCCCCCGCCGCGGACAGGAACGGCGCCGCGACCGCGACCGCGTCCTCCATCTCCCGCCGCCGCCCGATCACGGACACCGCGCCGTGCGACACGCACACGGGCACCGTCGCCGCCGCGGCAGGCGACGGCTCCGGCGCCACCTTCGCCGAGTCGGACACCTGGCGCGCCCGCTTCGCCGCCTCGTCCTCCGCTGCGGCCGACGCCGTCCGTCCCAGCCGACGGAGCTCCAGCCTACGCCGCCGCGCTGACCGCGCCACTCCGTTCACCCTCTTGTCCCCCGCCGCGAGTGCCTGGAGCGCGGGCACGCCACGATCCCGCGTGGTCGCCTCAGTGCTGCTCACTCCCTTCTCCATCGTAACGGAAGGAAACTGCGGGCGTCGGAAGCCAACCAGCATTTAATACCGGCGGGAGCGGTATTCGTACGTGGATCTCCTCGACCTGGACGTGGACGGTGGGGATCAGCCGGTGTACGTAGCGTGGCGCTCGCGATGAGCTGCTTTCGTTCTCGGTGCTCGAGCACGGGTGTGGTGCGCGCGGTCCACCTGGACCGCCGTAGAGACGGGTTCCGGGTGCCCTACATGTGGGCTGAAATGTCAGTGGTTGAGGATTGCATGGAGAAGGCCCAGCCGGCAGCCTCGTCGTTTGGAGCTTTTGGTTAACGCGTGGGATCCCAGTGAGAGGGGTGGAGGGGTTACGTGGAGGAGAGAGAAAATGCGACCGCTGGCACTTGTCGTGTAATTTTGACTGCGAGGGTGAATTGGTAGACGCACGCTATCCTCCACATGCTAGTGTGCTACCCATTCGGTCCTATTCAAATTCTATTTCTAACTTTAATCAAATCTTACTTTGATCAATTTTAATATTATGTAAACTATACATTATAAAAATTCCTTTCATGATGAATTTAAAGTTGCAAGTCTCATATTGATCAAAGTTAACAAAATCATTGATCAAAATAAGATTTAACCAAACTTACAAATATATTTTGAATAGAACTGAGATAGTACTACATTCAGGTGGTTTTGGATGCCAATTGTCATCAAATGTCACTGGTTCGACTACGTCATTAGGTAATACAACTATATCTCTAAAGAATACTATGTTCAGATCGTTGGCTCAACGTCAAAATTGCTATTCTTTAAACATAACAAGTGTAGTAATATTTTTTGAAAGCCAACAAGATGTGATGGACTATATTGTTAAGAAGGAGGGTGGACACCTGCGTCGAGCGGCACTTGAACGCGGGCGGGTGCATACGGCCCAGCCGCACTAACTATCCGAGCCCCAGCTCGATCCCACAAGTGTAGTAATATGAGTAATTCGTGAAGTGACATCATGTAGGATTCACACATAATGTTTTTATCATATTGGAGATTCAAGTTTACCGTGTGTCTTTTTGGATTAATTCTTATTTAATATAAGGTTGGAATCATATGTGTGTAATCTGTCTATAAGGCTTGAAATGATTGATAAGTATGAAACTTGTATCTTAAAATATAACAGTGTTTCACAAATGTTTGGCCAATGGGCTTCACACAATGAGCAAGGAGACAAATTGGGTCTTGAATATTCAACAAAAAAGTGATAAGAGTCATCATTGCCTACTAAGACAACATCTACAACGATTTATTTTAATGGTTACATAAAATGTTACCGTGACTATGTTATTGTTTCCATACTTTGCAGAAAAGATGTCACAAGGTGAGATAATTTTTTATTTATTAGAAAAATATGAGCAAGGTAGATTAGACGAGTCCGATGGGGTATTAGATTGATTTAAGAGCGTGGTGCGGCCATTCAGGGGGCAACGGACTTTTCACCAAAGCGTCGAGCAACAATGGTTCACGCGAACACGTCGCCTTATTTACCGATCAAAAAGAAGTTTTACCGCGCAGCGCAAGAGGAGGAGGAGGGAGCGAGCGGCGCGGTCGTGGGACGGTAGGCTGGGTGGAGCGGGGAAATAGCGGCTCGCCTGCGAAGTTCGGAGCGCGGCGAGGGGACGCGTGTCGACGGCACGGGCCGCGCGGTAGGCATGCCGGGGTCCAGGTGCAGCGCACAACCTGCCGCATGCCCCACGTCCCTTCCCTTCCAGAAGTGGTACGGTGTGCCAGGCCCCACGTCCCGCGCTACTGTGGGCGAACGACGCGACGTGAAGGCCCCGGCCGTAGCGACGGGCGCGTGCCCCCCCTCCTCCTGTCCTTGTCTGTCGTCCTCGATGTGTACGCCGACGGGAGACGGATGGAACCGGCCTGGCCCGTCGGCGGGTCGCCGAGGTTTTCGCTGCCCCGGACTCGCCAAGTGTTGACTGACGCCATCGGAAACGGGAGGGGCAGCGCGCGCGCGGCTGATCGGCGGAGCGACCACAGGTGACCAAGAAAAGAGCCAGACACCAAGAACACTGCTTGCTTCCGGAGCGCTGACAGACATTTTCTTAGATAATTCTACACGACGGAATGGAAATGCACGCGCAACCACCACGTACATACGCAGTGACGGTGCGAAAGCGGTTGCATGCAGGAAGCGGCGGCGGTGCAATCGCGCATCAAACTGACGAGTAGGTCCGGCGCATGCACCACGCTCACAGGTGCTGGTCGCGGCCAGATGATGAAAGAAACGGACGACTGCGTCATGCATGTTACTACGACTCACATTGGTATATCACCCGCGCACCACGCCACCGAGAGCCTGCAGCTGCAAGCGCTATCTTCCCTTGAAGAGGACGAAAGGGATCGGCGAGCGGACGTCCAGGCTTTTTCTGAAGCAATGGTTCGCGCCAAACACGTGGCGTTCGCGCCGCAGCTTCACCTCGCTTGGGAAGTTGGACGACGCGTCTTCCCGTAGCATCAGTCGCCTCTCTTACTACCTCTCAGGTCTCTTACTATGTTTCTGCCGTCGCTGTCAGCGGAGGAGCAACGGTGAGCATCACCCATCGACACGTTTTTCTGTCCGTAGTACAAAATATCTCCTGTTACGATCTGGTCTGTTTTGCTTGTTACACATGTCGACTGTTTCTGTTTGAGTGCGCGAGGACACGAGTACAGGGAGCAGCATGGACCACCGCTGCTGCGGTCCTCTCCGGAAGGCGTGCCCAACGAGGGCCTCACACTTGGCCGCTGCTTCCGAAAGGCGTGCCCAACGAGGCTGCCTATGATGTTCCTATCGTTGAGATTATGAGGCGTCGAGCAACACGGTGCTATCTGGCGAGTTTGACATCTAAAGAACGACGACAGGAGCAACGGACGATACTCCAGAATCTAACGCCTGAAAGTTAGCCCCAAACATGTAGCTCTGATGCTAAACGGTATTCAGAGATAGCAAAACAGGTAGTTTCAGAATTAAAACAACTTGATATGATGTCCGCAAGTTCTGTGCTACTGCACAGCCCAACTTGCTATATATAATCGTTTAATCAAAAACTGCTACACCATTCTTGCACCCAAACTATGAACATATACATACACAGCACCTCGGTCAGCTTCTTCAGCGTTGGGAATCTTCATCTCGGATTTTTCTTGCATATGGCACAGTGAGCTCATTTTGCGCTCTTGTACATGTTGTCAATCACGCCCTGCAAATTGAAATTTAAACTCAGAAAAGCTCTCTCACTACAGTATAAAAGGATGCCGTAAATAAATAAGAACAGCTTCAGAGGTATCCAAAAGTACCCACTGCAGTATCTGCAGGCACAGAGGAAGGCTACCCATTGGAAAAGTCCTGCCATGCGGACAAGTAACACCATATGAAGGATGTGCTTGTGACAACAGTTCAACGAGCAGTACCTGGTAGTACTTGAGCAACTGCGGCCGCTTCTTTTTGTAAGTTGGAGTGATCAAGTCACGATCCATGTCAAAAGGCACTGGTTCTAGATGTACATCCTTTACGAACTCAAAACCTTTAAGCTGAGAAATAAGTGCAGAGTGACGTTATGCATAGAAGGAAAAGACAAGAAGCAGTAAAAAGAGCAAAACAAGAGAACAAACAGAAGCTCACCTTCTTCTCTTTTCCTATTTTAGACAGTTCTCCCAAGATATATTCTTTTGCTTTAGAATTATGGCATAATGCCTCAAAATCACCATCTATTCCATTTGCTGCAGCCCAACTCTCAAGAGCACCCTTGTTGGGATTGATCACAGCGACAAGGAAGGACTTAAAGCTATTCCCGTATATCCATATCTGGAAAATTGTTCAGAAAATCAGATAATTTTTTTCAACAGAGTAAACCAGAGAGAATCAAGAGTGGACCATTTCGGACATCAATAATGATATAAGAACAAAGTAACAGCAGAGAAATTTAAAAATTTAGCATTACATACCGAGTCTATAGCAGAAACGAGACCATAAATATTCTCCAGATTTTCAACAGCCACATATTCTCCCTGTGAAAGTTTGAATATATTTTTCTTGCGATCTACGATTTTCATACTTCCATCAGGTTGCCACTCACCAATGTCACCTGTAAGCAGAATATGTCTAGTCTCCGGTTGGTACAAAAAACTTTGAAGAGTATGTTTATGGTGATACATGTATGGAACCCTAAGTGAATTTCTACATGCATTTTAACTGTTAAAATGAAAAAATTGTGATTGCTCTACCACAGTCATGGAACGGATTGAGCAAAGGAGTTATAATCTAGAGCAGCAGATGCAGATCAAGATTAAATGGAGTTATATTTTAGCCTATCTCTCACAGCCAAAACTAATAAGGAAAGCAATTTCCTGTATCCTTGTTCACATGTCAATAAGCTCAACAAGGTTTAATTTTTTTTTCATACAATACAACACATTAAGAAAACAGGGTAATACTATGCATAGTGAACAATTCCTACCAGTATGGAACCATCCATCAACCAAAACCTCCTTTGTAAGGTCCTCACGCTTGTAGTATCCTGAGAACAGGGTTTCTCCCCTGATGCAGATTTCTCCACGAGGTCTGCTTGCAAGTGCATCATAATCCATTTCTGGGACAGACTCTAGACGAACATCAATATTTGGCACGGGAGGACCAACAGTCCCTATCATGGACATCTGGTTTGGTAGTGAGACGAAAGATCCAGCACATGTCTCCGTCAGACCTGAAAAGGGAAGAAAATGAGTGAAATCATTCCAGTGTAGATGATAAGAGAATCAAAGTTCTGATGGTACCCTGAAGCAATCTAATCAGTCATGCAGAAAATATCTGGCCTGACTTGGCTAAAAGATCTCCTTTTTCTAATCTTTGAAACCGATTTTAAGATAAATGCATGATATTAATAAAACAAGAAAAATTCTACAAAACTCTATCTCATTTTTTGGTTATTTTTAGTGATACCTCAGGCACAAAACTAGGAAAACATTCAATCCAGTTGTTATGCTAAACTACAAAATAAGTAGTAACTTCATCTACACTGCTATGCCAATTTGAATACGTTACTGATATATTTAATCCGTATTACAAAACAATAGATGTGCCCAACCACCAAATGGATAGCAGAGAGCAAAGTAGCAATTTGAGCCAGTTAAAAGGAGCAGGGAGATATTGTATTCACAAGAGAGGCAAAAGAAACATACCATATCCTTGTATGACATGTGCACATGTCACCACACGCAAGTATTCTTCAACATGGGCAGCAAGTGGGGCAGCTCCAGATAGAATAACTCTAACTCTTCCACCAAGACCCTCTTTAACCTGAAGTACAATAAGATAAATGTCGAAAATAAGGAAGAAAAACTATCAGCATAAATAAGATGTAACCATTCACTACCATTTTTTTTAGGAAAGACCACTGCCAAATTTAAATACCTTACTGAAAACTACTTTGTCACATATGGCAGCAGCTTCATTGTGCTTAGCTCCTCTCATCATCCTAAACTGCTTACTGCAAAATACAATAATGCTTATTTCATGCTTGAATATGTAAAAGTTAAAGTTATTCAATGATGAAACAGAAATAGCAGCTAGAGAAACTTATAGGTTAAAGAAAAAGGCTATCATCTGGTACATACTGAAGAAAATGACTGCTTATAGGATAGTAATCTTACTATTTGTAAGCAAGATTGAACAATGTACTCTTTACAAAACCACCTGAGGAAATTTTAGCTTGTAGACCTGAAAAATCAGGCAAAATGCAAGGAAAATAACAGTCGTATTTGCACTCATTGTCGTTTTTTTTTTTAAAAAAAAAAGCAACAGAAACACACTCAAATTTCTATGAATGAGTAAAAGAGCCTTGGCTACCTGTTCTTCATATTCTAAATAGCAAAACATGCAGGTTCCTAAACATAGTAACAGACAGCGGCAGTAAAATGCACTACAATTTGCTGAAAGCATCCATGACCAAGTTGAGAATAAAAAACAAAAACTATATAAATGATGGATAAGTAAGAGAATAAATATTATATGGATATATCCAATCTATTAAACTAACTTGAATAATATCGTAAATTGGTTAGACCAGCCTATGATTAAGATATTGCTCATCTTAGAACAATTGAGGCCAAAATAATCTGATTTAAGATCATATTGTGTATGAGTATAGGTTGCCACTCAAATACAATTAGATATATCATAAAAGGATGTACCCAGTGCCGAAGGCTCCCACACAATTAGATATTTCATCCCACACAATTAGATCTCATCCTGTCATCAACCAAAAAATGTGCGAGGCTTAGGCAACTTACCAGAAAATATCCGATCAAGAACACGAGGAACAGCACACATGATTGTTGGTTTCAGCACACCAATATCTTCCACTAGCAGATTAACATCCTGTCAACAAACATAAAAGTCACCAAGGAACAGAAAGATGACAACATGTGTCCGGGTGAAATGTATAGATGCTTACCCCACGCCAGAATCCAATAGAGGCACCATGGAAAATAAACAGCTCCTCCACAACACGATCAAAGATGTGTGCAAGAGGAAGGTATGACATGTAAACATCGCTTTCTGCTAGCTAAAATTCTCAAATGGTAGATTTTAAATATTAGCCAGCGTGTGAAGCTTGGTCACATATTTGCTAGGGTTGTTAGAGCATCTCACCTCCTCATTTACACAGTTAAGAAGCCGGTCAACACCCGCGATCAGACAAATAATGCTCGCATTGGAGATTAGGACTCCTTTAGGATCACCAGTAGTTCCACTAGTATACATTATAGTGCATATATCTTTTTTCTCCTTGACTGGAAGATCATACTCTTGGTCACCAGCCTGCAGATACATCGCATGTGGAATACTATTAACGACTATATCACAGTAAAATGGTTCATATGAACTGTACTGTTGCCAATTTTCAGTTTCGTATTGGCCATAGAACAAGGTAGGTCATAACAGTAAATAGGTCATGTGAACTGAATAGTTAGACCTTCCCTAAGAAACTGAATAGTTCGGCCAAATTTCACTGTCTTTTGTCAGTACTTATGTACTGCAGCATCGAGCACATGTATAAAGCTACAGATCATATTCTCAGAGGTACTCAACATCATGAGATCGTAACAATTATTAGAGAATAATCGAATAAATTGCAGGAGCTATAGAAATCTTTATACTCTCGGTCGATAAATGAAGTTAAGCATTTGCTAGTACAGTCAAAAACTGACATTGGTGGATAAACACAGTATTAAATACCAGAAAAGCAATGATATCAGTATGGATCTTGAAGATTATCTTACCAGGGACGTAAATGCATCCCATGAGTAGATTGATACCCCATATTTGGATACTTCTTCCTTCTGTTTCTCAGTTACCTTGCCAAAGCTCACAATTGCTGTAAATATGAGTATAGAGATAGTTTTTTTAGATAATGGCTAGCATAGTGGCCTTCCCCTCAAAATATGAGTATACAGTTAGTTGCACTATCTAGGACAAACTAAACTTACTTTTCAAGAATTCAGTTGACTTGGGTAAAGTCTTCAATAGCTGCTCAAATTGAAAAACATTTATCACGCGCTGAGAGGTAGAACACATAAATATTGACAATAAAACAAGCATCATTATATTAGCAACAGAGTTCTCACAATCTCAACCCGGAACAAAAAATAAAAAGACAAATTGAATATATTAGTCTCTTAGACATGCATTATAGGTAGCCTCCTAGGCACAGCTGTGGGCTTTTCAGCCATTTCACTCTACCTCGAGCATGCACATGTCTTGGCCCATCGACCCATGGATTGAATAAGCAACATTTCAAGCAAGGCATTAAGAGCCATGAATACTCTAGACATAAGGTCCGCCTCCTCCCCAACCACTTCCACTGCTGTACGCCAGTACGCCAACAATATAATTGCTATACTACAGAAATGTATCAGAAAATTAAGTAATTTCAATGTTGTGTAGTGAAGATTCTATTGATCTAGATAGCTGATGGAATTTTGGAGGGTTTATCATACAACAGTTAGAATAAAGAAAGATGATAATATGATATACTGCTCTTGTAGACCAATGCATTGATATGTGCATAGAGCCAGCTTCATGTATTCATTACACAAGCAAGGAAATGAATGACAAATATTTAAAAGACAGCTCCAGGGCACAGAAAACATATTACACAAGAAATTGCAAGCATATTGATTGTGCATGTAATGCAAACGATCATACCAGGTCAATTTTCTTTTCCTCAGCAAATGCAATCTCAACTTCTGCATGGCACAATATAAATTCTACTGCACCAGCTCCTACATAAAGAACATGGCCAATAAGTAGGAACAGATTTTTCTTATAGAATGCCTTATCCAATGCTATGCAAGCGGGGAAAAGGAATTAGTACTCACTCAATACTAATCACTTTCTTACAAAGTTCTACATAATCAGAGATTAAAAAGGTCAACACATAACTTATTAGCAATACACCCTAAAGATGATGCTAGGTATCTACTAGATTTCAGATTTTGAAATTTAGAACAGGGCATAAATGAACAGCAAAGAAATAATAAACAAAAAACGCTAGCAAGAAGTATCAGAACGGAGGATGCTAAATTCATCTGGTCATCCCTTGAAGCCAAACATGTAAAAAGTCAAGAAAACAGTAGAATACATACCAAGTGTGTCATACAATGGGACACAGTAGATTCCATGGGCGTTGCAAGCCTGGAGAGAATATAAATTGCAAGGCAAACCAGTTAAGAAGAGAAGGTGTGTAAAAAACATGGAGAGCTTTGTTTTTTTTTAAAAAAAAAACAAAGTTATTGGGTCATTTTTCTAAAAACATATAGGAACGAAAATGGGTGTGCACATAATTAAAGCTGAAGCTGACAATGGAATTGGATTGTACCTCCATTGTGATAATCCATTCAGGACAATTGGCACCATAGATACCACAGCGACCACCCTGCCAAATCATCATACCGAAATATCTAATCAGAAAGAACAGATGAATCTTTAACAAAGAGTGCATTAAACTGATGTGCCCAGGAGGCCAGGATGATTGTTAATTTTTTGCCATATGTTTGCATTCAGGTGTTTGCCTATGTCGTAGACTTTATTTGGTTACCTTATATTTGGCCTCATGGATATCCTGTGTGGTAGATGGAGTCTACACATAGTGACAATTTGTAATAAATTTTGGCTAAATGCATTCAAGGATGTCAAAGCTGGGACAATTTCATTTGCTTGACGAAATGAAATCCCTTTATCTAAAAAAAGGAGGCCAGGATGATAAAAGAGCCCCCGCGGTATTCAACTTATGTGTCCTTCCAATGCGAAAAATGATACAACATTTTCCTCAGGGATGTTCAAAGTAAATTATTATCACAGCGAATTAAATAGCAGATACATGGAAATAGCGAACAAACCTTTGCAAGTCCACGGCTCCTAATAGAGTTACCAATTTTGTTTGCGATGTCAAACACCTCCTTGTATGTCTTCCATATGTATTCACCAGACTATCATAGAAGATAAATTATATTTCAGAAACTTCAAACGGCTGAAGACTTCCAGGAGAACGTAAATCGTTCGGGAAGTAACATGGTTACCTTCCCATCAACTATCTCACGGTGACCAAGCATTTTGTTGTTTGGATACTTCTCCACAGCCATTCTGTGTAATGAGAGACATCATTGAAACACAGAGAATAAAGAAGCACAATAACTGCAGGACAACAGGCCACTAAATTTAAGAGTCGACACAAGCAACTTTTGCTAATTTCCCTGGTTAGGGATATAATAGTAATATTATATTAGATGGTGTATTAGGGACTTATTTGCACATTTGTAATCCTTTGTATATCTATTTATAGAGGTCTCCGGTCTCCTCAATAATACAAGTTCCAATATTCATAGCATGGTATAAGAGCTAGGTTAACTTTTTTTGCCGCCGGCTAGAAGCCGGCGGCTTTCTTCTCGCCGGTTTTCTTCTGGCCACCCGCCGCTCCTGCGGCGTGACTTCTTTTCCCAACTGATCGGCTTCTTCCGTGCGCGGGATCCTCTTCAGCGGTGCTCCATCTACAGATGCTTCGGTCTACCCCGCATCCTCGTCAAGCGCCACGTGAACAACTCTTCCCGTGAGATCCGAGTATGCGCGATTCTGCGTGTTGCTCTGGCGGAGGCAACAGCGGCTGCCAGCCCCCACTTCATCTCTCCTAGATGCGCTCGGAATCCTCCTTCCGCTGCTAGGCCGGCGGCGGAGTCCGCGCCCTCGCCGACAGACAGGCCCACGTCTCATGGATCAGCGCTGCCGCTGGGATCGATGCTTCCTCTCTGCGTTCCTCGGCAGGGGTTCTGTACCGGCATTCTGCGCAAACCCGTGCGAGATCACGCTGCTGCAGCGCATCGTCTTTGGGCTGCTGCTCCTGTCTTCTTCACGCCGCCGAGACACGCGGCTCGAACGAGCAAGGTGCGTCCATGGTTCGCTGCGACCCTGCACGTACGGAACAGGGCAAGGCCGCAATGGGGGCTTGTGGCGCTGACGTCAGCGACGGCACCAAATCTCGCCGCGTGTCTCGCCGGTCACAGGGCGCCACCTGGTGCTGGTGCTTTGCTCGTCGGCCCTTCCTCTGGTGCCATGTCGCATCTGCACGACCACATGATGATGTTCGGGGCCAGAACACCAACCCGCAGGACACCATCATGCAGATCACCATCGCGTTGAACAACTTCGGCAAAGAGCTCGTGCAGCGGAGGCGTGCGTGCGCTGAGGCGTGCATGCTTTGCCTCTGGCAGCGTGAGGCCTTTGCCTCATGCACATGGGCAACCTGGCAATGGCAGCAAGCTTCCTCTGGATCTCTTTGCACATGCGCAAGTCGCCGATTCTCCTTCCTTTGGGCATGTGCCGTAACGCACCTCCACCAGGAAAGTATTTCCATCAGGGTTTGATTAAAAAAACTGGCGCTGACGTCTGGCCGGTGCTGATGTCAGCATGACGTCATGCTAACATCATCAAGGCCAGGGTTCACTTTTTATTTAAAAAAATGGCGGTGTCGGCCCTTCTTCGGATCTGAGATGGAATTGACGTCTTTTGGGTGCCTTTGTTTTGGCTGCCTGTGACGCCTTGATCCATTGTTGATTCGGGAGCTTCGTATGCGCCTTAAAAAAAATGTTGCTTGCACCACTTTTATTTCTTTTTTTCCCGTCATCTGTCGCTGCTTATTTTGCACTTTTGCCATTTTTTGTCATCTTCGTCATGATGACCTTTTCTTCTTCAGCCGGAATTTCAGTTGTGTGGTGTGGTGCTTTTCAATTGCATCAATTATCGTGACTGGATTCCTCGTGTGCGTCTACATATGCGCGGTCTACGACTTTGGGAGTTGTTCACGGACGATCTCTGATTGGTACCGACTCTCGTCGTCGTGATTTACAACATCTTTGGAAGTTTGACTGGCTTCGTTTTTCTTCCGCTGTGCGTGCCAATTTTGTCGGCTTCAGTCCTGGTGCTTCGTCCACTTCGACCTTTTGGTCAGTGACACCATCATTTGGATCATCTTTGTGACTCTTAGCATTATTTTTATCTCTCCAAACTCAATGTTCTTGACGCACCTTGAGTTTGAGAGGGGGTGTTAGGGATATAACAGTAATATTATATTAGATGGTGTATTAGGGACTTATTTGCATATTTGTGATCTCTTGTACATTTATTTATAGATGCATCCGGTCTCCTCAATAATACAAGTTCCAATATTCATAACAGTTCCTACTTACCCACACCAAAAATAAATAATACCATCGAGTTATTGACCAACCTGACATCAGAATTACCACCAAAACACAAAACAAAACGTAATGACTGCACAGTACCGATTTCACTCATAAATTACTTTGACAAAGTCTACAGCATGCTTGTAGTCAGTTTTACTGATTCAGATAATTCTCTTCTGACTGACATCCTGACTCTGATCTGATTTACATCCTGCCTCGATTATTAATGAATGTCACCTAATTATTAGTCGGAGAGGGACGCCCGACTAATTACTACTAGGAAATATTACACATCCAGGACAGTAAGGAGGGTAAAAATCTAAAAAAAATGCATCTCCGGCCTAGGGAGAAATAAGCCAACAGAAACAGAGAACGATAAAGCGTTCGAGATTTGGTATCTGCCCAGGGAATAAAGTAGGATCGGACCAGAAGCAACAAAGAGCCTGAAAGAGTGATTGCCTACGCAATATCCCAATGAATTTCGAACGTACTAAATAGGATCTCAAAACATATAAGAAACAGGTGAGCGCGATAACTAATCTCGCGCACATAACGAATTGGATTTTTTTGCCGTTATTTTTGTCAGTGGCAGGTGAAGCGGGCAAAAATAACTAATCCACTACTTTTTTCGTTCAGGCACGTCCCCATGCTGGCATAAGCAAGCAACAAACCACCCAGCAAAACTAAGCTCTTATCAAACCCCAATCTCCACGCCACGGGAAAAAAATAAACGGCGAGAAATGACCAGAACGGCGTCCACCCAAAGCATCTGGAATCTTATCTTACAGCGCACGAGCAGAGCATCAAATCACATCAATCACCCCAGATGCCACCAAGTACGATTCCAGGCAGAGGCAGCAGATGTTCCTCTCCACCGACCAGAGCTCGCCACTGGAGCAGGAAGCTCAAGGACACCGGGCCCAGAACCGAAGAGCGAAGCGAGATGCTCACCGGAAGATGTCGTAGCAGCTCTCCAGCCCGGGAACGGGGCGCGGGAAGCCGTCGCGGGCGAAGGCGCTCCGGTAGGTGGGACCCACGGCCAGCCGCCCGTCGGCGGCCGGGTGGCCCGGCTCGACCTCCACCACGTTCTCCATCTCTCTCTCTCACCCTCCTCGGCGCTCGTGAACGGTGGGGCTCGTGGTCGCGTCTGCCTTGGAATTCCGTTAACGGCAACCGGGGGACTGAAGTGCGACACTCCAGCGGATCGTGGGGGTGATAAATAGAATACGGGCATACGGCAGTCGGCAGGTGGAAGCAGAGGAGAAATGGAAGGCGGCGGCGCCCGGGCCCACTTGTCACTGGAAGTGGAGCGCGTGTGAGTGTGAGCCGCTGGGTATGGGTGCGGTTAGGTGACCTGTGCGTGGACCACTGGAGTTTCCTCCTTGTCAAGCTTCCACGGATGTTGCGGTGACCTGTGCGTGGACCACGGGAGTCCGTGACATCGCCGCATCCAAGGATCGCTGTTTGCGCCGTTTGGTTCAGTGTCACCTAACAGCTGTCAATAACAGTAACATGGAGTCTGAATCAAATAGGTTTTGCCGCGAAGCAGATTTTTTAGGATTTGTAATTTTTTCAATACAAATTGAAATATGCTTCAATTTTATATTTCTCAGATTCTTATCTAATTATTGAAAAAAATGCTCACTTATAATTGATTACATACCACAGCTGAAAGTAGTTTTTTCTTCCTCTCAACTAAAAATAGTTTTTGCATAACTCGTAACTAAAATCAGATTTTTAAAAATCTGCAGCTCAACCAAACATAACAAAGTATCTATGATTCACTACTTGACACAAATTTGAAATGCACTAGCACCCTTCCATTTTGTAGCTTGATGCCTGAGTGCGTCTATCTAGTTTATAGCTGCACCTGCATGTGCAACATATTTTTGCTTCTCTTACTGAAATCCGTATTGTACGTAAACATGTTTATTTAATGAATAGTGTGTGTACCATTGTACTAGCGGACGAGCCTTCCTGAAAAGGCGGCAATTCAATATTTGTTGCTTCTACTTACACGTCTACACTCGAGGTACTAGCAGCAATATTTGCTACTTTTATAATTTTGTATTGCACTGACTAGGATTATAGACATTTCCATCTTAAACAAACTAATTCAATTTACAAAAAAGAGAGGCTAAAGTAACTCATAAGTGATCAAAGTACAAATTTGTCCCTGTCCAACGAGCTAGGAATGAATGGATATATTTATTTCATATAGAAGGATTGAATGGAATAATAGTGAAACAACCTATGTACAAGTGCTCGTCGCAACCAAGCCCACACCTTCCAGCAGAGGTGGACCGAGCAATCGGACGAGGTTGGGCAGAGAGCCCCATTTTGGTACCACAGTATTTTTAAATCATCCATCGACAATCTTAGTTAAACATCAATATCATTTTCATGTTGTTTTGGGACGTTGATTAACAATGACATCAAAAGAAACTCTTACTTCGTACAGAGTCAGAGTGAATATGGGTTTTTGGAAAAAAGGATTGTAAATACTCATTCTGTCTCCAAATACCTGTTGCCGTTAGACTTTTGTTGGAGGCCTTGTCTCCTCTTATATTTTGTCCCATGATCCCTATATTGTATATAGGTATATTGAGCACCAGACACTCGGTCGAGATTTTCTTTAGATAATGGTATAAGATATAATCTTTCGAGAGCATATGTCTATTTTGTACTTTCATTTTCCAATGACAAATGACCTTCTTGGCAGCATATATACTTTGACAGCTTGTTCCCATCTGAAAGAATGTTCTATAATAGGCTTAATGAATTTGTAAAACTTCTATCTGACCAATAAATGTCTGCCTTCAAATTTAAAAGATTTATAAATATCAACAACATTAAGAACTTCTCGGCAACATAACTAGGAAGTACAAAGGTGCATTTAAATTCTCATATAAGTCTATGAATGTACAAAACTCAGTGTCATTAACGTTATTCTTAACATCACATACATATGCCCGAAGTCCTTTTTTTCGCTTCGATCATTATCATGCGACACATTTTTATGTATGCCCTCAACAACATTCAAACTCGTGGAGTGTGCATGATCCTATCATGTGCTTCTCCACCTTCAAAAATTCTTTAATGCACACTCGACCATCCTTGCAAGCTCTACTATCCTTTATGAATGTTGCGTTTCTGTCTAAATTGTTTGCCAAAAAAAGAGGATATCAAAGAATCAAATAACAAAATCGACCGAATTTTAACCAAAACCATCCAACATAGTTGCGAGAAAATGAATCATGCACCGCATCACAAACTAGACTGCATATCGACTCCCCGTCTCTCGATCGTAACAAAGTAATTAGTTCAAATCGGACAAGATCGTCATAGGTTTGGTCATTGATACGTGGATATGACCCTACACGTCAACGCTCACAATAGGTGTGCAGTGCATATATGATTCAGGGTGGACAAAAAGATAGAAATAGAAATCGGCCCCACCCGAATAGATTTGGGTTTGCATTCTACCGGAACCATTTTTAGTTTTTTATTCGATTAACCAAGTTAACTTATTAGTTCAATATACTTAGTCACTAAGTTTTAATCCATCTCTAACAACTCTAATTCCAGCGTGACCCTACCAGCAAGCTAGAGCAACACGCTAACCTCCGATGTGGGAGCCATCGAGCGCCCCCACCTTCCCTCCACCAGTGCCCCGCCGCCCAGCACCCCCACCCTCCTCGTGCAACCCGAATTCATAACCCCTGATGTGACCACCGCCCAACCCACACACCTTCCTGCCACTGGTGCCTTCGCCGCCCAATGGCTCTAACTCCCCGTTGCCCCATCGCCCCACTATAGCACCACCGTCCGACACATACATCCCTGCCATAGCGCCACTGCCTGCCGCGTTCGAGTGCGACGAAGTCCCGATGAATTCAGAGTGTTGGTTAAGTCTATTTTTTTTTCTGGTCAACCAAATATCTAACCGCAATATTATGTTTCCAGACAATAAAATGCAATCTATGTTACGGTGTAATTGTGCAATCATCAATTATAATTTATTAGATCTACATCCCATATTTCTTGTATTTTTTTTACTTAACCTCATTCATTTAAGTGCATCAGATGAAGGATGTTAAGTAAATAAATGCAACAACTATAGGATACAAATTCAATGTATATCAATAGTGTTGGTTAAGTCTAATTTTTTTTTTCTGGTCAACCAAATATCTAACCGCAATATTATGTTTCCAGACAACAAAATGCAATCTATGTTACGATGTAATTGTGCAATCATCCATTCTAATTCATTAGATCTACATCCCACATTTGTTGTATTTTTTTACTTAACCTCATTCATTTAAGTGCATCAGATGAAGGATGTTAAGTAAATAAATGCAACAACTATAGGATACAAATTCAATGTATATCAATCGTTGATTGTACGATTGCACTATAATAAGATCGCATTCTAGACGTTGCTTTTGTTTTCATTTTCTAATAACTGAACTTAAAAAAACTCGAACCATTTAAATTAAATAGAACGCCCACTGACATGCAATCACTGAATCCGAGCCACACCCACACCAAATACTCTGCAAATCCCAATACCAACCTTTTCCTTTCTTTTCCGGATTTTCTCCGCCCACGAACTCGTCGTCTCCATCGCTCGCCGCCGCCTCCACTCCTCCATTCACTACGTTGCCCGCTCTATCAAAACCCTAGCCGCCGCCCGCTCGCGCTCTTTGCCCGCCGCCACGGCTGCCTAGATCTCTGGATCCCTCGCGCGCCCTAGGGCTTCCGGGCCCCGTCTTGCCCGCCCTCGCATCTGACCTCGTGGCAGCGTTGGGGCTGGGGTTGGCCGTCCATGCCT
The DNA here is from genome assembly GCA_036927565.1 of Tuctoria greenei. Taxonomy (NCBI): domain Eukaryota; kingdom Viridiplantae; phylum Streptophyta; class Magnoliopsida; order Poales; family Poaceae; genus Tuctoria; species Tuctoria greenei. The sequence goes on from JAYESD010000008.1 coordinate 9,063,786, forward strand.
CGGAGCTCGCGCCACAGGTCCCACCGGTCCCACAGGCGGGGAGGTTCTCCGGACCGATCGGAGTCCGAGGGCGAGGAGGTGGCGGCGGCGGCCGGCGCGCGGGAGGAGGCCGCGGCGGCCACTAGGGTTTCGCGAGATCCCGAGCCCGAGCGGCGCCGCTCGTCGTCGGGGAAGGAGGCCGCGATATCGGGGAACGGGTACGCAGAGCACGGAAGGAAGAGGACGGAGAGGGTCGAGGAGGCCGTGGTGGATGTGGTCAGCGACCGGTGGAACAGCGGCGTGTGCGAGGATCACTTGGTCGACAAGAGGTCCAAGAGCGAGGCACTTGGGCCTGTTGATGCGGAGAAACAGTTGGACAAGCCCAAAGGATCAGGGGATGAGCCCAAGAGGTCAAGCAGGCGAGCAGTGGGTTCTGATGAGGGGGCTGAGGAGGTTGTGTCAAAGAGTGATTCCACGAAGCGGCGCTCGGAGAGGGAGAACGATTCAGGGAGGAGGGAAAGTACTGGATACTATAAGGATGATCGAGATAGGGACAGAGAGAGGGAAAGGGAAAGGGAAAGAGAAAAAGAATGGGAGAGGCAGAAGGATCGAGAGCGGGAAAAGAGTAGAGATAGAGAGCGAGAGAAGGAAAGAGAACATGAGAAGGAGCGGGAGAGAGAGCGAAAGAGGGAGCGCGAGAAAGATAGGGATCGAGAGCGGGATAGGGAGCGGGAACAGGAGAAGCAGAAGGATCGGGAGATGGACAAGAAAGACTATGATTCCAACCATGACAGGTATGATGATGGGGGTAGCAGGAAGAGTGGCTCAAAAACAAGTAGGGTGGAGGAGGAGGCTTACTCGTATAGGAGAGAAATAGAGGCCAATGGTGAGTAACCATTACTATTCATCCTTACAATGACATTTACGATCCTGTTACCTGTGCAATACATGCATTGTTCTCGCCACTTTTTTTTAACAATCTAAGGATTCATAAGTGCATGTAACTTTTCTTTTAAGCAAACTAGCAAAGTACATTTAAATTTTGCTTCTATTATTGTTTTTTATATCTCACAGTGAAAATTACTGTTACTTGCGTAACATTTTTCTTAAGAACTTAGTAGCTAGTGTGTATAACTAGCTGTGTGGAACACTATAAAATGTCCACCTTTGTGATTTCTTTTTTGGTACTTTGATCCTTCTGGCATGTTATGTTGAGTAGAATTCTGGAGTTGCAATCTGCTGAATGATAGAGATCATAATGGTCTTTGAAAATTGGAGATTTATTTTGTAATGGAGATCCATGACCTAAATACTAAGGGAACTGATAGTGTCATTACCAACCCACTTTTTGATGTTTGAGCCTCTGTTTTGCTCAACATTTAGCTTGCAGTTGATATCTTGTTATATAGTTATATACTTATATATAATCTAATAGAATCCTATTGTATGTTCTTCTGGTCTATTTGCATTCATACTGGGCATTTATCCTTGCCGTGAAGGATATATCTTCTGGTCTCACGATTATATTAACCAGATTTCAAATGTAGTTATGGCTGCTGTTCATCTACCGCTTTCTATATGTTTTTTTTCTGTGTGTTCACTAAATTGATTCTTTTAGAAACAGAAATTCCAGCAAAAGAGAAGCACACCAATTCTGAAAAGCAACCTGACAAACACAGCCGAAGAAAAAATGACCCTGAAGATACAGATAAGTGGGCTGCTGACAATAGAGACAGTGATGACAGAAAAACTCTGTCCAGATATGATCACAGTAAAGCTAGGAGCTCTAAAGAGCAAAGGTTTGATGATGACAAGTACAGAGAAAAGTACAAGGATGATTATGGAAGAGATAAAAGACAACAAGGTGACAAGTTTTTGGATGACCGTGTGACCCGAGACCATGAAAGTGAAAGGGCTGATTATAAGAGTGTTAAAGATGTGCACAAAAGCCTGGAAGGCCATTACAGAAAGGACGCAATTCAAGACGGTGATCATCGTGATGATTATGGCAGTAGATACAAAGAAACTAGAGGGAGAAAGAGACCTCCTGAAGAAAATGATGATCAATATGATTTAAAGCCTCATAGTACACGGGATCAACGTGTAAATTTGGAAAAATCGTCAGGCAGTGGACGTCTTGATTCTCTGATTGAGAAAGCTAGACCTGACCGTAGTTCTAGCCCAAGTAAACTCCATGCAAGAAGTTCACCAGGCCCAAGTTCTTATCATGAAAAAGATAAAAGCTGGTAAGTTTTCTCCTATATAATAATATTTGAAAGCACCACATTCTTCTCTTAACAACCTGCAGCATTGTAGTTGTTTATCGTCTCTGTTACAGTGTTTTATTTGTGCCATGTAATAGTTTTAATATTAATCGTGAGAATAATATCTGTTTCATGCATAATCAGTACATTATTTGGCACATAGATTCCCCGTGACAGTCAAAAGCTTGATAGAGACAAGAGAGTATTGCTATTTGGACCTGAGTGGTGTGAACTAATAAAATATAGTTTCTGAGCCTCATGAATATAGTTCTTGTTGACGGGCCTTTATCAGATATTTTTGGCGGCTTAAGGTTTTTATTATTGTGGTTGTGACTAGGGGCTGGAATGGATCAGTCGAAAATTCCTCTTTGAAATATAAGGTTACAGTTTGTTTATATAAAATAGAATGGTTGGTTTGCTTCCTCATTCATTGAGGTTGATCTTATTTCTAGTTCTCTGTTTTTTTTTTTTAATTTTTAGTATGGGCTAGAATGGATCAGTACTCAGTAGGTTTGGGAATTTTGTTCGAGTTTTAGTGGTACTTTTTGTTTAAGACATTTTTATTGGTTCTTCATTGAAGTCAATTAAGTTTCTAGCGTTTCTAGTCCACAAAAAACTGGTCATTTTTTTAGTATGTTCATGTGATATGGAAGTGGATCAAACTTATGTATTGCACAATAGACCTGTGTACTTTTGTGGAGCTGGGGGGCTAAGAAAGACTTGGGATACCCTTCCTGATATCTTGTTTAAATGTTGGTTTTTGATTAACAAATATCACAAATTCTTGCAATTCTATACTCCCCCCTCCATGTTTTTGTTGCGACAATAAAAAGGGGTACTATTTTGATGTTCGCATCATATATGTTTTGCTCAAATGCCTTCTAATATTTTTTGGTTGATGATCAGGCATGGAACTAAATTGACAGATCATGGGAAGAGAGATGTTCCATATGATGAGAAAAACATTCGACAAAGAACATCTGGGAGAGAAAGGGCACCTGCCACTAGACATCGTGATAGAGATGCGGAAAATTGGTCATCAGAAAGGCTCAAACAGAAGGATGATTACCATGCTCGTGACATACCATCAGAAATTTCTACACTAGCACAGTATGATCGCACGCCTAAGAAAGATAAGCATGCTTCACCAAAGCAGTTATCTGAAAAATCTCCATCTTCTGGAGACCAAAGGTTTTCAGGTAGGCTTAGCGGTGGACGTAGTCTTGATAATAAAGGAGAACGAAACGGCCTTACAAAATACAGAGATCGAGATGGTGATTTATCCCAAGAACGGTCACTTCATCAAGATCGAACCCTAGCTAGAGTTCCGTTCAGAGAATCTACACCTTCTGGTTCATCCTTAAGCAGAGGTGGCCATTTTTCAGGTGCTTCACAGAATCATCCTCCACCACAACCTGCAAGGCAGAGAACTGAAGATACTTCCTTCTTGGGTCCGCATGATGATGACCATAGACCTCAAAGTGGAGATAGGAGGTTCCATGGTCATCAAAAGAGGAATGATATGAATTCCGGACGTGGCCATGGACATTCCTGGAACAATCCACCAAATTGGCCTGCTCCAGTTGCAAATGGTTTCATCCCCATCCAGCATGGTGCACCTGGATTTCACCCACCTGTCCATCAGTTTCCTGCACCTCATATGTTCAACCTCAGGCCTCAAATGAAGTTGAACCAACCTGGTGTTTCATATTCCATGCATGATGCCCACATCCGCCCATTTGGGTGGCCTAACCCTCTGGATGAATCATGCCCACCCCACCTTTGGAATGGGGGCAGTGGTATGTTTCCTGGTGAACACTATATGTATGGTAGGCAAGAATGGGATCAGAACAGGGCGCATGCTGGCAGTAGAGGGTGGGAGATGGCTGGTGATGCATCAAAGGGATTAAATGAAGTACCTGATCGTGAACTTCCTGTTGCTAAGAAGGAGCCTGACACTACAGCAACCGCTGTTTCTGAGTCTGCTGGTGGGGGACACAATCCTCAACCTCAGATTGAGCAAAAAGAAATCAAACGCTTGACTTCAGAAAATTTTGAAGCAAAGGATGATACAAAAAATCCCATAAAAAGTTTGGAACCATCTCCAGGAGCACCCCTTGATACTTCTATGCTTTCAAAGAATGGAGTCTTTTCTAAAAACTATCTATCCAGAATTAATGTGTCACATGATCTTGTTGATTCAGAGTTGTACAACAGATGTATTTCCTTGCTTGGAGACTTGGGGGTGACAAAAGCCCCACAGGTGATCAAGAACGTATTTGTTCAGGTAGTATCTACATTCATTCTGATAGATGTTAAGCTTCTGTTTTCTCATCTTCTTTTGCCATTCTCATGGTGGTTGTTACTTCTGTAGCAGAACAATGGAAATATTGGTAAGATCAGAAACCATGGAACCCCCAATCCTCTCAGTTCACTTTACCTCAAGAGTAACAGTACTATCTTTCAGGCAAGTCCTTTTTCTTTCCTAATCTTCTCTTGAACTTCTTACACCGAAGTGGAAATATGTTTACAATTTACTACTCCCTCCGTCCCACCCAAAGCTTATTTTTAGGATTCAAATAGCATCTGAACGAGGAAAAGAAATGAGTACACTACCCTCCACCAATGCACATCAATCCCACAATTTTCAGATAAAAAGTGACGCTATGGTCAGCTCCTGTCAGTTGAAAAAAATCACGGCCAATGAAACTGGAGCAGGTATGGTAAGAAAGAGTGGAAAACGGCGGGAGCAGAGTTTGGGAGGAGAAAAGACGGAAGTAAATAGATTTGACAGGGTGAATGGACGTATAGATAGAGTTGTGGTGGGACAAAGTTTTAAGTCTAGAAATAAACTTCTATTGGGACGGAGGTAGTATTTAGCAGTCCGTAGCACTGTAAGATAAGAGGATGTATGTTAAATTTCTGCTTTTCTCCTGTAACAGAGAGCGATGGCCCTTCACAAGAATCAGACAGGAAAGGGTTTTGCCCTTGCAAAAACTGAAGGTAACATGAACTTACCAGAAGCTACCCATGACACAAAAATGCTCGACTGTGCTCCAAAGGAATCAGTGGTGAGCAACCTTTCTCCACACCGTAATGCTGATATCATGGTCAAAGGGTCACCTTCAAAACAGGAACCTGGTGATGGTACTGGGGCTGCAAGTCCAGCAGCTACAGGATCTGCTGTTGTGTACGCACCCTCAGCAATGTCACAACCGGACGAAGAGATGGAGGCTGTGGTACCACAAGCTATTGCAGAACCTGAGAAGGACATAGAAGATGTGGTATCTCCAGCTAGTGAAGTACCTGCTGATGTACGGGATGATGGGGTGCCACAAGTAACTCTAGATCATGCTGTTGATCTGCGGGATGCTACAACTGCTGATGCCATGGAGGATGTTGTGCCTTCTCACGTTGGAAAATCAGGTGACAGCGTGGAGGTTGCTTCTGCTAGTCCCGGCGGTCATGGGATACTGCCTTCCATCATGCATGAGGATGAGGTGGGTAAAGCCATAGGTGATGATCCTGGGAATTGTGAGGCAAACTCATCTGCCTTTGCCACTGAGTTGGATGCCACAGCAAACGATGCTAGGGATCCTGAAGGTTTATTGGTGGAGAGTAGGGTAAATTTAAGTCGGATACCTAATTCCCCAGAAAGTACACATTGAACTCCTTTTTATTCCATTTTTAATTCCTTTTGTCTGAGGGTCTTGCACCCCCAGTCTAGTTTTCTCACGAGTTGCATCGTTTTGTTTTGCCTAGCGTTGCCCTTTCTCGTGTTATGTTGGCAGTGACCTAGGTTTTCTAATTGGATGTTGGGAACTTGGACGTGCATCAGGAAAGCCGGACCTGCATGAGGGCATGCGTGTCAAGCTGTGTCCCATGCCCGTGCAGCTCGTTTCCTTGTTTGCACGCACTAGTACCCCCATTCGATGATTGTCTCACTGCAGCCTATTGGGTAGCGCGTCATTACATGGTATGGATTTTGATTTTCCAATTCGGCCTTTCTCACTGCATGATATATTCATTTTTCTGGGATGGGATTGAAGGCAAAATACGAGGAACGGAAAAGATTCCTCCTTTGGTAGGAAGCCGAAGCCCCCCTTGGAAACGTAGGATAGCAGCATTCTTTCGTGGTGTTAAACGTGTAGGTTCCTGTTTTCTTTGTGTTGCGGTTGGGCCTTCTATAGAGTTGCATTAAACTTGCCACATGGGTTCAGTCTAGGCGGATGCTCAGTCAATTGATGCGCACACGTATTTGATGTCACCCAAAATTTTGTCAAAATGCATACTAATTTCACAAAAAGTTGCAAATTTTAATGATAGTTTTGAAAATTTTAGTACAGCACATTGTTAGGCTAGAAATAACAACTTATGGTAATTAGTGCAACGTGCGAACATGAGGAAGCCTTTATCATTGAGTGTAAGATGGGTGCTTGAAAAGGCACTATAAGATTGATGCTGGTTTTGGCCTTGGTACAGAATGCATGTTGGCATAGCTTGGCAGCTAACGTGCCAATTTTGCCAATACGCTTCAAGAGGTCTATACGAGAAAACGTGCATTGCTCTATCTAACCGGAGGTAATCGCTACTAGCTAGCGTTAGTTGGGCGAGGTGGCCCGCTGGACCCCATGGAGCCTCCGAATGATACTCGAGCAAGGTGCTCATATGAATGATGTAATAGCAGGATATTTTCCCAAAACTAATCCCGGGCTCGTTTTTGCTTAGGAGTGAGGACTAGATACGTGCATACTTTGGGATTCACGGACGACTGGGGGTTACCTTTGATGTCAGCGATAAAATTGAGGCGTTGACGGCATTTTTTTTAGTTCTGGCAAAATAAATATTATACTGACCGCAAGAAAGTTATTACTAATAAATAGAGGTTGAATTGCATGGCCGGACTGGGGCACGGCAGAGAAGTTCTTATGTCGTACGGGGCGACGGCTTCTCTCAGGGGCGGAACAAAGGTTATGCAGGCGGCGCGCGGTCGTGGAGCGGGGAGAGGAGGGAGTCCGGCGGCGGACGGGACGCATATAGGTGGCCAACGGGCCGGGCCGGCCCGGCCCGAGCCTGGTCGGGCTCGTGCCTAAAAATTTGGGCCGGCACGGTCCAGAAAAAATTGGGTCGTGATGGGCCGGGGGTCCAGGCTCGAGCACGTCCCGAATCTATTTTAAACGTGCCGGGTCATGTCGGGTCGGGCCGGCCCATAGCCAATTTTAGTTAAAATTATAATAAAAATAACCGAAGAATCACTATTCGGGTCTAAACAGGCTGTGCTGGGCCGGGCCACCCGGCGGGCCAATCGTGATGGGCCTAATTGGGCCGTACCGGCAAGCCCAATGGGCCGGAGATCCAGGCCCGGACACGGCCCGTGTCGTGCTTTGGGTCGGCCCGGGCCCGATTTTTTCGGGTCGGGCCATGCTCGTGTCGGACCATTTTTGTCGTGCTTCGGGCTGACCCATTTAGTCCGGCTCATTTGACCACCTCTAGGAACGCAAGGGATTGGGAGGGAGGAAAATGAGTTCGCTTATGTGAAACGCAAGATCTGAGCGCGTAGCAGAAAATCAACATTCATGTCATTTTTTGATTTTCTAATAATCAGCTTAGAAAATAAGTGAGTTTAAATGTCACGTTTGGTTGGAATTGTCACTTATTTTCATCCATGAACCGATTATAGTCAGAACCAAACATTGCAATTTCCTGGAGCTACATCGTCGAAGGCGACATGACCTCTAGATCCTACAGAAAAGGCTACGAGTCCATTTCTAGTAGAACTGTATTTTTTGAACGAAATTTCTAGTGGAACTGTTACAACACCTGTAACGGACCCGGTAGCGCTTCCCGCTTCGGGCACGCCGACCACTCTCTCCGCGCGACGGCCAGCTCCAGCTGGTGCGTGCGTATGCGCCGAGCTTATCCTCCCGCAGCCGCACGCAAGGTGAGTCGGTTGGGAGCTGCCCGGCATAGGACACGAGTCCGCTCCCTATGCCGCGCGCGGGCGTTCTCGCCCATGTGTTCCCCGGACGCCGCTTCCGTCGCGCCACGCTCGCAGGCCACGCGGCGCCTCGTCTCACGCGTGCACACGTTCCCGTTCCGGAGGACCACGGCTCCAGCTATAAAACCCGTCGTCCGGGTAACCGTAAGACAGTGTCAGCTGAAGGCCGCGAGCGATAGTAGCAGCGAAACACATACAAAAAGAAACAAGCTTTTTAAGGCGGGCGGGAGCGAGCCGAGCATCGTCACCAGCGCGCGCACGCAAGCAAAAGCAGGATGTCGGGTGCCCAGGGCGCGCACCCGGTCGGCCACACGACGCCGACGACGTACGAGTCCGTGGGTGGCGGGCAGAACCGCACGCGCACGGACCTGCGGTCGCGGGAGGACCAGGGCGGCATCCAGATCGAGAAGGTGCAGGACAAGGTCGACGACGCCGCGGGGCGCGGAGTGGACAGTCGCGCCTTCGGCGCCAAGGAGGAAGGCCACGACGCCGACGCCGGAGCTACCGGGACCGGCGCGTGATCTTGGTCGCTGCTCGTACACCTAGCTCTTCCCCTATACTCCTACTTGTCTGATCTACAGTAGTTTGTCGTGGGCGTGTATCAGGCTGGCGTTGTAACGAGTGTGATGTATGTGTACGTGCGGAGACTGGTAATACACTACACCAACTATATTTTTGTGGTACTGAGAATCCGATGATCTAGATGCTTATCACGTCACCTCGCGAGTTCAACCAGTATTTTTAAGAATAAGTATCAGCCATACTGGGGCATAATAGAAAAGAAAATAAATAGCACACTTGAAATTCTTCTAATAAACGAAGTGCGAAGTGGTGGATTTTAAGATCCAAAAAGAAAATACAAAGCGCGAAGTGTTAATAGTAGTAACAATTGTTTCGTGACTTCCTATTTCGCTTGGTTGAGCTAGGGTCCATCTATGCGGCGGCACCGCCGGTTCGTGAAAACGATCGCGGTGGCGGCGACTTTGGCACCTGAAACACGATGCGGCTTGAACTGGTGGCGCGACGAGAAATTACCGTAGTGTCCTCCATGTTAGACAAATAACCTGCTATATTATGGTGTTAGCCATAAGCAACCCATGACATTTTCTATCAGCTGCACCTGCGAGTTTCGACAATACTATAGATGTCTTCCACACAGTGACTGGTACTTCTATCAAAAATCGTTTTTTTTTTCACCGACTGCAAATCCAGTCTTGTTTTTTTTAACCGACTGCATATGCAAATCTAGTCTTATTTTATACATCTGAAAATATACAACCTGTAGAGATGTCTTCATCTCTCAACAAAAATTAAATAGAGAGATATACACACAGAAAGGAGCATCTTAAATTTGAGCTCACAGTGGTGTATGTTTGAGTTTGTTTAATTTGATATGCAATTCTTGAGTTGGAATGAAGACCAAGATGCTGCTGCTCCTCCAGAATGGATCCAAGACTGGTGCTGCTGTATATTTGGCCTCTTAGGAACATATTAAATATTCTTCCGTTTTTTTTTTTTTTTTTTTATGAATCTTAGATTTGTGTCTTACTATATTGGGGTACCATATTGTTTTTTTTGAAGTACACCATACTTCGGGTATTAGTCCAATTGGAATTCAACACATGAGCTCCAATTTTAAGATAAATTTCGATAACCAGGTCAAAGACTTTTGCCCAGTGATTTACAGAAGTCATTCCGCACCTCTTCTCCATAATTCTCTTCCGTGAACAAAAATATCCTAAATACACGAGCGCAGTTATGAATCTGCTTTTGTTTCACTTGCGTCGCTCCTGTGCTCTCCACAGCTAAACAAATGTCATCTACCAAGCAGTACAATCAGATTCATCATGGGCAATTCAACATCATCTACCAAAATATTTGAAGTACAGCCTTCATATATGGATTTTCCTTCATTCTTTCAGGCTCTGCAGATATAGCAGCATGAATTAATGATAGAAGAGGCGACTATGAACGAATGTTACCAACTTGCACAAAGACACGGTACAAACCAGTCTTCTAAAAGATGCACCATGTACTAACTTCTTCAGCTTCTCTGCATCAGATTTTGCTCGGTCCAAAGTCTATTATACATTGTCAAGCATGTCAGAAAAACTTGGTGAGCCTTAATAAAACACATGGTGCTGCATCAATCGCTATTTTTCAGTTAGTTTCTTTCAAGTTAATTTCTTTCCTAGTTGTTTTGTTTCATAATTATTAAAACCCATCCATTGGAAACACTATCTCTGCAAGCAGGGACTTGAACCTTCGTTTGGCTAAAAAAAACACTTGTCAAACTTCCCCAAGCCTAAACTTCATTCTCATCCCTCCCCCTTTGAGAAGCCACCATCAGACCTCATACGACCCGACAATGAATCATATTCATATGATCTATTTTTTCTATAAACTATTATACAGTGCCCTATGCCCTTTCTATGGGGTATTTCCCATTTAGTCTGTAACAAATTGAACACTCTTACTGAGCACAAAACCTGAAAGGTCAATGCAAAATTATAAATGAAAGAAAGGTTTACTAGGTCTATGAAATGCCATGATTCAGTATAAGCATGTTTGAATCTACCTGGATTAGTGACTCCACCCTACGCCGCATCCTGGTATGCATGAATCCTTCAGAACACTAGTAATACAGGAAATTGTCAGCTTGCGATATAAACTAAATGACTATTTGTTACTATATATTCATGAACTCCTTTTTTTTTCTTGTAAACATCTCAACAGGAGACACAGCCATGTGTTTTGTTGTGTCAATTTGAGGTACAAAAGAGCAAACATACCATCTTGCTTAGAATAGCCACAACTGTTTTGTTCAATGAGTACTATTCAGTTTTAGGTTCCTAGCAGCAACTCATATAAAATGCGTAAAATCGCTACTATTGGTTATCTAAGGAACCTGCTCGGGGGAAACTAGAAAAAAAAATATAAATAAAAATCAAACCAGCTAAAAGGGTTTGTACCTTTACATGATAGCTAACATAAGCATGGAATGTTAACAAACTCCAAACAGTTTTGTCAAGCCTTTTACCCTCAACATGCCGAGGGAAAATAACTGCATGAATAAAAAGCTCATGAGCCAAATGAATATCACGGAGGAACATGAGATACTACGAAAAAGTGTATATTACCGAAGGTAACAAAACCAGCATTTGCATTAAGTGCATCGACAGGTACCCCTTTTAACTCAAGAGGAGGTGCTGGAGACCACATACAGGAGGGAGCATTATTAAGCGCAGCAGTTCGTCTGGCCTCGACAAATTCCTGAGTTTAACCATATAAGGAAAAAAGAATAAAAATGGTAACTACCATTAAACCGTGCCATAATGGCTTTTGCAGGATAGCTCAACAGATAAGTAAGTTCCAATTGGGTTAAAAGAACTAGAATGAAATGTTAGATTAATATTTACTCGAACGTTTATGGTGTCAATACTGACACAGACGAACCATAAAAGTTCAAGAAATAGATAGAAGAACCCAAAATACCTGCAGGAAGGAAGTTGCTAAAACAATATCAATGGAGTCCTGGAATCTCATTGGGTACACTACTGTGACTTTATCTGCCTGAACAGACAATGATTAACCCCGTTTGGCAAACAATAAATAAATGCAGCAGCAAACATGGAATTGACTGTAAATAGTGTTGTAAATTTCCTGTCCATGATAAAGCAGCCTGATACACAAATAAAACAACTAGATTGCACTTGAATTGTGTGTACATTTATGTGATACAACTGTTATTAAAGTTATATACCTGGGGGGCAAGGAAAAAGGATTCGTTAGGACGGTGAACAAGAGCAACAAGCTTGTCAACATTAGGAGCTACTGTCTTGGAGGCTAGATGCTTCAGCAGAAGCTTCAGTGGTGCACCCAGCACAACCTCCCTAACAGATGCAATTTGTGTCAAGAGAGCATTCCTCTGCTCTGGAACATAGTAAAGAAATAGAGATTAGAAGTTAAAACTACAGAGGAGAACACGACTAACTGGGAAATTATCACTAATCAGTAGATAGATATCAATGCTTGGACAATAGAACCAAGTATTCTTTGGGTTGCTGTTACATTCAGAAAAATAAGTGCAAGTGTCAAAAGTAAATTTGTGAAATGTGATGGAAGAAAAGAGAAATATGATAACTCCTCGGAGATTATCAGCATACAATGGTCTGGAGAAAAACTATAAACAGTCACAAGTGCAATTCCACTTTTTACAGTAATGAGTATGAGCAAGTCAGCAAACAAAATGGCAAAATGCCAAAAAACTTTAGGACGTTTTTGGTTGCCCTTTTCCTCACAAGTCACAAAGCTAACAGAATTTAATCTATTTAAACTTAAAACACACTTAAGTGAACTAAGTCCAAGGCAACTAACTGCATCATACAGTCCACCTCAGACATATATCAGAAAATCATGGTAATACACTGAATATATTTGCAACTACTGAATACAAATGAAATATTTCCTATGGAAGATATCTTGAGATATAAAGAATCATGAGCCCTTTTGATCATGTAGTTCAACCAGACAACCATAACCACTGAATTCATTGTATGGGAGACATCTAAAGGTACACAAAGTCATCAGTCAGTTTGACCATGTAGCACAACAAGACAATTATAACCTTGGGAAGGGAACTCTAGAACCTTCATCTGCCGGAAGCTTTGTCAAGTTTATCTTCATTGTGAGATCAAAGCCATCTTTTGGAGGATCAAGAATTTGCACGACTGGTCCATATGCAGCCTTTATAGCATCAATTGCACCACGGGGAAGTCCATCATATAGAATAGCCTCTGGAGATGGGAGAGGCAATGCCACTGATAGAACCATTACCTTTGGATTCCTCATTGAAAACTGAAATCAAAGTCTCAACTCATTAGAACAATGGTATTGGACATGGCACAAATGATAAACTATCCTAGTACCGGATGCGTACACAAAAGAGTAATGTTCAAATTAATTTCAGTTAATGAAATGAAAATAATAAAAACATTAATGACTACGTTTCAAGGTTCATTGGTTGAAATGTAGATTTCTCCCATAAGAAGAGCTATACATAAAGATGGAGATCGATAGAATGTAATAAAATCTTTCTCGAAACAGAACAACACAACATATGAATTTGATCGCACTCTCAGCTGAAAATTGCAGTGTGCTTGAAGACCTCAAATTTGCCATACTACAGCACATTGTGGTTTAATACCACATAAATAATTAGTTTATAATCTTGTAACCAAGTGTGTGAATAGAAGAAGAGTATTATGATGACATTTCTTAGTTCAAACTTTGCAAGTCTAGTTATTTGTGAATAAATAAGGCAAGTTGAGGTAAAAAAATGGATGGTTTAGAAAATGAAATGCACCAAACTGGACATAATAGGTTCAATCGCCAAGGGTTCTTTTCTGTTCTGCAAGATTAACACCGACTAAAGTAACAAATACATAGCCATGTAAAGAACAAATGTTTGGTTCGTGCCTAAACCAATCTCAACAGATTTTGCTAGCCCCACGAGTTTGACATGCATTTGAATGGTTTCCACAATTTGGATAAGCCCATGCCACGTTGTTCATATCCCATCACCAATTGAATGGCAAATTGTGGCAATCAGAAAGTTGGCGGCCTCAGTTTGGGCACAAATCAAGACGGCAAACAAGAATGGCAATCCTGATCCCCTAGGAAGAGGGCATTCACCTGGATATGATACCGCACATCGTCGAATTCCACAGTGTGGCAGTCGATGTCCACGCCCACGCCCTTCTCGCCGCTGTACAGCACCGACAAATACCGCATGAAATGAGACGGAGGCGGCCAACAAAGCCAGCGGCACAACCGTTTCCAACACTCTACGCTAATAAGGGCAGCAGCGAGCGGACGCACCTGGGGACGCGGTCCTGCAGGATCTGGAGCAGGAACCTGGACGGGGACTGGAGGAGTATCATCTTCCGTTCCCCTTCTCCGCTCACCCCCTGCCGAGTGCCGACCAGCCTTGAGCCACTCACCCTCCTCGAATCGGAGGCGGGGATGAGAAGAAGAGCGAGACGTGCCGGGGCTGGAGCTTCTAGAAGCTGCGGTGGCGCGAGGCTGCGAGATCTGACCTCCTTCGAACGGGAGGCGATTAGGAAGGAAGGAAGGAACGGGCACGTGGAGGAAGAGTGGTGGAGTGGAGATGTGAAGGTGGAGAAGTTGAAGGATGGTGTTGCAAGATTATCGTTTACCGATCATCGTGGCCTTACGATACAGATCCGACCGTTTCTAATTAACCAACGTTTTGACGCTGCTCCCTATTTTTCAATTGCAGCGGCTGTGAGCCCCCACCTGAGACCTTGCTCGACCGGCGGCGCCTCTGTCCGGCTCCCCGGCTCGAATGACCGGCGGCGCCGGTCGCAGAGGGCGCAGGTGACCTGCCCTGCCCACGAGCGCCGCCTCCCGCCGCACTGAGAACTCCGTTTCTTGCTGGTCAGTGAAATACACGGTCAACTGCGTGTCTTAGCTTCGTCTCTCATCATTTCTGTTTATAAGGGTGAAGGGAGCGGCTCTGATGCTCGCTTACTGTGGTTATGCCAATTTTAGGTACTGTGACAGCAAGATATATGGATTCGGCCTATTCAATTCGGGATGGAAGTACTCTAGGTATGCTTCATTTGTGCTTTTGAAGACTGTTTTGTTCTTTAATCCTTCACGACTGCAAAATTCAGGTGTTAAGTTCCGTTTTCTGGAAATGGTAGCATCTGCTGCGAGATAATTTGGAAGGAACTACTGCATAACAAGTGTGTTGTTTTTTGCACCAGATCCACGCACTGATCTTTGCAGATCTTTGTTATCTCATTTCTGTTTTGCTTGGCCTAAGTACATCATTGTTTTATTTTGCCAAACAGTCCGCACGCGTATTCAGTTATTGTAGTTCTTGTTGCTTCTCAAGCAACGCTGTCCATACAGAAGACTGAAGTTTGAACTGAATCCTTTGAGAAGATAATAGCAAATTTACTCTCGGGAGATTGGCAGAGATAGTGACCACAAGAAAGTGGAGACACACTACCACTGCACCAGGTCCACCCTTCTTTATCAGTTATTACATTCTCATGGAATTTTTATTCCGCGACACTATATTATGGATTTTTTGCAAAAGAAATTACCATGAAATTTTGTCCCAAACAAAGAAAAAAAAATGCTTTCATGGTACCTGTCATTCGTATCTTATATGGCCATCATAAATAATCGCTGGGGTGCTCTCATTGTTAGACATTAGTATACTAGAACATACATCACCAGTAGATGTTTTACTTCAATCTTCAAATATTTTGACTTAGACTAGATGGAGCTCAACTGAATGGCTAAAGAAAAATACCAGTTAATTGTTTTACCTCAACTCGAGGTAATTCCATCAGACGGCAAATACCCCCACCAGGCACAGCTTTGAACATACTCTGCTTCCAAAAAAAAAAACTGTAATTGATCAAAATGCCATTACAATATATCTGCATGCTCAGTGCCCAATACGCCTTGTTCCACATGAATAAAGAACTCAGCTGCTTTCAACGTGAAAAGAAAACATCGAAAGAATGCACCTAGAACAAGTTAACAAGTAAAAAAAAATTTGGAGCTTCAATTACTTCAAGTAAACAGTGTATCCTTAGAGTAAAGAGTTCACTGTCCATGCGGCAAGAAAATGCAGGCACAACTTTAACAATATTGCTTACATTTTGGAATCAGATGGATTTGAGTAAGGTGGTTTATATTTTTCAAGATGAAGCAATCATATCCAAGCATTTATATATTAAGTCCTTGGATAAGTTCATCCATAATGTACAAATAGTTGAGATTTCAGGCTCTACTGAAGCTACAAGACACTTCCAGCCTTAATTAAGTCCCCAACAAAAAAAAATCACTAAATCACCCTATATAGCTAACTTGCTTGGATGGACCGGAGGACGTTCCTCGTTAAAATGTCGGAACCATGTGCCGCTGGAGCTTGCAAGTCTTAGCCTTCTCAGTTGATCAGAGGCAAATGCAGACAAAAAAAAAAAGATGAAAAAGGGTACAAGCAAAACCGTACAAACAAATACTATCCATCAAGGCCTCTCTCTTAGCATTATGCTTCTAGATAGGAATGCCGTTTCCATTTGTATAATACCCATTTACCAAGCTGTTTAATGGATTCTTCAAATGCCCATTTGGGTACAGTCTCAGTTTTGATGAAACTTTACCATCAGTGCATGCTTTTGTTGAATTTGGATTGACCATGTTGCAACTACGAAGCAAAGACTCTAGCTGTCCAGATGCCGCTGCTATTAGTCCTATCAACGAAAACGTAGTGATTCAGATGAAATATTTGACCATACTTTGAGAAATAAATTAATCTGGCCCATTAGTAGAATTTGGTTAGCTAGGAATAGACTTTACATTTTGTGGGGATATCATGACAAAATTGATGTGAGCATCAGCATCTTTTTGATATATTGAATCGCATTACCTAGGAATAGTGGAGATGGCTTTCCTGGTCTCGACTTAAATTCAGGATGGAATTGTGCACCGATAAAATACTTGTGGGAGGGTAGTTCAATAATCTGCATCCAACAGAGAGCACGTTTGTTAGGTGACAGAAAGTTACACATTAAAAAGATCTTAGCAACTAGTTCTACATTGTAAGAAAAGAAGCTCAAGTCTACCTCCATGCGACTACCACTTTCATCCTTTCCCACGAATGAAAGCCCAGCCCTCTCAAAGTCTGGGACCATTTCAGGGTTCACCTGGGAATGAAAGAAATCATGATTATACATAAGAATACAGTGACATACATGATCCAATTTAGCTATCAGATAATTCAATAAGGCTAACCTCATATCTGTGACGATGTCTTTCGTCTACATAGTGAGTGTTGCCATACCTAACATAAGCTTATAACAGTCATATTCCACCACGCAAATGGGAGCAGTAATCAAGTGTGCCATTAAACATAAGGCAAATGGGGGTATAAGAGCTTGTGTTTTCTTACAGCTTTGCAGATTTGCAGCCACTGACTTGGAAATATGTTCTTCTTGATCCAAGCCTCATTGTCGCTCCCATATGTGTTTTCGAGCCCTGTGGAAGTGTTATCCAAAGTATACAGATTAAGTGGCTTGTTAAAATAGAAGAATTACCAAGTAAGTGTGACAGTGAGGATAACTACCTCTGGCATGAAAATGACACAGGGTGATGTTGTAGCTGGATCAAATTCTGTGCTGTTTGCATCACGTAGTTTCATGACTGAACGGGCAAACTCAATCACTGCAATTTGCATTCCCAAGCAAATCCCGAGGTAAGGAACATTGTTTTCTCGTGCATATTTTGCAGCAAGAATTTTGCCCTGAACTCCCCTATCCCCAAAGCCTCCAGGAACGAGTATACCATCTGCACCCTGAGGTGCAAATTCCAGAAACATGAGTGCTCAGGAGTACAGAAATCTCAAACATCGTACCACCATGTGATATAAAGTGTGCTTACCTTCAGCAGTTTCCATGCCTTTTTATGGGATTCAGGGGTCTACATAAAACAAGCAAAGGATCAACAGAAGCTCCATTGAAGCATAAAATTAACTTGGTGCCAAAGGAAAACTGACCTCTTTAGCTGCCGAATCTTCAAGATCACAGGAAGGAACCCACTCCACAACAAGCTTTCTTTCCATAAGAACTGATGCATGCGAAAGAGCCTGAAATAAGGCCAAATTTGATAAATTAATCATCTGGAATAGTAACATTGTCGGGCGTGCAGCATTGTTTTGGCGGAGAGAAAGAGTAGTATCGGCGCAATTCCAACAACCTAAGAAGTAGATCAATTTAAACAAACTATTCTTATGAAAAACAAATGTCATGCAAGAAAACATTCAACCGGTATTCAACTGAAAAATTGAAATGTTACATAGTTGCATATATGGTGTATATGTGACACATGTTTGGTTGTTGGCATCACAATCAATTGATCTGGCAGAGCTCACGCCTTTATTTTTCAAAAAAAAAAGAGTTAATGTCATGATTGAATACTGAAACAATCATATGCACTTAGGACAACTTAACAGTTTTTTTTTAGTTTTTTACTATGGTTTCCATCGGTTCGTAATTAAATTGGAATAATTTTTTAGATAGTCAAATTGGAGTTATATCTACCAATTACCAAATGCAAAGTCAAATATAAGGAATATTGTTCAATTTCAATGCAAGGATAGTTGCACAATGGAACTTAGGGGAATCTCACCTTAAGAACTGACAGGTAGGAATCCGACAGGCCCGTATATTTACCAACCATGGCAATCTTGACCTGAAAGGTTTATTGTGCAATGGTGCTCAATTGAGACTTGAAAACATAATTGCCCACTCCTTCAACAATAGGACGAATAGTGACTGATGAATCCTACCGGAGTCTTCAGGTTGTCAAATTTGGTTGCTCTTTTGGTCCACTCTGCCAGCTTCGGCTCACGTGGTACTTTTCCAGCACTGCGGAAGATGAAACATATCAGTGCTGCCCCTTCAAATTGTGAGCTGAACAAAATTACCGTGTTCATGGAAAATACATACTACTGCAGGTCTAAAACTTTCAGAATAGCTTCATGGGCCTTCTGGTCCTATAAAAAGTCAATTGTAGATGGTTAAATAAGACCTGAATTTTGCATTTATGGTACATATTCCATCAAAAAGTGTATCCTACCCTTAGCAACAAGGGGATGTGCCAAATGTTTGTAACGTCATGGAGGTTTATAATATTTGACATCTGTAAGATAAATTGCAATGTCAGGACAACAGCTGGAGAAAAACTCAAAACTAGCCTTGAAATGTCAAGGGTTATCATTACCGGAACATGGCAAAATTGTGAGAGCTTGGCTTTCACATGATCTTCTAAAGGCTGCCAAAAACACAGAAATGACCATGAAACTGCAATTTTCAGCAGCAAAGAACTGGCGGGCTTTGAAGACTTAAGAATGTCGACTGTATAGTACCTCTGTACTGCGGCATGCTAAAACATCCGGTGTCAACCCAACTCCCCTGAGTCCTCGAACACTGTGCTGTGTAGGCTTAGTTTTCTACACAAATGGAAAAACTGCCGTCATTTGTATGAAAGTAATTAACAGAATAACATCAAATATCTGAAGAGTATTGCTGTTTTATAAGTTTTGGTTCTAATTATGGTGTCTCTACTGTTCCTTGTTATAACAATGATGACTAAAGTTTGTGGGCTACATTGAATTTTTTCAGCGATTAAAAAGCTAAAGTTTATGGGTCCAGCTAAACTACTGTCGGTAGAGTTTCAAAACCTTTCAGCCAAATAAATTTTCTTGGAACAACATAGTAACCAAGCATTTGAGGCCTCTCACACTAGTAATAGTTACCTGCTCGCCAACCACATTTAGAACTGGAACAAGACTGACATGAACCAGACAGAAGTTTCCAGGTCCTACAACACCGAGCAGGGACAAACATATCAACCGAGGCTAAAAGGGAATTGTAAAATGACCACGCCAAGTGGAAATTTGTCACCCTCAGTCAAGAAGTGATGTTTCCTTACCAACACGGTATGAAAATTGACCTAATGCTTCAACGAAAGGCATTGATTCAATATCCCCTGCATCAAGAATGCCACTGTTGTTATGCCGTGAAAAGATTAAGTATGTAGTATTGCTATTTATTCATATATAAAATCATTTTGTTCACCTATAGTGCCACCAAGTTCAATGACACAAACATCAGGAGGTCCTTCCTTGCCGTCGACTGGATTCATTGCAACACGTTCAATCCAATCTTGTATTTCATCTGTAATATGTGGCACAACCTGATAATGAAAATAGATACCGGTTTAATCAACTCCAACTGTAATATTTTTCTCTCATAAAAGTTCCATTACATACTTAATTACTTATAACGCACCTGGACGGTTTTTCCCAAGTAGTCTCCTCTCCTTTCTTTGTTAATGACAGCCTGATTAGAGCAGAGGAAAAGAAAACAGATATTAAACTACGGAAGATGAAACCACCAGGCAAGGTTGGTGTTAAGTCCAAGAAGAGTTATGGCTATGCACAAGAGACAGGAGATCACAAGACATCATAGTTTACTTTTAGTCCTACAAACTTACAACTTTAACAGAACAGCTAAGATCGTCTGCAGTGGTGTACTGAAAAGGATACTGGACCGTAGACATACTAGAAGTGTAGAGTAAGTGTACAGAGGAACATACTGAAAGAGTAGATAACATACTGGAAGAGTAGAGTATACAATATGTATTTAGAGGAAGCGAGTGCGGATAGCCTAACTGCTACTGGCGTTGTTGCAAGTATGGTTTCTGACCTAGTTACCTAGTCTACTTCGATCCTGTACAAAATTCAGGTGATCAATACAAGAAAGATTCTTTATCAACCACCAGTTCACGGAAACAGCCAATGAGCGTCAACTCTACAATTAAAGCACCATGTGATGGGTTGAATCTGTCTGACAACAGTGGCAGGCTAGAGGTCCGGATAATTCTGCACATGGATAATCGTACTGCTGTGGATCTAAGGATGAAATATAAGGTGGTTCAATAAGATTTGTGGGTTCCATGTGCATTCAGTTAATCAGACATTCAGTAACTTGCTGGTATACATTCAATGCTAACGTGAAAGTAAAAAACGAATATCTTAGAAAAGAAAAAGGAATATATATTAATGTTCCAGACTATGCATCAGAGCTATACATATAGTTGTAAGTAAAAAAATAAAGAATACAATTTTCCCTTCTTTTTTATAAAAAATGAAGTGTAAAACTAACTTTTGACTAGATAGAAAATTTTCCACAGGTTCTAGTTACACGTGGATTAGGACTGATCTGCCCAGTTACCTGATAGATCTTTCCTGTGGTTATATTGTTATCACGGGTCAATTTGATATCCAAAAAACGTTCATAATTTCCAAGGTCCAAGTCAACCTTCAAGAAAGAAAAAGAGAGTGACCAATCAGCCAAAGATAGCATATCCACATAGTTCTCGTTATTTCAGAAACATGGAACTCTGCGACAAGATAAATTCTTGAAAAAGTTGTCCATTATTACAGGTGGCTACTGAAGACCATCAAAGGTCGTCATTCATGATGACACCTTAAGTAATTTTTTGTTAGGAGAAGCAAAGAAAGGATATGCTGGAGCAGCTTGTAGTTACCTCTCCACCATCATCCAAAACGAACACCTCACCATGCTCGAAGGGAGACATGGTTCCAGCATCAGTGTTGAGGTATGGATCTGCAAATTAGTCACAAATTAACAACAATACAAAAAAACGGCAAGTGATCTTCACCCTTTATGCAGAACTTCTTTTCTTTCCTTTAAACCCTTCACCAACTTTCAAGTACCGAAATTTTACAGCTAAATTCTTAAACAAGACTAAGGAATGCGCAAATAGATGCACCATGGTGTTAGAATGAGTCGTTGTGTTTATCTACTTAAGTACATAACCCAATAAATGTGCACAGCACCTTGGAGAAAAGCAAGGGTTTAAAATTTTCAACTATTTCAAAAACGAAATGAATTATTCAAGAAACGGTACAAAAAATTAGTGAAGAGAATTTTAATGCATTATTAGGTGACATGTTTGACGATTCTACCTCTATAAGGGCACTAAGATTATGACACCAAATCATATCCGTTTCATCTAGACAACAACGATCAGCTAACATCGGAAAACAAGGGCTCACAGCTAATTTACCCGGGGGGGGGGGGGGGGGGGGGGGGTGGGAGATGGCAATAGGCTTTCTAAAAACAGATGGCAATACCCAAAAGATTTCGCCAACAAACAATGCGTACCAAAACAGATGAGTGGATCTCACACGAGTACAGAACCTAGTCTATAAGACTAAGGTTAAAACAACGAGTAAAACCTTCCAGCTACTAAGATAATGGAGAGCAAAAAGCAGAGCAACACTTAATGCAATAATGGAGAGCGATAACTAATCCTCAAAGACAAGAACAGGGAAGAAAAGGGCAGCAATATGACTCTGCATCAAAATGCAATCCTTGGAAGCAATTTGTTGAAGAACAAGAGACTAAACTCGAAGCATTGCATAAAAAGCCTTCTCTTGACAGTTCAAACAAATTATCATCGAAGACCACTTCGTTTCGTTTCAACTAAGATGACATATAAAAACAACCAATCGCATTCAAACGAGAGGTTGCCATCGCACGCACCAGACAGCTCCCCGAAATGTTGCTTCCTTTGCCCAAAATAGGACTTACTCCACCAACTGTAAAGAAGGCGTTCGGGCCGCCTGGGGGACCTCGGCTCAAAGTGAGGCCAAAGCAAACGGCACGGAAAGATCGCGAAAACCAGGTTAAAAATCAAACTTTTTTCCACTTCAAAATCCGTCCTTACTGGGATTCTCCGCTCGTGGCGGCTTTTTTCGTGCTGAGACGCCAAAAACCCAAAACCAGAGCCCCAACCCAAGAAAACAAATTGCGCCAGGAAGCGAAGGGGGAGGAACGGCTACCGATTTTGATGGTGGTGACGCGGAAGCCGCAGCCCTTGAGCACGACGCCGATGCTGCTGGCCGTCACGCCCTTGCCGAGGCCGCTCACCACCCCGCCGGTCACCACCACATACTTCATGGCCGTCTCGTCTTCCTACCCTGCCGTGAGCTCTCGGTTCTTGGCTCTGCTCCTGCAGAGGAACAGGTGGGGGGACAAGGGAGCTAAGCACTAGGCTAGAGTACCAACCAGTGTGCCGACAAGGGGGCATGAGTTGGACAAGGAAACTCTCCTGGGTGTGTGAGGTTTAGTTAGCCTTGAACCGGGTAGACGATGGCTTAAATAAGCCCGGAGGAGGGTGGGGAGTGCAGATCTCCTGAACTCAATACTCCTCAAAAACCCCACCCCTCTCTCTCTCCCGCTCTCCGTCTTCCTACTCTCTAGAGAGAGAAAAAAAATATTATGAGAGGAATTGTTACACTGATGCGACTTGGATACGATGGAAAAGGAACCGGTTAAGCTCAGGTGGCCGGTAGAGCGTGTTATTTACCGACCGTGCCTGATCGCGGTCTATTACACGTTGGATTGCTGTTTGAGGAGCCAACAGCAATAGACGGTGAGAAAGTGACGGCTGAGAGTATAAAAGAAATTGGAAGGGTCCGAGCAACACCCTTCATATCTCTTTTGGAGCATATAAATCTAAAATCTTTCGTGGTCCAGTATAACTCTCAGTACAAACTTTTAGGGTCTTACGAAAATCTTATGGTTATTTATTTCTAAAAAATAGACCTGTCAGTCTGCAGTAAATATCATAACACACTGTATAATACATTTTTGCATCCATTTATCGTATTAGAATTTGTATCGTGCCAATTTTTGTCATGAATTTTAGTATTCTTTGGAGAAGGTATGTAAAGGCCATGCATAAAATACAGTATTTGTATATATTAACAAAGCTCTTGTGCAAATACTTGTAGGTGGGTAATCATTTTTTAGATAGTTCCCCTTTCGCATGAGTAACCAAAAGTTCATTTTTTCGAAATACAAAAAAAAAAGGTTCAGTTTCGATCTTATTTGTATTTGTCAGAACTAAGAGATCTGCATAACAGACAACGGTCGGAGTGAGACAACAGTAGTTGTTTTCAGGTAAAAGGTCTTTGTTGCCGTTGGTTGGGACTTGGGAGGGCTTTGCTGGTTAAATAAGAAGAAAATTTCCAAAGTAATCTTTCCGTCTTAAAAAGCTTATCGTTTTGTAATTTAAAAATAAACTATAAAATCATAAATTTTTTAAGACGAAGGAAGTAGCTCAGAAATATGACCTACAACTGCATTGCTATGCTCTGTAGTAATGGATTATTTATCTTATCGAGAGTGAATGGGTAGTGGGTGGACTCAGATCACAAATTCCTCGCTGTGGAAAGGAGGCGGCCAGAATTTACGATCTCTGACCGATGATATACTATTGATTTTATAGCAGTCACATGAAAATCGCATGAGCAAATAGCCGTAGCCGATGAACACTCCAACCGGCACTACGGAAATCCGCGAATAGGTCGTCGGTCATATGAGCCACTACAGGAAACACGGTCATTTGCGACGGCAAGCCGTATTTGCGACGGCCGGCCGTCGCAAATAAACCTATTTGCGATGGCCCGCAGATGGCCATCGCAAATTAGATAAACCGTCACAAATATACACTTATTTGCGACGGCCGTCTAAAATGGCCGTCGCAAATAAGTAGGCCGTCGCAAATTAAGCTTATTTGTGACGGCCTTTTCCGTTAGCCGTCGCAAATAGTGTTAATTGCGACGGCTAACCCTAGGGCCGTCATAATTAAACTGGCCGTCGCAAGTTAAAGTCCTATATCATCGAGTCGAGCTCATTCTCTTCGTCCTATCCTTGCCCCCCTGCTCCGCTCCGCCACCGGCCCCGCCGCCCCCGCTCCCGCTCCCGCCGCCGGCCCGCCGCGCCCACGCCGCCCCCGGTCTACCGCGCCCCTGGCCTCGCCAGCCCCGAACCGCCGCGCCCCCGGCCCCCGACGCCTCCGGCACCGAGGTGAGCTCGGCTTTTTTTTTTTTTGCTTTCATTTTAAAATCTATATGCACAATAGGGAATTATTCCTACAAATTATATAGATACACAATAGGGAATCATGCATGGTAGTTAGGGTTATTGGGGGCTTTAACCATGCCATCTGATAGTCCTTGGGTATTGAGTTGGATGGTTGGGAAAGAGTGAGGGCTTGAAATGTGGGAGCAGGAACATCATTCCCAGTAGGATTTTGTGCCAAGAAGCTTATCCAAGGGATGTTTTTTATTTGCATTCACGCCTTTTAGAAAGAGCCGCTGTAAAGTTTCTTTAACTCTTTGCGCAGTTTCATAATGGTCCTTGCAACGGCTATAATGCATCATGTAGAGTTGTGACGTGGTATGAATTGATATAGTAAAATTGATTGACCATGATAATTGTAGGGATTATTTTTGTACATTAGTAATTCAGTCTTAAGTTTGTTACTAGGACTACATGTTCATTATTCACCAAATATAGAGCAATATTCTATTTCCCCGCCGCCCCTGCGCCGCCGCTGTCGGCCTGCCCCCGCCGCCCCTGCGATTATCTAGGTTAATTTTCTTTAGCCCATTTCAACCCTCTCTCTTCCTTAAATCTAGCTCCACCCAACAGCACAGCCCAACCCAGCCCACCCAACAGCCCAGGACAACTGATCCCCCTTCATCCCTTCCACGAACGCTCGTGCTCCCCATCTGCTCGCCTGCCTCCAGAACCACGAACGCCCGTGTACCTCCCCCTAACCAGCGGCGGATCTCCCTATCCTCCTTCATCCCTTCACAGCTCCACTCCTCTCTATCCGGCGGCAGATCTGGCACCTCCGTCGCCAGCGGTGGATCTGGCATCACCTCCTCTCCACTGTGCCAAAATCTAGCACTCCGCCGACGGTGGATCTGGCGCCTCCGCCTCCGGATCTCTGGCGCCGGAATCTGCCCCCCTCCACCCGACGCGGAATGACCGCCTATACCCCGAGGCGAGGCGGAAGGTCTGCGCCTTGCGCCCAGGCGAGCGCCTAATGTCGCCTTCCTGAACACTGATTATTAGATAAAAGGGGAACACATTTACTACAAATTTTTTTGTTTAGCACTAGAGTAACCTCTTAAAGCTGAAAATTAGGTTATTAAACATTGTGTTTTAGCGAGTGAGGGACTTGCTTCTGGATCAACCAAAAGCATCATAATATGGTGATCTAGCTGGCCCAATTATATTCAGTTCTTTGAGTGTTCTAGCTATTTTTATTAAATCGGTCTTGACATAATGCATTTTCTTTACATTGATCAGGTCCCCTCCCCACCGTGCACACTCAGATCCACTTCACTGCTCAGGTATGGCACCATCATTCTTCTCATATTGTATATGACAGAGTAAAGTGCTTTGAGCTGTATATGACGACTTGTTGCTCTTATAGGAGCCGCCCTGACATGTATAATGTTCCAACTGTTTTTATCAAACTTTTAATGATGTAACACATTTTCTTTAGATTTGCATCACCATGTTACTAGTTCAGCCTATGTCAAGTGTGTGATCTAGATGTTGCTAGATGATTATGTTTTTTTAGGTTTAGATAATTTTTTGTCATGCTTTGGTAAATATGTTGTCGGTGGTTTGGAACCGACAGATCTCCCTACACTACTAAAGTGATAGGGGAGTTTGATGTTCGGTGTGGGCGCGCGGAGATTCAAGAAAGTGAATAAGAATTGACACAGGAGACACAAGAATTTACGTGATTCGGGCCGCCTGAGCGTAATACCCTACTCCACGGGTGTGTTGGTGTTGTATTAGCAGTATGAGCTTGTGATGAGCGTATGAGGCGCGTGTATGTCTCTGTGTCCAGCCCCCGAACGTGTCGTCGGCCTGTCCTTTTATAGTACAAGGGCAGGCCGTTACAAGTTAGCCTGGCCCGACATGTGGCCCCGGCGGTTACTAGTATTGATACGCGTTTAATTGCTCTTAATGATCCTATAACGGCCTTTGACAGCACCGTTACTGGAGTTAAGATCGTCCGTTTAAGTGTCATTAATATGGTATTAATGACACTTAATCGGGTCTTGAAGTCCTTGATTCCCCTTCGAAGATCCGGAGCCGTTGTAGGGTCTTCCGGAGGTTAGAGGCTGAAGATCCGACGGTTGGACACGTGGCAGCTCCGGTGCATACTGTGGAAACAGGTAGCTCCGGGGCTACCCGACACGTGTCAGGTCCGGAGCTTCTCTCGATCTGGGGCTAAGTCCGGAGGTGCCATTTCGGTACATGGCCCGGAGCTCCCCCCTTGTGGGCGGTAGCTCCAGTTTGGTAGTACACGTGATGACTCAGGGATTAACCATGTTGGAGAAGCGGGTCCGGTTATGTCTGACATGTGGGCCGCCGAGGGTCTTCAAACCAAGTAGATGACTTCCCTTTGAAATCTTTGTAACCTCAAGGGGTGTACAGTTTCTAGGGAACCGACATATGTTTATTATGCAGGTTACTAGAATTAATAATTTTTTTCTCTTGTTCTTTTGATTGCGTGTGTGTTTAGAATTAATATTTTTTTCTATTCTATTTAGTGTATGTTTGGACTTTAGTGCATTCATATAATGTTTTTGTGTGACTACTTAATATATATAAATAAAGGGGTTTTGGGTCGGATCGGACCAACCCAGAAGGGCACGCCACGTAATAAGTGTGATCGTGCCGTGTAGACCATTATAGTGGTACCGTATGCATGAAGTCGACACGAAAGCGAACGGATTGGTAAGGACGTCAATGACCCGCGATTGCATGGACGGTGGAAATGGATGTGGAATTGTCATCTAAGACCAACTTTCCTCTCACTCTTTCTATAGTTCTTTCCTCTCTCTTAAATGACCTCAAAATGAAAATGAGCAACGTAACCTATAACAATGTATTACCCGTTTTGGATCAGCACGTCTCACATGCCATTGGCATGTGAGACGTGCAGGTTCGAAATTGTCCCTTTTTGGACAACCTCGGAGTGACCGAGGGGGTGTGGCTTGTGACAAGACGCGGGTCCAGATTTGGACGAGATTTCGGTGGCGTAACCCTGTTGTTCTCTGCTGCACTATTTTTGGGTGTGCAGTGGAGAACAGCGGGGTTATGCTGCCAAAATTTTGTTCGAATCCGGATCGCGCGTCTCGTCATGAGCACGCTCCGCTCGGTCACTCTTGGGTGGGTTTAGGATCTATCTACCTAGATTGTAGGGCCGTGACATAACATAACAATACATTAACGACAATTTCTTTCGCGTTAAACTACAGAGCCAAACATGGGTGAAGACCACAGTTGGATGTATACTGGCTGGAAGAGCAGAAATGGTGGTCACTCGGATGAGTGGTGTCGACTGTTGGAGTCGGCAGATCTCCTGACACTAGTAAAGTGTTGAAGGAGTTCGTGGTTCGGTGTGGGCGCGCGGAGACTCAAGAAGGTGAATTGCAGTTTAACACAGGAGACACAAGGATTTACGTGGTTCGGGCCGCCTGAGCGTAATACCCTACTCTACGGGTGTGTTGGTGTTGTATTAGCTTGTCAAGTATGATCACTTGTCAATGTCTGTGAACATCTGTCTCCCGTGTATCATCGGCCTGTCCTTTTATAGTACAAGGACAAACCGTTACAAGCTAGCCTGGCTCGACATGTGGCCCCGGTGGTTACTAGTATTGATACATGTTTAATTGCTGTTAATGATTCTGTAACGAGCTCCGACAGTGCCATTACTGGTGTTAAGATCGTCCGTTTAAGCGTCATTAATATGGCATTAATGACGCTTAATCGGGTCTTGAAGTCCTTGGCTCTCCTTTGAAGATCTGGAGCCGTTACAAGGTCTTCCGGAGGTTAGAGGCTGCCAGCTCTGTCGTTTGGACACGTGGCAGCTCCGGAGCTTGCTGTGGGAAGCAGGTAGCTCCGGGGCTATCTGACACGTGTCAGGTCCGGAGCTTCTCTCGGTCGGGGGTTAAGTCCGGAGGTGCCATTTCGGTACCTGGACCGGAGCTTCTCCCTTGTGGGCGGTAGCTCCGGTTTGGCAGTACACGTGGCGACCTAGGGATTAACCATGTTGGAGAAGCAGGTC
Organism: Tuctoria greenei; assembly: GCA_036927565.1. Classification (NCBI taxonomy): domain Eukaryota; kingdom Viridiplantae; phylum Streptophyta; class Magnoliopsida; order Poales; family Poaceae; genus Tuctoria; species Tuctoria greenei. Next base: position 9,092,610 of record JAYESD010000008.1, read on the forward strand.
CGGTCATGTCTGACAAGTGGGCCTCCGAGGATCTTCAATCCAAGTAGACGTCCTTCCCTCGAGATCTTTGTAACCTCAGGGGGTGTACGGTTTTTAGGGTACCGACAGTGGCCCCCTGGACCTACCTCCGAGGAAGGTCACTGGGGTGAAGTCGTTCCATCGGAGGTGGGTCCATCCTTGCGACTCTTGAACTGGGTCTTCAAGGGTCTTCGGAGGTGCCGTTGGCAGGGTTTTACAGTTAGATCCCGCCGCGTGGCGCACCTCAGGCGGCAGATGAGATCTTTGACGTGCGGATCTCACGCAATTGAAGGTCGCCGGTTCCCGATACGAAAACCGTATCGGTTCCGCGCGCCCTGTCAGGCCGCCACCTTTGGGTTTCCCGCCTCGTGATGACAATCGTTCGCCTGGGTAAGAGCCTCGACTTGATCGTCGAGGTGGTCCCGGGCCCTCTTGTCATCGGCTGGGTTGAATTCTTGAGTAGTATCTTCGACTTCCCTGCGGTTTCCATCCAAGCGTTGCGAGGGCTTACTTAAGAAGGAAAGCGCGCACCGTCGGGTGTTCTTTACGCCTCTTATCTGATCTTGCGCTCAAACTCCCGACTCGTACTTTGCTCCTCTTCTCTTGCCTAGATGTGCCGCGATGGAGTTGGGTCTGCGTGAGAGTCGCCCGAAGACCGACAACGATTTAAAGAAGGTCCGGGCCCTCATGGGGTGGTCCTCGGACTTCTTCAACCGCTTGGTCCGTGCCGGCGGGGAGCTCCCCTTTGAGAAGGAGCGCGCTGGCGAAATGGTGTACTTTTCTTCGTACGCCATGGTGGGGTTGATCCCACCTTTTTCTTCTTTCTTCTTGATGCTGCTAGACTTCTATGGTCTGCAGCTATACCACCTTGGCCCTCACTCCATTCTCCTCGTGTCCATCTTTGTCCACTTCTGCGAGATGTGGGTGGGCATCCCCCCTTGCGTCGAGCTCTTCCGAACCTTCTTCACCGTTCACACCACCGGCCGGAGCAATGAGTACCTTGGCTTCTACTACTTCGTGAAGCGCAAGAAGTGCCCATTCAAGTACCTCCGGTCGTTCTCTTCCGGGAAGTGGGATGACTGGAAGAAAGATTGGATAGTCGTCAGGGTGGAGGAGCATGAGCGGTTGGAGCTGCTAGACGGTCTGCCCGACATCGACACGTCGATATGGAATGAAGTTCCGGTGCTGGCGGAAGGTTTCGACCCTGCCCTGACCAGGATCCACCGATGCGCGGAGGGAGGATTGACTCCCCAGGCGGTGTTCTGCAACTTCCTGACCAACAGGTGGGCGCCGCTGAAGAGGAGGGAGAAGCTCGCCTGGGCCCTCAACAGCGTGATGGACGAGGACCGGGTTGAGACCGGGTTGAAGTCCAACATGGTGGGGAAGACCTTGGAGTTTCACCTCAAGAAATTCCAGCACGGCATCGACGTCGACAGTGATGACTTGACTCCTCCGTCGGCCTTTCTCCCCCTGAACATGGAAGTGGAGTTCAGCAGGGAGCTCCGGCGGACGATGCCCGCGCTTGACGACCTTGGTGTCGTCGAGAGAAGACCAACCACCCGGGTGGCAATCCCCGGGGTGCCCGAAGACGGCTCGGTCCCTGCTCCACAGCCGAGGGTCGAGGTCATAGGCAAGGGCAAGGAGCTGGCGGAGGAGCCGGAGAGTCGGAAGAGGAAGCTACGACATGCCGACGAAAGGTCCGTCAGGCCCGCTACTTCCGCCTCGGTTCCTTCTCCCCAGGGGGGAAGATCTTCTGCCGCCGTGGCGACTGTCCCCGTAGTGGGGCCCTTCCGGAGCGATACTATTCCTGCAGTGGCATCCTCCCGGAGCGCGTCTGTCCCCGTGGTGGAGCCCTCCTGGGGTGCTAGCTCCGGGTGCACGACTCCGGCACCTGGGATGGTGGGAGCCTCCAGGTCCAGGGGTTCCTCCCGATCGAGGAGAGCCTCGACCCGGGAAACGCCCGTGGCTGCGACAAGTTCTGGGGGGCCTCCCGGAGCTCCTACGCCGACCATGGCCAGCCCGGAACGTCCGGGAAAAAGGTTCCGCGCAAGCTGGTGCGGAAGCCTTCCAAGGTAATTTTTGATCTTTACCTTGGTTAACTTTTTAATTGTAGCGATTGTTTGTTAATTTTCTTTATCCATCCTCTGCAGCGTCCCCAAGAAGGGGAGTGAAGCTCCACCCTCAGCCACGATGTCTGAGGCCGTGGGAGCTTCTGCTCCTGTCCCAGTGCCGCCCCAGGTGGTGGCTGAGGCTGCGACAGCTCCAGCGCCGGCTGTCGTGGTCATGAACCTCGACTCGTCCCCAGAATTTCCCGTGGTAGCGCCGGATCACGAGAGTGAAGACACGCCAGCGGCACTTGTCTCGGAGGTTGAAGCTCCGGGTCCTGGTGCTGCAGTAGTGGAAGCTCCGGCTGTAGAGCCGGAAGAAGTAGTAGTCCCGGCCTCGGAGCCGGAACTTGTCGAAGCCCCGGCGATTGAGCCGAAGGTGACTGAAGCTCCGGCATGCGAGCTGGAAGTCGAGGTAGTTCCGGCAGTTGAGCCGGTTACCTCCGAAGTACCGGTCGCTGAGCCGGTTATTGTTGGAGCACCGGTCACACAGCCGGCGGTTGAAGAGGCGAGGGAGCTCGAGCCTCCCTCGGAAGAGGTGTCCCGGCCGGAGCCAATAGTAGCTCCTGCTCCGGAGGCGACGACGTCAATGGTACCTGCGGCCGAGCCGGAGTGCCTAAGCGAAGTCGCTGGCCCCCTGCCCGAGGGGGCGAATGAAGATTTGGCGGCGGGGCCTTCTTCGATGGCGACTGAGGCCATCCCAGAGGACGGCCCTAGCGCCTTGGAAGCTCAGGGTTCCACTCTCGTAGAGTGGGATCCAATTTTTGTATGAGAAGACCCGTTGGAACCAGCGGAGGAGACCCCAGCAGGTCCGGAGCCCATCCCGCTGTCGATGTCTATCGACAATGCCTGCTCCATTCTACGTCAGGTCCAACTGGTCTTCTTCCACGACAGCAAGGCTCTTGAAGAGGAGTGCCAAACCCTTAGGCGGTGGCGTAATCGGCTCCACTTCGAGACTAAGCTGGTGCAGTCGAGGCTAGCGGACGACAAGGAGTGGATCAAGCGGGAGAAGATCCGCTTGGAGTACTAGGGCAAGCTGCTGGATGACAGGGAGAGCATGACTCATGCCCTCGACGCTCAATCCCGGGAGATCCACGATCAGGCCAAGGCTGCCAACGACGCAGCCAATGCTCATCACGAACAGCTTGAGGCCATCAACGCCGCACTCATCAAGCGCCGAGAGGCACTCGAAGGGAGGGAGAGACGGCTCGAGGACGAAGAGCAGAAACTCCTGGAGTTGCGGGATGACGTCCTGAGGAGGGAAGAGGAGCTCGCCGAGAAAGTAGCTCTGGCTGACAAGGGCCTCGAGGAGCGCACTAAGAAGTTGGAAGAGCGCTGCCTCGAGGAAGAGGAGAAGACCTGGGTGCGGGGGCAGGAACTCTACGAATACGAGTGTGCCCTTGTTGCCCGGGAGAAGAAAGTGGAGGCTAGGGAGAAGGAACTGGTCGATCGTCGGAACAAGATCCACCTCCGGGAGGAGGAGCTCGAAAGACTTGAGAGGCGGGTTGCTGCAAAGATTCAGCAAAACGCCAAAGAAGTTGAGCGCCTCGCCCGTGAGAATTCCGAACTGACGGCGGCCAAGAGATCCCTGGAAGAGGTGAAGAGCCTGAGGACGGCAGACTCCCTGCAGATTTGGGAGTTCCTGGGCAAGGCCAATGATGCGCTGACGCCGATGGGTTTCAGCCCCGTGCGCCCGGATGATCCGGAGCCGGAGCCGGACCTTGCGCTGCAGGCGTTGAGCGCAGCAGGTAGCAAGCTCTCCAAGGTGGGCGACGTCATCGCGGACCAACTGGAGGTCGAGGGGCAATCCCTGGCGAGGAACGTCACAGACTATGTGCTGATGTGCTACACCACCCGGAACCCTCAATTTCCTCTGGACCCGGTGCTTGAAGGCCCCGTCGAAGGAGAAGGCGAAGCTACCCGAGCCAGCGTGTCGGAGGTCGCCCAGAAGGTCGCCGAGTTCTTCCATAGGGTCTAGGACCATCTCTTTAGCTCTCACTTGTATTTTATCTTCTTCTTCCTCAATTTTGTAATCCCTTGTCTCCAGATGTAATCTCCTGTCTCCAGATGAATGAAATCCCCAAATTTTTGCGAATTTCATTTTTTGTCTTCAACATCTTTATCTTCACTTGGCCCCCTGGTAGATGTACACAATTTGATTGTGAACATGTACCAAAAGGATATTGAGTTTTGTTGAAGATGAATTTGCTCCAAACTTGTAGAATTTAGGTCCGAAGTCTTTGATAGTGAAGGTCCCCTGAAGTTGTCGGAGCTTAGAAGCTCCGGCATTGTCCATCGCTGGAGCTTGGTAGCTCCGGCAATAGCCTCTATCAACACATAGAGTGTCAATAGTTAGTCCTCCGAGGTGTCAGAGCTTAGTAGCTCCGGCAGTGACCTTTGCCAACACTTGGTTTGTTGGTAACAGACTCCATTTACGGGGTCTTCTCACCATCTTTTACTCAGCGCCGAAGGTTGACCCCCTTGGGGGAGTCGGATCTTGGTTAGCTCCGGCTTTTCTCCATCAACGTAGAGTTTATTTTTCCTGCACACTTAAGCCAAGAAAAATAGTAAAATTCGTTCCTTGTCTATAATTTCGTCGCGGCTTACGATTTTCAAGAAAATTTTAAGTTGAACGCGATTTTAAATACAACTGGATGCGTTGTCTTTCCTCTTAGATCCAATTGTCCATGGACCCGCCTTACTTTGGCCTGCCGGGGTGTAGGTAGAGTGGCGTACTTAGGGTGCTTGACCAGGCTAAGTCGATAGCGCACTCCGGCCCTAGATTGGCTTGGCGGCTTTCAGGCGAGTTGGCCATAAACGATATTTAAATCCAAAAGATCTGACAATACAACTCGAATCGTATATAAACCGGTCGAACTAAAAATTTCTTAAGAATTGCACGTCTCTGTTATAGACAAGAAAAAGAAAAATAAAAATGTCGAGCCTGCACAAAATGAATGCACGTGGAGTCTATTTCACATGAAGATGTCTTTCATTATAGGTCCGGGGTACAGGGGAAACAAATACACTCTTAGGGTACGAGACCAGGCTAAGTGTGTTTGGTTTCTCGTTTGACCCAGGGTAGTTAGCCACACTTTTAGTCCGGAGACTGTGACAAGTGCTGCATGAGCTTTGCGGACCTTTCGGGAAAGGTCCGGCTGCTCTCCCGGAGGAACTACCTGACTCTGTACAATGACTCTATAACATACATCTCAAGTTACTCAAGACTCACCTCCGTGGTATTAAGTATAGAACTTACGGAGGTGCTCGATGTTCCTAGGATTTGGGAGAGGTGTCCCATCCTCGGTAGCCAATCGAACGCTTTCGGGACGGGATACTTTGATCACTCGAAAGGGCCCCTCCCAGCCGGGGGAGAGTTTGTTTAACCCTTCTCTGGATAGTATTCTCCGTAGCACCAGATCGCCTTCCTCGAGCTGTCGGTTGTGTACATGCTGCTGGTGATAACGCCGTAGAGCTTGGCGATATCGGGCATTCCGAACAGCTGCTTGGCACCTTCCCTCCTCGAGGAGGTCTAGGTCTTCACGCCGGAGCTGGTCCTGCGCGGCTTCGTCGAAGGTCCGGACTCGGAGCGAACCCAAGGTGATTTCTGGAGGAAGGATTGCTTCAGCTCCGTACACCAGAAAGAAGGGTGTTTCTCCGGTTGACCGGTTTGGAGAAGTCCTGTTGGCCCATAGAGTGGGCGGGAGCTCTTCGATCCAGTTGGCTCCGTGCTTTTTCAAGCGCTCATAGGTGCGCGTTTTGAGTCCTTTAAGGATTTCTGCATTTGCTCTCTCAGCTTGGCCATTGCTGGCTGGATGAGCTACGGAGGCGCAACAAACTTGTATGCCGATGTCTTCGCAATATCCTTGGAATGCGGAGCTTGTGAATTGAGTCTCATTATCAGTGATGATCTTGTTTGGGACTCCAAATCTGCTTACAATGGATTGCAGAAAGTTGATAGCAGATTGCTTGTTGATCGTCACAACTGGAGTTGCTTCCGGCCACTTGGTGAACTTGTCAATGGCGACGTACAGGAACTTGTAACCTCCGACGGCTCTTGGGAAGGGTCCCAAGATGTCCACCCCCCACACAGCGAAGGGCCATGTAGGAGGTATCATTTGTAAGGGTTGAGCAGGTGTATGAATTTGCTTTGCATGAAATTGGCATGCTTCGCATTTCTTCACCAGCTCAGTGGCATCCTGGAGCGCTGTAGGCCAGTAGAAGCCATGCCGAAAGGCTTTTCCGACCGACGTGCGGGTAGATGCGTGGTTCCCACACTCGCCTCCATGGATTTCTGCGAGGAGCTCGCAACCTTCTTCCCTTTTGATGCACCGCATTAGGATGCCGTTGGCACCGCGCCGGTAGAGATCCCCTTCTACCAACGTGTATCTTTTATCCAATCTGACTACCTGGTCAGCGGATACATCATCGTCAGGAAGGATGTTGTCTTTCAAGTAGTTCCGGATCTCCGAGATCCATGCATCGGAACTGACTTGAGCATTTGAGTCTTGCGTGCTGGGTTGCTCGGAGCTTCCGGCAGCACCTACGACCCTTGATGGCTGCCATGTTAACAGGGCCATCGGGACCGTCAGCTTCGGGATGCTGATCTCGCCCCCTTCGTTCAGTTCGGCAGGCTGAACTGTGGGTTTTGAAAACCTCCGGACAAAGATTCCGTCAGGAGTCAGAGCTCCGGTTGACGCTTTAGTCGAGAGTTCGTCAGCTTCAGCGTTGTGGGCACGCTGAACATGGTGGAGGTCTAGGACTTCAAAGTCCTTCTGAAGCCTCTGGACTTCAAGGAGGTAAGCAGCTAGCTGGAGATTATTGCAGGAGCATTCACCCTTCACTTGTTTGATGATGAGCTGTGAATCTCCTTTGACCAGCAGTTGCTTGACACCGTATGATAGTGCCACCTTTAGTCCATAGATGAGTGCTTCATACTCCGCCATGTTGTTGGTCGCCTTGAAGTCAAGGTGTACCATGTATTTTACCTTCTCCCCAGTCGGTGCAAGGAGAAGGATTCCAGCTCCGGCCCCCTGCTTCTGCATGGAGCCATCAAAGTAGAAGGTCCAGTGAGGCTCGGTGAAGGTTGGAGCTTGATGCTCCGTCTTCTGCCCGCTGGGGCCCCCAGGGTTTGATGGAGAGGGAGTCCATTCCGCCACGAAATCTGCCAACGCTTGACTCTTGATTGCTTGCCTCGGAGTGAATTCGAGATCGAATTCAGCCAATTCCGCTGCCCACTTTGCAATATTCCCAGTTGAATTGGGATTATGCAAGATCACTCGAAGTGGATAGGAGGTCACCACCGAGACTTTGTGAGCTTGGAAGTAGTGTCGAAGCTTCCTGGAGGCAATAAGAACTGCATAAAGCAGCTTATGCACCTCTGGATATCGAGTCTTGGCATCATGTAATACTTCACTGATGAAGTATACCGGGCGTTGAATGGTCCGGACCCTCCCGGAGGGGTCCGGAGCTTCCTCTTCATTGATCCGGACCCTGTCGGAGGAGTCCAGATTCTCTTCGGGGACCTCTGGGTTCTGGCTGGAGGAACCCGAAGCTTCTTCAGAAATGACCTGGACCCTCTCAGAGGAGTCTGGGTCTTCTGAAGTGACTTCTTGTGGATTTGAGTCTGGGAGCTGGGACCCAGACTCACTTTCAGGAACCTCCGGACCCTCCTGAAGGGGTCTGGATTCCTGAGTATGGGGTAGTTCCGGTCTCTCTGCAACCAGAACCATACTGACGACTTCGTCAGTAGCTGAAATGTAAAGCAACAAAGGCTCACCAGGGTTCGGAGCTACCAGAATTGGTAGGGTGGTGAGGAACTGTTTCAGCTCCTGGAATGCCTTCTCTGCTTCTTCGGACCATTGGAATGGTCCGGACTTCCTCAACGACTTGAAGAAGGGAAGTGCCCGTTCCGCCAGTCTTGATATGAACCGGCTGAGGGCTGCTAGACACCCAGTTAACTTTTGGACGTCTTTGATGCGGGTTGGTGGCCGCATGTCTTCAATGGCTTTTATCTTCGCCGGATTAGCCTCTATGCCCCGGTGACTTACCAGGAAACCAAGAAGTTTTCCGGAGCTAACCCCGAAGACACACTTGTCTAGGTTTAGCTTCGTGCGGGTGGCCCGCAGCTTGTCGAAGACAGCCTGCAAGGTGTCCAAGAGGGACTCCTTGTTCTTGACCTTGACCACAATGTCATCGACGTACACTTCCACTATGTCTCTGATGAGTTCTTCAAAAGTTTTGTACATAGCTCGTACAAAAGTTGAAGCTGCATTCTTGAGACCAAATGGCATGGCTGTGTAACAATACAATCCATCTACTGTGATGAATGAAGTATGCTCTTCATCCTCCCTAGACATCCTGATTTGATGATACCCAGAATATGCGTCTAGGAAACACAGTAACTCACACCCGGAGGTGGAATCCACTATCTGATCTATTCTAGGTAGTGGGAATGGATCTTTTGGACATGCCTTATTCAGTGTGGTGTAGTCGATGCACATCCGAAGCTTCCCGCCGGCCTTGGGCTCAACGACTGGGTTCGCCGGCCATTTTGGATGGAAGACTTCTCGGATGAATCCGGCTTCGAGCAACTTCTTCACTTCTTGTCGGATGAGGTTCTGCCGCTCTACGGATTGCTTCCGAGGCTTCTGATGCACAGGCCGAGCATCGGGGTAAATCTTCAGATTGTGCTCAATTACTTCCCTGGGGATCCCAGGCATTTGTGACGGTTGCCAGGCAAACACGTCAACATTAGCCCGGAGGAAAGTTATGAGCGCGAGTTCCTATTTGTCGTTCAACCCTACCGATATACAGGTGGTTTGAGCGGCATCGGAACGCCTACTAGTGCATGGAGGTCCTCTAGAGCAGTTACTCCGGCGGTGCGATCTCCGCGGATCTGGAGAACGCCTACTGGTGTTGGCATCTTCAACACCAGGTATCCATAATGAGCAACTGCCATAAATTTGTATAGGGCAGGTCTACCCAAGATGGCGTTGAATGGTAAGTTGATCTGAGCAACGTCGAAGACCAACTTCTCGGTGCGATACTTCTCCCGTGTCCCGAAGGTAATGGGGAGAGTTATAGCTCCGAGTAGGGTAATGGCCCCCGGACCTACTCCGGAGAAAGGTCGAGAGGGCTGGAGATCCGAAGGTCGGAGCTGAAGCTTGGTAAAAGCTTCAAAGCTTATGAGGTTCAGCCCCGAACCTCCGTCCACCATAACATGATGGAGCTAGATGTTATTGATGGTGGGAGATACCATCAAAGGTAACTGTCCAGCTCCGACCATGCTTCGAGGACAGTCCGAAGCATCAAAAGTGATGGATGTGTCCATCCACTTTCGATGTGGCTCCGGTCTAGCTGTAGGAGCTACAGCGGCCATATCCTACCGCATAGTCTTGATGACGCGACGGGAGGTGATGTCCCATGATCCACCAAAAATGGTGTTCATGGTCTTCCGACGCTCGTTGTCAAAGACGTCAGAGTCATCGTCGACGGAGGTGTAGACGGCCTTCAGGACCTTTTTGGGATCCTGAAACCCTAACTCCTCTTCAGCCGGAGCTTCGTCGACCTTCTGTTTTCCTTCCCTCTGTCGGAAAGGGGACCCTTCCCGGCGCTTGCTGTAGCGCTCGACAAGGTTTTGGACCTCCCGGCAGTCTTCCAAACCGTGGCTGCCCGTTTTGTGAATGGGACACCACACTTTGGGTTTGCCACCGTCTTCGGAAGACGGTCGAGGTCGCTTCTCGGGGCGTGGCCCCCGGCCACCCGGAGTTGCAGCAGCTGCAACGTTGGATGTGCCGGCCGACGGCTTCTTATTGCCGTTGGTCTTCTTTCTCTTCTTGCCACCCCGGAGGTAGCAGCTACTTCTTTGGAGGCTTTCTTGTGATCCTCCGAGGCTGGATTGGAGTGCATCTCACGGCCCTCCGCAGCTCTGGCACATTTGTCTGCCAGGCTGAAGAGTTCCGTGACGCTGGTGATCTCTTTGATCGCCAGCTTCTCCAACATCTTCTTATCCCGTACGCCCTGTCTGAATGCCACAATGACAGAAGCGCTTGAGATAGAAGGGATTGTGTTGCGTACCTGAGAGAACCTCTGGATGAAGGACCGCAAAGATTCTCCCCCTTTTTGCACGACCGCAAAAAGGTCCAGTTCAGTGCCTGGTCGGGTGTATGAACTCCCGAAGTTGGCAGTGAACTGACGGCACAGGTCCTCCCAACTGTTGATAGAGTTGGGTGGAAGGCTCATAAACCAGGACCTGGCGGTCCCAGTTAAGGCCACTGGAAAGTAATTGGCCATTACAGCCTCGTTTCCTCCAGCTGCCAAGATTGCAGTGGAGTATATATGAAGGAATTCGGCGGGGTTGATAGTCCCGTCGAATTTTTCCGGCAGGTGTGGCCGGAACTTCTGTGGCCATCTAACCATGCGCAGGTGCATGGCTAGGGCTGAACAGCCTCCTCCTACCCCTTCCAGAGTAGAAAGGTCCTGAGCTTCCCGTCTTTCACGAGCGCGCTCGATATGGACACGGCCATCCTGTTGGCGGTATCGGCGATCAAGCTCCGCCCGGAGGTCATGAGTCGAAAGCCTGGATACCGTATGGGTGCGTCGTGCCCCAGAGGGCAACGACGTCACCTGTTGTGACGCAGATCATCTCCTGTTGTTGGAGACGTGCGGACCAAGTCTTCCAGACAAAGTCCGCCGCTGTGATGGGGCCCGTCCTGAAGGAGGAGGACCCTGGTTGTTGAGGCGTTCGGCCACTGCTGCGACCAAATGCTCCACATCGGCCCTCCACTGCTCCATTGCATCTCGAGATGCGTCCGGAGGTGGTGGACGTTGGAGAAGAGCACGCGCTGCATGGAGCGCGTGTTCTGGGTTATCATGACTTGTCGACGCAGTAAGTGACGTCGGCGCACCATCACGTTGTCCAGCACGATTTGCCGGAGAAGATGGTGGTGGTGGGAGTGTGGCTCCTGCTGGTGCTGAGGCTCCTGCTGGTGGCTGCCTGTTGGAGGGATTGCCCCCAACAGCCTGAGCAGCAGGTTGGCCGTTGGATGATCCAGCCGCGGAGTTCACCATTCTCGAAAATCTCAAGCGCCCCTACCTGGCGCGCCAACTGTTGACTGTTGGAGTCGGCAGATCTCCTGACACCGGTAAAGTGTTGAAGGAGTTTGTGGTTCGGTGTGGGCGCGCGGAGACTCAAGAAGGTGAATTGCAGTTTAACACAGGAGACACAAGGATTTACGTGGTTCGGGCCGCCTGAGCGTAATACCCTACTCCACGAGTGTGTTGGTGTTGTATTAGCTTGTCAAGTATGATCGCTTGTCAATGTCTGTGAACGTCTGTCTCCCGTGTATCGTCGGCCTGTCCTTTTATAGTACAAGGACAGACCGTTACAAGCTAGCCTGGCCCGACATGTGGCCCTGGCGGTTACTAGTATTGATACATGTTTAATTGCTGTTAATGATTCTGTAACGGGCTCCGATAGTGCCGTTACTGGTGTTAAGATCGTCCGTTTAAGCGTCATTAATATGGCATTAATGACGCTTAATCGGGTCTTGAAGTCCTTGGCTCTCCTTTGAAGATCCGGAGCCGTTACAAGGTCTTCTGGAGGTTAGAGGCTGTCAGCTCCGTCGTTTGGACACGTGGCAGCTCCGGAGCTTGCTGTGGGAAGCAGGTAGCTCCGGGGCTATCTGACACGTGTCAGGTCCGGAGCTTCTCTCGGTCGGGGGTTAAGTCCGGAGGTGCCATTTCGGTACCTGGCCCGGAGCTTTCCCCTTGTGGGCGGTAGCTCCAGTTTGGCAGTACACGTGGCGACCTAGGGATTAACCATGTTGGAGAAGCAGGTCCGGTCATGTCTGACAAGTGGGCCTCCGGGGATCTTCAATCCAAGTAGACGTCCTTCCCTCGAGATCTTTGTAACCTCAGGGGGTGTACGGTTTTTAGGGTATCGACAAGTGGTTTATCAAGTTAGATCAATTTTTGGATCGAGCATTTTCGTTGTTGACAGAAGATATGGTGTGGTGCCCATGTACAAAATGCCGGAACACCAAGTTTTTGAGAAGATTGGAGCTTTCATTTCACTTATGTCGAAATAGTTTCACTCCACATTATGAAGTGTGGACCTTTCACGGCGAGACTAATTCTCGAGTCATAGCCGAATTGGATGAGGATGATGATATAACAGAGGTTGATAGGATGGATGAGATGCTAGAAGCTCTGGAAGCGGAGGATCCTCTTACAAATGAGGCAGATAAGTTCTTCGAGGAGCTGAAGAAATAACAAGAGCCGTTGCATGAACACACGGTTGTGACCGTACTTGCTTTCTTGACCAGATTTATGGCAATTAAGTCCAAGTACTTTTTTCCATCAAATACTACAATGATCTCATGAAATTGATCCGCGATATCCTTCCACGACCTCACAATGCATCAGGAGCGTAATATGAGCGAAAGTATCATAAGCACTTGCATAGATATGACGAAAGACAATTATAAAGCTAGACTAGATTTGGCAAACATTTGTCACCGTCCAACTCTTAAAATCTCCGAAAGTGGTGGAAAGCCACATGCTTCTTTTTGTCTTCGATTGAAAGAAAAGAAAGAAGTTATGAAATGAATGAAAACTTTGAAATTCCTAGATGGTTACGCAGCTACCCTGAAACGAGCCATAAATGTTAACACAGGAAACCTCACTGGGTTGAAGAGTCATGATTATCACATTATAATGGAAAGACTCTTACCTATTATGTTCCAAGGCTATCTAGATGATGCGGTGTGGAAGGTTTTAGTCGAGCTCATCTATTTCTATAGACAGCTTTGTGCTAAAGAAATCAAGATCGGGATGATGGATAAGTTAGAAAAGGAGATACCCATACTTTTATGTAAGATGGAAAAATTTTTCTCTCGGGTTTATTCAATCCAATGCAACATCTGCTTATCCATCTTCCATTCGAAGCTAAAGTTGGTGGTCCTGTGCAATATAGGTGGATGTATCACATTGAAAGAGTGCTATGATATTTGAAACCAATGTTTGGCAACAGGGCAAGAGTAGAAGGGTGCATCGCTGAAGCATATGCTCTTAAGGAAGTAGGATACTTTTCAAGTGTCTACATTGTGGAAGAAAACAATATCAATACTTCGACGATGCAGTACAATGTGGACGAAACACTTCCTCTAAGCGACCTTTCCATTTTTCAAACGAGAGGCGCCACCGTTGGTAGCTACACGACCTACGTGCTATCCGAACATGAAATGACTGTTGCTTTACTCTACATGTACGCAAATATAGAAGGCATGCAGGAATACTTCGAGTATGTGTTTGTCCTACATTTATGCTAATTGATATATTTTGCTACACATGTATTCTAAAAGATGTTTTTCATGTTCAGCGAGTTCCACAAACAATGTTGGCCACATAGGCATCAACCTACGGCCAAACAAGTAGAAGTGATGCGAAAAGAAGGAATAAATGGGGGGCAGAGTTTCCTATCCTGGTTTCGAGAATATGTAATATTCTCTCATCTTCTATATATTATAAATTACTATTATTAAAGAAGTATTATTTTAACTCATGATCATTTATTACAATGTCGGACTCACAATGTCCATGAAGATTTGCGGCAGCTATCTTATCGATTGGTGAATGTTAGAAGTTATGATCGATATGACGTAAATGGCTTTCGGTTCCGTACAACTCATTTTGAAGCTCTTCGTCCTCTTGCGGCAACATCAAATTTCGGTGTTGTGACGAGAGCAATGGACACTCAAGGGAATTTAACCGATTATTATGGAATCATTAACAAAATCCTCGAATTTACTTTTATCAGAAATAAGACCCTTCGAGTTGTCTTCTTTGACTGTGACTGGTTTGATCGCACTCATGGAACTCGAGAAAACCAATTTGGAATGGTGGAAGTGAAACATAAGGACCGACTACGAGGTTACGATACATTTGTTCTTGCACATCAAGTTGAACAAGTGTATTATCTACCTTATCTATGCACGAAACTCAGTGCTTGGTGGGTGGTATATATGGTGAATCCTCGTGAGCGGCTATATACTCCTGAAGATGATGGTTACCATGATAGCAAAGACGTTGAAGAAGTGTACCAAGAAGAAGAGTTGCCAGACACTTTTATCGTCGAGCTTGGTATAGGACTCGATCAATTAGTTGGAGATGTTGAAGGCGTTGAAGATGTAGAGGCAGATGATATGCGAAAACAAAAATTAGAACAGAGCACGATGGAAGATCATTGGGCTGGTTTAAGGAGTAGGGCACATGCACATGACAATGATGTTGATGAATTTTGAAAGTGACTACAAGTAATGTTTTCTTGAAGATAGTAACATGAATTTTGTATATTTATTTGCATATTTACTAATTATCTAATTAAAACAGGATGGCGTCAAAGAAGGGTTAGAAGGTGTCGACGACGAGGGGGTTCTACCCCTCTAGACCTGAGGACGCTTTTGCTGGTGCCTCGTCGACTGGCAGCAGACGCTCTCAGCTGCTGGGGCACGTTCAGACCAGCTCTAGAGCTTCGTCACAGGTAAATTTCACTCGTTTTTGACAAATTCTTTAAATTCAATTTCACATTAAACTTACTTATGAATCATTTGAATATTGTAGTCCTCACCGGTTGACTCAGAGGCTGCGGCGCCAGTTGACCTTGGCTACCCTTCGGTGAGCCAGCCCTCACCCAGCCAGCCCTCGGCTGGCGGTCCTTCTGTTCTTGAGGCCTTTGGCTCGGCTGGTGACGAGCCGTCTGGGTCACCTGACATAGCGCCCCAGCAGATGCGGGGGACGAGGAGGACTCACTTTGTCAGTCCTCCAACGATCCCTTCACAGAGGATCATGATTTGTCCAGTCGGTGACAGGTAATAAAAAATATAGTGTTCAATTCTAGTTTCTTTTGGTTACTTAAGTAATGAATCAATAAATATCTTGCACGGTTTGGGACGACACGTCTTTCACCGTTGAGAGACACCACAGACCGGTAAACGGTGTCCTCGGGTCCTTAGTGCGTTTGCACTATCCCGGGGTCATCGACGGGATGTCTGCTCTTTCGTGGGAGGACTACGCACGCGTCCATCTCCAGGAGCATGGAAACCTTTAGGAGGCCGTATGGGCTGATTTCATGGTAAGTATGTTAAAAAAAGTCTCTAAGTTTTAACTCTTAAACTCTTTTAATGAACATCTCTTCAATATATTCTTTATCGCAGGCAAGATATACTTTAGAGGACCCGAACGACCCTCGCCAGTTTGAGGATGCAAGGCGAGTGTTTCACTACAACGCTGCCAAAGCGCTTCGACAAGCTTTGTCAAACGCCCGTGTTCAAATTATTAATGAGCACTTGAAGGCGAACCAGCAGCCCGTGCTACACTTCCGGCAAGAGATGCACCTGACGGAGGAGGTGTATGCGCAGGTACGTGGAGTGTAGTAAGTATTTTTTTTTGATAATTTCCTCGATGGTACTTTTAACGACTTCCAACTATGTGCAGGGCCACGTGAGCTGGTTGTAGGGTCGGACCGATGCATTTCGGGCCCTTTGTCGCTACTGGGCTAGCGATGAGTTTAAAGTTAAGTCCGAGAAGGCTCGAGAGTGCAAAGGGGTTGAGGGGAATAGCGGGCACGGGCAAGATAACCACTTGCGTTTAGCTAAACGCATGGTAAGTGTATGTAACTTATGTTTATATATTCATAATATATTGTTCGTACTAACACGTATTTACAGGAGCGCGAGAGGGGGGTGCCGCTGACCCCTGCTGAGATCTGGAAGAGAGGTCACAGGGACCCTTCTCAACCGACGGGGTGCAGTCAGGCTGCAGCCGAGCGATTGGTAAGTTTAGAAATCATTCATATTAAATATAACTATATAGATTGTTGAACTTACACAGTTTCCTTCTTTTGCAGGCTAAGTATGGGGAGGAGGCTAGGAAGATACACGGTGAAGATTTCGATTGGGAACATCAACCAATCGATCCTCAAGCCGCGTATGCAAGCGGTGGTGGAAAAGCACACGGAAATTGAGTTTACAAGTCATTTTATCATTTTCAATTCAAAGTATTCAAGATATTTCAATTTTATATTACTCACTCTCTTTTTTATAGGCTCGCTATATTCGACGAAGTTGTCGACTCGAGGGCGGGGAGACCTGCGAGAGGCAGCTCCACGCAGACTTCTTCGGTGGGCACGGCTGGGCGTCGCGCCTCGCAGAGGGACATTGAGATGCAGCCCCTCCGACAAACTATAGAAGACAACTTAAAGCAACAGGAGGAGGAATGAAGGGAGGTGGAACGCCAAAGGATCGCGATGGAGGCCACGATCCAAACCCAGGCAGCAGCGTTGGCGCAGATGCGGGAAGCAATGGAGGTAACAAAATAAAAACTAAAGTTTTCATTAATTTAGCGTAAATGACTTACTAATAGATAACATTTAATGTTTGCGACGGATAGTATTTTATGTTTTTTTTTAAAAAATAAAAAACCTTATTTGCGACAGCTTTTTATACAGTACCGTCGCAAATAAAGATACAGGCCATCGCAATTAAGCCACTGTTATTTGCGACGGTCGCGACGTCGCAAATACGCATTAAATGCGACAGCCTGGCCGTTGCAAATAGGGTCGTGGGTCTCGGGGGAGGACATGTGGGTCCTGCCGGCTGAACTTATTTGCGACAGCCTGGCCGTCGCAAATAGTGTTTTAATTGCGACGGTGGGGCCATCGCAAATACTGCTGCGGGGCCCACCAGCCCCCCGGGCAATAACTTGTGACGGCCACTTTGACCCGTCACAATTAAGCTTATTTGTGATGGTGGCCGTCGCAAATAAGCTTAATTGCGACGAGTAATTTGCGACGGCTAGAAGCCGTCGCGAATAAGGAAAGCCGTTGCAAATTGCTTATTTGCGATAGTATTTGCCTTATTTGCGACGACCCTGACCGTCACAAATCATCGGGATTCCTGTAGTGAGCATCGGTTGTGTATAGAAACCGACATTCATACAGCAAAAGCATCGGTGAACCGACGTCCTTAGCCGACAAAATTTTGAGGATGCATCTAACTTATTAGTGCGTTGGGACCGACACACTTATCTTTTATGAGCGTCGGTTTAAGAAAACTGACCCTCTTAAAGTTATATGAGTCGGCTGCAAATCGACATATTTATTGCAGTTAAAAACGTCGGTACCTTGGTCCCCGACGCTCTTAATGTTCTGACACGAAAAAAATTTCATTTCATCTCCCAAGTTTGCGCGCCAACTAAAAGACCAGTCTCATTGCTTCTCCAATTCAACACATACATATGAACACAGTAGAAGATGAACAAGATTAATTTTTGGCTCCATATCTCAGATCTCAGTATCAACAAAATCAATTCTCGCTCGAACATTTCGAGCACAAGAACATTACTGGGGGACAAAAAAAATTACAAAGCGTAGACTTGGAGCTTCGAGACACCACTGCAGGAGGAGGCAGTTGAGGGAGACAGAGTCAGTGGAGACCCCTACGGGATGATGCCGTCGAGGGAGCCAGAAACGGCGCTGTTGAGGGCATTGACAAACTAGTTCTCTGACTTGGATGAGTTGTCGAGAAGGGATTCGTGCGCGGAGGAGAATTCGAGAGTCGCCGGGAAGAGGAAGAACCGGATCCGGGAGGTCGGCGAGGGGCCGGGGCAGGCGCGGGGGCGCCAAGGCGACGGCGGCCATGGAGGTGAAGTCGCCGAGGCACCAGCAGGCGCGGGAGCACCGAGGCAGCGGCGGTCGCGGAGGCGGGGCCGCTGAGGCGCCGACTGCGGAGGTCGTGTGTGAGGCGGTAGGGCCGCCGAGACAGAGCAGGCGTGGGGGCGCCAAGGCGACGATGGTCGCGGAGGCAAATCTGTCGAGGCGCTAGCAGGCACGGGAGCGTCGAGGCGCCAGCAGGCGGGGCTGCCGAGGCACCAGCGTCCGCGGAGGCGGTGCCGCCGAGGTGCCGGCTGGGGAGGTCGCGTGTGAGGTGGCGACTAGGGTTTCTCAGGTGTGGGTTGCTGCGTATATTAAAACGGAGGTTCGGTGCTCATGAATATTAAAAGCGACCGAGTGAGCGGCGGGGAAAAATTTTGAGATCGAGCGCGCACCTGGTTGGGAAAAAGATTTCGGGCCTGCTCTTATAAGCGGCGGTTGAGCTGATGCATTTATTAGAAGTGGCAGTTGAACCGACACTCTTAGTAAGAGTGTTGGTTTTTTAAGTCTTGCTGAGGCATTTATATTAAGAATGTCAGTTTTTTTTAAACGACACTCTTAGTCGACTTAAATATGATTCATTGTTTCCTGTAGTGCGATTTTAGTAAATTTATGAGATTCAAAGTTATTATAACATTATTAAAAAAATAGAGTGGATAATGTTCCTTCCATTCCCTCATTGAGTTTTATCAATGTATCATCGGGTAAAGAAGTTACATTGTCGTTATATATGTTTGCATTCAAATAGCATTCCAAGGGCCTCATGGTAGTGCATCATAGTAAAATACAGTCAACAACAGGATTATATACAATAGTAAAGTATTCCGTGTTGCTAGTGTCACGTGGAGTAAGGCTCTATAATTTACATTTGCTTTGTTTGCACCGGGTAGCTTTGATGTAAATTTTAGTTAGAATAAAAAAATATTTGACATCTCTATTATAACGTTTGGTATTATTATTATTACTACTAAAAACGCATTCAACTTAGAATAACACCAAAAATATAGATAGTAAGCAAGCCAATGCAATAGCATATAGAGCATATAATGCCACCAAAAAAATACTATTTTTTTTGAAAGAGGGTCAACCCCGCCTCCACTTTCCATTATGAAAAACAGAGATCATTACACCACATTAGTTCTAGGCAGACTATTCCACCTAAACGACGTGCTAAAGCATAAGGTTCGCTTGCACTACTTTAACCTTGCTCCTCAGGAGCCCTGCATAAAGGATCTTAAACCCATCAATCCTACTTTTAAGACCCCCATACAAAAAAGGTGCAAAGCACATGAGAGAAACAAGTTTGTGCTACACCAGCCCAGCAACAAACAGCACATACATGCATAAACAGCAAGAATTGCAAGGAATCAGACAAGATCATCGTCCCTCTCTGTATCACCATCCCCTCCTTCAGTGTCCACCTCTCTAATATCCTTAGGACGATCCAGCATCTCAATCTTGCGCTTCTGGGACTGTTTATCCATCACTTCGATAGCGCAGCTCATCATCATCTCCACTCCGGTACGTACCACCTCTTTCAGTTCCTCCTTGAGCAACTGTCGGTACCCTAAAAACCATACACCCCCTGAGGTTACAAAGATCTCAAGGGAAGGACATCAACTCAAATTGAAGACCCTCGGGGGCCCACTCGCCAGACGTGACCGGACCCGCTTCTCCAACATGGTTAACCTCTAGGTTGCCACGTGTACTGTCAGCCCAGAGCTATTACCCGCAAGGGTGAAGCTCCGGGCCAAGTACTGAAACGGCACCTCCGGAGGTAGCCCCCGACCGAGAGAAGCTCCGGACATGACACGTGCCAGGTCACCCCGGAGCTTCCCGCTTCTCCCAAGCAAGCTCCGGAGCTGCCACGTGTCCACACGACGGAGCTAGATGCTTAAAGCCCCCGGGAGACGTTGTAACGGCTCCGGATCTCCAAAGGACAGCCGCAGACTTCAAGATCCGATTAATTACCATTAATTCCACGTTAATGATAATTAATCGGACAGCCTTAACACCTGTAACGGCACTGTCGGAGCCGTTACAGGGTTATTAACAACAATTAATCTCGTGTATCAATACTAATAACCGCCAGGGCCACATGTCGGGCCAGGCTGACTTGTAACGGTTGGTCCTTGTACTATAAAAGGACAAACCGACGATACACAGAAGGGGCGAACACTCGGAAGCTCACAAGTTAATACAACAAACACACACCCGTGGAGTAGGGTATTACGCTCAGGCGACCCGAACCACGTAAACCACCGTGTCACTCGTGTCCAAATCGCATTTCACTTTCTTAGATCTCCGCGCGCCCAGACCGAACCACAAACTCCTTCAAACACTTTTCATAGTGTTAGGGGATCTGCCGACTCCAACAGTCGACAGTTGGCGCGCCAGGTAGGGGCGCCTGAGATCTTCAAGAATGGTGAATTCTGCAGCTGGATCATCCAACGGGCAACCTGCTGCTCAGACTGTCGGAGGCAATCCCTCCAACATGCAACCACCGGCAGGAGCCTCAGTTCCAGCGGGAGTCACACTCCCACCACCACCATCTTCTCCGGCAAGACATGCCGAACGACATGATGGTGCACCGGCATCACATTCTGCACCGGCAAGTCGTGACAACCCAGAACACGCGCTCCATGCAGCGCGTGCTCTCCTTCAGTGCTTCAGAAGGACTTCGAAGTCCTAGACCTTCACCATGTTCAGCGTGCTCACAACGTTGAAGCTGACGAACTCTCGACCAAGGCGTCAACCGGAGCTCCGGCTCCAGACGGAACCTTTGTCCGGAGGATGTCAAAACCCACAGTTCAGCCTGCCGAGCTGAACGAAAGGGGCGAGATCAGCATCCCGAAGCTGACGGTCCCGATGGCCCTGTTACCATGGCAGCCATCAAGGGTCGTAGGTGCTGCCGGAAGCTCCGAGCAACCCAGCACGCAAGACTCAAATGCTCAAGTCAGTTCCGATGCATGGATCTCGGAGATCCGGAACTACTTGAAAGACAACATCCTTCCTGACGATGATGTATCCGCTGACCGGGTAGTCAGATTGGCTAAAAGATACACGTTGGTAGAAGGGGATCTCTACCGGCGCGGTGCCAACGGCATCCTAATGCGGTGCATCACAAGGGAAGAAGGCTGCGAGCTCCTCGCAGAAATCCATGGAGGCGAGTGTGGGAACCACGCGTCTTCCCGCACGCTGGTCGGAAAAGCCTTTCGGCACGGCTTCTACTGGCCAACAGCGCTCCAGGATGCTACTGAGCTAGTGAAGAAATGCAAAGCATGCCAATTTCATGCAAAGCAAATTCATACACCTGCTCAGCCCTTACAAATGATACCTCCTACGTGGCCTTTCGCCGTGTGGGGGATAGACATCTTGGGACCCTTCCCAAGAGCCGTCGGAGGTTACAAGTTCCTGTATGTCGCCATCGACAAGTTCACCAAGTGGCCGGAAGCTACTCCTGTTGTGACGATCAACAAACAATCTGCAATCAATTTTCTACAATCTATCGTGAGCAGATTCGGAGTCCCAAACAAGATCATCACTGATAATGGGACTCAGTTCACAAGCTCCTCATTTCAAGGATATTGCGAAGACCTCGGCATACAAGTTTGCTACGCTTCCGTAGCTCATCCTGCCAGCAATGGGCAAGCCGAGAGAGCAAACGCAGAGATCCTTAAAGGACTCAAAACGCGCACTTATGAGCGTTTGAAAAAGCACGGAGCTAATTGGATCGAAGAGCTTCCGCCCACTCTATGGGCTAACAGGACTTCTCCGAGTCGGGCAACCGGAGAAACACCCTTTTTCCTGGTGTATGGAGCAGAAGCGATCCTTCCTCCGGAAATCACCTTGGGTTCCCTCCGAGTCCGGACCTTCGACGAAGCCGCGCAGGACCAGCTCCGGCGTGAAGACCTAGACCTCCTCGAGGAGGGAAGGTGCCAAGCAGCTGTTCGGAATGCCCGATACCGCCAAGCTCTACGGCGCTATCATCAGCGGCATGTACACAACCGACAGCTCGAGGAAGGCGATCTGGTGCTACGGAGAATACTATCCAGAGAAGGGCAAAACAAACTCTCCCCCGGCTGGGAAGGACCCTTCCGAGTGATCAAAGTATCCCGTCCCGGAAGCGTTCGCTTGGCTACCGAGGATGGGACACCTCTCCCAAATCCTTGGAACATCGAGCACCTCCGTAAGTTCTACACTTAATTCCACGGAGGTGAGTCTTAAGTAACTTGAAGTGTATGTTATAGAGTCATTGTACAGAGTCGGGTAGTTCCTCCGGGAGAGCAGCCGGACCTTTCCCGAAAGGTTTGAAAAGCTCATGCAACACTTGATACAGTCTCCGGACTAGAAGTGTAGCTAATTACCCTGGGTTAAACGAGAAACCAAACACACTTAGCCTGGTTACGTACCCTAAGAGTGTACTTGTTTCCCCTGTACCCCGGACCTATAATGAAAGACATCTTCATGTGAAATAGACTCCACGTGCATTCATTTTTGCATAAGGCTCGACATTTTTATTTTTCTCTTTCTTGTCTATAACAGAAATGTGCAATTCTTAAGAAGTTCTAGTTTAACCGGTTTATGTACGATTAGGGTTGAATTGTCAGATTTTTTAGATTTAAATATCGTCTGTGGCCAACTCGCCTGAAAGCCGCCAAGCCATTCTAGGGCTGGAGTGCGCTATCGACTTAGCCTGGTCAAGCACCCTAAGTACGCCACTCTACCTACACCCCGGCAGGCCAAAGTAAGGTGGGTCCATGGACAATTAGATCTAAAAGAAAAGACAATTCATCCAATCATACTAAAAATCGTGTTCAACTTGAAATTCTCTTGAGAACCGTAAGCCGCAACGAAGTTATAGATAAGGAACGAATTTTACTGTTTTTCTTGGCCTAAGTGTGCAGGAAGAATAAACCCAACATTGATGGAGAAAAATCGGAGTTAACCAAGCTCCGACTCCCACCGGCGTTAACTTGAAGATGGTGAGAAGACTCTATCACTAGAGTCTGTTGCCAGCAAGCCAGGCGTGGCAAGGGTCATTGCCGGAGCTACTAAGCTCCGACACCTTGAAGTATTAACTATCGACACTCAACGTGTTGGTAGAGGCTATTGCCGGAGCTACTAAGCTCCGACGATGGGCAATGCCGGAGCTTCTAAGCTCCGACGACTTCAAGGGACCTTCACTATCGAAGACTTCGGACCTAAACTACACGAGTTCGAAGCAAATTTGTCTTCAACAAAACTCAACATCCTTTTGGTACATGTCCACAATCACATTGTGCACATCTACCAGGGGGCCAAGTGAAGACAAAGATGTTGAAGACAAAAAATGAAATTCACGAAAAATTGGGGATTTCATTTCATTTGAAGACCAGAGATTACATCTGGGGACAAAGGATTACAAAATTGAGGAAGAAGAGAAGATACAAATAAAGGCTAAGAAAGATAGTCCTAGACCCTATGGAAGAACTCGGCGACCTTCTGGGCGACCTCCGACACGCTGCCTCGGGTAGCTTCGCCCTCTCCTTCGACGGGACCTTCAAGCACCGGGTCCAGAGAGAATCGAGGGTTCCGGCTAGTGTAACACGTCAATACATACTCTGTGACGTTTCTAGCCAGGGATTGCCCCTCGACCTCAAGCTGGTCCGCGATGACGTCGCCCACCTTGGAGAGCTTGCCACCCGCAGCGCTTAACGCCTGCAATGCAAGGTCCGGCTCCGGCTCCGGATCATCCGGAAGCACGGGGCTGAAACCCATAGGCGCCAGCGCATCGTCGGCCTTGCTCAGGAACTCCCAAATTTGCAGGGAGTCCGTCTTCCTCAGGCCCTTCATTTCTTCCAGGGACCTCCGGGTCGCCGCCAGTTCTGAGTTCTCGCGGGAGAGGCGCTCAACTTCTTTGGCGTTTTGCTGAATTTTCGCAGCAACCCGCTTTTCGAGTCTCCCGAGCTCCTCCTCCCGGAGGTGGATCTTGTTCCGACGGTCGACCAGGTCTTTCTCCCTAGCCTCTATTTTCTTCTCCCGGGCGATGAGGGCACACTCATACTCGTAGAGTTCCTGCCCTCGCACCCAGGTCTTCTCCTCCTCTTCGAGGCAGCGCTCTTCCAATTTTTTTAGCGCGCTCCTCGAGGCCCTTGTCCGCCAGAGCTGTCTTCTCGGCGAGCTCTTCTTCACGTCACAAGACGTCATCCCGTAGCTCCAGGAGTTTTTGCTCCTCATCCTCGAGCCGCTTTTCCCTTCCCTCAAGCGCCTCTCGGCGCTTGATGAGTGCGGTACTGATGGCTTCGAGTTGATCGAACCGGGCGTTGGCCGCATCATTGGCAGCTTTAGCTTGGTCGTGGTACTCCCGGGATTGGGCGTCGAGGTTGTGAGTCATGCTCTCCCTCTCGTCCAGCATCTCACCCCAGAGCTCCAAGCGGACCTTCTCCCGCTTGATCCATTCCTTGTCCGCAGCGATCCTCGACTGCGCCAGCTTGGTTTCGAATTGGAGTCTATTACGCCACCTCCTAAGGGTTTGGCGCTCCTCGTCAAGAACCTTGCTGTCGTGGAAGAAGGCTAGTTGGACTTGGCGCAGACTGGAGCAAGCGTTGTCGATGGACATCGACAGCGAGATGGGCTCCGGACCTTCTGGGGTCTCCTCCGCTGGTTCCAGCGGGTCTTCATTTACAAAAATTGGGTCCCACTCTGCGAGAGCGGAACCCCGAGCTTCCAAGGCACTAGGGCCCTCCTCCGGGATGGCCTCAGTCGCCACTGAAGAAGGTCCCGCCACCAAATCTTCATTCGCCCCCTCAGGCTGGGGGCCGGCGACTTCGTTCAGGCACTCTGGCTCCGCCACGGGTACCATCGACGTCGTCGCCTCCAATGGCTCCGGCCGGGACGCTTCTTCTGAGGGGAGCTCAAGCTCCCCCGCCTCCACCACCACCGGCTCTGCAGCCGGCGCTCCAATAACTACCGGCCTTGCGACCGGAGCTTCAGAAGTAACCGGCTCAATTGCCGGAACCACTTCAACTTCCGGCTCGCACGCCGGGGCTTCAGCTGCCTCCGGCTCGACCGCCAAAGGCACCTCCGAAGACTCTTGAAGACCCAGTTCAAGAGTCACAAGTATGGACCCACCTCCGGCGGAACGACTTCATCCCGTTGGCCTTCCCCGGAGGTAGGTCCAGGGGGCCACTGTCGGTACCCTAAAAACCATACACCCCCTGAGGTTACAAAGATCTCAAGGGAAGGACATCAACTCAAATTGAAGACCCTCGGGGGCCCACTCGCCAGACGTGACCGGACCCGCTTCTCCAACATGGTTAACCTCTAGGTTGCCACGTGTACTGTCAGCCCAGAGCTATTACCCGCAAGGGTGAAGCTCCGGGCCAAGTACTGAAACGGCACCTCCGGAGGTAGCCCCCGACCGAGAGAAGCTCCGGACATGACACGTGCCAGGTCACCCCGGAGCTTCCCGCTTCTCCCAAGCAAGCTCCGGAGCTGCCACGTGTCCACACGACGGAGCTAGATGCTTAAAGCCCCCGGGAGACGTTGTAACGGCTCCGGATCTCCAAAGGACAGCCGCAGACTTCAAGATCCGATTAATTACCATTAATTCCACGTTAATGATAATTAATCGGACAGCCTTAACACCTGTAACGGCACTGTCGGAGCCGTTACAGGGTTATTAACAACAATTAATCTCGTGTATCAATACTAATAACCGCCAGGGCCACATGTCGGGCCAGGCTGACTTGTAACGGTTGGTCCTTGTACTATAAAAGGACAAACCGACGATACACAGAAGGGGCGAACACTCGGAAGCTCACAAGTTAATACAACAAACACACACCCGTGGAGTAGGGTATTACGCTCAGGCGACCCGAACCACGTAAACCACCGTGTCACTCGTGTCCAAATCGCATTTCACTTTCTTAGATCTCCGCGCGCCCAGACCGAACCACAAACTCCTTCAAACACTTTTCATAGTGTTAGGGGATCTGCCGACTCCAACAGTCGACAGCAACCCTGTCCAAAATTTCAAAAACACACATAAATGACAGATTATTTGACATGGGTGCTTAGGCAACTTTTTCTCAAATCATGCACGATTTCTGGCCTTCCAGAGCGCGCAACAAATAGCTGATAAACCATACACATAAAACATTTTGCCACCTAGAAATACATGAGCAATCCAGGTCCAATACTGAGCAAAAGACCTTGGTTTGCTGGGACTCCCAAAACAAAGAGCAACAACCGACATACAACAGCAGCAACAGGGCAAGTGAAAAAAAGATGATTTATAGTTTCTTTTTTATCACAAAAGTATCAAATTTCATCTCCCTCCCAGTTTTTCCTCAATAGAACGTCCTTTTGTCAAGATTGCCCTATTCAACGTCAACCACATGAAGGTTTTAATTTTTGGAGAAGTTTTGGATTTCCAAATTGGGGAGAAGCCATATCCAGATTCATGTCTAGTTAAATGAGACTACATAGAATTAACAGTGAACTTGTCAGATCTATCCCATTTCCATTTAACAAAATCTTTTTCCGTAGAAATATCAACCCTATCAATCTTTGAGCTGGGGCATACCACATATCATGCAAGAACACGGGGAGATGAATTGTAAACTCAATCACCCAATTATTTGTATAACATTCACAAACTGAAATATCAGGGTCAGAGGCCACCATAAACAGCAAAGGAAATTCCTCTTTTATTGGTTTGTTGAACAACCAAGTATCTTTCCAGAAGGAAAAAAAATACTATTTAGTCACATTTTAAAAAAATATAGTGACACTCACATGCACACACTCATGTACTAACATTCCTACACATACCATTTTGTTAGTGATTTTATAGTGTATCCTCTAACTAGTGGCTAGGTTTGTAGTGAGTCGTCCACCTGTAGGTATCCATATAGATAGTGGTGTTCGTATCACCAGTTGAAGAATATGATATTATCTTTTATGTTGTACGGTTTTTAAACCCAATTTCCTATATAAAATGAAACATTTTTTCTTATATGATATTTCCCGATAATTCCTCCTTTTGAGCTTTCGAAAAAAATAATATGTCCCTTTTTATTTAAATGTCGGAACATGTAATAACCTACTGCTAATCTAGAACCAAGCTTATTTAAAACATGTAAAAAAATCTGCATCGTATCATTAAAATGGTGTCTAGAACATCTTGAGATGTCTAATGTGAATCATATTGATGTCTAGTGGTGCTTTCCATGATAAATATTTTGTTCCGGTTTCTAAGGGATCACATTCTTACTATGAAAGAATTGCATTGCATATAATTATGCATTATAACCTTTATCTCACTAAAGGAAACACGACAGTAGACGACGGTTGAATTTATCGATGATTGTACCGTCTTCTATAATTTTATCATCGACGGCTAAAAACTACAGTCGTCAATTGATTGCTTATCAAATAGGGTTAACCTTGGACCGTCGTCGATAAGCCTTCGGGACTTAAAGAAGACTGTTCATCATCGACAATTGAAGCCCTAGCTAATTTGGGCTGAAGCTTGGGCCCGCACGAGGCGTTATCGTTGACGGTCTATGTACACTGTCGTCTACAGAAGCTTGTCGACAACGGTTGACCTACATCGTCGTCGACAACTGATTTTTAACCTACCCGCGCGCTCCCGCCTACATCTCATTTTCATGCCCGCTCGACCCCAGTCTCTGCCGCTGTGCTCCCGCTCGACCGCCGCTGCGCTCCCGGTCGACCGCCCCCACACCTTCGTCGAAGACCGCCGCTGCTGCCAAACTCCGCCTCCTAGGTACGCTGCCCCCTCCCCGTGTCACCCCCTCCCCTTGTGGCAGTGCCCCCTCCCCTTGTGGCCTCTCTGACTCCGCCCCCTCTCCTTCGCCCTCCCCGGCGTCCCCCACCCCCTCCCCGGTGTTGCCCCCTCCCCTTGCACCCTCCCCGATGCCCCCACCCACCTCCCCAGCGCTAGCCCCTCCCCTTGTGTCCTCCCAGGTGCCCCCACCCCCTCCCCGACTGCCCCCGACCCCCCCCCCCACCCCACCCCCACTGCGTCATGGCTACCCCCACCATGGTTGCCCCCTCCCCCCCCACCCCTCCCCTGCTGCCCCCGACCCCCCCCCCCCCAGTGTTTGGACAGCGCATGTGGCCATCAGTGAGCCGCAGAGAACCGACTGGGTGGCTTTGTCCATGTGCGATGCATAAGATCATGGTTGGTGGTGCCGTTTAGGAGCGATCGTTGCGTTAGTTGCCACAACAGGGTTGAAGCTTGGTCAGGCTAGATTCGGCCATTCGGGTGGCAGTGGCTCGAATCTGGGGTAGAAGTGGTTGTTTGATGCTTGAGTGCTGTGGTGACAAGGTGCGGGTCAGCAAGTGGGAGACGACGCGACATGTGTGGAAATGGTAAGTGTGTGGTGGTAGTCTAACTTCTTGTGAAATCGCTTCATCCATCTCCATCGATTAGGTGTGATGATGATGACCTTAAGCATGGGTTATAAAGGTACATGTGAAAGCCTAGTATGACTGTCGGTGGTTTTGATCCGGCAGATCTCCCGATACTACTAAAGTGTTTGCGGAGTTTGAAGTTCGGTGTGGGCGCACGGAGATTCAAGAAGGTGAAATGTAAAATGAACAGGAGACACGAAGGTTTACGTGGTTCGGGCCGCCTGGGCGTAATACCCTACTCCACGGGATGTGTTGGTGTTTTATTGGATGTATGAACTCAACGTGAGTTGAGAGTGCATGATCAAATCAGAGCAGGTCAGATCAGTCCGATCAGTCTAGTGAGAGCATAGAGTGAGTGCGTGTCCTATGTATCGTCGGCCTGTCCTTTTATAGTACAAGGATAGGCCGTTACAAGTTGGCCTGGCCCGACATGTGGCCCCGACGGTTACTAATATTGATACACATTTGATGCGCTTAATTACCCTTAATGACCGAATTACGGGCTTTGACAGCACCGTTACTGGTAATTAAGGTCATCCGATCATGTGTCATTAACATAGTATTAATGACATTTAATCGGGTCTTGAAGTCCTTGATTCCCTTTTGAAGATTCGGAGCCGTTGTGGAGCCTACCAGAGGTTTTAAGGCTGAAGATCCGACGGTGGGACACGTGGCAGCTCCGGAGCACACTGTGGGGAACAGATAGGTCCGGTGCCACCAGACACGTGTCAGTTCCGGAGCTTCCCTTGGTCTGGGGTTAGGTCTGGGGGTGCCGTTATGGTACATAGCCCGGAGCTTCCTCCTGGTGGGCGGTAGCTCCGGTTCGATGGTACACGTGGCGACCCTGGGACTAACCATGTTGGAGAAGCGGGTCCGTTTATGTCTGACATGTGGGCCTCCAAAGGTCTTCAAATAAAGTAGATGACATTCCCTTGAGATCTTTGCAATCTCAAGGGGTATACGGTACCCAGGGTACCGACAGTGGCCCCCTGGGCCCACCTCTGGGGAAGACCCCTTGGGTGAAGTCATTCTGCCAGAGGTGGGTCCATCCTTCGACTTTTGAGCCGAGACTTCAAAGGTCTTCAGATGTGCTGTTGGCGATAGTTTTGGAGTTAAATCCTCGCCGCGTGGCACATCCCGGGTGTGGCAAATGAGATCTTTGGCGTGCGGATCTCACGCAATTGAAGGTCGCCGGTTCCCGATACGAAAATCGTATCGATTCCGCGCGCCTTGTCAGGCTGCCACCTTCGGGCTTCCCACCTTACATGATGACAACCGTTCGTCTGGGTAAGAACCTCGACCTGATCGTCGGGGTGGTCCCGGGCTCTCTTGTCATCGGCAGGGTGAAATTTTTGAATAGTATCTTCGGCTTCCTTGCGGTTTCCATCTGAGCGTTGCGGGGGCTTACTTAAGAAGGAAAGCGTGCACCGTCTGGGGTTCTTTACGCCTCTCATTTGATCTTGCGCTTGAACTCCCAAACTTGTGCTTGCTTTTCCTCTCTTGCCTCGCTGTGCTGCGATGGAGTTGGGTCTCCGCGAGAGCCGCTTGAAGACCAAAGGTGATCTGAAGAAGGTCCGGGCCCTCATGGGGTGGTCCTCGGACCTCTTCAACCGATTGGTCCGCGCCGGTGGGGAGCTCCCGTTCGAGAAGGAGCACGTCGGCGAGATGGTGTACTTCTCTGCGTACGCCATGGTGGGGTTGATCCCGCCTTTTTCCTCCTTTTTCTTGATGCTGCTAGATTTCTATGGTCTGCAGCTGTACCACCTTGGCCCCCACTCCATTCTTCTAGTGTCTGTCTTCATCCACTTCTGTGAAATGTGGGTGGGCATCCCCCCTGCATTGAGCTTTTCCGGACCTTCTTCACCGACCATACCACCGGAAGGAGTAATGAGTACCTTGGCTTCTACTACTTCGTGAAGCGAAAGAAGTGCGCATTCAAGTACCTCCGGTCGTTTCCCTCTGGAAAGTGGGATGATTGGAAGAAGGACTGGATAGTCATCTGGGTGGAGGAGCACGAGAAGCTGGAGCTGCCCGAAGGCCTCCCCAACATCGACACTGTAGTCTGGAGTGAAGCTCCGGTGTTGTCGGATTCCTTCAACCCTGCTTTGACCAGGATCCGCCAGTGTGTAGAGGGAGGATTAACTCCTCAGGTGGTATTTTGCAATTTCTTGGTCAACAGGTGGGCACCGCTGAAGAGGAGAGAAAAACTCGCTTGGGCCCTCAACAGTGTGATGGACGACGACCGGGTCGAGACCGGGCAGAAGTCCAACATGGCGGCGGCGACCTTGGAGTTTCATCTCAAAAAGTTCTAGCGCGGCATCGACGTCGCGGGTGATGACTTGACCCCGCCACCAGCTTTCCCCCCTCTGAACGTGGAAGTAGAGTTCAGCAGGGAGCTCCAGCGGACGATGCCGGTGCTTGACGACCTTGGTGTCATTGAGAGAAGATCGACCTCCAGGGTGGTGATCCCTGGGGCTTCTGAAGGTGGCTCCGACCCTGCCCCGAAGCCAAGGACCAAAGTCGTCGGCAAGGGCAAGGAGCCGGCAGACGAACCCTCGAGCCGGAAGAGGAAGCTGAAGCATGCCGACGGAAGGTCCGTCAAGCCTACATCCTCTGCATCAGCTCCTTCTCCCCGGAGGTGGAGGTCTTCTACAACTGCGGCGACTGTACCTGCAACAGCGTCTTCCCGGGGTGCTAGCTCCGGGCATGCGACTCCAGCACCAGGGCCAATTGAGGCCTCTAGGTCTGGAGGTCCTTCCCGATCAAGGGGGGCCTCGACTAAGGAAATGCCCGCGGCTGCAACAAGTTACGGGGGGCCTTCCGGATCTACCACGCCGGCGGCGACTATGGTCAGTCCAGAACGCTCGGGAAAGATATTCCGTGCAAGCTGGTGCGGAAGCCTTCCGAGGTAATTTTTAATCTTTACCTCAGATAGTTGTTTTGTTATAGTAATTGTTTTTTAAGCTTCTTCATCTATCATCTGCAGCGTTCCCAAGAAGAGTAGTGAGGATCCACCCTCAGCCACAGCAGCTGAAGCTGTGAGGGCGGAGGCTTCTGCTCCTGTCCCGGTGCCGCCCCAAGTGGTGGCTGAAGATGCGGCAGCTCCGGCGCCAGCTGTCGTGGTCATGGACCTCGACTCATCCCCCGAGACTCCCGTGGTAGCGCTGGACCACGGGAGAGAAGATGCGCCAGCGGCACCTGCCCTGGAGGTTGAAGCCCCGGGTCTTGATGCTGAGATGATGGAAGCTTCGGCCGTTGAGCCGGAGGAAGCAGTGATTCCGGCCCTAGAGCCAGAAATTGTCGAAGCCCCGGCGATTGAGCTAGAGGTTATTGAAGTACGGCGAGCGAGCCAGATGTTGAGGAAGTCCTCGCGGTTGAGCCGGCTACCACCGAAGCTCCGGTCCCAGAGCCGATTGCCACTGAAGCTCTGGCTGCAGAGCCGGTTGCGGTTGAAGACCTTTCGGCGCCTGAGCCGGTTGAGGTTGAAGTTCCGGCCTCAGGGCCGGTTGTTGCGGAGGCATCAGCACCCGAACCTATGATGGTCGAGGTGCCAACGCCTGAGCCACCAGCGAAGGAGGAGCCCAGGCCGGAGCCGGAAGTAGCCCCTGCTCCGGAAGTGATGACGGCGGAGGTGCCTGCTGCTGAGCCAGGGTGCCCAGATGAAGTTGTTGGCCCCCTGCCTGAGGGGGCAAATGAAGACCTGGCGGCAGGGCCTTCGGAACCACTTCCGGAGGTCGGAACTTCTTCTGCGGGACCCTCCTCAGTGGCGACTGAGGCTATCCCGAAGGACGGCCCTAGTGTCGTGGAGGCTCATGGGACCACTCTTGTGGAGTGGGACCTTTTGTAAGCGAGAACCCGCTGGAACCAGCGGAGGAGACCCCAGCAGGTCTGGACCCTATTCCCCTGTTGTTGTCTATTGACAACGCTTGCTCCAGTCTGCGTCAAGTCCATCTGGCATTCTACCACGACAACAAGGCTCTTGAAGAGGAGCGCCAAACCCTTAGGCGGTGGCGTAATCGGCTCTACTTTGAGACCAAGCTGGCGCAGTCGAGACTTGCAGACGACAAGGAGTGGATCAAACAGGAGAAGGTTTGCCTGGAATATTGGGGCAAATTATTGGATGATAGGGAGAGCTTGACTCGTGCCCTCGACGCTTAATCTCGGGCCATTTCTAAGCAGACCAAGGCATCTAATAGTGCAGCTGATGATCGCCAAGAAAGGCTTGAAGCCATTAACACTACTCTCATCAAGCGTCAGGAGGCACTTGAGGAGAGGGAGAAGAGGCTCGAAGATGAAGAGCAAAAACTCCTAGCGCTGCGGGATGACGTATTGAAGAGGGAGAAGGAGCTCACCAAAAAGGTGGCTCTGGCTGACAAGGGCCTCGAGGAACGTGCCAAGAAATTGGAGGAGCGTTGCGTTGAGGAGGAGGAGAAGGCCTGGGTGCGAGGGCAGGAACTCCACCAGCAAGAGTGTGCCATCGCTATCAGGGAGAAGAAAGTTGGGGGCAGGGAGAAGGACCTGGTTGACCACCGGAACAAGATCTACCTCCGAGAGGAGGAGCTCGAAAAACTCGAGAAGCAGGTTGCTGAAAAGATTCAGCAAAATGCCAAAGAGGTTGAGCGCCTTGCTAGCGAGAATTCTGAACTGGCGGCGGCCAAAAGGTCCTTGGAGGAACTGAAGGTCTTGAGAACTGCGGACTCCCTATAAATTTGGGAGTTCCTGAGCAAAGCCAACGACGCGCTGACATAGATGGGCTTCATTCGCGTGCGTCCGGATGATCCGGAGCCGGAGCCGGACCTGGCGTTGCACGCGCTGAGCTCGGCGGGTAGCAAACTCTCCAAGGTGGGTGACGTCATCGCAGACCAGTTGGAGATTGAGGCGCAGTCCCTGGTGAAGAACGTCGCAGAGTATGTGCTGACGTGCTACACCAGCCGGGATCCCCAATTCCCTCTGGACCCGGTGCCTGAAGGTCCCGTCGAAGGAGAAGGTGAAGCCACCCGAGCCAACGTGTCGGAGGTTGCTCAGAAGGTCGCCCAGTTCTTCCATAGGATTTAGGACCATATCTGTAGCTCCCACTTGTAATCTCTCTTTTTCTTCCCCAATTTTGTAATCCCTTGTCTCCAGATGAATGAAATCCAAATTTTTGTGAATTCCATTTTTTCTCTTCAACCCCTTTGAATTCACTTGGCCCCCTGGTAGATGTACACAATTTGATTGTGAACATGTACCAAGAGGATATTGTGTTTTGTTGAAGACTCGTTTGCTTCGAACTTGTAGAGTGTAGGTCCGAAGTCTTCGATAGTGAAGGCCCCCTGAGGTTGTCGGAGCTTAGAAGCTCCGGCATTGACAACTGTCGGAGCTTAGTAGCTCCGACAATAGTCCCTATCAACGTGTAGAGCATCGATAGTTAGCCCTCCGGGGTGTCGGAGCTTAGTGGCTCCGGCAGTGACCTTTGCCAACGCGTAGCTTGTCGGCAGTAGACTCCGCTTGTGGGGTCTTCTCACCATCTTTTATTCTGCGTTGACGGCTGATCCCCCTAGCTTTACCGGAGCTTGGTTGCTCCGGTGATGCTCGTTTTCAATGTTTAACATCGATTACAAGCCACCTAGGGGGGGTCGGAGCTTTGTTAGCTCTGGCTTTTCTCCATCAACGTGGATTCTTTATTTTTCCTGCACACTGAAGCCAAGAAAAATAGTAAAATTCGCTCCTTGCCTATAACTTCGTCGCGGCTTACAATTCCCAAGAAAATTTTAGGCCAAACACAATTATGAATACAACCGAATGCGTTGCCTTCTTTCTTCCGATCCAATTGTACTTGGACCCGCCTTACTTTGGCCTGCCGGGGTGTATGTAGAGTGGCGTACTTAGGGTGCTTGACCAGGCTAAGTCGATAGCACACTTCGGCCCTAGATTAGCTTGGCGGCATTCAAGCGAGTGGGCCATGAACAATGTTTGAACCCAAAAGAATTGACAATACAGCTCGAATCGTATATGAACTGGTCGAACTAAAATTTCTTAAGAATTGCACAACTTTGTTATAGACAAGAAAGAGAAAAATAAAAAATGTTGAGCCTGTACAAAATAAATGCACGTGGAGTCTGTTTCACATGAAGATGTCTTTCATTATAGGTCCGGGGTACAGGGGAAACAAGTACACTCTTAGGGTACGGAACCAGGCTAAGCGTGTTTCATTTCTCGTTTGACCCAGGGTAGCTAGCCACACTTTTAGTCCTGGGACTGTGACAAATGTTGCATGAACTTTGCGGACCTTCCGGGAAAGGTCCGGCTGTTCTCCCGGAGGAACTACCCGACTCTGTACAATGACTCTATAACATGCACCTCCAGTTACTACAGACTCACCTCCGTGATATTAAGTGTAGAACTTACGGAGGTGCTCAATATTCCAAGGATTTGGGAGAGGTGTCCCATCCTCGGTAGCCAAGTGAACGCTTCCGGGACGGGATACTTTAATCACTCGGAAGGGTCCTTCCCAGCTGGGGGAGAGTTTGTTTAACCCTTCTCTGGATTGTATTCTCCGTAGCACCGGATCGCCTTCCTCGAGCTGTCGGTTGTGTACATGCCGCTGATGATAGTGCCGAAGGGCTTGGCGGTATCGGGCATTCCGAACAGCTGCTTGGCACCTTCCCTCCTCAAGGAGGTCTAGGTCTTCACGCCGGAGCTGGTCCTGCGTGGCTTCGTCGAAGGTACGGACCCGGAGTGACCCCAAGGTGATTTCCGGAGGAAGGATCGCTTTAGCTCTGTACACCAGGAAGAAGGGTGTCTCTCTAGTTGACCGGTTTGAAGTTGTCCTGTTGGCCCATAGAGTGGGCGGAAGCTCTTCAATCCAGTTGGCTCCATGTTTTTTCAAGCGCTCATAGGTGCGCGTTTTGAGTCCTTTCAGGATTTCAGTATTTTCTCTCTCGGCCTGGCCATTGCTTGCCGGGTGAGCTACGGAAGCGTAGCAAACTTGAATGCCGAGGTCTTCGCAATATCCTTGAAATGCAGATCTTGTGAATTGGGTCCCGTTATCAGTAATGATTTTGTTTGGGACTCCAAATCTGCATACGATGGACTGCAAAAAGTTGATAGCAGATTGCTTGTTTATTGTCACAACTGGAGTTGCTTCCAGCCACTTGGTGAACTTGTCAATGGCGACGTACAGGAACTTGTAACCTCCGACGGCTCTTGGGAAAGGTCCCAAGATGTCTATCCCCCACACAGCGAAGGGCCATATAGGAGGTATCATTTGTAGAGGTTGAGTCGGTGTGTGAATTTGCTTTGCATGAAATTGGCATGCTTCACATTTCTTCACCAGCTCAGTTGCATCCTGGAGTGCTGTAGGCCAGTAGAAGCCATGCCGGAAGGCTTTACCGACCAGCGTGCGGGAAGATGCGTGGTTCCCACACTCGCCTCCATGGATTTCTGTGAGGAGCTCGCAACCTTCTTCCCTTGTGATGCACCGCATTAGGACGCTATTGGCACCACGCTGGTAGAGATCCCCTTCTACCAACGTGTATCTTTTAGCCAATTTGACTATCCGGTCAGCGGATACATCATCGTCAGGAAGGATGTTGTCTTTCAAGTAGCTCTGGATCTTCGAGATCCATGCATCGGAGCTAACTTGAGCATTTGAGTCTAGCGTGCTGGGTTGCTCGGAGCTTCCGGTAGCACCTACGACCCTTGATGGCTG
Organism: Tuctoria greenei; assembly: GCA_036927565.1. NCBI lineage: Eukaryota > Viridiplantae > Streptophyta > Magnoliopsida > Poales > Poaceae > Tuctoria > Tuctoria greenei. Next base: position 9,128,560 of record JAYESD010000008.1, read on the forward strand.
CCATGGTAACAGGGCCATCGGGACCGTCAGCTTCGGGATGCTGATCTCGCCCCCTTCGCTCAGTTCGGCAGGCTGAGGTGCGAGTTTTGACAACCTCTGGACAAAAGTTCCGTCAGGAGCCGGAGCTCCGGTTGACGCTTTCGTCGAGAGTTCGTGGGCTTCAGCGTTGTGGGCACGCTGGACATGGTGGAGGTCTAGGACTTCGAAGTCCTTCTGAAGCCTCTGGACTTCAAGGAGGTAAGCAGCTAGCTGGAGATTGTTGCAGGAGCATTCACCCTTCACTTGTTTAATGATGAGCTGTGAATCTCCCATGACCAGCAGCTGCTTGACACCGTATTACAGTGCCACCTTTAGTTCGTAGATGAGTGCTTCGTACTCCGCCATGTTGTTGGTCGCCTTGAAGTCAAGGTGTACCATGTATTTTACCTTCTCCCCGGTTGGTGCGAGGAGAAGGATTCCAGCTCTGACCCCCTTCTTTTGCATGGAGCCGTCGAAGTAGAGGGTCCAGTGAGGCTCGGTGAAGGCCGGAGCCTTGTGTTCCGGCTTTTGCTCACTGGGGCCCCCAGGGTTTGATGGAGAGGGAGTCCATTCCGCCACGAAATCCGCCAATGCTTGACTCTTGATTGCTTGCCTTGGAATGAATTCGAGATCGAATTCATCCGATTCCGCTGCCCATTTTGCAATATTCCCAGTTGAATTGGGATTATGCAAGATTGCTCGAAGTGGGTAATAAGTCACCACTGAAATCTTGTGAGATTGGGAGTAATGGCGAAGCTTTCTGGAGGCAATAAGAACTGCATAGAGCAGCTTATGCACCTCTAGGTATCGAGTCTTGGCGTCATGAAGTACTTCACTGATGTGATGCCCGGTTCCGAAAATGAACCAAGCTAACGCATATGTGTGCCCAGGATGTTCAACACACATACACGAGTGATTCACAAATGATAAACAGATATTTACCATAGCTCAAATTATTAAATAAGTACTCTTATTACATAATTCATTATATCCTCGAATACAAGCTCTAATGAATATTAATGATAAGTTCAACTAATGCAGCAGAAATAAACTAATTAAGCAACTAAGCAATCTAGGCAAAAGGGATAGCGCAGCTCCATGCAACACCACAGGCAAAGCTGACGGTAGACACGGCCTAGAACTCCGCATTATCACCATTAGACTCACAATTCTGACATGCAACTGTTGGGGGGAATTGCAAGAGTGAGTACATGTCGTACTCAGCAAGTGTGGAAAGTATGACATGTGGCTGATTCAAATGACGACAATAATAATGGCTAAGTGCTGAAAAGTACAGTAAAACATTTGAAAAAGCAATGTATCATATTTATGTGAAGTAAACCCATCATAAACCATGTAACCATCATAATATCAGTCCATAATTTACCATTGCCAATAACCATAATCAATGTCATAAACCATGATTCCATCCCATAACCATAACCATAATCATAATATCAACCATAACCATTACCAAACCATAACCATCCCAGATCCCAATTTCCCTCTAATCATGTAGGTCATCCAGGCGCTCATAACCGGGAGCACGGCTATCATGATAGTTTTAGTACTCTGCAGAGTTTGTACCTCTTTACCCACGTGTTTGTGATTTCATCACCCGTCGGCGACTAAAGAACCTCCCTTATGCCAATTACACTTCCTTTGGTGTATGGCCAAGAGATAACAAAATAGCCTTTACAAAGGGATTACTAGCCTATTTAGACCCCACTGAGGTTTCACCGGTGGCGATGCCTCCCGCAGAGCACATCATCAACCAAGGGCCTCCTCTTGAGCCATTCGGATCCCAGGGTAGTCCCGCCAATCATCAACAAACCCAATCCGACTACCCCTTCCCCGAGCATCCACAATGGTCCAAACAGCACTAGCAAAGCCCTAATTAATCAGCTACGCCGCACCCATACTTGGCCTCGTGGTGGCACTGTAGTCCTGGCTTATTCTCGCATGAACCGGTTCTTAGATCTAAAGCAAGCAAACCACCATAACATCCAACCCATCCACATACCAGGCTTGCTTAGATCACCCATCACCATACCGTATCGACCAGTTCACATTAACCAGCATATCATTAATACATAATTAAATGTGTAGTGTTGGTTTTTCCATCCCAATTAATTAAGCGAAGCAAAAAGGTAAAAGCCCTTCCCGACTCTCTACCATATATTCCAGGTGACAAGGGTGGTTAAACAAATCTAGTAAACTTCCTACCATAGGATTCCCATCAAATTGACACAAGCATGCAGTTTGCAAACAAAACATTTATTTTAAAAACAGGATCAATATGCTTCAAGGACACTTGCCTTGCTCCGGCGGATAGGGTTGCTCAAGCGCTTCGAAATCTTGGTTCTGAAAATCCTCGAACACGATCTCTTGAGCACTTCCCTCTACTCGTGATAACACATACAAGAATATACATACAAATCAACATGATGCACACACATTAATCAACATGCGATGATATGCATGCATGCAAAGTTTAATTATTAATTAACTACAGTTGTTTATTAATTAGATGCAACTAGTTCATACGTGTTCATATGAGTTTACGGGGGTTTTAGCGAGAATTAATGCTGCTGAAAATAAAAAGACGACACAACTACGATCAAATTACGCCTATTAGGTTCAATATGATCGCTAAAATTCACATCGGAAACATGGCCTACCGTAGATGCGATGGCTTGACGGTTGCGGAACGAATGCGACGCGTAGACGAAGTGGATGGCGCAGCAGTCCTCCGGCAGCACGACGACGGCGACGACGATCTCCGGTGGACGGTGGGGCCCTCCTTTTTTTCTTCCTCTCCTTCCCCTCTTTTTTCTTCCCTTTTTCCCCTGGCGGCGCAGCCTTCTGGTGTTTTTTTTCTTTTCTGTACCGGCGGCAGCGCTTCTGGAGTCTAGGAAAAACCTACGAAGCCTCTATCTCTTTTATAGGCGCCAGGCTAGGGTCGGCGCGCGGAAGACTCGGGCATTGGGCGGGATTCGGCAGGTGGGGCCCGTGTGGGACGCGCGGTAGGCGGGCACGTGCGCCATGCGATCGCGTGCGGCGAGCGTGCGTGGGATTCGGTGCGGGACTCGGTGCGGGTGGGAGCGCGGGAAACGACGGGGCGATTCAGCGCGGAGGGCGGGAATCGCGTGCGGTAGGCGCGCGCGTCCGGTCGGGCGAGCGGGCTGAGCGTGGTGGGGTCGGGTGGGACACGGCGCGGGGCGGGCGCGTGCGCGCTGCGCTGGGGCGGGGCCTAGCGGGGCGGCTGGTCGCGGGAGGGCGCGGGCGGCATGGGGTCGGGTGGGGGACAGGCGGACATCAGGGCGCGCGGGAGGTAGCGGGCGACCGGGGCGCCGCGCGAGATGGGGGACAGGCAGGGCCCAGGGCGCTCGGATCGGGGCGGGGGACAGGCGGGACCGCGCGGTGGGAGCGGGAGGGCGGCGGGGTGCATGGCGCGGGGCTCGGCGCGAGCTGGGCGGTCGGGGTGGGGCTGCGGGAATCGCGTCGGGCGTGCCAGCGCGCAGGCGCGCTGGGGCGAGCGGGCCAGGCGGGTGGGGCCGGGAGCAGGCGGCGGGGCGTGGGGTGGGGCCCGGGAGGCGCGGCGCGGTGCGGGGTGGGCAGCGCGCGCCAGGGCGCTGCAGCGGGGTGGGGCCCAGCGCGGTTCGTCAGGGCGCGGAGGCGCGTGGCTGGTTGGGCCGGTACGGCCTGGCCGGCGGATAGATTTTCTTTTTTTTCTCTTTTTTTTTTCACTATATTATTTATTTATGTATATATTTTATTCTTTATATTATATATATATTATTATATTATTGTTTATGTTTTATTATTTTTATTTATCTTATTTATTTTATTTATTTACTTTTTGTATATATTTCTTTATTATTATAATTTTTATACTTATTCCCTATTACAAGTTTTAGGCTATAATTATTTTTCTTTTATCCTACTAATGTTTAATGCATGATCTTGTATGCAATGCATGATGCGAAAATTTAGGGTGTTACAAACCTACCCCCCTTAATGTGAATCTCGCCCTCGAGATTCGATAGCGTGGAGAAAAGGTGAGGGAATTCTGCCTTCAAGTCTTCTTCACGTTCCCATGTAGCTTCGGTTTCCGTATGGTATTTCCATTGCACTTTGCACCAACGGATCCTCTTATTCCTTGTGAATCCAAAACAATGAGGTTGGCGGAGAAGTCTACCCCCCTTATTCTAAGGCTTACTTTTGGACGTACTATATTTGTCCTCGTCTCTCCTCCAGGAGACTTAACCAAATAGAGTAACTTCATATGAGAGATAGGTAAACTATACTTGGTGACATACTTCGATGCAATGAATGAATGCGATGCTCCAGAATCAAATAACATAGTCGCGGGGTTGGAGTTTGCGAGAAACATACCAATGACCACATCATCCGCTGGTTGAGCATCCTCCGTAGAGACATGGTTCACGTTGCCACGAGCAAAATTCTACTGTCCACAGCTTCCTTGTGGATGTCCTCCATTGGGTCTTGGGTTTTGCCTCGGCACATTGCTTCCTTGACCAAGGCCTGACTTAGGACATTGATTCGCAAAGTGTCCAGCTTCTTCACAAGTATAGCACCTCTTAACTCCACCAGAATTATTGGGACGAGCTTGGTTTTGAATATTGGCTCCAGAAAAATCAGCACGAGGCGCATAAGGCATTGCTTGCATAATAGGGCGCTGCTGCACAAACTGAGTTGGGTGTGGTGCATAACCAGGGCGCTGAGCAGGAATAGAGGAGCTGTAATGAGGCGCATTGGGTGGTGCAAGGCGAGGGCGCACATTACTTCCTTGTTGCTGTCCTTGATATGGCGCCTTCCTCTTGATTTCTTGCTTCATCTCACAAATCTTGTTCTCAACCACAATTGCTTTGTCTACAAGCTTCTGGAAATTGGCATAATCGCAGTTGAGTAGTTGCACTTGGATTTCATTGTTCAATCCCCTCATGAACAAATATTGCTTCCGGCTGTCCCGACTAACATCCTCAGGCGCATACTTTGAGATTTGAGTGAATTTATTGAGATACTCACTCACGCTCATCCTTCCTTGCCTGAGATTTTCAAATTCTTGCCTTCTCAGTATCATAACTCCTTCAGGTACATAGTGGGAACGGAAACTCTGCTTAAACTCAGCCCAAGTGATTGCCTCCTGATTATCATGAGTGTTGCAAAGAGCTTCTCACCAGTCAGCAGCTGCTCCAACGAGTTGATGAGAAGCAAATAGGACCTTCTCTCGATCACTGCATTGGACAATAGCAAGTTTCTTCTCCATGGACTTGAGCCAATCATCAGCATCCATAGGGTCAGCAGCTTGAGCAAAGGTTGGCGGCCTGGTCCTCATGAACTCTCCCAAACGGTTGTGAGGAGGCGGGGGTGGCGGTGGAGGCATGTGGGGCTGATTGTTGATGTTATTGCCAGCCTACAGCTGTCCCATAGTTTGTATCATGGTCTGCATGAGCTGGTTCTGCATAGCCAGTAGCTGCTCGATATTGATAGCTCCATGAGCAGGTCCTTGTCCGTTGTTGTTCTGAGGGACTCCATTGTTCTCCTCCTCATTATTGACATCCCTCTGATTGCGAGTCATCACCATCTGAAGAAGAGCAATAGGTAAGAATTAAGAAACGTCCCCAACTATATGCATCAAGGGATATGAAGCTAAACAGCTAGCTACACTAGCCTAGGTGGACATGGCAATGCTAAAGCATCCAAAAATCCTCTATTAAGCACACAAGCAAACAATATATATAGCAAACAACATACCAAGCAAAACACATCGATTCTTGAGTGCTCCTATGTGCTCTAAAGTGTCCATTCTATCTAGGCTGCATCCTACGGTCAACCTGTGGCTCTGATACCAATTTGTGACGCCCGGTTCCGAAAAAGAACCAAGCTAACGCATATGTGTGTTGAACATCCTGGGCACACATATGCGTTAGCTTGGTTCATTTTCGGAACCGGGCGTCACAACTGATGAAGTACACTGAGCGCTGGATGGTCCAGACCCTCCCGGAGGGGTCCGAAGCTTCCTCTTCATTGACCCGGATCCTCCCGGAGGGATCCGAACCTTCTTCAGGCACCTTCGGGTCCTTGCTGGAGGGACCTGGAGCTTCTTCAGAAGCAACGTGGACCCTCCCGGAGGGGTCTGGGTCTTCTGAAGTAACTTCTTGTGGACTCAAGTCTAGGAATTGGGACCCAGACTCGCTTTCAGGAACCTCCGGACCCTCCCGGAGGGGTCTGGATTCCTGAGTATGGGATAGTTCTGGTCTCCCCGCAACCAGGACCATACTGACGACTTCGTCAGTTGCTGAAATGTAAAGCCGCAAAGGCTCACCAGAGTTCGGAGCTACCAGAGTTGGTAGGGTGGTGAGGAACTGTTTTAGCTCCTGGAATGCCTTTTGTGCTTCTTCAGACCATTGGAATGGTTCGAACTTCCTCAATAACTTGAAGAAGGGAAGTGCCCGTTCCGCCAGTCTTGAAATGAACTGGCTAAGGGCTGCTAGACATCGAGTCAGCTTTTGAACATCCTTGATGCGGGCTGGTGGCCGCATGTCTTCAATGGCTTTGATCTTCACCGGATTAGCTTCTATGCCCCGGTGACTTACCAGGAAACCAAGAAGTTTTCTGGAGCTAACCCCGAAGACACACTTGTCTGGGTTTAGATTCGTGCGGGTGATCCGCAGCTTGTCGAAGACAGCCTGCAAGGTGTCAAGGAGTGACTCCTTGTTCTTGACCTTGACTCCTTGTTCTTGACCTTGACCACGATGTCATCGACGTACACTTCCACTATGTCTCTAATGAGTTCTTCAAAAAATTTGTACATAGCTCGTACAAAGGTTTAAGCTGCATTCTTGAGACCAAATGGCATGGCTATATAACAGTACAATCCATCTACTGTGATGAAAGAGGTATGCTCTTCATCTTCCCTAGACAGTCTGATTTGATGATACCCAGAATATGTGTCTAGGAAACACAGTAATTCACACCCGGAGGTTGAATCCACTATCTGATCTATTTTAGGTAGTGGGAATAGATCTTTTGGACATGCCTTATTTAGTGTTGTGTAGTCAATACACATCTGAAGCTTCCCACCGGCCTTGGGCACAACGACTGGGTTTGCCAGCCATTTTGGATGGAAGACTTCTCGGATGAATCCAGATTTGAGCAACTTCTTCACTTCTTGTCGAATGAAGTTCTGTCGCTCCACGGATTGTTTCCGAGGCTTCTGATGCATGGGCCAAGCGTCAGAGTAGATCTTCATATTGTGCTCAATCACGTCCCTGGGGATCACAGGCATTTGTGACGGTTGCCAGGAAAACACGTCGACATTAGCCTGGAGGAAAGCGATGAGCGCGAGTTCCTATTTGTCATTCAGTCCCCCCGATATACGGGTGGTCTGAGCGGCATCAGAACAGATTTGGACGACTTTGACAGGAATGTCGGTGTCGCTGCTTGGCTGTACACGAGGTGCAGAAGTCGAGCCTCGCTGACGAATGCTCGGGGGTTTTGGAGCTTGCTCCTGCGTGGAGTCCTCCTCTTGCGTCGTAGTAAGCGCATGAAGTTCTTCCAGAGCAGTTACTCCAACAGTGCGATCTCCGCGAATCCGGAGAACGCCTACTGGTGTTGACATCTTTAACACCAGGTAGCCATAATGAGCAGCTGCCTTGAATTTGTACAAGGCAGGCCTACCCAGAATGGCATTGAAATTTAAGTTGATCTGAGCAACGTCAAAGACCAACTTCTCAATGCGATACTTCTCTTGGGTCCCGAAGGTAACAGGAAGAGTGAAAGCATCTAGGCCCCCCATGAAGTACGGTTTCGGTGATTAATGACAACCATTGAACTTTACTAATGAATTTGTGAATGCATAGTCCCCATAATCACTCAATAAAATGAAATGAATATGTCATTGGAGACCCATATACAATCAACTTTTGAGATCAAACCAATGAGATAAAGGCAAGAAGTGAAAGCTCTCATGTCTAAGTCTCTCAACCATAAGTTGACAACATACAATGCTTGAAGATCATCAGAGAGGCTTATGAAACAAATGTCTAAGAGGTCGTCTGAGCAAGACACAAAAGATTCACTCAAAACAACTCGAAGCAAACAAAATCAACTCACCGGATCAACCGATGATTTCAGAAATGTACACATCGGTCGAGTTGGTTCAACTGAAGAAGAAGACCTCAGAACAATGTACTCACCGGATCATCCGATGTGAATGGCTCAGTGACATCGGTCCATCAGTACAGTTTACAATACCATTGGACCAAGTGTAGCACCGGATCATCCGATGTACAGACTTACACACATCGGTCAATCACTCCAGTAAGCATCAAGATTAAGCAAATTCTGGAGGAAGAGTCACCGAATCATCCGATGAGAAGACAGAAGCAACATCGGTCTAACAACGGTCATATCTGACATAATGACGTCAGCCAAAGTAATTAGACCGATGATAACTAAAGGGGAGACATCGGATCATCCGGTGTTCACAGTAAAGTTCTGTCAGCCTACTTTTCCAACGGCTATTTCGGGGAGGCTGGCTATAAATACCCCCTAACCCTGTCATTTCGTCAAGTATTGATCACCAGAAGCTATCAACACATCCACAAGCATTCAAGACCAAGAGCAATCACTTCCACACCATTTCCATCACCTGTACACCAAGGTTTAGGCTAGAACTAGCTAGAGAGAGAGCTTGTGTGCTACCATTCTGGGTGAGTGGACTCTCTAGGTTAGTGTGAGAGCCTCAAGGGAGTGCCCTTGGTGTTTGTAATCGTGAGAAGACTTCCGGAGCTTGCCAAGGCGTTTGTGGAAGCCCGGAAGGTCGAAGTTGTACAAGGCTTGAGCTCCACCTTGCCAAGGGAGGCGAACGGAGAGGAATAGTGAAGACCCCTCGTCTCGGTGACTTGGGTGTGGCAAAACCCTTTGGTGGGTGCCACGACGTGGATGTAGGAAGATCTTGACGATCTTGCCGAACCACGGGATAAATCCTTGTCTCCTCGGGAATTTGCATACTTCTCCTTCCCTTACTTTTATGCATTTTATATTCTGCAAAGTTTCTACCTACTAGAATACATAGATAGTCGCGTAGGTAATTGGGCTTTAGAAATTAAGTTTCATTGCTTAGAATTTTTCGAAGAAAGCCCAATTCACCCCCCCCCCTCTTGGGCATTCGGTCCTTACAATTGGTATCAGAGCAAGGTTGCTCATAGGATCATTCTAGCTTCACCGCTAGAGAGCTAAAATGGCCAAGGTTGGGGGTTCGGATCCTATCTTCGAGGGCAAGAACTTTGCCTATTGGAAAGCACGCATGCGCACTTACCTAGAGGCTATTGCTCCCGAAGTTTGGGAAGCGACCCACGCGGGGTTTGGAGAACACAATTATGTTGGTGATCAAATTAAATGAGATGCTAAAGCTAGGAATGCAATCTATGAATGTATTAGTCAAGATGTGTTTTCTAGGATTGCTAGCAAGGAAAAGGCTTGTGAAATTTGGGCTTGCTTAATAGAGATTCATGAGGGCTCTTCTCGTGTCAAAGAACTAAAATATCATATGCTTAAAGCCAAATATGATGAATTTAAAATGCTTCCTCATGAAAATGTCAATGAAATGTTCTCTCGCTTGAATGTGCTTATTGAAGAAATCAATGCTCTTGACATTGCTTCTATTGGCAAGGGACTCATCAACCGCAAGATCCTCATGCTCATTCCCAAGCCAAAGTACAACATCATCAACTCCATGCTCCAAAAGAAGTCACTTGACCACATTGAGGTTTCGGAGCTCATTGGAGAAATACACGCTCATGAGATGAGTGTACTTGGGATGATGGAGCAATCATCATCAAAGACAATTGCTCTAAAGGCCTCCACCAAGAAAACAAGCCACAAGAAGAAGAAGGTGGTTGAGCCTAGCTCAAGTGAAGAAGAACAAGCATCAAGTGAAGATGATGATGATGAGCTTGCATTAATGATGAGAAAGTTCTCACGCTTGAACTCCAAGATTACCAAGAAGGGGTACACCTTTGATCCCAAGAAGAAAGCGTTTCTTCCAAGGAGAGATGATCGCAAGACTTGCTACAATTGTGGTGATCAAGGCCACATCTCCTATGATTGTCCAAAACCGGACAAAAGAAGAGAGAACTACAAAGGCAAGCATCGCAAGCTTGAAGGAAGCGATGATGATGAAGAAGAAGCCAAACCAAAGCAAAGATCCTTTGGGAAGAAGAAACATGACAAGGACAAGAAGGCAAGGCTCTTCCCAAAGAAGAGAAATGGCCCACAAAAGGTGTTCATGTGTGAGGCAAATGAATGGGTCACCGACGAAGAAACAAGTGATGAAGAGAGTGAAGAGGAAGAAGAAAGCTTGGCCGGCCTCGCCATCGCCAACAATGATGATGCACCTCTTCATCCACCGCCCATGTGCCTCATGGCGAAAGGTAACACCAAGGTATGTGACGACTCTAGCGATGATGAGCTTTCCCCCGATGATTTAACATCTTTGATAAATGAATATCATGCTATCATTAAGAGGGAAAAGAGTAAGGTTAAAGTGCTTGAAGAAACTCGTGCTAAACTTGAGAGTGCTAACCTTGATTTGCTTGACAAGTATGAAAGCATACTCAAAGAGCATGACACGCTCAAATCCCATGTCAAGCAAATTGAGGAAGAAAAGACTAAAATCAAGATAGATAATCATGAACTTGACTTAGCACACCAAACACTCTTGGAAGAGCACAACAAGTTAATACAAGAACATCAAACACTTAACCTTGCTCATGACATGCTTGATCAAGAGTTGAAAAATATGAAGAAGCAAACTCTTAATGATAAGATATCCATTACTTCTCATGCCACTAATGCTTTGCACAAGTCTTTGCCTTTGAAAGCTAATGCTAGGGAGAAGGACTTGTTGGAAGAAATTGAGAGTCTCCGCACTAGTGTGGCTAGACTTTCAAAAGGAGAAGTCAAGCACAAGGAAATTCTCTTCCAACAAGCAAAGGCCTTCAACAAGAGAGGACTTGGATCCTTCTCGATGCCTAACAAAGGAAAGGTGCCCTCACCGGAGCTAAGAACAAGCTTCATCAAGGAAGTTGGTTCTTATTGCCAACATTGTGAGGTCACTGGTCACCACACAAGGGAGTGCCCTCTTCCTAACCGACCTTCTCCTAAATTGCCTACTAACTATAAATCTACTTTCAATGATCATTATTATCTCTTGAGTAAAGTACATGGCAAGGTGAAGGCAAGGTTCATTGGCAAAGACATGAAGGGCATGAAGGGGAAGCTCCCCAAGCAACTTTGGGTCCCAAAAACACTTGTATCACACATACAAGGACCTAAGTTGGCTTGGGTGCCTAAAGTCAAAAATTGAATTCATGTGTGTAGGTGAACTACAAAGCCGGAGGAAAGCATTGGGTACTCGATAGCGGGTGCACTCAACATATGACCGGCAATGATGGTATGTTCACCACCATTGAAAACCCCGACAATCATGAACAAGTCACCTTTGGTGATAACTCTAAGGGAAAGGTAATTGGGTTAGGTAAAATTGCTATTTCAAATGACTTGTTTACTTCAAATGTTTTGTATGTTAAGTCACTTAGTTTCAATTTACTTTCTATTGCACAACTATGTGATCTTGGACTAACATGCACATTTAGCAAAAATGATGTTGTTGTGAGTAGTGAAACAAGCCAAAACATAGTCTTCAAAGGATTCCGGCATGGACATCTCTACCTATTGGACTTCGCCAACAAGAATGCTAGCTTGACCACTTGTCTTTTCACTAAGACAAGCTTGGGATGGCTATGGCACCGACGCATAGCGCACATTGGAATGAGCAAACTCAAGAAGTCATTCAAGCTTGGGATGGTGACCGGCGTGAAGGATGTCACATTTGAGAAGAACAAGCTTTGTAGCGCTTGTCAAGCCGGCAAGCAAGTTGCTTCACACCACCCAATGAAGACAATGGTGTCAACCTCCAAGCCACTTGAACTACTCCACATGGACCTCTTCGGACCGTCCACATATCAAAGCCTTAGCGGTAACCTCTATTGTCTCGTTATTGTTGATGACTATTCTCGCTATGCTTGGACTTTGTTTCTAGGTGACAAGAGTGAAACTCTGGAAGTGTTCAAGACCTTCGCCAACCGCGCTCAAAGGGAATTTCAACTTCCCATCATCAAGGTCCGGAGTGACAACGGCACCGAATTCAAGAACTACAACATTGGGGAGTGGTGTGACCGCGAAGGAGTAAAACATGAGTTTTCGGCCACATACACCCCTCAACAAAATGGTGTCGTTGAAAGGAAGAACAAGGCACTCATCACTCTTGCAAGAGCAATGCTTGATGACTACGGCACGTCGGAGAAGTTTTGGGCCGAAGCGATCAACACAGCGTGCCATACCGCAAATAGGGTCTACCTACATCGCCTACTTCAAAAGACCCCGTACGAGCTTCTCATTGGGAGAAAGCCCAACATCTCCTACTTTCGAGTATTTGGATGCAAGTGCTACATCTACCGCAAGAAAAGGCTCGGTAAGTTTGAAAGAAGATGTGATGTTGGTATATTTCTTGGTTATGCATCAAACTCAAAAGCATATCGAGTATTCAACCAAACCTCCGGTTCAGTTGAAGAAAGTTGTGATGTTGAGTTTGATGAATCTAATGGATCCCAAGAGGAGAGTTTTGGTCATGATGAAATAGATGATGAGCCTCTACGAGAAGCCATGAAGAACATGATCATTGGAGACATCAAGCCCAAAGTTGAGGAGAGCCATGATCAAGGGGGAGCCTCAAGTTCCAACAACAACACCTCTATGGCGCCTCAAGCTAACGAAGAAGAGAAGGATGATACATTGCCAACTCAAGACTCACAAGCACAACAACATCAAGAAGAAGAAGTCCATGATCAAGTCCAACCACAAGAGGAGCAACACGCATCACCTTCGCCAAGTGCTTCACAACCTCTTATGAAGCATGGACGCATCTCCAAGGCGCATCCAATGGACCAAATCATTGGAAGTCCGTCAAGGGGTGTAAGTACACGTTCTCGCCACTTTGCTTCGTTTTGTGAGCACTACTCATCTGTTTCGTGTGTAGAACCCACTCACATTGAGGAAGCACTCCAAGACCCAAATTGGGTGATGTCCATGCAAGAAGAACTCAACAACTTCATCCACAATGAAGTTTGGGTGTTGGAGGAGCGACCCAAGGACAAGAACGTCATCGGAACAAAGTGGGTGTACCGCAACAAACAAGACGAGAATGGCGTTGTGGTCCGCAACAAGGCAAGACTTGTGACCAAAGGGTTCTCGCAAATTGAAGGACTAGATTTTGGGGAGACATTTGCTCCGGTCGCCCGGCTAGAAGACATCCGTATACTCCTTGCCTTTGCATCACATCATAGTATTAGACTTTATCAAATGGATGTGAAAAGTGCCTTTCTTAATGGTTACATTAACGAGCTTGTTTATGTTGAACAACCTCCCGGGTTTGAAGATCCGAGGAATCCTAATCATGTGTATAGGTTGCACAAGGCGCTCTACGGGCTCAAGCAAGCACCTAGGGCGTGGTACGAACGACTACGGGATTTCCTCATCATGCAAGGATTCAAGATCGGGAGGGTGGACACTACACTCTTCACCAAGGACATCAACGGATATTTGTTCATTTGTCAAATTTATGTTGATGATATTATTTTTGGTTCAACTAACGAAGCTTTTAGCCATGAGTTTGGCAAAATGATGTCTAGGGAATTCGAGATGTCAATGATTGGAGAGCTCAACTTCTTCCTTGGATTTCAAATCAAGCAACTTCAAGAAGGGGACCTTCGTCTATCAAGAGAAGTACACCAAGGACCTCTTGAAGAAATTTGAGATGGGAGATTGTAGCTCAAGAAGCACTCCAATGGCAACCAACTGTCATCTCGACACGGATAAGGACGGTAAACCTATTGATCAATCTAACTACCGTTCTATGATTGGTTCATTGCTTTACCTTACGGCATCTAGGCCCGATATCATGTTTAGTGTATGCTTGTGTGCTCGCTTTCAAGCGGCACCTAAAGAATCGCATAGGAAGGTGGTCTTTAGGATACTTAGGTATCTTAAGCATACCCCTAGTGTGGGCTTGTGGTACCCTAAAGGTGCAAAATTCCATCTTGTGGGATACTCGGATTTGGACTTTGTCGGATGCCGCGTGGATCGCAAGAGTACCTCCGGTGGGTGCCACTTGCTTGGGCGTTCCCTAGTTTCTTGGTCAAGCAAGAAGCAAAATTTCGTCGCCTTGTCCACGGTGGAAGCGGAATACATTGCGGCCAGTGCATGTTGTGCCCAAATTATTTATATGAAGCAAACCCTTTTGGACTTTGGAATTAAACTTGGTTGTGTGCCTCTCCTTTGTGACAATGAAAGTGCGGTTAAGATAGCTAAAAACCCCGTTCAACACTCCCGCACTAAGCACATTGATATTCGCCATCATTTCTTAAGGGACCATGAAGCTAAGGGAGACATCTCTTTGAGAGGTGTTAGGTCCGAAGAACAATTGGCGGATATCTTCACTAAACCACTTGATGAGAAAACTTTTTCTAGGCTAAGGAGTGAATTAAATGTGTTAGATGCATCAAACGTCATGTAAGTTGCCATGATCATGTAAGAATGCACATCATATAGGTCTTGCCTAACTCTCAAAGGATAGGGGTGAGCTAGGGTTAGCTTGGGATGGTGGTTCTTTTGGGTTTTCCCAAGGCTTGGAGAGTAGCTCTCCCTGAAGAAGCCTTTGAAAGGTTCAAACTTGGCAAGATAGATTTAATTTATGTCTTGCATGATGCCTGCCATATAGACTTGCACTCATATTTAAATTTCTTGCACTATAATTTGTTTGGCATTGCATACGGTAGATTGTCACAAAGGAGAACCCACATCATGAGAAAGAGACTTGTTTGAAATGCAATATCTCAACTCATATAAGGTGGAAAGAACAAAATGTTAGGTGCGTTAATGCCTAGAGGAACATGCTCTAAAGAGATAGAAGTCTTCATACTATACCTCACAAAGCATGGGCCTTACATTTTATTTGGACAATTTTCCCTCCTATTTTTTCTCGATGTTCCATTTGCCTTAAGGCCTAGCCAAGTTATTGGCATATTAGTATCTTTGAGGGGTAAGGAGTTTCCCAAAAAGTCCTAAGACATGTGTTTCTCTTTGCTTGTTTGTTTGGTCAAAGGACATATATGGGATGTTATTGTTCTGTAGTCATCGGATTATCCGATGCCTAGGTCAGTCTCTCATCGGATCAATTGGTGTTCAATCTCCAAGGGCCAGTTCAGTCAGAATCCCTAATCGACCGACGAGTTCATCCTGAAAAACATCGGTCCATCCGATGTGTACAATTCTGGAACTGTGGTCAATTCCACTAATGCTACCTCCTCCATCATCGGACCATCCGGTGTCAACTGCACTTTTCTGGAAAACCTTACTGTGGCATTCGATCGATGCTTCTCATGTTCATCATCGATCCATCCGGTGTTAAATATACGACTATGGTTTGGGACCCAGTATTTAAATCGGCCGTTCATTCTCCTTTCTCTTCCTCCCGATCCCGATGCCGCCACTGTCGTTCCTCTCGCCGCACCACCACTCTCCGCCGCCGCCTTGCTCATCTAGCGCCACCACCACCGCCGCCGCCCGTCGCCGCCCGCCGCCTCCGGTCGCCGCGTCGTCCACGCGCCGCCGCCTCCAAGCGCCGCCGCCTCCAAGCGCCGCCGCCTCCACCACTCGCCGCCGCTCTCCCCCATCACCATAGCGCCGCCGCCGCCCCACGCGCACTTATTGCCATCGCGGTGCATCCATCGCGACTAGGGTTTCCTACCCCGTCAATCTCCGCATCACCTTCGTCGACTCCGTTCAATCGAGCAATCGCAATGGCTCGCGACAAGAAGAACAAGGGGAAGGCTATCGCGAAGCCGGCCGTGAAGAAGCAAAAACTGTCGAAGGAGGAGAAGAAGGCTTTGATGGTCGCTCGCGCCGCTGAGGAGCGTGAGCGTGTCCGAGGGGGATCCCTAAGGATCCGTGAGGCTCGTCCGAGGCAGCCTCCGATGATCGATGACTCCGAGGCCGAGGAAGAGCCGGTTGAGCCTCTCGTCCGCCGGTGCTCAGCTCGGACCCGTGGGGGTCACATCGAGGCAGCACCACGTCCGAGACCGACGGCGGCCGACCGTCGTGAGGACAGGGAGGCCCAGCGAGTGATCTACGAGATGGACACCACTGTCCATGTCGTTGAAGGAGTCCGGTTGACCGACTATCGGAAGATGAAGGCCAAGCAGCTTCGCAAGCTCAGGTGGAATGTGCTGCTTGAGGAGTGGTACCTGCAACCCATAGAGGCTCTGGTGGATAGTTGCTTGTGGACTGTCACCCAGGCATCACTCTATGAGACCTACAGGCGTCGAGGACACAAGCTGTTTCAACACAACTATCTGGATTGGGTTCAGCTAGCTTTGGCAGCAGGGACGGAGATCCATCCTTATTTTGAGAGATACCGAGGTTTGGTGCAGCTAATGGCATATGAGCGGAGTGCCTATGTGGAAGATTGGGTCCGCGTCTTCTACGCCACCCTCTATGTCTCTGAGGGCAGAAGATCAATTGACTTCATGTTCATGGGTCAGCACTACCACTTGACGAGGCAGACAGTGGCACAGTTGCTAGGAGTGGACTTGCACGACACCTGCGTGCATGAGAGGGTCTATGGTCAGGCAGACCCGCCGAGGAGGCCGCTCACTGGAGGAGTGGCACCAGCTCTGGAGGAGATCCGTTCTTTGTTCGGTCCTACTTTCTCTCCTGACCAGCTGAGAGTACCAGCTTTGTTGACTCCAGCTGCGTGCACAGTGCACCTCGCCTTGCGCCGCACGCTCCTACCTAGGTCTGGTTACTTGAAGGGGTTCACCAGCCTTCAACAGACTATCCTGTTCTTCATCATGAATGGGATGGAGTTCGACATGGTCGACGTCCTCATATGCGAGATGGAGGATGTGATCACAGATGGAGTGAGGATGATGAGGTAGCTCGTGTACGGACACTGGGTCAGCTACCTGCTCACCATGATGGTCCCTGAGGAGTCCGCCGTGCACGACCGTCTCACTGACGAGAGTGTGACACGGTTCGGTCACTACCGTGCCCCAGCTCCTGGAGACCGCTGCCTTGGCCGTCCAGTTGAGCGTCAGGTCAGGGCCCGGCTGTCTGAGGAGGACTGGTCTGACTTAGAGAAGGAGGATGAGAGGCTTGCCGAGGCTGAGGCTCAGGGGGAGGACTTGCAGCATATCTGGTCAGAGAGCAACACCGACGACAGTGTCGAGGAGTACTTCCCTCCTCCGCCCTCACCTAGGCAGCACGATGCGGAGGCTGGAGGCTCTACAGTGCCACCACCTACTCCACCTCCCGTCACTGAGGCGCAGGTCACACAGCCGTCGGAGCTGACGTCGCTCCTCTAGCAGATGGTTGAGCAGCAGCGTGTGGACAGGCTGGCAGCCGAGCAAGCCCGTGCAAAGCAGGCTGCCCGTCTCCTTGAGCACCAGCAGTAGCAGCAGGAGATGGAGCGTCAGATCGCCCGTGAGAGGCGTGAAGACACTGACAGGCTGACAGGGCTCATCGACCAGATGCACCAGCGCACTCTCGACCAGCAGCAGCAGACGCAGCAGGCGATGATGGGCATCCTGGGGTTGATCACCAACCTCTACACCCAGACCGGGATTGCCCTCCCGTCGCAGCTGCCAGGAGTCGCTCCACCACCTCCAGTCCTGGCTCCAGCTGCCGCTCCAGTGGCCCCAGTTCCTTCTACGCCGATTCCCTCCTTCAGCATGTCTCCTTTTCTGGCTCCTAGTGCTCCGATCCACTCCCCGCTGCCGGCCACGACCTTGTTCCAGCAGACGTCAGCTTCCATCGTCAGTGCCCCTGCTCCAGCAGCTCCTCCACAACAGGCACTGACGGTGGCTCCTACGGCTCCGGTAGCCCCCTCCACCGCTACTCCATCCAGCAGCTCCGATGACAGCGATGGTGACTAGTTCGTCATCACGCCCAGCACTCAGGGTCCTTAGGCGCTCAGATCCCTTTTTGGTGTCTTGATGCCAAAGGGGGAGAAGAGTTAGAGGGGTCAGGGGGAGCGTCTTAGTGTCAGGGGGAGTCTCATTTATCATTTATCGTTTATCATTCTTGTAATTCAGTATGTTTACTACATTTGGTGTGTTTGCTACTCATTTGCTACTTATTGAGCTCTAATGAACTTATTTCCATGAGTTGTTAATCGATTGGGTTCATTTGGTGTTTATCTATGTGTATGATCTCTTATTATTCACACTTGAGTTATTTATTGATGCTTAAGCTTCAAGTGTGACATCATGTATTCATTGCATATTCTTCTAAGTTTCATTCTATCAAATTCATTACTATTGCGCTTTGATTATTGTGTTGTCATCAATCACCAAAAAGGGGGAGATTGAAAGCATCTAGGCCCCCCATGAAGTACGGTTTCGGTGATTAATGACAACCATTGAACTTTACTAATGAATTTGTGAATGCAAGGTCCCCATAATCACTCAATAAAATGAAATGAATATGTCATTGGAGACCCATATACAATCAACTTTTGAGATCAAATCAATGAGATAAAGGCAAGAAGTGAAAGCTCTCATGTCTAAGTCTCTCAACCATAAGTTGACAACATACAATGCTTGAAGATCATCAGAGAGGCTTATGAAACAAATGTCTAAGAGGTCGTCTGAGCAAGACACAAAAGATTCACTCAAAACAACTCGAAGCAAACAAAATCAACTCCCCGGATCAACCAATGATTTCAGAAATGTACACATCGGTCGAGTTGGTTCAACTAAAGAAGAAGACCTCAGAACAATGTACTCACCGGATCATCCGATGTGAATGGCTCAGTGACATCGGTCCATCAGTACAGTTTACAATACCATTGGACCAAGTGTAGCACCGGATCATCCGATGTACAGCCTTACACACATCGGTCAATCACTCCAGTAAGCATCAAGATTAAGCAAATTCTGGAGGAAGAGCCACCGGATCATCCGATGAGAAGACATAAGCAACATTGGTCTAACAACGGTCATATCTGACACAATGACGTCAGCCAAAGTAATTAGACCGATGATAACTAAAGGGGATACATTGGATCATCCGGTGTTCACAATAAAGTTTTGTCATCCTACTTTTCCAACGGCTATTTCGGGGAGGCTGGCTATAAATACCACCTAACCCTGTCATTTCGTCAAGTCTTGATCACCAGAAGCTATCAACACATCCACAAGCATTCAAGACCAAGAGCAATCACTTCCACACCATTTCCATCACATTTACACCAAGGTTTAGGCTAGAACTAGCTAGAGAGAGAGCTTGTGTGTCACCATTCTGGGTGAGTGGACTCTCTAGGTTAGTGTGAGAGCCTCAAGGGAGTGCCCTTGGTGTTTGTAATCGTGAGAAGACTTCCGGAGCTTGCCAAGGCGTTTGTGGAAGCCCGGAAGGTCGAAGTTGTACAAGGCTTGAGCTCCACCTTGCCAAGGGAGGCGAACGGAGAGGAATAGTGAAGACCCATCGTCTCGGTGGCTTGGGTGTGGCAAAACCCTTTGGTGGGTGCCATAACGTGGATGTAGGAAGATCTTGACGATCTTGCCGAACCACGGGATAAATCCTTGTCTCCTCGGGAGTTTGCATCCTTCTCCTTCCCTTACTTTTATGCATTTTATATTCCGCGAAGTTTCTACCTACTAGAATGCATAGATAGTCGTGTAGGGAATTGGGCTTTAGAAATTAAGTTTCATTGCTTAGAATTTTTCGAAGAAAGCCCAATTCACCCCCCCCCCCTCTTGGGGATTCGGTCCTTACAAAGAGTAATAGCACCGAGTGGGGTAATGGCTCCCGGACCTACTCCGGAGAAAGGTCGGGAGGGATGAAGATCCGAAGGTCGTAGCTGAAGCTTGGTAAAAGCTTTGAAGCTTATGAGGTTCAGCCCCGAACCTCCGTCTACCATAACATGGTGGAGCTGGATGTTATTGATGGTAGGAGACACCATCAAAGGTAACTGGCCTGCTCCAACCATGCTTCGAGGGCAGTCTGAAGCATCAAAAGTGATGGCCGTGTCCATCCACTTCCGATGAGGCTCTGCCCTGACTGTAGGAGCTACAGCGGCCATGTCCTGACGCATTGTCTTGAGGACGTGACGGGAGGTGATGTCCCATGATCCACCAAAAATGGTGTTCATGGTCTTCCGACGCTCGTAGTCATAGACATCAGAATCGTCGTCGACGGAGGTGTAGACGGCCTTCAGGACCTTTTTGGGATCCTGAAAACCTAACTCCTCTTCGGCCGGAGCTTCGTTAACTTTTTGTTTTCCTTCCCTCTGTCGGAAAGGAACTTCTTCTCGGCGCTTGTTATAGCGCTCGACAAGGTTTTGGACCTCCCGACAGTCTTCCAAATTGTGGTTGTCCGTCTTATGAATTGGACACCACACCTTGGGTTTGCCACCGTCTTCAGAAGACGGTCGAGGTCGCTTCTCGGGGCGTGGCCCTCGGCCACCCGGAGCTGCAGCAGCTGTAGCATTAGATGCGCCGGCCAACGGCTTCTTCTTGTCGTTGGTCTTTTTCTTCTTCTTGCCACTCCCGGAGGTAGTGGCTTCTCCTTTGGAGGATTTTTTGTGATCCTCCGGAGGTGTTTTGGAGTGCATTTCACGGCCATCCGCAGCCCTGACATATTTGTCAGCCAAGCTGAAGAGTTCCGTGACACTGGTGATCTCCTTGATCGCCAATTTCTCCAACATCTTCTTATCCCGTACGCCCTGTCTAAATGCCACAATGACAGAAGCGCTAGAGATAGAAGGGATAGTGTTTCGTACCTGAGAGAATCTCTGGATGAATGATCGCAGGGATTCTCCCCCTTTTTGCACAACTGCAAAAAGGTCCATTTCGGTGCCTGGTCGGGTGTATGAACTCCCGAAGTTGGCGGTGAACTGCCGGCACAACTCCTCCCAACTGTTGATGGAGTTGGGTGGAAGGCTCATAAACCAGGACCGGGCGGTCCCAGTTAAAGCCACTGGAAAATAATTGGCCATTACGGTCTCATTTCCTCCAGCTGCCAGGATAGCAGTGGAGTAAATCTGAAGATATTCGACGGGATTAACGGTCCCGTCAAACTTCTCCGGCAGGTGAGGCCGGAATTTCTATGGCCACCTGACCATACGCAGATGCATGGCCAGGGCCGAACAGCCTCATCCTACTCCTTCAGGAGCAAGAATGTCCTGAGCTTCTCGTCTTTCTTGAGCACGCTCGATATGGACTCGGCCGTCTTGTTGACGGTATCAGCGATCAAGCTCTGCCCGGAGGTCATGAGTTGAAAGCCTTGATACCGTGTGAGTGTGTCGCGCCCCGGAGGGCAACGACGTCACTTGCTGTGATGCAGCACGTCTCCTGTTGTTGGAAACTTGCAGACCAAGTCAGC
This sequence comes from Tuctoria greenei, assembly GCA_036927565.1. Taxonomy (NCBI): domain Eukaryota; kingdom Viridiplantae; phylum Streptophyta; class Magnoliopsida; order Poales; family Poaceae; genus Tuctoria; species Tuctoria greenei. The sequence continues at coordinate 9,150,109 of JAYESD010000008.1, forward strand.
CAGACAAGGTCCGTCGCTGCGACGGGGCCTGTCCTGAAGGAGGAGGACCCTGGTTGCTGATGCGGTCAGCTACTGCTGCAACCAAGTGTTCCACATCGGCCCTCCACTGCTCCATTACATCCCGGGATGCATCTGGAGGTGGTGGGCGCTGAAGGAGAGCACGTGCTGCATGGAGCGTGTGTTCCGGGTTGTCATGATTCGCCGACGCAGTGATCGATGCCAGTGCACCATCGCGCTGTCCAGCTTGATTTGCTGGTGGAGGCGGCGGTGGTGGAAGTGTGACTCCTGCTGGCACTGAGGTTTCTACTGGTGGCTGCATATTGGAGGGATTGCCCTCAGCAGCTTGAACAGCAGGATGACCATTGGATGATCCAGCAGCTGAGTTCACCATTCTTGAAATCTCAGGGGCCCCTACCTGGCGCGCCAACTGTCGGTGGTTTTGATCCGGCAGATCTCCCGACACTACTAAAGTGTTTGTGGAGTTTGAAGTTTGGTGTGGGCGCGCGGAGATTCAAGAAGGTGAAATGTAAAATGAACAGGAGACACGAAGGTTTACGTGGTTCGGGCCGCCTGGGCGTAATACCCTACTCCACGGGATGTGTTGGTGTTGTATTGGATGTATGAACTCAACGTGAGTTGAGAGTGCACGATCAGATCAGAGCAGGTCAGATCAGTCCGATCAGTCTAGTGAGCGTAGAGTGAGCGCGTGTCCTATGTATCGTCGGCCTGTCCTTTTATAGTACAAGGATAGGCCGTTACAAGTTGGCCTAGCCCGACATGTGGCCCCGACGGTTACTAATATTGATACACATTTGATGCGCTTAATTACCCTTAATGACCGAATTACGGGCTTTGATAGCACCGTTACTGGTAATTAAGGTCGTCTGATCGTGTGTCATTAACATAGTATTAATGACATTTAATCGGGTCTTGAAGTCCTTGATTCCCTTTTGAAGATCCGGAGTCGTTGTGGAGTCTACCGGAGGTTTTAAGGCTGAAGATCCGATGGTGGGACACGTGGCAGCTCCGGAGCACACTGTGGGGAACAGATAGGTCCGGTGCCACCAGACACGTGTCAGTTCTGGAGCTTCCCTGGGTCTGGGGTTAGGTCCGGGGGTGCCGTTATGGTACATAGCCCGGAGCTTCCCCCTGGTGGGCGGTAGCTCCAGTTCGATAGTACACGTGGCGACCCTGGGACTAACCATGTTGGGGAAGTGGGTCCGTTTATGTCTGACATGTGGGCCTCCGAAGGTCTTCAAATCAAGTAGATGGCATTCCCTTGAGATCTTTGCAATCTCAAGGGGTATACGGTACCCAGGGTACCAACAATGACAATACACCGGACGGGCAATAAAGGCACTTGGGGATACCATGAAACCTCTCGATAGGCACGGCGGCGCCAGCGACAACGTCTTTGATGGCCAGGCGCGGCAACGGCTTCGACCTGCACTACGCGGCGACGGCGGCCTGCGAGCCGAGATTTGCATCTCCAGAGTCTTCGAGAAGAGCTCCAGAGGACTGAAGAAGCACTCAGGGCTAGGGACGAGGCGCAAGCAGCGGAGATCAGGGCTAGGGACGAGTATCAAAACTCGTTCATGCTACAGATGCAAGCTGTTGTACAGGTAAATTCTAGATGGTGTACTTAACTGTTTTAATGATAAATGACATGCATAATGATTTGCTTTGTGTTTGCAGGCTATGAGTGCAGGACAGCCAACTGTCTTTCTGCAATGAGCACCGCCAGCGATAACAGCTGGCCAAGTACAAAATTATTCAAAATAGCTTAAATTAGTTAAACTTGTTCAAATTTAGTAAAATATGCATTTTCTTATATGTAACATGTCTAACCACACTTGCACTTCACAGGGATCGGAAACGGAGGCTCAAACTCCGCCGCCTTAGATTCCGGTGCTTGATCGACTGCAAGAGGATGACTTTCTGAACTCCGATGGCAGCGGACGGGGTAGCATCTCATAGTCAGGTCAACCGATTTTTTCCCCTTAGCCTCATACTTGTGAGTTGTGTTGTTTCAATATGTCCATAGCTTGTTCAGAAAGTATTAGATAGCAAAGTTGAATAAAATGTTGAGTTATGTCCAATAAAATGTTGAGTTATGTTGTTTCAATATGTCTATTTAGGGATCTTAAAGTGAAATTTGAAGCAAAGTTGAATGATGTAATATGTTTACATCTTTATTTAGAGGATGTGAAGTTATGAATAGAAAATATATTTAGTTTCTGGTTGTACTCTTACAGGTTGCCATTCTAAAGTATTGTCTTCTACCTGCTGGACTAAAGAGGCCTATCAACTGCGAGATAAAGCTGAGTTCCGTCCTCTCAAACTTGGCTTGTGTGATGTGTAATATGTGTGGTGCCATGTATTAGTATTTTGCAATGATATATATATATATATATATATATATATATATATATATATATATATATATATATATATATATATGCATGCTTCTGTGATGTTTTTCTGCGTGTGTGATCTGGCCATCGAGGCAGGGCTGGTCTCAAAGCCAGGACAATATTTTATGTTTTTTAAAAAAATCTGCAAATCTTATCGATGGCGGTTCTCTGGTGGTCATCGTCGATACTGGCAACATATTGTCGACGGTCCCCAAATCGACGATAAATGTCCAGTATCAATGACAGTGCCCTATATACTGTCGTCTATAATATACTTATAAATGACGGTCCTATCTACCGTCGATGATAAGGTTCCACCGCTGCCACGTGGCAGGAGTCACTTATCGATGACAACTAATTATGATCGTCATCAAATAATTTATAGACAACGGTAACCGTCGTCCATAAGCTTATAGATGACAAAAAATGTAGACGGTCGGAAACCATCATCTATAAGTCTATATCGTCGTCCATAAGCTAGAGACGACGGTTTCGACCTTATAGATGATGGTTTCCGACTGTCGTCTATTATCGCGATTCTTGTAGTGTCTGCTGATTTACTTGCACTAGTATAGTACTCTTCCCGTCCCCAAAAGCTTATCGCTTTGTAGTTCAAAAATGACCCACAAAGCAACAAGCTTTTGCGGATGGAGTGAGTACTTGTAATGCCGAACCCCCCTACATTTTCCTAGAGAACCTGATTCTCGTGGAGTGAAAAGGGGGTTATTTAATTAAGTCGTTATTCAGCCATCACTGTTGCCTAACCTGAAGCATGCGGATTAAAAGTCTTGGTGGATGTCAAAACTATAGTAATAATCTGTCGGGCTTAGCCACTTTTTATGTTCTAATTTGATGCTGCAATGTTGAGATCTTTTGCACTCCGATCCTTTTCGGCCAGCGCTTTTATAGCTAGAGATTTTGCATGAGCCCTACTTTATCTCACATCATTTCCAGCTTCACATTGGTCACCAAGAATGAAAGGACTTTTTAATTAAACAAGAAGGGAGATTAATTAACAAGAGAACATGTTCATTGAATAGAAACTCAGACTAACTTATCGCGTTTGTATTTATGACAATTAACAAATCAACATGTCACTAATAGATAATTAACAAGTTAAAATGGATTATACATGCGAGGTATTTCCGATACTACTGATTTACTGAGAATGTATCAATCTAATTTGTCAAAACTTCTTTTGGGAGAAATAATACGAGATGTGGTCACTATATTATATAATCCCTTTGATCTAAAAATATAAATCTATTTATAGACATGGGCATGGTCATAGATTACCGCTTCTAACTGTTGGAATTTGGCCCATTTAAGTGGCACATTCAGCTGAAATTCCAAATTAATGTGGTCGTTGGATTTAATTCCAAACTATTAGTTTAAGGTGGTGTAAACTAACTTATATATTAGCCCTCATACCCATGGTTGAATAGAGAAAGCAATAATGAGAGGTCTGGCTATATATATTCACACACGCGCGCACACATGTATTTGCGATTTTTCATGTGTTCTATCACGTGACTTGTGACTTGTGACGCGCAATCGTGGCGTGGCTGCATTGAGTGTATTTTTGTCACTTATAACCTTTACAAATTTGAACCGGTTTGCACTAATAGATAATTAGTGCACGGTTTATTGCCATAAACACTGTTATTTGACCTGCTATAATTAGTGGATGTTGTTAGAGAGGAAACGGCTCCTAGGGGGCAGCCGCGCCTATATCAGGTCCCGGTGACGTTCAACTTTCCTACACACAAAAATTTCCTTCCAACTATTCTTCTTCCATCCTTTGGAAAGTTGTGTTGTATTGTTTGAGTTGTCAAACTTCACCGACCTCTTTCGTTGGCGTGCACCGAGGAGGAGGGTGAGCAGTATCTACGAACCGTTACCTTCATGAAGCCTGCAAGAGGGACGATAATAAGGTTTCTGGGCAGCGCATCTGCCCCGCTCAAAGCTGTTTGACATCGATATGCGCTGCCTCACGGACGAGCTACAATATCTACATTGACGACCTGTTTCAACTATATTTTGTGCTAACCCAAAGTGAGTCCAAATGCTTCCTCTGGTGTTTATTTTGTTGATCTATCTACTGCTCTGTAAAGTGTGCATCATAGTTTTGAATATCTTTAAAACTTGCCTCAACTTAGAATCTGGATTTAGAATAATACGCAATTTTCCAACATTATATTAACTGCACCAAATAATACCTTCAAAGGGTAATATTTTTAATAATAGATCTATATTCGCTCTATTCTTAATTGTACAAAGTTTTACAAAAAAAATCTGGTGAAAACTAGACCAGATGTCCTAATCATCATATACTTAAGAGTGGAGGTAATATTATATTTGTAAGTATTATTGTTCGTAATGATGAATCTAGATAATTTCAAAAAAAAAATCTAGTAACATCAACCTTATGTTGCTGCTTCCTCTAAAAAAGACTTTTGTCATTATATAGCTTTCTAGCAATTGATGGTCAAAGTTTCAAATGGCTAATATAGGTGAAAACTAAATGGACTCATATTTGGAATCAGAATGAGTGCGCACCGGTACAGATGCAAAAGGTTACAGTTTCATCATATTTCCAAATAAATACATGCATAACTCACTGAGTTTCAATTGTGAGATTTTATATACTCCCTTCGTCCCACAAAGATTGCCTTTTTGGGCTTTTGGATGTGTCCCACAAAGAATATATATCATTTTAGGGCTTATCAATATAGTAGTTAAGATGTGAATTCAACCTCCCAACAATGCATGCTTCTTTTCTGCACGGCTTTTTCTAAAAAAGTGCAACTGCACCTTAATGAGAACCATTAAATTTGTCAGCTTTATGAGGATACATACGTCATTTACCATCTTTTCTATTATGTTTGAAAAATACTAAAACGACAATCTTTATGAGACGGAAGAAGTATCACTTAATATATATTGTATAGGAGCTAATATTATAGAGTAACCGCCAACGACTGAAGCTTTGTGCTTTTAGTTACAGGGATCAGGTACCTTTTTAGTGAATTAGCAGCAGCGTAACACAATAATAAGATAATGGAATGTCTAATCATTTCTGCCTTTTTTTTTTCTTTTGCAGTTCCGCATGCATCTCAGCTGATAATTGCTTGTGTAAATTCTTAGATTGCAAGTAAAGTGGGATTAGTGGTTATGGCTTAAGTGAAGGAATCCAAAAGCGAAATTTCAAACTTGGCGCCAAAGCTAAACTCGGCAGGCTGCAAGTTGGGAAAATTGATTAACCTAACGGTTATTGGATTTGATTGAGATCTTGATGGGTGATGTACAAAATAGATTATGCGGTGATGAAATCACTGAGTGTTGAGATGCATATTTGGCATTGTTTGCTCACCAAATTTACACATATATTGTGATTCAACCACACTGTATGAATTTGTTATATTTTAATTTAAATAGTCAGATTTTAAGTATAGTTTTGGTAAGTAGACGATCCTCTACATTTTGCTTGTATATTAGCCGTGCTAAACACTATCGTGATGTAGTCAAACAAACAACATTTCTGTGGAAAATCCGGGTGCCACTGGTTAATATTGAAAGGTAGGAAACAGGGGTTTAAGTTACATTGCTTAAGAGTTACCGAAATGGCATGAAACATAACACACCCACACTAATTTGACTACACTAGGCAAACAAACAAATTGAATATAGTTTGACGATCTAGCTAATAGGTTTAAAATACACGACTGACACACTTGTCATACGCTAGAAGGCATAACTTGTAATTCAAGCATTAATCTATTTAATAGAGTGTGTCCAGCACAATATACATAAGGGGAATAAGTGTGCCCCTTCTTTATGTATCAAACTGATAAACATTGTTTTGCAACCACAAGTGGTAGTATCATGAGAAAAAACGTAAAACTGCATTTAGTCCAGCCCCCACACTCCACAAAAACATGCATCATTGCTCAAGATAATTCATCAATCTAGCTCTACAATGGAGCCTACCTGTGTGTTCTCTTACAAGTTGATTTCTTTCGAAAGCTCAACAAGCAGATTTCTTTTTTCATTACAGAAATTTGCGAGCCAGCTCCTCCGGCCTCCCATGCTTCTCCAATACAATGTCCATATATATCATGTCGTACTGCAAGTGAAATGAAACATTAAACTCTCAGAATAGTTAATTTTTTATCTAAGGACCCTATAATTTAAAACATACCAAAAAGAAAAAAAGAAAAGGGAGAAGGGTGAAGGTTACAACAGTCCGTCAAGTATATCTTTATTGAAGCCTCCATCACACATCTTACTACAACCGTGAAACACTTGATTAAAGTCCACTTCAACGTGTACATTTTTCAAATAACCTCGATTGTTCTTATGTATATGAGCCTTGCAAGAGGGGCCATAGGTGAGAGGCTGCCGATATCTACGTAGCTGTCTGGTGTACTGCTGGTGTACAATGGCCGATGCGAATGGCGGGGCTGCAGCAGACCCAGTACCAAACACTGACCAGGCAGTGAGTCACCTCGGAGACCCCTTCGTCACATTCAATCTCAATCTGCCACTCGTACCGACTTGTCTGAAGAAAATTATTGGCGAACAAATTTTCCTGCCGGTGCTGAGTCCGCGCCAACAAGGATCCACGCCATCTCCCCGACCGAGCGGTAAGAAATTTTGATTGGCGTGTGTACACCTTAGTTTGACACGTTTAAGTTGGCCAATAAGAATGCGTTTGATTGAGCGACTCAATCTGAATGAGAGATGATGGTCTATATTCTATGCTCATTCCTTTCCAAATATATAACATTTTGAGAACTAATATTAGTTCGCAAAACGTCATATATATTAGAGAACGGAAGGAAATACTCTTTTTCAAAATACTCTCTTCGTTCTTAAAGGTTTATCGCTTTCTAGTAAACAGTAAATTAGAAAGCGACAAACTCAAAGACGAATGGAGTAAATGACATCAGTTAATTTAAATTTGAATTAATCAGCATCAGTTATTTTGAAATACTTGGTTTAGGCGTGAAAATGATGAGCCCGCCCATCCCAGCAGGCAAAAAAAAAAACTTGTTGGCCGCCCGGTCCACCCTATAAAAAAACGCCATATCCACAACATGTAGGATGAATGATCTGATCCCATATATATAGAAACTAGAGTATCATCTCCCATCCACCTTCGTCCTTGAACCAAAGCGAACGTTTTAAAGGCCGTACGCATATACTCTCAACAATCAACATGTCAGTGGGAGCATCCTCGCCATTCCAAAAGGCTAATTTAAATTTAATTTACGTGTACGACTTTGCATGGTCCAGCGGAAACTGCGCCTTTGAATTCAACGGTTCGAATGTGCGCATCGACACCGTTGTTCGGAAAAGAATGTGCATCGACACAGGCAAAAGGGAAATGAAAGACTTGATACGAATAAAGATCATTATTGGGGTAGGTTGAATTATTTAGCCGGGATGAGATGAATATTCTTGCTTGCAATGAAAGGAAAGGATACGAATGAGGTTATGCATTATTGGAGGCCAGCAAACTAAACTATTCGTCGAGGTACTACGAGAGATCACTAGCTGTGTAGCTAGTTCTTATCGGTTTTTGATTTTGGAGGGGGGTGTTTAAGAATATTTATAAACAGAGAATTAATAAGACTGGCTATTCACTCACAGTCATGAGAAGCTAGTGATTGAGACGTGTTACTTGGCTTGGCAATGCGTACGTCAAGCTCCCATGGGTGTGTGAAAAGCTTACTACGTATACTATTCGGTCTTCGATTCGAAAAGGGAAAAGGCAGTCTAAACCTTTCAAAATATGACGAAGAAAAAGTGTATATTCTCCACGGGCTAATGGATTCGGATGACGTTTGAAAAATCATAAAAAGCCGGTGTGCGCGTGCATCTATATCGGATAACCCTATATCCTACTCCCTCTGTGCCGTTTTATTTGTCGTTCCGACACGTTCGGCTAGTTAAGTTTTAGTTCATTTGTTTTGTCGGAACGACAAACAATAAAAAACGGAGGTAGTATATGCGAGTAGACAGTGTCACCGTGTAGATTATGCATCAACTGGAGCAGCAATTTGTATTGCTGCAGTGATCAACGACGACGCGTGCGCTTTCGGGTCCAAATGACCTGTAGCTGCGGGACGAGGATCGTCTCACTTAAATCCGATGACTTAAACCATGCAATATGCTTGCATCGGCCGTTCGTTTCATCCAATGGTTTATGAGCAGATGTATCAACTTCACTGCACCGTCTTAAGTTAGAGGATCCCAATCCGTAGCTGCGAGTGTGTGACGTCCGCACGCGTAGCTAGTGGCACCCCTGGTCTGGTGTGCTCCGTCCCCACGTACGTCGGCGTCGCTTTATCTCGTTTCTGCCTTGCGTGGCGGGGCGACGGGATGTGCTCGTTTCCGTTCGCCCGGAAGTCTAGCCGTTGCCGGCTCCGCCCGCGCAGGTCGACCTCGGACACGTCGCTCGCGGCCAGACAGCTATCCCGGTCAGGAGACGGGAGGTTCCTCGTCGTGGTGCGCGCGCGCGGTTCGAGGAATAGTCTTTGACGTCTTGGACGCACGTGCCGGCCGCACGGTACGTCCGTTGCCATCGCCACACGTCGGGCGTTCTTTCGCCGCCGCGCCACCGGCCAGACCGCACGGCATACGGTTTTTTTTTTTTATCCTGCACGCATATATTGGACATTCGAGCTTTGCTAGCTGCTTAAGCGTCGCAGAAGTTGCATGACGACGGTGGCCATTGCGTGTTCATATTATGAAAGAACTGACACATACATACTCTTTTTCGTCTCAAAAAGCTTGTCGTTTTGTAGTTCATTTCAAAACGATAAGTTTTTTGGAACGGAAGGAGTACTCGTTTAGCGGCTGTCTTGTTGGAGACGTCTCGCGTTTGACCGTTGAACCTGCAGATGCCATGCATTGCCCACGTACTGGTGAGTGTACAAAATTAGTGGTGGGGTTTTGAAACAGCCAGACCGTTGAAACCGGAGAAAATTAGCTCAAAGGATGATATGCAACGAATGACGTGGTGCGTGTACCAAAAAGATCGTTCGGCACGGCCAAATATACTATTATTTCCTACATGACGAATATATCGATCAGCGATAACGTCATTAGGTAGCTAGCTAGCTACAAGACACGCGCTGAAAAGAAATTAGCCTACCAAATCACGATCGGAAAGCTTCGTGTAATAAACGGATTTTACCAATCGGTCATGCATTGACACGCAAGGGACGAAGCTGAGGTGTGACTGACTCTGAATGTATTGCGTGGCATGCATGGGACCAAGGCTTGACTCCGGGCAAGAAAACTTGTGGTGCGTGGATAAGGTTCATAATTCCAAGTTTGGCCGTTTGACAAAACTTTGGAAACCAGAAACATAAGGTGAGACTAAAGGTTGAATTACCCTTAGTAGCCAGATGAGTGTGTACAGTACCAGCCTGCAAAGCGTGCATGTGCGACGAAGGAAAATCAAGGGGAGAGAGATGACAGTAGTACGTGCACATGCTTGAATTAGGGAGGCCATCAATTTGGAAGACTTTCGCGGCCACGGACTGGCCGGACCAAAGGGAAGGAATAATCAATGGCCGCGAGAATCTAGCCCCTGAATGGCGCTGCGCGGGCTGTAAACTGTGAAATGCGCGCGCCACATGGTGTGCGTCAGAGCTTCACGGCGCCGGATTGCAGGATCCGGTGCTCCACTCCAGTGACCACACCGTCCCCGCACCACATGAAACGCCGAGATACAATACCCATATCACAAAAGGGAGCGACACTTTAATTCGACACTTCTCCAGAGTATCTGATGCAACTATTAATTTCTTTAGGATCAGAGAAATATGGCGACATGGTAAAAGTGTTTTGTCTCTGAAAAAATTGAATACGTACATTCCGTATACCGTGATGATCTCATTTTCTATTTGGATAAGGATAGCCAAATAGTAGAGTCGTTGCCTACTTTGCCTCCAAACAACCCAACAACTATCATTCAGAAAAGCAAAATTTGACTAGAAAACTGCCTAATATTTACTTGCTACACTCAGCCCCCCTCCAGGGCCCCCTGATAACTTGATTACGCAGACATAAAGACATCCTGTAAAGAGTATGACTAACGAAACATATAGGTAAGCCACGTGGTTTTTACAACTTATGACTATAGTTATGATTCAAAGACTAGCGGTAGCCGCACCTAATCCAGCAGATGTGCTTTTAAGCTGATGCAGATGCTCCTTGTGAAAGAAACTAGTGACATGCTCTTGTCTCCTAAACCGTTTTTTTTTTTTGAGAAAATATGCGCACATTTATTCATGCTTCCAATACGAGTATAATGGTAATAACCAAAATATCAAAAGACTGCTTCATTTTGTGATAAGAAAGGTCTTATTACACACTTCCTTGTAACCTCTCGTTGATATTTCTCTAGTTGTGGTCAAAGACAAAAATTAGGGTTAAAACTAACTTAAGTACGATTTCCGTTTCAAAATATTTGATGTTGGTTAATTCAATTTTAAACTAGCTAGTGTCAAGCTCAAAAAAATGAAAGGTACATCACATTTTAAGCAAAAAATGCAATCTGACCATGTAGCACGGGTTCACGGTTTGAAGCTGCATATGCACATGGCAGATGGGTTCACGGATGGAAGCTGCACGTGTACATGGCAGCCAGGTTCACGGGTCGAAGTAATACCAATTCCAAAAATACAAAGGACCGGGTGCCAATAAATTCTTTCCTAGCGCTACGTCTACCAGTAGCACGGTGCCGAGGACGTGCCTGTTTTCTATTCGTCATGATGGACCACCGAACGAGTACGACAACAACCTGGGCGGAGGAGAGGACATCCAAATCCGTGGACGGAGTCTGCGGGTCCCGTGAGGATCCCCGCAAGCCAGCCAAAAGAAGTCGCTTTCCAGGTGGTGGACCGTACGATGCGCCACGTAAGGTAGCGGTTGGTTTCGTTTGGCCTTCCTGCCCCGTCAGGCACCGGCAGAGCAGTACCAGCTAGTAGTAGCCTAGTAGGTGCGTGTGGGTGGGTGGGTGCCGGGCCCACCACGTTGCGGATAATGCCGAGAGCACGTGGCCCGCTGATGGCGCCGGGGGCCCGTCATGACCGTTGGTAGTTACTGGCCTGCTAGGCTCGGGGCTCGACGAGACGAGAAAATATTCAAAAAAATACTGTAGGGTTTTCTTGTCGTTAATACAATATTTTTTTCTAGAATCAAGATACAACCCTACAAAAATAAATAACTAAGTGCACAAATCTTAAAATAGTTTTTTTAGATGATAAAAAGTTCCGACCTTTCCCTCCGAGGAGGTTATGAACAAGTTATTACAAGCGAGTACAAATGCAGACACTCACAACCTATTGTCTAGAAAAATACGGCGATAATTGAATGACTAAGCACACGACTGTGGACCGGACTTTGTAGGCCAATATTGCGGCACATTCATCTCTTCATATTTTTCGTAAGTGCACCCCGGTAGGGGTGGGCGTTCGGTCCATCCGGTTCGGTTATTCGGTTTTTTTGAATTTCGGTTTTCTAAAATCATTATACGAAATATTATACAAATATTAGGTACCCGAAGTTTTTTGGTACCTACATTTCGGTTTGGTCTTCGATCTTACCCGAAATACCCGAATTTTATGTTATTGTCATTTTATGCTCTCAACAATCAATATAAGTTTAATATTATTTGTAAATTTAATCTTGAGAGACAATAAATTATTACTTCAATAATGATAGATCATAAATAAACAGTTTAATCTAATGACTTCACATATCATAACTTACAAATAGAATATCAAAATTCATATTATTTAGAATTCATATATCATAATTTAACTTGAGATTTTATTGTTCGATTATTCGGGTATTTTGGGTACCTGAGGGTGATACCCAAAATCGAAATTAATATATCGGTTATTTAGATTTGCTATCCGAAAAAGTATCTGATACCCGATAATTTGGTCTTTTCGGTCTCGGTCTCGGTTTTTTCGGTTTCGGTTTTTCGGTCCCGATTTTTTTGCCCACTCCTACACTCCAGATCTAGCGCCCATAACTTTCTCCGTAGAGTATTTGCATTTAATGTTACTCAGAATGCTTAACCACTAGGCTAAGCCTCCTTTCTCAAATCTTAAAATAGATGAACATCTCACGGGTTGAGCTGAGTGAAAGTAAGCTTGAACTGATTCAAAGTCAGCATTCTCGAAAATTTTATTACCGGGTATATGTCTTTTCTAATAGGGAAGTGACTCTTCGTTCCACCTCATTTTATTTTGTGTTTTGGGCACTCCAAATATTACAGCATACTAGCACACATTTTGGGTGTTTTTTTTCCCGAAGGAACCACACCTTTTGGGTGTCCGGTGGGCCGTTGCAATTGTATAAGTCGTGAAGCTACTTCCAGTCAGTCATGGCAGGTGGCACACCTCAAAGGGATCACTCGCTAGCTATCTAGCTCCGCACCAGGTGGCATCTGACGAGGCACGGAGAAGAAATCTTCACTTGTGTAGCAACGCGGAGAGCAGAACCGAACGTGTGCGGCGAGTGCCGAAGTGGATAGACCGACGAGACCGTGCAACTCGATGCATCCAAAGCACACGCCCGTCTGCGGAATTCTTTTTATTAATATACGATTTTTAAACGTTTTTAATATAAACAACACACAAAATGAAAAAATTTTGCCGAAACGGGGGATGCCGAATGCGCGGAGCGAACCGGATGGGATGACCTCTGAATCCCACCCGCCCTCGCCGAAGGCCGCCCCGGCCCCGGCGCCCACGCGCTCCTCGCCGGCCATGGCTCAACCCCCCGGCCGGCGGCCCTCGCCCCGTTCCCTTCGCTCTCCCCTACAACCTTCACAACCTTGTTCGTCTTCGTCGGCCACTCCGGCCCTGGCGGCCTTCCAATCCTCGCCACCGTCAGTCCGCCCTACCTCACCGCTGCTAGCGCATGAAAGTGCATCTAGGACTCCCTTGTGGGTTTTGGATGATTTATGACAAGCAATTGGGATCCTAATTCTTTTGTTGAGATGAATGCAGAAAAATGATGAAAGATGAGCAAAGTGCCAAAAAGAGGAAATTGAGAAGGAAAATGGATTTGAGCTCAAGGAGAAGAAACTAGTAGTTTAGTATGTGTGGAGTGTGTTAAGGAAACACACCCAAGAGCTCAATCTTATTTAATCACACACACACATGCACAAAGCTATACAGGACCGGACTAGTCCGATGTCCACCGGACTAGTCCGATATCACATTCTGCACAAGATCGGACAAGTCCGGTCATCACCGGACTAGTCCGATAATTCTTCTGTTCCACTTCGGACTAGTCCTCCCCAGTGCGGACTAGTCCTCAACACAATGCACAAGTCACTAGATCGGACAAGTCCGGTCTCCACCGGACTAGTCCGATATCCTTTCTGATCCACTTCGGACAAGTCCGGTGTTTACACGGACTAGTCCGATATACACACTGATCTAAATCGGACAAGTCCTCCAAGTGCGGACTTGTCATCCTAAACACTAAAGGTTTCACAGGTCCGGACCAGTCCGATGACAATCGGACTAGTCCGAAGTTTTCCAGCAGTGAAATCGGACAAGTCCGTTTTCAAACGGACTAGTCCGATATTCCTGGACACTTAGGGTTTGCTTCTCACAGCACACCGGACTAGTCCGGTCACCACCACGGACTAGTCCGAATTTTCTGAACCCTAACGGTAACTTCCAGAAACCCCTTATAAATAGAGGTGCACGGCCCACTTTCAACCTCTCTCGAACCCTAGCGCCGTCACACCTCCCAAGAGCCTCAAAAACCACCTCTCTCCACAAAACCAAGTGCTAAATTGATCACTACATTGAAGATCACTTGTAGATCATTGGAGAGGGCACTTGATACGCGATTGAGCTCTTGGTTTGAATCTCTAACACACTCTTGCATCTCAATTTGTATATTTTGAAGTGTGTTATTGGTGGTCTTGAATCTTGTAATCAAGGGAGCGCTCAACTTGTGAGATCGCCCCTTAAACTCGGTGATTTACCCCTGTGTGATTAGTGGAAGAGGATTGGCCTTCGTGGCGATCCGAACGAGGGAAGGGTTAGTGAAGACCCGGCCCTTTTGTGGGCTCCTCAACGTGGACGTAGGCTGCCTTCGTGGTAACCGAACCACGGGATAAATCTTGTGTCTTTCATTTGTGTTCTTTATTCTAGTTGATCAACATTATCTAGGGTTTGATTAGATTTGTTGAATACAAAGTTAATAGTTGAAATAAAGTCATATTCTTAATAGAATCTGTTACACAACTATTGAACTGATCACAAAGTTTATATTTCCGCTGCAAAAGTCAACAAACAATCAAATTGACCTAACTTGATCAACCTAGCCCGTAAAATCCGGACTAGTCCGCACTTTACCGGACTAGTCCGTTATATCTGTTTTTTGATCTCGTTGTTGAAGTGTTACAGGAACCGATAAAATTCAAGAAGGCCTATTCACCCCCCCCTCTAGGCCAACATTCAATTGGTATCAGAGCAAGGTTCTTCAAGAAAGAGTGCAACCGCTCGAAGAGATCATGTCGGACATGAAGGAAGTCCAAAAGATCAACAACCAGGAAGAGATGAACAATGACAAGCATCAAAAGCTTGAGAAGTATCTCGAAGCCATTCAAGACTTTGACGATGATGATGAGGAGACATTGGAGCTGAAAGCTCTCCTTAGAAAGAAAGCGCTTTCCAAAGGGAAAGCCAAAGTTGAAGAAAAGAAGAAGGGGAGTAGTCACACCGACTACTCCCGATATCCTTTTAATTATGACCGTTTAAATTCTAACAGCAATCACTATCTATCCATTCCCCTTGGAAAAGCCCCACACTTCGATGGGAGTGACTACTCTATGTGGAGGCAAAACATGAAGATGCACTTGATTTCCCTTAACCCAAGTTTATGGCATATTGTGTGCACAGGAATCAATATCCCAGATGACGACGAAGAGCTCACGCCAAGTCAAGAGCAAGCCATCCACAGGAATGCACAAGCCGCAGCCGTCATCACCTCATCTCTAAGTCGAGATGAATTCACAAAGGTGGACGGATTAGAAATTGCCAAAGAAATCTGGGATACCCTACAAACAGCGCATGAAGGTGACAGACATGTGAGGGAAGCCAAGATTGAAATGATTGAGGGCGAACTAGGAAGGTTCGCGATTGAGTAAGATGAGTCACCCCAGGACATGTACAACAGACTGAAGACTCTCGTGAACAAGGTTCGATCATATGGGAGCAGAAAGTGGAATGATCACGAGGTTGTAAAGCTCATCCTTAGAGCTTTCATGCCTCGCAATGTTACACTTTGCTCTATGATCCGAGAGAGTCCGGGGTACAAGAAAATGACTCCTGATGAACTGCTTGGCAAGATCATTAACTTTGAGATGATGGAGAAGCAAGCCAAGCACGTAAAAGAAATAGCCGACCTCACATCGGCCAAGAAGAAGGGAGTTGCCCTAAAGTCCTCACTCAAGCCTTTATCCAAAGAAGCAAGAGAAGCACAGCTTGAGGAGGACAGCGATGATGAAAGCAGCGAGCTAGATGAAGAAGATATGATTTTGTTCATGAAGAAGTTTAAGAGAATTATGAAGAAAAGACAAGGAACAAAATCAAATGAAGCAAAATACAAAGAAAGGACGAAGCCAAAGATGAGGCGGGCGTGCTATAACTGTGGTGAATACAACCACTTTATAGTCGACTGCCCGTATGAGGACAATAAGAAGAAGAACAAAGAGTCCAAGCCTCAAGCAAAGAAGTTCTTCAAGAAGAAGAAACAAGCTGAACAAGCACACATTGGAAAGGAATGGGACTCAAACGATGAGTCTTCATCGTCCGATGAAGAAGAATTGGCTAGCATAGCCATCGAGAGCGTGTCCAAGAAACCCACACTCTTTCCCACGCTCGGTGCAAAGAAGGCAAATGGGACTTGCCTCATGGCTAAGGAAGGTAAACGCAAGGTAAATATCAAAACTCCTTCCTTACATTCTTATTCAAGTGATGATGATTTAGATAGTGATGAAGATATGCTAGCTGGCTTAGATAGAAAAACTGCTGCAAAAATGAAATTCTTGCTTAACCAACTTGTTGAGAAGGAAGAGCTAATCGATCGTCAAGAAGACATGATTATCTCCCAAAAGGAGAAGCATGTGGAACTTGACAATCTTCTAGTTCATGAAAAGGAAAGAAGCCACTCACTAGAGCTTGAGCTAGCTTCAAGCAAGAAAACTTGCTTGGAGCTAACCAACTCAAATGTAGCAATCAAGGACCAACTTGATGACCTGATTCAGGTCAACAAGATCCTTGAAGTGCAAATTGAGTCACTCAAGCTTAGTGAACCCTCCTCCTCTTCAAGCCTACCTTCTCAATCCACTTCAAGTAATAATACTCATATCTGCAAATGTGAAAAGATAAACACCAGGTTGAAAGAAAAGTCCACCTCCACAAAGGACAAAAACCCTACCCAATGTGTAATATTTGACAAGGAAAGGATCAACTATGCACGTAGTGCATATTTGGTCCAAAGACCTCCAAATGTCAAGTATGGCATTGGTTATTCCTATGATGGAAAGCAAAGAGCTGGAAATCATAAGAATAACAAGGGAAAGATTACCTTTGTGAAAGGAGGACCCTCACAACCCGGCAGCACGAAAACCAAAAATCTGAACTCTCATGAAAACCGGACTAGTCCGGTTGTGGTCCGGACAAGTCCGGTCATCCGGACAAGTCCGGTCACACAGACTAGTCCGACCAATAATCAGCAACAACTCCTGTTTAAAACCTTCGATGCTTCATATGTATTAATGAGAAACAATATTGGTAAAGTGTATGCTTATTATGCTGGGCCACGCCATGGGAACACAAAATCCCATGTGTGGGTGCCCAAATGTATTGTCACTAACCTCCAAGGACCCAAGCAAGCTTGGGTACCTAAAACCAAGGCGTAACTTGTTTCTGCAGGCCTACTCCTCCGGTGGATCCAAATGGGTGCTAGACAGTGGATGCACAAACCACATGACCGGAGAAAGGAGGATGTTTGTGGAGTATGAAGTGAACGAGGACCCAAATGAAGGGATCTACTTTGGAGACAACAGTCAAGGGAGGGTCCTCGGTACCGGTAAAATAGCCATATCCTCTGAACATACTCTTTCACATGTTTTGCACGTTGAATCTTTAGATTATAACCTGCTGTCCATATCTCAATTGTGCGACAAGGGTTATAATTGCCTGTTTACTAACGAGGGTGTGATCGTCTCAAGAAGGAGCGATGGTTCTATTGCATTCAAGGGTATGTTGAAGGGAAAGCTTTACCTTGTTGACTTCAACAAGGATAAAGCCGAACTCGACACATGCTTGATTGCAAAGACCAACATGGGTTGGCTGTGGCATAGGCGGCTGGCACATGTTGGTATGAGGAACCTTCAAAAACTCCTCAAGGGCGATCACATCCGAGGTTTGAAAGATGTTGTGTTTGAGAAAAACAGGCCATGTAGCGCGTGCCAAGCAGGGAAACAAGTTGGAGCACAGCATCCTACGAAGAACATCATGACCACAACAAGACCGCTCGAACTACTTCATATGGACTTGTTTGGTCCAATTGCTTACATAAGCATCGGCGGTAACAAGTATGGTTTAGTTGTTGTTGATGATTTTTCCCGCTTCACTTGGGTGTTCTTTTTGCATGAAAAATCAGAAACACAAGGGACACTCAAGAAGTTCTTCAAGCGAGCACAAAACGAATTTTCATTACAAATCAAGAGTATTCGGAGTGACAATGGCACGGAGTTCAAAAACATACAAGTGGAGGAGTACCTTGATGAAGAAGGAATCAAGCACGAATTTTCAGCACCATACTCCCCACAACAAAATGGAGTTGCCGAAAGGAAGAACCGCACGCTCATAGAAATGGCGAGAACTATGCTCGATGAATACAAGACTTCGGACCGATTTTGGGCGGAAGCAATCAACACAGCTTGCCACGCCACAAATCGCCTCTATCTTCATCGACTACTAAAGAAGACCCCCTATGAGCTACTCACCGGTAACAAACCGAACATTTCATATTTTCGAGTTTTTGGTTCTCCTTGCTATATTTTAAACAAGAAGCCCAGGACTTCAAAGTTCGCTTCGAAGTCCGATGAAGGTTTCTTGCTTGGCTATGATTCGAACACTTACGCCTATCGTGTCTTCAACAAGTCCTCCGGACTTGTTGAAGTGGCACGTGACGTAGTGTTCGATGAAACTAATGGCTCCCAAAAGGAGCAATTTGATCAATGTGAATTAGGTAAAGAAGAAGCCCCCTATCAAGCATTGAAGAGAATGGCTCTAGGCGAAGTACGACCACAAGAGTCAACGTCACAAATACAAGATGAAAGTGAACCACAAGATGAAATCAACCATCAAGGGGGAGCCTCAATACAAGATCAACCACAGGAGTACGAACGTAATGAACAAATCAACGAGGACAACAACTCAGGGGGAGAAGAAGATGATCACCAACACACGACTCCCCAAGTACCACACCCAAGAGTGCACCAATGCATTCAAAGGGATCACCCGATCGACAACATCATCGGCGACATCCAAAAGGGAGTAACCACTAGATCTCGCATAGCAAATTTTTGTGAACATTACTCGTTTGTCTCCTTTTTGGAACCCCGCAGGACTGAGGATGCATTGAAGGATCCGGACTGGGTAGTGGCGATGCAAGAAGAGTTGAACAATTTCAAGAGAAACGAGGTCTGGGAACTTGTGGCAAGACCCAATGCAAATGTTGTAGGCACCAAGTGGGTCTTCCGCAACAAGCAAGACGAACACGGTGTGGTAACAAGAAACAAGGCACGACTTGTGGCCAAAGGTTACTCACAAGTCGAAGGTTTGGATTTCGATGAAACTTTTGCTCCAGTAGCTAGGCTTGAATCAATTAGAATATTACTTGCATATGCTACTCACCATGATTTCAAGCTGTATCAAATGGACGTGAAAAGCGCCTTCCTCAACGGACCGATCAAGGAGGAGGTGTACGTGGAGCAACCACCCGGGTTTGAAGACGAAGAGTTCCCCGATCACGTGTATAAACTGCGTAAGGCTCTCTATGGCCTCAAACAAGCTCCTAGAGCTTGGTATGAGTGCCTTAGAGATTTTTTAATAGATAATGGTTTTCAAATTGGCAAAGTAGACTATACGTTATTCACAAAAAATCTGGATAATGATCTTTTTATTTGCCAAATATATGTTGATGATATAATTTTTGGGTCAACTAACCAATCCTTCTGTGAAGAGTTTAGCAAAATTATGACAGAGAGATTCGAAATGTCGATGATGGGAGAATTGAAGTACTTCTTGGGATTCCAAGTGCGACAACAAAGAGAAGGAACTTTTATAAGCCAAACCAAGTACACGCAAGACATCCTCAAGAAGTTTGGCATGGACAAAGCAAAGCCGATAAAGACTCCCATGGCAACGAATGGGCACTTGGACCTCAATGAAGATGGAACGAGCGTCGACCAAAAGGTATATCGCTCCATGATTGGATCTTTACTATATTTATGTGCATCTAGGCCAGACATCATGTTGAGTGTTTGCTTGTGTGCAAGATTTCAAGCCAACCCCAAGGAATGTCATTTGACAGCCGTTAAGAGAATCTTAAGATATTTAGTTCATACACCCAACCTTGGTCTTTGGTACCCAAAAGGCTCAAAATTCAATCTCATTGGGTATTCCGATGCAGATTATGCCGGGTGCAAAGTAGATAGAAAAAGTACTTCCGGCACTTGCCAATTTCTAGGAAGATCCTTAGTTTCTTGGTCATCCAAGAAATAGAATTCCATTTCATTATCCACAGCCGAAGCGGAGTATGTTGCAGCCGGGAGTTGTTGTGCACAACTTCTTTGGATGCGACAAACTCTAAGGGATTATGGTTACAATATGAACCATATTCCTCTCCTTTGTGATAATGAGAGTGCCATTAAAATAGCACACAATCCAGTTGAGCACTCTAGAACAAAACATATAGACATAAGACACCACTTCTTGAGAGACCATTCCATGAAAGGAGACATATCCATCTCTCATGTCAACACCCAAAAACAATTAGCCGACATATTCACCAAGCCACTTGATGAAAAACGCTTTTGTGAACTCCGAAATGAGCTAAATGTTCTTGATTCTCGAAGTGTGGCTTGAAAAGTTGCATACCTGTATGTTTCTTCAAAATTTTGATTGAATTGTGAAAATCATCCCTCTTCACTTTTCTCTCGAAAACTATGTCAATTATTAGATCTTGATGAATTTTGATCATAGTATGATTGTTGTTTGCTTACTGGTCAAATTCATCAAGATTATTTGAATTGTTTTTGTCTCTCTAATCTCTAATATTGAACCTTCAAATATATATGAATGGGCTATGCTTTTCTCTCCTGGTGACCACGGACAAGTCCGTGGTTACCCGGACTAGTCCGCCCATTGCAGACTTGTCCGCAGAGTGCCGGTTAGGCCGGACTAGTCCGACAGACCACGGACTAGTCCGATATAAGTCTCTGGACGACTTCGGACTAGTCCGGTCATGTCCGGACTTGTCCGATTTTTCGTGTCCTTAACCCTAGCCGCCACCAAACCCTAATTCATTCACTCTCACACTCGCCCCAAGCATTCTCTCTCTTGCGCTCGAGCTCCCAAGGCAAATACTCGATTCCTCCGTCGAAAAGCCTCAAACTTGGGCGGAGATCAAGCTTGAAGACTCGGGGATTGAAGTTAGCGGACAAGTCCGGCCTCCAACCCCCAAAATCTCAAGCCTCCTTCGATTTCTTGGTAAATTTTCTTCAAACCCTAAGAAATCGCAAATTTCTCCATTGCTTATCGTTTGGCCTAGCATTCTTCACTAGTTACATGTCCAATAGGTGTACTACGTGTATGCTAGACTATTTTTGGCTTAGGGATCAAATTTTACCCAATCTGTTAGGTTTTTGCGGATGAACACCGGACTAGTCCGGTCCATGTACGGACAAGTCCGGTCGACCGGACTAGTCCGTGCCTGTGCACCGGACAAGTCCGTTGTTTCTGAACCAAAACCTAATTCCTTCATTCCCTAATGCCTTCCATTGCCATATTATCTCACCAATACCTTGTATAACCTGTATTTTACCTTGATCACTCATTCTCAGATCATGTCGAGCTCTGACTACGAAATGTCCGATTTTGAGTCCGAGGTGGCACCTCGGCCCTCGGCGGGTCTTGGCAAGAAACGCCAAGAGAAACCCTCCGAGCCAGCTCCCTCACCTCCCCAAGTCAGAAGGAAAGTGTGTGTGAAGAAAGCTGCATCGAAGGCCGGCACCTCCTCAAGTGGCCTTCGACAAACCAAAGGAAAGGGCAAAGGAGTTGCCACAGGGCCAGTTGGGCCCCTCAAGCTGCATGCCCCCAGAGAAGGGGCCCGGGACCCAAATGAAGAGAAGTTCACTGGCAAGGGCAGCGAGGTGGCTGCTAAGCTGAGAGGGGTAGACTGCTATGCAAGATCCAAGCAAGCAGCAGATGGCAGATTTTGGTCCAATTTCCACTCGGACTTCTACAAATTGGTCTATTTGCCTATGAAGACCCCAGTGGTGCGCAGTCAATGGATTGACTGGGCCCACCTGGAGAAGAAGAAGTGTGCAGCCTTTGATGAGGTTATTGCAGCTGCTGAGAAACACGGACTGAAGGACTTGTTTGCCTTCAGATATAACTGGAATGATGAAGTGATTGCACAGTTTTATGCAACATGCCACTTCTCCAGTGAAGACGAGGAAAGTGTGACTTGGATGACTCATGGATCCAAGTACTCAATTACTCAAGAAGAGTTTGCCAGTTTGCTGCACCTTGAGTATGGAGGACATGACCACCTCATTATCCACAACATAGGGGTCATTGAGAGGGACAGGATGAAGTTCCTGTATGAGCCCAACTCCAAGTATGTCCCTCCCTCTACCAAGAATATGAAGCCTTTCTTTGTTGTACTCAATAGAGTCCTTCGGAAGACAATAGCCCCCAAGGATGGGGATGCAGGGAGTGTACAAGGCTACCTCCGGACCCTGATGAGGGTCATAAGCAAGGACAGAAAGTTTGATGTGGCTGACTATATCTGGAATGATATGGTCAATATCTCAAGCACCCCCAACCGATCCTGTGGCTATGCCCCCTACTTGATGTTTATGATCGAGAAGGTCACAGGGATCGAGTTCGTGAAGGATGTGGAGCACACTCCACTGAGGCCTCAGAAGCCTCAGCCAGTAATTGTCCAAGCTCCTCCATCGCCGGCCTCAAGCCCCGAGGCACCGGCAAGACAAGAAGAAGCTGCTAGGGAAGCCCCTAAGAAAGGATCCGCCAGTGGGATCCTGAAGTACTTGGTGTCTCTTCTCTCCTCCTGCAAGAAAACTGAAGTGAAGCTTCATAAGCTCAACCAGAAGAGGAAAGAAGACATGAGGTACATAAAAGCAAATGTGAAGCAGCTGAGTGAGAAACTGGAGATCAACCCAATAGGGTCTCCAGTCATTTCTGAAGACTCTGATCTGGACGTCACTGAACTCAGCCCCTTGACTACATCCGAGCTTGCCTATTTTGGCATTGGGGGCTCGAGCAGCTCCGTTCCTCCTCCTCCCTCTCAACCTCGCCAAGAAGAAAGCGATGAAGATGATGAAGACGATGAGAGGACTGACAGCGAAGAGTGAAGCCCTAGGACCTCCCTCTCTCTCTTTTTGGTGTCTTGATGCCAAAGGGGGAGAGATTGAGGGGGAGCTTCTAGACTTAGCTTTAGCTGCATAGAATGCGAGGAGAGAGTCTCCATGTATTTTCTATTTGTGATTGTAATTGTTTAACGCTATTTTCATATCATGTTTGGTCCTATGTTAAATTGCTCAGTTAATTTGCAAGTGTGTGATGAAATCTGAATTTTTGCTCCTGAAATGCTATATTCACTTGATATTAGTTGATCAATGCAAATTCTGTCATTCTTAATGCATTCATGCTCTTAGTATGCATCCCACCATAAAGAATGCACATATGAATGATTCTCTTGTTGCTTGATGCATTTTTGAGTCATATGTGCACACTTTATGAAAAATCTCATTTTATACCTCATTTTGTGAAATCTCAATTGGTTGTCATCAATCACCAAAAAGGGGGAGATTGAAAGTGCATCTAGGACTCCCTTGTGGGTTTTGGATGATTTATGACAAGCAATTGGGATCCTAATTCTTTTGTTGAGATGAATGCAGAAAAATGATGAAAGATGAGCAAAGTGCCAAAAAGAGGAAATTGAGAAGGAAAATGGATTTGAGCTCAAGGAGAAGAAACTAGTAGTTTAGTATGTGTGGAGTGTGTTAAGGAAACACACCCAAGAGCTCAATCTTATTTAATCACACACACACATGCACAAAGCTATACAGGACCGGACTAGTCCGATGTCCACCGGACTAGTCCGATATCACATTCTGCACAAGATCGGACAAGTCCGGTCATCACCGGACTAGTCCGATAATTCTTCTGTTCCACTTCGGACTAGTCCTCCCCAGTGCGGACTAGTCCTCAACACAATGCACAAGTCACTAGATCGGACAAGTCCGGTCTCCACCGGACTAGTCCGATATCCTTTCTGATCCACTTCGGACAAGTCCGGTGTTTACACGGACTAGTCCGATATACACACTGATCTAAATCGGACAAGTCCTCCAAGTGCGGACTTGTCATCCTAAACACTAAAGGTTTCACAGGTCCGGACCAGTCCGATGACAATCGGACTAGTCCGAAGTTTTCCAGCAGTGAAATCGGACAAGTCCGTTTTCAAACGGACTAGTCCGATATTCCTGGACACTTAGGGTTTGCTTCTCACAGCACACCGGACTAGTCCGGTCACCACCACGGACTAGTCCGAATTTTCTGAACCCTAACGGTAACTTCCAGAAACCCCTTATAAATAGAGGTGCACGGCCCACTTTCAACCTCTCTCGAACCCTAGCGCCGTCACACCTCCCAAGAGCCTCAAAAACCACCTCTCTCCACAAAACCAAGTGCTAAATTGATCACTACATTGAAGATCACTTGTAGATCATTGGAGAGGGCACTTGATACGCGATTGAGCTCTTGGTTTGAATCTCTAACACACTCTTGCATCTCAATTTGTATATTTTGAAGTGTGTTATTGGTGGTCTTGAATCTTGTAATCAAGGGAGCGCTCAACTTGTGAGATCGCCCCTTAAACTCGGTGATTTACCCCTGTGTGATTAGTGGAAGAGGATTGGCCTTCGTGGCGATCCGAACGAGGGAAGGGTTAGTGAAGACCCGGCCCTTTTGTGGGCTCCTCAACGTGGACGTAGGCTGCCTTCGTGGTAACCGAACCACGGGATAAATCTTGTGTCTTTCATTTGTGTTCTTTATTCTAGTTGATCAACATTATCTAGGGTTTGATTAGATTTGTTGAATACAAAGTTAATAGTTGAAATAAAGTCATATTCTTAATAGAATCTGTTACACAACTATTGAACTGATCACAAAGTTTATATTTCCGCTGCAAAAGTCAACAAACAATCAAATTGACCTAACTTGATCAACCTAGCCCGTAAAATCCGGACTAGTCCGCACTTTACCGGACTAGTCCGTTATATCTGTTTTTTGATCTCGTTGTTGAAGTGTTACAGGAACCGATAAAATTCAAGAAGGCCTATTCACCCCCCCCTCTAGGCCAACATTCAGCGCAACCTCCCCAGCCCTGGCCGCTGGCCTCCCCGGCACCGCCGCCAACCAAAACAGCCCCGTTATTATCCCTACCGCCTCAACTTTCGCCGCTGACAGAGAGCGCCTTCCCTGACCAGAGGATGAGACTGGACCGCGTTCAGAAGCATTGGAGGCTCGACAACTTCCCGGCACACGCTGGTAAGCTTTCCAAATCCTTCGCTGAAGTTGTTCGTTACGATGCTGCTTCTTGCCAGCCATTCGATACATCGCGCAGTAGTGCCAAACTTGCTGCCATTGGTGCGTCCGCCTCCATGCGGAAGGTCTGCTTCCACTCCGAAGCTGCTGTAGCTCATTTTCGCAAGGAAGACGAACCGTGCCATCTACGCTCCTTGGGCTGGGCCGGACTGGAGCCTGGGTCAAACGCTAGAGATGTTCGGCAGTTGGGTAGACCTGCTGAAGTGAGAGGGTGCGACACTCCCATTACCGCATATCGCCAGCCCAGATCTCAGATGGATACTCCAAATCCTCAGTCTGACCAATTAGTGGCTAGTGACGCCTTGGACAATGAGGCTAATCGTTGGCATGTGGTCAAACGGAAGTACTGGTGGCGCAGAGAGCAGTCCAATTACTCCTCACCCCGCAGGGATGATGCTAAGCTTCAGTTTTTCAAGGAAAAACTCCGGGGAAGGTGCTATAATTGCTTAGCCCTAGATCACATTAAACCCTTTTGTCGAAAGCCCAAACGTTGCTGGATATGCAAGGCCTATGGCCATATTTCGTACTACTGTCCTAGTCTCACTTACTGTGCCCAGACGAAGGGTCAGGACACAGCCAATATATACAACACCCCTCGTTCTCAACTTAGCAAGGCTTCAGTTCCACATCTTAGCTCCACCACCCCCCACCACCCCAGTGCCTCTAAGCACCCTGTCCAAACTCGGTCCCCCATCATGGAGAGGAGACGCTCCCTGGGCAGTAACTCCCTGGACAATCGACAATCTGGTGGTCGTGACTTAGTCCGTGCTGATCGCCCAGGTCTGTTGAGGCAAGGTAACGTGGTTGTGATGCCAGGTAATCCTAGGTTGCGACCTCGCTACGCGGAGAAGGTGGCAGTGGTTGACGAAGACATGATACAGCAACTCCATCACCTCACCAGCAGGGCGCTGCTGGTTACTGAAGACGGTGCACTGGGGGCTAGCTCTCGGGAGGAGTTAAAGGCGGCCATCATGCAGCACTTAGGGCTGAGGGACTATGAGTTCCATGTGTTTCGGAGTGCTCCCGAACCTTTCCTGGTGCTATTCACCAGCGGAAAGCTTAGAGACATTGCTTATGCAAGAAGGAATATAAGAGAGGGACCGTTTGACTTCCAGTTTCACCCTTGGAATGTTGACATCCATGATGAAAAATGCATCCTACCGTACCATGTCAAGATCAGCCTTGAGGGCATTCCTCTCCATGCTTGGACTGAGAGCACCGCAGCTAAAGTACTTGGTGATGCTTGCGCCATACACCATGTGGCTGCTGAATCAAGGCAGAGAGAAGACATGCGTGCCTTTGTGTGCTGGGCATTTTGTCACGACCCTAACAGAATCCCTCTGGTGGTGTATCTTACACTCACGCATCGTACAGGACCGAGCGGTCCAGACCTGCAACTCCACTTTGACAGGCCACGAGGTTTGCAAAGGGGGCACACATATCGGATACTCGTACACATTGAGTATGTAGAAGACCTTCTGTTCTACAACTATCCTGCTGAGGAGCTCCTGGCAGAAGGGAAGAAGCCCATACAGGAGTTTTGCTGGAAGCTTGGCCGAGTTGATGGTGATCAAATAGAAGAAGAGCTGATCATTCCATCGCAGAATTGTCGCCCCTCCTTCCATCGCCGCCCTTCCAGAGCTGAAGACCATGATGGCCCCAGTCGCCGTACCAGACCACGCCAGCTGTTGAACAGGGTGGCTGGATGGGCGGGCAGTCGTGGTTCAGGTAGAAGTCACTCGCTGGAAAAACCTCAGTATGATGGTTGGCATCGTGGAGATAGTTCGCACCGCCGTCGGGTTGGTCTTTCTCCACCACCTGGAAGGACAGAGGTTACTTATCCGGAACGCCGAACCGCACGTCAATTCTGGAAGGCTAAGTCGACTGCCAAGTCGACTCAGGAATGGCCGATAAAAGAAGGAGAAATCCGGCCTGAGGAATCCCGCTGCTCCTCCGCCTCTGATGCTATCACTATTGTTCCCAGGCCTGACTTGTACCCTGCTACATCCCCAACAGTTTCAAAAGCAAACTCTGTTCAGTCTTCGGATATGGATCGTGGAGGAAATTCGGATGCCATTGTCATTCAACCTTCTACTGGTGGAATCCGGCCGGACGTTGGTCCTACCCTTCCTGTGGAAGTTGGACATGCTCTTCCTGTGAAACCTGTGCCGACACCGATCCCGGTCAAAGATCCTGTGCTCCAGCCGATCGTTTCAGGCCTTCTTACTGATTCCCAGGAAGACGATTATTCAGATGCTGCTGACCAATCCCTGACAACAATGAATGATACTGAACATGATGTTGCGGTTCCTGAGGCAGAACATCCAAACACCCAACATAATGGTCACTTTGAAGACTCTGTTCTACAGCCTGGTGAGACTGAGGTCTTGGGTCAGAATCTGATCCAGAACAAACTCCTTGCATTCTCTGAGGAAATCGCCCACCAGGTCCCAGCAGAACTTCTCCCCACCCCGGAACACAAGCTGGAGATTTCTAGTACTGACCAACAGCAGCTAAATCCACATGCCAAAGATACAAAGAGGCATAGTCCACGACTCAAGGGCAAATCTAAAATCCGGAAGCCGGCTATTAAACTAGCTCAGGAGGTTCTTGCTAAAAAATGGGGACTCCTCAAGGCGGATCAGGCACTGGATAATATGACACTTAGACAGTACTTGGATACCTATAAAAAACCTCTCACCTCATCGGCGCTGGAAGCCATTACTTCCTTTACGGAGGTGGCAGAACAGAAGAAGAAGAAGCATACAGGTGCGGTGAAGAAGCGGGGGAGGAAGAATACCAAGGTGGACGGACTCAGGGATAAATGAAGATCTGCGATGAGCTGACTCTTAGTGGTTGTGAAATTCTGGTCATGTCTCTCCTTAGTTATGGTTCAGGCTATGCCTTTTGTAGTTGGGTCTACCCTCCCTGTGCGTGTTGTGTCGATCAAGTCTCCATTTGTGTGTTTTCTGTTCGAGTCAAGTCCATTTATTGGTGCTTTCAGGGTGGTTTTGCACCTGTTGTATGCCCTTCTGTCATGGTTATGATTATGGTGGTGGGTCAGTGCATTTTCATGTGTTTTGTGGAAGATCTCATCTCAGACTTTGATTTGTTCCTGGGAGAACACATTTGTGATTTTAGTAGACTACCCTCTGCTCAATGACTGAACAATGCAAGCAGTATTCTTTTATCACTTGGAATGTTAGGGGTATGAACAATGGAGCCAAACAAGCTGAAATAAAACAGTTCATTCAGTCACACCGGCCGACGGTAATTTGTTTACAGGAGACTAAAATGGCGGTGATCTCCCCACAGATCGTCCGTGATACACTTGGTGCAGCATACGCTGACAACTTTGGTTATCTCCCTGCTGAGGGGACACGGGGAGGAATTCTTCTTGCTAGCAACAATGGCCACACCAAGCTGTCCAATTTTACAACCCGTTCTTACTCCATCTCAGCTACCATCATAGATGATAGTACCTCAGTTTCCTCGACGATCTCAGGGGTTTATGGCCCTCAATCTGAGGTTGAGAAAAGACTCTTCCTGAATGAGCTTCGAGAACTCTACCAGACAGCATCCCCGGCGTGGCTAGTATTGGGTGACTTCGACCTGATTTATCGTAACGAAGACAAGAACAATGGCAGGCTGAATCGACGTATGATGATGCGTTTTCAACGAACGCTGAACCAAATTGAGGTCAAAGAAATTCCACTACTAGGACGTCGCTTCACATGGTCGAACGAACAACAACACCCTACACTGTCCAGAATTGACCGCGCATTCGTCTCGCCACAATGGGAAAACGTTTTTGGTGATCCTATTCTGCAGTCCCTCTCATCATCAGCATCCGACCATTGCCCCCTATTATTAGTACCGTTTGAAGAGAATTCTAAAAGTCGATCCTTCCGTTTTGAGGAGCACTGGTTAAGCATGCCCGGCTTTCGCGAGTGTGTCCAACAAGCCTGGAACAAACAAGTCCCCCCACAACACAATGCTTTACTTACCCTCCACATCAAGCTTTCCAGAACTGGTCGCGCACTTAGGAAATGGTCACGGGCACAGATCCCTGAAGGCAAGCTGGCCATAACAATATGCAGGGAGGTGATCCTCCGGTTCGATGAAGCTATGGAACTGCGTCCTTTGACAGATCAGGAAAGGGCGACTCGTGCGTTACTTAAGCGGCGAATTTTAGGCCTATCGGTCATAGAAAAATCTAGGGCCAGGCAGCGATCAAGATTGACATGGATGCGCAAGGGAGATGCCAATACTCAATACTTCCATTCCTTTGCGAACTCAAGACATAAGACTAACTACATTCAGTCACTTGAGGTGGGAGAGGAGGTTGATGTGACTGAACCGGATAAGCATATGGTAATCCTGCAACACTTCAGGCAACATTTAGGAACCCACCATCCCAGGAAGCTTGCTCTTGACCTCTCCTGTTTAGGTTGGCAGAGAAGAGACCTCCAACATCTTGATCAACCAATTTCAGAAGAAGAGGTCCTCAAAGTAGTCAAGGAAATGCCCAAAGGTAAGGCACCTGGACCGGATGGCTACACGGGTCATTTTTTCTCCTCCTGTTGGGACATTATTAAAACAGACCTGATTGCCGCGGTAACTCAATTTTGCTTATCTAACCAACAGAATCTGTATATACTTAATACAGCTTGGGTTGTTCTGATCCCAAAAAAAGCTGAGCCCAGAAAGATCACAGACTATCGACCTATCAGCCTGATCCATGCTTTTGCCAAGATCATCTCAAAAGTTCTGGCAAACAGACTGGCTCCGGAGCTAGATCAGATCATCTCGTTACACCAGAATGCGTTCATTAAGTTGGACATCTCCAAGGCGTTTGATACAGTCAGCTGGCCCTATTTGATGGACATCATGCGACACCTTGGATTTGGAGATAAATGGCGTAGTTGGATAGCAGCGTTATGGGGAACCTCCTCTTCCTCCTTCCTCCTCAATGGCACCCCAGGATCAAAGATCGCCCATGCAAGAGGAGTTCGTCAGGGGGACCCTCTCTCTCCGATGCTCTTTCTCTTAGCTATGGAGCCTTTGATTAAATTATTTCACCACGCGCAGCAGCGGGACTTACTCACCCCCATTCCCGAAATTAGAGACCAGTTGAGAGTATCACTATATGCTGATGATGCTGCCATCTTTATCCGACCCACTTCTCTTGACATGTTGACCACAAAGCTCATCCTATTTATTTTTGGACAAGCATCAGGCCTAATCACAAATCTAGACAAGACAGAATTTTTTCCGATCAATTGTCAAGAGATTGACATCCCTGCAGTAGTGGGGATTAACTCCCACATTGGTTCCCTACCATGTACATACTTGGGCTTGCCCCTCCACTACCGCAAATTATCCAAAACAGCGGTGCAGGCCGTTGTACAGAAAGTGGCTCAAAGATTAGCGGGGTGGAAGAAGAATTTGCTATCCTACTCCGGGAGAGAGCTCCTAGTCAGGACTGTTTTAACAGCCATGCCAACATATTTCATGACCATATTCTAGTTGCCAGCTTGGGCTTGTCACCAGATTGACAAAATTCGTCGGAGTTTTCTCTGGAAGGGTGAGGACCATGATTCAGTTCGAGGAGGCCGATGCTTGGTGCGGTGGAAGCTGTGCACTCGGCCAAAGAATATGGGCGGTCTTGGCATAAAAGATTTAGAGAAATTTGGGAGAGCCCTCAGGCTTCGATGGCTATGGCATGCTTGTGATCATCGCCCTAGACCTTGGAAAACTCTGTTTTACCACTATGATAAAATTGACCGTCAGCTCTTCTTTGCTTCCACTTTATTCACGGTTGGGGATGGCCAAAACACCCCGTCCTGGGAGGCTCGGTGGTTGCATGGACAAGCACCAAAAATTCTTGCGCCACTTCTGTACAAGCAGGCGCGGTTCAAGAAACGTACTGTGGCGAAGGAATTATATAATTTCAATTGGATAAAAAAATATTAATTCTCTGCACAATACTGAGCTCCTGGAGGAGTTTGTCTTGCTGTATCAGACGATTAGTGAGGTCAACCTCACAACTGACAGAGATAGCATTTCTTGGCGATGGACGCAAAATGGGGAGTACTCAGCGACTTCAGCTTATGAGGTTCAGTTTCTAGGTGGGATTTCTTCTAGCTGGGCTCCATTGCTTTGGGCAGCTAAAACCCAACCCAAATGTCGTTTCTTCGCTTGGTTGGTATTACACAACAAGGCTCTCACGGCAGATAATCTTGCTAAAAAGAATTGGTCTCATCAGACCGACTGTGTGTTGTGTTCTTTAACGCCAGAAACAGCCGACCATCTTTTATCCCAGTGCCCCTACACGCGCACGGTATGGGGCTGGCTGTCTCAATTTTTGCAGCTCCCCGGGAACTTGCGCCAGGTGCCTTCAGAGGGTGTTTTGAGCTGGGTTCAGACTGTGGCTAGAAGCTGCTCCAAAAATCAATGTAAGAAATACTTGGGTTTTCTTCTTTCATTCTGGTGGCAAATTTGGAAGGAGCGAAACCGACGTATTTTTCAACACCAAGACCTTCCTCATCTGCAAGTGGCTCGCTTAACACTAGAAGAAATAAATTTACTAAAGTTGGTCTCGCTGCGATAAGATTCTGCTAGAGCTTCTGGTAACTGTTGATAGGAAGGTGTTAGTTCATATATTTGTAAACAAGACTTTGTACTACTTTATCTGTACGGTGTCTAGGTATTGTACCCCTTAGGATGTAATTTTCTCTTTCGTCTTAATGCATTGGCAGCGCTCCTGCCTATTATTTCAAAAAAAAATGAAAAATTTTCAAAACTAACCCACCTTCATATGTGTCACATACAAAATTTAAATTTCGTATGTAGCATAGGAAATTCGTTTTAAGCTGACGCAGGTATGTTATATTGACGCAGGTATGTTTTAAGCCAGACACCCCGGTCCCCAGAGCACGAGCACCCACCGACGGCATGTCCGAGGTTATCTCTAGCCGGCCCATCCCGACGCGACAACCGGGGGGCGGAACGATCTACATCGCGCCGACCGTTGCGACATGCGCGTGCGTACGGGATTGCGTCGGCACCCCCGGTTGTTGTGGCTGCCGCGAGTAGCCGCGTTAGCTCGGATCGGTCGGTAGACGGTCCTCGAGCCCGTCGTGTCAAATCACCGATATTCTTCGGGACGTGACGATCGAGCTCGCTAGGCTCCGCCTTCCTACGTCCGCGTCGAACACCTCGCCGACGATCGAACGTAGGCACACCAACCCCTCCCCGGGCCCCGGCGGCTCACCTGTCGCCGTCAGATTCCGACCCCCGCTCGCGGTCTCTCCAGCACATTCCGACGTGTCGGCCCGGGTCACGCGAACTTACACCGACGCCGCCGTCCGCGTCTGATCCGCTCATGCGGATGCTGACATGACGTCCAGCGCGGCTCCAGCCCGCGTCGTGTCCTGCAACTGCAGCGCCACGAAGTCTCACCAGCCAACCGGCGGACCGTGCGGAGCGGCCAAGTGGCGACGCCGATGCGGGTCATGAAATGCAAGCCTCCGTCAGCGTGCGCGCGCTCCAACCGCCGGCGGTTGCTTGGCGAGGTTGGCTTGCCGACATTTCTTTGGATGTCCCAGCCCAGCGTCGCGCGCGGTCGTGGCACCTCGGGAGATTGGCGATGAGTCGATCGGCCGTTGGGGGAAGGCGAAAGCGAGTCTCCCCTGCGGCCTCACCGTCACCGCGTCGCTGGATGGGCGGCCGGCCGGTCTTGCTGCGCGACCTTAGATTCCGAGCTCGCCAAGAGACAATACTACGAAATGCCCGTGGCGACTGGGAGAGAGTACTCGCGTGTCGTGTTTTCTCGGTTTGGGCGTCGTACGTGGCATTCCGGCGCACGCACGGGAGATTTGGGTTGGTCCACCTGCCCTCCGTCGATACGACGATCTTGCGCCTCGCGTGCGCTGTTAGAGATGGCGTGATTAACTAAACGCAAGCTAAGCTTATTAGCCGGGGCTCGTGATGAGATCTTTTTTTCGTGAATGGGCTCATGATGGTACGTAATTTTTGGTGGTTCTATATACGTTCCAATGGGCATGGCACGCGTTCAGATGTCGTGGAAATTGTGAACAAGGAGAAACGGTACGGCGTTTGGG
The DNA here is from genome assembly GCA_036927565.1 of Tuctoria greenei. Taxonomy (NCBI): domain Eukaryota; kingdom Viridiplantae; phylum Streptophyta; class Magnoliopsida; order Poales; family Poaceae; genus Tuctoria; species Tuctoria greenei. The sequence continues at coordinate 9,183,634 of JAYESD010000008.1, forward strand.
CATGGCACTCTGCTGCTGAAGTCCTTTAATTTGCTGAAGGGCAGGACGAACGGTACGGCGTGCTGTAGCTTGGAGCGCGGCAGGCAGGCCGGCCCTAAAAACTGAGACGGGCAGGCGGGCGGCGCCGATAGTATACGGCATGCACTCGATCGAATCTTTTGACTGATGATCGGGAGCCGGAGGAGCCTTCCTGCATCAGGTTAGTCGAAAGTGATTTCCATTCAACCTTTACAAGATGGCATGCATGGTCGGTGCACGCTTTGTCAGCTCATGATACTCGGAGGAACCAATGACGACGTACACGGTTTATTGGTCCCCCGCACTGCAGCATCGCGTGCAGAGGTACTGGGCACTCAAAAACGATGCTAGTACGTGTAGCAATGGATTCGCGGCGGTTGCCGGCTGTGCCGCCGGGGCCGCCCTGTCGCCTGTTATGATGGCCCTCGATATCTCGCCGTATCCACCTTTCCATAGTACATCCACCGTCCTCTGCTCCCGCTCACACGCGCTCTCCCTCCTTTTTCCCCACCGGCAGCCCGGCCGGCGCAGATCGAGTATCTTCAAATGTATTAACGCTGTGAAGGTTTCCGTGATCCTCCAGGCAGAGCTATCAGCCGTAGAGCGCGACGAGCTAGCTACGGCGCGGGGTCCCGGCGTTCCGCGGATGCCGGCAAGACAACAACCCGTGCCCAGCGCCCAGCGGCACCAACCGCCATCTCACGCGGGGCGGGGGCCCCTCTCGAAACGGCCCAACCAACCAAAGTTGCCGTCGGACCAGCGGTTAGATTAGGTTGCCGTTTCCGACCCCGACCGTTTCACGCACGCCGCCGCGCGCGCTAGGTGCTCAACGGGGACACACCATGTAACGGCCAGCGGCCCGGCCTTGCTTCACATGCACGCGTCGCCTCCGCATTTCCGCTAGTTCACGTACGTCGTCTTATCTTATCCTCTCCGGTGCTGGGCCATTCGCGCGTGTGGGGGTGGTGTGTCCTTGTGTCCATGTGACGCTGCATGCATGCATGCCTCTTTACGCTTCACATGCACGCTTTGCCATCTCGCCTCTTTAGGCTATCTCCAACAATACAACCTAAAAAGCATAACCTATTCAACCTTTTAGGTCCTGTGGATTTATAAAATTAGTGACCCAAAATTAGATGTCTCCAACAGTTAAGGTATTTTAGGGTACACCAACTGTTTTCAGCGGGAAAAAGGACGTGGGTTCCCGCTCGCGCGTTTGCAGGCACCCAAGGTGCGGCGGCGGCGGAGGTCACGGGACTCCATAGCAGAGATCGAAGGTTTGTTTTCTTCTATATAAAATTCATTGCCGGCATAGGTGGCCAACGTAGGTGGTTGTAGGCATAGTTGGCTGCAAGTGCTTCATTTACTGTTCTTTTCATACATCCTCACAGCTTCATCAATCTGAATTAACAAGCAACACATAATTTCAGACCGTGAAAGAAAGTGAGTAATATGACAACAAAAATGAAAGAACATGAAACTAACCCTATCTTGTTCACACTTGCCGCTTTCGTTCCTCCTATCTATTGCTGACTTGTATGCACAAAATTTGTTAACTCCTTTTTGGATTAGCTGCCACCTATGTTGGACAGCTAGCTGACTTCTTGAGCTACCTCCAGGTTTGTGCTTACAAAAATATTCATGGATTCTTTTATAGTACCCTCTGTGCTCTGGTTTACCCCAGTAATAGGATCCTTGCTAATATTTAGAAAAGCCGAACAAATTATCTTATCTTCGTCTTGTGTGAAGGAACTCCCTCTGCGGGCTACGTTCTTCTGCTTCACTTGCTTCTTTGCAGCAGCACTCCTGGATGGCAGGACCTCAATGGTGGCTGACACTCTTCTTTCTTCACTAGCATTTGCAGTCTGCACAAATACAAATAATTACCACAAAAGGGTAGAAGAATAATTGCAAGATTACTGGTACAAACATTTTAACCTGAAAGGCAGCAGTCATTTGATCTATTTCCTCAATGGTATTTGGAAATTCAGAGCCCCATCCAGTCTGGCCATAACACTGATCTATTTGTTGCCCAAAAAATTCATCCACCGGAGGCAGATTATTATCCATCCTATACCACAAATAACAATTAGCAATATTAAGCTAAGAACAATTACGGATGTTCAAACATTGTATAGAACAATTAGTAATATGAAGTACTGAAGAAAAATAAATCAGACTTGTAGTTAGGGTTAAGCTAAGAAAATAGCAGGACGGTAGGGGCAAAGGATAGCTAATAATTTACAATTTCCTGGGTGCTCACGCATGTGGTGCCGCTGCTCAGCGTGTGGCTCTGGGCAAGCTCGCGCGGCCGCGCAAGGATAAGGCTGCATCAGGCTCTGGAAACGCAGATCTGAAACTGCGCCGTGCATTGACGGGACGAGGTTCTCGATCCACGCCGGCTCCGGCTCATCGAAGAAGAGGAGATACCGAGGCACAAGACCCACGAAGACAAACAGTGCGCCGGCGATTTGGATGACACACCCCGCGAATCCACGGCGTACAAAATCTAGCGCGAAACGAACAACCTCATACCTTGTCTCGTGATGTCAAATAGCAAGATCCGCCGCCGTAGGACGCCGAGCTCCGCCGCCGTAGGACGCCGAGCTCCGCCGCCGCCGCACCTCTAGAACCGCCCGCAAGAAAGCTTCGGTCTTTTTTTTCCCCGCTCCGAGGCTCTGGTCGTTGGAATCGTTCCACCCGCAAGGTGACTATGTATGGGGAACGGCACACCACGAAGGAAAAAAAGGTTTTCAATATAGTTACACTGTTGGAGACACGAAAAACAGGTTTATAATACCCATTTAAAGGATGGGTTCCCATTTACCTACTCTGTTGGAGATAGCCTTAGGTGAGCGAGAGTGAAGTCAGTGAGCCGAATAAGAGCGCCGAGGAAGGGAGGGGATCGACCGGCATGTGACGCTGCCGTCGGTTGCGGTACTCGATCCACCGCGCGCGGCGCCCCCGGCGGGGCAGCAGGCATGCATGTGGCTCTGATTCGGATGGCAGGAGGGAGCAGCTGCGATCGATTGCGATTGCGACGCACCGAACGCAAGCCTCCCAGTCCGCACTACGTAGGCGGCCGCGACGCATTCGAACGTACTACTGTAGGTAGGAATTCTATCAGTACACGTTAGCTGTGTCGTGTCAATCGCAGCGCAGTGAATTCTGAGATGCGCCGCGAGTTGCCTAGTCCGTGTATGCATGCGTGGCTTAGCCACACGACGGATGCTTGCCGTTGTGATCAAGAACATGGGACGTCGGTCGTTTGCCGTTGGGTCGCGCGCTCCCATTTGCGTACTACGCACGACGCTGCCAACAGATGATGGTCACGCGAAACTTTAGGCAGCCTCGCTGACCATTGCAAAGTTAACACTCGATAATGTAGATGATGACAGTGAGGATATCTCGATCGGTACGTATAATATCAGCGATGACGTATCGCGTGTAATGTAAACGAATGCTTCAAACGTGTTTCTTCCGTTTCTTAAATACTTGTTACTCCCTCCGTCCCGGAAAGCTTGTCGCTTTGTAGTTCAAAAATGAACTACAAAGCGACAAGTTTTCCGGAACGGAGGGAGTACTTGTTAGTTAAAAAAACTAAAAATGACGAGTATTTAGAAATAGAGAGAGTATAACTCAAGACCTCCGCCCTCATCATGGAGTGCATGGTTGTGTATTCCATGAGCTCTTGCACAACTGGCAAATGACTAAGTGAACCAAACAGTCAAACACACCCACTGTATACCGTTTGGGCCAGGTTACGTTGTAAACTAAAGTATTATCGTGAATCGAAAATCACACACGTCCTTGTCTGGCGGGGGAGAAGCTTTATAAATTGCCCCAAAAAACAGGACTACGTTCTTGAGCAATGATGTGCTCAACGTAACCTGGCCCAAACGGTATACAGTGATCTGATGATCATCCAATTTTCATTTTGCAAACCGTGTTTTCGGCCTTCCTAACACCACACCAAAGGCGATCCATTCGGCGCAAAAGCTTCAGCGGGCTGCAAATATGAGCTTGGGCCTAACACTCCAACAAGGCAGGCTCGCAAACAGCCCATTCGTCCAGCTCACCTTCTCTTCTTTCTCCGGTCTCACCGCGGCAACTCCTGCCGACTCAGATCTCTCCGACCTGTCCTGCGGGTGCCACCACCAACGAGCTCCCCCGCCACACCACTCCCTGCTCCTCCGCAGATCTCTGCTCCCGTCCCCGCGGCTACCGCGATCCCGGGACGATCTTACCGCCGCACGCGGCGAGATGCTCCGCCTCCGGGCGTTCCGCCCGACGAGCGACAAGGTCGTGAAGATCCAGCTCCACCCCACGCACCCCTGGCTCGTCACCGCCGACGCCAACGACCGCGTCTCCGTATGGGACTGGGAGCACCGCCAGGTACCGGATCATCTCACGCGGCCCGATCGTTCTCGGCCCGTTTGATCTCGTGCTTACGGACCGCAGGCTCCGCTTCAGGTACAGTCGATCTCACCGTGCTTCTGAATTTGCTGGTGCGGCTTAGGTTATTTATGAGCTGAAGGCGGGCGGCGTTGACGAGCGGCGCTTGGTCGGGGCCAAGCTCGAGAAGCTCGCCGAGGGAGACGGTATGTTCTGCAGCAGTTCTCGTTCATTGTTAGTCAGTCCGCTGAGCATGCCACATGGTTGCTGTGCATGATTTAATTGCTATTAAGCTGTTGGATTGTGATGCATGGATGCTTAATTTGTTGAAATGGGTGTTTCTTCGCTGATTGCTCCGATCCATGCTCGTTGATAGGCAAGGTTCCAAAAGGCGCTAGGCGCTAGGCGGGCGGTGGCCGTCCGCCTAGAGCCTAGGCGTGACTAGGCGCCGCCCAGGCGTTTCAAGACGGTGTGCACTGTAGCAGTGATGAATTCTAAATTATTTAGAAATACTACAATATGTTCATATTTCTGCTATGTGGGCTGATTTTTCGCAACCCTCTCAGCCCTGGGGCTTTAGCTTCTACAGTCCCAAGCAACAAACCAACACAACGGCTGCATGTCTCCTTCCACGCAGGACACACTCCTGCTTTCTACGCTCCGGATCCTCCACCCCTTCTTTCTCGCAGATCCGGCACCCCCATTTCCTCTCCTCTGCGGCTCACCTCCGGATCTGGCAGCCCCGCCGCCCCTCCTCTGTGGCTCACCTCTCGATCCCCCCTCTCCCTCCTCCCCCCTACCGCCTTGCGGCCGCCTACCCCCAAAGGCGAGGCGGTCCACCCGCGTGGAGCGCCTAAGCGAGCCTAGGCGAGCCTAGGCGAACGCCTTTTGGAACGGTGTTGATAGGTCATTTCTCTGCCCTTGTAAAGCTAGGATAGTTTGCTTAATCTCCTGTAATAATGTGATGTGACATTAATGATTAAACCCTAATATTAAGTGAATAACCTTGAGCCCTTACACATATTTTTTTTCGAGGGGAACCCCTTGTACATATTTTTAGTGCGAACAACACCGCTAAATACTGTACCAACTTGTAGCTTATGACCGAATGCAACATTTACTCTGCTGGACTTAGACTTTTCAATGCATCAAGAAGAAACGTCAGATCAAATATCATTTTGATCGAATGATCATAGTTAGTACTTACAATGTAACTTACAAAGATTGTTCATCTGCAACACCGTCATCCCTAAATGCAACCCAAATCATGATCCTTAGTAAAGTTAGTTGTATTGTTGATTTTGTCCTTTCCAACTTCAAATAGCATTTGATGGCTTCATCTTGTGATTGTTTTGCAAAATGACCCAGTAGCAGTAACATTTGCCTTTGCTTTCTCCGCCTTTGGAGCATTTCATGCAGATTCGAAAGGAAAGCCCACTGAGGCCATCCGTGGAGGAAGGTATTGATTTGAACATTTCATCCCCTTATTATGATGATCGCTTGCATAGCATTTTTGCCTGACTCCTGCTGGGTCTACTTTTCTTCCCCAAGTGTAAAGCAGGTTTCTTTTTATGATGATGATGTTCGCTTTTGGCAACATTGGCGCAATTGCTCTGCTGCAACTGAGGCCCCAACTGCAGTCAGTAAGCAATCTTCCACTTTCAGTGCACCTGCTCCATCTACAAGAGGAAGGCACTTTGTTGTCATTTGCTGTGAGAACAAAGTGATATTTTTGGATTTAGTGACTATGCGGGGCCGTGATGTTCCTAAATCAGAGCTTGACAACAGATCACTTCTATGGTATGGTTACTTGGCTCTAGTTACTCATGTTTATGGCTGCACATTTCTTACTTATTCATGGTGTTTGGACGAGCCTAATTAAATCATTTCTAGCGACCCTTTTTTGCTTTAACACCAATAATTTTGGATATTTGGTTCAAGATGCAAAATAAGTGAATTAATTAAATCTTTTATGATGTTTAACCTGTATCACTCATGGGCTATAGGCTATATTTCCTGCATGCTGGCATCTTAACTCCATTTAACTGTGTTTTTAAATGAATAAATGATCTATGTAGATTGACTCTTTTAGTATACACCATACAGCAAAGCTATATGCTGTCTTTTTCCTTGGTATTTTGGTGTCATCAACAGTTTGAAAGTTGAAATATGCATTTGATATTATGAAAATTACAGCTACCTTATATCTATCTGTGTTCTTCATGATCTTTCCTGGCATTGTATCTATTTGTTTTATAGTCTATCTATCCACTTATTTCTTGAACTTATTCATAAACCTTATGGGCTTGCGTTTTCTTTGTGCTATTGCTGCCTTTCTGCCACATGCTGATCCTTACTTCAATCATTGAGAATAGCAATCCAGTTAACACAAATATTAAAAGCATGTGATTTGCTCCCATTAACTCTTATTCTTTGTTTGTATGATGCAAATGGCTTACATTTAGCCACTCAACATTCATTTGTTCCATAGAAAGTAATTTGAAACTTTGGATCAGTGCTGGAGACTGGAAGCTGACTTAGATCATGCTTTCATTTTTGCAGCATGGAATTCCTCTCTAGATCTTCTTCTACTGATGCCCCTCTTGTTGCCTTTGGGTCATCAGATGGCGTGATAAGAGTCCTTTCGATGTTGACATGGAAGGTTATATATAAACATAGTCTGTCCCCCAGTTTCTTCATTTCTGTAGTTTAAACGAAGCATTTTTGTCCTTGCAGCTTGTGCGAAGGTATACTGGTGGGCATAAAGGATCAATAGCTTGCTTAATGACGTTCATGTCAGCAGCTAGCGAGGTAAACGATTACATAACTGTTGTAGTTGATACTAGTTTCATATTTGCTGGATGCAAGTCTTTTTTTTTCTATTGCGTACATATGCAGCGAGCTTCTAGTGCATCTTGTGCTTTTTTGATACCTAATCATTCTCTGTTTCTTCTGCATCTTCATTTTACTCCTGATGGTACTTTACACGTTTCATTTAGTAACAATTGCATTTTATATCAGGTACACTTAGTTTCTGGTGGCAGTGATGGCCTGATGATATTATGGAGTGCCGATCATATCCATGACTCTCGGGAGCTTGTTCCTAAGATTAGCTTGAAGGTATAAACTTTGGCAAATTTATTTGCTTATGCCTCGTGCCCCCTCAAAAATTAAGTGGTACAGAGTATTTGGGGATATCTATAAGTTGTTACTCAGTTTATTGGTTGCTTGACACTGATTTCCCTTTGTTTTTCTGTCTTTCTCAAGGCCCATGATGGAGGTGTAGTTGCAGTGGAACTATCAAGGGTGATGGGGAGTGCTCCACAGCTCATTACAATAGGGGCTGATAAAACTTTAGCCATATGGGATACTGTTACTTTTAAGGTACTTCCATTAGTGTTGTGCATGAATTTATGTACTTTTATAATATTAATATGAACTCACAGTATCACATTTGTTCAGGAAATAAGACGCATCAAACCAGTACCCAAACTTGCTTGTCATAGTGTTGCATCATGGTGTCATCCTCGGGCACCTAACCTTGATATTCTAACTTGTGTCAAGGACTCTCATATTTGGTATGTCTTTCTTTGTATTTGTAAAGAAATAATATTTGAAGATTTTGTATTATGATTTATAATAATATGGTTTGTTTGCACTATGGATTGTTACAGGGCCATAGAGCATCCAACTTATTCTGCTTTAACAAGACCCCTCTGTGAATTGTCATCACTAGTTCCTCCACAAGTCCTGGCACAGCATAAGAAACTGAGGGTATGCTTATGTTTTGTTTCCATTACGTGCTATTTGTCATACCATCATGGTGTTTTTTTGGTTATATGTACTTATGTAGTGGGTAAGCTGTTGTGTTTTATTAACTGCAACATTCGGTGTCAGATTGATGATTTTTTTAGTGTCATCAGTATTTGAAGAGATTTTGTGCTGCCTCGCCATTGGTATTTTGAGGGCATGTGGGGTTGAGACATGCACATACTTCAAGTATAGTTTCCAAATAAAGTAAATGTAACTGACATGTACTCTGTTCCAGATGTATGCTTGTATGAGCACCACAGACCTTACTGTTTGAGTTCGGGTACAAAACACATTAATTTGAACTTTAAGATTAGCCCAAGTTCAGTTGATAGTGACAGTTTAGTCTCACGTTGCTTGGTTAATTGCTGAGAAATCTCAAGAATTTATTCATACAAATAGGTAACCCTTCACAACAAAAAAGTGAGAAATCACCCATATTTTGCTGGAAGATTAACCATTTCCCTGACCATGCTGGATGTCCGTTTTTTCTCAGTTCTCAGCACTATTGAGGAAATGCTGGTTTTACATACATACAAATACATTATGCTTTAATTTCCTCAAGTGTGCTGCTAATAATGGACTGGATTTTGTGTTTATTCAGGTTTATTGCATGGTGGCACACCCCTTACAGCCACATCTTGTTGCTACTGGTACTAATATTGGTATTATATTGAGTGAATTTGATCCAAGAGCTCTTCCAGCTGTTGCCCCTTTACCATCACCAACAGGAAGCAAGGAACATTCTGCTGTTTACATTGTCGAAAGAGAACTCAAGTTACTGAATTTCCAATTGTCAAACACTGCAAATCCATCTCTTGGAAATGCTGGTGTTGCATCTGATAGATCAAGAAATGAAACAATAGAACAGCTGATTGTAAAGCAAAGCAAGAAGCATATAAGCACTCCTGCTCCCCATGACTCCTATTCTGTTCTTTCAGTTAGTAGCTCTGGAAAGTAAGTCATGCACACAACTTTGTCATCTAGGACTACTCGTCAACTGCGTGTATTGTCCAGTAGCACAGTGCTAGTCATTTGCTGAGTTGTTTGGTACAATCTATTAGTTTACAAGTCAATGTCTCTTATGTCTTATGTTGAACCTAGTTTGCATTTACCACTTAATGCTGTGCAGGATCCAGAAAACTAATGATTGGGTTGGTTTCCACTGATGTCATGTTAAATCAATCTGAACCAGTTTTGTTAAAGAAACTTGTTTAGTCTCTAAAAAAAACCTGTGTTCCTGATTTATCTGTAATATTTCTATTATTACTTGTTAGGGTTTGGGAATAAAATATTGGAAACTATTTGTTCTCTAACCGACTGAAATCTGGGGAAAAAACTGCATTCGAATTTGAGATCTGGTTCAACTTTTAAATGTGTTTTGTACCCAGATAATTTATTGTTAATTGCTCCCTAGATCTGAATGAATTTTTTTAGAACATATATATTGCTTTCCTTGCAGGTACGTTGCCATTGTATGGCCAGATATCCCATCCTTTGCTGTTTATAAAGCAAGTGATTGGTCAGTTGTTGATTCAGGAACAGGGAAGCTTTTTGCCTGGGATACCTGTCGTGACAGATATGCCTTGGTAGAGAGCACGTTGCCTCCAAGAATGCCACTTGTTGTGAAAGGTGGTTCTTCTAAGAAGGCAAAAGAGGCAGCAGCAGCTGCTGCTCAAGCGGCAGCTGCAGCAGCTAGTGCTGCTTCAGCGGCCACAGTACAAGTGCGCATCTTATTGGATGATGGAACATCCCATGTTTTGCAGAGATCAATTGATGGTCGTAGTGAGCCGGTCGGTAATCATCACTTCCCCTTTATTTCCCCTTTTGTGTGTCAGGTTTTCTTTTCTGTTTTTTTTTTTTCGTTCCATCATGATATGTGTTAAGCTACTATGCGCTGACCGGTTGCACCCAAAAGCTTAAGCTGATGGGGAATGGTAGGCAATTCACTTATACACTCCAACACTCCCCCTCACGTGAGGCTCCCTTGGGCCTCTAACGTGGAAACCTCTGGCTCTAATACCATGTTAAGCTACTATGCGCTAACCGGTTGCACCCAAAAGCTTAAGCTGATGGGGAATGGTAGGCAATTCACTTATACACTCCAACAATATGCAATTGCCATTTATTTTGCATTTATAGCTTGGTGGAAATATGAACGTATGAAGAACCATCTTTTGTAGATATCTGCATACTGTGCTGCTTATATTGTCCTGAAAACTTTCCAGCTTAAAGAAGTTCAATTACGTTCCATACATTTTTCTAATTTCCGACAGCCTCAGCACACATCATTTGGACAGTGGCACTGTGCTGTAATCTTTTCGGGCGCAATCTCATTACTTAATCGTGTCACACAATAAAACATTTTTTCTCAGCCACATGGTGCAAAATTATGACAGTTTAAGTTCACTTATTAAATTTACAAATGTAATTGATTCCAAACCATGCTTAATCCACCAGTGAAGAGTCGTTTTGTTAATTTTTGTTGTTTATAGTGTTTGCTTAATGATGCCAAAATTTTCATTGTTATATAATGAGATAACATACTGACCAGTAGTTTTCATTGTTATTTTTAGTGCCGTATAATAGTTTTTATCAGTCTACCTTGTCATGTTTATGTCATTTGGATAATCATATCTATGTTTTCCAGTTGAGCTCTAGCTGCATTGCATGGCAGTGGTAGCAACATAGGTGTTTTCTGTCATTTTCATATCTAGCTTACCCCAACGCGCTTGGGACAAAGGTTTTGGCGTTGTTTTGTACCAAAAATTCAGCAGGGGGATCCTTTCTCTCCAATATAATTTTCTGCTCATACCAAGCTAATATTTCATAAATACTATGTTATTTATGGTTATGCTTTTGTTATCTTTCAGGTTATTGGCTTGCATGGTGGTGCTTTGCTTGGTGTCACGTACCGGACATCTCGTAGAATCAGTCCTGTTACTGCAACAGCTATATCAACTGTTCAATCAATGCCCCTATCAGGTTTTGGAGGAAGCAGCTCATCTTTTGCTTCTGATGATCCATTCTCCTCTAAAGAAGGGCCTCCACAAAATTTCCAGCTATACAGGTATAGTTTTGCTTCTTGTTGTCAAATACAGGTGTGCATCTCGTTGTTAAGATATTTCATACTAGAGCTCATTGCTTCCTGATTCCTTTGTCATCCGGATAATTTACTTCTTGCTGCTAAAATCTATGCTAGACTAAATTTGCATTTAACTTGTGCAGCTGGGAAACCTATCAACCTGTAAGCGGCCTACTTGCGCAACCTGAGTGGACCGTGTGGGACCAAACTGTTGAGTATTGTGCATTTGCTTATCAGCAATACATTGTAATTTCTTCCTTGCGGCCCCAATTTAGGTATCTTGGAGATGTTTCAATTCCCTTTGCCACTGGTGCTGTTTGGCATCGTAGACAGTTATTTGTGGCTACACCAACAACAATCGAGTAAGCTATTCATCTTTTTTGAACCAACAACAGTTATTGAATCTGCCATAATGTTATCTTTTTTGAGCTCCCATATTGTCATTATCTTGTTTTCGGGTTCATGATAAACCATTTATATCAATAATAACACCTATGTGATGCAATCTTACAAATAAAAATGGAGAATGTGATAGGGGATTTTGATTTCTTGTACAATTGAATTTATACTTTCAATAAGCAGCTAAAAGATTATAATTTCCAGAAATTTTTTTGGGAGAGAAGTTTGAAACGCACACAAGGGTACGGAAAGTTATAGCGCTAAGACATTGATCGTGCAACTATTTTCTGATTCATTTCATAACTTATTTAAAAAATATATTTGAGGATCTGGATGCATTTTTGGTGGAAGATAGTATGGATTTGTGTTAAGCAAAAAATATTTTATTTTTTGATGGTACATGCAACTCACTCCCTTGACCATGTAAACATAAACAATCTTCCCTAGGTGTGTCTTTGTCGATGCTGGGGTTGCATCAATTGACATTGAAACAAAAAAGAGGAAAGAAGAAATGAAAGCAAGAGAAGCTCAGAGCCAGGCTGTTGCAGAGCATGGAGATTTGGCCCTTATCACCGTTGAAGCTCCCCAGGTTAAAGCAAGTGAAAAAATATCATTGAGACCTCCAATGTTGCAGGTAGGATTTTCAGTGTATGTATGTTTTAAGTACTCATTTGTTACCTTCTTGTAAGATTATTGTCTTCTGCTTCCATAGATCAGAAGTGCTATCCAAAGTTGTTGAAATTAAGGAGTATTATAAGCCACTTAATCAATATGTGTTTTCCTGTGTTTTGGTGTTTGCAACTTTGCATTCTTTTCCAATTTGATGTTTTTTAACATGGCACTGATCAAGGATAAGTGAAGGATAGTTTAGATCATTAAAAGTGCCAGATTAATGACCATTGGCAAAGGCACTGAGGCTTGTGAAATGTAATCTACATTAAATATAAACTAAGTGTTATAGGTGCATCACTTCAAGAAGATGTGGCTGTGCTTTTTATTGAAATCCTACATCACTAACAGATATTCCCACTCCTATGGCATGAAATTCAAAATAACAAAGGGAGTAGTTAGCCCTCAAGAAAACAGAGTACTTTTTCGGTCAAAAAAAGAAAAAAGAAAACAGAGTACTTGTTTTCCTCATCATGAGCAAAAATTCCATGCTCTCTTTTATTTTCCACATTATAGCCAATAGTTCTTGTGTAAGTTATTGCCAAATCTGAACTTTGTTTAGAATTAAGAAGAATAACAGGACAGGGTATATATCTGTTGAGCTGTATTCCTCTCTCATCAGAATTCATGTAGCTAAAGTGGTAAGACGTTCTTCATTATTAGGCTGCAGTGCCAATCAGCTTGGTGATTTTGTCTTCATTAGTTATTTATTCACACAAAATAGTTATTTGGTTATATATTAAATGTTGTGCAATTGTTCTTCAACCCTTCCCAGGTTGTTCGTTTAGCCTCTTTTCAGCATTCTCCATCTATACCACCATTTATAGTGCCAAAGCAATCGAAGTTGGATGGAGAGGATTCGGTATTTCAGAAAGAATTGGATGACAGAAAATATGCTGAAGTGGCTGTTGCTGGAGGAGGGGTGTCTGTTGCAGTAACTCGCTTCCCTCCTGAACAGAAGAGACCTATTGGACCTCTTGTTGTGGTTGGTGTAAGAGATGGAGTTCTCTGGCTTGTTGATAGGTAATATACACCCTGTTAGTTTCGTAAGAGAGCTAGAGCAATTCCTTCATGCATGACATATTGTTATGGGATTAAAGTTTATTCAAATTAAATACATCCTTACCGTTTTCTCTGTTTAATATGTTGCACTGGATGTATTTCTGATATGTTCCATGTTCTTTTAAGGTATATGTGTGCACATGCCTTGTCACTCAGCCATCCCGGTATAAGATGCCGTTGTCTTGCAGCATATGGGGACCCTGTCAGTGCTGTGAAATGGTATGTTTGCGGAGCACTGTGTCTTGTTACCTTTAGGATCTGACAACAACAACAACAACCAAGCCTTTGTCCCAAGCACGTTGGAGTCGGCTAGATATGAAACCCAACAATTTTATTTTTTATTTTAAAAAAAAGAAGTAACAAAAGGAAGATCGTTATGATCTGAGAATTATGATTTACATATAACCAATTATGCAGGGCAACTAGACTTGGCCGAGAGCACCATGATGACCTCGCTCAGTTTATGCTGGGAATGGGCTATGCCACTGAAGCTCTTCATTTACCTGGAATTTCAAAGAGGTAAGTTTTCTGTTTTGCTTATTTGAGAAGAACTCTGTTGCAGATGGCATTTTTATCTGAAGGCATATAGCACACATCCCAATATAATAGTATGGTCAAAGAATATCAATTAATATTAATGAATACCTCAGGTTGGAGTTCGACCTTGCAATGCAGAGCAATAACCTGAAAAGAGCACTTGCATGTTTATTGACAATGAGCAATAGCCGAGATGTGGGACAAGAAACTGCAGAAACTGCTGCTACTGATGTTACACAAATTCTTAACTTGGCGGTAGCTAAGCAAGCTAAACAAGAGAGTCTTGCAGATGCCGTGCAGGGAATAGTGAAATTTGTCAAGGAGTTTTTCGACCTTATTGATGCAGCAGATGCCACTGGGCAATCTGACATTGCTCGTGAAGTTCTGAAGAGATTAGCAGCTGCAGCTTCTGTAAAGGGAGCTCTGCATGGACAGATGCTACGAGGCCTGGCACTCCGTCTTGCAAACCATGGGGAGCTTACGAGACTATCAGTATGTGACTTTTGATTGAAATTTACGGCTCATAATTTAACATTGGGAATTTGAGTTCTTATTCACAATGATTACTGATGTTAACCAAGTTTGGTAACAAAATATCAATATGCAGTTCAAACTAGTGTGTATAATTGCAGCACATTTTTATGATACCTAGGGACATTGGCATCGTATTGTAGTTCAACTATTGTTGTATTGTCCATTCTTTTTCGTGATTACAACGGTGGGAGCTCACCAACAGATACCAGATTGCATGCATGCACATATATTTGTGAATATGTCCACAGGCACATGCTTGGAACTATTGAAAATAGGCATATCCATGGCCTTATGTGTTTCAATTTCCACAAGTACAATGCGTTGTTATCTGTGATCTTTATGCATGCACATATATTTGTGAATATGTCCACAGGCACATGCTTGGAACTATTGAAAATAGGCATATCCATGGCCTTATGTGTTTCAATTTCCACAAGTACAATGCGTTGTTATCTGTGATTTTTTTCATAGGATAATTACTAATACCAGAGTATTTGCACAGGGTCTGGTAAGCAATTTGATTGCAGCTGGCCATGGGCGCGAAGCAGCATTTGCAGCTGCAGTTCTTGGGGATAATGCCTTAATGGAGAAAGCATGGCAGGACACAGGGATGTTAGGAGAGGCTGTTTTACATGCTCAAGTAAGTTCTCTATTGAATTAGTTTCATTCATGCAGTTACTTAATCACAGTTCATGAGTTGAAAGCCTATATGTTCTTGCAGACTTGAGCTTTTTCTTATACAACCATTCTGTTCCATTGTTGCTGTTATGATATCCTTTATTATTATTTGTTTGAACTTATCCACAATGAATATGACCGAAATGCTTACAAAAAACCATTCATTCTTCAGGCCCATGGTCGCCCATCATTAAGGAACTTAGTTATAGCATGGAACAAGATGCTGCAAAAGGAGCTGGATCACACACCTATCTTGAAAACTGATGCTGCTGCAGCGTTCCTGGCATCTCTGGAGGATCCAAAGCTCACCAGCTTGGGTGAAACGGAGAAAAAGCCTCCTATTGAAATACTTCCTCCTGGGATGCCTCCACTGTCTGCACCTCCCATTGTAATTAAAAAGGCTGCTGCAAAACCTGGTGTTCCCACCGCTGTGCGGGATCCAACTGCACCTATAGGTGCACCGATGGTTCAAGGAGCTCCCATGGTTCAAGGAACCACCGTGCCCCAAGGAACTCCAATGGTTCAGGGCCCTCCCATGGCTCAAGGTGGTCCTGAGGCACTAGAAGGCACTATGAATCAAGGCGCTTCTGCATCACAGAGTACTGACGAGGTAAAGCCTTCAGAAGCTACAGCAACCAATACAGATCCCGCCAACGCAGAAGCTGCAGTTGCTTCCGGCACAGGGGAATCTAAGGCAACTCCTGGGAACGAGGAAACCACGGCAAACCCAGGCAACGAGGAAGCTACAGCAGCTCCGGTTACAGATGCAGCAAGCATTTCTGATCCTGCTATCGGTACTCCAGCTCCTGCACCTGTTAACACTAGCACTGACGGGCCTGCTGTGGCTCCCGTTGAAGCAACAACTGATGCCCCGTCAACAGAGGTACCCAAGTCAGCAGATAAGCCATCTTCATCAGAGGGATCGACGCCCCCTCCTAGCAGTATTCTTACCGTATAATATATTCTGATTCTTTTAGCAGTGTGCTAATTTTCTATATGCTGCTGTAATTTTTCCCATACTGGTATAGGTATTTGTTATTTGCGCTATTCAGATTTCAGAAGGCGCCAGGCAGCGTGTGAGTAGCCATGTACATCAACTGTCTGCGCCTCGAGAGAACTACTACCATTGTGTGACTTGTAGCCTTTGTTGTTTGTGATCAATTGATAGGACCACTATTCATTTTTTTTTTGCCTGACATCCTTCCTGGACCATGGGGATGGGACGCGACCTATTTATTTCCTTCTACAGCGCGATTGATATGCACTAATAAGATACTCAATCTGTTATAAATGATGTTTAGGATACCTAAAACTAGATTTGTTGTCTTAAACATATTCTAACGGATGCGGTGAACGCGCGACCCGTTCGTGCAGCCCAGTCCCTAGAGCAAGGCAATAGTTGTAATGATGCCCGGAGTAAAAATACGGAGAAGCTGCCCATATGTCTTGAAATAAGTGGAGGTGGGAACTCTTTTGAGTAGAGAGGTGTCGCATTCGATGTTTACCATCAGTGAAAAAAAACAAATTTGCTTTGCCTAAAATAGCTATATTTTATTTATACGGAATAATGAAATAGCTATATATTTGGAGTGGTTGTTTATACTTCATTCCAAATTACTTGTCATTCTCTAGTTCAAAATGAACTAGAGAGTGACAAATAATTTGAGATGGAGATAGTCTTTATAAGAATTCGTCGCGTAACATCTATAGCTGGGAGTACAGTTCGGGGTAAAAGGAGGAATTTTTTGTAACAGTTCTCTATAACTATTGTAAAGGCATGCACACAGTGATAGAAGAACTAGTCGAACTCGGCGGGGTACGCGCAGACGCAGAGGAAGAGACTCTCGTACCCCAGCGCCATCTTGGTGGTGGCAGCGAACGAACATGGAACCAGGGCCAGGTGGGATTCACAACCGATTTTTATCATGATATTGGGCACAGGCAGGACATGTGCACTGCAGTACTCGCATTTTGGATGGTGCCATGGTGGTGATATGCCGGACGTGATCAACGATACTGTGCTGTTCTTATTCCCAAGATGAAACATCCACAACAGCTTGCTCAATTCAGACCTGTTGCCTTATGTAATGTACTTTCCAAAATCTGCTCAAATTAAATGTGCTGTACTAAATGTGGTGTGTTACTGTGCTAACTGATTTTTTGATTCCGATGGGAGTTCTGCCTTCCCTGACTGAACTCGATCAGAAACTTTTCCTGTAACCGCTGTACGTGCTGCTGGTCTCGTAGATTCCTCGAAGAGATAAGGATTACCATTCCTCAGGGCGTGTTTCGCCCGCAGACTCTGATCCTCCACGTGAAGTTCAACTCCTCGGTAAGAGTAAACAAAATCGGGGTCCTATTACGAGATCTCGTCCTCGTTCAGCTTCTTATTAATTTCTTATTGACTTGGCGCACTGACTTCCCCGTTTTGTTTCCCTTGCGATCTCGCGAGTGCGTCGTCAGATCGAGTGGATTGGGAGCGGTCAAGAGTAACCTCAAGTCGTGGATTATTACAGTTCCATTGCGCCATTAATTGCACTGACACCGAAACGTATTGGCTGCGCTAGAAAAATCCAATAGGATCAGCGTAGGCGACGTATAGCAGCATCCCCACTGTCTACTACTCTCGAGAGCTCCGCGAGCACTTGCGGTAATAGTATAGCGTGCCTGCGATCGATCGATCTGAAGGTTCTCTTGCGCCGCTCCATTTTTTTTTTCGAAAGCCTAAGCGGCTCCATTTTTGCAAGTGGTAAAATAGTGGGTTGTTTTTGACACGCGGTGCTGAACGTTCAACGACGCAGTTACCGAGACTGGACATCTGGGTTCAGTATTAAGCACAGCCGGAATGCCACTGATCACTGCACACTAGTCACACTTGGTCAGTCAGTTTCCTGGAGATCTATTGCTCGTGGTGAGCTGCCATGGTTCCGTGCATCAAGCTGCCGGTCGCCCCGGCAGCCGCCATCTTCCTGTCGGCCGTCATCGTCCTCTCCTGCTTCACCAACCAGCTGTCCCCCTACCTGCAGAGCTACGTCAGGTTCGCCTCGTTCTTCAACCTCTCGCTGGCGCCGGCGCCGGCGTCGGTCCCCAAGTGCGACATCTTCCGGGGCGACTGGGTGCCGGACCCGGACTTGCCGCAATACACCAACGCGACGTGCACCTACATCTACGGCAACCAGAACTGCTTGATGTACGGCCGGCCGGACTTGGATTTCCTCAAGTGGCGCTGGAAGCCGGACGGGGACGGGTGCGACCTCCCGCGGTTTGACCCGCGCAAGTTCCTCCAGGCCGTCACCAACAAGACGCTCGCCTTCGTCGGCGACTCGCTGACCAGGAACCACTATCAGTCTCTCCTCTGCCTCCTATCAAAGGTACGTACGTACGATTTCACCAGTTCACGTATCAATTTTAATTTTTCGTTCTTTCTCGCTGGAAGGCTCACGTTCGGTGATGCGTACGTGCAGGTAGCGCGGCCGAGGGACGTGGTGGGGAATCAGTACGAGATGAACAAGATCATATACTATGAGGGCTACAACTTCACCGTATTCATCTTCTGGACGCCGTTCCTGGTGAGGGTAGAGAAGGACCCGGACTCCAATCTGAACAGGCTCTACCTCGACGAGGCCGACGACAAATGGCTCTCCGTAGTGCACCGGTTCGACTACGTGCTCATCTCGGGGGCCAACTGGTTCTCGACGCCAGCCTACTTATACGAGCGCCGGCAGCTCGTCGGCGCACTGTATCTCCCTCTCAACTTCACCAGCAACCTCACCAACTACTACCACCACCGGATGGCGTTCCGGACGGCACTCCGGGCGCTCAACGACGCCGACTTCGGGGGCAAGGTGATCATGAGGACGCTGTCGCCGTTTTCGCACTGGGAGGGCGGGGATTGGGACACGGGCGGGGACTGCAACCGGACGCGGCCGTACTCGAGAAACGAGACGGTGCCGGTCAAGGACATGGAGCGCGAATTCTACGAGGGCCAGTTGGAGGAGTTCAGGGAGGCGGAGAAGGTGGCGGCGGCGAGGGGTGCGGAGATGCTGCTCATGGACCCCACGCCCGCGATGCGGATGCGGCCGGACGGTCACCCCAGCCGGTATGGGCATTGGCCCCACGAGAAGCGGGCCAACGACTGCGTCCACTGGTGCCTGCCAGGACCCATCGACGCCTGGAACGACATGCTGCTTTACATGCTCTCAAATTGATTAACACATCTGTTTGCAGTAATACTATTCATCAACACCCGATTTCTAAAAAAAAATCAGGCGACGTTCGGAAGCATTTGATGGGCTTTACGATTCATGTACTGATAACTTAATGGGGCTATCTAGATTTAAATTTCAAAAAATTCAGACACCATGTAATTAGCAGTTAATTACTATCATTAATTACTAATTTTGTGATTTCATTAATCCTTAATTCTATAGGTTAATCAATCACAAAATTATTTGTTTTATTATTTTATAATTAATATAACCTTTACAAATTACGAATTAACAAAAAAATAAAAAATAGTTAACCATCTATCTTCCTCTACCCTGCCAGCTGTGCGTCCGCGCGAGCGACTGTGCCAGCAGTCGCTGAAATCTGCAGCCTCCTCAGGAATCTGAATTCTAGTATTCGCGTAACTTAATACTCGCCTTCTTCGGTTCTCCCCAACTCCCGATACTCTCTCTTGTGCATTCACAACAAATCTTGGAGCTGCGTGTGGTGGCTCGGAGGAGGCCCGGCTGCCAGCAGTGTGGATGGGCGCGGTGGTGGCATCACCGGCCCGGCTGCGTGTAGTGTTGGCGCGGCGCCCGCGGTTGCCCGGCGGTGCGCGGAGATGGCGGAGCGGCGCGGTGATCGGCGACGGCGCCGCCGTTGGATATGAGGAAGAAGGTAAGTTTTTTTTTCTTAATTGGTAATCCATATTTGCAATTTTATGTCAATTGTAAAATAATTAAAAAAATTGTGATTGATTAATGTATATAATTAAGGGTTAATAATTAATTACAAGGATTAGTGGTTAATGATTGTGGTTAGCTGCTAATTACTCGATATCTAAAATTTTCTCAAATTTCAGGCACCTGATAGATAGATGGACCCATCTGTTTGTGCTTAATTAGCCAGGTGCCCGTGAAAATAGGAAAGCTGCCAGAGAGGTTAGCACCTCCGTCGTGAGTGCAGCCTGCAACGGTTCGATTCCTCCTAAACTTAGATGTCTCACCTCCTTAGTCAATATCTGAGTGAGCTGCCTCTTGTATTAGAAAAAAGTACAATGTTATTTTTCATAATCTACAATCTCTTTAAGGTTCTTGATGTGTGGAATTGGCATATGAGGGGTCTTTGGAATCGCTCATTCGAGATTCATTGAGGGGCGCACGACCTTCGTGGTGATCATGGTGATATGAAGATGAGAATGGTAACACTGGATTGGTTCTCACCGAGCATTACATGGGAATACAAGTGATTTCTCTTCTCCTTTTTTCTCTTCTTTCTTCTTCTTGCTCTTTTTTTCCTTTCCCCTCTTTTCCGTTCCGACCCCAGGGCTTCTCTTTTATAGGCCCAAGGGAGCTTCCACAGGATGGGTTGAAAAAAGCCATCGTCTTAACAGGTAGTTGCCCGTTATTAAGCTCTCGTTCACATCTACTGTAGTTCATACATAACCATAACTACCCTTTCTTGGGAAAGTCCATCCAAATCTCCCTTGGATACCAAATGTATCATTGTGGATCCCTTTTCCGAACCCACTGCCCACGTGTGCTACCTTCTGCTAGCGTGGGTCATCATACTGCTCATGTGATAGCAAGTAAGGCTATAGGCACGATTTGTCTCATCGACGGTCGTCTCGATAGTAGACCTAGGTACGGAGTCTTTAGTTTGTGTCTTGTGGCTCCCCAACCCAATGGTTGGTTGAAGAGTCTCTTCGATGAAGATATCCCGACCCCCCTTGGTTTGGGTCAGAAGCGGGTTGTCCTGACCAATCTTCAACCCATGTGGACTGTTGATGGGTCGAAGATATTTTGGAAACAATTCAACAGAAGCACGATGATCGAGCTAGGCTGTGGAACTCCTGACTCGTTTCTACCGGCGACGCTGACCTGTCAGACTTCCTTCTCGGGCCTGACTTTAATGAGGATAGACCTTGACGACCGCAAAAGGTCCGTGGACGCTAGGAAATGGAAACCCCCTTTTTCTACTTCAACGACAGAGGTCTGGGAAATGGAAACCCCCTTTTTCTACTTCACGACAGAGGTTACTCAACTTTTCTAGAGAAATGCATGGATTATGTTTATTCTCTCATTTGTTACTTTTGTACAAATGAAATTTTTAATGCAACCATGCAAACAAAGATCCGTGGCTATTATACTGCAACCTTGAAAGTGCATCTAGGATCCCCATGGGTTTTGGATGATTGATGACGACAATTAAGTGACTAATGAGCTCACTGATCTTAAGCACAGGTGTGGACTCAAGTGGAAACACAATCCCTCAAAAAGAAAAAGGATGAAAACGGCGATGTCAACTCGAAAAGGAGAAACTAAGGTTTCTAGTGTGTCGAGTTTAGACTAGCCAAATATGTGTGAGGATGTGTGTGTAAAGTGCACTGAGATCAAGTTGGAAGCTCAAAGCGGTTTAGAGATCAAACCTATTGAGAGAAGAGAGTTGGAAGCAGTCTGGCAGTAGTGGTCGGACTAGTCCGTGCAGGCGGCCGGACTAGTCCGCTCCTGGCCGGCCAAGTCCGTTTTCAGCCGGACCAGAAGGGTCTGACTGAGTTCGGACTAGTCGTAGTGGGACGGACTAGTCCGGGTAGTCGTGAAGTGGGTTTTGGGGACTAAGTCCCAAAACCACAAACTTGTCCGTTTTGGTTCGGACCAAGAGGTCCTGACTGAGATCGGACTAGTCCGCCCTGGGGGCTGGACTAGTACGAGTTTGAGAGAAGTCGGTGCTTCAGAGACTAAGTCTGAGAAGGCCGGACTAGTTCGCCCTGGGGGCCAGACTAGTCCGTGGTCTTCAGACTAGTCTGTTTTTATATGGAACAAAAGGTTCTGTGTGAGATCGGACTAGTCCGGTGAGCGCCGAACTAGTCCGTTGTTGAAGTGACCGTTTGAATTTGAAGTTTGGCGGGTAGTGTGATGATTGCCGCACAGTGCGACAGTTGTCAGGGACGTCAGTGGTCCCCTAGGCCGGACTAGTCCGGGCTGTAGGCCGAACTAGTTCGCCCATCTGCTGAAGTCAACAGTATGGGCTGGGAACCTCTATAAATAGAGGACCTCTGGGTTCATTTGAACATACCTTTGAGCAAGTTGAAACCCTAGTGCAGCCACAACAACCTTGAGCCTCCAAAAAGCCTCCTTCTTGCCTACATTCCCTCTAAAACTAATTCTTGTGTGGATTAGGGTTTAGTGAGGTGAAGAAGAGGAAGAACACTGCTCTTTGGCTCTCGGTTTGATCTCTTGCACTTTGTGAATCTTTGCGATCTGTGTCTTGAGTTGATCTTGGTGATTTGAGATTGTATTTGTGGTGGGAGCCTCAGATTGTGAGAAGCCCCAACGAATCTTGTATTCACCCTTTATTATAGTGGAGAACCAAGTTAGACCCGTGCGGTAAACTTGGTGAGGGAAGGGTTGTTGAACCCGGTCCTTCGTGGACTCCTCAACGTGGATGTAGATTCCTTCGTGGGATCGAACCTCGGGATAAAATCCTTGTGTCACTTGTGTTCTTAGCTTTCATTCATCGCATATTGCTTCTAGGGTTAGCTTTACCAGTTTTGCTCATCACCCTTGTTTCATCATGATCCTTAGTCTCACATTTGCTTCATAACTTGTTAAGGTTCACTAAGTCATTCTAACAAACTTGCATCACAAGAATTGGACTAAAACTTGTTAGAAACACCTTTTTAGGCTTTCCCTATAGGAGGACCAGACTAGTCCGCCCCTGGACCGGACTAGTCTGCCCCCTGAGTATTAATCTTGTTTTATTAAGTCATTTCAGGTCGATTAGCCTATTCACCCCCCCTCTAGGCAAATTTAAATTGCTATCAGAGCAGGACTCTGCCAAAAGAGTCTAACAACTCGGAGAGAAGATGGCCGGAGTGGGGTACGAAGAAGTCTCAACTAGTGAGGTCCAAGCAACCCCAGAAGAGATTCTCTTCTATCAAGACAAATCAACGGATGACGAAGAGATTTGCCAGCTCAAGGCGAAACTTCGAGAGAAGTTGAAGATTCACAAGGTTGACACCTCAACCTCCACATCGAGTGGCACAATCAACTACAACCAACAAGGCTACAACTATGAACACCTTGTCTCCAACAACCACTACCTTTCCATCCCATTGGGGAAGCCTCCCCAATTTGATGGAACCGACTACGGGATATGGAAGCACAACATGAATATCCACCTTGTGTCACTTAACCCCTCACTGTGGCAAATCGTGTTGACCAGGGTGCACATCCCAAAGAATGAAGAAGATATCACTTCGGAGCAAGCCGTGCTCCTTCACCGTAATGCCCAAGCGGCCCGAGTGATCATCTCATCTCTCTCAAGAGATGATTTCAACCGAGTGGATGGACTTGAGGTGGCCAAGGATATTTGGGACACTCTCAAGACGGCTCATGAAGGCAACCGAGTCGTGAAAGAAGCAAAGATTGAGCTCATCGAAGAAGAGCTCGGGAGGTTTGCCATTATAGATGGTGAATCTCCCCAAGAGATGTACAACCACCTAAAGATACTCATCAATAAGAGTAGATCTTATGGCTGTACCATGTGGACGGACCACGAGGTGGTGAAGAGGATGATTCGGGCATTCATGCCTAGAAACGCCTCTCTTTGCTCCATGATCCGAGAAAGCCCGGGGTTTGCCAAAATGACCCCGGAGGAGGTCCTTGGAAGGATCATCAACCACGAGATCATGGAGAAGGAGGCGCTCTTCTACAATGACCTCCAAAGGTTCACCGCCTCGAAGATGAAGGATGTTGCACTCAAAGCGACATCCTCCTCAAAAGAGCAAAATGAAGATTGTGAGAAGAGCCTTGACACCGATGAGGAAGAGACCTTCTTCATCGACAACTTCAAGAGGATGATGAGGAGAAGAAAAGGAGGATACAAGCATGAGAGCAAAGGCAAGGCCCAAAATCAAGAGGGCTTGCTACAATTGTGGCGAGTTCGGGCACTTCATTGTAGATTGCCCACATGAAGATGGCAAGAAGAAGAAGGAGGGCAAGCCACAAGAGAAGAAGTTCTACAATAAGAAGAGGCCCTCCGGTCATGCTCACTTAGGCAAGGAGTGGGACTCTAACGATGAGTCCTCCTCGTCCGAAGATGAGGAGAAGATGGAAACCATAGCCATCGGGAGGAGCTCCAAGGGAAGCAAGCTCTTCCCCAATCTCTACGACCACAAGCCAACTTGCCTCATGGCAAAACAAGGAAGGAGAAAGGTTAATTCTAACTCATCCTCTTACATATCCTCCCATGATGATTTTGATAGTGCTAGCGAAAATTAACACATGTTTAAGGATATAAGTAAGAGCACATTGCGAAGAATGAAATTGCTTTCGGATGAGATTTTTGAGAAGGACGAGCTCATAGATAGGCAAGAGGACTTGCTTATCCAAGAAAAGGAAAGATGTAAAGAGCTCATTGAGCTCCTTGAGCTTGAGAGAGAGAAGAGCAAGGCATTAGAGCATGAACATGCTCTAAGCAAGAAAACATGCTCAAGTCTTGAGGAGACAACCATTGAGGTCAAGGACAAACTTGGCAACTTGGCAAAAGTTAACAAGATCCTTGAGACTCAAGTTGAGTCCCTTAAGACTAATGTAGCCTCTTCCTCCAAAAGCTTATCCTCATCAAAAGTTGCATCCGAAGCAATATCAACTTGCAAATGTTCTATCTTGATTATTAAATTAAAGGATGAGCTTAAGTTGACTCAAGGCAAGCAAGCATCTAAGGGTGGCATCTTTGACAAAGAGAAGGTGGCGTATGCACGAAGTGCATACACCAACACAAGACCTCTCAATGTCAAGGATGGTCTTGGTTATACTAGAGGTGGAAAGCAAAATGCCAAAACCTCCAAATATGGCAAAGACTTGATTGTCTTTGTCAAAGGAAGCTCATCCCCAACTAAAATTGAGAAGAATACTTCAACTATCACTTACATGTCTAAATCTGAACCGCATCCTCTATTTCATGATTTTGATGCATCATATGTTTTAATGAGGAACAAGCATGGCAAAGTATATGCTAGATATGTTGGGCCACTCGGCAAGAGCCCCAAGCCTTGCGTGTGGGTGCCAAAATGCCTCACCACTAACGTCAAAGGACCCAACTCCGCTTGGGTACCTAAAAAGAAGGCATAATCTTGTTTTGTAGGCGTACTCCTCCGGTGGATCCAAATGGGTGCTCGATAGTGGGTGCACAAACCACATGACCAGAGAGAGGAAGATGTTCGAGGAGTATGAAGAACATGATGATCCAAATGAAGGGATCCTCTTTAGTCGAGGGAAAATCCTTGGCTCCGGTAAAATTGTCATCTCTCCCCAACACACTCTTTCTCACGTTTTGCATATTGATTCTCTAGACTATAACCTCTTGTCCATATCACAACTATGTGACAAGGGTTACAATTGTGTTTTGACTAATGAGGGTGTGAGCGTCCTTAGAAGGAGTGATAACTCAATTGCTTTTAAGGGTGTCCTCAAGGGAAAGCTTTATCTTGTGGATTTTGCCTCGAATAAAGCTCAACTTGACACATGCTTAATGGCGAAAACAACCATGGAATGGCTTTGGCATAGACGGCTAGCCCATGTTGGGATGAGGAACTTACAAAAGCTTCTTAAAGGCCAACACATTCATGGTTCGAAGAATGTTGTCTTTGAAAAGGATAGTCCATGTAGTGATTGCCAAGCGGGGAAGCAAGTGGGAGCTCAACACCCCTCCAAGAACATAATGACGACAACAAGACCGTTGGAGCTGCTACATATGGACCTTTTCGGGCCAATAACCTACATTAGCATTGGCGGTAACAAATATGGTCTTGTTATTATTGACGATTTTTCTCGTTTCACTTGGGTGTTCTTCTTGCATGATAAGGGTGAAACTCACGGTTTCCTCAAGAGGTTATTGAGGAGAGCTCAAAATGAGTTCGCCTCAAGAATCAAAGCTATAAGAAGCGACAATAGCACCGAATTCAAGAACACTCAAGGAGAAGAATTCTTGGATGAGGAGGGCATCAAGCATGAATTTTCAGCTCCATACTCCCCTCAACAAAATGGGGTGGCGGAATGGAAGAATAGGACACTCATCGAGATGTCAAGGACAATGCTTGATGAGTACAAGACACCGGATCGGTTTTGGGCGGAGGCGGTTAACACCGCTTGCCACGCCGTCAACCGATTATACCTCCACCGCCTCCTCAAGAAGACTCCCTATGAGCTTCTAGTTGGTAAGAAACCCAATGTCTCTTACTTTCGTGTTTTTTGGGAGCAAGTGCTATATTCTCAACAAGAAGCCTGGGACTTCGAATTTTGCTTCAAAGTCCGATGAAGGTTTCTTGCTTGGTTATGACTCAAACACCCACGCCTATCGTGTCTTCAACAAAACCTCCGGAATTGTTGAGATAGCACGCGACATGGTGTTTGATGAAACTAATGGCTCCCAAGTGGAGCAAGTTGATCAAAGTGTGCTAGATCAAGAAGACTCTCCACAAGAAGCTCTTAGGAGGATGGCACTTGGAGATGTTCAACCACAAGAACAACCTCAATGCTCAAGTGACCAACAACAAGATGATGAAGTAATCCCTCACACGATCAAGTTGAAGATGGACAAGTGGCACCTCAAAACGATCAAGAAGACGAAAGTCAAAGGGGGGGGGGGCATTCATCAAGGGGGAGATCAAGAAGAAGAAGAAGAAGAAGATGATGATGATGATGATGACTCAAGAGCTCAACCTCCACATCCTCGTGTGCATCAAAGTGTTCAACGGGATCACCCCGTTGACAACATACTATGAGACATTACTAAAGGGGTAATCACTCGTTCTCGTGTTGCAAATTTTTGTGAACATTACTCCTTTGTCTCTTCTTTGGAGCCCCATAAGGTTGAAGATGCCTTGAGAGACCCGGATTGGGTGGTGGCCATGCAAGAGGAGCTTAACAACTTTGAGAGGAACAAAGTTTGGGAGCTTGTCAACGTCCACAAGCAAATGTTGTGGGCACCAAGTGGGTGTTCCGCAACAAGCAAGATGAACATGGTGTTGTGACAAGGAACAAGGCACGACTTGTGGCCAAGGGGTACTCACAAGTCGAAGGTTTGGATTTTGATGAAACCTTTGCTCCCGTAGCTAAGCTAGAGTCAATTCGTATATTACTTGCCTTTGCTACTCACCATGATTTTAAGCTCTACCAAATGGACGTCAAGAGTGCGTTCCTAAATGGCCCAATCAAGGAGGAAGTCTATGTGGAGCAAACACCGGGGTTTGAAGACCAAGAATTACCAAACCATGTCTTCAAATTGCTTAAGGCTCTCTATGGCCTCAAACAAGCTCCTAGAGCTTGATATGAGTGTCTTAGAGACTTTCTAATTCAAAATGGTTTTATGGTAGGAAAAGCTGATTACACTCTCTTTACAAAGCACTTTAATGATGATCTCTTTGTGTGCCAAATATATGTCGATGACATTATATTTGGTTCTACTAACAAAGTGTTTTGTGATGAGTTTTCTAAGATAATGATGGAGATATTTGAGATGTCCATGATGGGGGAGTTGAAGTTCTTTTTAGGTTTTCAAGTCAAGCAACTCAAAGAAGACACGTTCATAAGTCAAACAAAATACACTCAAGACATATTAAAAAAGTTTGACATGGACAAGGCCAAACTCATCAAGACTCCTATGGCAACAAATGGACACTTAGACCTAAATGAAGATGGTCCAAGTGTGGACCAAAAGATATATAGTTCCATGATTGGTTCTTTTATCTCATTCAGAAGGTGTCGAGCGTGACTTTCATCAAGGATGTGACTCATCGCCCGCTCCATCCTCAGATGCCTCCTGCAGTACCGCCTCCTCTGCGCCGGAAGAATGCGTATCCTCCCTCCCACTCGGCGATGCCAGCTCCTCGTCCCGTGGCACCTCCTTTCCCGCCTCCGCCTCAATCCATGAGCGCTTTCTTCAAGTGCTTCAAAGCGATCTTCACTTCCTGCCGAAAGCAGAAGATTCGGAACCAGAGGACACACAATCACCAAGAGAAGTACCTCAAGGCGGTGTGTGACAAGCTGGAGGTTCCCATGTCCTCTCCGTAGGTGAGCGACGGGGAGATCACTCCATTCCCTAACTTCACCGCCGACGCGATCGCCCAGCTCCAAGAGGACGGGAGCTCTTCCCGGACAGCTCCTTCGGCTCGTGCCTCCGACGACGACGACGACCACGAGGACCCGGAGGCCACAGAGTGCGACTCCGACGCTGAGGCCGATGATAGTAAGGACGGCGATGACTAAGTGGATAGGGTGCGTAGTTCCCCTCTTCTTTTCCTTTTTGGTGTCTTGATGCCAAAGGGGGAGAGTTAGATGGGAGTTAGACGGGGGAGAGTTAGAAAGAAGGGTAATTAGATGTATCCCTGGATCCCTAGACATGTTGAAAGCATCTAGGCCCCCATGAGGTACGGTTTCGGTGATTAATGACAACCATTGGATTTTACTAATGAATTTGTGGATGCAAGGTCTCCCATATCACTCAATAAAATGAAATCTATATGAATATGAACATCAACTAATGATCATTGGAGACTCCTAAACAATCACTTTATGAGATCAATCAATGTTATGAAGATTAGAAGTAAAAGCTCATATGTCAAAGTTATTCAACCATAATTGACAACACTCAATGCTTGACAATCATCAGAAGAATATTTACAACAAGTGTCTAAGAGGTCAATCGAGAAAACTCCAAAAGAATCACTTAGAACAACTCGAAGCAAACAAAATCAACGCATCGGATCAACCGATGTTTATAGAGAACAACACATCGGTCGAGTTGATTCAGCAGAAGAAGAAGACCTCAGAACAAAGCACTCACCGGATCATCCGATGTTAAGGGCAATGTTACATCGGTCCATCAGTACAGTATGCAATATCCCTGGACCAAGTGTAGCATTGGATCATCCGATGTACAACAATATACACATCAGTCAATCACTCCAGTAAGCATCAAGTCTGAACCAATTCTGGAGGAAGTGCCATCGGATCATCCGATGAGAAGACAAGAGTAACATCGGTCTAACAACGGTCATATCTTACACAATGACATCATCTAAAGTGAACTTGACCGATGATAAATGAAGGGGAGACATCGAATCATCCGGTGTTCACAGATCAGTGATGTCAGCCTACTTTTCCAACGGCTATTTTGTGGAGGCTGGATATTTATACCCCTTCAACCTGTCAAATCGAAAAGTCTTGATCACCATACATAGTCTACACGTCCTCAAGCATTCAAGACATTGAGCCATCACTTTTACATCTTTTATATCACTTACACACCAAGAGATAGGCTAGAACTAGCTAGAGAGAGAGCTTGTGTGCCTCCATTCTTGGTGAGTGGAATCTCTAGTGTAGTGAGAGCTGTAAGGGAGTGTCCCTTGGTGTTTGTAACTGAGAGAGACTTCCGGAGCTTGCCAAAATGGTTTTGGAAGCCCGGAGGATCCAAGTTGTACAAGGCTTGGGCTCCACCTTGCCGAGGTTGGCAAACGGAGAAGAATAGTGAAGATCCCTAGTCTCGGTGACTTGGGTGTGGCTATACCCTTTGGTGGGTGTCACAACGTGGATGTAGGAAGATCTTGACGATCTTGTCGAACCACGGGATAAATCCTCGTGTCTCCTCGGAAGTTTGCATTCTCTTCCTCTCCCTTACACTTATGCATTTCATATATCGCAAAGTTACTATTCACTTGAATGCATAGGTTGTTTGTGTAAGGAATTGGGCTTTTAGTAATTAAGTTTTATTGCGTTAATTTTTGAAAAGAAGCCCAATTCACCCCCCCCTCTTGGGCATTCGATCCTTACAATTGGTATCAGAGCAAGGTTGCTCATAGGATCATTCTAGCTTCACCGCTAGAGAACTAAAATGGCTAAGGTTGGGGGTTTGGTTCCTATCTTCGAGGGCAAGAACTTTGCCTATTGAAAAGCACGCATGCGCGCTTATCTAGAGGCTATTGCTCCTGAAGTATGGGAAGCGACCCACACGGGGTTTGGTGAGCACAATTATGTTGGTGATCAAATTAAGTGGGATGCCAAAGCTAGGAATGCAATTTATGAATGCATTAGTCAAGATGTGTTTGCTAGGATTGCTAACAAAGAAAGGGCATGTGAAATTTGGGCTTGCTTGATAGAAATTCATGAGGGTTCTTCTTGTGTCAAAGAACTAAAATATCATATGCTTAAAGCCAAATATGATGAGTTCAAAATGTTACCTCATGAAAATGTCAATGAAATGTTTTCTCGCTTGAATGTACTTATTGAAGAAATTAATGCTCTTGACATTGCTTCTCTTGGCAAGGGACTCATCAACCGCAAGATCCTCATGCTCCTTTCCAAGCCAAAGTACAACATCATCAACTCCATGCTTCAAAAAGAGTCTCTTAACCACATTGAAGTTTCAGAACTCATTGGAGAAATTCACACTCATGAGATTAGTGTACTTGGGATGATGGAGCAATCATCTTAAAAAACAATTGCTCTAAAGGCCTCCACCAAGAAAACAAGCCTCAAGAAGAAGAAGGTGGTTGATCCTAGCTCAAGTGAAGAAGAGCAAGCATCAAGTGAAGATGACGATGATGAGCTTGCATTGATGATGAGAAAGTTCTCACGCTTGAACTCCAAGATTACTAAGAAGGGATACACATTTGATCCCAAGAAGAAAGCGTTTCTACCAAGGAGAGATTATCACAAGACTTGCTATAATTGTGGTGACCAAGGCCACATCTCCTATGATTGTCCAAAACCAGACAAAAGAAAAGAGAACCACAAGAGCAAGCATCGCAAGCTTGAAGATGGTGAAGATGATGAGGAAGAGGCCAAACCCAAGCCAAGATCCTTTTGGAAGAGGAAACATGACAAGGGCAAGAAGGCAAAACTCTTCCCAAAGAAGAGAAATGGCCCACAAAAGGTGTTCATGTGTGAGGCAAATGAATGGGTCACCGACGAAGAAACAAGTGATGAAGAGAGTGAAGCGGAAGAAGAAAGTTTGGCCGGCCTTGCCATTGCCAACAATGATGACTCACCTCTTCATCCACCACCCATGTGCCTCATGGCAAAAGGTAACACCAAGGTGAACTACAAAGCCGAAGGAAAGCATTGGGTACTCGATAGCGGGTGCACCCAACATATGACCGGCAATGATGATATGTCCACCACCATAGAAAACCCCGACAATCATGAACAAGTCACCTTTGGTGATAACTCTAAGGGCAAGGTAATTGGGTTAGGTAAAATTGCAATTTCAAATGACTTATCTATCTCCAATGTTTTGTACGTTAAGTCACTTAGTTTTAATTTACTTTCTATTGCACAACTATGTGATCTTGGACTAACGTGCACCTTTAGCAAAAATGATGTTGTTGTGAGTAGTGAAACAAGCAAAGAACTAATCTTCAAAGGATTTCAGCATGGACATCTCTACCTAGTAGACTTCTCCAACAAGGATGCTAGCTTGACCACTTGTCTTTTCACTAAGACAAGTTTGGGTTGGCTATGACATCGACGCATAGCGCACATTGGGATGAGCAAGCTCAAGAAGTCATTCAAGCTTGGGATGGTGACCGGCGTGAAGGATGTCACATTTGAGGAGAACAAGCTTTGTAGCGCTTGTCAAGCTGGGAAGCAAGTTGCTTCACACCACCCAATGAAGACAATGGTGTCAACCTCCAAGCCACTTGAGCTACTTCACATGGACCTCTTCGGACCGTCCACATATCAAAGTCTTGGCGGTAACCTCTATTGTCTTGTTATAGTTGATGACTACTCTCACTATGCTTGGACTTTGTTTCTAGGTGACAAGAGTGAAACTACGGAAGTGTTCAAGACCTTCGCTAACCGCGCTCAAAGGGAATTTCAACTTCCCATCATCAAGGTCCGGAGTGACAACGGCACCGAATTCAAGAACTACAACATTGGGGAGTGGTGTGACCGTGAAGGCGTGAAGCATGAGTTTTCGCCCACATACACCCCTCAACAAAACGGTGTTGTTGAAAGAAAGAACAAGACTCTCATCACTCTTGCACGAGCAATGCTTGATGACTATGACACGTCGGAGAAGTTTTGGGCCGAAGCAATCAACACGGCGTGCCATGCCGCAAATAGGGTCTACCTACATCGACTACTTCAAAAGACCCCGTACAAACTTCTCATTGGGAGAAAGACCAACATCTCCTACTTTTGAGTCTTTGGGTGCAAGTGCTACATCTACCGCAAGAAAAGGCTCGGTAAGTTTGAAAGTAGATATGATGTTGGTATATTTCTTGGTTATGCATCAAACGCAAAAGCATATCGAGTATTCAACCAAACCTCCGGTTTAGTTGAGGAAAGTTGTGATGTTGAGTTTGATGAAACCAATGGCTCCCAAGAGTAGAGTTTTGGTCATGATGAAATAGATGATGAGCCTCTACGAGAAGCTATGAAGAACATGACCATTGGAGACATCAAGCCTAAAGTTGAGGAGAGCCATGATCAAGGGGGAGCTTCAAGTTCCAACATCAACACTTCCATGGCGCCTCAAGTTGATGAAGAAGAGAAGGATGATCCATTGCCGACTCAAGATTCACAAGCCACACAACATCAAGAAGAAGAAGAAGTCCATTATCAAGTCCAACTACAAGATGAGGAACACGCATCACCACCGCCAAGTGCTTCACAACCACTTATGAGGCATGGACGCATCTCCAAGGCGCATCCGATGGACCAAATCATCGGAAGTCCGTCAAGGGGTGTAAGTACACGTTCTCGCCATTTCGCTTCGTTTTGTGAGCACTACTCGTTTGTTTCATGTGTAGAACCCACTCACATTGAGGAAGCACTCCAAGATCCAAATTGGGTGATGGCCATGCAAGAAGAACTCAACAACTCCATCTGCAATGAAGTTTGGATGTTGGAGGAGCGACCCAAGGACAAGAACGTCATCGGAACAAAGTGGGTGTACCACAACAAACAAGACGAGAACGGCGTCATGGTCCGCAACAAGGCAAGACTTGTGGCCAAGGGGTTCTCGCAAGTTGAAGGACTAGACTTTGGGGAGACATTTGCTCCGGTCGCCCGGCTAGAAGCCATCCGTATACTTCTTGCCTTTGCATCACATCATAATATTAGACTTTATCAAATGGATGTGAAAAGTGCTTTTCTTAATGGTTACATTAACGAGCTTGTTTATGTTGAACAACCTCCCGGGTTTGAAGATCCGAGGAATCCTAATCATGTGTATAGGTTGCACAAGGCGCTCAACGGGCTCAAGCAAGCACCTAGGGCATGGTATGAACGACTAAGGGATTTCTTGATCATGCAAGGATTCAAGATCGGGAGAATGGACACTACACTCTTCATCAAAGACATCAACGGAGAATTATTTATTTGTCAAATTTATGTTGATGATATTATTTTTGGATCAACTAACGAAGCTCTTAGCCATGAGTTTGGCAAAATGATGTCTAGGGAATTCGAGATGTCGACGATTGGAGAGCTCAACTTCTTCCTTGGATTCCAAATCAAGCAACTTCAAGAGGGGACCTTCGTCTATCAAGAAAAGTACACCAAGGACCTCTTGAAGAAATTTGAGATGGGAGATTGTAGCTCAAGAAGCACTCCAATGGCAACAAATTGTCATCTCGACGCGGATAAGGACGGTAAACCTATTGATCAATCTAACTACCGTTCTATGATTGGTTCATTACTTTACCTTACCACATCTAGGCCCGATATCATGTTTAGTGTATGCTTGTATGCTCGCTTTCAAGTGGCACCTAAAGAATCGCATCGGAAGGCAGTCTTTAGGATACTTAGGTATCTTAAGCATACCCCAAGTGTGGGCTTGTAGTACCCTAAAGGTGCAAAATTCCACCTCTTAGGTTACTCGGATTCGGACTTTGCCGGATGCCGTGTGGACCGCAAGAGTACCTCCGATGGGTGCCACTTGCTTGGGCGTTCCCTAGTATCTTGGTCTAGCAAGAAGCAAAATTCCGTCGCCTTGTCCACGGCGGAAGCGGAATATATTGCGGCCGGTGCATGTTGTGCCCAAATTCTTTATATGAATCAAACCCTTTTGGACTTTGGTGTTAAACTTGGTTGTGTGCCTCTCCTTTGTGACAATGAAAGTGCAGTTAAGATAGCTAAAAACCCCGTTCAACACTCCCGCACTAAGCACATTGATATTCGCCATCATTTCTTAAGGGACCATGAAGCTAAGGGAGACATCTCATTGCGAGGTGTTAGGTCCGAAGAATAATTGGCAGATATTTTCACTAAACCACTTGATGAGAAAACTTTTTCTAGGCTAAGAAGTGAGTTAAATGTGCTAGATGTATCGAACGTCATGTAAGTTGCCATGATCATGTAAGAATGCATCTCATATAGGTCTTGTCTAACTTTCAAAGGATAGGGGTGAGCAAGGGTTAGCTTGGGATGGAGGTTGGGTTTCCCCAAGGCTTGGAGAGTGGCTCTCCCTGTAGAAGCCTTTGAAATATTCAAACTTGGCAAGATAGATTTACTTTATGTCTTGCATGATACTTGCCATATAAACTTGCACTCATACTTAAATCTCCTGCATTATAAATTGTTTGGCATTGCATACGGTAGATTGTCACAAAGGGGAACCCACCTCATGAGAAAGAGACTTGTTTGAAATGCAATATATCAACTCATATGATGTGGGAAGAACAAATTGTTAGGTGCGTTAATGCCTAAAGGAACATGCTTTTAAGAGATAGAAGGATTCATCCTCTAGCTCACAAAGCATGGGCCTTACATTTTATTTAGATAATTTCCTTCCTATTTTCTTCGGTGTTCTATTCGCGTTAAGGCTTAGCCAAGCTATTAGCAAATTAGCATTTTTGAGGGGTAAGGGGTTGCCCAAAAAGTCCTAAGACATGTGTTTCTCATTGTTTGTTTGTTTGGTCGAAGGACATATATGGGATGTTGCTGTTTTATAGTCATCGGATTATCCGGTGCTTAGGCTAGACCATCATCGGATCACTTTGTGTTCAAAGATCAAGAGCCAGTTCAATCAGTAACACAAATCAACCGACGAGTTCATTATGAGAAGCATCGGTCCATCCGATGCTCACACCTATGAAACTGTGCCAAATTCCACCGATGCACATCAGTTCAACGTCGGTCCATCCGGTGTCAATAGTACCTTTTTGAATACCCTTACTGTTCCATTCGACCGATGATCCTAACTTTCAACGTCGGTCCATCCGGTGTTAAAATTTCGGCTAGGGTTTGGGACCCACTTTTTAAACGCCGCTCGCCTCCCTCCTCTCTCTCTTCCTGACCCCGACGCCTCCCGTGCCTCACCCTCCGCTGCCGTCGCTCCGCTCGCCCTACTACCTCCGGCCGCCGCCGCCGCCCTCTAGCGCCGCTGCACCACCGCTCTAGCGCCGCCGCCGCCACTTCCTCAGTGTCGCCGCTGCCACTTCCACAGCGCCGCCGCCGCCACTTCCTCAGCGTCACCGCTGCCGCTCACCCCCAGCGCCTCTGCTCCACCCAGCGCCACCGATCGTCGCCTCCCGTGCACCACCTTCGCCGCTAGGGTTTTCGGCCGCGACGATCCTCGTGTCGCCGTTCCGTGCGCTCGACATCGTCGACTTCCTTCACGTGCATTGCCTCATCGCAAAGGCTCATGACAAGAAGAACAAGGGCAAGGCCATTGCGGAGCCGGCCGCAAAGAAGCAAAAGCTATCCAAGGAGGAGAAAAAGGCTTTGATGGCCGCTCGCGCCGCCGAGGAGCGAGAGTGTGGCCGACGAGGATCACTGAGGATCCGCGAGGCTCGTGCGAGGCAGCCTCCCGTGCCGGATGAGTCCGAGGCAGAAGAAGAGCTGGAAGTGCCACTTGTTCACCAGCGCTCAGCCAGGACCCGTGGGGGTTATCCGCCGGTAGTACCACGTTCGAGACCCTCATCTGCCGATCTTCGAGAGGACAGGGCGGCCCAGAGAGCCGTCTACGAGATGGACACCACCGTCCATGTTGGTGAAGGTGTTCGGCTGACTGATTACAGGAAGATGAAGGCCAAGCAGCTCAGAAGACTCAGATGGAGCGTTTTGCTTGAGGAGTGGTTCCCACAGCACAGAGAGGCACTCATGGACAGCCGGTTCTAGACCTTGACTCAGGCGTCGTTGTACGAGATGTATCGATGCCGAGGCCACAAGCTCTTCCAGCACAACTTCTTGGACTGGGATCAGCTTGCACTAGCAGCAGAGACAGAGATACGTCCCTACTTTGAGAGGTACAGAGGGCTGGTGGAGCTGATGTCCCATGAGAGGAGTGCCTACGTGGAGGACTGGGTCCGTGTTTTCTACGCCACCCTCTACGTCTCTGAGGGCCGCCGATCTATAGACTTCATGTTCATGGGCCAGCACCACCACTTGACGAGACAGACTTTGGCACAGCTGCTAGGAGTGGATCTCCACGACACTTGCCTGCACGAGAGAGTGTATGGACAGGCAGACCCACCAAGGAGGCCGCTCACTGGAGGAGTGGCACCACCACTAGAGGAGATCTGCTCTCTGTTTGCACCGTCCTTCTCTCCAGATCAGCCGAGGGTACCGGCACTGTTGACTCCAGCTGCGCGCACAGTGCACCTTGCCTTGTGCCGCACACTCTTGCCGAGGTCCGGATACCTAGAAGGGTTCACCAGCCTGCAGCAGACCCTCCTGTTATACATCATGAACGGGATGGAGTTCGACATTGTGGACATCCTCATTTGTGAGATGGAGGACGTGATCACTAATGGAGTTGGCATGATGAGGCAACTTGTGTTTGGACATTGGATTAGCTACCTGCTCTCCATGGTTGTTCTTGAGGAGTCTGCCGTGCATGACCACCTCACTCACGAGAGTGTCACACGGTTCAGCCACTACCGTGCTCCAGCTCCTGGAGACCGTCGCCTTGGCCGTCCAGTCGACCATCAGGTCCATGCTCGGCTATCCGAGGAGGATTGGTCTGACCTGGAGAAGGAAGACGAGAGGCTTGCTCAGACAGAGGCTCAGGGTGAGGACCTTCAGCATATATGGTTCGAGAGCGACTCAGACGACAGTGTTGAGGAGTACCTCCCACCTCCTCCCTCACCCAGGCAGCACGACGTGGAGGCTGGTGGCTCGACCGTGCCACCCCCTACTCCACCTCCCATCTCAGAGGCACATGTCTCTCAGCCGTCCGAGCTCACATCCCTCCTCCAGCATATGGTTGAGCAGCAGCGCCTGGACCGGCTTGCAGCTCAGCAGGCCCGAGCTGAGCAGGAAGCACGACTTTTGGAGCTCCAGCAGCAGCAGGAGATGCAGCGCCAGATCGCCCGTGAGAGGTGAGAGGACACAGACAGGCTGACTAGGCTCATAGATTAGATGCACCAGCGCTCCCTCGACCAGCAGCAGCAAACGCAGCAGGCGATGATGGGCATCTTAGGGTTGATCACCAACCTCTACACCCAGACCGGGATCGCCCTGCCGTCGCAGCTGCCAGGCTTTGCTCCACCTCCGCCTGTCCTTGCTCCAACTGCAGCTCCAGTGTCGACCACACCGATCCCGTCGATCAGCATGTCTCCACTGCTCGCTCCAGGCGCACCGATCCACTCTCCGCTGCCGGCTACGACATTGTTTCAGCATACGCCGGCATCCATTGACAGTGCCCCACTACCAGCAGCTCCGACTCAGCAGGCACCGACAGCGGCTCCTTCAGCTCCCTCCACTTCTACTCCAGCCTCTACCGAAGCAGCAGCCAGCAGCTCCGACGACAGCACCCCCGACGGTGACCAGTTCGTCATCACTCCGAGCACTCAGGGTTCTTAGGCACTCGGATCCCTTTTTGGTGTCTTGATGCCAAAGGGGGAGAAGAGTTAGAGTAGAGCCACGGGGAGGATAGCCTAGCCTCAGGGGGAGTGTCTTAGTCTCAGGGGGAGTCTTTATCTATATCTTTTGTAATTCGGTGCTTTTGCTACTCATTTGCTATTCATTATGTATTCATGTGCCACTTATTCTCCTGAGTTATTCATCGATTGAGCTTCTGCGTTATTAATCTCTTTTGAGTCTTCAAGTTTAAAATGCCATATCTTGTACTCATTGCATATCTTCTTGAGTATCGTACTATCAAATTCAATATTATGCTTCACTTGTTGTGTTGTCATAAATCACCAAAAAGGGAGAGATTGAAAGCATCTAGGCCCCCATGAGGTACGGTTTCGGTGATTAATGACAACCATTGGATTTTACTAATGAATTTGTGGATGCAAGGTCTCCCATATCACTCAATCAAATGAAATCTATATGAATATGAACATCAACTAATGATCATTAGAGACTCCTAAACAATCACTTTATGAGATCAATCAATGTTATGAAGATTAGAAGTAAAAGCTCATATGTCAAAGTTATTCAACCATAATTGACAACACTCAATGCTTGACAATCATCAGAAGAATATTTACAACAAGGGTCTAAGAGGTCAATCGAGAAAATTTCAAAAGAATCACTTAGAACAACTCGAAGCAAACAAAATCAACTCACCGGATCAACTGATGTTTACAGAGAACAACACATCGATCGAGTTGATTCAGCAGAAGAAGAAGACCTCAGAACAAAGCACTCACCGGATCATTCAATGTTAAGGGCAATGTTACATCGGTCCATCAGTACAGTATGCAATATCCCTAGACCAAGTGCAGCACCGGATCATCCGATGTACAGCAATATACACATCGGTCAATCACTCCAGTAAGCATCAAGTTTGAACCAATTCTGGAGGAAGTGTCACCGGATCATCCGATGAGAAGACAAGAGTAACATCGGTCTAACAACGGTCATATCTGACACAGTGACATCAGCTAAAGTGAACTTGACCGATGATAAATGAAGGGGAGACATCGGATCATCCGGTGTTCACAGAGCAATGATGTCAGCCTACTTTTCCAATGACTATTTCGTGGAGGCTGGCTATTTATACCCCTTCAACCTGTCAAATCGAAAAGTCTTGATCACCAGACATACTCTACACATCCTCAAGCATTCAAGACATTGAGCCATCACTTTTACATCTTTTAGATCACTTACACACCAAGAGATAGGCTAGAACTAGCTAGAGAGAGAGCTTGTGTGCCTACATTCTTGGTGAGTGGAATCTCTAGTGTAGTGAGAGCTGTAAGGGAGTGTCCCTTGGTGTTTGTAACTGAGAGAGACTTCCGGAGCTTGCCAAGACGGTTGTGGAAGCCCTGAGGATCCAAGTTGTACAAGGCTTGAGCTCCACCTTGCCGAGGTTGGCAAACAAAGAAGAATAGTAAGATCCCTAGTCTCGGTGACTTGGGTGTGGCTATACCCTTTGGTGGGTGTCACAACGTGGATGTAGGAAGATCTTGACGATCTTGCCGAACCACGGGATAAATCCTCGTGTCTCCTCGGGAGTTTGCATTCTCTTCCTCTCCCTTACACTTATGCATTTCATATATCGCAAAGTTACTATTCACTTGAATGCATAGGTTGTTTGCGTAGGGAATTGGGCTTTTAGTAATTAAGTTTTATTGCGTTAATTTTTGAAAAGAAGCCCAATTCACCCCCCTCTTGGGCATTCGATACTTACACATGTTTCACTTCTTATTGTAATATTTATGTCATGTCGGATGTTTAAATTTGTGCAAGACTATGTTTTGAACATTCAATATCAATATGATGCTTTGAATGTCTATCTCTTAACCATATTCATATTTATTATGTATTGACACAAATTTTTGAGCACAACACGTAGGCACCCCACCATAATGTGTGTATGTATGAATAACTTCCTCAATCTCTCCTTTATGATGCATTCATTGAGGGGGGGCCACTCATACACCCGCACGTTAAGAAAACCACAAATTTATACTCTTATATGTGAAGACTTAATGTGTTGTCATCAATCACCAAAAAGGGGGTGATTGAAAGTGCATCTAGGATCCCCGTGGGTTTTGGATGATTGATGACGACAATTAAGTGACTAATGAGCTCAGTGATCTTAAGCACGGGTGTGGACTCAAGTGGAAACACAATCCCTCAAAAAGGAAAAGGATGAAAACGGCGATGTCAACTCGAAAAGGAGAAACTAGGGTTTCTAGTGTGTCGAGTTTAGACTAGCCAAATATGTATGAGGATGTGTGGGTAAAGTGCACTGAGATCAAATTGGAAGCTCAAAGAGGTTTAGAGATCAAACCTATTGAGAGAAGAGAGTTGGAAGCAGTCTGGCAGTAGTGGTCGAACTAGTCTGTGCAGGCGGCGGGACTAGTCTGCTCCTGGCCGGCCAAGTCCGTTTTCAGCCGGACCAGAAGGGTCTGACTGAGTTCGGACTAGTCCATAGTGGGACGGACTAGTCCGGGTAGTCGTGAAGTGGGTTTTGGGGACTTAGTCCCAAAACCACAGACTTGTCCGTTTTGGTTATGACCAAGAGGTTCTGACTGAGATCGGACTAGTCCGCCCTAGGGGCCGGACTAGTACGAGTTTGAGAGAAGTCGGTGCTTGAGAGACTAAGTCTCGGAAGGCCGTACTAGTCCGCCCTGGGGGCCAGACTAGTCTCTGGTCTTCAGATTAGTCTGTTTTTATACGGAACAAAAGGTTTTGTGTGAGATCAGACTAGTCCGGTCAGGGCCGGACTAGTCCGTTGTTGAAATGACTGTTTGAATTTGAAGTTTGGCGGGTAGTGTGACGATTGCCGCGCAGTGCGACAGTTGTTTGGTACGTCAGTGGTCCCCTAGGCTGGACTAGTCCGCCCATCTGCTAAAGTCGGCAGTATGGGCTGGGAACCTCTATAAATAGAGGACCCCTGAGTTCATTTGAACATACCTTTGAGCAAGTTGAAACCCTAGCGCCGCCACAACAACCTTGAGCCTCCAAAAAGCCTCCTTCTTGCCTACATTCCCTCTAAAACTAATTCTTGTGTGGATTAGGGTTTAGTGAGGTGAAAAAGAGGAAGAACACTGCTCTTTTGCTCTTGGTTTGATCTCTTGCACTTTGTGAATCTTTATGATCTGTGGCTTGAGTTGATCTTTGTGATTTGAGATTGTATTTGTGGTGGGAGCCTCAGATTGTGAGAAGCTCCAACGAATCTTGTATTCACCCTTTGTGATAGTGGAGAACCAAGTTAGGCCCGTGCGGTAAACTTGGTGAGGGAAGGGTTGTTGAACCAAGTCCTTCGTGGACTCCTCAACGGGGATGTAGATTCCTTCGTTGGATCGAACCTCGAGATAAAATCCTTGTGTCACTTGTGTTCTTAGCTTTCATTCATCGCATATTGCTTCTAGGATTAGCTTTACCGGTTTTGCTCATCACCCTTGTTTCATCGTGATCCTTAGTCTCACATTTGCTTCATAACTTGTTAAGGTTCACTAAGTCATTCTAACAAACTTTGCATCACAAGAATTGGACTAATAAACTTATTAGAAACACCTTTTTAGGCTTTCCCTGTCGGAGGACCGGACTAGTCCGCCCCCTGAGTATTAATCTCGTTTTATTAAGTCATTTCAGGTCGATTAGCCTATTCACCCCCCTCTAGGCAACTTTCAAACCTAATAGGTTATTTTTTGTAGCCATGGAAAATACTTCCTCGCAAAATGAAAAACTTCCTCTACAAGTTTCTTTCTCCCCAGGGTGGCTCACCTAGATTCAGTTCCTCCCAAACTTATTAGGGTGTCTCACCTTGTATCAGAAGAAGAAGTTAAAATGATATTCTTCTTGATCTATAATCTCTTTAAGGATACTAATTTTTTCTAGTAGCCTGCGTGGATAAATTTTATTCTCTCATTTATTACTTTTGTACGAAAGGAAATATTTAATGCAAAAGCACTATTCAATGCAACCATGCAAACAACATCTCTGGCTATTTTAGTGCAATCTAATAGGTTATTTTTGCAAGCAAAGAAAACACTTCCTCATAAAAAAATTCTTTCGCTACAAGTCCCTCCATCCTAAGGACAGCCTACCCGGGTTCGATTCCTCCCAAGCTTAGGGTGTATCACCTTCTTCTTGGTCAGTATTTGGATTAGCTGCCCCTTTTATTAAAAAAAATTAAAATGTTATTCTTCGTAATCTATAATCTCTTTGAGGTTACTCAATTTTTCTAGTGAGTTACATGGATAGTTTTGTTCCCTCATTTTATTCTTTTATACAAAGGGAAAGTTTTAATGCAAATGCACTATTCAATGCAAACAAACATTGTTGCTATTTTACTGTAATCTAATTGGTTATTTTGTGCAACCATGGAAAAGACTTCATCGCGAAAAATGTTCCTCTACAAGACTCTCCGTCGTGAGGGCAGCCCACCCGTGTTCAATTCCCCCAAACTTAGTGTGTCTCACCTCTTTCTTAGTTAGTATCTAGTTGTGCTACCTCTTGTGTCGAAATGTGGAAACGACACTTCCTATGAACCTGCTACGAAGCAGGCCGCGAAGGTTCTTTTATCAGAGAGGCTAATGACTTATGAAGTTGAGCAAAAAGGTGGAGGTGAAAATGGTGAACACGGGAGGTTTACGTGGTTCGGGCCGCCAGAGCGTAATATCCTACGTCAACGGGAGTGTGTTGCACTGCTCTTCCTTGTGTGTGTGTTGTGCACTTGTGTAAGCTCGAATGAAGATGAGTTGGACTTGTGTCTAAGAGTCTAAGAGACTTATCCAATATCGGTGGCTACCCGATCCTTTTTATAGTCCAAGGCCGGGCAGTTACAAGTAGGACCCGAGGCCCGACAGGTGGCCTTGAGGAGATCTTAGCTCTATACAGAATCTAAGGCATTATGGCTAACTCATGCATGCTCCAAATGACCGCAGATTGAAGACTCGTTGTCCTGCCACGTCGAACACCAGCGGCTAAATATATATGTTGATGATGGCAGGAAATGTCCCATCTATCGTGTTGTTGCAACCTACTCCGTCAGCAACGTGGTGGAGCTCTGGTGTGCCTTTAATGTGATGTGATTGGGCACAATACTACCTGACAAGAGCGCGCATCGCGCCCGTGCGCCTGGAGAAGGCGCGTGTCTTGAATGCACGACTAGACATGGCACATCTCTCTTTACTCCTGCGTCTTAACGCCCAGAGCAGGCCGCTAGCCACGTGGGAACATCGGAGCCGGTCTCTGCGTGGAGCCTAGGTCCGGTGCCACGGTACATGTGGCGTCTTCAAATCCCATATCTAAGGAGAGGTAAGATTCGAGCCCGCTGGACACGTGGC
The DNA here is from genome assembly GCA_036927565.1 of Tuctoria greenei. Classification (NCBI taxonomy): domain Eukaryota; kingdom Viridiplantae; phylum Streptophyta; class Magnoliopsida; order Poales; family Poaceae; genus Tuctoria; species Tuctoria greenei. The sequence continues at coordinate 9,227,232 of JAYESD010000008.1, forward strand.
AGCACCAGAGCCTGTCTTTGCGGGGGAGTTACAAGACACATAGCGGGTCCGGAGCCCATCTTTGGGGAGAGGGATCGTTTGAGCCTACTGAACACGTGGTAGCACCGGAGCCTGTCTTTGCGGGGAGCCAGACCCAGAGTCACAGGACACGTGGTGGGTCTGGAGCCCTCCTCTGAGGAGAGGCATGGTCCGAGTCTGCTGGACATGTGGCAACATCGAAGATCGTCTCTACAGGGGAGCCAGGCCTGGAGTCGCAGGACACGTGGCGATTCCTGAGCCCACCTCTAAAGATAGACGAGGTCCAAGCCCGCTGGACACATGGTAGCATCGCGGCCCACCTCAGCAGGGAGGCAAGGTCCCTAGCCGTTTCCAGCCTGTACACGGGAGTACCTTGTATGCAGAGTACCAACACGTTGTATTTAAAAAATACTTCTTCATGATCTATAATCTCTTTGAGGTTACTCAATTTTTCTAGTGAACTGCATGAATTATTTTAATTACCTCATTTATTACTTTTGTATGAAGGGAAAGTGTTAATGCAAATGCACTATTCAATGCAAACAAACATTTGTGGCTGTTTTACCGCAATCTAATTGGTTATTTTGTGCAACCATGGAAAACACTTCCTCGTAAAAAACTTCCTCCGCAACTCTCTCCTCTTCCTCCTGCTAATTGAGGATATTCCTCTCAATTTTCATCATTTTCTCTTATGGATTCAAGATTAATTTTGTAAAAATGAACTATTATGTTTTAACCAAGCATAGCAATATTCTAATTATTTGGATGTCGCAGTAGATATTTAGACATTCTTGTGCATTATGAGAAGTTAAATAATAGAAGTTGGAAAGTAATAGAAGAACACAATGAAAATAAAATGAGTTGTAAAGGAAGACATAAGACAATAGGTAAGTTGGTTATGACAAGTTTAATGATGTGCACACTATATTTCTTTAGGGTCCTATTGGGACCCTTAGAAAATATAATAATACTATATCACACTTTTTTTTGATAAAGTTATAGTCATAGTAAAAAATATATCTTTAAACTAATTAGTGCGTAGGTAGCCATAGACATATATTTTCTTTGTCGGGGCTTATGGAAGTTAAAGACAATTCTTGAGCTCTATGGCATCTAGGAAGATATGTGCAGGTAATTCCACTCTCAAAGATCAATATCCATCTCTATGCAGTAACATTTTGTCTACAAAAGTGTTGCCATATTTGGTCCTAAGCCCAATTAATTGCTAATGAATTACCAAAGCTGAAAATAAAGTATTAATCTCACATGGAAAAGTTTGAGAAGCTCTTTTATATGTGTGAAATATGTGAGAGAAGGATGGGCTAGAGTTACACACAAAAATCACATGCACGTGCGCGCCTGTTTATGAATTTTCGTGTGATTTACAGCGTGACTTGTGACTTGCACGTCACATTGTAATCTTGTTTTCTTCTCTTTTGACGAGTTTGACACTAATACGTCTTTACTCTCACAATTACTACATTTTATTTTGCGAGTCAAATTTTGAAAAAGTAATTGTGCTTCAAATACAGTAGACAAATTATGCTGCAAATACTGGAGTTTTATTGCAACGAATTACTAAAGCATGATTACATTGCTTTACTAGCGATCAATTATTTTCAGTTACTAGAGTCCGCCTTTAAAATTCATTTTAAACATTCACGTATTCTATGCACTGAAAATTTCATTCTGTAAGAGTAAGGTGAACATACTCTCTACTCTACGTTGTTGTGTGTCTACTTCGGGATTTTCCATCTCTCTCAGCAACATGTCACCGGTGTGTGGGAGAGCAGTGTTCCAAGCCCACACTCTGCTGAAGAACATGCACGTGTTAGAATCAATTAGGTTTTCGAGTATCATTCGCGCGACTTATTGCTTGAAGTTTTGCTTCCTTCTACGGTCTTCTTCATGACTGTAATTCATCTTCTATCAAGCTGAAGTCATACCCACAATAAGTGAAGATGAGTTTTTTTACGCATGAATGATATAGATATAATATAATTTGTATGTATATCACTGCTTATGTTTTGTGGATTAGATATCATGCACATTGTTTCCGCTTCAGGAATTTATTTTATTTTGAAAGTGCATTGTTTTCTAACACAAAGTATGATTTACCTAATTTTATGTTGATGCACAAGAAGGGCACGTGCATTTCAATGATGGAAATGATATGTTTGCACGGAAATACAATTAAACTAGCCGATTTTCAATTCAGTCGACACAATTCGATTCACGAAGATCATATATGAGAATAGTAAGGTTTTGTGGAAACTGAATATGACACATAAGACAATTTTTTCACGTGGTACCTCTAAAAAGAGTAGTCTTAAACAAAGTTAATTTCAAAATATGATATTGAAATGGAAGCAAACGTAGCTTTCATTGCTATAAGATGATTTTTTACAACTATTGCTAGATTTCCATTATGCTTTGTTCGTACCAAGTAGTGTTGGTCATATGTTTGAAATTTGTCTTGTTGGAAGAGAAGTAAAGTTCAAAAAATAATTAGTGGGCTCCTTACTTATTCAAGAAAACCTATAATTTATAGTAGTTTTTATCTGAAGCGGTCTTCCAAAGAAGCCCAAAGGCTTTGTTTGGGGTCATAAACTGATGTTATTTGCGTGTTCGCCGAAGATATTAATATGGACCCCGCCGCTTGCTTTCAACAAAACAACAGTACGTGACAATATATCCCAGAGCTGAGGTTCAAAGTCATTTACAGGAAAAAATCTGAGATTGAAATGACAATATCACAAACAATCTAAAAATAGAAGAAAGGCTACTATATGTTCACCGACATCCAACGCTACCTTATTGCGTTCAGCGTTTTTCAGTATGGTGCCAGATGTATAACCTAATCTTTGCGTTGCAATACTCTGCCCTTGGACCTTGCAAAGCGTAACATAAAAGGTATTGGTAATGTGTTCATGCAGCACAGGTCCACTGATTTATCGCACATAACTTACTCCGATGCCGCTATGCTGTGAACTCCACAGAGAGTATATAACGGAGGTGCGGCTTAAGGTTTGTTTGCATTGACAGAATAGTTGCACTACTGACGCTGCATTGAGATCTTTTTCGAACGTTCCAACGCTGCTTCGAGATCATATTCGTACGTACCTGAGAGAACTTTGACTTAGCGTCCAGCTAGTTGGATGCCAACTTGCCAAGCATCTATAATAGGCATTTCAACACTCACATGGCCGATTGCTTGACATTGGATCTATCTATAGTAAAAAGCCGTGCGCTGTCATTGTTAATTAATCACCTAATTTCGAACTCCGAACCATTTTTTGTAGCAGGCAGTGCGGTGAATTCGTATCAAGTTACCTGATATGATGGTTGCAGCTGATTCTTTTTGCCTAGCTAGAAATACATGGCAGCTGGCTATGAATGCCGTACCGTACTGCCTCGATCGCTGGTCTCAGGTTTCTTGAAATGGACGCTCCTCAACGTGAGGTTCACCTCTCCACCGCAAACCATGCTCCTACATTGTGAAGTTCAACTCCTCGGTAAGATTAAACAAGCACTACTCACGGAATCATTTTCCATGAAAGTTCGAAATCTGACGATCGAGACTCTGATCTCCATACCTATTTGGTGTCTGTTGAGTTCATTCTGGGGTTAGTAAAATATTGTCCACTAGTTTTTTGCTATACCGAGACGAGTGTAGTAATCTATCCTACAGTGATTTCAATATACTGCTGAGTAAATTTGGTAAAACTACACATACTATGACAAAACTACAAATTTAAAACACAACTAAAAAAACTACAAATTTTGTATCAAAATTATCACAAAACTACATATTTTAGAGGTGTTGTTCATAACCTTGACGAGTGGGGCCTGCTTAAAATATATGAAGAACAATCTTAAATCTATACTATTATTGTAATATGTTCAACTTAAAATGTGTAACTTTTATTTAAGTCTATAGTTTTATAAAAGTACGTAGTAGTTCTGTAAAATTTACTCTATATTATTGTTGCCATGCATGTGACCAACCGAAGGAGCTTATTCCTTTTTATTAAAAAAAAAGTTCCCCCGTGCACCCTGCAGATAGCAATGAAACCAGAGATCTGACCCGGTATTAAGCAATGGGCGAAGGCCACTGACCACTCACACTCTTCAGTGAGCCAGAGCGCCTATACCTCGAGGTGAGCTAGCAGCCATGGTTCTCTGCATCAAGCTTCTCTTCGGCCCCGCATCCGCTCTGTTCCTCTCGGCCGTCATCCTTCTGTCCTGCTTCAGCAATCTGATTCCATACCTGAGCCATTACAAGTTCCCCGCGCCCCGCTACCTCTCACCGGAGCCGGTGCCCAAGTGCGACATCTTCCGGGGAGAATGGGTGCCGGACCCGAGCTTGCCGCAGTACACCAACGAGACGTGCTCCTACATCCAGGACCACCAGAACTGCTTGATGTACGGCCGGCCGGACCTGGATTTCCTCAAGTGGCGCTGGAAGCCTGACGATTGCGATCTTCCCCGGTTCGACCCGCACAAGTTCCTCGAGGTGGTCAGCAACAAGACGCTCGCGTTCGTCGGCGACTCGCTGGCAAGGAACCACTATCAGTCCCTCCTCTGCCTCTTGTCCAAGGTACGCGTACCACTACTAAACTTGCATGCGTACGTACGTAGGCTTCAGTTGTTTCGTTACGCGTGGAAGTTGGAAGGATCACGTTCGGCGCCGCGCGCGGCCATGGATGGCAGGTGGCGTTGCCCAAGGACCTGACGGAGCCCGGGAGGCCACATGATAGGAACAAGATCATGTACTACGAGGGCTACAACTTCACCATCTACATCTTGTGGTCGCCGTTCCTGGTGCGGGCGGAGGAGATCGCCGACAAACCTGGCGTGTTAAGGCTCTACCTTGACGAACCCGACGTTTGGCTCCTGTCCGTGCCCCGGTTCGACTACCTGCTCCTCTCGGCAGCGAACTGGTTCACACGGCAGACCTACTTCTACGAGCGCGGGCAGCTCGTCGGCGGCCTGTACGTCCCGCTCAACTTCACCACCAACCTCACAACGAACCGGTACTCTCACCGGATGGCGTTCCGGACGTCTCTCCGGGCGCTCAACGGCCTCGGTTTCCGTGGGAAGGTGATCGTGCGGACGCTTTCGCCGATGTCCCACTTCGAGGGCGGGCCGTATAACGCCGGCGGGGACTGCAAGCGCAAGCGGCCGTACTTTGCCAACGAGACTACTACGGTTCAATTGAACGAACTGGAGCAGGATTTCTACAGGGAGCAGGTGGAGGAGTTCACGGAGGCGGAGAGGGAGGCGGCGGCGAAGGGCATGGATATGGTGCTCATGGACCCTACGTCCGCGATGCTGAAGCGGCCGGACGGCCACCCCAGCCGCTACGGGCACTGGCCGGACGAGAAGCGATCCATGTACAACGACTGCATCCACTGGTGCCTGCCCGGGCCTATCGACGCCTGGAACGACATGCTGCTTCACATTCTCATGGATTAATTGATGGACTGCTTTTCTTTTTCTCTTTTTCTTTTCTTTTGCGAGAGACTGTTTTTTGTTTGATTTAGCATAGTTTTACCTCTATCCAGTATGGTCAATTTCATACCACGGATTAAGCACAGGTTTACTGCATTTTTGTCCTGCTTGAGGATTGGGAAAAAACTGCTCCACTTTTGTCCTGCGACAGCTGCAATGCTTAACCGCTGACCCACGATAGATGGAAAAAGAAACGCATCAGCGTAGAAGTTCCCATATATAGTTTGCTTGGAACTTAGCAAGATGCATTTGATGATGTGGAATTAAGCAGTCTTTAGAAGGAGGTTTATTTAAGATCCAGAACCAAGCTTCAAGCCAAATTAAGTAGCTTATCAGATCTTTGGGATGGATACTAGACATGTTTCTAAAAACACATCTGCATTTCCTGTTCAAAACAAGACTGACAATTTTTCAGGGAACGTTTTTTTTCTGTTTTTTTAGAAATCCCAGGATGGGGATCTCGCATATATTTATAAGGAGAAAAACAATATTACACCGTGAACGTTTTCTTTTTCAAGAACATACCTTAACATGTATTTGATAATTAAGAGGTCAGGGAACGTTTTCCAAGATTCGGTATTGGAAATAAAAAACGGAAAAGTCAACCATCCAATATTTGTTCCGAGCATGTTTCAGTAGGCAATGGTTTTGTAAGATCCAGTATGAAGAGAGATTTTCAGGCAACAAAAGATCAAATCTTCCACATTAGTAGCTCAAGATAGAAAGTATGTTGTCTCTTCGGAGATCCGCTAAATTTTGGAATGCTAAAAATAATGTTATAAAGTGTCTATTTTTGTGATAAGTACTACCTTCATTCTTGAATGTTTGATAACTAATTCTCCAACGTAAAATATTTAGGATGGATGGAGTACTTGTTTTCTAACCTACACAACATGCTTGAAGAACTCAAAGGTGATGGGCTCTAGGGCTGCATCACCGGCGAGGAGGACTAATTGTTCGCTGATCGAGCCCATGTGTCATTCTTACGGCCTGCGCATTTTGCATTAGCTAGCCCCTTCTCAAGTTCTTTGGATTCAAGTGGACTGGGCTCGTGTTGGGCCTCAACACAGTAAAAAATCCAAAGGGTCCCAATTCTCCATGGTTCGTGCTGCGCTCGTGTAGAGGTTAGGACATGCCGGCGTGCTGCCATCGCGCCGGAGGCGGCAGCCACCGCCATCCTCCTCGCCTATGGCTTCCAGGTAGCCTGCAATGGCCAAGAGAAGGAGCCGCCGCCGCCGTCCTTTCCCGACGGCAGCACCTCGTCCTGGTTGCCCTCAACGTCTTCGGAGGAGCTCTGACGTGGTGATCCGCCTCTCCGAGTCTCCTTCCAGATTTTTTTTTGGGGGGGGGGGGGGGGGGGGGTACTCTGCTGTTTCATTTGTTATACAGAAATCATTTGTTATCGCGGAAGAACATTCGATGACCAGTCACTCGAGAAGAATCATCAGCTCCACCTAGAAATGCCTAGTTCCTTCATCACTTGTATGTGAGATTGTTGAGTCCTTGAGGTGGCATGCGTGATGATGTGGAATTTGCTTTGCACACCACTAAACGTACTGTGCACAATTGGTGAGTGGTCGTTAGATGCTAAGCAGCACTCCACCGTCAGCTCCTTTTATCACAACAAATATATGTGCCCAAACTATTAAGAATGTTCTTAAAGTATTTTGGCCCAAACCACAGTGTTTCCGCACTTGATTTGCTTTGCACTATGTATATAAAACTCAGTTCTCCGTCTTAGAGCCTCAGTCAGTCCAGTGCTTCCTTTTGTCTAAAAAATGTGCCCAAATTACTGATTAGATAGCGCCATAGCGGTGCACCTAATTCAATTTTCCACGTCTAGTTGGAGCATATTGCTTGTTTCCTAGACGATGCTGACATGTAGGGCCATAAATTGGTGTCCCTTAGGGTCACCTCAAAACCTCTTTAGTTCAAACAAATGAATACTTTTCCGAAACAAGTTTATTTGTTTGAACTAAAGAGGTTTGGAGGTGACCCTAAGGGTCACCGATTTGCACCCCTATTGGCATGATAAGTATTCAAATCATGTTCTTTCTTCCAGGATAAACCTGAGAAGGGTACGTTTCAGCAGCCACAAAGCACACAATCGGTTTCCTTCTGGTCATATGTCTTCCATGGCAGCCTCCGTGTTGAAGTCTTCAGCTGGACAAGTGTTGCACTCTGCCTCTGCTCAGGATTGACGGCTACTCACACTTGAAGGGGGTGATCCGCCATAATGAGTGTGTCGACTCATGTGCCTTCGACGTCAGCTGCCACAGCTGGCATCTCTTGTGTTACCCAAATGGTAGTCGCTCCAAGTTCAGGCGTCAGATTGCTCTCTATCTCCAGCTTGTTAGCGATCTCGAGGATGAGCTCATCCGAGTGTTGTCGCAGTTTTCAGTCTGCTTGATCAGCGTGGGGAGCCAGCATTGCCACGTAACATCCTTTGGTTTCAAGGATCTCATCAGTAGGACATACTGTAATTCGAGACATCGGAGTATCTCAAGGATGACCCTTTTGCCATTAATGCAATGTTTCTGTTACCACCTTTAGAAAGTGTAATGACCATTGGGTGTTTGCTTCTCAAGATATTAAATCTGATGAGCCTACAGCGTCAAATTAGGAATGTGTTTTCATATGGTGTCCTGTTAGTCTGTTCGGCATCTTCATCTCAAATTAGCATATCTTTACTGTCCTTTTGTGCTGTTTCAGTAACTGGCCCTTGTTTTCAATTTTATCTGCACTTTTTAAATTTTAACTGTCCATTTTTAACAGTGAACAGCATAGCTCCTGCTCCTGTTTCAGCAACAGAAAGGGCTTCTTTCCTTTTTCTTTTGTGAGAAAACTAGTGCTGCCTAAGGTAATCCGTTTTCTATCTCATTTGAATGTTGTCTGGTCTACTCAGCTTCTACCAAATTATTGTCGCGCAGAGAAACAGGGGTGTAGCTCACCTGATTAAGGATATAACAGACAACACATCTTTTCACAAATTTTGACGTGTGGGCTCTTTTTTCAGGTGATATTCCTTCCAAGTGTTGTTGCAGAAGGTTTATATTTTTATAGGAAAAAGTCTACTTACCCCCCTAAACTATACACTAGAGAATAATTCACCCCCAAACTACAAAACCAGACAATTAGCATCCTTAAGTATCCAAAACCAGATAAATTACCCCTTAACCTGGTATTCATTGGCGGTTTTGCCATGTCAGCGTCCTATGTGGCAGGTCCCTGCATGCCCTTCACGGTGGGGCCCTACTGTCATTGAGGCAATACAAAAACACCTTCCCATGGATGCAACGAGTCGAGAATAACTGTAACTGGGCGCCCGTCCCCGTCTCCAATCAGAAACCCCAGGGCAGCACACGTAAATTTGAACTCTGGTTGCAATCTGTTCCTCCCCAGCAGATCGTGCGGCGACCTGTCCCTCCTCACAGATCTGTCCCTCCAGCATAATACTGATAAAGTTCTGTGTAAAAGCAGCACCGTGTAAAAGCTAGAGAATGAATAGCTTAATTTATCCTTGCTGATAGTAAGCATCAGGCTTAGCTGACTGATTTTTTCTTCCGCCACCTCATTATTCCTATGCAGTTTAACATATTTAAAGCAGTTGTGAACAAATTTGGCCTGTCCTGACCTCTTTATGGCTCCTTATCTATCAAAATTTTGAGTTCATGTCTTATTTACATTCTCTGTTATGAAACAACAATTGCAATTCGAAAATCAGGAAAAGCTTTTGAATAGCTCTAAAATTCCCGGTGTATGCTGACGCAACAACTATATGCAAATGAGAAGAATATTACAGAAACAAACAGGAAAACCAAAATCGATCATGAATTCCACCTAATCCTGGAAACGTCATTGTACTGCATACCCTTGCACGCCGAAATGTAGCACCCTAGCTGCTGAGCCGGTGCAAATTGCATAATCTAACCAAATCACCTGCAGATGGATGAGTGGGAGTGGGGAGGGGGGTTCACCTGTTCTGACACGGATGGAAACTGACCCGATGGAGATGACGAGGATTCCCGAGCTCACGGATCGGTCGTAGGCTACCGCACTTCCAGCGCATCTTGTAGTGCCCTTCCATTGCACCTCGGGGGTGGCGCCCGGCTCGCTGCTCGCCGGACCACTGTGGACACGGCTCGCCCTTCGAGCTGACGAAGACAACAATGACCGTCGACCTTGCAGATCTGACGCCGTCATCCGCCCTTCCCCTTGCTAGCTCGCCGCTCACGCTCCCTTTCAGCAGAAGCTGGCGGCTGCTCGCCGCTCGCCGGAACGCCGGAGCGCACCCTTTCCGACCACGCCGGAGCTGCTAGGTGGATAGAGTCGTCGGGACACAATGGAGCTGGCCATTTGATCGATGACATAGGGGGCCCCTTTGTATTGCCTCAATGACAGTAGGGCCCCCTGGTGGAGGACTTGCAGGGACCGCCACATAGGATGCCGACATGACAAAACCGTCAATGAAAACCAGGTTAAGGGGTCATTTATCTGGTTTTGGGTACTTTAGGGTGCTAATTGTCCGGTTTTGTTGTTTGGAGGGTGAATTGTTCCCTAGAGTATAGTTTGGAGGGATAAGTAGACTTTTTCCTATTTTTATATTGTGTGTTCGTGCCTTAGAATTACAGTTACGAAATTGTTTGATTGATTACAAGCACTAAAAGTAATAGCTGCCATCTTGGTATGCTGTTTCTTTAACATGAATAAATATTTTATGAATGATTTCTTTTACATTGCCTTTAAATCCGGCAGTCCGGTGCAATTATATTAAGAAGATAATGACAGAGTACACATTAGAGTGTACAGTTACAATCAGAGATGAAAAAAGAAATGAAAGATAAACTATAGGTGGCAGCAGTTCAGCTGACACTGAACTTAGGCACCAGAGGACAATATTTTTTTGCGCCCGCACGCGATCAAAGACGGACATCATCCTTGATTGCATCTATTACCTATGCCACACTGTCCCCCCCCCCCCCCCCTCCCGGGAAACTCTTGTATTAAGGCTATCTGCAGAGATAACCTCTAAAGCATCCTTTAAAGACCTATTTTCCTCTAAATCCTCTAAATTTACATCTATCCAGTAGACTTTAAAGTATGCCATCTGTGGACAGTCTTACGCTCCCTCCAGAGCTCCTAACAGATGAGAATGCTTGCAGAGCGCCACCCTTTAATCTGCAAAGTCTGAACATTAGGCGATAAGTTACAGATTTCTCTTACATTGCTATGTTTACAATATTGATCCTTCCATTAGTTCTCATAACTTGTGAAGGCTACGAGCCCTGCGATATATATTTCCTTGGCCTTGCAAGGTCTTTGAATGGTTGGCTTCGGCAGAGGGGCTCCTGCCGCTTGCTCATGAGTGTTGGTTAACCACAACTTGTAGTTTGTCCCCTTCTTTGTGACTCTTGGCTCATTATCAGCCATGGTTTTCCCTGATTTGTGGTGCTTTGTGTGGTGGTCGGGGTAGTTGACACTCTCTTCCTTTGATTTCTTTGCTACACGGTGTAGCTTGTTTCCCGTAAGTTTTGTATGGCAACGGGCCTCTCTTTCTCCAATTGAAAAACCTAACAGGAACAAATAAAGAGTCCGGATGTTTTTTTTTTTGAGTAAAATGGTTATGATATGCAGATCGATGCATGGAAACATTATGTATGCGATGTTTTTTTTTTTGCATTTCTTGTATATCTTTTACCATTCTTATTGATATGCATCCGATTATTTTCTTTTTCCTCAACGCTTCCAAACCAATTATGTTTTCCGTGTTATTGTGCTCTCATCGTAGCTGCTGCCTTCAGTCACTGTAAATGTTCGTCTTTCCTGCACTGTCTTCCGTCGTATTACAAAGTCCTATCCATAATCCATTATACGCGCTACTGTAAACTGATGGGTTTCTCCCCCTCCAACGATTTAAGCAATTTGCACCGACGCGGCAGGATGGAGGCAGTCCGAATTGGCACGAGTGCTAACCGCAGAATCAGCCAAACACCACTAACTCTAACACCAGGTACTAGTACTAGTGAAAGATAAGCTAACAGGAACGGTCAAACAGGTCGCGCTCTCACTCAACTCGAACCATACCACGAACCGAAACTTAGGGTGCGTTTGGTTGGGTGAATTAGATTGGATTGAACTGGATTGAATGGTGCACTCAGGTGTTCGCGCTCTCATCCAATTTCGAGTAATATTTTTTCTAGATGTTGGATCAAGTGGTTCAGGAATTTTGGTTGGATGAGTCCATCCACCTAATTTAAGTATGTTTCTTAGTAATATAATTAGTCACAATTAACTTGTTTGTTGTTGATTAATAAATAATTATTATATTCATATTAATATTTACTAGTATTCGATAATTAATATATAAATAATTAGTATAATGTGAAATTATCAATTTAGATGATCCGATTTATCCAAGTTTTATTCAACCTATCAAACAAAAAATTGGACTGTTGTCACGCCCGGTCATCGTAAAGATGAACATACGCTATTCACATGTACGCCAGGATCAGTTGAATCGTACATGCGTTAACGAAAGTGAAATATCATTACAAAGTTATGTTCGAGTACATAAATAGTCTTACAATACGACCCGAAGGTCTACAAATACACACCACAACCTATTTACAACATCTAAACAGTTCACAAAGAGTTACTACAGCGGAAGGCTAAATAGATAAGAACGGCTCCATCTCCACAGGCAGTCGCGCGGAGGATTGTTAGCCTAGCCCAAGTCTTCCGGTTGACGATGAAGTCTTCCGGTGTCGCTTCTTCATATTCTAATGGAAAAGTAAACGCTTGAGTACACAAAGTACTCAGCAAGTGTGGGAAGAGAATAACATGATTGGCTAAAGCAAGGGAAGGTCAATTATGGCTTAACCACTATGCTTAGAACCTAACCTTAGCTTTCAATTATTAATATCGTCATTCAAGAAGTAATTCAACATATAATTAAGGATGGTGAATGTAACTTGTATTATAAATAACCACCATTTCCCAACCATAAACTAATTATGAACTGGCTCCAAGCCTCTCTTGTTCGTGAGCACGCCTGTCATGACAGTTTTACCAAATCTCTGCAGAGAGTGTACCCTTTCCCCACAAACAGTGATTTCATCCTCTGTTGCCAGGTGGACTAAGTGAACCTCCCTGAATGCCCGTGGTAGCTAACCAGATTACACACTTCCTTTGGTGTAAGGTCAGGAGATCACAATGTGGTCTTTACAAAGGTACTCCCGACTAGTGCTAGCCCTCTAAGGTTTCCACCACTCAGGCATTCCCGGAGTAACCCTCCGCCTCAGAGCCCCCTCTTGAGCCTTGCGGTTCCCAGAGCAGTACCCCTACATCATTTCCCGCACCAACCAACTATTAGCATTTCATCGGGAGAAATCTAATTAATTGATCAAGCTACCCCATCTCAGTCTTGTGGTGGTACTATAAAGCTTAATGGCTTCCTCCATAAACCGGTCCTTAGAATCCAGTGGTACCAAACCCAATCTCGGGTCCCGTGCAAACCGCACCATACCAAATCTATCCAACCACCAGATTCCTATCCACTACTATTGTGTAACCACCACAATTAAAGTAATAATAAAGTTTAACATGTCACAATTGTATGAAATCCCATTCCCAATGTCTAAGCATGGCTAAGCATAATTTAATACCTATCTACTTCCCAACCCACATCAAGTGACAAGGAATTATATGGAACAAGGCATGAAACATGAAATAGGACATCAATTTAATTAGCATGCATATAACCAAAGTCCTAAAATTGATACAAGATGGTCAAGGGCACTTGCCTTCTTCGAAGACTTGATTGTTGGTGAAGTCTTGGTCTTGGAGATTGAAGTTGGGGTCATAGTACGACTCTAAATATATTACCCAAGCATGACAAAGAGAAATAAAGGTTAAAATAAGTAAAGAGCACACAACACATGACATCAAACATACACATAGGCATAAAACTCTATACTAATGCGTTCCTACGAGGTATTTATTATTTTACATAGCCAAAATATGCATTTTATATTTATCTTACATTTTTAGGATTTATTTTTGGTCTAAAATCATTTTTATTGAATTTTCTATGGCCAAAATGTATTTTAAACATTTTTAATAAATTTTGCATGGTCAAAATATATTTTATTTGAACTCTACAAATTAATTACAGCATAAAAACATTTTATACAAATTTTCCTACTGTTTCTACATTTATTTATCATTTTTATCTATTTTCTACACATTAAATACTCCTAAAAACAATATTCGGCAATTAAATAAAAGTTCAAGGACTGATTAATAAGTTTTCTACACTGTACAGGGGCTAAATCAATAATTCTAAAAATTTCCAGGGGTTAGATTGCTTATTTAAATGATTAAATCCAATTCCAGGGAGTCCAGGGGCTAGTTTGCTAAATTCAGGGGCTAGACTTGAATTCCAGTAAAGGTTAGGGGGTAGCCCGCAAGATTCCAGGGGCCACGGTGCAAATGCAGAGGCGGGAAAAGGAGTTTGAATGTGGGCCGTTGGATCTGCATCGGATGGCCCGGATTTTAAATAACCGAAAGGGTATGCAAGTTCTAATCCTGGCCGTTGACTCACATCCGAGGATCCAGATAGGGCCACATCGCCCCTTGCCTGCGCCAGCGCTGTGCGCGGCGGCGCCCGACGGCCGAGGCGGCGAGCTCGCCGGAGATCGCCCAATCTCACGAATTACACCCTAATTCTAGAATCTGAGCGCACGGAAACGAAGGGGGAGATCACGTGGACTCACTGGAGGTGTTGATCGGACTCGGGGAGGAGCAGAGGGCGTCGGCGACGGTTGAAGGCGGCGGAGCTCGTCGGAGTGCGACGATTTCGGCGGCGCAGTGAAGATCTACCCGAGCGAGTGCGTCCGGCGTGCTCCTGGCGATGTGGCGATCGCGTTAGGCCAAGAAAGAAGAGGACAAGGGGGTTGCATCGACGGGAACACGAAGAACGGCGGCCACTTACCGGCGGCAATGGCGCTAGGGTTGGGGAAAGCTCGGGGGACGGGGAAATGGGGGGGGGGGGGGACGTGGGCGCGGGGTCGGGCGGCGGTTGCGTCGCGGGAAAAGGGAGGGGCAACGGTTGCTGGGGTGAGGGATGACAGGTGGGGTCCCGGCAGCAGAGAGAGAGAAGAGGGGAGGGGCTGGACCGCGGGTGAGGGGAGGGGAAATTGGGCCAGGGGGGATTTTGGCCCAAAAGGGGTTTTATTTGTTTTTTTTTTCATTTCCTTTTCTTTTGATTTGATTTCAAATTCAAATTTCAACGTTTGCTACTTGTTTGAACTTCAAAATTTCACAAAAATGCAACACACAAATGCACTATGGTTTGATCAAAATTTTTTTACATAAAATATGGGTGTTACAACTGTCCAATCTATCCAACTAAACATCAACTTGGATCATCTAATACAAAAAACATAGATGATGCTTTTAAATCCAACTTTAACTTCAAACCAAACACACTCTTACGCAGCGCAGTGGGTGCAAGTCTTCGCGTAAGTTGACGGTATGTAACGAACGCGTCCGGTCTAGGTTGATGACCAGTCTCGCCGCACTACGCATGATAATACCACGACACAAACCGCTTGCTCACGAATGATTGAACTTGGACCAGCTGTTCCGACAATGGGGAAGCTGAAATTTCGTGCTTATCCACGGTTGGGACTTGGGACAAGTAATCATAATCCGGAGAAACAGCTGGATCTGGATGCATGCCTTGATGAGCTGAGCGGAAGCGAACGTGGAAACGGGCAGCGCGTACCAGCAGTCCAGCAGGCAGCAGCTCGCGTTCAACACGCCCACGGGCAATCACCAGCTAGAATCTGCTGAACGTTCCCGTTGACTGTTGAACCGCCAGCGACGTACCGCTTCGATGATATCGTGCACTCCACCATTCAAGCCGTGACCGCCGGCAGTCGACGGCAGCGGCTCACTGCAAACACTGCCGTCGCCGCCTACCCGCCTCGCGCTGCTACCGGAGCGGGCAGGTGCCTATGCTCTGCCGCAGCCGTGTGTTTTACCATGCCCCGCGGTTGCGATACACGGTTACACGGTCTTGTCCATTACAGGTCGAGGATTTGTTTGCTACTGGTAGTACGTCCATTGCCGCCGTGCCAGCCACCACCCATCCAAATCTGAAATCTGCCCCAGTCCCAGAACACTTCCTGTATATGTTATGTTTTTTGCACCAACAATAAGCGGTATTAATCATGGGCAGTTTGATTCTGGACAGTTTTGGATGGGGGACTGGTAAGTGAGTGCAGAGCATCATGTTTCTGGGCCATGCCTGCTTTCGAGCAAGGGACACGGCAGCACGAGTGGTTGCAGCCGGCCACTCGCCATGCACATGGAGGTCAGCCAGTTTGAGCTCCCCGGGTGAAGCCGATCCATACGGCGTACCGACAACAGTCACCGCAGCAACGTTAACCTTGATACCAATAAGTTAATAGTAGTAAACTATCTAATTGATTTGGCCCTTGCTGCCTGTGCTTTACAAGTGGAGTGGCCAGATCTTGTCACCCTCCTCTCACGTGCAGGAACAGACAGTTAACCCGGCGCCCATGTGGTGAACAGTGACGACGGTACCATCTCGGAAAATTTACGCCGCTGCCGCGGCAGCAGCAACCGCCCAAAGAGGACCGTCAAAATTCAAACATCCATTGGCACTGGCCCAGAGCTAACCTTTCCTGTTTCCTCCAATGCCTTTTACACATTCCTGTGATGGTCGTCCTCTTCACCCCCTGAACTGTAGCCTCCTTTCCGGATCTGTATTCTGAAAAGGAAAATCGGCAACAGGTTTAGCCTCTACGCATGGAATTGCGGGTTGTGTAGCGCCGTCGGCGATGACGTTTCCGGCATTTCCGTTCCACTGAACCGAGCATCAGTCTACGAGCCATGACACCTTGCTCACATAGTCACGTTCCACGGAACCGAAATGGAAACGCCTCCGGGGAACCCGATCGATCCCCCTCGCCGAATCCGCAACTCCCAGCTTTCCTGCCATGTGCAGCTCTGGTGACCAACGTAAGTAACTTGTACCTGCCGCATTGTCGCCTCACCATCATCGCCCATCGACGACAGCGGCGGGAGCCCGCGCCCAAATCAAAATTCAGCAGGCATATAATGCTGGATCCAACCAGCCACGTGCTTTTCATCATGCGCGCACGCGGGGCGCAGGGCGGAAGAGGAAAGTTTTACCACCGCGGTGACCCTTGCCCTTTCCCGTCCGGCGGAGGTCATTTCATCGGCGGCTTCACACTTTCACCTCCCCGGCCCGGATAGGTGTAGGTCCGGACGCGGGTCACGCACGCGGTCCCCGGTGCATCGGGCCAGGGCAGCTGTTTCCGGCTGTTCACGGCACGTAGCCCTGTCTCCTTCACATCACGAGGACAGCACATTTCTCCTCTGACGGACGTCGAATCCTTCCTTCTCCCGGCTCTACTCTTCAGTAGCACGTACAGCTTTGCTCTCACACGCTTCGGTGCTCAGCTCGTCTCTCAACAGTTCAGCTGGTTGCTTTGCTCTGAAAAAATACGGTGGTAGGCCGTGCTCGTTGCTGAACCGAACTGAAACGGCCGGGGCCAACCGGGGGTGACACCAGACAGCGCGCGGGCGCGTCCGTGATGGCTACTCGGAGCGAATCGGGTGGCAGGGCGCCCGGCGGGGAGCCGTTTCCCTCGCCGATCGTGCTCAGGGCTGCTGGTAGCCCAGCACCGACCAGAAGCATCTGCTCGATCGCCGTCGATTTCCTCGAAACGCCAACGCTCAGACAGACATGCTTGCTGCCTCTGAATGCGCTCATGGCGCGCACTCCCGTAACACAAACTAAACCGATGTATCTTTTCCAATCGGTCGACGTGCGCCCCGTGGACCATCCATCGGTTGTCGATACGATAGTACTAACCCTGTTCTTTGCTTGGTTTGTTTATTGCTCTGCCCTGTTTGATTCCCGTTCATCATCGAATCCTCTGCACTGCGTAACAGTCAGACGGGTGTAGTAGAGGGTTATAGAATTGGTAATAATCGGGTTAGTTCGCAGATCTGTGCCGGCCCTCCCTACCTGTGCAGTGGTGGCTCCGCACGACCAGATCACTCGTCAAAGAGGAGAAGACAGCTCGATTTACAGCTCGGCAAATGGCGCGCAATGACTCAACAGAGGTCACGCGGGGGCAATTTATAATGATAGGCTTCCCCGTAGATGTTGATAAATATTGACAGGGACAGACATGTTCCTCTGCGAGCCCCACCGGCCAGTATTAAATCGACTGCGCCCCTACTAGGCTACTAGTACTACTGATCTCTCTCTCTCGCGTGGCCACAGGCTTCTTTCGAAGCAGGGAGAGCAAGGAGAGAGGGAGGGGGTACAGCAAGCCAGGGCGCGTCCTCTTCTTGCTCGCCGCGTGATATTGCCCTTCCCTCTTGCTTTGGCTGCGAATTCTTGCGAGGTGTGAGTACGACTGTACGTAGTACGGTAGTTAATTAGCAGGGGAACGGGGGTAGATAGAGAGCGGATGAGGAGAGCTGATTAGGCAGCAAGAAGCGGAAGGATTTGATAGGCGATAACGAGAGAGGCCGCGGCCGGGGAGATGAAGCTCCCCTGGTTGGTGCGGTTCCTGTTCGGTCCCGTGCCGGTGTACTTCTCGGCGCTGGCCATCCTCATCGTGCTCACCAACGCGCAGTACTTCGGGCTGACGGGCGTCGGCGTGGCGCCGCGCGCGGCGAAGCTGGCGTCGTCCGCGCCGGTGGTGAGCGTGATGAAGTACTGCGACATCTTCCGCGGGGAGTGGGTGCCGGACAGGGAGGCGCCCTACTACAACCACAAGACGTGCCACATGATCCAGGAGCACCAGAACTGCCTCAAGTACGCCCGCCCGGACCTCGGCTTCCTCAAGTGGCGGTGGCGCCCGTCCGGCTGCGACCTGCCGCGCTTCGACCCGCTGCAGTTTCTGCAGTTCGTCCGGGACAAGTCGCTCGCCTTCGTGGGGGACTCGCTGGCGCGCAACCACATGCAGTCGCTGCTCTGCCTCCTCTCGCAGGTACTACTCGTCTCCTCCAGTCCTCCTCTGGCTGCCAATAGCTCTCTGTCTGTGCGCCCGCCCCGCCGTGCGGCTCGGCTGAACGAAAGAGAGAAAAAGCTTGAGGATCTTCGACGGCTGAACCAAAATGCAATGCAGGTGGCGTATCCCAAGGACATCTCGGCGAACCCGTCGACCCAGAACAAGGTGTACTACTACCGGTCGTACAACTTCACGATCAGCATGTTCTGGTCGCCGTTCCTGGTGCGCGCGCGCGAGCCCGCGGAGGACGGCCCCGCGCACACGGGCCACTACAGCCTGTACCTCGACGAGCCCGACGAGTCGTGGGTGTCCCAGGTCTCCCGCTTCGACTACGTGCTGGTGTCGGCGGCGAACTGGTTCTCCCGGCCCTCCCTCTTCTACGAGAAGCGGCGGCTGATCGGGTGCAGCTTCTGCAGCCGGCAGTACGGCGTCCCGGACCTGACGCTCTACTACTCGCAGCGGCGCGCGTGGCGGGTGGCGCTGCGCGCCATCAACGACCAGGAGCGGCTCCGCGGGCGGGTCATCGTGCGCATGCTCTCCCCGATGTCGCACTTCGAGAACGGCACGTGGGACCAGGGCGGCGACTGCAAGCGCACGCACCCGCTGCGGGCGAACCAGACCGCCATGGAGGGCCGGGACCTGCACTTCTACAACGCGCAGATGGAGGAGTACCGCGCCGCCGCGAAGGCCGCGCAGGAGAAGGGCCGGCGGTTCATGCTGATGGACGCGACGGCGGCGATGCTGATGCGGCCCGACGGCCACCCCAGCCGGTACGGCCACTGGCCCGACGAGAAGGTGCAGCTGTACAACGACTGCATCCACTGGTGCTTGCCGGGGCCTATCGACATCTGGAACGACATGCTCTTCCAGATGCTCCTCGCCTGAGTGAGACCGACGATGGTAAAATACAGCTTCAGCCACCGGTAACTGTGCAGCACAGGCTTGTTTTTTTGATCCGTCAGCACTACACTACACCGCCGTAAAAAGCAACACAAACAAAAGTCCCCGCTTTGTAGTACGTTTCTGTGTGGCCGGCTCCCGCAGTTGAGCGGCGCGTGTACCGAAGAAGCCACGGCCTGTCGGCCTCTTTGAATTGAAACCAAAGTTACTCCGGCCTCGCGTCGCATCTCGTATGCCCGGACCGGATTCGATCCCCTGCTTCCCCGTTTGAAAGCCCAATCCAGGTCGCGGTGGCGGTGTATGGCGCCTGCGTCTGTGAGCGGCGGTAGATGTGCGGTCGCGCCCGCCGGCCAGCCGCGGCCCACCGGTGGCGCCCGGGCAGGACGAAAGAAAGGAGAAGTGACGACGGGAGGAGCCGGTTGGCGCTCTGTCGGCGGCGGGGCCTAGCGCCATAGCGGTGTGGATGCGCCCCAAAGGCCTTTGCGTTGCAGAGGATCCTGATCCAGTGATGAATATGCGCGGGTTGGTTGGCGTGCCGTGTGCGTGTGCCAGTGATGAGCGGCGCCGCCGCACCCAGGTCAGGTTCAGCCTGCGCTCACCGTACCAGGCCGCGTTCTAGATCGGTGGTACTGATGACGACCGCGGGGTGCGCGGCGCGCGCAAGGACCGTCCGCACCAGCAAATTTCTCTATACTCTATGGGTCCGTTTGTTTCCCTGTATTTACTTGGATTGATTTGTACGCATCTATTCAACTCAGTGTTTGTTTCAAAATTACATTGGATAAGTTATCTCATGTATGAAATATTCCATCAATATGCTGGATGACTCCATCCGAAGAAATAAGCCGGACAGGCTTGCCCGCGTCCATCCGTGAAAACACTCGACGCTAGAGTTACCACTCGGTACTCCAGCCCCCTCAGCCCGAGCGGCGCTTCATCGGAGAAGACGCGAGAAAATACGCCTGCAAGCATCGAGCAGGTACACCGCGCCGCTCTCACTCCAGCCCCCTCGTCGATCCCTCTCTATCGCCCAAGCGCCAGCGTCGGCGCAACTCTACTCCCGATCCTAGCCCGAGCGCCAGCGGCGCAACTCTACTCCCCCGCCATCCCCAGCCCCAGCCCCATGGCAGGCCAGCCGCACCTCACTCCCACCCGCGAGTGCCTCCCTGCTCCCGTGACATGCTCGGCCACCTGAGCAACGGTGCCCCTCTGGCCCGTTCGTGAGGCTCCTGATGCTTCACGTGAAGAGACTCTGTCAGAAGCCAACAAATGATTTGCTCCATTGTACATATCAAATTGTGGAAGGTGTGCGAATTGCTTTTCAGTTTTAGAAATATGAGATGATCCATAATTCTTGTTTTTTACTGACATCCATATGAGCTTTTGTAGTTCTTGTTCATATCGAGCTTTTTGTAATTTATTGTGTGTATTGAGGATTAAATGAACTGAAATCGTGCTTGATTTGCATCAGAAAGTGTTATATATCTTTAGAATCCACATGGTGGTAAGGTCACCAATTTCAAAAAAGTGGTCATCGTATTCAACTTATCATTCATATACATGCAAACAAACACTAACTTGGATCATCCAATCCACCTCTCATCCAATCTACCAAACAAAAAATTGGATCATCCAATCCGTCGAACCAAACATTAACTTGGATAGTCCAATCCAGAAAAACACGGATGGTCCTATCCAATTCAACATTGACGTCAAACCAAACACACCCTAAATCATACTCTATATATTCTATGCTTTAAATTTGTACACTATACTTTTAATATCTGCACTCACAAAAAGTGTTATACTTTCCAGCACGCTTTACAACGTATACATCATTAATCATACGTTAATATGCTCCTCTAACATCTCTGTTTTTTTTTCGGATGCTCTAGCATCTCTACTCCTGCTCTGAGTAGTCGATCATTTTGAAACGGGTCATCTTTTCACATTTGACGACGAGGACCGAACGGTACTCGGGTACTGCATGTAGCCTTCCCAAGGGCCGCCACCCGCCGATGAAATGTCTATTCCTCCAAAGAACTATAAAGATCGTTGACACAAACCGTGTTGTCATGTCTCCACCTTTCAGTGCAAGTTAAAAATTACTAGTGCTCCTGATCAATTACCCTCCAATTTTAAATACAAGATAGTGAGTACTCATTCCATCTTAAAATACTCATCACTCTCTAGTTCAATTAGTTCACTTATGAATGAACCATATAATATATAAAGAATATATAAGTATTTCACCACCCTTGATCATAACCTCTCGTAATGATCTAATGATCACATTAACATGTTAACACGACAAGGATCAATCGTATAAAGAACATGCCTTGATGTTTCGTACCGCTCAGGTGTATCGGACTACAAAACGGCAAATTCACAGCCATTCTCCGGGACAATAATTACCAATTTGATCAATGAAGCTCACTCGTGGAGATGGCTAAGCTTCTATACTTGAATACGGCTTTGGTGCTCCCAACTTGGTGCTCCCGAGTGTACTCCCGTGACCGTGGCGTGATTCTATTAGTTCGCTATGAGGTGACTGGACCCCACATGAAAAAGTTAAACCAATAAAAACGTGCCACCTAATGGGAGTACATACGGGAGCACTGAATGGAAGCACCGAACCCGCATTCTCTATACTTGCCAAATACACTCCGTTGACAACAAGCTTCTGATATTCCCTAAAAGAAATAATAAACAACCGAAAGGTAAGCTGTATCACTCACATGGAGATGGCTAAGCTTTTATTCTTGCACCAAATACAAGTTCTTGAAACAAGCCAACAATCCTACACTCAAGTTTATTTTTAAGTTCTCAAATAGCAGAAACACATAATACAGGTCATTCAAGAGTTCAAAAACCAATACTGACATAAGTTTTTAAACCTAGGCACCCATGGATGGCTCAAGTTTTAAGACTGACGAAGCTCTGGGCGCACAAAATCGGCATCAGCAGTCACCGATATGTCAACAGTAGGCCTCAGCTGAGCACAGACTTCGATGGCACCATGTACTGGGTCAGACATGAAGTTGCTTATGAGGTCTTGGTTGATTGGTTCTTTCTTGTCAACAGTCACGAAAGCTTGTTGGGTCAAGATGTAATCGAATCGTGGCGCCCACTTCCTAGATCCCAAGCGAGCTGTGGTGGAGCAGTTGTCGACCATGAAGGCTACCCCACGAGCATGCATGAATGGGTTCAGGGAGTCCACAGACTCAATCAGGCTCTCATTGATGATCTCCGAGTATGAATGACCCTTCTTTCTAAGGACCTCAATCTATAATAGCACAAATAAAGAAAACATTAGGGATTTCAGCAACCAATGTATCATTAAATCATGTTTCACATTTCGTGGTATAAAATCCAACCTGAGCCATCATTAGAGCAACATAAACTCCAGCAGTGAAGGGGTGCAGCGGGCCAAGATCACCTTGTGGCCTGGTTGAACGCACCCTTTCGCCCACCTTCCACATACGTGTTTGGTCAATGTTGCCCATGGGAAAGGCAGGAAGCCCTTCCTTTTCCTGTTAGAAGGAAGCAGACAAAAAGATGCATTAAATATTTTATCTTGTATCATTGTATATCAGCAAACAAAAATATGATGGAAAAACATACATGAAATCTCCTCCCAGCCAACACTACACTTCTAATTTCACTTCCAGAAGAAACATCTTCATAGCACTCATATAATATCTCCATGCATGGGTAATATGCCGCACTGTAAGCCTCGATGAACTGCTTCTTTCCCTCTTCCGTCAAGGAGTTGTACACTTCTAGCATCCCCTGGTACCATGGAAAGATATGCAATGAGTTAAATACATCAGACAATCAATAGATAAAGAACACTCCATATACCTTTTTCGAAATAGTTTTTGAGATGATTCCAGTGATTGACTCTACAGTATTCTTATACGCGGAGTCCTCATCCATTCCATGTTCAGTGTATCTCCTGAAAAGAGCCTCCACCATTCCATGAACGGCACCAAGCAAAATACCTACATAATAAATTATTAGTTCATACATTCAGTGCAAACTTTAATAAGGAGAACAGGAAAGTATGCCACCTCGCTCTCCAAAAATATCGCTCCGGTACTCCATCTCTAGGGTAGTAGCAAACGTGAAAGGAGAACCTAGAGCAACTGACCACCCGAGAGCCACATCTGTGGCTCTTCCATCAACATCCTAAATAACAATTCAAGGACAGGCAACAAAGGTTAATAAACTATCAACCTGAACAAAGAACCAAACAAAAAAAACATATGTTGCTTGACGTAAGTAGGGTTAGACTGTACACTGCTCATGCAATACCCAAAGTGCATACCTGGTGTACAGCAAAGCTAGCATTAATACCAGCACCATTTATCTCTTTGCCCTGAACATAAAGCCTTCTAACTGAGGGCCCCATTCCCTTGGGGCATACAGCAATCACACTGATGTTTTTAGGGAAATCCAGGCCATGAGATTGCAAATGCCCAAGCAGAAATCCATGAGATAACCCAAGAATACTATTGGCTTTCATGTGAGAGAAAATTTTCTCGTAGTTGTCAGCCTGCGCAGCATATATCAGTTACTGCAGAAAAATAATATAAAACAAGAGCAGCAAAACTTACTGCTTCAAGAAATGCAAGCATACCAGGATGAAAATACTACAAAGAGGAGTACTAAGAAGATCAATCACAACTGTGAAACTTAGTTTAATTTTTCAAAATATGATCAAGCTGAATATGGTAAGTTGTAGAGAAAATGAGTAATCTATAGCTCTGTTAAATGATTACAAGAATAATATAATGTCATGTCTGAAATGAGAACTTCAAACAGATACGGGCAAGAAAAACTAGGAGCGGAATTGTTTTGAAGTGATAATACTAAAAAAATCTTGATAACTTAAACCAGTACATAACACGGTACAACACTGAACAAAGGAATGATCATACGATGTATGCAATTTATGAGCATATCAATCTCCAAAGAAGCAAACCTGGGCAGCATCTGATATCAACAATAACAGTAGATCACTGCTCGACACAGTCTCCCATATATCTCCTAACGTCCCACTTTCTTCAGTGAAACCAGCTGCACGTGCTTCTTCAAAAGATTTGGAACCTTTTCTGAGACCAATCTGAAACCGGAATATATATAATTAGACATGTACTCCCTGCTTACACACCATTTGATAAATTATATATCATAGATACTCAAGAGTAAAATACAAAAAGTAGTTGCTCATTTGTTAGCTAACCCATTTAAAAAGCCAAGTTACATCCAAGCAATGATTCAAAGCTAGTGGGGATTTTTTTACAATTTGCAGAGCTGAGATATGCTGAACAGCAAGTCAAAAGAAGACTCAACCTTAACTACAATGTCTGATTTAGCCTCAGCAAGTGAGTCCCTCAAGTTCTGAGCTTGTGCAGGACCCTGCAAAATTAAAATTGAGTATGTTAATGTCTGAACATGGAGTAACCTGAAGTGGCATCTTCTCGTCTACCTGTTATAGAAACAGTACAACCATGTGCAGAAGTAAATGGAAAAACTTTGACCAGAAAGTACTAGAACTTAAAACAAAGGAATGTCTGGCAAAAAAACATCCACTGAAACAGATAATTCCGTTCATGCTGGCACTATAGAGGCTACACCACTCCAACACCAACATCAAAATCGACTCCTAAAAAAATGATTTATCTGATGATGATTAGCTTAGCACGATCCCTATAATAAACCAGCCCAATAGTCAATGGCCCACATGTGTCTCAATTATCCCTAAATTATAGGTTTCAAGTGGGTAATAAACTAATAACTAGCAAGAATGCTTATTTGTGCATATGGAGCAGTTTCAGGTCAACCCGACTATCCAAGCAAGAATGACGTGGGGTGCTAGTGCTATGCATGCGTAGGCCTCTTGTCAAGGGAAAAAAATTCTATACAGCACTGCTGCAAACCCACCTCCTTGCAGCACTATCCCGATGTGCGACACCTGTCCACGCACGAATCTTGAAGCACCTCCTGCTCGCTTCTCTCCACGCGATCTGCAGGCTTGCCAACTACCGCACACCGTACTCTTGACTCGGCTCTGCTCACAACGCATGTGCTCCATCCATGGCTCATCTCGGTCTTGCCAGAGTCATCGTAGCGGCGGTGGCAGGGCACAAAGGAGCAGCGGCAAGGCACAAGGCGGCGGCGGCAAAGCAAAGTGCCAAGTTTTTGTCCCGTTGACGAAAGTCAGGACCAGTATTCCACACTTTTATGTCTAAAAAAATAGACGCAACTCGGTTCTTTAGCTGACAGGTTAAGTGGCACCACCACGCTCTTTGCCCCAAGCTAGCTCAGCGGCGGCTGAACAGCGGGAACCACAGGTCCTGGAAGCACGAATGGCAGGAAAGGAGGAGGTGAGCAGCAGCACGAGTGCGAGAACCATCAACATGCTCCACGGCAACGACACATCCTGTTGGTAGCCGCGACCATCGTACAAGGCTGGTATCCCACCAACAGCGCAACGAGCAGTGGCCAGATGTTGCGGCCCCCGGACACTCGCCTCCTGCTGGTGGCCGCCCTACTGCACTGCGAGCACAAACAGCAGCAGGGACAGCATAACGGCAAGCTGGGCCTGGTCAAGCAGGCTCACCATTGCGGACTCGTAGTGCGAGTAGAGCGACGTGCCACTGACCAGAGCCGCCGTGGGCCCGTGGCCATGAACACGCAGAGGTGGAGGGAGTCACCCTCGGTGGCTGCGGCGCCGGCGAGTTTTCCCTGTCGCCGCCGCTACAACGACTGTGACAGGACCAGAACGAGCCACGGACGCAATGCATGCATTGCCGGGCCAAGCCAAGAGCATGGGCGTGCGATCGTTGACGGGCCTGAGGTTCGTGTGGAGAGGAGCTGAGTGGCATGTGTCTTAAGATGTGTGCATGGACAGGTTTCACGTATCAGAAAGTGCTGCAAGGAGGTGGGTTTGCAGCAGTGCTGCAGAGAATTTTTTTCCCTCTTGTCAGCTGTCAAGGGTCCTGTACTTTGAGCAAATAGGCCAGGGATGTTAAAAAATCCGTCTATCAGCAAACAAAGTTGGAAGCAGATTTTTAGAAATGGGCCTTACGACCTCCATCTGTTCAAAGAATGTTTGGCATCAAAAGTGTTGATCGTTCTCCACATCCTTATAGAAAACTGCCATCAGCCACAAAGATGTCATCAACAAGGTAGAGGTAATGATTATCAATAGTAACGAATCATCTAGGATTACACAGAATGATGAAATACATTCACCGGAACACACGGGTGGCACCAAAAACCATTCAGCAACGAAAGAACGTTGGCAGCTGTTTAACCTGCGAGCCCCATCCGATGACGCCGATCTGCTTGATCCCCTTGAACGCCTCCGGCAGCAGCGGGAACAGGTCCCTCCCACCCCTCACGATATACTGAAACATAAACCCCACATTAAGAGGCAGTCTCTCCCACAGCTTAGTCACGAGAACGGCAGCAGCAGATCTACACCAGCCAGGGATACGGATCAGACCTCGTCATGGCCAGCCAGCGACACCTTCTCCTTCTTGAATACGGAGGTCTCGAAGTCGAGCGTCGGCGCGGCGATGCCAACGACCGACGGCGGCGACGAGACCTTGGCGGCCACGGCGCGGCGGCTGCCGGCGGTGGAGGCCGCGAGGAAGCATGAAGCCGGCGCGGCCGGGAAGGAGACGGAGCTGGCGGCGGCGGGGATTCTGGAGGGGTTTAGGGTTTTGCGGGCGACGGGAAGGGACGTGGTGGAGGAGGTGGCGGCCGCCATTTGCGATGCAGCAGCTAGGGTTTGGGAGTGGGTGTGTGCGAAAAAAAGAGGTCACTGGAGATGCGACCGTGCGCTTTTATTTTGCGATCCGCTCCATCTCGAAAGGTCGTGCTGACAGTAGGATGCAACCGGCGCGTGGCTACCGCAGCACCCGTTGGGCCGTCCATTCCATTATCCCAAATAAAAACCCGCATAAAGACCCACTTATAAACATAATGGGAATGTGCAGGCGTACTGCTATAACCCGCGGCGCTGCTACGAAGCCGCATGACCGTGGCTTGCGTCATTGTGGAGGGCACTTGAAGCGGAGTTCAACGTGTGGACGCTACTGCGCACTGTAGAGGAGTTCAACGTGTCCATTCAGCTTTGCTGCTCGTGTGGGCTTGCGGCCAACCGGGTGCTGCGCAGAGTGCGGACAGCGAACTGCGCTTTGCTGTTGCCTTGTCACGAGTTTGCTTTGCTGTTGCCTTGCTCTTGCGGGACGAAAACGGACGATACGGGAAGGCCGCTTAAGGTGGCGCGGAACGCGAGCCGGATGCCCGTCACGAATCTGCGGCCCACGCGGGCGGCACGCGGCCGGCCGCGGTCAGTTCCACTTGCATCCCTAGCTGACAGAAGGAGAGGTCTCGTATTTGGGACCACATAAACAGGGCCGGCCCTTGCGTAGTGTCTAAGGGTGACCGCTTTTAGCTCTCGAAAAATAAGAGTTCCAAATAGTTGTACATACAATATATAAATACTTAAAAAACCAAACTATTGTTTTTTGGAATTAAATCTAATTAAATATAGATAGGAAAATAAATTAAACACGTCGAAACTTACTTCTAATCATATCATTTTTTACAATTCGCATTACTTCAGCAATATCTGACTTTAAGTCCGAGCTCCAGTAAAGTCCGATAATAAGTTCGACTTGTTTTGGTAGCTCCGGCAAGGTTTGACATAAGGTCCGACTTAATTTGTCTAGGTCCGACTTGTTTTGGTTAGGTCTGACTTGCCTTGGCTAGGTCTACGGATGGCAATTGTACCCGCGGGTACGACAGGTACGGGCACATTTTTTTACCTGTGAGTACAACCTGTACCCGACCTGACTTTTTCCGGATACGGGTACGGGTATGATTTTACCTGCGGGTATACGACGGGTACCCGATTTCTTAAATCTAAGCCCAAAAAAATAGCTCAGCCCACTAAAGAAACTATAATCCCAAAACCTCTTGTCCATAGTCCATACCCTGGTCCCAGTACCCACATACGACTCCTGAGTCGCCGAGGCCGCCAGTCCATCAATCCATACCGACTCTCGAGCCATCGAGGCCGAGCGGGAGCGGCGACCGGCGATCTCCCTCCGTCAGTCGTCCGCCGTCCCTGGCCCCTCTCCTCACTGGCATCCTGCCTCCTCCCGTGTGTCGTACCTCGGCCCTCTCCTCGTCGGTATCCTGCCGCCATCCCACCTCCTCCCGATCGTTGTCGACCGTCGGGCCCCACGTACTAGGTATGATTGCTCCCTATTCCTTGTAGTTTTAAGACACATTTGAATGGATTATGGTTCGAGTAATCCAGTTAGTTTTTTTGGATATTTAAGTTGTTATGCTGTTTTGGATTTGTTCAACATGTAAATTATGATTTATTGGATTTTTTTGTTATGTTTGGTCATACCCAACGGGTACCCGAAACCCGTCGGGTACGGGTACGAAATTTTATCCACGAGTGCGGGTACGGGTACAAAATTTTACATGCGGACAGTTTCAGTCCGGGTCGGGTATTTGCTCTACCCGACCCGAACCCGACCCATTGCCATCCCTAGCTAGGTCCAACATGTTTTGGCTAGGTCCGACTTGCTGTGACTAGGTTCAACATGTTTTTGCTAGGTCCGACGCTAGGTCCTGCTAGCTTTGGTAAGCTCTGACTCAAGGTCTGGTTAGCTTTGGCAAAGTCCGGTGCTGAATTGCAATAGTTCTGCTTTTAACTTGCAATATTTCGAACTTATTTTACACTTATGGAAAGTTTGTTAGTATTTTTTACTAAATTTCTGAAGTGTTATGGTTGTTTATGGTGGTTAACATTTTACTATGGTTTGTAATATGCTTACGTGAGGTGCTTACGTAAGGTGTTGTAGTTTCAGAACTAACATGAGTCAAGTCGAGGACTTGTGCTCAGAAGTATTGGTTGTTTATTCATGTGCAGGTGTTGCATGGATGTGGCAACATGGTTTCAAGGCATAATAAAGAGATGTGGACGTAAAGAATTGATCGGAAAGGTCCAACCGATTAGGTTATGGAATCAGGTTGTGGTTGAGTCGTGTTTGACTCAAATATGTAAAGATTTGAGTTGGTTACGATAAGATTTCATTAGGGTCACGAAGATGAGTTGTATTAGAACTGTAGGATACGTTCTTAAGGTGTTTAGAAGTCTTAAGATTGTTTCTATCTGCGTATAGAAGAGTCTTGAGCAATTATAGAAAGTTTCGGTTGAAACTGGGTAGGATACGAGTCCTAATTAGGATTGAGTTAGCCTTAGAGCTAGTAATATAAGCAAGAGAGGTCAGAGCTCGTGGTGCATGGATTTTGTGTTGTTCCTCATGTGTTCTATTGAATAAAGATCATAGTTTAAAGGAACTTTTGTGTCTTGTTCATATGACTTGTTTCACACAAGTTTTTTTCTCGTTGAGTTTCTACACAACACTAGCTTGCTTTGGTGGTTTTATCATAACTCAAGTTTTACAAATCTATTTGACGTGATTCTTTTTGGGTTGTCTTCAAAACTTTATTATCTATCATCTGTGAAAATTTCACAGTCATTGGATTTGTGGTTTCTGATCTATACGAGATTATTTGCAGTGTTACAAATCTGGTTTTTAGTCGGTAGAACAGATTAACCTGTGTTTGATCTTTCGATCGTAACTTGAATTTTTCTCGACGGGTTTTTGTGATCTTATTGTGACGTCTTCATGACTTGATTCTCCACAATCTATACTGGTTTTATCACAATTGATCATGTATATATTAGTCGCACACACAATTTCTTTAACAGATCAATTTTCTGTCGAGGGGTCTTCGTTGCTTCCGTTGAAAAAGTTGTAATCTACCATTCACCCCCTCTGGTAGCTTTTCACGTGCTCTTTGATCCTACAATTGGTATCAGAGTCACGGTGCTCTAATTTTTTAGATTTGCACGTTTTTTGACTAATCATCATGGAGAAATACTCCGCAAAATCTTGTGCTTTTAGTGGTATTGATTTTCAGGTTTGGAAGACACGTATGGAAGCTTTCATCCAAGCACAAGGATTCACAATATGGGAAAATGTGTACAAGCCTTACGATGTGCCGTCAAATAATCAAGTCACCGCTACAAACATGAGAGATGTCGACAACAACAACAAGGTTCAGAACTTGATCATACAAGGACTAACTCAAAGTGACTTCGACCGTGTTGCTCACCTCCAATCTGCGTACAATGTTTGGAAAGCTCTATATGATTACCACGAAGGATCCAACATGATCAAGGAGGTAAGGCAAGACATGTTCAAAAAGGAGTACATGCGCTTTGAAATGTAACCAAGTGAGTCTAGTGATGATCTATTTGCTCGCGTTAATTAAATTCTTAGCAATTTACATAGCGTCAATGTTAATTTTTCAGATGTTGAGAATGCTAGGCAATTACTTAGTGCATTAGACATGTCAATTTGAGAGATGAAAGTCACATCTATTCGTGAATCTCCTGTCATGAGTACACTTACTTTAGATGTTCAATATTCTAAATTGAAAACTCATGAAATTAACATAATCTCACGTAAGAACCCCAACAAGTCTTTTGCATTTGTTTCTCAATGTGACATGCCTAGCTCTGACCAATCTTCATCTTGTGGAACACTTTCTTTGTTGTACTCTCTAACCCTTGAACAGATTGAATAGTTTCTAGAGGAAGAACGTGCACTCATCTCTACTCGGTTCTCAAAAGCATTGCAAAATGTGAGAACTAGAAGGAGAGGAAGTGTCGGACCTCAACGAAGCTTCGAATGTGGTAAGACAAGACATTTTTACACGGATTGCCCTAACCTTTCAGGTGTTACTTCCCGTGATGAAAAGCAAACGAGGACGAAGCACTCCTCTGCAAACAACAACAAGAAAAAGAAGGCTTTTATAGGATGCCAATTGGTAAATAGTTTTATCTACACACTTCAAGAACTTGGCTCGAGCGATGTGGACATCGGAAGTGACAAAGATGAAGATGATTTGGCAAACTTGTGTTTCATGGCGGGCAAGTCAAGATCAATTATAGAGGAGGCAGAACACAACAGTGACAATGAAGAGGTATGCCCTACTTGCGAAGAATTGTGTGATGCTATTTCTCGTGCCACTGTTATAGTTAAGAAAAAGGACAAAAAGTTTAGAGACAACGCTATTGAAAGTCGCCTAGAGGGGGGGTGAATAGGCAATAATAACTGAAATCACTTAATTAAACAAGATTAAGTTCCTGTGGCCACACTAGTTCGCTCTCCACAAGGTGGAAACCCTAAAACTTGATTTCTACAAGTTATTTACAGAAATAAAGTTCACAAAAGAGATGAGCAATGTGTAGTAAACTTGTAAAGCTCAGATTGTGATGTTTAAACAATTAGATTGCAAGTTTACAATAATTATCAAAGTGTAGGGCAATAAGAGCAAAGTGAACCCTAATAGCAATACTAGTGATCACGAAGAGCCAAAGACAAGTGAAACGAGATTTATCCCGTGGTTCAGCTCCATGAAGAAGCCTACCTCCACGTTGAGAAGTCCACACAAGGATCGGGTCTCACTTGACCCTTCTCTCACCAAGTCACCATAATGGTCGGCTTGGTTTCCACTATATCAATGGGTAATCTCCAAGTTCGATGGGGCTGCTCACAACTTGAGGCTCCCACAAATCAATACAACGAGGAGCACACCAAGCTCAACTCACACAAGCCACAACCCAACACAATGTGCAAGATATCAAACCGAGAGCCAAAGCGCGATGATCTTCCTTTACTCTCCTCCCCAAACCCTAATCTCTTCAAGATTTGCTCTTAGGGGCTTAGTAGGACGAGTAGAAGCCTTTGGAAGGCTCTAGGATGCTTGTGGTGGCGCTAGGGTTCAAGACTTGTTCAAATGAGCCCGGGGGTCCCCTTTTTATAAAGGTCTCGAGCCCCTACTGCTGACCTCAGCAAAGGGGCGGACTAGTCCGACCTCTGACCCCGGACTAGTCCGGCCCTATGGGACCACTGACCTCTGGTCAGTTCCCAACAACTGCCACACTGAGCAACGATCATCACACTACCCGCCAAATTTCCAAATTCAAACGGCCACTAGACAACGGACTAGTCCGGTCTAAAACAGACTAGTCCGAAGTGGAATAGAATCGCTTGGTCCGTCCCAAAACGGACTCTTCTGGGTTGACCCGGACTAGTCCGGCCACAGGGGCGGACTAGTCCGGCTCCCTAGGGTTTCTCTCAGTCTATCATACTAAGTCTCAAACAGACTAGTCTGTATCTAAACGGACAAGTCCGAACTATTCCAGAGAGCTTTAGTCCGTCCAAAAACGGACAAGTCCGGACTTCTCGGACTTAGCTCCAAATTCACTCAGATTCACTCCAGAGACGTTTGGTCCGTCTCAAAACGGACTTGTCTACCATGGCCGGACTAGTCCGGCCTTGAGGCCTGGACTAGTCCGGCCTCCTAGGGTCGGCCTCAGATGCTTGGGGAAAGGTTCCTAAGCACCTTAGGACTTCAATTCACCTATTGGAATCAAGATTTGTTAGAGGAAATTGAAAATCGCCTTTTGGGAGACGGTATTTGAGCGTTTTTGGAGAGAGAGTGTTTGAATGGAAGTGGAGAGGTCGAGGGCTCCTTGGTGAGGTTAAGTCCCCAAGGGCCGGACAAGTCTGGCCAGGGACCCAGACTTGTCTGACCTGCGGACTGGATCCGGACAACCTAAGCCATTGGACTAGTCAGTTCCACTAGAGCGGACTAGTCCAGTCCTAAGACCTAAAACTCGTATATATTGAGTTTTTTAGTGGAGATTTGATCCTTTTGGACTATATTTCACAAAAAATCTTTGTAAATATGGTCAGTAAGCAATCAACAATCAAACTATGACCATGATTCACAAGGATTCAATAATTTCAAAATAAATTGTAGAAAAATTGAGGAGGATGAGTTTTTCGCAAGCATGTGTGAATTTTCTATAAAAACCAGATGTGCAAGACTTAAGCCACATTTCGAGAATCTAGGATATTTAGCTCACTCCTAAGTTCACAAAACCTTTTCTCATCTAGGGGCTTGGTAAAGATATCGGCCAATTGTTTATCAGTTCTCACATGAGAAATTGCAATGTCCCCTTTGATGGAGTGATTTCTCAAGAAATGGTCGCGAATATCGATGTGCTTGGTCCTTAAGTGTTCAACTGGATTGTGGGCTATTTTGATGGCACTCTCATTGTCACATAGGAGAGGGATTTGGCGCAAGTTTATGCCATAGTCCCTAAGAGTTTGTCGCATCCAAAGAAGTTGTGCACAACAACTTCCGGCGGCGACATACTCCGCTTCGGTTGTGGAAAGTGCAATGAAGTTTTGTTTCTTTGAGGACCAAGACACTAGAGATCTACCAAGGAATTGGCAAGTTCCCGATACACTCTTCCTATCAACTTTGCACCCCGCATAGTCCGCATCAGAATATTCAATGAGGTTAAACTTAGAGCATTTGGGGTACCAAAGTTCTAGGCTTGGTGTGTGAACCAAATATCTAAGAATTCTCTTAACGGCGGTCAAATGACACATCTTAGGAGCGGCTTGAAATCTAGCACACATACACACACTAAGCATGATATCGGGCCTAGATGCACATAAGTATAGCAATGAGCCTATCATGGAACGATATACCTTTTGGTCCACACTTGAACCATCTTCATTAAGATCGAGATGCCCATTGGTTGCCATAGGAGTCTTGATGGGTTTGACCTTGTCCATGTCAAATTTCTTGAGTATATCTTGTGTGTACTTGGCTTGACTAATGAACATGCCTTTCTTGAGTTGCTTCACTTGAAAACCTAGAAAGAACTTCAACTCCCCCATCATGGACATCTCAAATCTTTTTGTCATTATCTTGGAAAACTCATCACAAAAAGCTTTGATAGTAGAACCAAATATAATGTCATCGACATATATTTGGCAAACAAACAAATCATCATTGAAGTGCTTAGTGAATAGAGTATAGTACGCCTTCCCAATTTTGAAACCATTTTGAGTTAGAAAGTCTCTAAGGCACTCATACCAAGCTCTAGGGGCTTGTTTGAGTCCATAGAGAGCCTTACGCAATTTGTACACATGGTTTGGGAATTCTTCATCTTCAAATTCGGGGGGTTGCTCCACATACACCTGTTCTTTGATTGGACCATTGAGGAATGCGCTCTTAACATCCATTTTATATAGCTTAAAATCATGGTGATTAACAAAGGCAAGTAATATACGAATTGATTCAAGCCTAGCTACGAGAGCAAAGGTTTCTTCGAAATCCAAACCTTCGACTTGTGAATACCCTTTGGCCACAAGTCGTGCCTTGTTCCTTGTAACCACCCCGTGTTCATCTTATTTGTTGAAGAACACCCATTTGGTGCCTACAACATTCGCATTAGGCCTCTTCACCAACTCCCATATTTGATTTCTCTCGAAGTTATTGATCTCTTCTTGCATGGCCATCACCCAATCCAAATCTCGTAGTACTTCTTCAACCTTGTGGGGCCCCAAGGAAGAAACAAAAGAGTAATGTTCACAAAAGTTTGCAACACGAGATCAAGTAGTTACCCCAGATGTCTCCAAGTATATTGTCAACAGGATGGTCCCGTTGGACGCTTTGATGCACTCTTGGGTGAGGCGCTTGAGGTCTTGATTCATTATCTTGGTCTTCCTCATCCTCATTGTCTCCCCCTTGATTGATGCCTCCACTTTCATCTTCTTGAAGCGCATCTTGGGGAACTTGATCTTGATCATTTGAGGAAGGGCTTGCTTGATGTGTAGGATGGTCACTTGCATCTTGGGGTTGTTCTTGTGGTCGTATGTCTCCAAGTGTCATCCTTCCTATCACCACTTGTGGAGCATCTTCTTGATCTAGCACATGACGATCAACTTGCTCCACTTGGGAGCCATTAGTCTCATCAAACACTACATTACGTGCTACTTCAACAATCCCAGAGGATTTGTTAAAGACATGATAGGCGTAAGTGTTTGAGTCATAGCCAAGCAAGAAACCCTCATCGGACTTAGAAGCGAACTTCGAAGTCCTATGCTTCTTGTTAAGAATGTAACATTTGCTTCCAAAAACATGAAAGTAAGAGATGTTGGGCTTGTTACCGGTTAAAATCTCATATGACGTCTTCTTAAGTATGCGGTGAAGATACAACCGGTTTATGGCACGGCAAGCGATGTTAACCGCTTCCGTCCAAAACCAGTCCGACGTCTTGTACTCATCAAGCATGGTTCTTGACATCTAAATTAGAGTCCTATTCTTCCTCTAGGCCACCCCATTTTGTTGAGGGGAGTAGGGGGTCGAGAACTCATGCTTGATGCCTTCTCCATCCAAAAATTCTTCAACTGAGTATTCTTGAATTCGTTGCCATTGTCACTCCTTATGGTCTTGATACTCAAG
Source organism: Tuctoria greenei (assembly GCA_036927565.1). Lineage (NCBI taxonomy): Eukaryota > Viridiplantae > Streptophyta > Magnoliopsida > Poales > Poaceae > Tuctoria > Tuctoria greenei. The sequence goes on from JAYESD010000008.1 coordinate 9,263,186, forward strand.
GAGAACTCATTTTGATCTCTCTTCAAGTATCTTTTGAGAACGCCTTGAGTCTCGCTCTTGTCATGCAAAAAGAATACCCAAGTGAAACGTGAATAGTCATCAACAATAACAAGACCATATTTGTTACCACCAATACTAATATAGGCGATTGGACCGAAGAGATCCATGTGCATAAGCTCCAATGGTCTTGATGTTGTCATAATGTTCTTGGATGGATGTGGCGCTCCAACTTGCTTTCCAGCTTGACATGCGCTACATGGCCTATCCTTTTCAAACACAACATTCTTTAAACCACGGATGTGCTCGCCCTTAAGGAGTTTTTTGCAAATTTCTCATCCCAACATGGGCTAGCCTCCTATGCCAAAGCCATCCCATGTTAGTTTTTGCAATTAAGCATGTATCAAGTTGGGCTTTAACCGCGGAGAAATCCACAAGATAGAGATTTCCCTTGAGTACACCCTTAAAGGAAATTGAGCCATTGTTTCTCCTCGTGACAGTCACACTCTCATTAGTGAATAAACAATTATAACCTTTGTCACATAGTTGTGATATGGAAAAGAGGTTATAATCAAGTGAATCAACATGTAAAACATTTGAAAGAGTATGATTAGGGGATATAGCAATTTTACCGGTGCCAAGGATCTTTCCTTGGCTATTGTCCCCAAAATAGATTCCTTCACTTGGATCTTCATTTAGCTCATACTCCACAAACATCTTCCTCTCTCCAGTCATATGATTTGTGCATCCACTATCAAGAACCCACTTGGTTCCACGGAAGGAGTATGCCTACAAGAAAGATTTAAGCCTTGGCTTTAGGTACCCAAGCGGTGTTGGGTCCTTTGATGTTAGTAAAGAGGCACTTGTACACCCACACACAAGGTTTGGGACTCTTGCGGTGTGGCCCAAGATACCTAGCATATGCCTTTCCAAACTTGTTCCCCAATAAAACATATGAAGCATCAAAATCATGAAACAATTGATGAGATTCTTTCTTAGGCATTTTAGGTGTAGTAACAATGTTCTTTGCTTTATTGTTGTATGAGCCTCATTTGACAAAAACAATCAAGTCTTTGCCATTCTTGGGAGTTTTGGCATTTTGCCTTATCCCCCTAGAATAACCAAGACCATACATGATAAGGGGATGTCTTGTGTTGGTATATGCACTACGTGCATATGCCACTTTCTCCTTGTCAAAGATACCACCCTTGGGTGCTTGATTGGTTTGTGCCAACTTTAGCTCATCTTTAAGCTTTATGATTAAGTTTGAGCATTTGTAAGGTTGAGATGCTTCAAATTTGATATTTGTGAAAGGTGAGCTTGTAGAGGAAGAAGGTGCATTGACCTTGAGAGGCTTTACTTGCGTCTCAAAGATCTTGTTAGCTTGTGTCAAACTAACAAGTTCGTCCTTGAGCATAATTGTAGTGTTCTCAAGGTTTGAGCAAGTTTCCTTGCTCAAAGCGAGTTCACGCTCAAGTGACTTGCTTCTTTCTCTTTCAAGCTCCAAGAGCTCCTCAACCTCTTTACATCTCTCCTTTTATTGGATGAGCATGTCCTCTTGACGGTTGATGAGTTCTTCCTTTTCAAATATCTCTTCCGTTAACAATCTCAATCGCTTCAAGGTGCTTTTGCTCATGTCTTTAAGCATATGCTCATTTTCACTACTACTATCAAAGTCATCATGAGAAGAAATTGAAGAAGAGGATTTAGATTTAACCTTCTTTCTTCCCTCCTTGGCCATGAGACATGTTGGCCTTGAAGTCTCCAAGTTGGGGAAGAGCTTGTTCTCCGTTCTTGTCTTCTTCATAGCAATAGTTGCTACCTTCTCATCTTCATCGGAGGAGGATTCCTCATTTGAATCTCACTCCTTTCCAAGGTTGGCATGTCTGGATTGCTTCTTCTTCTTTAAGTACTTCTTCTCTTTGGACTTGCCCTCCTTCTTCTTCTTGTTTTCTTCATGTGGACAATCCACAATGAAGTGGCCATATTCTCCGCAATTGTAGCAAGCCCTTTTTTATCTTGTCTTGGGCTTGTCTTTGCTCCTCCGTTCATTTTGGTAGCTCCCCTCCTCCTTCTAAACATCCTCTTAAAATTGTTGATGAAGAGAGCTTCTTCCTCATCGGTGTCGGGACTCTCTTCATCACTCTCTTCCTTTTCTTGTGATCTTGAGGACGTTACTTTGAATGCAACATCCCTTTTCTTGGAGGAGGAGAGCTTTTGTAGATCATTGTAGAACATCGCTTCTTGCTCCATCATCTCATGGTTGATGATTCTCCCTAGCACTTCTTCAGGAGTCATCTTGTGGAAGCCCGGACTTTCACGAATTAGTGAGCAAAGAGTGACGTTTCGAGGCATGAATGCTCGAATCATCCTCTTTACCACCTCGTGGTCGGTCCACCGGGTGCTTCCATATGACTGACTCTTGTTGATGAGAATCTTGAGGCAGTCATACATATCTTGGGGAGACTCACCCTCCATGATGGTGAATCTCCCAAGTTCTCCTTCGATCATCTCGATCTTTGCCTCCCTAATGACGCAGTTGCCTTCTTGCACCATCTCAAGGGTATCTCAAATCTCCTTGGCAACCTCCAACCCTTCAATGCGATTGAACTCCTCACGAGTCAATGAGGAGGTAATTACTCCAACGGCTTGAGCATTGTGATGTAGAAGAACGGCTTGCTACGGAGTGATGTCTTCCTCATTCTTTGGAAGATGAACACCTGTCATCATAATTTGCCACAAGCTAGGGTTTAAGGAAATGAGGTGCATCTTCATATTATGCTTCCACATAGAATAATCATTTCCGTCAAATTGAGGAGGTTTTCCAATGGGAATAGACAAATAATTGTTGCTCGCGGTAAGTTGCTCATAATTATAAGAATACCGAGAGTAGTCTTGTGAACTACCCCCGTTGTCGATGTTGACCGGAGCAATTGGCTTGATCTCTTTCTTGGACACTTTGAGCTTCTCACGAAGTCGTGCCTTGAGCATTCGAACTTCTTCGTTGTCATTCCGATCATCTTGAAGAACATCAACGTTCTTCATCTTGGTGTCATCGACGACCACCGGAACCTCATTGTCACCCCTTCCGGCCATTACTTCTCCACGTTGTTAGACTCTTAGGGAGAAGCCTGCTCTGATACCAATTGAAAGTTGCCTAGAGGGGGGTGAATAGGCAATTATACCTGAAATCACTTAATCAAACAAGATTAAATTCCTGTGGCCAGACTAGTCTGCACAGGGTCAGACTAGTCCGCTCTGCACAGGGTGGAAACCCTAAAACTTGATTTCTACAAGTTATTTGCGGAAATAAAGTTCAAAAAAGATATGAGCAATGTGTAGTAAACTTGTAAATCTCAAATTGTGATGTTTAAACACTTAGATTGCAATTTTACAATAATGATCAAAGTGTCGGGCAATAAGAGCAAAGTGAACCCTAATAGCAATACTAGTGATCATGAAAAGCCAAAGACAAGTGAAACAAGATTTGTTCCATGGTTCAGCTCCACAAAGAAGCCTACCTCCACGTTGAGGAGTCCACACAAGGACCGGATCTCACTTGACCCTTCTCTCACCAAGCCACCACGACGGCCGGCTTGGTTTCCACTATATCAATGGATAATCACCAAGTTTGATGGGGCTGCTCACAACTTGAGGCTCCAACAAATCAATACAACGAGGAGCACACCAAGCTCAACTCACACAAGCCACAAAACACAACACAATGTGCAAGAGATCAAACCGAGAGCCAAAACGCAATGATCTTCCTTTACTCTCCTTCCCAAACCCTAATCTCTTCAAGATTTGCTCTTAGGGGGTTAGTGGGTTAGTGGGACGAGTAGAATGCTTTGGAAGGATCTAGAATGCTCGTTGCGGCGATAGGGTTCAAGACTTGTTCAAATGAGCCCGGGGGTCCCTTTTTATAGAGGTCTCGAGCCCCTACTGCTGACCTCAGCAAGGGGCGGACTAGTCCGACCTTTGACCCCGGACTAGTCCGGCCTATGGGACCACTGACCTCTGGTCAGTTCCCGACAACTGCCACACTGAGCAACGACCGTCACGCTACCCGCCAAATTTCCAAATTCAAACAGTCACTAGAGAACGGACTAGTCCGGTCCAAAACGGACTAGTCCGAAGTGGAACAGAACCGCTTGGTCCATCCCAAAACGGACTCTTCTGGGTTGGCCTGGACTAGTCCGGTCACAGGGGTGGACTAGTCCGACCCCCTAGGGTTTCTCTCAGTCTATCACACTAAGTCTCAAACAGACTAGTCTGTATCCAAACAGACAAGTCCGAACTATTCCAGAGAGCTTTGGTCTATCCAAAAATGGACAAGTTTGGACTTCTCGGACTTAGCTCCAAATTCACTCAGATTCACTCCAGAGACGTTTGGTCTGTCTCAAAACGGACTTGTCTGCCATGGTCGGACTAGTCTGGCCTCCTAGGGTTTTTCTCATTTTAGGCTTCTCACTTGGGTTTTTCTCTAAACCACCACTTTGAGCCCCTTGGTTTGATCTCAATGCACATGATACATCCACCCTCTCTCATGATACGGCTCACATAAACTAAACATCATAGAAACCCTAATTTCTATGCTTGAGTCTTTGACGCCCGTTTTCTCCTTTCCTTTTTAAGGGTTCTCATCTCCTTTTCCTTGTACCCGTGCTTAAGATCACTTTGGCTCATTAGCCTCTTAATTGTCGTCATCAATCATCCAAAACCCACGGGGATGTCTAGATACACTTTCAACTATTAAAATTGAGTCACTAGAATCTGAAATTCCTCATTTGAAATCTTTGATTCCTACTGATGATTCTTGTTCCTCATGTGATTTAATATATGAACAATTGTCCTCTCTAAGAAGTGCGCACACCTCCACACTAGATAAAAATTGAGTTAGAAATTGAAAAGAATAGAGAGATTGCTGCACTTAATGATAAAAACTTGAAAGAAGTTTATTGTTCTACAATTAATTTGCATTGTTCTACTTGTGATGATCTTGATAAGAAACTACAAGATGCTATGAATAAAATTTCTATATTAAACAATGCTTTACGTTCTCATGAAGTTAAATATTGTTCCAATTGCAAATTAAAAGAAAAAACTTCATGTGACAATTGACTTAATTTTTCAAATAAAATTGATAACATGCATAGGACATTAGATCAGTTTTGTAATAGAAATAAGAACCTAAACTTGCCGTTGAATTCTTTCAAGACTCGCAATGATAAAACTGATTTGGTTTTGATTCTCATGCTCATGTTAAGGCACATCCACCTAAAATTGTAAAGTTATTAGGAAGTGGTTTGATTTAAATAGTTTCCAAACAAAAAAAAGTGATTTTCAAATCTGCAGGAGTGTTGTCTCATTCGGTTTCAAATAAAAATGTTGCTTGCTCATATAGACATGAACACAAAGTTAAATTTCATTGTACCTACTGTGGTAGAGATGGTCATGTCATAGATTTTTGTTATAGACTAGCTAAACAACAGAAAAGAAGAAAGAATGATTGCTAGATCTCATAACTTTTATGCAAAATTTGCTGCATATGTTAAATCGAATGATAGGAACATACAACCTATTGTAATGAGTCAAAAACACGCAATGTTTGCTCCCAACCTTACTGTTTTTCGTGCTACACATGTAACACCTCGTAGGTTAGAAGTTGGGCACAAAGATCCTCAAGCTTTGGCTCATAAACCTGATGTTTTATCTCAGCTTTCGTGTGTTATTCCTGTTGGACGTCGTGTGACTCAGTACTGGATTCTTAAATGCCTTTTCACTAACCCTAGTATTGAGTTACCGATGTATTGTGCTTTATGTAGGTTACACGTTTGAGGAAGGAAAACATTTGGATTGTGGATTCAGGTTGCTCATGCCACATGACTGGTAACAAAGACTGGTTCTCCTTCCTCCCTTCTGTGTCACGTGTAGAGAATGTTACTTTTGTCGATAGTTCTGCAACTCCTATAATTGCTAAAGGTTCTATTAGAGTAAATAACCACTATACTTTGAAGGATGTGGCACTTTTCAAAAAATTTGAAATACAATTTTTCGAAGTGTTAATGTGATACTTCCCTCGGATCTACTAAAGAGCAGCCCGCGGAGGTTCTTTGTTCGGCGGGGCTTAGGCCTCAATCAAGTGTTCTAGCAGATGAGAATATGAGACGGTGGTTTTTACATGGTTTGGACCGCAAGGAGCGTAAAACCCTACTCCACAGTGGATGGAATTGCTAGTATGTGTGTATGTTGTGTGTGATGTTCGATGTTTGGTCTTCGTAATGGTGGTGGTATGGTCCTTTTATAAACAAGGTCGGATGCCTTACAAGTGGGGTCCCGGGACCTGACAGGTGGTCCCAGGGTGATCTTATCCTAATGATCTAAGGTTTCTTGCGTAAGCTGCCTCTGACCGCGCATTGAAGACTTGTTGTCTTGCCGCGTAGGTCACCAGTGGCAGGGCGTAGTCGTTGATGATGGCAAGGAATGTCCCGTTCATCTGTCTTGTCGTCATAAACTACCCACTTGGCGGAGCGGGGTAGGCATGCGGCGCCTTCACTGCGATGTGATTGGACGCAACGGTACCTGACAGGGGGTGTGTGCTGCACTGTGCGCTGCACCATGTGCTGCACCGTGCGCTAGAGGTAGGCACATGCCTTCAATGCGCAACTGGACATCACGCACCGCCCTTTATTCTTCGGGGCCCACGGCTTATTGCAGGTCGTGGGACACATTCTATTTATGGAGTCCTCCTCGGTAGGAGCGAGGGCCTGATGCTGGAGGGCGCATGGCAGCTCCGGAGCCCTTCTCGGCGGGGAGGCCGAGTCTGGATTTTCTTCTTGTATGCAGGGGTAACCGATCTTGAGGGTACCGACAGACTTGCTTTCTGTTTCACAATTGCTAGATGAAAATCTAAAAAATATTTTCAATAAAAATTACTGCAAAGTTGTAGGTTCAAATAGTGAGCTTATTTTTAACATGTCTCAGTTTGGAAGAGTTTTTAAAGCTTATTTTGATATGTCTTCTTCTAATCATAGGTGTCTAGTTGCTAATGATTCAAAAGACTTATATTTTTTACATCGTAGACTTGGTCACGTAAGCTTTTATCATCTCACACGTGTTAGTGCTCTTGATCGCATACGTACGCTGCCTAAGCTTTAAAGAGACAAAAAAATTGTATACTCTTTTTGTAGACACGCTCAGATGGTTGCAGGTTCACATGCTCCTCTCACAATGACCATAACAATTGAATTGGGTCAACTTTTGCACCTTGACACTGTAGGACCTTCACGTGTTCAATCTTTGGAAGCTAAATGGTATGTTCTTATGATTGTTGATGACTATTCTAGATACTCTTGGGTTTACTTTATGACATCTAGGAATGAAGCTTTTAGTTACTTTAGAACTTTATTTCTTAGATTATCAATTGATCACTCAAGATCTTTAAAAGCAATTAGAAGTGATAACGGAACCGAATTTAAAAATCGATCGTTTGATCACTTTTGTGCTGAAAATGAAATATATTACCAATTTTCTTCACCTTATGTACCTCAACAAAACGGTGTTGTAGAGAGAAAGAACAGAACCTTAGTTGAGATGGCTAGGGCTATGCTTGATGAATATCAAACTATTAGAAAATTTTTGATAGATGCAATTGCAACCGCTTGTTATGTCTCAAATCGTGTTTTCTTGCGTGCTAAGCTAGAAAAAACACCATATGAGCTTCGGTTTGGACATAGGCCTAGTGTCACACACTTAAGGGTCTTTCGTTGCAAATGCTTTGTTAAGAAATATGGTAATATTGATAAATTTGTAGCTAGATTTGTTGTTGTCATATTTCTTGGTTATTCATCCCATACTAGAGGTTAGCGTATGCTTTTACTTGACACTAACAAAATTGTGGAGACTTGTGAGATTTCTTTTGATGAAGCTAGCATAGGTACTAGCTCCAATATTGCAGGTCCAAATTCATATCCGGAGGGGGAGAGTATTTTCGTTGAAGATGAGGAAGAAGTGGTGTTGTTGTCCAAAAAATTAGCAGCTAATGACATTGTTCCAGCCTGATTTTGATCTATGACTAGCACCGTCAACCACCATTGCTGGTCCAGATCGTCTTCAGGTCACAAGCTCATCAATTTGTGTTGAAAATGAAGAAGAAGCTTGTGAAGTGTCTACTCCCCTCCGAGCCCTCAAAAGTCACCCTCCACAATAAATCATTGGAAGATTGCACGAACGAGTCACACGGTCCAACTATGATGAGTTCAGAATTTGAGATGAGTATGATGGGAGAACTCACGTACTTTTTGGGGCTACAGATCAAGCAAACTAAGGAGATTACTTTTGTGCATCAAACGAAGTATACAAGAGACCTTCTTAAGCGCTTCAACATGGACAAAAGCAAGCATCTTCAGACACTAGTGGATACAACAACAACACTTGAACTTGATGAAGATGGTGACCTGATCGATCAAAAAGAATATAGAAGCATGATTAAATCACTTTTGTACCTCACGATATCAAGACCGGATATACAATTCAGCGTATGTCTTTGTGCAAGGTTTCAAGCTTCACCACGTACTTCACGTCGTCAAGCTGTCAAAAGAATTCTCATGTACTTACATGGAACTCAAGAATTTGACATTTTTATTACTTCTTCCCCAACCATTACTTTGAAAGCTTTCTCGGATGCTGATTTTGGGGTTGTAGAAAGTACTTCAGGTGCTTGTTATTTTCTTGGTAATTCACTTTTTGTTTGGTCCTCTATAAAACAAAGCTCAATTGGACAATCTACAGATGAATCTGAATATGTAGTTGCTGCTAGCGCTTGCTCACAAATTATTTGGATTGTTCAAATACTTAAGGGCTATGGGGTTGATCTAGATAGTATTCCATTGTTTTGTGATAACACTAGTGCTATTTGCATTGCTAAAAACCCTGTGCAACATTCTAGAACAAAGTATATTGACATTAGGTATCACTTTCTCCGTGATAATGTTAAAAAAAACATTGTGTTTCACCATGTAGATACCGAACAACAATTGGCTGATATTTTTTTACAAATTCTTTGGATTTCACTCGTTTTTGTTACATTCGTAGTGAAATAGGGGTTATGCATCCTCATAGCTTAAATTGAGGGAGAGTTTTGAAACTTAGGAAGTCTGTGTGTGAATCTAAATTTAAAATAATATGAGCATAGTATTTCATATATATATGACTTTGTGATTCCTTTTACATGTTGAAAGTTCTTACTACATTACTCGTGTTATACATTTTGTAGTTTTTGCCATGACTAGTGATTGGAATAATTACATACACTAAATCAGCTCATGATCAAACTTTCTTGCTATTTTGAACTTATTGCATGATCTCAAGTGCTTTTAATCATAAAGAATTAATCAAGTAATCAACTCACATGTTGAGTTTTATGATCAAATATAAATTGAGAAAAGATCAAGAGAATATGCATACATCACACTTCTTCTTTTGGAATGCTTATCATTGCACTTAGATATGAACTTGGACTAAAACCATGTTCTTAAGCTTCTGATTATCAAATGACATAGGCTTGGTTTAGTTGGTTAGAATAAGGCATATGCGCATATAATCTCTTGCAAATGTCATACGATCTAAATTTGTGCTTTGAAAAATAATAAAATATAGTAACAAATGTCATGCTTTCAGATCTTGAAATAGTTAAGTTTGTGAGATCATGACTTGCTTAAATTGAGAATTACACTTGATCTGTAGCACGACTTACACTACTTTATGTATCTCATTGATGTGATAGTGTAAGTTACTTGATAATATGACTTTGGATGAGTTTTATTTTATGTGTATATGTTATAATATGCTCATAACATTTGAAATTTGTCTTTTGAACCTTGTTGAATACATTGTTAAAGGGGGAGAAATTAATCACACATTACACGCATTCACAAGTGTTTTTGGCACGATTCTTCTTAGAAAAGATTTTTTTGGCACGATTCTTCTCAGGAGAGATTTTTTTGTTTTTCTTCTTATTCTATTTTTGATTTACAAAGGGGGAGAAATATGTATATGGGGGTAAACTTTTGTTTTTAAAATTTCTTTCTCATTTGATTGTTTTCAAACCTTTTCACGTGAATAAGCCAATGTTCGGATTCTAAGTGGTGTTGCCAATGCATTCATCAAGGAGGAGATTGTGAGATCTATGTGTGCTGAATACATTAGGTATGACAATAAATATTTTGAATACTGTCAAATCACCTGTCTCAACAAGTCCAACTCTAAGTTCGAGCTCCAGCAAGGTCCGACAATAGGTCTGATTTATTTTGGTAGCTCCGACAACATCCGACGTAAGGTCTGACTTACTTTGTTTAGGTCCGACTTGTTTTGGTTAGGTCCAACTTGACTTGGCTAGGTCCGACTTGTTGTGGCTAGGTTCAACATGTTTTTGCTAGGTCAGACGCTAGGTCCTGCTAACTTTGGTAAGCTCCGACTCACAGTCCGATTATCTTTGGCAAGGTCCGATGCTGAATTGCAATGATTCTACTTTTAACTTGCAATGTTTTGAACTTGCTTTACACTTATGGAAAGTTTGTTTAGTATTTTTTTACTAAGTTTTTGAAGTGTTATGGCTATTTACGGTGGTTAACATTTTGCTATGGTTCGCAACATGCTTATGTGAGGTGCTCACGTAAGGTGTTGTGGTTTCAGAACTAACATGAGTCAAGTTGAGGACTTGTGCTCGTAAGTATTGGTTGTTTGTTCATGTGCAGGTGTTGCTTGAATTCAAGACATGGATGGTGACAGGATCTATTGAACTAGTCTTAAGAAGAAGATGAGGTTCAACAACCAAGTACGGGAGGAATTGTTGTTGAGTTGATCGGGAGGTCGCACAACATGTTTGAATCAAGAACAATACATATGAAGGTATCGTGGACGTCGTTTGGAAGGTGTTTGCACGTGTTCAAGGAGTGCATGGACGTGGCAACATGATTCCAAGGCTTGATGAAGAGATGTGGATGTAAATAATTGGTCAGAAAGGTCCAACCGACTAGGTTATGGACTCAGGTTGCGGCTGAATCGTGTTTGACTCAAATATGAAAAGATTTGAGTTGGTTACGATAGGATTTCATGAGGGTCACAAAGATGAGTTGTTTTAGAAATGTGGGATACGTTCTTAAGGTGTTTGGAAGTCTTAAAATTGCTTCTATCTGCGTATAGAAGAGTCTTGAGCAGTTATAGAAAGTTTCGATTAAAACTGAGTAAGATACGAGTTCTAAATATGATTGAGTTGGCCTTAGGGCTGGTTATATAAGCAAGAGAGACCAGAGCTCGTGGTGCCTGGACTTTGGGTTGTCCCTCTTATGTTCTATTGAATATAGATCATAGTTTAAATGAACTTTTGTGCCTTGTTCATCCGACTTATTTGAGACAAGTTTTCTCGTTGAGTTTCTGCACAACACTATCTTACGTTGGTGGTTTTATTATAACTCGAGTTTTACAGATCCAATTGACGTGATTCTTTTTAGGTTGTCTTCAGAACATGATTATCTATCATCTGTGAAAATTTTACGGTCATTGGATTTGTGATTTCTGATCTACACGAGTTTCGCAGTGTTACAGATCTGGTTTTTACTCGGTAGAACAGACTGACCAGTGTCTGATCTTTCGATCGTAACTTGAGTTTTTCTCTATGGATTTTCGTGATTCTTGTTGTGACGTCTTCGTGACTTGGTTCTCCACAACCTATACTAGTTTTGTCACAATTGATCACATCTATAATAGTTGCAAACACAATTTTTTAACAGATTAATTTCCCGTAAAGAGGATTTTGTTGCTTTCACTGAAAAAGTTGAAATCTACCATTCACCTCTCCTCTAATAGCTTTTCATGTGCTCTTTGATCCTAGAGGTGGAGGCCAGGAGTGGACATCGCGATCGAGCTCGGGGGAGGTCGGGGAAAACGGAGCGGTCGACCTCGAGAATGTTGGGGCGGACGACGTTGTCGAGCTTGGGGGAGGCCGGGGCAGATGGCAAGGTCGAGCTCAGGGAGGCCGAGGCTGGTGGCGCGATCGAGCTTGTGGAGGTTGTCAATGTCGAGCTCTGAGATGACTAGCAAAACAGCTAGTGCTCAGGTCTTCAAGTCTGGTGAGACAGAGGGCTTCAGAGGGTTGCTGGAACGGGGGCGACACACTCTGGCTGCCGTGTGGTGAGTCTCAGCGTACATGACGGCATGGCTTATTTTTTTTGGTAATGTAAAGATGTTGATAAAGATAAGGACTATTGTGTGGCATTCGGTGGAGTTGGAGAGAGGAGTCACGTGAATCAATAATAAATAGACACATCAGAAGGATGCATGGGAAGACCACTTCGAGAGGACGGATCAGCATTCACGAAAGGGGAGCTAGAGCTACGTGCGACAACAAGAGCTGAGACGTGCGGCAGGCATTACTACGAAGCTGCAAGAAACGTCATTTAAATCAAAACAAGAAGAATATATTAGTATGTGTGTGTCAATATATATATATATATAATATATATATATATATTTCGTTATAAAAATTTATCATCTTTTTATTATTTTTTTATCGAAAATGATAAACTTTTGAGAATTAGAGTATATCATAACCGGATAGTTTTACTTTAACAAAAGCTATAACAATAGAAATACAAGTCTAGAGTTGTATGTTATACAAACATGATTAATGTCTCATTGTTATTATCACAGTTTAGATTATCCACACTTATTTTTAATAAAACATACTTTATACACTATTACTATTTTTATTATATATTTACAATATATCTTCTAAGACCATCCGCATCAACAACCTCTGAACCATACTTTATCCCTTAAATCATGCTTTATATATATACTCTATAATTCTAATATGTATACTCAAAAAATATTTTCAATAAACTTTTAAATAGCCTTTTTAGTATGCTTTACAACGTATCACTGATGACTTAAACTTCCATCTATGCAGTATACTTTACATACCATTGCGGACAGTGTTAAGAGTGGACGGGGCGACGTACTCAGCCAGAGCAGGGAAGGTCCCCCCTCGTCGGCGGAGGCCCCCACATGCCTTCCAGCCTCCGGGAATCTAGCCTAGATACATCTAGCCAGCCCACAGAAAAAGCTGATCGGATGAAGGCGTAAAACTCGTCAAGCTGCATATTATAAACCTCGCTGCGCCGGCCTCATCCGTCCGTGCCACCCCCAACACCACTCCACGGAGCAGAACAATGGCGCCGCCCAAGCGGCAGCAGCGGCATTGGATGCTATTCCTCATCCTTGCCGCAGCCGTCGCGTGTTCACTGAGGCAGGCATGCGGCGCCGCGGCGAGCACGGCCACGCTGGGCGTCCGGCACAAGCCCGTGACCGTGAGGCAGCACAACAGCACGCGGCACGGGGGAGGAGGAGAAGGACGCCCTAGAGGCGCCGCCGGCGGCGGCCCCGGCACCGGAATGTCGTCGTGCAACATGTTCCAGGGCAGCTGGGTGTACGACGAGACGCTGCCGATGTACGACGCGGCGGGGTGCCCCTTCGTGGAGCCGGAGTTCGACTGCCAGAAGTACGGCCGCCCCGACACGCAGTACCTCAAGTACCGGTGGCGCCCATCCTCCTGCGAGCTCCCGGGGTACGTATCCTCGTCATATTAATCGATGAAAATGTCTCTCTCAGCAAGTCCTTCATTTGGCTGGCAAGCTTCGGAGCACGAATGCTGTTCTGAAATGGCGCGCATGTCACTGTCGTCGCAATGCCAGGTTCAGCGGGCAAGAGTTTCTGAGGAGATGGAGGGGGAAGAAGATCCTGTTCGTGGGGGACTCCCTCAGCCTGAACCAGTGGGAGTCGCTGGCGTGCATGCTGCACGCGGCCGCGCCGGCCGCCAAGACCACCTACGCCAGGGGCAATCCCGTGTCCACCATCACGTTCGAGGTGCGTACACCACCGTTCCTCTCCCTGCCGGCCCCGTCCCGTACCTTTCCGCCGTATGCACCAGGAGTCCATATATAATGTCCATTGCATCAGCAGTTCAGCGGCTCGATCAATTCTTTTTTAGTAGCACGATGGTTTTGTTAGTTCCGGTATCAGGTTCGCCTTAACCGCGAGCATATTAGTAGACAGGCCACACGGTTTCGGAAAGGTGTCTGTGCTGGCTGGCCTTTCGGTGTCCCTGCCGCTGGCTTTCGGGTGCTACCGGTGGAACGGCGTGTTTGTCTCGCGCAGATGGAGGGCGAAGTGTGCAACGCACCTGAGCGTAGCCTGCCACTTCCGGCAGCGGCTTGCTGTGCACTTGCGCGTCACGTGGGAAATCATGGGGCGCCGCTCGTGGTCGTGGGGGACTCGACGACGATGGGGAGCCAGACGCCATGGCGGGACAGCTAGCAGCACACCAAAGTATCATGCCCGTTCCACTTTTCGCTTGACGTTTTGCAAAAGTGGTCTTATCCCGTGATCCACCGTCGATCAGGAGTCAAATCTGTTGGATCCTCCGTCCTCCTGCAGATGCGATCCATTTTCGCATATGTGAGATGATTAGATTGTAGTGAATCGGCACATGGGAGATCTTCCGCCCGAACATATTGGTACTTCGCGAGCGTTAGTTTAGAGATGTAGGCAATTGCCTGCCAATGATCACCGCGATGACCACATGCATCTGCTTGGCAATGCATATGTTGATTTCACGGGCACTGCTATTTGCAGAATTGCAGTCCCTCTACCACTTCTATTTTCCTCCAAAGAGTATCGCTCTACCACTTTGCAGAGTGCAAGTATACAAATGTCACGGGCGGTACGGTGGAAGGAATAAGACCATCCACACTGACATACTTGTAAAACTTACTCTATCTTTTAAATCATACTCTATATATTTTATATTTAGCAATGACTACTATGCATCAAAGTTTTGATGCAATCAAGCATCTACAACTGTCGAATCTGTATCTTACAGTCTTTGCCTATTTTTATTTAACCCCCTCCACCAGATGGAGGGGTGGTGCAGGGGGTTGAATAAAAAATGCACTAATCATTGTATACACATCTATTGGATGAGAGTGATTGATTGCACGATTGCACCAAACACCTGATTGTATTGTAGTCGGTCCCTTTATATTTTCAATATGTAGACTTTTTAAAATTATTTATAAGTCTTTTCGATAGACTTTACAGCGCATTGGTGCGAATGGTATAAGACAGTCGAAATAGAAAACTAAAGTACGGGGCTCGAAGTTCTTTGTCCTCCGTGCCTGTCGTTTGGGCCGATGCATCCGGGGCATTTGCTACGCGACGGACGGAGGCCGCCGTGACATCGCGTTCGCGCCAGCGCTACCACGCGGACAAGTACAGGCAGCCACAGCACGCGGACAAGGAGCAGAGATATTTCCGCGGCCACGGCATCGGCGCCGACAGGATTTGGATGATTGGATGGATCCTAGCTTGTGGACGTCGTGGTCATGGACGACGTAACATGCATGCCTGGGTCCGGTCGCGATCGGCGCTTAATTGCATTAGCTACTGTTTTCTGTGGTCACGCCGGGGGGTGTGGCGCACGCGGGCACGGCGACACGGTCGGTAGGCCGAGAGAAAATCGGTTGTTGGTAACGACTAACGTGCGCCTGTCGCGTGATGGGTGCAGGACTACGGGGTGTCGGTGGCGTACTACCGGAGCACGTACCTGGTGGACATCGTGGAGTCGTCCGTCGGCCGGGTGCTCAAGCTCGACTCCATCACCGGCGACGCCTGGCTCAGCAGCGACGTGCTCATCTTCAACACCTGGCACTGGTGGACGCACACCGGCAGGGACCAGCCGTACGTCGACGACGGAGTTCTCACAAACAAAAAGAAAACATCGTCTCTGGCGTTTTTGACCCCCCATGGTCTGTATGTTCACCGCTTTGTTTGCTGGTTGCTGCTGTCGTGTGTGATCCACCAGATGGGACTACGTGCAAGACGGAGGGCAGGTGATGAAGGACATGGACCGCCTCACGGCCTTCGCCAAGGGGATGTCCACGTGGGCCAGGTGGGTCGACTCCAACGTCGACACCTCCAGGACCAAGGTCTACTTCCAGGGCATCTCTCCGACCCACTACAAGTAAGAAGAAAGAAGCCCATCAAAGCCCCCAGAACGCATACAGTACATATTCGAAGCCCAACAACCCATGACGCGATGCTCTGTTCGTTTGCAGCGGAGCCGAGTGGGGCGACGGGGGCAGCAACTGCGCCCAGCAGACGCAGCCGGTCGCGGGGTCGTCGTACCCGGCGGGGCCGGTGCCGGCGCAGACCGCGGTGAGGGCGGCGCTCAGCGGCATGTCCAAGCCGGTGTTCCTGCTCGACGTCACGCTGCTGTCGCAGCTCAGGCGGGACGGCCACCCGTCCGCGTACAGCGGCGGCCACCCGGGCAACGACTGCAGCCACTGGTGCCTCGCGGGCGTGCCGGACACGTGGAACCAGATCCTCTATGCTTCCCTCCTTGCATAAATAAAGAGAAAGAAAGGAAGGGATGCTAGTAACTTGTTCCATTGGCACAGGCCAGGCAATTTTTCTTTTCGGTGCCTTTGTTCCATGATTTCTGTGAAGTATTTAAAATAATGATTCAATTGTTGGCCAATATCGACTTGATGTACTACCAGAGGATAAATTTGATGGGAAATTTCAAATTCCAGCCCGCTACGGCAAAACACCGTAAAAATACATGGGCTCCTCTAAATAACACTTCTTTTTTTTAGGGGAGGATAAAGCCTTTTAACTATCGACCGCCGAAATCACCCCTTGGACGAACAAGATACCTGGCGACGCTCCAAACAAGCTGCAGCATTGCCGAGGCTTCCTCCTTTAGTCGCGCTTCCGTGCCCGCTCTCACGAATGGCCCGAAGAACATCTCCGATATGGTGATCAACATGAAGCCAGTGACGAGGAGGTAGGCCGCCACCTTGGGCGGCCGCCACAGCCCGGCCTCTCTGGCCCGCCGCTCGGCGATCTGGCACAGTGCGTGGAGGATGAAGAAGCGCAGCATCTCGCCGTTGGGCCACTGCAGTGTCATGTACAAGTAGAGTAGCTCGTGGAGGAAGCCTGACAAGAGGAACGCCGCGAGCACGCCGGCGTCACGTCCCCACCGGGCGCGCACCGGTTCGTACGCCGAGGCGCGGAGCACGTCCACGGCCATCAGGTTCCACTGCCGTCCCCAGAAATCTCTGAGTGAAGCGGCAGCGAGCGGCGCGCTGAACTGCGGCTCCATGCTCGCGCCCAGAAGCGCCGCTGAGATGAGCGCGGTGGAGGAGAGGACGAGGTCGAGCGTGAGGAAGATCTGGATGCAGTAGATGTAGTGGAGCGCGTACAGCGGGAGCCACCCGGTGTATGGGTACAGCGCAGCGATGCAGCTGAGGAGGAAGGCGCTGCGGGCGCAGGGCCTGAAGAAGTCGGCGACTGGGGGCGGCGGCGGCGACGACGATGACGACGACGAACGCTTGGTGACCGGTTTCTGGCTCTGGCCGAGACGACGGACCTTGATGGGGAGGCCGGCGCAGAGGACGAAGGGCAGGAGGGGGAGGCTGGGGTGGAGCGGGCCCATGTCGAGCGCGAGGAGGACGAGCTTGTTGACGGCGAGCCAGGTGTGGAAGAAGGAGGACAAGAGGCGGAGGTGGAGGGAGTTGAACATGAACGGCAGGTACACCAAGAACGGGAACGTCGGGAAGAGCGCGGCAAAGCGAGGGAGTCCCGGCCGGAGGTGTCGAGAGGCGAACCGCGCGTACACCGCGAACGCCGGGGTGAGGAGCGTCGCCCACGCCAGCGCCCTCAGCTCCGACTCCATCGTGGGGAAGGGGAGGGCATTCATGGCTAGCGCGGCGCGACCGCGCAGGAGTAGGAGTAGGACAGGAGTACCCGGCGCACAGCACAGTACAGTACAGGGTGGTGCCTGCCCAACGATCCGAGCAGAGGATGAACGTGATGATAGTGTGTGGAATTAGAAGTCCCTGCCTCTCGTTCTTGCAAAATTCATGGCTCAGCTGGTGGCCGGCCGATCAGGTGCTTCAGTGCGATGAACACGCGTATATATACGTAGGTGCGTGTGCGTGCAAGGTCGGATGACGTGCGGCGCGGGTGCAAGGTCATGTGGATCGCGGCAGCCAGGGCAATGTCTATAAGTGCTAGTGGCTCTGGATTGACAGGGAAGAGGGCCAGCCGTGGAGGCATGCGCATGCTTGAATTCAGGAGCGCGCGACTGATCACGAAAACACCGTGATCGCAACGTTCATACAAACCCAATGCTCAGACAAGTGGATTGGATCATCGCCAAAGATTAACACTGTTCGTCTTTGCGACGTGAAATCCTAAAAAGAGAACCAGCTGTAATCCTCGTCTCAGTTATAACGTAATTACATCATGCTTACTAGGCGGTACTAGTAATCATACAGTTCAGATGCTACGTGTGCATCAGCGGACGAAACAGAGGTGGTCAGCTGGGAGAGCAGGTCTCGGCGAGAGGAACAGGGGACGCGTACGGCCCGTGCAGCACCCCGTCGGCGATCACCATGTACACGGCCTCCGTCGGGTGCGTCCCGTCCCAAGACCCGTACGTCGACGGGTCGTCGCAGACGCTGCACCCCGGCCTGCCGCAGGGCACGCTGCTGTTCCCGCAGCAAGACTGCAGTGCGTTTGTGATTCCTGCAGTACCAAAAATAAAAGAGCAGCGACTGCATCAAGAACCCATTTTGATTTTTTTTTTCTTTCGACGGGGTTAACGCGCTTTTCGTGCTCGTTAGCCGGTGGCGTGACCCGTTCGCGTTGGACACGGCAATGGCATGGTTCTCGGCCATACGAGTCATCAGTCATGAGTGATGATTGAGAGTCACGTACCTAGGTTCCCGGGGTCCTGGAATATGCTCATCATGGCGCCGTACCAGTCAGCGTAGACGATGGTGACGTCGGGGTGCTGCCGCCGGAGCGTGTCGAGCCGGACGTTGAGCAGCCGGTTGTGGTACTCGGCGAACGCGTTGAACCAGGCCAGGCACCCCGTTCGGGGGTCGTAGTCCCAGAAGCTGCCCGCTGCGCGGAACCGGCTCAGATACAGCGGCGCGCAGCCGAAGGGCAGGTTCCCGGGCACCACGAACGCCCTGGCGCCCATCCCGATGAGCTCCTCGATGGCGGCGCCCAGCTTGTCCACCACCGCGGGCACGAACGTGCGCACCCTGTCCCGCGACACCCCGCGCGAGAACGCGAAGTTGTAGTCGTTCCCGCCGATCTCGCCCAGCGCCACAAGCGCGCCGCCCAGGATGTCGCCTGCGCCGGCGTCTCCGCTCTGCTGCTGCGCGGCCTGCTGGCTGCGCAGGTGGTCCCTGAACCAGAGCATCTGCGTGTCGAGGGAGAAGGGCGTCATGTGCATCCCGTTGCCGGCGAAGAAGGAGCCGTTGTTGGCGGTGGCCGAGATGATGGCGAAGTTGGCCCCGTGCTGGAAGTCCCCGGGCTCCGTGCCCGCCTGGATGGCCGTCACGTTCGCCAGCCCGAACTCCTGCGCTGCGAAGCGGACACGTAGCGCACCACCAAGCATCAGCATCAGATCACAAATTTGGCCTGCGACAGTGCGCTGATATTGAATTAATAGAAAATGCAGCAGCAGATCGCACACATTTCGGTACGTGTGATTTAATTACAGGGAGTGCGTGAAGACGATCATGGCTTGCTTTGCACGATACATACGCTTTACGTGACTGCCAAGCGCTTCAAAATTCGAGCGCCAGGCACGAACTGTGAGGTAATAAAGGCAGGTAAACACCGGATTCACTCTCGGTGTGCCGCCATTTCGGGAAACACTAGGTTAGCGGCAGGGGTCAATGATTTGCAATAATGCAACACCTTGCTACAGTTGCAAAATATGCTATGGTTTTTGGTACCTGAACAAGGAAGACCAACCTCTTCTCTGAAAAGCAAACTGAACTGGTACTCAGGTAGTCACGCATGCACAAAGCATGCTGTTCTGGGTTTTTGGTTCATAACTGTTAGATGCTGAATAAAACTTGAGCGGGTACTTTCCGGTATTGACTCAGAATGTAGTTATATTTTGCTTTTGGTTGTCTAATTCAGTACTCCAGTAACAACTTTGTCACGCAAGAACACAACTTTTGCAGGCGTTTCCCCGTGTACTGACTAAATTCAGAAGAATATCAAATATGAATTACCAAACGTTGTCAATATTCATCCACTTCTCTCCTAATACGACTGCATCAGTTAGTTGTGGTTTACTGGAACAGTTATTATGTTACTCCCTCCTTATTCTTTTACTTGTTGTTCCGGACAGAACTTCGAATTAGAAATGACTTAGATTTGCTGCCTGAACGACGATTAAAAAGATAAGGAGAGAGTATTTGGGACGAGTTCATACACCCGTTCTATTTTTCAGTTAGAAGAAAGAAAAGGGGCACACATTTCAGCATTTTGCAGAATGGTCACTCATGTGGCAACAACTACTGTGTAATTTGGAATCCTATGCAAGCGTGCAATCCACAAATCTCAATCATTTAATGGACATCCAAGATTGGCTGACATTTTACACATAAATCATTCCACTTACCTGTGTAAAGAGAAATATCCATGTGTAAAATGGTAGTCACTCTTAAATTCTATTCAATGATTGAAATTCGCGGATTGCACGCTTGCACATGAGTTCAGATTGCATAACAGTCGTTGCCCACTCATGTAACCCTAATCAAGAGTAATAGGATGACATTTTGATTTTTGAGATCGACTCCGGCGTAACTTTTGGACAGAGAATGGACGTCTGAGGCGGAAAAAACGGACGTTGAGCAACGAACAATTCTTCAAGGAAGGTTCGACGGGAAAGAGAAGCATGGTCATACTGCCATGCTATGCCGATTTGCCGAACATGGCGAGCGCATGAGGATGAGGGAAAATGTAAAAAAGGAAGAAAATGCTCGAACACAAATGCAGGCAGTTCGCTCACCGATGAAGTCGATGACGAGGCGGCCGTCGCTCGCGCGGCCGGTGGGGCGGCCAAAGAACGTCCTCCCGTACGGCGGCGCGCCGTAGGGGCTGGGGCTCCTCGCCGTCAGGCGGATATAGTTGCCGGTGTCTGTTAGCGAGTCGCCGAAACTGAAGATGCGCGTGTAGCAGCCGAGCGCCGGCGAGCCGCTGCCCACAAGGACAAGCAGGAGAGACCACCACACAGCCAGTGCCAACGAGAAGGAGGAGGAATGGTCCCCCGGCAACAGCCTCATGTTTAACACCTACAAATGGGTGTCTGAAGTCTGAGTTTGGAAGAGCAAGTTGCAGAGGAGGGGGCTACTAAAGAACAGGGCAAGGGTACGTAGGTTTTCTGAACGAAGCTCTCTATAGGGAGCTTAGCTTTTATGTGCGCGATGGCCTAATGGAGAGCGGAAGAACGCACGGTGGGCGGCCAGTATTTTTCGATGAGCGTGTGTGGAGAGAGCACCACACCCCCATAAATTGAGGCATGCAGGCAAGGGGCCTGGATGCCAGGTAACCGTCCAAGCACTGATAGCACGGTGCCGTAGATCCATAGGCACATTGCAACGCCTGTGAGAGCCCCGAGCTAACGTAGCAAAGTCCGAACATTGCTGTTAGTACTATGCATTTCCTTTTTTTACCTCCCGAGTTCCAACACGATGGCCATGAGCGAAGAGAATCTAGTAGTGTTAAGAAAGCTTTTCACCCATTTCGCTTGCATGAAAGACCCCATGGGATTGGGCCCTGTAAGAACGGAATGAGCAGCTAGAGATAGCATGAGTGCATGACACGTATTTGCTGTCCTTCGGATCCACTGCTTGTCGACTCTAGCTCTTGGCTCGGTCTTTCTATCTTGTTTGTATGTTACCAACGAGGTGTCCCTCCCGGCAAGCCCAGGACCAAGAACTTGTGTATGGGATCTAATAGAATTCACAGGTGTTTCAGTTGTCAGTTTGTTAGTCCCCGGAGAGGAACGGCATGTGCGGAGTCATTTTCACTGGACAATGGCAGATTCTTTGTACAGAGATTTTCTTGGAGCTTGAATTGAATGGAGGCCATTTTATTTTCAAGTTTCCAGTTTTTTTGTTTGACTGTTGAACAAGCACATGAGCCATGAGAGCTTGGGCAGAGATCATTTTTGTCACACCCGGTTAAAACGAGCTGTAAAATACATGTATGTCAGGATCAATTTCATCATACATGTACAACAAATAGTGATAAACAATTCTATATCGAATACAAACAACATTTATATTTTTAAAAAAGTTTTGAAATAGCAGCGAAAGAGGAAAAGGTCTAGAGCAACCACAGACAAATCGGCTGGCAGCAACGCGACCTATGCACCATTTTCCCTTGTCACTATCCTCAAGAGATCTTCTCCTCACTGAGAAGCATTAATAAAACCACAAAAGCAAGTGCATGAGTATATAAAGTATTCAACAAGTGTGAGAAATAAATGATATTAAAGTCAATCAAATAGGAAAGGCTGATAGTGGTTTAAGCACTAAGCATTAAACTTATTTCTTAGCTTTCATTAGCAACCTACATCTAGGTGAATAATTCCAACCATAATAGAATAATAAATAAAGAACCAATACCAATGTCCATTCCAAACTACCATTCCAACCACTGACTAATTATGAATTCGACACCAAGCCGCTCTTGTCCGTGAGTACAACTGTGATGACAATTTTTTCAATCTCCGCAGATAATGTATCACTACTACAAAAAGCATTTTTACAGGCGCCTCAATTTTTCAAACACAGGCGGTCCTTAAAAATATGCGACTGTGATGACGAATGATATAATAACCGTCTGTGATGAAAGAACAACACAGGCGGATTTTAAAGAACAACCGTCTGGGTAAATACATGATCTTCAGAATCGGTTCTTAATTAAGAACCGCCTGTAATGCAACGAACTTCACAGACGGATTTTAAGAAACAACCGTCTGGGTAAATACATGATCTTCACAGACGGTTATTAATTATTAACCGCATGCAATGCCATGAACTTCACAGACGGATTTTAAGAAACAACCGTCTGGGTAAATACATGATCTTTGTTGGCGGTTCTTGATTAATAACCGTCTGTAATGCAATGAACTTCACAGATGGATTTTAAGGAACAACCGTCTGAGTAAATACATGATCTTCGTTGGCGGTTCTTAATTAATAACCGTCTGTAATGCAATGAACTTCATAGCCGGTTCTTGATTAACAACGGCCTAAGAAGATCATGTATTTTCAGTGGCGGTCATTGTTTAATTATCATAAGCGGTTTTCATTGAAATTACAGGGATGTAGTTGCAATTATATATCACAGCCGCATGTAGTCGTGCAGGCAAAATTGTATCAGGAAAAAAACACAGATGAGCTAGCGGATACTAGTACAGTAATGCATTATAGGAAATGCTCGATCACCAGTGAGGCTGGCTTAATTGTGATAATACACCATTAGAGGTTTTACAATTGTTCAAAGATAATTTCTTTACACACTGAACAAAAATCATGCTACATTCATTGTAGATCGACGATGAAGCTCCCATCGATCAATCTAAATTGTACCGTCCTGCTTGCTCCCGAACACGTCTCTTATATTCCGCTGGATCCTGAAAATATTGACATTATTTAAATTAACAAATGCCGAAGGAGGAATGAATAACCTACATTGGTCACTAAGTCAAAGTGTCATCTAACCTTGATAAGTAGATTATAGCAATCATTTTCAACATCAGGCACATTTGGCTGATGCAGCAAACGCTGAACTTCAAGTAGTATAGTTTTGATTGTAAAAGCACTGCACCACCCCTACGAAATATAATTTAAGCAATATAAGAAACCAGTTCAAATAAGTTCGACAAAAATTATAAGTAATAATTACATGAACAAAATAGGTCTATCTTACAGTCTCTTGATCAAGAATCCCGATGCAGAGTGCTCCCGAACGATGGACATTTGGGTGGAAGAACCCAATTGGAAAGGAGCATCTTGGAGGCACCAAGGGATAGTCCTCAGAGAAGGAGATTGTCAGGGGGTAGTAACCATCTTCCCATTCAGTCTGCAAAAGAAATTTATTAATAGGAGGACGATAGTTAAACTCATATTGTGCTTGTTCTTCATGACTTACCCCTTCTTTACCGGGGACGATGCACTGCCACTTCAATAAATCTCCCGATTCAGGCTTCGCAGAGAAACCCTACGCGGAGAAATTGAAAATACCAAAAACAAACAACACGGAAAAACAAACTACAGTTAAGTTCATCAGTCCATTACAGATACATATGTATATACAACCATGTGACCGGTGTGCCATATGTACATACATGGGGATGGTTCTTGCGCCACGTCAAGCGCTCCTCCTTCAATCGGCTACACGCCCGAGACATCATTATCTGAAGAAAGACCAAACTTCCAAACTTCCAAATCATTGAGTCCAAACGCATATGTACACAAATGCAAAAGGACACAATCCATATACCAACATTGTTCTAAGTTGATTTCAGAAGATACAAATATATACAATATATATCATCTCGCATTGCTATATACATTTTTTCCAGCATTGACATCTTCTCGCATATAGGGTTTCAAATTCTTTTTAATGCTTCTCTCTACGCGCTTGATGTTTTCTGGTTCGGTGAAAAGGTACATCTCTTCATACTGATTATATTCCTCTTCATTATCTCCCACATTGTCAACCCCAACAATATTTTGCTTTCCAGAAACAACTACGTGCAACTTCTCAGTTTCTGGATCTTGAACATAAAAAACTTGTGCAACATTATCGGCGAGAACCCACAGGTCATCTTTGTAACCCACTTTATTCAAGTCTACCAGTGTCAGTCCGTAATTGTCCACTTTCAAACCATCAGGATGTTTGACCCATTGGCACTTAAATACGGGCATTACCATTCTTTCGCCATAATCGAGTTCCCATATTTCCTCTATGAACCCGAAGTATGTGGTCTTCTGCCCTTGTGAATCATAAGCCTCAATACGAACACCACTATTTTGTGCAACACTCTTACCGTCTTTTTCTTTAGTGTAAAATGTGTAACCATTGATGTCATATGCTTGCCATGATGTTACCAAAGCAGATGGGCCACAAGCTAACTTTTTCATTGTTGCCTCTTCTATAGTGTTTCCGTATGATATATTTTTGTCCATTAACCATTCAGTGAAACATCTTCTGTGCTCTTTCATGATCCAGTCCTCTTTGCGGTCTTGGTTTTTATCACGAAGCTCAATTTGGTGTTCCTCGATGTACGGCTCAGCTATTGCGAGCTGTTGTAGTACACCAAAATGTGCACGGTGTACATTCTTGTAATCTTGAACAATAAAAGTTTTCTTACCCACTTTGCCTCTCCCACGTAGTCTACCCTCATGTACCGGTATAGGCACACCTATCGATTTTCCATCTTTGATGTAATCAGCGCAACCCTCAATCACTTCTTCAGTGGTGTATCCTTCCATAATTGAACCCTCTGGGTGAGCACGGTTCCGCACATAACCTTTTAATACTCCTAAATATCTCTCCAACGAAAACATATGATGTAAATATAGTGGCCCCAATGCTTTTATCTGATCAACAAGATGTATGATTAGGTGTACTTGCATATCAAAAAAGGATGGTGGGAAACACATCTCAAGCTTGCACATTGTCTCGACGATGTATGTTTTCAGATAGTCTAAATCTTCGCGCTGCTCGACGTTGATCTTCTCGGGGGAGCTGCAACATTGTTTCTTGCAAGGTGGCTCCCTCGGAGGGCTTGGCGGCGGAAGGTCGGCCATAGTGGTGTTGGGTCGTCGGAGCGGAGGAAGACGAAGAAAACAAGAGGATTCAAAGTGAGCGATGCGCTTGTGAGCGATAGCGCGTCTTTAAGGCCGCGCGGAGTGGAAAAGAGAGGTCGCACCTCGGGGAAAAGAAAGGTCGCGCACGCCTGACATGGTCACTGACGTGTGGGACCGGGTCCACATGTCAGTGACCGCTGATTAAGTCAGGGGATCCTCATCCCGGTTGGTGAGGGGTCTTTATGTAGGCGTTCATCAAATTAAGAAGAAGTAAATATCTTCACAGGCCCATGTTTAACTCAGGCGGGTGTTACTAACCAACCGCCTGAGATAATTGTATCTTCTCAGGCGGGTGTTACTAACCAACCGCCTGAGATAATTGTATCTTCTCAGGCGGTTGGTAAGTAAAATCCGACTGAGATAACAGTCTTCCCTGACGGTCGGTACTTAAAATCCGCCTGAGAAAATGTGAGTCTATATATACCCCTCGGCAGCATTGGAAAAACCTAACCCGGGCGAAACACTTAGACGCCGTTAGGCTGCCAAAATTTCGTTTGCCGCCAAGTGTTCCCCCTCGTCACTTCCAGGTACGCCGCCGAGCTTCGCCGTCGCCGAGCTTCGCCGCCGTCGCCGCCGAGCTTCGCCCTCCTCACTTCCAAGTACGCCGAGCGAAGCCATTTCCGTCGCCGCCGAGCTTCAAGGTAAACCCTAAACCCTTCGACCTTCCATCCTCCTTCGCCGTGCCGCCTCCCTCCCCGCTCTCGCTGCCGCCTTGCATATCCTTGGTTAGGGTTCGGGAATTAGATAATGGTAGGCATCCTTGGTTAGGGTTCGGTGGAATTCGAAAAACTGTCAAGTTCGGTGACATCTTTGGTTAGGGTTCGATGGGGCAAGATTTATGTGGATGGTTATATCACGATAAATTGGTAGTTGGTTCTGTGTGTCTGAAACTGTTCTGACACATTAGTGGTAAACATGATTCTAGACTCTAGTAACAGCAGTATATTCCCTATTTCTGTCATCGGCCTTGCATATGCCACATAATTCTCTATTAGGGGCAAGATTTAGCTATATTTGGTTAAGTTGACCAAATTTGGCTAATTTTGGCTAAGTTACATTAGATATAGTTATACTTGACTAATTTTGACTAAGTTATGCTATATTTAGCTATATTTGGCTACTTTTGCTTAGAGTTAGCTATGCTAGACTAAGTTTGGCTAAGTTTGCTTTTATTTCTCTAAGTTTCATTTGAGCAATTGTAGCTAATCTGTGCTACCAAAGATGTCTGCACTTGTGGCTCCATCAGCTTCATTTGAGCAATTGTACCTAATCTGAGCTACCAAAGTTATGCTATATTTAGCTCTGAAGCCAAACAAAAGTTGCTGGCCAACTCATTTGTGATGCCAGGAGCATCCTCACGCCCATATCTAGGTAACACTAGGTGTGGCGATGGAGTCTGAGCATATGATGCCGATCTCTATGATACAAGAATTTAGTTAGACCTATATAACTTCAAAAATGTGTTTTGGCTAAATTTACTTAATTGAGCCAAAATTGAGAAAATTTGTTTTAAATATGACCAAATTTAGTTATGCCATTTATTAGATTTTTTGTCTTATTAGATCTAGCATGGAAAGCCCTAAGAAGACTGGTCCTGATTGTAACAACAAAGAAGACAATATGGAGTTTACTGACTCCAGCAGTTCAGGCTCCTATCACAGTCCTTCGGATCCTTTTCCGAATATAAAAATTAAAAAGACTTCAGTGGATCTAGACCCGGAATATGATCCTGCCGATGAGGTATGGATCACGAATCTTAACTTCAGCAGTTCAAGTTAATGTTGGTTGTCAAGTATACGAAGTCTTATAATTTTTTTCTACCTAGATTAATCTCGAAGACAATGAGGTGACATCGGCTCCTAAAACCGCAGAAGGTTCACCAATGGATGAATCCTCAGCTTCACTCAAGCGGAAACGAGGGCAACGAGGTCCCAATAAGGGTCTATTGGACCGCATCATGTACATAACAAGGGTCGGTCCAAGTGGGCTTCCCCAAGAACCACTGGATTCAGTTACCAAGTACCGTAATGCATGCGGTTTTCTTGTTAGGGAGGTTGTGCCGATCACAACCGAGAATTGGAGGAAATTACCCGAGCAGACCAAGAATGAGTTGTGGGAAAAGATAAAGAAACAATTCAAGTTCCCGAAAGGCACAAAAGAAGCTGTAAAGAAAGCAACATTGGTCTCTTGCGGCAAGAAGTTTCGATGCTGGAAGAGTGAAATGAATGCTTATGTTAAGGCCAATAAGGTCCCTAGCCCGAGGAAGATGGGAAAAATCACACAAGCTCAGTGGCAAGAGTTTGTTCGTCAAAAGAGCACACCTGATGCTAAAGCTCTAAGTGCAACTAGGTCAGAGCTTGCAAAAAAGAACAAATACCATCATCGCTTGGGGTCTGCCGGATATGGACCCAAAGTCCAGAAATGGAATAAGATATTAGACAAAATTCTTAGTAAGGGCAATCCTCACCCATTAGAAGGGTGCGATGAGCGAACTCAACGCTGGGTCTTTGCTCGGTCAGGTTTGACCAGCGAGGGCAAACTTGAAAAGCCCGACTCTCTGAATGAAGTAGAGGATAAAATGAAAGAAGTAATTGAAAAGCAACAGAAGGTCTCTTCAAGCCGAAGAGGGAGAATGACCAACTTACCGCTATCTTGGGAAACCCTGAACACAGCGGACGGGTTCGAGCGGTCTCTTCTCAAATGTCTTGGCTAGATGGTTTCCCTAAAGATAAAGACACATATAGAAGACGTGAGAAGTTTAAGAAAACACTTGATGAAACAATTGCTCAAAAGGTCAAAGAAAATATGCAAGAAATAATGGAACAACTTAGACAATCAGGACAATTAGTGGCACCGAGTACAATGATGGTTCCGGTGCAAAAGGAGCAATTAGTATCTCCAACTGCCTATCCTAGCAGCGTTGGTTCCGTGCCAGGCTCAGGGTCAGCCCATAAGTTCCCTGTCGATGATATTGCTAACGACAAATCTTGTCGTCTTCTTGTCCCGATAGGCAGAGCAGGGAACAAAACCAAACAGGTTGCCACTGCTATGGCAAAGCCTGATCGTGACTTCAACGGGAGTCCACTTCCGTTGTATTATTCTGTGGTGCAAGTTCTTCAGATCATTGATAATGATTATGAAGATTATGAAATAGACCACGTCACACCTGAGGGGATCGCGACTCTGGGGCAGGCTGTCAACCAATTAATCCTTTGGCACCGACGCGATATCGTGTTGGACGATGAGCCAATTTCTAGCCCCGTCGCATCTCCAAATACTGCAACCCCATCTTCTGAGGCGAAAGTGCATGAAGATCCACTCCCAGTCCGGGAAGATCCACTCCCCCTATGTCTGAGCAAGGATGATGATATCCAAGAGCAACAAGTTGGACAACAACTTCAAGCAGTACCAGAGCAAGCTGTTGCTAGTAAAGAGCAACTAGTTGAGCAACAGCTTGAAGTAGTACTAGAGCCAGCTGCTGGGAGTAAAGAGCAATCAGTTGAACAACAGGTTCAACAACAAGCCAGTGTCCAACTTCCGACGACTACTCCTCGATCATCAGTGCCTGTCAAAGTTAGCTCATACGAAAATAAGAAACCTTCATCAGAAGTGACAAAGTATTTGGAAGCTATGAAGGAAAATATTAGAAAATCGAGTGCATCTCGTTCTTCTCATGAGCCAGCATTAGAAGATATCGAGGAGTGGGAAGAAGACGGTGTCATGTATAATCGGCGGACGACTTTAGTTAAACCAGGAGTTCCAATATACAAGCTTGAGGATGTTCCTCCTAAATTTGAGAATGGGAAGCCGTTAATGACATCCGTACAACTTAGCAAACAACCCGTCGCGCTCAGAAGAATGCATGAGTGGTACATCACTGCCAGCACAAAATATGGTCTTAATTGCGTCACATTTAGTATTCCAAAAGAAGCATTCTGGAGCACTGGAGTAGATAAACGAGTCATTTTATTTGACAAGCTGCTTTCCCTTTTCCATCGGGGCATGCTCGAAATCAACCTGCTGCTCGTCTGGTGCTTGTAAGTGCTCTAATATTTTGTATTTGCTTTTCTTACTACACGCATACGCATTTCATGAGATTATAACAATTCTGGACTTCTTCAATAGGATGCAATACATGGATAATGAAAAGTTGGCGCACAAGACAGGTATCCTTGACCCTACTAGGATTGCAAAGTCGCTATTCGACGTCCAGGCG
The DNA here is from genome assembly GCA_036927565.1 of Tuctoria greenei. NCBI lineage: Eukaryota > Viridiplantae > Streptophyta > Magnoliopsida > Poales > Poaceae > Tuctoria > Tuctoria greenei. The sequence goes on from JAYESD010000008.1 coordinate 9,293,216, forward strand.
AATCGAGAATCAAGCCAGTACAAACACATGAAAAAAAAAGATTTTTAAAGAGAAATTGCAAAACTTAAGAAGGATAGAAAGGCAGAAGTTGCAGCTTACATAGGACATGCGATGTTTAACTTTGTCAGAGACGGCCAGGACCTCGTAAAGGCTCCGTACCACTTCGAGTAAGTTCGACACATGGCATTGAAATAGCAATTATTGGTAATTGTTAACACGTGTGTTTGTATGTTTGCAGTAATTACTACATAATGATCTTCATCAAGCCAACGCAGGGAATGGCAACAGTCTTGGACTCGGCCGATTACCCACCAGATCGTTACAAAGATTTCCTTTCCATTTTGAAAAAGTACGTTTATTCAATAATTTTAATTTACGCACATTTAGAATGTGTTGACAAGTTTTATATGACATTTCTTGTATTACAGCGCTTGGCGGTTTTACGCGGAACAGCTTGGCGGTCAGAGACCTCCTAATACGAATGCATTGGACATTAAAACGTATTATGCTTGTCCGAAGCAGCCTGTTGAGAGTGTCTTATGCGGGTATTATGTATGCGAGCATCTTCGGACCGCCGCCGTATATAGAGTCAATCGTGAGGATGTAAGTTATCCTTAATGTCGATACCTTATTTTCTTAATTTTGTGTTTCATTTTCATTGTAACTAGCATAGTTTAATGCTTATATTCTCTGCTGTTCAATATTACCAGAAACATTATTTTCATATTTTGATTCCAACTTCAAAATTCAATTGCTCATAGTACAACTGCTCCAAAAATACCTACTAAATTCTTGTATACTCTCACTTTGATCTATACTTTGAGATTGTTCAAACCAACACATTCTAAACCTTGTTATGTGTTATATTGCAGCACAAGAAGAATCTGAACAAAGAATGGCCGGTTTGTAGAAGTATTCCTGATGGAGGAGCCGACAGGATTGCTTCTGAACTCTGTCAGTTCATTCGTCGCGAAATTTTGCACAAAACGGGGAAGTTCTTTGATAAGAGAGGTTCAGCAGCTGATGTGCCAGAACTTTGCGACTATACCAATCTAAACAGTTTTTAGTGAAAACTTGTAAACTTTGAGATGAAATTGTATCTGTAACTTGTGTGTATGTATATTGTTTTAGTGAAATTGACTTCTGTGATGATAATATTGTTGTCTTTTGTTCTGTGATGATTGTTGTTTTTTGTTCTGTGATTATATTGAATTGACCTGGAAATTAGAAATAACAGCAGTAGTACTGCATGACTGTGAAAAACAATTATCACAGGCGGCTAGATACAAGTAAAGAAACATCTGTGATAACCTAATTTTCACAGGCGGTGTCTGTTATGGTAGAAACCGGCTGCGTTAAAGGGTCTTCACAGACGGCTGATATAGGTAAACTCCGTCTGTGATAACACCATTATCATAGACGGGTTAGTTATGCTTCAATAACCGTCTGTAAAGACACATTATCATTGACGGTTAGTTATGCTTCAAAACCCGCCTGTGAAGACATATTATCATAGGCGGTTAGTTATGCTTCAAAATCCGCCTGTGAATACAAATTATCATAGACGGTTAGTAATGCTTCAATACCCGTCTGTGAAGACTTCTTATCATAGACGGTTAGTTATTCTTCAATAACCGTCTGTGATAAGACGTTTATCACAGACGGTTATATATGCTGCACGACCCGTCTGTGATAAAGTATTTTCACAGACGGCTAGCCTAAGTAAAGAACCGCCTATGATAATCGGTCTTCACAGGCGGCTATCCTTAGTGAAGAACCGCCTATGATAATTAGTCTTCACAGGCGGTTTCACTTCTCCGCCTGTGAAATTGCGGATTATCACAGACTCTTCGTTTCAGGCGGTTTTAAAAGCCGTCTGTGATAATAGGTTTGGAGCCGCCTGTGATGAGGCTTATTGTAGTAGTGTATCATTTACCTACAAGCCATGATTTCATCACCTGTTACCAGTGGCGGCCAACCACAATACACACTTTCGTAGGTGTGTGGTCAGGAGATCACTACGAGGTCCTTATAAAGGTCCTCCCGACTAGTAACCGACCCTCTGAAGTTTCACCACTCCAACTCCTAGAGTCCATTTTACATCTGCCAGGAGAAGCCCCCTCTTGAGCCATGCGGATCCCAAGGCAGTTTCTCTGAGCCGATTCCCCGCACCGTCTGACTACCAGCACTATGTCGGGAGAGGCCTAATTAATTGACCAAGCTGCCCCATACTCAGTCTATAACTTAGTGACTACTCCATAAATTGGTCCTTAGAATTCGGCAAGGTTCAAATCCCAATCTCGGGTCTCGTACATACTGCATCATACCATTCAAACCAACTCGCTAGATTCCTAATTACTACAATTCATTTTCTAACATCATAATCATAATCATAAGTCATAAATAAAAAATGTGATTAATATTTTCCCACCCATCTACTTTGCATGGTTAAACATAAAGTAATTCCCGAATATCACCCTTCTATAACCAAGTGAAAAGGGAAGTAAGATAAAGCAAAAGGGTATTCATAGGATTCATATTAATTAGCATATAACTAACTAAAATCCTTAAAAAAGTACAAGATGATCAATGGCACTTGCATTTTATTATTTAACTCCTTAGTGTTCTTGATGGAACTTTTGATCTTCAAAGTCTTCGTGTTACTTCTTCATCATGACACAAATGTGTATAAAACCATCAAAAGAGAAATAAAAACAATCAAAAACAATACACCATACAAGGAATACAAATATTATCATTGGAGATGTTACAATAATGATTTAAATTGGATTGATAAGTGATTTGTTAGGTGATAATAAAGTCTATATTTTAAACTATGTAATTATACTAAATCTTCATGTGGCATAATGTAGATTAGCTTTATAAGAAAATTAGATATTTTATATGTGTTAATATTATTTCTATATTGATTTTGTGCTCAAAACATATTTTAATAGATTTTTGCTACCAAAAATATTTAATTATAAAATAATGTACTCAATAATTTTTATGACATTTTTAATATTTATTCCTATGATTAATACACATCTTAGTGAATTTTCCCACTTCAAAATATAATTAATTCCTATTATTATATTATTTCCGATTAAAGTAAGACATTAAATAATTTTTAATGTTATGTGATATTTATTTCTATGCTTAAAATAATTTTATACTCACGAATATCAATTAAATATATTTTATACATAATTTTTTTGGGTGGCCAAAATGAATATTCTAAACTTAAACAGGAAATAAATATATTTTAGACTTTATATATAATTATTCTAGAATTTTATAATATTATATACACTTTTCTGCATTTATTATTATTTATATAGGTTTTTATGTAAAAATCAGAGGCTTTTCTATGATTTATTTATTACACAGATGCTTAGAACATTATTTTGTTTAATCCAGGGGTTTAAATGCAAGCTTTACATATTTTCAGATCGATTTCAATATTAACATATAAGTTAGGGTATTATGTGCAAATAAGAGGACATACACGAATTGTTGTAAAACCATCAGGGGGTTATCCGCAAATATCAAAGGGGTATGGCCGGATCTAACTACACCTGTAGTATTTAAAGTGAAGGGGCCGAATTTTATTATTTCAAGAGGTACTTGCTTGATCTATTTTGGGCTGCTGGTTTTGGATCCAAGCGCCAGGGTGAGGCCACGTCACCCTGGTCGGTTAAGAGGCGGCGCGCGGCGGCCGACGTAGACAGGGGCGGCAACGCCATGGTCGGAGCTCGCCGAAAAATCACCAAAACGCGCTACAGTCCTCCATTCTAGCTAGGGTTTGGTGCAAAACGGAGAGGAGCTCGCGGGGAAACTTACCATGGGGTTGATCGGGGTTGGAGACGGTCAGAGAAGGTGGATCGACGAGGAGGAGGCGGCGGTCGGCCTTCGGCATCGTCGGGGAGACGATACGGGCGTCAATACTCGAAGTGGAGGGGACCTACGGGGGAGGAGCAACGTCGGGGTGCTCGACAGCCTCTCAGTGGCGGCCGAATCGGCGACTTCATACGGTGCGACGAGCTGGGGTGGCAACAATGGCGGCGGGCTAGGGTTTCAAGGTAGGGGAGGAAGAGGGAGAGCGCGGGGCCGATGATTAAATAGGGGAGGTGTCTGCAGCGGTTTCCATAGCGACGTGGGAGCAGGCGTGGGGCGCGGGCGTGTCGTGGAATGGCCGCGGGCAAGGTGCAGGAGGCGGCGTGGGCTCGTGGGTGACGGTTGGGGAAGAGGCACCTAACATGCAGGGCCCGCATGGCAAAGGGAGAGAGAGGGGAGAGGCAGGGAGGCGGGCGCGGTTGGGCTTTGCTGGGGCGGCGGGGGAGAGAAGGGGGGAGAAGGAGGTTGTGCCGACAGGGTAAGTTTTGGCCTAGGAGGGTTTTCCTTTTTTTTTCTTTTTGTTTCAATCTCTTTTTCAGGTTCAATTGAATTTTTCTAGTGTTTTGAAATTCATATTTTTAAACATGGACTCATGAACATGCAGATGGATTAAATATTAAGATTTTTTGTAAAACTTTACTTATGATTCTAAGGAGAACATAATATTGAAAGGAAATACTAAGCAAATAAATTCCAAATTTGCATAATTTGCTTTAAAACTTTAATTTTGTTCTCGATTTCTTATAGAACACCGTTGAACATAATTTCCAGTGACATGACCCACAAAAAAGATCACCAGAGTTGAAAGATAAACAATGAGTAACAGACATTTTCTTCTCAAGAGAGCTGCATGTAAAAAACATCATGATTAGAATTCGGGCAGAGAGCAAGCAACAGAAAACACCGGTTCTATGACAGAAGAGGTGGCTGACTTCCACATCATGGTCTTCCCCAAGCTGACCCTCCTACAAGTTGCCCCCTCCAAGACCCACCTCCCATCGGCCGCTTCACCATGTTTTTATCATGGTGCACCCTCCACGCCACAGGCACGGGGTGCTCATCGGCGAGGCAGTGGTCGAACTTGTTCACCAGCACGACGTCCCGGTCCAGCACCAGCTCGAACCCGCCATGCTCGCCCTGTCACTCGGCGACGCTGTGCAGTGGACCTCAAGGTCGTGAGAATGTGACTCGTTGGGTGAGCCGCGCCTGTCGCGTGTCGATGAGCAGCTCCACGCTCATGTCCGTATAGCCTACGGCAGGCGTGTGTGCGGGACACGGTAGGCCCTGTTCCCGACGAGGAGCATCCGGAGGCCCGGGAGGCCGCAGTCCCCGTGTGTGGGCTGCCGAACCCGACGACAATGACTGGGGCGCCGTAGTCGTAGTATGGGGACTTGTAGAAGTTGGCGACGATGTCGGCTGCATTGAGGGTGGCCAGGGTGGCGCCCATGCTGTAGCCGGCCACAATGATGCTTGTCTCTTCGTCCATCAGCCTCACAATCTCTGTCAGCACCTGCTCGCAAAAGTACACGATAACCAGCTTAGTATATTTCTGAACCAATTGAGAACTAGGACATAATCTCCAACTTAGAATGAGAAGTAAGATGAAATTACATAAGGAATCAATTTAAATGAATAATAATTAATGTCTAAAACACATAACACATGCAACTATCATACACTCATTCATCTCCTTTTGCCTGATATCACTGCTGCATTTCCCATATCACTGCTTGTTATTTTGTATCTTGTTGACTCATATTAGTTTCTATCCTTCACCGAAGGTGTCAACGTTCTCTTTTCCTTTTCCTAATAACCTCTATCAAACTTGTTAGGAAAGTAATCACGCCGTATTACGTTGATATGTGGGGTAGCTTACATATATATGCCACAACTCCTAACCTAACTTGCCATGTAAACTACCGAGTACATGTATATGTCTGCACTCCCCTGAAGTGAGAACAGGAGAGGAACAAATGTTTGGACTGGAACAAAACTCGGTAAAAACTGATATAGCCTTGGTGAATATATCCACATATATACTGGGACGTTGTCGGGACATGTATAACTTGTACCACACTGGCAGCAACCCTAAGGAACTAGCCATAGATAGGATAGCATGAAAACTAGCAATCCATGTATCAGAAGCTTGATTTTTGGCTTTTCCTTTTTTCCTTAACCCTTTCTCTCCCGTTTTCTGTTCTCTTTACTTTCGTTTGTTTATTTTTGTTGGTCTGGTCCTTGTGGGTTTCATCTCTAGGCTACGTCAAATCACTTGGGATTAAATACTTCATTATTGTTGTTGTTGTTGTTGTCAATAAAACTGTAGAAGTACTTAGTCCCACTCCTGGTTAAATTTGAGGATTGCTTTAACATATTTTAAGCTTGACATCATACAAAATTCGTCACTTTGATTTGATACAAGCACAACTGACCAGAGACTCCTGTCAGACTATAAGCATGTAAATTGAGAAACATGCACCGCAACTTCATGTGATGATATGATTTCAAAAGTACTAGTTTTCAGGCAGATACGCACCTCAGTGTCTTCTACGGCACTACTGCACAATATGCTACTGCCACTATCGGATTATGAGAACTTGAGCCGAAGCCTCAGTGCCATGCTGACCATGGAGTACGAATTTGCATCCTTCATCCAAGAATCATACTTTTTTTCAAATACTCTCAACTTTTGCAGTTTCCAAAGAAATCAAAATTTGGGCCAATATCAGTAGAAACTTTATGATTATTCAGCCACTGAACCAAGATATATCAATTTACTGAGGACGCACAGTCCATATTGGTTGTCGTTACCAGAAATCCCCACAAGAGCAAGCCCCATCTTTGAAGTGGTGGAACCGACGGTTATCTCTGAGAACAACCACCCTTCCCGTGCACTTAGTGAGGTGCTTAATTGCATTGTGGCAATCATCACACACACGCAAGTTCTTCATGACTCGGATTGGCACACCTTCTGGAACAATCAGAAGTCCTAACCCTACAGCAAGCCTTTCGCTGTGATATCTCACTGTTGCTCGCTTCTCATCGCCATCCACATCTTTAAGCACTGCGCTAGTGTCTGCTACATAACCAGCTGCCTCCATCTTCTCACCAACTTTCTCTAGCACACAGTAAATTTCCTCGCTTCTCTGGTGCCTCCTGCAATTCGACACAAAGGTATGCACCTCCCCAGCAGCCTCAAGCCAACTAAGTCCAGTCTCTTTCCGCACACCAGCATCACGCATAGCTTTTCTAGCAAGTGCTGCATCAGCATGCCTTCCTGCAGCTGCATATGTACTTGATAAGAGCATATGTGCGCCAGAGCTGCAGGAGCCTGTGTCAAATAGTCTCTTTGCAGCGATTGCTGCAGTATCAGCATCCTTAAAAATGCGGCATGCCATGAGGAGTGCTCCCCAGACAGACTCAGGTGGTTCCATGGGCATGGACTCAATAAGGTCAAATGCCTCACTTATACGTCCAACACGACCAAGTAGGTCAACCATTGAAGCATAATGTTCAGCCTGTGGTTCGATGCCATGCTCTTTCATGAGGGAAAAATATCGCTTCCCCTCATCAACAAGACCAGCATGGCTACAAGCAGTGAGCATGCATAGAAAGGTAATGTGGTTGGGCCGGTACCCAGCATCCTGCATCTCTATAAATCTCCCAAATGCTGCAGTAGTTTGTCCATGCTGAGCAGATGCGATGAGCACTGCATTCCAAATGCCAAGGTTCCTCTCAGGCGTTTCATAGAACACCCGGTATGCACATTCCACAAGCCCACATTTTGAATAAAGGGAAACAAGAGAGCTACCCACAAAGGGGGACGTGTCAAGTGATGTCTTTATAGCCCGGGCATGCACCTGGGCTCCAAACTCAAAGAGTGTCGCTGCAGCACATACACGGATGATACATGAAACTGTGAAGTCATTCACCGGAACAGCCTCTTGAAGTGCCAAACGGAAGATCGACATTGCTGCAGGATGCATCCCAGCGTCAGAGTACCCACAGATGAGCGCGGACCAGGAGACGACATTCCGCTCCGGCATTTCATCGAACAGACGATGGGCGTATGCGAGGTGGTCGCACTTGGCATACATGTCGAGAACTGCCGACCCAACGAACACATCTGCCGCGAACGGCGTCTTGGCGGCGAGGCCATGGAGCGCATGCGGAGCGAGCGACGGGCGCAACGAGGGCTCGACGGCGGCCACGGCCTTAGCGGCCGTTGGGATGGAGCGGTCCGTGGCGGGGACACCCGCCGCTAGCATGCCGCGGAACGCATCGAATGCGGCCACGGGAAGGCCGTTCTGGGCGAAGGAGGAGATGAGGGAGGACCATGCTGCCGGTGATGGCGGCGTGGGGAGGTCGAGGAAGGCGCGGTGGGAGAGGCCCGGGAGCGCGCAGCGGGAGTAGAAGGTGAGGAGGTGGTGCCCGAGCAGCGTGTGGGAGGATGCAGTGGCGGGCAGGTGGCCGGCCTTGAGGAGGTGGCCATGCAGCTGCTGCCCCTTGGGGAGCGCGCGCGCCTCGGATAGCGCGACAAGGAGGTCCGCCAGCGCGCGCGCGCAGGAAGGCAGCGGCCCGCCGGGCGGCGGCGTGGGCATCGCCAGGCGGGCGGGCGCTCCCCAGGGTCTATCGCGGGGGTTGAAACAAACAAGTTTGCTTTTGGGCCGGCCGAACACGTAGCGTTGCTTGATGACTAGGTTACTACTCAAACCTAATCCCTTTCCCGATAGCCAGATGGTACGACGGGGCGGCACGGCTGCGGCGAGGAAGCGCGGCGCGGCGGCATCTCAATGGCGGTGGTACGACGAGGCGGCTGCGGCTGCGGCGAGGAAGCACGACGGCATTTCAATGGCGGTGGTGTGACCGGGCGGCGCGGCTGCAGCGAGGAAGCGCGACGGCGGCGGCGTTGGAAAACGCGGCGAGAAACCGCGACGTATCAATGGCGTGGTGGTGCAGCGCGGTGCGTCAGAGAAGCGTGGCGGCGACACTGCCGCGGATGAGGATCCGCTGACTTAATGTTCACCCACTGCCGCTGGATTTGAGGAAGAGAAGGTGAGGATTTTTTATTATTATTTTATCAGTTGTAATCGTTGTAAGAATTATATGTTACTTGTAAAATAATCAAACAAGTAAATTTATAATTGATTAACCTATAAAAATAAGAGTTAATGATTAATTACAAAATTAGTGGTTAAGGGCAATAATTAACTGCTAATCAATCGGTGAAAAATAAAAAAACTCTTATATTTATGTACGAAGGGAGTATATGATAGGGAGCTGCCCCAGCAACATCTAAGTGCTTCAAATCACGCTGGACCTACTGTTCCTCTTCTTACTTTTCCTCTCATCACACATGGCTTAGGCTATCCGCAGTGGTACTGGAAAGCATAATGAATATGTGTAAATCTAGAGTAGATACTATAAAAGTAGAAGAAAAATTATAGAGTATGTTTTAGAAGAAACGAGTGCTGATAACTTTACAATGGAGACCCACTGCTGATTTTTCATGACTCAGGTATTGAAATTTATTTTTAGGACTGTTTGTGCATGGAAAGATTGTTAGGCCCAAATGTTTTCTGGATATTACCAATTCCATAATGTTTTATATGTTCAAACGTAAAAAATAAACTCTCTCAACATTTTAAATTGTTATCATTAAGATAACAAATTTAGATAAAAAACAAATAAAAATTATTATCATAATACTCTTTCCATTTCTAAAAATCTGTCACGTTTCATTTTAAAAATGAACTAAAACGTAACAAAAAAGAGAGAACAGTGGTAAAAAAACTTTGATATGTGATATATGAAGATTGTGTTTAGCAGGATGGGTCCCTTTTAACACCCAGAAATTTATCATATTTGTTTCTCAGGAATGCTAATTTTCATAAGCCTGAAATTAGCATCGATTTTCATCTATGACGTGAGTTGGCGGATCTATTTTAATATTCATACACTTGTTAACAGTTTTTTTTTTGTTTTGTAGGATTATATCTTGATTTAAGAAAAAAGTTGATGTATTGATTATAAAAATTTGTAAGTTAGCCATTCGATGACTCAAAGTGAAAATGTTTAATTTCAAACGCCGCCTCTCTTTATTTCTGCTAGAAGTGTTCAACAGCTTATACAGGCCGGCTTCCAGAATATCAAAGGCCGGCGCAACATATAGTCTAGCAAGTCTTGAGCAGGGGCGGGTCAGCGAAAGGCCCGTTGAGCACCCCCTCGGCGATGACTTGGTACGCCTTCTCCGTCAAGTGCACGCCGTCCCAGCTGACGAAGTTGGCAGGGTCGCCCCAGAGCTTGGCCGTGCTGTTACAGCCGCCACTGGTGTGGTACCGGTCGTCGCCGCCGCAGCAAGCCACCAGGGGGTCGTCGATGCCGAACCTCTGCGGAGCCTTGAACATCTCCATAGCGGCACCGAAGTAGTCAGCGTAGATGATCTTCACGCCCGGGTTCCGCGCCCTGAGCCGGTCGACCTCGCCGCGCAGCGCCTGGTTGTGCCGCGCCGAGAAGTCGTTGAACCACCTGAGGCACTGGTGCTCGTCGCGGGCCTCGCCTCCGTCGCCGCCGTACCAGGTCAGGTACGACGGCCCGCACCCGATGGGGAAGTTGTTCGGGACAACAATCGTCTTCGCGCCGAGGCCGATTAGCTCCTGCAAAATGGACGCGTTAGCTGTGATGTGGCAACTCCTGCGGGCTGAGGATGACAACGCGCGAGATGATGTGCAAGCATGCACCTGGGCGGAGCTGCCTATGCATCCGACCACATCTGGGATGAACTGGAAGGCTTGCTCGCGAGGTCTACGAGCGCCGAACCAGAAGTTGTAGTCGTTTCCGCCGATCTCGCCTAGCACGATGAGAGATTCGCTTAGGATTTCCCTCCTGTCACCTGGCGCCGTAACGAATCATGTAAATAACAGGTAGTAATCATCAATCAAACCAACACTCGAAATGATCAACGCACGTAGTTAGTTACCGTCGTCGGGAGCTATCCGTTGCAGCATTCGCTTGAACCAGTCGATCTGCCCGTCCAAGGTCCAACCCGTCGGCAGGGTGTGGTTCCACTTCCGGAAGTAGCTCTCCGGCAGAGCAGTGGAAGCGAGCGCGGCGAAGTTTGCACCGTTTGGGAAATCTCCCGAGTTCTGCTCCGGCATGCTAGGTGGTAGCAGTGGCAGCTGGAACGCTTGTGCTGAAGGAATATATATGGTGGTGAAGACAACGAGCACGTTAACAATCTTAAGTCTGTATTTACTCTCTTTTTCTTTTAAAAAATTATTATTATTAGGGCGATATTTGTACTCCTTCTGTCCTCTCATGCCCTCCTTTAATGCGTACTTCTCTTCACGTGATGAATTCTTATTGGACCACATTTTTTTTAAAAGAAGAAATATTTGATTCACTCGTGTAGTTTTGAAAAATAGATTATAAACACATGAATCAGAAATAAATACAATTCAATGACAATTCATCACATGGACACGGATACTCATGTGAGGAAGGTAGTACTAGAGAAGGAAGCCGTGTACCTACTAAAACAACAACTTAGGCTATCCGAACTAGCGTACTCTAAAACGTATTTTATATAACTTTGAGTACAAGATTAAACCAACTTTTTTTTGAAACTGAAGGGAGTAATTAATACCTAATTAATGAACACCTTCTAAAGATTTGCATGAGCACGTCACATGGAGGGTGCGCTATCCAGCCTGTTGCACGCTAGGAGAGGAAAAGGCAGGGGTGCCAGACGAACAGTCGACAGGCTTGCATGCCGGAGAGGAAGCGAGAACATTCCAGATGCATGCAAAATTGATTACTTCGCCGCGTACACAAGCTGGAAGAGGCATGGAAGGGAATTTTCTGCATGGATGACAACTCCTATGCTTATCCCACTCACACTTATTTTTCTCATATGCTGGACCTTACTAATCTCTAAGCATATTGAGAGAGGTAGGGAATAGCTTGCAGGTTAAGACCGTAGCACGCTGTAAAACATACTGTATACGCTGTATCGCTGTGTAATTTAGAGTACGCACTGTAAAAGTAGAATGAAAATATTGTATAAAATATATTTTAAAGTACACTAGTGCGAATAGCCTAAAAAAAGAATAAAATCTCCATACCCCCCTAGCCCTAGCCCGCCGGCGATGCCTCCCCACCCTCCACGTGACCCCGTGCTACCGCTCTGGGCGCCCCTCCGGTCACCCCCAACCCACAGTGGAGCAAAATAGCGGCTAAACCCAGAAAGAGAAGTTCGAGTTCCTACAGGTCTTCCTCAAGAAAATTTTCTTAATCTGCTGACCTGTCGCGGAGTCCAGTGCTGAAACAAAATGAGTTCCAGCCTCAAAAAATTGAGCCAACGCTTGTAGGGAGCTGACTCGATCTGCGAGCAGTTCCCTACCTCCTAAGTGTTGGGAGATTGGTAAGGCTAAACACAGATCATAGAAATCGGTGGGCTGATGCACAAGACTCGATGAATGTCACCGATGACAAGAATTTTCTTATGGTATCACACATGTATGCAGATCAAAATGGGGAATTTTTTGGGTAAATACGCATCTCATATTGGGACCTACCAGTTTTAAAATAAACTAGAATTATTGTCTTAATGATAATAATTTAACAATAGATGAAGTAATGATTTGTTCTAGTGAAGAAAAACCATAAGTCGATGCAATAGTTGAGCAGTACTCACCATAGAAATCAACGAGAACCCGACCGTCAGATAACCGGCCGGTGGGATGGTGGAAGAAGGTCATGCCAAACGGTAGATCCTTGACCGGGGATGGGCCGTTGCCGATTGCGTACACGAAGTTGCCGACTTCAATCATGGAGTCGCCGAAGCAGAAGATGCGCTTGTAGCAGCCACACTGCACGGTTGGAGAGTTGAGCAGAAATAGAACGACGGCTGAGATGAAGAGGAGAGACAAACACTTGAAACTCTCCATCTCTTAACACAACACGTCAGATTTCAGTGGTGGTTCTCCAGGTGACTTGCTTTGAAAGTCTTGACTACCTTTATCCTTTATATAGCATTAGAAAAGTGAACCTTTTTCTCTAGTATATATATTTTTATGAGTAAAATACATTAGTGGTACATGAACTTGTCCAGCTGTCATGCAGGTACGTACGTGAACTTTTTTATTTATATTTTTAGTAGCATGAGTTTGTCCATATGTGTCAATTGGTCCCATGAACTTTTTCTTTACAGTTATGAATGTTTGAACTTTTAAATGATGTACTACAAGTTCATACTCTTTCAGCAAGCATTTGAATCCGAAGTCAAGATTCGTCAGTTCCTGCTAGAGGGGGACAGTAGACTGCAACCTGTTTTGTCTTGTGTTGGTGTTTGTGCATAAGCGATTGCTGTCATCATTCCTAGCACTAACATACAAAACACGAGATGATCCTAAGTATCCTTAGTCTATTATGCTCTTTGTAATGTGATCTGATGTAGGATACTATATCGTATGAATAGGTGAAGGAGGTCACAATGTTGTTTGTGGTGTCAACTTTAAAAGAGTTGAAACTCTAGTGATTTTGTCTCAGTAGCCCTCTACTTGTGGCCAGAGGAATAGAGACAGAAGGGTGACATGTAGGATGCATATATATGTTAAAACACAACAGTTCGAATCACATTGATGAAGATGTATGGACCTATAGCGTATCACTTAAAAAATGCATGCTACTACAAAGAAAAGATTTATGGACCTAAATGACACAGATAAATTAGTTTATGAACATAATAATGTAAAATAAAAGTTCATGACTTTGTATGATATGGTTGGACAAATTAATAAATGATGAGATGCATTTTATTCTATAACTTTTTCACAAAATAAATGTTACCTCCCTCCAAAGATATCACATTAATTGATATGGGTGTTTTTGATAAAAAATATTTGAAAGATCACTAAATCTTACTGCATAAGTGCATTTAGTTTGCAAAATATTTTCTCCTGTTAGTGGGACGTGTTTTTTTGAAAGCCAGCATCATCTAGGTGTGATGGACTATATTCTTAAGAAGAAGGGTGGGCACCTGCGCCGAGCGGCGCTCGAACGTGGGCGGGTGCAGACTGCCCCAGCGGTCCTAACCAACCGAGCCCCAGCTCGGTCCCCTTAGTGGGACGTGTTCACTGCTAAAAACTCGTGTGATCTGAGGAAGACAATTTCTAAGAAGTCTTTCCCTTGGGAGTCTGATTCAAAATCTTGGACCACTAGGACATAAGTCGAGAGAGACTCTACCACTGTGTTAGAAGAGTTGCGTTAGAACCACTCTTCTACAATTGTCAACTAGTTGAGCTCGAGCAAGATTGTCTCTTCAGGATGTAGCTCGGTAACAAATTGGAGCTGATCTTGAGTCGAGTTTGTGATCCATTCGGTCCTATAGGTAACATCGGGTTCGGTTCAATAAAAACTCCTCATATAAGCTCCAGTTTGAGCTCAATAAGGCTCATTTAAATAGTACAACTGGATTGAAGTTCGAGTTCAAGTTTGACAGACTCATTAAATAATACAGCTCGACTAAAGCTCATAGAAGCTTGAGTTGCAACAAAAAACTTAGAGTTACACATTTGTTCGTGCTTAGCTGCAAAAGATTTAGATATTCCTGGTAGATAACATAATTGAGGTATTTACTTATTTTTAGCTAGATAACATAATTAATTATGTTACATACCTGTTTGTTCCTAGCTGTAAAAAACTTAGATATTAGTTATGTTACAAAGCTCAAAATACATGTATATCTTCCATTTGATCACGCGCTTGCTTCACCCGGCATTAACGGCACAAAGAGCACTACGGCTCGAAGCTGGCCTCCTAGTACTCAATACACTGCGCTAGAAATCCCAATCACAGACGACTCATCTCATCCTATCTGCGACCATCAATCCTAGCGCCTAAATAAAGCTCAATCAAAACTCGCCAGCACATACATCCAAACCTCAACACAGCTCCATCACGGCACCACTGAAGAGTATATTTGGTTGGCTGAATTGATTAGATTGGTCTATATCCAATCCAGTCAGTTGTTTGTTTCATGGATGATGGATAGACCCATCTAGTTTCAAGGAATTTTCTTTTTACAAATGTTGGATGGAGTGGTACAAAAATATTGGTGGAATGAGTTCTTCCACCTTGTGTAAGTGTGCTATTTAGTATTCTAAAAAAAGTGTGTTATTTAGTAATACAACTAGTGATAATTCACCTATTTTATTATTGATTATTAATTACTATAATGATGCTAACATTAATATATTTTAATAATGTGGTAATTAGTATACAAGGAATTAGTATGATGTCAAAATATCAACTTGGATGATTCAATCCATCCAATGTTCATCCAACCTATCACACAAGAAAATGAATCATCCAATCCATTCAGACAAACATCAACTTATATGATTCAATACAGAAAAATATATAGATGATCCTTGATAGAATCATAAAGTTTTGAAAAGGATCAATTAGCCACCTAATCATTTCAAATTACATAGGAAAAAACTAAATACAAACATCAACATCAAGTCCTATATCTTGAATAGCACATGAACACTTCTAATACCTTCTCCTCTATCTTTTGAATAGCACATGAACACTTAAAATATCTTCTTCTCCATCCCTGTTGTTGCTTGATGATGCGGTCATCGAGCCAACAAGATGAGACCACAAGAAGAACGATGATGGAAGGTGTTTGCAATTGTTATTCTCTTGGTGTGTTGATCGAATTTTGAGAACTTAGAGGGTACAAGTGTGCAAAGTGTTTGTATAAAACTTTCTTGATCATACACTTGACCCTCTTCTTATATTTGACCAAGAGACACAAGAGGGAGTCTCCCACCCCTTAGGAATAGTTGTGTCTCCCGATCAGGAACATAACATTCGGTGGGTTGCGTCCTTTCAACTAGGACACATGTCAATTTCGAGTTCAAATTGTCGTTTGTTGAATTGATCGGACTAGTCCGTTCAGAGGCGGACAAGTCCGGTTATTGAAACTGTACGAACACTAGACTAGTTTGGTCTTAAGGGAGGATTAGTCTGGTTATTGAAACTGGATTAACAATCTTATCCAATTCAACTTTGCCTTCAAATCAAACACTTTCACTGAATATCAAATAATTCAACACCCCAAATTGCTAAGTAACAGGGAGAAGAAGCGAATTACCTCTTGATTGACATGACTGTTGTTCACCGAGTTGTGTCGCTAGGACCAGATTAAATCAACAGGTCTGGGAATCTAGAGGGAATGGGGGAACGATAGTGGGAGTATTAGGGATTTGAGAGAATGGGGCGAGGCGGTGAGGTGACCGAGTGATTGTCATGGTCACACTATGGGAACAAGTGTATAAACAGGTTGTAGGGTAGGAGTAGAAAGATAGAACAATTTATAAAACTAGCAGACGGAATATAAATGAGCTTTATTGAGCTATTTGCAAGTTCGACTTCATCAATGTTACGAGCTTTGAATTAAATTAGGATTTGAGTCGTTTATTTTTCGAGTTGGGCTTATATTGATCTTTTAGCGATTCAAACTCAGGTAGCTCACAAGCCTCGAGCTTCATTAACAACCTTATGTCCATCTAAAATATTTGTTTTTAATTTTAAAACGATCCACGTAAGTACTTTGAGAAATGAAAATTTTAAGATATATAAAATGAGGTAGTATATTGTACAAACAAAACATGGATAGCCTGCTTATTAAAACACAAGATAGTATCAACAAATAGTGTAGGATATTTCATATATTCCCTTATCTAAACAAGGGCGATATCTATAAATAGTGGAAGACGAGTGTCGGTACCCTGGAAACCGTACACCCCTTGAGGTTACAAAAATCACAAAGGAAAGTCATCTACTCGATTTGAAGACCTTCGGAGGCCCACATGTCAGATATAACCGGGCCCGCTTCTCCAACATGGTTAATCCCAGGGTCGCCATGTGTACTATCAAACCGGAGCTACCGCCCACAAGGGGGAAGCTCTGGGCTATGTACCGAAATGGCACCCCCGGACCTAACCCCAGACCGAGGGAAGCTCCAGATCTGACACGTGTTAGGTAGCTCCAAAACTACCTGTTTCCCACAGCATGCTCCAGAGCTACCACGTGTCCAACTGTCGGATCTTCAGCCTCTAACCTCCGGAAGACTCCACAACGGCTCCGGATCTTCAAAGGGGAATCAAGGACTTCAAGACCCGATTAAGTGTCATTAATATCATATTAATGAC
Source organism: Tuctoria greenei (assembly GCA_036927565.1). Classification (NCBI taxonomy): domain Eukaryota; kingdom Viridiplantae; phylum Streptophyta; class Magnoliopsida; order Poales; family Poaceae; genus Tuctoria; species Tuctoria greenei. The sequence continues at coordinate 9,310,336 of JAYESD010000008.1, forward strand.
ACACAATCGGACGACCTTAATTACCAGTAACGGTGCTGTCAAAGCCCATTACTCGGTCATTAAGGGCAATTAAACGTGTTGAATGAATATCAATACTAGTAACCGCCGGGGCCACATGTCGGGCCAGGCTAACTTGTAACGGCCTGCCCTTGTACTATAAAAGGACAGGCCGATGACAGGTTAAAAAAAGGGAAGGATCACACGTTCCATAGACGCTCGATACAAGCTCATACAGCTAATACAACACCAACACATCCGTGGAGTAGGGTATTACGCTCAGACGGCCCGAACCACGTAAATCTCCGTGTCTCCTGTGCTATTGACAATTCACCTTCTTGAATCTCCGCGCGCCCACACCGAACATCAAACTCCTCTAACACTTTAGTAGTGTCGGGAGATCCGCCGGATCCAAACCACCGGCAGTTGGCGCGCCAGGTAGGGAGGCGCCTGAGATTTCGAGAATGGTGAACTCAGCTGCTGGATCATCCAACGGTCATCCCGTTGTTCAAGCTATTGGGGGCAATCCCCCCAGTATGCAGCCACCAGCAGGGGCCTCAGCGCCAGTAGGAGTCACACTACCACCATCGCCGCCTCCACCAGCAAATCAAGCTGGACAACGCGATGGTGCACCGGCGTCAGTCAGTGCATTGGGAAATCATGACAACCCAGAACACGCGCTCCATGCATCACGTGCTCTTCTCCAACGCCCACCACCTCCGGATGCATCCCGGGATGCACTGGAGCAGTGGAGGGCTGATGTGGAATATTTGGTTGCAGCAGCAGCCGACCGCATCAGCAACCAGGGTCCTCCTCCTTCAGGACGGGCCCCGTCGCAGCGACGGACCTTGTCTAGCAGACTTGGTCCGCACGTTTCCAACAATAGGAGACGTGCTGCATCACAGCAAGTGACGTCATTACCCTCCGGGGCACGACGTACTCACACGGTATCAAGGCTTTCAACTCATGACCTCCGGGCGGAGCTTGATCGCCGATACCGCCAACAAGACGGCCGAGTCCATATTGATCGTGCTACCTAGAGGTGCATAAGCTGCTCTATGCAGTTCTTATCGCCTCCAGGAAGCTTCGCCATTATTTCCAAGCTCACAAGATCTCAGTGGTGACTTCTTACCCACTTCGAGCAATTTTGCATAATCCCAACTCAACTGGGAATATTGCAAAGTGGGCAGCGGAATTGGCTGAATTCGATCTCGAATTCATTTCAAGGCAAGCAATCAAGAGTCAAGCATTGGCAGACTTTGTGGCGGAATGGACTCCCTCTCCGTCAAACCCTGGGGGCCCCAGTGAGCAAAAGCCGGAACATGAAGCTCCAGTCTTCACCGAGCCACATTGGACCCTCTACTTCGACGGCTCCATGCAAAAGCAGGGGGCCAGAGCTGGAATCATTCTCCTCGCACCAACTTGGGAGAAGGTGAAATACATGGTACACCTTGACTTCAAGGCGACCAACAACATGGCGGAGTACGAAGCACTCATCTACGGGCTAAAGGTGGCACTGTCATACGGTGTCAAGCAGCTGCTGGTCAAGGGAGATTCACAACTCATCATTAAGCAAGTGAAGGGTGAATGCTCCTGCAACAATCTCCAGCTAGCTGCTTACCTCCTTGAAGTCCAGAGGCTTCAGAAGGTCTTCGAAGTCCTAGATCTCCACCATGATCAGCGTGCTCATAACGCTGAAGCTGACGAACTCTTGAAGAAAGCGTCAACCGGAGCTCCGGCTCGTGACGGAACTTTTGTCCGGAGGTTGTCAAAACCAACAGCTCAACCTGCCGAACTGAGCGAAGGGGGCAAGATCAACATCTCGAAGCTGACGGTCCCGATGGCCCTGTTACCATGGCAGCCATCAAGGGTCGTAGGTGCTGCCGAAAGCTCCGAGCTACCCAGCACGCAAGACTCAGATGCTCAAGCTAGTTCCGATGCATGGATCTCGGAGATCCGGAGCTACTTGAAAGACAACATCCCTCCTGACGATGATGTATCCGCTGACCGGGTAGTCAGATTGGCTAAAAGATACACGTTGGTAGAAGGGGATCTCTACCGGCACGGTGCCAATGGCATCCTAATGCGGTGCATCACAAGGGAAGAAGGCTGCGAGCTCCTCGCAGAAATCTATGGAGGCGAGTGTGGGAACCACGCGTCTTCCCGCACGCTGGTTGGTAAAGCCTTTCGGCATGGCTTCTACTGGCCTACAGCGCTCCAGGATGCAACTGAGCTGGTGAAGAAATGTGAAGCATGTCAATTTCATACAAAGCAAATTCACACACTGGATCAGCCCCTACAAATGATACCTCCTACATGGCCCTTCGTTGTGTGGGGGATGGACATCTTGGGACCTTTCCCAGAGCCGTCAGAGGTTACAAGTTCCTGTACGTCGCTATTGACAAGTTCACCAAGTGGCCGAAAGCAACTCCAGTTGTGACAATCAACAAGCAATCTGCTATCAACTTTTTGCAGTCCATTGTATGCAGATTTGGAGTCCCAAACAAAATCATCACTGATAATGGGACCCAATTCACAAGCTCTGCATTTCAAGGATATTGCGAAGACCTCGGCATTCAAGTTTGCTACGCCTCCGTAGCTCACCCAGCAAGCAATGGTCAAGCCAAGAGAGCAAATGCTGAAATCCTTAAAGGACTCAAAACGCGCACCTATGAGCGCTTGAAAAAACATGGAGCCAACTGGATTGAAGAGCTTCCACCTACTTTATGGGCCAACAGGACATCTCCAAATCGGTCAATTGGACAGACACCCTTCTTCCCGGTGTATGGAGCTGAAGCAATACTTCCTCCAGAAATCACCTTGGGGTCACTCCGGGTCCGGACCTTCGACAAAGACACGCAGGATCAGCTCAGGCGTGAAGACCTAGACCTCCTTGAGGAGGGAAGGTGCCAAGCAGCTGTTCGGAATGCCCGATACCGCCAATCCCTACGGCGCTATCATCAGCGGCATGTACACAACCGACAGCTCGAGGAAGGCAATTTGGTGCTACGGAGAATACAATCCAGAGAAGGGTTAAACAAACTCTCCCCAAGCTGGGAGGGACCCTTTCGAGTGATTAAAGTATCCCGTCCTGGAAGCGTTCGCTTGGCTACCGAGGATGGGACACCTCTCCCAAATCCTTGGAACATTGAGCACCTCTGTAAGTTCTACACTTAATATCACAGAGGTGAGTCTGTAGTAACTTGAGGTGTATGTTATAGAGTCATTGTACAGAGTTGGGTAGTTCCTCCGGGAGAACAGCCGGACCTTTCCCAGAAGGTCCGCAAAGTTCATGCAACACTTGACACAGTCTCAAGAAAAAAGTGTCGCTAGCTACCCTGGGTCAAACAAGAAATGAAACACGCTTAGCCTGATTCCGTACCCTAAGAGTGTACTTGTTTCCCCTGTACCCCGGACCTATAATGAAAGACATCTTCATGTGAAACAGACTCCACGTGCATTTATTTTGTACAGGCTCAACATTTTTTATTTTTCTCTTTCTTGTCTATAACAAAGACGTGCAATTCTTAAGAAATTTTAGTTCGATCGGTTCATATATGATTCGAGTTGTATTGTCGATTCTTTTGGATTCAAATATTGTTCATGGCCAACTCGCCTGAAAGCCGCCAAGCCAATCTAGGGACGGAGTGTGCTATCGACTTAGCCTGGTCAAGCACCCTAAGTACGCCACTCTACCTACACCCCGGCAGGCCGAAGTAAGGCGGGACCAAGTACAATTGGACCTGGAAGTAAAGACAACACATTCGGTTGTATTTAGAATCGCGTTGAACCTAAAATTTTCTTAAAAATCGTAAGCCGCGGCGAAGTTATAGGCAAAAAATGAATTTTACTATTTTTCTTGGATTCACCGTGCAGGAAAAATAAAATCTTCGTTGATGGGAAAAGCCGGAGCTAACAAATCCCCGACTCCCCTAGGTGGCTTGTAATCGATGTTAAGCATTGAAAACGAGCATCACCAGAGCAACCAAGCTCCGGTAAAGCTAGGGGGGCCAGCCGTCGACGTAAAATAAAAGATGGTGAGAAGACCTCGCAAACGGAGTCTGCTGCCAACAAACTAAGTGTTGGCAAAGGTCACTGCCGGAGCTACTAAGCTCCGACACCCCGGAGGACTAATTATCGATGCTCTACGTGTTTATAAGGACTATTGCCGGAGCTACTAAGCTCCGACGATAGACAATGTCGGAGCTTCTAAGCTCCGACAACCTCTGGGGGCCTTCACTATCAAAGACTTCGGACCTACACTCTATAAGTTCGGAGCAAATGAGTCTTCAACAAAATACAATATCCTCTTGGCACATGTTCACAATCAAATTGTATACATCTACCAGGGGGCCAAGTGAAGACAAAAGTGTTGAAGACAAAAAGTGAAATTCTCAAAAATTTGGGGATTTCATTCATCTGGAGACAAGGGATTACAAAATTGAGTAAGAAGAAGAGAGAATACAAGAGGGAACTACAGAGATGGTCCTAGACCCTATGGAAGAATTGGGCGACCTTCTGGGCAACCTCCGACACGTTGGCTCTGGTAGCTTCGCCTTCTTCTTCAACGGGACCTTCAAGCACCGGGTCCAGAGGAAATTGGGAGTTCTGGCTGGTGTAGCACGTCAGCACATATTCTGCGACGTTCTTCGCCAGGGATTGCCCCTCAATCTCCAATTGGTCCGCAATGACATCGCCCACCTTGGAGAGTTTGTTGCCTACCGAGCTCAATGCCTGCAATGCCAGGTCCAGCTCTGGCTCCGGATCATCCGGACGCACGGGACTGAAGCCCATCGGTGTCAGCGCGTCGTTAGCCTTGCCCAGGAACTTCCAAATCTTTAGGGAGTCCGCAGTCCTCAAGCCCTTTAATTCCTCCAGGGATCTTCTGGTCGCCACCAGTTCAGAATTCTCGCGGGCGAGGCGCTCAACTTCTTTGGCGTTTTGCTGAATCTTCTTAGCAACTCGCTTCTCGAGTTTTCCGAGCTCCTCCTCCCAGAGGTGGATCTTGTTTCGGCGATCAACCAGGTCCTTCTCCCTGCCCCTCACTTTCTTTTACCTTGCAACAAGGGCACACTCCCGCTCGTGGAGCTCCTGCCCTCGCACCCAGGCCTTCTTCTCCTCCTCAATGCAGCGCTCTTCCAATTTCTTAGCGCGCCCCTCGAGGCCCCTGTCAGCCAGAGCCACCTTCTCGGTGAGTTCCTCTTCCCTCCTCAGGACGTCATCCCGCAGCTCAAGGAGTTTCTGCTCTTCATCTTCGAGTCGTTTCTACCTCTCCTCAAGTGCCTCCCGGCGCTTGATGAGTGTAGTGTTAATGGCCTCAAGCCTTTCTTGGCGTTCATCGGCCGCACTGTTAGCTGCTTTGGTCTGCTCATAAATCTCCCGGGATTGGGCATCGAGGGCGCGAGTCATACTCTCCCTATCATTCAATAATTTACCCTAGTATTCCAGGCGGATCTTCTCCCGCTTGATCCACTCTTTGTCATCCGCTAGCCTCGACTGCGCCAGCTTGGTCTCGAAGTAGAGCCGGTTACGCCACCGCCTAAGGGTTTGGCGCTCCTCTTCAAGAGCCTTGCTGTCGTAGAAGAAGGCCAGTTGAACTTGACGCAGACTAGAACATGCGTTGTCAATAGACAGTGACAACGGGATAGGTTCCAGACCTGCTGGGGTCTCCTCTGCTGGTTCCAGCGGGTTTTCAAATAAAAAAATTGGGTCCCACTCCACAAGAGTGGTCCCCTGGGTCTCCATGGCACTAGGGCCGTCCTCCAGGATGGCCTCAGTCGCCATCGAGGAAGGCCCCGCCGCCAGGTCTTCATTCACTCTCTCAGGCAGGGGGCCAGCGACTTCACCAGGGCACTCTGGCTCAGCCGCGGGTACCTCCGACGTCGTCACTTCCGGAGCAGGGGCCGCTTCTAGCTCCGGCCTGGGCACCTCCTCTATTGGGGGCTCGGGCGCCGACACCTCTGCAACAACCGGCTCGAGAGCCGGAAGATCTTCATCATCAACCGGCCCTGCGGCCGGAGCTCCAACAACGACCGGCTCTGCGGCCGGTGCTTCTGAGGTAGCCGGCCCAATCGCCGGTACTTCCTCAACATCTGGCACGCATGCCGGGACTTCAATCACCTCCGGCTCAACCGTCGGGGCTTTGACAACTTCAGGCTCTGGGGCCGTAATTACTGCTTCCTCCGGCTCAACGGTCGGAGCTTCCATCATCTCAGCACCAGGACCCGGAGTTTCAACCTCCGGGACAGGTGCCGCTGGAGCATCTTCTCTCCCGTGATCCGGCGCTACCACGGGAGCCTCTGGGGATGAGTCGAGGTCCATGACCACGACAGCCGGCGCCGGAGCTGTCGCAGCTTCAGCCACCACTTGGGGCGGCACCAGGACAGGAGGAGAAGCTTCTGCCCTCACAGCTTCAGTTGCTGTGGCTGAGGGTGGAGCCTCACTCCTCTTCTTGGGAGCGCTGCAGACGATGAACGAAGAAAACTTAAAAAATAGTTACTACAACAAAACAACTGTCCAAGATAAAGATTAAAAAATTACCTTGGGAGGCTTCCGCACCAGCTTTCCCGGGCGTTCTGGGCTGGTCATAGCCGGCGTGGAAGCTCCGGAAGGCCCCCCGGAACTCATTGCAGCCACGGGCGTTTCCCTGGTCGAGGCTCCCCTCGATCGGGAAGAACCTCCGGACCTAGAGGCCTCAACGGGCCCTGGTGCTGGAGTCGCATGCCCGGAGCTAGCTCCCCGGGAGGACCCCACTACGGGTACAGTCGCCGCGGTTACAGAAGACCTCCCCCTTCGGGGAGAAGGAGCCGATGTAGAGGTGGCAGGCCTGACGGATCTTCCGTCGGCATGCTGCAGCTTCCTCTTCCGGCTCAAGGGTTCTTCCGCCGGCTCCTTTCCCTTGCCAACGACCTCAACCCTCGGCTTCGGGGCAGGGTCGGAGCCACCTTCGCAAGCCCCAGGGATCGCCACCCTGGTGGTTGATCTTCTCTCGACGACATCGAGGTCGTCAAGCACGGGCATCTTCCGCCGGAGCTCCCTACTGAACTCTACTTCCACGTTCAGAGGAAGAAAAGCTGATGGCGGAGTCAAGTCATCGCCCTCGATGTCAATGCCGTGCTGGAACTTCTTGAGGTGGAACTCCAAGTTTGTCCCCACCATGTTGGACTTCAGCCCGGTCTCGACCCGGTCGACGTCCATCACTCTGTTGAGGTCCCAAGCGAGTTTTTCTCTCCTCTTCAGCGGTGCCCACCTGTTGACCAGGAAGTTACAAAACACCGCCTGAGGAGTTAATCCTCCCTCCACGCACTGGCGGATCCTGGTCAGAACGGGGTTGAAGGCATCCGCCAACGCCAGAGCTTCACTCCAAATCGTCGTGTCAATGTTGGGGAGGTCTTCGGGCAGCTCCAGCCTCTCGTGCTCCTCCACCCAGATGACTATCCAATCCTTCTTCCAGTCATCCCACTTCCCAGAGGGAAACGACCGGAGGTACTTGAATGGGCACTTCTTGCGCTTCACGAAGTAGTAGAAGCCAAGATACTCATTGCTCCTACCGGTGGTATGGTCGGTGAAGAAGGTCCGGAAGAGTTCAATGCAGGGGGGGATGCCCACCCACATCTCACAGAAGTGGGCAAAGATAGACACAAGGAGAATGGAGTGAGGGCCAAGGTGGTATAGCTGCAGACTATAAAAGTCCAGCAGCATCAAGAAAAAGGAGGAAAAAGGTGGGATCAACCCCACCATGGCGTACGAGGAGAAGTACACCATTTCGCCGGCGTGCTCCTTCTCAAACGGGAGATCTCCCCTGGCGCGGACCGAGCGGTTGAAGAAGTCCGAGGACCATCCCATGAGGGTCCGGACCTTCTTCAGATCGCCGTCGGTCTTCAAACGACTCTCGCGGCGACCCAACTCCATCGCATCACAGCAAGGCAAGAGAGGAAAAGCGAAACACAAGTAGGGAGTTTGAGCGCAAGATCAGATGAGAGGCGTAAAGAACTCCGGACGGTGCGCGCTTTCCCTCTTAAGTAAGCCCTCACAACGCTTGGATGGAAACCGCAAGTAAGTCGAAGATACCACTCAAAAATTCCACCCAGTCGATGACAAGGGGGCCCGAGACCACCCCGACGATCAAGTCGAGGTTCTTACCCAGGCGAACGGTTGTCATCATGAGGCGGGAAACCCGAAGGCGGCGGCCTGACAAGGCGCGCGGAACCGATACAATTTTCGTATCGGGAACCGACGCCCTTCAATTGCGTGAGATCCGCACGCCAAAGATCTCATCTGCCGCACGCGAAATACGCCACACGGCGAGGATTTAACTCCAAACCATCGCCAACGGCACATCCGAAGACCTTTGAAGACTCAGTTCAAAAGTCGCGAGGATGGACCCACCTCCGGCGGAATGACTTCACCCCAGGGGTCTTCCCCAGAGGTGGGCCCAGGGGGCCACTATCGGTACCCTGGAAACCGTACACCCCTTGAGGTTACAAAAATCACAAAGGAAAGTCATCTACTCGATTTGAAGACCTTCGGAGGCCCACATGTCAGATATAACCGGAGCCGCTTCTCCAACATGGTTAATCCCAGGGTCGCCACGTGTACTATCAAACCGGAGCTACCGCCCACAAGGGGGAAGCTCCGCGCTATGTACCGAAATGGCACCCCCGGACCTAACCCCAGACCGAGGGAAGCTCCAGATCTGACACGTGTCAGGTAGCTCGGGAACTACCTGTTTCCCACACCATGCTCCAGAGCTACCACATGTCCAACCGTTGGATCTTCAGCCTCTAACCTCCGGAAGACTCCACAACGGCTCCGGATCTTCAAAGGGGAATCAAGGACTTCAAGACCCGATTGTGTATCATTAATACTATATTAATGACACACAATCGGACGACCTTAATTACCAGTAACGGTGCTGTCAAAGCCCATTACCCGATCATTAAGGGCAATTAAACGTGTTGAATGAATATCAATACTAGTAACTGTCGGGGCCACATGTCGGGCCAGGCTAACTTGTAACGTCCTACCCTTGTAATATAAAAGGATAGGCCGACGACAGGTTAAAAAAAGGGAAGGATCACACGTTCCATAGACGCTCGATACAAGCTCATACAGCTAATACAACACCAACACACCCGTGGAGTAGGATATTACGCTCAGGCGGCCCGAACCACGTAAATATCCGTGTCTCCTGTGCTATTGACAATTCACCTTCTTGAATCTCCGCGCGCCCACACCGAACATCAAACTCCTCTAACACTTTAGTAGTGTCGGGAGATGTGCCGGATCCAAACCACCGACAACGAGTATGCATGGTAGCGCAACCATCACGTTGAGACTACCCGTAGTGATTACTATGTTACTGTAAAATAGATGAATAAATATTTTTTCTCTAAAATTAGAGTAACACTATCCACCCCTCTAACCCATAACCGACCCAACACGTTGCGGGTACGGGTTCGAGTATTATTGCTCGCCCGCAGGTAACCCGTGGATACCCAAAATTGTATTTGTTTCTTTGTTCAACCTGGCCCAAATCATTATACCAAATTGAAATTGTATGTATTTCTATTTGGTCTGGCCCAAGCCCAATATCTGCTACCTAAAGTGCATCTAGGCATCCCCGTGAGTTTTGGATGATTAATGACGACAATTAAGAGTCTAATGAGCTAAGTTTTAAGCACAGGTACAATGATTGAAATGAGATGAAACCCTCCAAAAAGGAAAAGGATGCAATGGGCGTCAAAGGCTTAAGAGTAGAAATTAGGGCCCCTAAGGAGTTGAGCTTATATGAGTCGTGTCATGAAAAAGGATGGATGTATCATGTGCATTGAGATCATACTAAGGGGCTCAAAGTGGTGGTTTAGTGAAACACCTAAGTGAGAAGCCAAAAATGAGAGAAACCCTAGGAGGCCAGACTAGTCCAGGCCTCAGGGCCGGACTATTCCGGCCAGGCACACCAGTCCGTTTTGAGACGGACCAAACGTCTCTGGAATGAATCTGAGTGAATTTAGAGCTAAGTCCGAGAAGTCCGGACTTGTCCGTTTTCGGACGGACCAAAGCTCTCTGAAAAGTTCAGACTTGTCCATTTGGGTACGGACCAGTCCGTTTGAGACTTAGTGAGATCATCCGAGAGAAACCCTAGTGGGCCGGACCAGTCCGCCCCCTGTGGCCGGACTAGTCCGTGCCAGTCCACTTGAGTCCGTTTTGAGACGGACTAAACCTTTCCATCCTACTTCGGACTAGTCTGTTTTGGACCGGACTAGTAAGTTGTCTAGTGACCGTTTGTGGAAATTTGGCAGGTAGCGTGACGATCGTCGCGCAGTGCGGCAGTTCTCGAGAATTGACCAGAGGTCAGTGGTCCCATAAGGCCGGACTAGTCCGGGTCCAGAGGCCGGACTAGTCCGCCCCTCTGCTGAGGTAAGTAGAAGGGGCTCGGGGCCCCTATAAAAAGGGGACCCCAGGGCTCATTTGAACAAGTCTTGAACCCTAGCGCCGCCACAAGTGACCAAGAGCCTTCCAAAGCCTTCTACTCGTCCTACTAGCCCTCTAAGACCAAATCTTGAAGAGATTAGGGTTTAGGGAGGAGAGTGAAGGAAGATCATTGCGCTTGAGCTCTCAGTTTGATCTCTTTGCACATTGTGATTGTGTTTGGTGGCTTGTGTGAGTTGAGTTTCGTGTGCTCCTCATGGTATTGATTCGTGGGAGCCTCAAGTTGTGAGTAGCTCCATCAAACGTTGTGATTGCCCATTGATATAGTTGATACCAAGCCGACCATCGTGGTGGCTTGGTGAGAGATGGGTCAAGTGAGACTCGATCCTTGTGTGGACTTCTCAACGTGGATGTAGGCTTCTTCGTGGAGCTGAACAGCGGGATAAATCTCGTCTCACTTGTCTTTCACTTTTTGTGATCACTAGTATTGCTATAAGGGTTCATATTGCTCATATTTCTCTTCACTTTGATCATTATTGTAAACTTGCAATCTAAGTGTTTAAACTTCACAATCTGAGCTTTACCAGTTTAGCACATATTGCTTATTTCTCCGATGAACTTTAATTCTGCAAGTAACTTGTAGAAACCAAGTTTAGGGTTTTCACCCTGTGCTAAGCGAACCAGTTCGACCCTGTGTAGACTAGTCTGGCCACATGAATTTAATCCCGTTTGATTAAGTCATTTCAGGTATTATTGCCTATTCACCCCCCGTCTAGGAGACTTTCAATTGGTATTAGAGCCAGGTTTCTCCATTAGAGTCTAACAACTCAGAGAAGAAATGGCCGGAAGGGGTGATATCGAAGTTCTGGTGGTCGTCGATGACACCAAGACGAAGAACGTCGATGTTCTTCAAGATGATCCAAACGACGATGAAGAAGTTTGGATGCTCAAGGCACGACTTTGTGAGAAGCTCATTGTGCCCCAAAAGGAGATCAAGCCAATTGCTCTGGTCAACATCGACAATGGGAGTAGTTCACAAGACTACTCCCAGTATCCTTACAATTATGAGCAACTTACCGTGAGCAATCATTATTTGTCTATTCCCATTGGTAAACCTCCTCAATTTGACGGAAATGATTACTCTATGTGGAAGCATAATATGAAGATGCACCTCATTTCCTTAAACCCTAGCTTGTGGAAAATTGTTATGACAGGTGTTCATCTTCCGAAGAATGAGGAAGACATCACTCCAGAGCAAGCCGTTCTACTCCATCACAATGCTCAACATTACCTCCTCATTGACTCGAGAGGAGTTCAACCGCATTGAAGGGTTGGAAGTTGCCAAGGAGATATGGGATACCCTTAAGACGGCGCATGAAGGCAACCGCGTCATTAGGGGGGCAAAGATTGAGATGATCGAAGGAGAGCTTGGGAGGTTCACCATCATGGAGGGTGAGTCTCCACAAGATATGTATGACCGCCTCAAGACTCTCATCAACAAGAGTCGGTCATATGGAAGCACCCGGTGGACTGACCACGAGGTGGTAAAGAGGATGATTCGAGCATTCATGCCTCGAAACGTCACTCTTTGCTCACTAATTCGTGAGAGTTCGGGCTTCCACAAGATGACCCCCGAAGAAGTGCTAGGGAGAATCATCAACCATGAGATGATAGATCAAGAAGCTCAACGTCCTCAAGATCACAAGAAAAGGAAGAGAGTGATGAAGAGAGTCCTGACACCGATGAGGAAGAAGCTCTCTTCATCAACAACTTTAAGAGGATGTTTAGAAGAAGGAGGGGGAGCTATCAAAATGAAAGAAAGAGCAAAGACAAGCCCAAGACAAGATCAAAGAGGGCTTGCTACAATTGTGGGGAGTATGGTCACTTTATTGTGGATTGTCCACATGAAGAAAACAAGAAGAAGAAGGAGGGCAAGTCCAAAGAGAAAAAGTATTTCAAGAAGAAGAAGTAATCCGTACATGCCCACCTCGGAAAGGAGTGAGATTCAAATGAGGAATCCTCCTCCGATGAAGAAGAGAAGATAGCAACCATTGCTATGAAGAAGGCAACTACGAAAAACAAGCTCTTCTCCAACTTGGAGACTTTAAGGCCAACTTGTCTCATGGACAAGGAGGGAAGAAAGAAGGTTAAATCTAAATCCTCTTCTTCAATTTCCTCTCATGATGATTTTGATAGTAGTAGTGAAAATGAACATATGCTTAAGGACATGAGTAAAAGAACCTTGAAAAGGTTGACATTGTTGACGGAGGAAATATTTGAGAAGGAAGAGCTCATCAACCGTCAAGAGGACATGCTCATCCAACAAAAGGAGAGATGTCAAGAGGTTGAGGAGCTCTTGGAGCTTGAAAGAAAAAGAAGCAAGGCACTTGAGCGTGAACTCGCTTTGAGCAAGGAAACTTGCTCAAACCTTGAGAACACTACGACCCCCTTTGGTACAGCTCCCAGCTTCTGATTCTCTGAATTCACTTCTGATTCTCTGATGAAGTGATTCTGTGGCTGAAAGTGATTCTCAATGATTTTCTAGAATGAACTCTTAGAATCAGGATTGAGAATCAGTTCACAGAATCAGGAGAAGCTACTTTTTTCAGCTCCTGGCCTCTTAGGGTCCCTTTGGTTCAGCTTTCCCAAGCAAATTCTCTACCAAAAAACTAAAATCCTAACCAAAGGGCTTTCCTACCAAATCAGATTTTTGGGAATCTACAGATTTTCCTAGTACAACTAGAAATCTGTCTAGACCCCAGATTTCTCAGATTCCTATTCTAACTTTTCCAAAAAATTACCCACCATTGCCACTGGTTACACAATGAAGCGTTATTTTTCTTTTTTTTTCCCTCCCTCGGCGCCCCCATCGCAACCCGGCGCCCCATCGCGAGCAAATGCCAGCGGGCGGTGCCACCACCAGCACGCCTCCGCCGACGCTCCTCCACCGGTAAGCCCCGTCTCCCTCGCGCATGAGTCCGCCGCCCTGTCTCCCTGGTCGCGCGGGAGGCCGCCGCCCCTGTATAGTTGGCGAGAAGTCGGCCCCGATGTCGCACACGTCGATGGGCACCTGTCCAATGGCGTGCGCGGCGTCAACAAACAACTTGTCGACGCCCTCCTCACGGCACATGGCGATGAGCTCCTTGACGGGGATGAGCATGCTGTGCATGGAGGTGATGTGGTCGATGACGGCAAGGCGGACGCGACGGCCCCCGGCCTTGGTGAGTGCGAGCGCGGCGCGGAACTCGGCGTCGACGACGGAGGCGACGGGGAACACCAGTGGTGCGCAAACTCGGCTCGGATCTCCGCATCTGTGATCAGGGTTTGCTGTGGCTTCTCCCCATTCTTGGCTGCGTCGCAGGGCATAGCCGATGCCATCGGAGGTCAGTGGAACATACAGGGACGTGCAGCAGATTAGATAGCCATGAGGGAGCAAAAAGGTTGACTCCGGAAGAGAATGTAAAAATGCAACTGAACTGGAGCTGTTATAATAGAATAGTGATAGCTCATCGCAGGGCGGACCCAGAGTATGTCGGGTGGGTCCTGTCATACGTTGGGCCAGCCAGCATGCAGGGACTTGGCAATTCCATCGTACAATTGATTTCATGGATGAAATTATCTGTTCTGCAGTCCAGCTTGCAAATTTTTATGCCTAGTTTCTCACTTCGTACACAATTGCATATGATTATTGCTTGCATGACATTGCACAATTTTATTTGTGATAGTGCATTAACAGATAAGGAGTTTGAGAGGTGTGATGAAGATGAGAATTATACGCCTGAAGCAGTACAACAAGCAACAAAATCACAATGAACGACATTCGTGACAACATAGCTAATGTTTTGGTTAGTTTGTGTTAGATAGTATAAAATATGTAAATGACACATATCATCATTTGAGCCATACAACCTTTGATTTTAGTTTTTTGTGTAATCCATACATTTTGTAATATTTATATTACACCAATTTTATATTTATATTATTTATCAACACAAAATTATGAATTCGTAGTGGTATAACATATATTTCTTACAGAATCCACATCTAACTGTTGTTTACAGCCAAACAGATTTCAGCTTCCCCACAGCTGACAACTCACAACAGCTTCCCTACAGCTCAGCTAGAATCAGATTTTCAGGAATCCAAAGCTGAACCAAACACAACCTTAGTTCAATTCAAAGAATCACTTCTGAGAATCAGCTTAGAATCACTTCTTCTGAAAAATAGTGTTTGGCACAGCTCCACTGATTCTGCCTGAGAATCAGCATCGTGAAGCTCTGCCAAAGGGGCCTACAATTGTGCTCAAGGATTAACTTGTTAGTTTGACACAAGATAACAAGATCCTTGAGACACAAGTGAAGTCTCTCAAGGTCAATGCACCTTCTTTCTCTAGAAGCTCATCTTCCACAAATGTTAAATTCGAAGCATCTCAACCTTGTAAATGCTCAAACTTGATCATAAAGTTTAAAGATGAGCTTAAGTTGGCACAAACCAATCAAGCACCCAAGGGTGACATTTTTTACAAGGAGAAGGTGAAATATGCACGTAGTGCATATACCAACACATGACATCCCCTTGTTAAGAATGACCTTGGTTATTCTAGGGAGATGAGGCAAAACGCCAAAACTCTCAAGAATGACAAAGACTTGATTGTTTTTGTCAAAGGAGACTCATACAACAATAAAGGAAAGAACATTGCTATTTCACCCAAAATGCCTAAGAAAGAACCTCATCCATTGTTCCATGACTTCGATGCATCATATGTCTTATCGAGGAACAAATTTGGAAAGGCTTATGCTAGGTATGTTGGGCCACACCGCAAGAGTCCCAAACCTTGTGTGTGGGTGCCCAAGTGCCTCTTGACTAACATCAAAGGACCCAACACCACTTGGGTACCTAAAGCCAAGGCTTAAATCTTTCTTGTAGGCATACTCCTCCGGTGGAACCAAATGGGTTCTTGATAGCGAGTGTACTAATCATATGACCGGAGAGAGGAAGATGTTTGTGGAGTATGAGCTAAATGAAGATCCAAGTGAAGGAATCTATTTTGGGGACAATAGCCAAGGAAAAATCCTTGGCACCAGTAAAATTGCTATATCACCTAATCACACTTTCAAATGTCTTACATGTTGATTCACTTGATTATAACCTCTTGTCCATTTCACAACTATGTGACAAAGGTTATAATTGTTTATTTACTAATGAGGGTGTGACCGTCACAAGGAGAAGCAATGACTCAATTGTCTTTAAGGGTGTACTCAAGGGAAAACTCTATCTTGTGGATTTCTCTGCGGATAAAGTCCAACTTGATACATGCTTAGATGCAAAAACTAATATGGGATGACTGTGGCATAGGAGGCTAGCCCATATTGGGATGAGAAATTTGCAAAAACTCCTTAAGGGCGAGCACATCCGTGGTTTAAAGAATGTTGTGTTTGAAAAGGATAGGTCATGTAGCGCATGCCAAGCCGGAAAGCAAGTTGGAGCACCACATTCATCCAAGAACATTATGACAACATCAAGACCATTGGAGCTTCTACACATGGATCTCTTCGGTCCAATCGCCGACATTAGTATTGGTGGT
The DNA here is from genome assembly GCA_036927565.1 of Tuctoria greenei. Taxonomy (NCBI): domain Eukaryota; kingdom Viridiplantae; phylum Streptophyta; class Magnoliopsida; order Poales; family Poaceae; genus Tuctoria; species Tuctoria greenei. The sequence goes on from JAYESD010000008.1 coordinate 9,326,348, forward strand.
AACAAATATGGTCTTGTTATTGTTGATGACTTTTCACGTTTCACTTAGGTATTCTTTTTGCATGACAAGAGCGTGACTCAAGGTGTTCTCAAGAGATACTTGAAGAGAGCTCAAAATGAGTTCTCCTTGAGTATCAAGATCATAAGGATTGACAACGGCACCAAATTCAAGAATACTCAAGTTGAATATTTTTTGGATGAAGAGGGGATCAAGCATGAGTTCTCGTCCCCCTACTCCCCTCAACAAAATGGGGTGGCCGAGAGGAAGAATAAGACTCTAATTGAGATTTCAAGAACCATGCTTGATGAGTACAAGACGTTGGACCGGTTTTGGGCTGAGACGGTCAACACTACTTGCCATGCAATAAACTAGTTGTATCTTCACCGCATACTTAAGAAGACGTCTTATGAGCTCCTAACCAGTAACAAGCCAAACATTTCCTACTTTCGAGCTTTTGGGAGCAAATGATACATTCTTAACAAGAAGCCTAGGACTTCAAAGTTTGCTTCTAAGTCTGATGAAGCTTTCTTACTTGGTTATGACTCAAACACTTACGTCTATCGTGTCTTTAACAAATCCTACGTAATTGTTGAAGTAGCACGTGACGTAGTGTTTGATGAGACTAATGGCTCCCAAGTGGAGCAAGTTGATTTTCATGTGCTAGATAAAGAAGAAGCTCCACAAGTGGTGATAGGAAGGATGATGACACGTGGAGATATACTACCATAAGAACAACCTCAAGATGCAAGTGACCATCCTACACATCAAGCAAGCTCCTCCTCAAATGATCAAGATCAAGTCCCCCAAGATGCGCTCCAAGAAGATGAAAATGGAGGCATCAATCAAGGGGGAGACAATGAAGATGAGAAAGACCAAGATGATGACTCAAGACCTCAAGCGCCTCACCCCAAGAGTGCATCAAAGCGTCCAACAGGATCATCTCGTTGACAATATACTTGGAGACATCTCCAAGGGGGTAACTACTCGATCTCGTGTTACAAACTTTTGTGAACATTACTCTTTTGTTTCCTCCTTGGAGCCCCACAAGGTTGAAGAAGCACTACGAGATCCGGATTGGGTGATGGCCATGCAATAAAAGCTCAACAACTTCGAAAGAAATCAAGTATGGGAGCTTGTGAAAAGGCCTAATGCGAATGTTGTAGGCACCAAGTGGGTGTTCCGCAACAAACAAGATGAGCAAGGGATGGTTGCAAGGAACAAGGCACGACTTGTGGCCAAAGGGTATTCACAAGTCGAATGTTTGGATTTCGAAGAAACCTTTGCTCGCGTAGCTAGGCTTGAATCAATTTGTATATTACTTGCCTTTGCTACTCACCATGATTTTAAGCTATATCAAATGGACGTCAAGAGCGCATTCCTCAATGGTCCAATCAAGGAAGAGGTGTATGTGGAGCAACCCCCCGGATTTGAAGATGAATAATTTCCAAACCATGTGTACAAATTGCGTAAGGTTCTCTATGGACTCAAACAAGCTCCTAGAGCTTGGTATGAGTGTCTTAGAGATTTTCTAACTCAAAATGGTTTCAAAATTGGGAAGGCAGACTACACTTTGTTTACTAAGCATTTTAATGATGATTTGTTTGTTTGCCAAATATATATTGATGACATTATATTTGGTTCTACTAACAAAGCTTTTTGTGATGAGTTTTCTAAGATAATGATGGAAAGATTTGAGATGTTTACGATGGGGGAGTTGAAGTTCTTTCTAGGTTTTCAAGTGAAACAACTCAAGGAAGGCACATTCATTAGTCAAACCAAGTACACACAAGATATACTCAAGAAATTTGACATGGACAAGGCGAAACCCATCAGGACTCCCATGAAAACCAATGGGCATCTCGATCTCAATGAGGATGGTCCAAGTGTGGACCAAAAGGTATATCGTTCCATGATAGGCTCATTACTCTACTTATGTGCATCTAGGCCCGATATCATGCTTAGTGTGTATATGTGTGCTAGATTTCAAGCTGCTTCTAAGGTGTGTTATTTGACCGCCGTTAAGAGAACTCTTAGATATTCGGTTCACACACCAAGCCTAGGACTTTGATACCCCAAAGGCTCTAAGTTTAACCTCATTGGATATTCCGATACGGACCATGTGGAGTGCAAAGTTGATAGGAAGAATACATAGGGAACTTGCCAATTTCTTGGTAGATCTCTAGTGTCTTGGTCCTCAAAGAAACAAAACTCCATTGCTCTTTCCACACCTGAAGCAGAGTATGTCACCGTCGGAAGTTGTTGTGCACAACTTCTTTGGATGCGACAAACTCTTAGGGACTATGACATAAACTTGCGTCATATTTCCCCTCCTATGTGACAATGAGAGTGCCATCAAAATAGCCCATAATCCAGTTGAACATTCAAGGACCAAACACATTAATATTCGACACCATTTATTGAGAGATCACTCCATCAAAGGAGACATTGCAATTTCCCATGTAAGAACCGAAAAACAATTGGACGATATTTTTACCAAACTCTTAGATGAGAAAAGATTTTGTGAGCTTAGGAGTGAGCTCAATATTATAGATTCTCGAAATGTGGCTTCAATCTTGCACATCTGATCGTCATATTCAAAATTCACACATGTTTGCGAAAAACTCATCCTCCTTGATTTTCTACAAATTATTTTCAAATTACTAAATCATTGTGAATCATGATCATAGTTTGATTGTTGATTGCTTACTGACCATGTTTACAAAGATTTTTGTGAAATCTAGTCCAAAAGGATCAAATCTCCACTGAAAACTCAATATATAGGAGTTTTTAGCCTTAGGGCCGGACTAGTCCGCCCCTGGACCGGACTAGTCCGATGGATGAGAACAGTCTGGACCCAACCCGATAGCCGAACAAGTCCGGGTCCCTGACCGGACTAGTCTGGCCCTTGGGGACTTAGCCTCCCCAGAGAGCGCTCGACCTTTCCACTTCCATTCAAACACTCTCTCTCAAAAAACGCTCGAAAACCGCCTCCCAAACGGCGATTTTCCATTCCCACCAACAAATCTTGATTCCAATCCGTAGATTGAAGCCCTAAGGTGCTAAGGAACTATTCCCCAATCATCGGAGGCCGATTCTTCACCCACATTTCCTTGATTTGAATATTTGATGAGGTATTCTTGACCTAACCCCAAAATCCTTAAAAATTCAATTCTTTTGGGTCTATTGACAGAAACTTCTTCAAAAATGTTGTTGTGCACATTATTGTGATCATGTACCTCCATTTTTGTGGTAGGATCCGTAGTTTTCACAAAACTCTCTAGATTAAGGTTCTTGCTGTGTGAACCGGACTAGTCCGGCTTCAGGACAGACAAGTCCGGTTGGGTACTGACTAGTCCGGCCCCTGGGCAGACAAGTTCGTATTACACAGGGAAAACCCTAGCCTTGATCGATTCTGTGAATTCTATCACTTTGTCTTGACTCCTTGGACTCATACACATTCCCTTGCTTCTCTTATCAGCAACCATGTTGGATAACGAGTATGTTCCACCTTCCGACTCCGAGGCTAAAGCGGAGAAGCAAGCTCTTTGTCGCCAGAGGCGCGAGGATCAAGAAATGGCTGCTGCCTACTTTGCATCAAAGAGAGCAGATAAGACGCAGCAAGAAACACACAACTCTGCAGCAGCCGAGGCAGCCCCAAGGAAAAACATACTTGTGACATTGGGGGATCAAGCTAGAGCCCAAGAGGCGAGGACCTCCAAGGATAAGGGAAAGGCCCCGGTCGATGTTGCACCCAAGAAGAGGGTGATAGTGGCCAAGAAGATTGCTAGCAAGGTCAAGAAGGATGCCTCTCAACCCATAGGCCCCTTGAGGATGTCTTCTCCTGCACGGAACCCAAACCGTGCAACTGCCTTCGACGCTAACATCTTCAAGGGCAAAGGGGCTGAGAATGCATGCATGCTCAGGAAGATAAATGTCTATCAGCGAGACAGGAGCACAGTGGATCCCCGCTTCTGGTGTGATTTCCATTGTGACTATTACAGGACAATCTACATGACCAAGCAGACCCCAGTCACCAATGCTCAGTTGATTGACTGAGACTACATGACCCATAAGGATCACATAGCCTTCAATGTCGTGATTGAGGCCGTCAAGCGGCATGGTTTGAAGAAGTTCATGGCTTTCCAGTATGACTGGAATGTGAAAGTCACCACTCAGTTCTATTCCACTATCTACTTACACACCGATGGGGACAGGAGGATTACCTGGATGACTCATGGAGAGCAATACTCCACCACCTACTGGGAGTTTGCTCAGCTGCTTGACCTAGAGGATCAACTGGACAATGAAATCATTATATCCAACTTGAGGCCAGTTGATCGCGATACCTTAGAGTACATGTATCCTAGCCATGTACCCTTTGAGGCGGGGCACATAAGGAACATCAAGCGTCCTCAACAGGGTGCTCAAGAAGACCATTGCCCCCAAGGATGGAGATGCGGGGACAATTCAAGAAAATTTGAGGCATTTGATGGTCCTCATTGATGGAGATGTCCGCTTCAATGTAGTTGACTACATCTTCGATGACATCTTCAACATCTCCCATACTCCCAATCGATCATGTGGATATGCTCCATACATTATGTACATGATCGAGAAGATCTCCGGACTCACCTTCAAGAAAGACATAATTCACCGGAGGCTTCGACCTCAACTCCCTCCTCCAGAGCTGGCTTGTCAGGACCGTCTTCTGAGGGTCCACTTGTGCATCCTGTACCAATCCCTGGATCAGTAGTTGGTATGCACAACAAAATAGATCGAGATCCATACAACGATTATTTATTTATAAATAGTATAAGTCTTACAAACATGATCTAGATTACATTGGGTGTGGTCGGAGATGACCACCAAAATAGAAGAAATCTTCAAAACAGCGGAGCAGAATGGCGCCATGCCCAACAGGCAGACTTGGGAAGTAGGACTAGACCTAGTCGTCATCCTCACACGCTTCAGCTTCTTTGTCTTCTGATAAAACTACATATAAAGCAAGAGTGAGTACATAAGGTACTCCGCAAGTCCTAACACTACTCAAGGGGAGGTGTATCATGCATTGGGGCTTGTAGCAAGGAGAGGCCATACGACTTATTTTGCCGAAAAGCATTTTATGCAGGTTCTCTTTGAAAAGAGTTTTGCAATAAGAGGGAGAGGTAGTTGAATCAGTATTATTAAAGTTGGCGGGCCCTGAGGGAGTTTCAGACCATCCCGCCAGTTCCCTCACTTTTAAATGAGTCTTCGGACCCAAGGCCCTAACGACTCTGGCACGCATGCCAACTATTTCCCAAAACACGGCGGCCTCGGCCACCCACACACACACTTCAAGGAGATGTGCTAATACTAATCAATAGGAGCCCAAAGCATAGTGTGACAAGACTGTGACAACAGTTATCTGGATAGATCAAGACTCTGCAGAGTTTGTACACTTTACCCACATGCTACGTACTCTGGATCAGAGAGTGACGCAACGCTCAACCCATCTTTCCCGAGTAACCCCACATTCACACCTCGGCCCCACACATGGGCTATTTGGGCATTAACTACCCAGCCAGACATCGGATGACTCTCGGTCTCCGTTCCATTTCCTGGTCCACCGTTCCCTCCATGGCTCTACAGGTTTTCTCATGTGGCAGTCACCAGAAAGGTAGGGAGAGTCCCGCCCATACATGTTTTTTTATTGTACGAAATCACTATGTTGAGTTCAAATGAACCGGTCCTTATATTGGTGAGGCGGCTCCATCCGTCCTTGGCAAGAGGACTAGTTCGGAACACCCAGCATCGAACTAAACTGAAGTACTCAGCACAAGGCTAGTCCAGAAAACATGGTCATCGGACTATTACTGAAGCACTCAGCGCCAATCGGTGGATTACACCGAATACACAGCCGTAGCTGGTATACCTCTTAGCTAGCCCGCAACATCCCATCACCATACCCGCCTCGACCACCCATCCCCTTCACACACATAGTTCATTAATATCCCACCCATATCCTAACTCACACCACCAAACACCTTTTAACACATTTCGCAATCATGTATACAGTGTGTAGTGGTTCGAGATGCGAACATCGCAGAGGTTCCTAAGCATAGTACTAACAAGGGGTGGTCACATCACTGCTATAGTGCAGTGATGAAGCCGTTAGGTTGTCAAGAGGTTGTGTTGTCAAGGTCAAGGAGGGGATTGTGATAGCCACTGCTATTATTGTAACTGATGCAGTGTCTTGTTTCAAGCCGTTGATAGCGAGTAACTACTAGGTTACTGTTTATCGTTGGCTAGTAGCTACCACCGATATTCAGTTATCAACATAGCTCATGCTACCACATCAAGTGGTTCATAGCATAACAACATTATAAAATAGACATACAGTCATGCAATGAAAACAGCCCATAGGTGCGATTGCAAAACATAGGTGAAATATGATCAAGGAGTTAGAGCTTGCCTTTACAGTGGTTTACCAAGGTCCTTGTCTTGTTCTTCGTGATCCGGGTCTTGAGTATCTCCTCCGCGAACTCTCCGATTACTAAGTACGGAGCTATGCGAATAAAATATGAAACATCGATAAAGATCCAAGAAATCCAAATAAAACTCCAATAAATACAAACAATCGTTTATTAACACGTTTTCTAAAATCTTGTGAAGACTTATCAGAGAATATGTCATTCTACAGGTGGCTTATTCGGAAACATTACTATTTCATTGGTCAACCAAATGGTCATTGGAAGGTTATGACGATCTTATCGGTCTTCTAGTTATTTATAGTGTTTATGACTATTATGGTTAATTAACGGGTTTATGTTATAAACTACTTATGTTACGGTCAACGAGTTAGCCACAACTTTTACGAGACTTCTTTATAATTATCCATCTTCACAATAGTATATTCACTAAAGTTCTATTAATGTAAGACCCACTGATTTTAGAGATTAATCACAAGTCCTAACGTGTTTCAACTTAAGGCAACATCCTAATGAAGGGTAGTGTGTGACTCAACTCCTTCTACTCCTGACTTTATGGTTTTCCTATTATACTCTAAATGTTGTGAACTTATTGTGGAATTCCTTTAGTGCGTGTTTGTTCGGACTTCCTGGAATTACCAGTGGGAGTCCATTCAATTTAGAGCTAGCTTGTGAGTTCTATTATTCATTAGTCTACTAATTATTTCTCAATAATGACACCATTTAGTTTATTATCCTATATGTTATTTTAATCAATTACCATTTCAAAGTCCTAGATATATATTCCTAGAAATGATTAGAAAGTCATTTATGGAGGAGACTAATTAATTGGGAGCTTCTATGTCTATTTTACTAATTATGATTATTCATTTAATTTTCCTATGGGAATGATAATCAATTCCCTATTATGTATTTTATATCAACCAATTTCTACTTACGATATATTATATATACCTAGCGATATTTTCTAGTGATTATTGGGTAATTATTTGTGAGGGAGTTTAGTTTATTTAACCTTTCTACTAATTTTTAGTGATTTAATCAATTTCTTATAAGGAGGATAATTATTGTACTACCCCATATCCTATATTGGTTGTGTACTACTTTTTACAGGTTATAGATGTTGATTATTATTTCTAATACTTCTTTTTAGGTATTTATTCGGGGTGGGTTTATGAGGTTGGACGTCTAAATATCGACCTTTCCCATTTCGTGTTAATCGGATGATCCGATGAACTAACACCAAGTCTCATTTTTCTGCAATTTACTTTGCCACTAGTTACTATTTTTATGTTATGATAATCATCACATAATTTTAGGGGAACTCCTAGATAATTATTTCCTATAACGACTATCGATTTAGAGCATTAACATGATTTCTTTTCAATTTATTAATTATTATTTCATTTTAGGTAAGCTAATTATATCTACCACTGTATATCCAATTAATTTATTCTATCAGTTACTCCTAATATGCTCTAAAAGCAGTTAAGGGTTTTTAGGGAATTTTTCCAGAATTTTCTTGTATGAAGAAATACAGTTTATTAACTTATGCGTACACAGTCTGGGTAGACCTAGTGTTTTCTTTCCTTGTGTTAGGATAACTGTGGGCCGTGGTGGTCAGAGTGTGTGTGTTTAGCGTTTTCTCTAGCTGGTAAGGTTGACCGGTGGGTCGATTGGTCAGTGGGGTTGGACAACAGATCAGTGGACTTTGGGCCTAGTCCATGGCTCCTATCTCATTGGTCTAGGTGGACCGTGCCCATGCATTTGGCTGCGGGACATGGCTAGCGTGGCGCCCTTGCGCTCGCATGGCGGCCAGGTGGTGGCCACATCGGCTACTGCGGCTGAGGTGGCGGCCAGTTTGGCGCCACATCAGCAGGCGGCACAGCGGCCGTGAGCGCGGCGGTGCTCGCAAGCGGCGAAACGGCAGCAGAGCGCAGGGCCAAGCGGGATTCTCGCTGATATGTGAAGTCGGACGCATTCCTATAGGCGGGAGGAGGCTTTCGGCGAGTGAGGCCAGGCCGGAGTGGTGCCCACGGCGCTGGCGGCGGCGTGCGATAGCAGGGGACAGCAGCTTGCAGTGTTTCTCCGAGGAGGCATCGGTTCCCTCCAAATAGTGTTGTTGTGCGCATGTTCTGGGGGGTGATGGTGTGTGCTACAGTGTCTATTGGGCAGGGGTGGCGCCAACGGTGTCCGGCGGCGAGCCGTGGCGGCCGCACATGGCGGTGCGCCGGCGATCTACGCATGCGTGCTGTAATCCAACGGGAAGGATTGTCGGGGACGTGTTCCAGCGTGCTAGGAAGTGCTCAAGTGCGCTCGGCCTGTCTGGGGCAACGCCCACGGTGGCCGGCGACGAGGCAAGGCGACGGTCTTGGCGGTGGCGCATTGCAAACGACCTTCCAGTGGTCTTATCTTCCAATGAAGTGTACCTACATATCCTAGGAGCTCATACCAGTACATACGGCAAGGTGTCTTGGGTATAGGGGGCTTGTAGCTCGTCGGCGGCTATGGCATGCGGCGGCGCCGACAATAGGCTGTCGAGATCTACTCCTTGGTGTTCTGAGTGACCAAACAACAAAGCGCTCTATGCGTTCTACACACGGAGGAAGCAGTGGGAGAGGTTAATTGAATTACCTCGTCTCCTGTGTGTCGAAATGGGCAAGGTCGCCGGCGGTGAGGGAGAGAGTGAGGAACGGCGAAATTTCCCTCGGTGAGGGCTGCGAGAGCTCAGTGGTGTGCCTTATGCGTGAGAGGAAGTACTGTGCGCAAAAATGGGTACGAGGAGGCCGTTTTATAGCCCTAGAAGGCGGTTCACGGCTACTTGCCGCGCGCAGTACGTCAGGGAGCAGCGGCTCTGCTTTTGACGCGGGGCGGGGCGGCTTAGGTTCTTGGCGTCAATGATGAGGGGGAAGAACACCGACGGCGACACGACGTTAGAGGCACACGGCCTGGGCCGAACGATGCGACGGGATGGCGCCTTGTCGCCGGTTTTTGCGGGCACGGGCGGCTCTTGTTGAGCGATTGGACATGCGGTGGGAGGAGGAAGAAGGCGGTTCGCCCTCTGGGCTAGTCGGGCCGCGCGCACAGGAGAGAAATGGGCCACACGGAAAAGAAAGAAAAGACGGGAAGAGTGAGGGCGTCGGGCTAAGTGGGCCGCGTGCGAAGATAGGCCAGGCGGGTGGAGCAAGAAAAAGGAAAAGGGGTGGTTGGGCTGCTTTCTCTTTTTTTTTCTTTGTGTTTTCTTCCTCTTTTCTATTTTAATTTCCAGTTTGTTTCCCAATTAAATTCCCATTTGAATTCAGATTTAGTTCACATGAATTATCCATGTTCATGTAATTTTGTATTCAAACAGTTTGCTTTTCATTTGTTTTAATGTCTGCCATTTTATTATAGTTAAATTGTTCATTGTGCATGTGTATACGTACATACAACTTGTGTTTGATTAATTTATTTGTCACTTAATTTATTAATTTTTTTATCATATTATAGGTTTCAATATTTGATTAATTGTTTGCCTTCCTTTATTTATTTACTTATGGGGTTTATATTAAAGTTGACATACATGTGTTTATATTTATGCATAAATGCTACTTTGTTATTAGTTCCTATTTTGTTAGCATTTATGGATTATATGATTTGAGTTGTTTCTTAGGGTGTTCCCATAATCTCCCTAATTCTTTCACGTGTTTGAATATAATTTTAGTTTGAAAATGGGGTTTGGTTTATAGATATTAATTCTTGTTTGAATTGATTTATATTTTTGATTTATAGTTACATCTTCAAATAATTGTATTCTTGTTTGATTTATTTGTCGTATTATAAGTTATTGGTTGGACACACATACACATATATGTGCCATTTTAGTTGATATTTATTGATCACTCGAGATTTACTCAAAAATTTTAATTTGAAGTGATTTTTACCGTTTTTGTTAAAAATTCGGGCTGTGACACGGCTGCTCCTAGGAGGAAGAATGCGGATCCTCCCGCTTCTACCTCTCGCTTTGTGCCATCTCCTCCGCCACCTCCGCCTTCATCACAATGCGGGAGTGGCTTTCTCAAGTGCTTCAAGGCCATTTTCTCTTCTTGCCGGAAGGTGGAAGTTCGACAACGTCACATGGAGCGTCGCCAAGAGAAGTATCTCAAGGCGGTGTGCGACAAGTTGGACATTCCCATGTCTCCCGCAGAGGATAGTGATGGAGAGATCACTCCATTCCTGGAGTTCACCGCCGAGGAGCACGCTCAATTTGGTGAACATGGTACTTCCACCGCGGCCCCGACCGATGATGATGAAGCAAATGTTGATCCAGAGGCCACGGAGAGCGATAGCGGGCGCCAAGGCAGAGATGAAGACGACGACTCCGATGATGAGTAGACCTAAGGGCTATTTCTCCTTTCTTTTCCTTTTCGGTGTCTTGATGCCAAAGGGGGGGAGATTGGTGGATGGGCACTTAGATAGGGGGAGAGTTTGAGTGGGAGAGATTGTGAGTTTCTACTTAGTTATGAGTGGGAGAGCATGATTGATCCAAAATTGGACTTATGTTTGTATGTTTAAAACTCTCACTTAAATTGTTGTAAGACTTAATTTATATCAATTGTGATGTTATGCTTGTGTTACATGCTTGTCTTGAATATTTGTTTCTTTATCACAACTTATAAGCACATCACTTAGGCACCCCACCATAATATGTACATGTATGAGAACCATCTCAAATCTCTCTTACTCATGATGCATACATTGAGGGGGAGTCACTCATACAAATAAATGTTATGAAAAACAAATTATTATCTTTTTGTCGAAGTCTTAATGTGTTGTCATCAATCACCAAAAAGGGGGAGATTGAAAGTGCATCTGGGCATCCCCGTGGGTTTTGGATGATTAATGACGACAATTAAGAGTCTAATGAGCTAAGTTGATCTTAAGCACAAGTACAATTATTGAAATGAGATAAAACCCTCCAAAAAGGAAAAGGATGCAACGGGCGTCAAAGGCTCAAGAGTAGAAATTAGGGCTCCTAAGGAGTTGAGCTTATATGAGCCGTGTCATGAAAAAGGGTGGATGTATCATGTGCATTGAGATCATACTAAGGGGCTCAAAGTGGTGGTTTAGTGAAAACCTAAGTGAGAAGCCAAAAATGAGAGAAACCCTAGGAGGTCGGACTAGTCCGAGCCTCACAGCCGGACTAATCTGGCCAGGTAGACCAGTTCGTTTTGAGACGGACCAAACATCTCTGGAATGAATCTGATTGAATTTGGAGCTAAGTCCGAGAAGTCCGGACTTGTCCGTTTTTAGACGGACCAAAGCTCTCTAGAAAAGTTCGGACTTGTCCGTTTGGGTACGGACCAGTCCGTTTGAGACTTAGTGAGATCATCCGAGAGAAACCCTAGTGGACCAGACTAGTCCGCCCCCTGTGGTCGGACTAGTCCGTACCAGTCCAGTTGAGTCCGTTTTGAGATGGACTAAACCTTTGTGTCCTACTTCGGACTAGTCTGTTTTGGACCGGACTAGTCCGTTGTCTAGTGACCGTTTGAATTTGGAAATTTGGCGGGTAGCGTGACGATCGCCGTGCAGTGCAGCAGTTGTCAGGAACTGACCAGAGGTCAGTGGTCCCATAAGGCCGGACTAGTCCGGGTCCAGAGGCCGGACTAGTCTTCCCCTGTGCTGAGGTTAGCAGAAGGGGCTCGGGACCCCTATAAAAAGGGGACCCCTAGGCTCATTTGAACAAGTCTTGAACCCTAGCGCCGCCACAAGTGACCAATAGCCTTCCAAAGCCTTCTACTCGTCCTACTAGCCCTCTAAGACCAAATCTTGAAGAGATTAGGGTTTGGGAAGGAGAGTGAAGGAAGATCATCGCGCTTGGGCTCTCGGTTTGATCTCTTTGCACATTGTGATTGTGTTTTGTGGCTTGTGTGAGTTGAGCTTTGTGTGCTCCTCATTGTATTGATTCGTGGGAGCCTCAAGTTGTGAGTAGCCCCATCAAACTTTGTGATTGTCCATTGATATAGTGGATACCAAGCCGACCATTATGATGTCTTGGTGAGAGAAGGGTCAAGTGAGACCCGGTCCTTGTGTGGACTTCTCATCGTGGATGTAGGCTTCTTCGTGGACCTGAATCACGGGATAAATCTTGTCTCACTTGTCTTTCACTTTTCGTGATCACTAGTATTACTATTAGGGTTCATATTGCTCATATTGCTCTTCACTTTGATCATTATTGTAAACTTGCAATCTAAGTGTTTAAACTTCACAATATGAGCTTTACCAGTTTAGCAGATATTGCTTATTTCTCCGATGAACTTTAATTCCGCAAGTAACTTGTAGAAACCAAGTTTTAGGGTTTTCACTCTGTGCTGAGCGGACTAGTCCGTCCCTGTTCAGACTAGTCCGACCAAAGGAATTTAATTCTGTTTGATTAAGTCATTACAGGTATTATTGCCTATTCACTCCCCCTTTAGGTGACTTTCACTACCCATATAAATTGGTAACCCTAGGTGTTCGCTCCCTTCCCCCTCCCGAAACCTTTCCCAGCGTTATTCCTCCTGCAGCACATGTGTCGCCGTTCGACTTTGCACCATCATCACCTCCCATCCCGCGCGCCGCCGCTCCCTGAGGTCCGAGCGTGCCACATTCACATTGGCTCTGACCCCCGTGCGCGGCAATACGCGGCTCCCAACTGCCTTCTCCGCCCTTCACTGAGACTTACGACCGGGGCTGCCTCCACGATCGTGTACGTCGCCTCCCCTGAGCGCGTGCGGCACAACTCTGCCATGGCATCGTCTCCACACTGCCTCGCGCGCAGCTCCCCTTGTCGGTGATAGCGGCAGGCTAGGATCCTTGTCCCCCGCCTCCGCTAGATCCAGAACCTAGCGGGCTCGCCGGTGTGTGTGCGCGAGGCCGCCGCCGCCCCCAGATCCCAGTGAAGATGAAGAACCAGAAATGGAAATCCCATAACACCCTAGCGGGTACCCGTCGGGTCTTGAAACCCGACAAAAACCCGTCGGGTCCGGGTTCGGGTAATATTTTTTACCTGCGGGTACAGGTTCGAGTACGAAAATTTACCCGTGCATTTTTTTGTCGGGTTTTTGCTCTACCCGACCCTTTTCCATCCTTACATATGGTTCAGATGAGTCCATGTCATGTTTTAGTAGTATAGAGTATGTAGGGATCGAATGCCCAAGAGGGGGGGGTGAATTGGGCTACTTCAAATTTTAAGTCAATTTAAAGCTTAAGTAAAATCTAATTCTCTAAGCAAGCCAATAGTGCAATTAAGAGAATTAAGTGCGGAAATGAGAATTGCGTAATCGTAAAGGGAGTAGGGAGGAGGAATGCAAACGCTCGAAGACACGGGGACACGTCGATTTTTCCCGTGGTTCGGTGAGATCACTAGGATCCACCTACGTCCACGTTGTGGCACCCACTTAAGGGTATCGCCACTCCCAAGTCACCGAGACGAGGGAATCCACTAACTTCCTCCGTTCGCCATTCTTGGCAAGGTGGAGCTCAAGCCTTGTACAACTTCGATCCTCCGGGCTTCCACAATGGTCTCGGCAAGCTCCGGAGCGATCTCTTCACCCTCCTCTTGATACAATGGTGAGTGCAATCACCAAGAGTGCACTTCCTCACGGCTCTCCCTACTCTAGAGTCTCCACTCACCCAGAGAGGACGCACACAAGCTTAACTCTAAGAGGAACTAGCCTATATCTTGAGGTGTGAAAGGGTTACAAGAGTGTGAAAATGAGTATTCTAAGTCTTGGACACTTGGGGAATGTGTAGTGGTGCTCTTGTTGTCCAGCCTCATCGAAATGACTGGTGGGAGGGGGTTAAATACTCAGCCCAACCGAATTAGCCGTTGGAAAAGTAGGCTGATTACTTTTTCTGTGTACATCGGATGATCCGATGACCCCCTTTTATGAGCATCGGTCTAATTTGATTAGCTGACGTCATTCTGTCAGAAATGACCGTTATTAGACCGATGCTTCACCTTCTTCATCACCGGAGGATCCGATGAATAGATCTTCAGTCTGGTTGAGCTGATAATTTGCTTCTGTTGTAATCGACCGATGTGCATCTGCCTTCAACATCGGATGATCCGGTGTTCAGTCCTTCAGAACACTTCAGAAAATTTGCTTACTGTTGTATTCATCCGATGTTCACTTGATCCACATCGGATGATCCGGTGTGTTCTTCATTCTGAGGTCTTCTTCTTCTGTTGAGTCCAAATCGACCGATGCAGTCATTCTTCAGATCACCGGATGATCCGGTGTGTACAATTTGTTTCCTTCGAGTTGAGTTGGACTGATCTTTTGGATTTTGGACTTGTGACCTCTTGAACACTTGTTTGTATGGCTCTTCTGATGGATATGAAGCTTCTTGTGTTGCCAATTTTGATAAGGTTGCGTCGTTGTACGAGTTCCTCATTTGTTTCCGATTAACCCCTTAGGTTAGTTTGTTGAGGGGTCTCCTTTTGCATCCAATGAGCAGTAGATGACATTTATGAGTGATTGATCGACGTTTGATTCATTGTACATGAAACCTCGCATCCACAAACTCATTAGTAGTAGTTAACGGTTGTCATTAATCACCGAAACCGTACCTCGTGGGGGCCTAGATGCTTTCAATCTCCCCCTTTTTGGTGATTGATGACAACACAACAAGTAGAGCATAAAAGTAATGGAATTTGAAACGCAAACGCAATGCTCATAAAGAAATGTAATCGGAACAACATGCAACACAAGGAGCTCGAAGGCTCAAACAGTGATCAAATATAAATCATAAGAGTGAAGTAGCATACTGAATTACAAATAGTAGCAAATTGATAACAATCAAGTCTCAAAATAGAAGCAAATAACAAGACTGAAAGCAAAATAGATAACTAGCACTCCCCCTAAGCCCAAGACACTCCCCCTAACTCTAACTCTTCTCCCCCTTTGGCATCAAGACACCAAAAAGGGAAGAGGAGTACCTAGGACTCCGGAGCGCTCGGGGCGACGGTGAAGCGGTCGACGTCGGCGGTGCTGTCGTCGGAGCTGCTCGAGGTGGAGGTCGCAGGTGCTGGCACTGGAGCGGGAGGAGCTGGAGCTGCTGACGCTGCTGGGGCTGCTGGCGCCGCTGGGGGATCTGCTGGGGCTGCTGGCGCCGGTGGAGAAGGTACTGCCGGTAGAGGTGAGAACTGGAACGGCACTGACGAGGCTAGAAGAGGTGACATGCTGAAGCTCGGTACAGGCGACGCCGGTGCTGGAGCTGCAGTGGGTGCCAGTGGAGAAGCTGCTGGAGCCTGACCAAGACCCGGCTGCTGGGGCGGAAGGGCTATCCCGGTCTGCTGGTAGAGGTTGGTGATCAACCCCAGGATACCCATCATCGCCTGCTGGGTCTGCTGCTGCTGGTCCAGTGTCCTCCGGTGCATCTGGTCCACCAGACTCGTGAACCGGTCCGTGTCCTCGCGCCTCTGGCGGGCCATCTCTAGCTGCATCTCTGTCTGCTGCCTCTGAAGCTCTGCGAGCCGCGCAGCCTGCTCTGCCCTGGCCTGCTCGGCTGCAAGCCGGTCCTGCCGCTGCTCCTCGACCATCTGCTGGAGCAGTGTGGTGAGCTCGGACGGCTGGGACACCTGAGCCTCTGACACTGGTGGAGGCGTCGGTGGTGCAGCAGTGGAAACTCCCGCCTCCGCGTCGTGCTGCCTCGGAGAAGGAGGCGGAGGGGGGAAGTACTCCTCAACACTGTCGCTGGTGTCACTGTCTGACCACACGTGCTCAAGTCCACCTCCCTGAGCCTCAGCCTGAGCGAGCGCCTCATCCTCCTGAGCTAACTCGGTCCAGTCCTCCTCAGAGAGACGAGCTCTGACCTGACGCTCGACTGGACGGCCAAGGCGGCGATCTCCAGGAGTAGGCACTCGGTAGTGGCCGAACCGAGTGGCGTGGAGCTCTGTCAGGGGAGCAGTGGCTGGCGAGTCCTCAGGTGCTAGCAGGAACAGTAGACGGCAAATCCAATGCCCGTAGACCAACTGCCTCAACATCCCGACTCCGTCAGTGATCACGTCCTCCATCTCGCAGATCAAGATGTCCACGATATCAAATTCCATCCCGTTCATCACATAGAACAGGATGGTCTGCTGGAGGCTCGTAAAGTCCTCTAGGTAGCCGGACCTCGGTAGAAGGGTACGCCTGAGAATGTGGTGAACTGTCCGAGCGGCTGGAGTGAGGAGAGCTGGCACCCTCGGCTGGTCTGGCGTGAACGGAGCGGTAAACAGACCTCTGATCTCCTCAAACGGTGGTGACACTCCCCCTGTCAGCGGCCTCCTCGGCGGGTCGGCTCCACCGTAGACCACCTCGTGTAGGCAAGTGAGGTGCGTGTCCACTCCAAGTAGCTGTGCCAGTCGCTCTCGAGACACGGTGTGCTGCTGCCCCAGAAACATGAAGTGGATCGAGCGCCGACCCTCTGAGATATAGAGAGTGGCGTAGAAGACTCGAACCCACTCCTCCACGTAAGCGCTCCTCTGGCGTGAGAGCAGGTCCACAAGGCCTCTGTACCTCTCGAAGAACGGCCTGATCCCGTGGCCAACTGCTGTGGCAAGCTGATTCCAGTCGATGTAGGTGTGCTGGAACAGCTTATGGCCCCGACGCCTGTACGTCTCGTACAGGGACGCCTGTGTCAGGGTCCAAAAGCGAGGATCAACCCTAGTGTCCCTGGGCTGCGGGAACCACTCCTCTGGCAATACTGTCCATCTGAGCTTCTTCAGTTGTTTTGCCTTGAGCTTGCGATAATCTGTAAGCCTGACATCCTTAGCAACTCTGGCAGCGGTATCCATCTCGTAGATGGCCCTCTGGGCCTCTCTATCCTCTGCGCGGTCGGCAGCAGTGGGACGCTGACTCGCAGTGGGGGTCTGACCTCCCCCTCGGGTCCTGACGGTGCGCCGGCGAACCAGTGGCGTCACCTCAGTCTCCTCCTCGTCCTCAGAGTCGTCGGGCGGCACGAGCTGCACTGTGGGCCGCTGCTGCCTCTGCCGAGACTCGCGGATCCGCAAGGAACCGCGACGGCCGCGCTCACGCTCCTCTGCGGCGCGAGCGGCCAACTCTGCCCGGCGAGCTTCCTTCGAGAGCTTCTGTTTCTTCGCTGCGGGCTCCTCGATGGCCTTGCCTTTGTCCTTGCGATCACGGCCCATCTTGATGCAAAAGAGAGGGCTAGGGTTAGCGAAAAGATGATCGATGAGAAACAATGACGGATGTCGCACGGCACGGAACAAACCTTAGCGACGAAAAGGATGAACGACGAACGGCGACGCAGCGATTTTGACGATGTCGCGTGGTTCGTGGGAACCCTAGCGACGAGGCGGCTGCGGTGGCGACAGCCGGCGAGGGCGACGGCGGCAGCGATGCCGGCAGCCGGCAGGGGCGACGGCGGCGGCGCGGCCCGAGGTGGCGGCGCGGGAGGCGCGGCGGCGGTGGAGGCGCGGCGGCGGCTGGAGGCGCGGCGGCGGCTGGAGGCGCGGCGGCGGCTGGAGGCGCGGCGGCGGCTGGAGGCACGGCGGCGGCTGGAGGCGCGTCGGCGGTGCGGGAGACGAGGCGACGGAGGAGGCGCGGCGATGAAGGGGTGGCGGCGCGGAGTGAGGAAGTCGAAGCGGCGGCCGTACGATTTTTAATAGGAACCCGATGACCTAGCCGTTACGCGAACACCGGATCGACCGATGCGCAAGGGAGGTGGTCATCGGTCGAGTTCAACAGAGAGTTGGTCCAAAAACTCTCTTTGCACACCGGATGATCCGACGTTGCTACGTCGATCATCGGTCGAATTCTGCAGGGTAACAGAGGATTGAACATCGGATGCTCCGATGTTTCCTGAAATGAACTCATCGGTCGATTTCTTGGTTCTGACTGATCTGCTCGTTGAACTGAAGCACCAATTGATCCGATGTAGCTGCTGACCCTAGCATCGGATAATCTGATGACTACAGAAAAACTAAGAATGCCCATATATGTCCTTTGACCAAACACGCAATCAAAGAGAAACACATGTCTTAGGACTTTTTGGGCAACCCCTTACCCCTCAAGAAGCTAGTATGCCAATAGCTTGGCTAGACCTTAATGCAAATGGAACACCGAGAAAAAATAGAGGAAAAAATATCCAAATAAAATGTAAGGCCCATGCTTTGAGAGGTAGAGTATGAAAACTTCTATCTCATTAAAGCATGTTCCTTTAGAATTTTGCTCTTTCCACATCATATGAGTTGAGATATTGCATTTCAAACAAGTCTCCTTCTCATGATGTGGGTTCCCCTTTGTGACAATTCTACCGTATGCAATGCCAAACAAATTATAGTGCAAGAGATTAAATGAGTGCAAGTTTATATGGCAGGGATCATGCAAGGCATAAAATAAATCTATCTTGCCAAGTTTAAACCTTCCAAAGGCTTCCTCAGGGAAAAACTATTTCTAGCTCACCCCTATCCTTTGGGAGTTAGGCAAGACCTATATGACATGCAACCTTACATGAACATGGCAATTTACATGACGTTAGATGCATCTAGCACATTTAACTCACTTCTAAGCCTAGAAAAAGTTTTCTCATCAAGTGGTTTGGTGAAGATATCCGCCAATTGTTCTTCGGACCTAACACCTTGCAAAGAGATTTCTCCCTTAGCCTCATGGTCCCGCAAGAAGTGATGGCGAATATCAATGTGCTTAGTGCGGGAGTGTTGAACGGGGTTTCTAGCTATCTTAACCGCACTTTCATTGTCACAAAGGAGAGGCACACAACCAAACTTAATTCCAAAGTCCAAGAGGGTTTGCTTCATATATAGGATTTGGGCACAACATGCACCGGCCGCTATATACTCCGCCTCCGCGGTGGACAAAGCCACGGAATTTTGCTTCTTGCTCGACCAAGAAACTAGGGAACGCCCAAGTAAGTGGCAACCCCCGGAGGTACTCTTGCGGTCTACACGGCATCCGGCAAAGTCCGAATCCGAGTAACCTAAGAGATGAAAACTAGCGTTCTTGGGGTACCACAAACCTACACTTGGGGTATGCTTGAGATACCGAAGTATCCTAAAGACCGCCTTCTTGTGCGATTCTTTAGGTGCCGCTTGAAAGCGAGCACACAAGCACACACTAAACATAATATCGGGCCTAGATGCGGTAAGATATAGCAATGAACCAATCATGGAACGGTAATGAGATTGATCAATAGATTTACCGTCCATGTCCGCGTCGAGATGACAATTTGTCGCCATTGGAGTGCTTCTTGAGCTACAATCTCCCATCTCAAATTTCTTCAAGAGGTCCTTAGTGTACTTCTCTTGATGGATGAAGGTCCCCTCTTGAAGTTGCTTGATTTGAAATCCTAGGAAGAAGTTGAGCTCTCCAATCATTGACATCTCGAATTCCCTAGACATCATTTTCCCAAACTCATGGCTAAGAGCTTTGTTAGTTGAGCCAAAAATAATATCATCGACATAAATTTGACAAAGAAATAAGTCTCCGTCGATGTCCTTGGTGAAGAGTGTAGTGTCCACCCTCCCAATCTTGAAGCCTTGCATGACGAGGAAGTCCCTTAAGCGCTCGTACCATGCCCTTGGAGCTTGCTTGAGTCCATAGAGTGCTTTGTTTAGCCTATAGACATGGTTAGGGTTTCTTGGGTCCTCAAACCCGGGAGGTTGCTCAACAAACACAAGTTCATTAATATAACCATTGAGAAATGCACTCTTAACATCCATTTGATAAAGCATGATATTATGATGAGAAGCAAAAGCAAGGAGTATGCGGATAGCTTCTAACCGTGCTACCGGGGCGAATGTCTCCCCAAAATCCAAACCTTCAACTTGAGCAAATCCCTTCGCCACAAGCCTAGCTTTGTTGCGGACCACCACGCCATTCTCATCTTGCTTGTTGCGGTAGACCCACTTCGTTCCAATCACATTCTTGTCCTTGGGTCGCTCCTCCAACACCCAAACTTCATTGCGGGTGAAGTTGTTGAGTTCCTCTTGCATAGCCATCACCCAATTGGAGTCTTGGAGAGCTTCCTCAATGCTTTTGGGTTCTACACACGACACAAAAGAGTAGTGCTCACAAAAAGATGCAACATGACGTGAACGAGTACTTACTCCCCGTGAAGGACTTCCAATGATTTGATCCATTGGATGTGCCTTGGAGATGCGCCCATGTCTCATCAACGGTTGTGAGTCACTTGGTGGTGGTGAAGCATCTTGCTCGTCTTGTGGTTGGACTTCATCTTGGACTTCATCTTCTTCTTGGTGTTGTGTGGCTTGTTGGTCTTGCATAGGCAATGGATCATCTTTGTCTTCTTCTTCATCCACTTGAGGCGCCATGGAGGTGTTGATGTTCGGACTTGAAGCTCCCCCTTGATTATGGCTCTCCTCAACTTCGGGCTTGATGTCTCCTATGGTCATGTTCTTCATAGCTTCTCGTAGAGGCTCATCATCTATATCATCATGACCAAAACTCTCCTCTTGGGAGCCATTAGTCTCATCAAACTCAACGTCACAACTTTCTTCAACTAACCCGGAGGTTTGGTTGAATACTCGATATGCCTTTGAGTTTGACGCATAACCAAGGAAAATACCAACATCGCACCTTCTTTCAAACTTACCAAGTCTTTTCTTGCGGTAGATGTAGCACTTGCATCCGAAGACCCGGAAGTAGGAGATGTTGGGCTTTCTCCCAATGAGGAGCTCGTAGGGAGTCTTTTGGAGAAGTCGATGAAGGTAGACTCTATTTGCGGCATGGCATGCCGTGTTGATCGCTTCCGCCCAAAACTTCTCCGACGTCCCATAATCATCAAGCATGGCTCTCGCGAGGGTGATTAGTGTCTTGTTCTTTCTCTCAACAACACCGTTTTGTTGAGGGGTGTATGTAGCCGAAAATTCGTGCTTGACTCCTTCACGGTCACACCACTCCCCAATATTGTAGTTCTTGAACTCGGTGCCGTTGTCACTCCGGACCTTGATGATGGGAAGTTGGAATTCCCGTTGAGCTCGTTTTGCAAAGGTCTTGAAGACTTCCGGAGTTTCACCCTTGTCACCTAAAAACAAAGTCCAAGCATAGCGAGAGTAATCATCAACAATAACGAGACAATAGAGATTACCGCCAAGGCTTTGGTAGGTGGACGGTCCGAAGAGGTCCATGTGAAGTAGTTCGAGCGGCTTGGAGGTAGACACCATTGTCTTCATCGGATGGTGCGAAGCCACTTGCTTCCCGGCTTGACATGCGCTACATAGCTTGTTCTTTTCAAATGTCACGTCCTTTACGCCGGTCACCATCCCTAGCTTGAAGGACTTCTTGAGCTTGCTCATTCCTATGTGAGCAATCCTCCGATGCCATAGCCACCCCAAACTTGTCTTGGTGAAAAGACAAGTGGTTAGGCTTGCGCTCTTGTTGGAGAAGTCCACCAAATATAGATGACCATGCCTAAAGCCCTTGAATATTAGCTCTTTGCTAGCTACACTAGACACCACAACACCATCTTTGTCAAATGTGCACGTTAGTCCAAGATCACAAAGTTGAGCAATAGAGAGCAAATTAAAGCTAAGAGACTTAACGTAAAGCACATTCGAAATGGACAAGTCATTAGAAATTGCAATTTTACCTAAACCAATTACCTTCCCCTTTGAGTTATCACCAAAGGTGACTTGTTCATGATTTCCGGGGTCTTCTATGGAGGTGAACATACCATCATTGCCGGTCATGTGTTGAGTGCACCCACTATCGAGTACCCAATGTTTTCCTCCGGCTTTGTAGTTCACCTACACACATGAAGTTAGTTTTTGAGTTTAGGAACCCAAGCCAACTTAGGTCCTTGTATGTGTGATACAAGTGATTTTGGGACCCAAAGTTGCTTGGGGAGCTTCCCCTTCATGCCCTTGATGTTTTTGCCAATGAACTTCGCCTTCACCTTTCCACCTACTTTGCTCAATAGATAGTGACAATCATTGAAAGTAGATGAATAGTTAGGAGGTAATTTTGGAGAAGGACGAGTGGGAAGAGGGCACTCCCTAGTGTGATGTCCGGTGACCTCACAATGTTGGCAATAGGATCCCACTTCCTTGATGAAGCTTGTCCTAAGCTCCGGTGAGGGCACCTTCCATTTGTTTGGTGTAGGGAAGGTCCCAAGTCCCCTCTTGTTGAAGCCCTTAGCTTGTTGGAAGAGGATCTCCTTGTGCTTGTCCTCTCCCTTGGAAAGTCTAGCCACACTAGTGCGGAGACTTTCGATCTCGTCCATTAGCTCCTTCTCCCTATTAGCTTTCAATGGCAAAGACTCATGCAAATTGTTAGTGGCATGTGAACTAGCGGGTGTTTTGCCATCAAGAGTTTCTTTCTTCAAGTTATTCAATTTTAGTTCCATTTCTTCATAGGAAAGACTAAGTGTCTCATGCTCTTGAACTAACTCGTTATGCTTAGCCAATAGTGCCGAGTTAGCTAAGTCAAGCTCATGGAACTCAAGCTTGATTTGAGCCTTCTCCTCCTCGATTTGCTTGACATGTGACTTGAGCGTTTCATGCTCATTAAGTATGGTGACATACTTGTCTTGCAAATCGAGGTTAGCACCCTCTAGCTTAGCGCGAGTTAGCTCAAGTGCCTTAACCTTAGCCTTTTCCCTTTTGATAATGGCATGATATTCATTAATCATAGATGCTAGTTCATCGGGAGAAAGTTCATCATCACTTGAGTCATCACATACCTTTGTGTTACCTTTCGCCATGAGGCACATAGGCGGTGGAGGAAGGTGTGAGTCATCCTTGTTGACAATAGCGAGGCTTGCCAAGTTTTCTTCCTCATCTTCACTATCATCACTTGTTTCTTCATCGGTGACCCACTCATTTGCTTCGCACATGAAGACCTTTTGAGGTCCTCTTCTCTTCTTTGGAAAGAGCTTGGTCTTCTTGCCTTTGTCAAGTTTCTTCTTTCCAAAGGTGCGCTTGGGCTTTGCATCTTCATCATCATCACTCTCTTCTTGCTTGCGATGCTTGCCCTTGTCCTTCCTCTTGTCCGGTCTTGGACAATCATATGATATGTGGCATTGATCGCCACAATTGTAGCACGTCTTGTTTTCATCTCTCCTTGGCAAGAAGGCTTTCTTCTTGGGATCAAACGAGTATCCCTTCTTGGCAATCTTTGAGTTGAGACGTGAAAATTTCCTCATCATCAATGCAAGCTCATCATCATCATCTTCACTTGTAGCTTGTTCTTCCTCACTTGAGCTAGGCTCAACCACTTTCTTCTTCTTGGTATGTGTCTTCTTGGTTGAGGCCTTGAGAGCAATGGTCTTTGATGATGATGACTCCTCCATCATTCCAAGCACACTCATCTCATGAGCATGTATCTCTCCAATGAGCTCCGAAACCTCAATGTTGTCAAGTGACTCCTTTTGGAGCATTGAGTTGATGATGTTGTACTTGGGCTTGGGAAGTAGCATGAGGATCTTGCGGTTGATGAGTCCCTTGCCAAGAGAAGCAATGTCAAGAGCATTAATTTCCTCAATGAGTACATTTAAGCGAGAAAACATTTGATTAACATTCTCATGAGGAAGCATTTTAAAATCATCATACTTGGATTTAAGCAAGTGATATTTGAGCTCTTTGACACGAGAGGAACCCTCATGGATCTCAATCAAGCAAGCCCAAATTTCACAAGCTTTCTCCTTACTAGCAATTCTAGCAAATACATCTTGACTAATGCACTCATAAATAGCATTCCTAGCCTTAGCATCCCATTTTAGTTGATCACCAATATATTCATGGTTGCCAAACCCCGCATGGGTCGCTTCCCACACTTCGGGAGAAATTGCCTCAAGGTAAGCGCGCATGCGTGCTTTCCAATAAGCAAAATTCTTGCCCTCGAAGGTAGGAACCGAACCCCCATTCTTGGCCATTTTTGCTCTCTAGCGGTGAAGCTAGAATGATCCAATGAGCAACCTGGCTCTGATACCAATTGTAGGGATCGAATGCCCAAGAGGGGGGGGTGAATTGGGCTACTTCAAATTTTAAGTCAATTTAAAGCTTAAGTAAAATCTAATTCTCTAAGCAAGCCAATAGTGCAATTAAGAGAATTAAGTGCGGAAATGAGAATTGCGTAATCGTAAAGGGAGTAGGGAGGAGGAATGCAAACGCTCGAAGACACGGGGACACGTCGATTTTTCCCGTGGTTCGGTGAGATCACTAGGATCCACCTACGTCCACGTTGTGGCACCCACTTAAGGGTATCGCCACTCCCAAGTCACCGAGACGAGGGAATCCACTAACTTCCTCCGTTCGCCATTCTTGGCAAGGTGGAGCTCAAGCCTTGTACAACTTCGATCCTCCGGGCTTCCACAATGGTCTCGGCAAGCTCCGGAGCGATCTCTTCACCCTCCTCTTGATACAATGGTGAGTGCAATCACCAAGAGTGCACTTCCTCACGGCTCTCCCTACTCTAGAGTCTCCACTCACCCAGAGAGGACGCACACAAGCTTAACTCTAAGAGGAACTAGCCTATATCTTGAGGTGTGAAAGGGTTACAAGAGTGTGAAAATGAGTATTCTAAGTCTTGGACACTTGGGGAATGTGTAGTGGTGCTCTTGTTGTCCAGCCTCATCGAAATGACTGGTGGGAGGGGGTTAAATACTCAGCCCAACCGAATTAGCCGTTGGAAAAGTAGGCTGATTACTTTTTCTGTGTACATCGGATGATCCGATGACCCCCTTTTATGAGCATCGGTCTAATTTGATTAGCTGACGTCATTCTGTCAGAAATGACCGTTATTAGACCGATGCTTCACCTTCTTCATCACCGGAGGATCCGATGAATAGATCTTCAGTCTGGTTGAGCTGATAATTTGCTTCTGTTGTAATCGACCGATGTGCATCTGCCTTCAACATCGGATGATCCGGTGTTCAGTCCTTCAGAACACTTCAGAAAATTTGCTTACTGTTGTATTCATCCGATGTTCACTTGATCCACATCGGATGATCCGGTGTGTTCTTCATTCTGAGGTCTTCTTCTTCTGTTGAGTCCAAATTGACCGATGCAGTCATTCTTCAGATCACCGGATGATCCGGTGTGTACAATTTGTTTCCTTCGAGTTGAGTTGGACTGATCTTTTGGATTTTGGACTTGTGACCTCTTGAACACTTGTTTGTATGGCTCTTCTGATGGATATGAAGCTTCTTGTGTTGCCAATTTTGATAAGGTTGCGTCGTTGTACGAGTTCCTCATTTGTTTCCGATTAACCCCTTAGGTTAGTTTGTTGAGGGGTCTCCTTTTGCATCCAATGAGCAGTAGATGACATTTATGAGTGATTGATCGACGTTTGATTCATTGTACATGAAACCTCGCATCCACAAACTCATTAGTAGTAGTTAACGGTTGTCATTAATCACCGAAACCGTACCTCGTGGGGGCCTAGATGCTTTCAGAGTAAGATGTAAAGCATGTATTGTTTTAGTAGTATAGAGTAGGATATAGAGGAGAACGAGCGTCTGCTATCCTATTGTAAGGAAGGAATCTTTTAGAAACTTTAAAGGATAGAGAATATTCTTGTAGAGAAATGTTTAAAAGGAGAACAAGTGCGGATAGTGTGATAAAATTCGCCAAACTGAAGTTATGAATACCAGAGTACATGTTCATTTTTTTCAACATATGAATCCCAAGGGACTGAAAATTCTACGTACTTCACTAAGACAAGGGCCTAAAAGATCTTCATTGATTTTATTGAAAATGAGTGAAGATTTTGTTCTTTCATATTTGTAAGCCCGCAAGATTTGAAAAATCTATGTGTATCACTCAGTGGGGTTCGGGGCCTAAACAAAATACTCGTTAATGCTATTTGAATATTTGCTGATTTGCAAGATTTCCTTTTTATACACGTGGTTACATTTTTTTGCTGAGACGCCATACAAACGTACCAAAAACACTCAGATATGAGATACTCCCTCCGGTCAATTTAATTGACGTCCAGACATGATCAAGCAGTTCATTTCTAATTCATTCTATTGTCTGAAACGTCAACTAATATGCACCGGGAGGGAGTATGTCTTTGTAATACACGTACAGCAGCCTACTCTTGTAAACGCTAACGAAATGATACTTCGTCTGATTTTTGAAACTTGTATGAGCTGGTTCCACCATAAGATATCAATGAACATGAATGCTACAGACATAATCAAGTTATGATCAGTTTGCATATATATATGTGGTCTATATTTTCAAAGTTAAATTATTCCAGGCTCTGTTTTAAACTAATATAAAAGCATCTGTATTCAGAAAATAGCTCCAAACACAATTGAAATACAGACATGAAAGTGAACTTTGAACTCAAATTTGAAGAACATGGACATGCCTGTAGCTTTGGTATAAGAATTGACAAATGTTACCTCGATCATTCATGTTCATTGATATATATTTTCATCAAGTAAAGAGGAAACTTTATTGATTATCCAAAACTGAGTTACATACGTTCTTAAAAAATAAATTATTGCTCGATGCAATGAGGGATTTCCTCCACAATCCTATCAGGAGAGACACGATCGAGAATTTCGTGGGACATTCCTAGCCGGTTTGGAACTTGCAAGGAGTTGTGGTTTAGCAACTCTTGAGCAACGGGGGATCTGCGAAAGGCCCATTAAGCACCCCATCGCCAATGACACTGTAGGCCTTCTCCGTCATGTGGATGCCGTCCCAACTTGCAAAGTTGGCGGGGTTACCCCAGATCTTGGAAGTCTCGTTGCATCCGCCTGTGTGGTACTGGCCATCGCCGCCGCAGCACGCGACCAGAGGATCATGGATACCTGTTGGTCCGACAAGTTAAACAAGTGGAGGAGAACGGCATGCAGTAAGATGATGTGGTAACAGTAATTCGACGTGGGATCACCATGCATATCCATGCACGCATGGGATGGTCTCACCGTATTTCGTCGGGTTCTGGACGAACTGCATGGCACCCCCGAAATAGTCGGCGAAAATGATCGTCACGCCGGGGTTCTGCGACTTGAGCCGCTGGACCTCCTGCTCCAGCAGCTTGTTGTGCTTCTGGGAGAAGTCGTTGTACCAGATCAGGCAGCCGTTGGCGTCGTAGTCCTTGGTGTTGTTGCTCTGGAGCGCGCTCAGGTACCCCGGCACGCACCCGATGGGGAAGTTCCCCGGGACGAGCACCACCTTGGCGCCGAGGTCGATCACTTCCTGCACGGCCTTGGCGATGCGGCCGACCACGTCCGGCATGTACTGGAACGGCGTGTCCCGGGGCTGGTCATGTGGAAGCAGCCAGTAGTTGTAGTCGTTCCCGCCGATCTCGCCCATGATGATCAGAGACTCGGCCAGCAGGCTCTTTGTCGCGTCTAGCAAAGAATCGATCACCAAAAGAACACGGTCACGTACGCTAACTTATTAGAATGCATTTGTATGCGCGGACACGTGTGGTACGTCAAATGAACGAGCCTTTCGTGCCATGCATGCAATAATGCAATATCACTTTGTAGTGGTAATTACCGGCTCCGGGAGCGATCCGCTCGAGCACCTTCTTGAAGGAGTCGAGCTGCAGGTCGAGGTGGGACTCCCCTTTCATGTCGAAGTTGAACTTCTCCTTGTAGTAGGACGGCGGCAGCGCCGTGGCCCCAAGATACGCAAAGTTGGCGCCAGTCGGGAACTTCCCGGTTCCCTCCTCAGGCATGCTGGGCGGCAGCAGTGGCAGGCCGAGTGCTTGCGCTGATAAATACGTACACATACAGTGAACGACGACACACAGAGCAATATCGTACATGCATTTGCTTTTGCCAATAATCAGCCTGCACGCACTACGTACTCACCGTAGAAATCCACGAGGACACGGCCGTCGCTGACGCGGCCGGTGGGGCGTTTGAAGTAGGTCATGCCGTAGGGCAACTCCTTTACCGGGGTCGGCTTGTTGCCGGTTGCGTAGGCGAAGTTGCCGGTGTCGATGATGGAATCGCCGAAACTGAAGATGCGCTTATAGCAGCTGCCGCACAGCCCCACGGGAGAGTTGAGCAGGAGAACAACGGAGACGAGGAGGATGGGAATCCCCATCTCGACAACACCACCTCTAGAACTGCGCCTACAGGGCAAGGATTAACCGATGGAATAACGAAGATGACTTTTTCTGGGATTCTTCGTGTGTGATTGTTCCAGACTTGAGCTCCTTTGACCATTTTATAGAGGTGGTTTGCCATCGACTGAATCTGTAATAAGGTAATGGAATCCCTCCTGACAAAATTAATCACACGGAAAATATCTGTAATGTCGTGGTAAGGAAACCCTCCCGAAAATAAACTGAATCACACGACAAATAAATTGGTTAAATATCCTGCGGTGATGAATAACCATATATGCGTGGATTCATGCCTTCTTATTGGTATCAAATTTTGGTAATGCCTTTCCAAATTCAAACTTATATTCCGGCAATACATAACTCGTTGGTGCAAAATGCCTTGGTATTATAGAAAGATGATATATGGTGTAATTTATTTCCATAATCTATCGAATGTGATATGTATTATACTAATCAAAATTTCATTGACATAAGGGTACAGCGATACTTCTTTATATATCTCGAGCATCATAGATGATTCTTATATGTACTCCATCCAGATCTTTTTATTTATCATCAGTTAGTTCAAAAATAAATTGGCCGGTAACAAATAAAAAGATCGAGTGTAAGCATTATTGGTCTGCGACCGATGGACTACGCTTACCAGCTGTACCCTTTCATTCGGCCCGTTTAGATAGTGGTTTGGATTATGCATCGGCCCACCTAGTTCCCCAGTATTGGGAAATGTCGTGCAAAAAAACCGTCTCAATTTCTATATCATCAGAGCGATATTCCTACGGCCCCAAAAGCAAGATAATCCATGAGGACGACTCGATTATTACGTGGCGGAAAGAAGAGTTGAAACACAACAAGAAGAAACAGAACGGCGTTGTTCGCCTTCTGACAGAGCAGAACCTTGGCTGTACAATGCATTAAGAGGAAGAATAGATGGTTACATTTACAAGAGACAAGGATGAAGTAGGAAAATCTCCGGCGTACTGGCCAAGATGAGCAAAGAACACCGTAGGTTCCTTCTCCACTGTTGCAATTTACCAAGGGACCCCTTGATGCCTGAATCGCAGTCACGGCAGTGTTAACCAGGGCATCAGCGCGGAAGGATTATTGCATTAACGATACTACGCGCCATCTCTTTTATTTTACGTAGCTTCCACACGGTTTTACTAGTAAAATCAGCTAGCTTGCCAAACCCGAAACTCACTTAATTTTTCCATTGTAGGATCGATAATATCCGACTCTTTTCTTTTCCCTTCGGTTTTGACTATGAAAAGCAGAAGCAAGAACCGACAACTTGCATACCATCAAAAGGAATGATGTGATGAGAATAAGCTACCTCAGACCTCACAAGACTTCTGGGCACTATCTTGCTAAGGAACGGCATAAGTATCGGCCTGATCGAATTCTTTAGCTGTCAAAGGTAAAGCAACGAAATATATATCAAAGCTCTGCGAGGTCAGCCGACAGTGTACAGTTGTCTATGACATACCTAATGCGTGCTGCTGTTATCAGTGAACAAACATCCTTTGCTACAACGGTGGATTAAACTGCCGCACATACGTGACATCATTTTCATCATATAATGCCCAAGTTTAAGATTGATACTACGGTAATGATCAACAAGATGCAGTTTCACAGAAAGAAAACAAGACGTAAGAGCTACAACAGCCATACTCTTTGTTACAGATATACACTAGGATTTGAATCGTGAAGTTCAGCCAGGCGCTGGCCCATTTCAATTTTCCGACTCGTCGGAGTCACTCCTCTCAGGCTCAGCTTCCTCGCCATTCACAGCAGGTTCTTGTACATTGGGTTTGGTGACACGGGGTGCTGCGGCTTTCTTGCGATCACCACCTTCCTCACCTCCAATTACACTAGCATTCTGGTCTAGTAACGTGTCAAGGAACAATGCACACACACTGAACAAAAAGAGAAAAGAAATACACGGTTCTATTTTTATTGGTGATCGAGTTCATTCGAGCTAAATATGTTGACCTAATGTCATAAAAAAACAGAGTATAACTTTTTTGTATAGAAAGCACAAAGTCCTTCAACTAATTAAACAAGTGCATCCATGATAAGAACTAGCAGACACAACCTACGAGATGTGATTATCTCAGAGATGTTACCTTTGAACACCAGATCACAAAATATTTTAGTTTAACTTTCAAAAGATCTGTATGGAACAGCTATCACATGGTTAAAGATTAATATGACTACCCTTGTAAAAAAGTGACCTTCACATCAAAAAGATCATTGGCAAGTCAGGCTAATAAGCACTAAACAATGCAACACTGAATGAATGGCACATAAATAGAAATTTTCCTTTGTATAGCTATAACTCCAATTATTCAACAAATCAAATTGATCAAAAAGGATACTGACTGATACTCCGTGCATTATATTGATGAGATGCTTCTCAACCTGGGTAACAAGATCTGCCTGCAATATTTTGTAAGAAAGAATTATCTGTCTCTGTTTCAGTGAACATGGTAAACCAAGACAACAAAAAGGCAGCTAATTTGAATACATTCAAGTCAGGCTCTCTGCGGAAACGACGCCTGCGTGCATCCCTCATTGGAGGAGTAAGGCCATGCTTGTATTCAACTCCTTCAGGAACAGGATCATTTTCTTCCCTTACCATAATCATCTGTATCAGTTTTACTAGATGATTATTAAGGCATCAAAGTAGCATAATTGTTGCCATACAGGAACCTTAAAACATTCACCTGACCAATATCAGCAGTTTTAATTAACACGGAATCATCATATGTCTTATATGACTCCACAACTGCAGGAAGATCCAAGAGAGATGCAGGAAAGCTCTCATCACCAATCATAAATGTACCATTTCTTCCATCCTCTGAATGAAGAAATATATCATTAATTCAGAAGGAAACAAAGTTAAATAAAAAATTTCAGTTCCTGAAGAAATATTATAACAAGGACTTTGCATGCGATTACGGCTTATCTTTAACACTTTGGATCCATATTTATTGAGCTAATTTCTGACACATCGAGTGATAAAATTACTAATGATCCCATCAAGTTTACAGAATGTACAGCATTAAGGTTATCTGAGAAACTAATGCAACTTCAACAGCATTACTTCTGTAGAAGATGCGAGAAAACAGACAGAAGGAAATGAATTTTCAAAACTACAAATGCCACCAGCTTTATAAACTTCTAAATAATAGTACAATAAGAAATATGCTGCTACTGTGTTGATCAACCCATCTAACATCAAAGGGAAGTTCTCATGGCCTATGCCTCATGAATCCAAGATTATCCAAAGGCCCACACCAGAACGACAGCCCTAGAACGTTTTGCATTGCTCTTGACAGTTGCCACTCAGCTCAGCTATTCCCAATTAAGCAATTTCTTAAATGAGCACAAAATCTGGTACATAGTAAGAAGATGATTTCCGATGCCAAATGGGACGTGCAATCAACCTAGCAGCAAAACAAGCGTGCAAGGACGACAACCGAGCAACACGGTGTTTATCTCAGATCCCAAATCATTGTGAACAACAATACCAGTCAAACAGTTCAGAGCATCATCAACATCGAGCCGAGGCCCCACTGCTGACCTAACCCGCGCATGGCGCCCTGAAGCTACCGTGAATTATCGACCCCGCCCGTCTAATCCCGGTTTCAGACGAAGCCACTAGTCTCGTCTCGGTAGGTCACCGGGAAACAAGTGGGAGGAAAGGAGGGTAGGGGAGAGACCGGGGCACCGCACCTAAGAAGGAGAGGTCGAGCGAGGCATCGTCGGGGTTGGAGGAGCCGGCGGCGGATTCGTTCATCAGGCGCTCGATCCGCTCCGCCACAGACGGCGGAACGCGGAGGATGAACTGTTCCTCCATCCTTGCGGTTGCACTCCACCGGGGCAGGGCGAATCGATCGACGAAACTCACTTCAACTCAGGTGCCGAGGGAGAACGCTCGCTGAGTCGCGCAGAGGGCAAAAGCCCAATTTCTGCTGATTCCGCCCTCCTTTGCCCCCGTGTGTTTTATCGTTCGTATGGTAACTGGGTCAAGGATCTCCTGACTTCACGACGTGACATGATCACTAACGTGTGGAATCAGGTCCACATATCAGTGACTGCTGATTAAGTTAGAGAATTCTCATCCTAGTAACTGGAGATATCTCCACGTCCTCTCTGCTTGCCGACCATTGGAGAGTCAGGATCAGGATCCCCTGACCTTGGGGCATTTTAGTGCATCGTGCAGTAGTGCTAAATCTACCATTGGATATACATCGAACTTTCAGTTCTAATTTGTTTACAAACACAAAATGTGAGGTACAAATTAAAATATGTAGGTGGATTTTAGTATAATGACTGGCCCCTATTTTTCTTTTGCATTTTTCACTAATATGAGACGAAGATTTCATTCCATTTTCAAATTAATATAAATTCATACATGACTTGTGGGGGCTTTTAATCGCCTTACGAAAGTTGACTTGTATTTCTAAATCAATATAAAATAATATCAGAGAAAAATATTGTATTGCAACCACTCCTCTATTTTCTATTTTATAATATTTTCTCTGGTACGAAATCAAAAAAATATTCCATTTTCAAATTAATATAATTTGTTGATGATATGATATTAAATATGAACTAGTATATTTGCCTTGCTCTTGCCCAACTATTCATTGACTTAAAAAATCAACTTAGCATAATTGTTATGTATTAAAATCCACCTACAGATTTTAATTTGTACCTCAGTTTGTGTTTGTAGAGAAATCAGAACTGGACGTTGGATGCACGGTGCAGTAAAAGACCCCAAAGTCAGGGGATCCTGATCCTGGAGTCTACGACCCTGGCCGGTGGTCCCGATCAAATATTTTTTTAATTCTTCAATTTTACTAATTTCTTATTAGGTCCGGAAAAAGATTATCTGCCACGTTTATTTCATTGCACGTTTTTGGTTTTCAATAAAAAAGTTGCCGTTTCCATTATTAAACTTTCGCTTTTGAATTACTATCGTGGGAATGAAACATCTGACATTTCATAGAAATCATATAGAAATGTTGCAGAAATGTTCAATTTCAAAAAAATAATCAAATTCATATTTCACATAACCCGTTGCCATTTCTACCACTAATATTTAGAAAAATGGTGCATTGCTCTCCGTTGCCATGTCTACCACTATTATTCGCAATCCGCATGACCGATGGTCGTTTCAACCGTAAAGAAACAGATGAAAACATGCGAAAACATAACTTATTACTGGGATGGAGCTGGCTAAGAACCAACAGATCCTCGGCAATAGCATTGGATACAAATTCCATGACCGGTTCTGAACTCGACACATAAAAAGCAACAGATGAAACATAGAAAACGTCAGTCTTCCTCGGAAGGAGCAGGCAAAGAACCAGCAGATACCCGGCAATAGCATTGGATACAAATGTCATAACCCTTTCTGAACTCGGACACAAAAGATCCAGGTACAGCCTAACTAACAATAGATAAAAAAGTACTCCTCACTCCACATCAAACTGCATCAAGCAGTGATCATCTCTACTCGATCAGGTCATCATCATCATCAGGGAGGGGTTGCGCAGCAGCTGCAGCAAGCTCAGCTTCATGCCTGCGACAATGTAAAACAGGTGTTGTTACAAATGGTGGACATATAAACTACTGTAAACATTTTCTTATGGAAATCATATCGTAAAATTCAGGACAACATTTAGATACAAGGCATTTCTTTTGCTGATGCGGCATATGGAGCAAAGAGAACGAAGCACTCACTGCTGCTGCATGGCCATATCAATCTGCACTTCCGGTGGCTTCAGAGCAACAGCCTCGACAAAGTGAAGGTTCTGGTCCCTTCATGTACAAATACAGATAAAAAGTCAGTATACAAATGCCACAATGTATCTGCCAGGCCAACAAATTAGGAAATGCACAGGTTGACAGAAAGTAGATAATTACCCTGCCAGCTTCCTTGCAAGGTAAAGGAAGGGCTTCTCAAAGTTGTAGTTGCTCTTGGCAGAAATTTCATAATACTGCAAGTTCTTCTTCCTGTGGAAAGTAACTTGCTTGGCCTTAACTTGTCTGTTCTTCACATCAACCTTGTTACCACACAGGACGATAGGAATGTTCTCGCACACCCTGCAATACATAATTGGATAGCTATAAGTCTATGACAAATTCACAACAAACCTTTTCTATCAAGATTGTTGTAAATCTGAAACCGACCTGCACAAGTCCCTGTGCCATGTTGGTACATTCTTGTATGTCAGCCTTGACGTTACATCAAACATAATGATAGCACACTGACCATGAATACTGCAGGACAGAAGACAAGACCAAATACACTAACCACATTTGAAATTTTCACACCACATGTAGATGATGATGGATTAAGGCTAGAACATAGAAAGTCAAAAGATAGAAATCTACAGGAAGCAAAATGGCAACATAAATATCACTAGC
Source organism: Tuctoria greenei (assembly GCA_036927565.1). NCBI lineage: Eukaryota > Viridiplantae > Streptophyta > Magnoliopsida > Poales > Poaceae > Tuctoria > Tuctoria greenei. Next base: position 9,361,296 of record JAYESD010000008.1, read on the forward strand.
TGCTTGGTAAATTTAACACTACCATACAAGTAATGCAGGTTTTGCACAAGCAGGCACTAATGTGCAACAGTACATATAGAATTTAGAAGATAGAAGGCCATCAATCAAATACTGGCCATAGTGTCAAGAAAAGCATTATACAAATACCAGCTAATTTGAGGGTACGCATCCAAATTCAGCATTATATCATATGCAGCAGGAAATTTTTCCAATGCATCAGTTATTCAATTTCTTCCAGGTATTGGATACTCATAACTTTCGAAGATACATTGATACATTCAATTAACTCCAAACAATAACAAACCGCTAGGCAACGAAATGTGACTTACTAGTAACCATCTCTGAGGCCACCAAACTTCTCTTGACCAGCAGTGTCCCAGCAGTAGAAACGGATTTTGCCACAGTTGGTGCTAAAATCTAGCGGGTGAACTTCAACACCGATGGTGGCTGCAGTGGAAAATAACAGTCAGCAATGTTCTAACCAAGCTATATATGTTTTTACGAGGCAATAGTCTGGACATAATAATGATGACACTTACGTTCATATTTCTTCTCAAACTCGCCAGTAAGATGCCTTTTCACAAAAGTGGTCTTACCTGCAGTGGAGAAAAAACAAGGCAAACAAGATACTGTCAATGACCATACAATATCTTTAGCATTCCATAAAAGCGCAGCAGTAAAGTATAGACCCCGTGTCACGTTATCAGAGACTGATCCAGACCACATCCTTCATCTTATAGTTCTTGGTACAGAGGATTTTGATGTTAGTAATCAGATTCTTGTTCAAAACTCGCTATGCTTATAAATTGTTGTCTTTAGTACAACAACTCTAGTTCAAAATAAACTAATCAATAGACCATAGATCTAAACTTAATGACAATGAGATGTCAGCAACAATACCCAAAGCGTTGCAAAATAATTGATTACCCTGCTAAAACCTAACGCGCATTCAGACTAATAAAACCCCAGATCGCCTTAAGGGGACCAAGTGATCTTCTCTAAACAGACCCCCAGTCCGATTACATAATCGTGAGTGGCACACGCGGCAACCGCTGCCCGGTCCATCAGATCTCGACCAAACGAGAGATCGGAAATCAAGTTGATTTCTCCGCAACTACCCCCAACCCAAAGAAAACGAGAGATCAGAAATAACGCGGGGAATAGAAAAGGCTCCGGAGGGGGGAGTCACCAGTTCCGCCGTCGCCGACGATGACGAGCTTGAAGCTAGGGTAATCCACGACCTGCTGGTTCGGCAACGCCTGCGACAGAGAATACAGATCGATCAGACTACCACCCACCTCATGAACCCCGTCGAGGCGCGCCAAGCGAAATCCCCGGATTGATTGACCGTCCGCGCGTGCGTGCTCACCATTTCGGCGGCGGGCGGAGAGGACGCGGCCGAGGCGGCGACGAAGGAGGCGAGGAGAAAGACCGGTGATGCGTCTAGAGAGTTCGAACTGGACTCGGGGAGCGTCTGCGGCGGCGGGACTGGCGGGGGGGTCGATTTATAAGGGGGGAATCGCGTTTGTGTTTTTCTTTTCCATTCTTCTTTCCTGGAGTAGCTTTGGATGGACGCAGGTATCTGGTGCCGTTGGATTCGCGACGGCGGGTGGAGGGGTGCGGATCTAGGGCTAGGGGCGTCTCTAGCTTTCAGCCCACGCGACTCGAGGCATCGCTGCCGGTTTCGTTCCACGCAGCCGGCTCGTCTTCTTTTGCAAATATAATAAAATATTATTTTAAAAGGCCAAATAATAAAAAAAAATCCGATATTTTCTGCCGACAGATATTGATGTCAAGGAAAAGACGGTGCCGGTCCAGAAAGTTCCAGAAACGCACGCCTGTTTTTCAGGCTGCGGGAGACACGAACCGGACGAATTTTGCCTGGACCGATGAGCTCCGTCAATAATAGACGTCACCTGGATTATGATCGCGTCAGGTCCACCATCACGGGCTGGCCTGTCCATGGCCCATGACCGAAATAGGCTCGAGTTGGATCGAAAAACTTGGTTTCGTACGGGTTTCGCGTGGTCCGCTCATCCGCTGGCTCCTGGCTGCTTTGAGCCGAACAATGCAAGCGGGATTTTGTTGGCCGGCCTGACGGACCTGCCTGTTGAGGCTGCAATCCCCGGTTATTGATCGATCCAATGGGCACTTTGCATGCTTAGGCTATCTGCACTCGTTACTCTATAATCTACTCTATACACTATTTTCCTTCTACTTTTACAGTATGTACTCTAAATTTACACTTCCCAGCATCTTTTACAGCATGACTGGTGTGGGTGGTCTTATTCGCTTCCCCCACTAGTTCTCCGATGGCTGTTTTCGTGTCGGATCAGCAACATTTAGCTTTATCTCTTATATCTTCGTCACAGCGGCCAATCTGACTCAGATGTGCCGAATGCTATAGTGAAACTTATTTTTGAAGTGAAAATTTAAAGCCAAATTAAGGGATGTAGTAACAGTCAGATACAGAGCTAGCTGGAGCATCAAGCCTTACATCATTGTTTCAATTTGCATGGTCCAAGAAGTTCAATGCAATACCTCCACCGATCAGAAATTCATATTTTGACTGTTGATATAATTTCCCACAGCTCGCTCGTCATACAAATTTGGACTATCCGTGCCAACTTGGCAAGCGGGTTACCGGCCAAACACTGCAACCAAATCAAATCGACTTGAAATATTTTTTGCCCTCAAACATGAGCTCAGGCTGACCCTTGCACAGTAACTTGACAATTGACTTGCTAAACAAATATTTTCCGACGATTACCTGTACCATGCGTATTACATTTGTTCTGCCTTATCATGCTTCACTTGACCCTGCTTGCGTGGTGACAGCAGGGCAGCGGGTCTCTCCTCGCGCAACTCATGTAGCATGGGCCATGGTCTGGGGCAAGGAGTTGGCAAACTGGCAATAATTGAGCCGTGGGTGATTGTCAACAAAAGGAGAGAGCAAGCCGTGGGTGGCCCTCATCGCGCCCGAAAAGTCCCCTGGCCCTACATGACACGGGCTTGGCTTCTCGATCGCGATGGACAATGGTGAAAAACTACCAAGGCAGCATGCGGCATGCCTCGTCGGATGAGAGCGGCAAGCAAAGCCAAGCCCTTGTGACACCCACGCAGGCGTGATCGTCTCGGATGGAACGGAGCCGAGATTGCTGCAAGGTGTTCATGATGCGCCCTTTTCAATTTGTCCCCGTGTTTCGAAGCTCGTCTCACCTGCGACGGCCAGAACATAATGGGATCCGCAAAGGATGTGTACGTACGTGTGGATCTATCGGTCTGGCGCACTGGAAGATGGAAAAACTGCTGGAACGGCTCCAGGATGTACACGTACATGCACAAATGACGGAGTTGTTAACCACCGGTCTGTCTGCCTCTACAAATGGAAAAATTAGGCTTCTCGTCGGGATCTCTCTCGATCGGGAGGCACGAATTGGAGGTACAGTACTTTCTTCATAAAAAAATTATCGCTTTATATTTAAAAATAAATTAAAAAAACGACAATTTTTTTAAAACGGAACAATTACTAATTAGGTGCGCTGGTGGTACGTGTGCTGAACTAACAACTGCAACTACCGTGGAGTTGGAAATTCCAGACTGGACACTGAAGTGCGCGCACGTACTATGCTAGGCCATTAATCAAGGTGTGTCAAAAACAATACCATGTTCGTGATACAGTGTCAATTCTCTTGGGGTGCTTTTGGTTAGAAGTCAAAATTGGATTGGATTGGATCATCTATTTTTTTCTGTATTGGATCATCCAAGTTGACGTTTGGTTAGATGGATTGGATGATCCAATTTTTTGTTTGGTAGGTTGGATGAAACTTGGATGGATTGAACCATCTAAGTTGATAATTTCACATGATACTAATTATTTGTATACATTGTCATATTATTAGTAAATATTAATATTAATATCATAATTATAATTATTAATCAACAACCACTACAAGAATCACAATAATAGACGACGGTCAAGAACCGTCGTCTATAAGGACATTACCGTCGTCTATTACTTATAGACGACGGTTCCTGACCGTCTATGATAATTTGTCGTCTATAACCTTATAGACGACGGTAACCGTCGTCAAATAGTTTATTGACGACGGCCGAACTTAGCTGTCGTCAATAAGTCAACTCAGCCACGTGGCAGCGTGGAAACAATATAGACGACGGTCGTCGTAGCACTGTCGTCTATAAAGTCCACTATTGACGACGGTCACAGGCAAACCGTCGTCCATTAGGACCCCAAGAGACGACGGTTTCCTTTTGCCCGTCGTCTATAATAGTTCCTTATAGACGACGATGTGAGTAAAACCGTCGTCTATAAGTTTTGCTTTTTAAAAAAATAGAAAACAGATATTACACAGATATCACAGTAGAGATAAACATAGTAGACACAGATTTCACAGTACAGATATCACAGTAAACACAGATTTCACACATCACAGATTTCACATATAAGAGTTCACAGGAAGTGCTAGAAGTGCCTCGTCCCCGACCACAGCGCGTCGTCCCACGAGATTGTCGTCCCGACCTCCGAGTGCTCCAAGGAAGCAACACTGGTCACACACCACAAAAGCAGAATCAGTAGGCTCAAGTGTTTGAGTAAAACTTACAGGAAATGTGATAATCGGCAATCAATAGAAAGCATGTCAAAAGAAGGCTGGTCCCTTCTGATCAAAGCGAGCAGGTTAAATCAGATGATGATAACCCGAACTGACACGTCCATCTAGCGCATCAGGACATATCCATTGACCCGTGAGCTCAATGCTGCAGGATTTGGTGCCTCATCGTCTCGTGCTTGGCCCGGACGACCACAACACTGTACAAAACTCTGTTTCACTCGGATAATCGAAGGGCTTCAAACCAGCAGAGGTGAGAAATGATGAATTCTGCATTCAGACATGAACAATGAACTCCACCGATGGCTTGGAGTTGTAGTTGAAAGGCCACACACAAGGAATCAGATTTCTGAACCAGAGTGCAACGTCTCTTCCTGCTGCTATTACCTCTGGATCCTCCCATGCTCTCTTCCGCCGCAGTAGAGCATCAGATTTCTGAACCGGACAGATTGCGATTGAAGTTGAAACGCCAAACACAAGAAATCAGATTTCTGAACCGGACAGCACCATCAATACATCTCGATGCTTTGCTCTCCAACAGCTTTGCGGACTCCATCACTGGACCACCAAGAGCACTGTACTCTTACCCAGTACGAACACTAATGATTAAAGGGCTGCTCAAAGCTGCAGCTAGTGGTAAAGTTGTTTCAAGTACAATAAATATCATGGAGAGGGCACGATGGCTTTTCTTTTCTTTTATCCCTAATTCCGTATCTTCCTAAAAAGGATGCAAATAAATTTCAAATCGGCTAACCTGACTATCACACGCTACCCCGTCCGCTGCTGCCAGAGTTCAGAAAATCTTCCTCCGACAGTCGTCCAAGCGCCGGAATCTGGGGCGACGGAGTTTGAGCCTCCGTCCCTGATCCCTGTGATACGCAAGTGTGGTTAGACAAGTTATAAGTATAAAAATGCATATTTTACTAAATTTGAATAAGTTTAACTAGTTTCAGTTATTTTGAATAATTTGTACATGTGCTCCTGTCGTCGGCACCAGTGGCAGCTCTGTTGATGGCGGCGCCCACTGCGGAAACACAGCCGGTTGTCCTGCGCTCATAGCCCGCGAATACAAATCAAATCATTATAAATATCATTTGTATATTACAAATGTTAAGTACAACATTCAGAACTTACCTGGAAGGCAGCTTGCCACTGTAGCATGTACGAGTTTTGATACTCGTCCCTAGCCCTAAGCGTCGCTGCCTGCATCTCGTCCCTAGTCCGGAGCGCCGCTGCCTGCATCTCGTCCCTAGTCCGGAGTGCTTCTTGCGTCCTCTGGAGCTCCTCCCGAAGACTTTGGAGCTCCAGATCTCGTCTCGTACGGCTGCTGCTGGACCCGCCCTACTGCGATGAAGAGGCTCTCGAGGAAGCTCGCGCCTGCCTCGAGTCGACCACTCCATCGAAGATGGCCAACCTGCACACCGAAGTAAGATGATTAAATTTTTGTAACTCAAAGTTTGTGACAGTAAATTAAAATTAACAAAACTCACCGTCTGTGAGGTTTCCCGCCACCGATTGCATACGCGGCTTCGAGTACAATTGGCGCGCTCTGCCAATCGAACTCTTCGCCTCGAAGCCTCCGCGCCTCCTGCCCGTACTTTGCCTGGAAACACAGTAAAATAACATTATTAAAACTATTAAAGAAAATTCAATTAAGTTAACAAAATAACTCACCAATGTCTGAGTCGCCATCTGAGAAGACAACTGCTCAGGCTGCGACGGGTCACTTCCCAAGTGACCCCTCTTCCACACCTCAATAGGTGACGGCTCCTAACCCCTCTCGTGCTCCTATCGATACATGTTAGAACAATGAAAGATTATAAAATTACTTAAATAGAATTCAAGTCACACTTACCATCCGTTTAGCGAGACGTATGTAGTTGTCCCTACCCATATGGTGTTTTCCGTCCGTCCCTCTACTCTCTCGACGGGTTTTAGACACGCCCTGTAAGTTTTGGCTCCCCCAACGAGCACACAAGGCATGGTACACGTCCGGACGGCTGTCAAGCCACGCTACACCGACCTGCACACATTTTATTATAAAATGAAAGCATTGATCACAATTATATAATGAAGTAAAGTACAATAAACACTTTACCTCTACGTACTGCGCCTCCGTCAAGTACTTGTCGGCCCCTTCCCTGTACTTCCTCGGCTGACCCTCCTCCGGATGCAACTTGAAATACGCCTTTGTAGCTTGAATGCGAGCCGTCGATAGTGACTGAGTCACGAGCTTCCTGGTGCAGTTATGGAAGATGAGACGAGCTTGATCCGTCTGCTCGGCCTCGTTCTCCAAACGGTACCGTGCCTGGAAGAACAAATATACAAGTAAATGTATTTAATTTATAATAAATATGTATTACACAAATATTTGTTCATACTTACCATAAAATCGTGCCACACAACCTCCTGATGGTTGCCGTAAGCAAGGTCCTGGGCCATAGCGTAATGGTCCCAAGATGTGGCAGGTTGTCCGTTCACTACACCGGGGTAGTGCAAACGGACTAGACTGCCCAAGACCAAATTCACCTGCTTGTGGTGTCCCTGCCCTGTGAACGAACAATCCTCTCAAGCCCTGATATATGATTCTCAATTAGTATATATATAAGCCTTTAAATATCTGAATTGTTAAAGATTTACTTACTTCTCGCCAATAGGACGAATAAAGATCCAATCGTTTGGGTTTGCAGGAGCCGGAGGAGGAGCCATGTAGTGGCTCCTCCTAGTTCGTCGCTGTGCAGTGGCTCCACATCAGGTGACCCAGAAGTGGGGTCACCCGACTGCACTGGCTCTGAACAAGGTGGCACCGAAGAAGAAGGCTCTGAAGTAGGCACCGAAGAAGAAGGCTCTGAAGTAGGCACCAAAGAAGGAGGCTCCAAAGCAGGCACCGAAAGAGGCATCCTAGCCTCTGAGTCCTCGGACATAGAGTCGTCCTGACAATTTCAAAGATTCATATTAGAGAATAAAGAATTAATTAAATAATTTATGTAATTAAATGTTCTTTACCTGGCCACGTGACGACTGCGGCAGATGGCTCACCAACTGAGCCCGTCTACCTCCGCTAAGTTGACTGCCCTGGAAGACCTCGTCTCCTCTTGTGGCTCTCGGTGACAGAAAGCTTCGTGCCTCTGTCCCTCGTCGTCTGCTGCTCCTCGACGATATCCTGTTTAATAAAAAATTGTTAAAGAATGTAATGGAAAATATAGAAGAAGAAAGAAGAGATGAAGCAAACGTTACTTGTACTCAATTTTAAAATTCATCAGCATCACGCTCATGTACTCTACTCCGTAAAACGGACAATCAATCTTCTGTCGTGGAAGTTGCCTGTTTTCATTTTTGTTTTCGCGTCTTAGGAGTTTCTATATTTTCTGCATCTCCAACTAAGTCATCGTGTACAACCCACCAAGCATTAAGCTTTTCGCATGGATAATGTAGATAATACACTTGCTCGACTTGGTGTGCAAGGACGAAGGTGTCGCAGCCTTGTAGCCGGTCCTTGTGTTCTACTTCTACCATGCCAAATTGGTTTTGTCGAGTTCCATGATTATGATCAAACCAATCGCAGTCAAAGAAGATTACTTTAAGGACCTTATTCCCTGCAAAACTGAATTCAAGGATATTTTTAATGATCCCATAATAATTAGGTTCACGTCCTTCGACGTCAACTACCCTCGTCACAACTCCGCTGTTACATGTTGCCCTGAAAGGACATTGAGTTTCAAATTGAGTGGAACGAAATCGGAACCCATTGACGTCGTATCGACCGTAACTTTTAATTTTAATGGATCCGTAGGACAGTTGTCGCAAATCTTCATGGACACCGGCTCATTTTTTGCATTGTTCAACATACGAAGTTAGAAGACTATTTTATGCTATACATGTAATTACTAAGAGAAACAAAACATGAACACGTTACTTGTGCATGAAACCAGGATATGAAGTTGAAAGCATCTAGGCCCCCATGAGGTATGGTTTCAGTGATTAATGACAACCGTTAGGTATTACTAATGAGTTTGTGGATGCGAGGTCTCACGTATAACACATCAAACATAATGAACTATCTATTCATTTCATCTACTGCTCTTTGGATACAAATGGAGACCCCTCAACGAACTATTCTAAGGGGTTAATTGATTTTCATGAAGACTAAAAGAAGAACTCATACGTCAACACAATTCCATCAAAATTGACAACACAAGGAACTGAATATTCATCAGAAGAACATTCCCAACAAATGTCAAAGAGGTCACTCAAGCAAATTCCAAAAGATCAACTTAAAACAACTCGAAGCAAACAAGATCAACACACCAGATCATCCGATGTTTTGTGAAATGACTACATCGGTCGAGTTGTGTCAACAGAAGAAGAAGACCTCAAAACTGAAGTACACACCAGATCATCCGATATGTAGGAAGTGGTACATCGGTCCAGTTCAACAGAAGGATAAATTTCTCAACTATTCTGGAGAAGTACACACCAGATCATCCGATGATGAAGCAAAGTGCACATCGGTCTAATTCAACAGAAGCAATTATTTCTGGACCAATTCTCAAAATCAACTCACCGGATCATCCGATGAGAAGACAGGATCAACATCGGTCTAACAACGGTCATATCTGACACAATGACGTCAGCTAAAGTAACTTGACCGATGTTAACTAAAGGGGAGACATCGGATCATCCAGTGTTCACAGTAAAGTTCTGTCAGCCTACTTTTCCAACGGCTATTTCGGGGAGGCTGGCTATAAATACCCCCTAATCCTGTCATTTCGTCAAGTCTTGATCACCAGACACCATCAACACATCCACAAGTGTTCAAGACCAAGAGCAATCACTTCCACACCATTTCGATCATCTATACACCAAGATTTAGGCTAGAACTAGCTAGAGAGAGAGCTTGTGTGCCACCATTCTGGGTGAGTGGACTCTCTAGGATAGTGTGAGAGCCTCAAGGGAGTGCCCTTGGTGTTTGTAATTGTGAGGAGACTTCCGGAGCTTGCCAAGGCGTTTGTAGAAGCCCGGAAGGTCGAAGTTGTACAAGGCTTGAGCTCCACCTTGCCAAAGGAGGCAAACGGAGAGGAATAGTGAAGACCCCTCGTCTCGGTGACTTGGGTGTGGCAAAACCCTTTGGTGGGTGCCAGAACGTGGATGTAGGAAGATCTTGACGATCTTGCCGAACCACGGGATAAATCCTTGTCTCCTCGGGAGTTTGCATTCTTCTCCTTTTCCTTTACTTTTATGCATTTTATATTTCGCGAAGTTTCTATCCACTAGAATGCATAGATAGTTTGCGTAGGGAATTGGGCTTTAGAAATTAAGTTTCATTGCTTAGAATTTTTCGAAGAAAGCCCAATTCACCCCCTCTTGGGCATTCGGTCCTTACAATTGTTATCAGAGCAAGGTTGCTCATAGGATCATTCTAGCTTCACCGCTAGAGAGCTAAAATGGCCAAGGTTGGGGGTTCGGTTCCTATCTTCGAGGGCAAGAACTTTGCCTATTGGAAAGCACGCATGCGCGCTTACCTTGAGGCTATTGCTCCCGAAGTATGGGAAGCGACCCACGCGGGGTTTGGAGAACACAATTATGTTAGTGATCAAATTAAGTGGGATGCTAAAGCTAGTAATGCTATTTATGCATGCATTAATCAAGATGTGTTTTCTAGAATTGCTAGAAAAGAAAAGGCTTGTGAAATTTGAGCTTGCTTAATAGAGATTCATGAGGGTTCTTCTAGGGTCAAGGAACTTAAATATCACATGCTTAAATCAAAATATGATGAATTTAAGATGCTACCTCATGAAAATGTTAATGAGATGTTCTCTCGCTTAAATGTGCTTATTGAAGAAATAAATGCTCTTGAAATTGCTTCTCTTGGCAAGGGACTCATCAATCGCAAGATCCTCATGCTCCTTCCCAAGCCAAAGTACAACATCATCAACTCCATGCTCCAAAAAGAGTCACTTGACCACATTGAAGTTTCAGAGCTCATTGGTGAAATACACACTCATGAGATGAGTGTACTTGGGATGATGGAGCAATCATCTTCGAAGACAATTGCCCTAAAGGCCTCCACCAAGAAAACAAGCCACAATAAGAAGAAGGTGGTTGAGCCTAGCTCAAGTGAAGATGATGATGATGAGCTTGCGTTGATGATGAGAAAGTTCTCACGCTTGAACTCCAAGATCACTAAGAAGGGATACATATTTGATCCCAAGAAGAGAGCATTCCTACCAAGGAGAGATGATCACAAGACATGCTACAATTGTGGTGATCAAGGCCACATCTCCTATGATTGTCCAAGACCGGACAAACGAAGAGAGAACCACAAGGGCAAGCATCGCAAGCTTGAAGGAAGTGATGATGATGAAGAAGAAGTCAAACCAAAGCCAAGATCCTTTGGAAAGAAGAAACATGACAAGGGCAAGAAGGCAAGGCTCTTCCCAAAGAAGAGAAATGGCCCACAAAAGGTGTTCATGTGTGAGGCAAATGAATGGGTCACCGACGAAGAAACAAGTGATGAAGAGAGTGAAGAGGAAGAAGAAAGCTTGGCTGGCCTCGCCATCGCCAACAATGATGATGCACCTCTTCATCTACCGCCCATGTGCCTCATGGCGAAAGGTAACACCAAGGTATGTGACGACTCTAGCGATGATGAGCTTTCCTCCGATGATTTAACTTATTTGATCAATGAATATCATGCTATCATTAAGAGGGAAAAGAGTAAGGTTAAAGTGCTTGAAGAAACTCGCGCTAGACTTGAGAGTGCTAACCATGATTTGCTTGACAAGTATGAAAGCATACTCAAAGAGCATGACACGCTCAAATCCCATGTCAAGCAAATTGAGGAAGACAAGGCTAAAATCAAGATAGATAATCATGAACTTAACTTAGCACACCAAACACTCTTGGAAGAGCACAACAAGTTAATACAAGAACATCAAACACTTAACCTTGCTCATGACATGCTTGATCAAGAGTTGAAAAATATGAAGAAGCAAACTCTTAATGATAAGATATCCATTACTTCTCATGCCACTAATGCTTTGCACAAGTCTTTGCCTTTGAAAGCTAATGCTAGGGAGAAGGAATTGTTGGAAGAAATTGAGAGTCTCCGCACTAGTGTGGCTAGACTTTCAAAAGGGGAGGTCAAACACAAGGAAATCCTCTTCCAACAAGCAAAGGCCTTCAACAAAAGAGGACTTGGATCCTTCCCGGTGCCCAACAAAGGAAAGGTGCCCTCACCGGAGCTAAGAACAAGCTTCATCAAAGAAGTTGGTTCTTATTGCCAACATTGTGAGTTCACTGGTCACCACACAAGGGAGTGTCCTCTTCCTAACTGACCCTCTACCAAGCTTCCTACTAATTAGAAATCTACTTTCAATGATCGTTATCATCTCTTAAGTAAAGTAGATGTCAAGATGAAGGCTAGGTTCATTGGCAAGAACATGAAGGACATGAAGGGGAAGCTCCCCAAGCAACTTTGGGTCCCAAAGACACTTGTATCACACATACAAGGACCTAAGTTGGCTTGGGTGCCTAAAGTTAAAAATTGAATTCATGTGTGTAAGTGAACTACAAAGCCGGAGGAAAGCATTGGGTACTCGATAGCGGGTGCACCCAACATATGACCGGCAATGATGGTATGTTCACCACCATAGAAAACCCCGGCAATCATGAACAAGTCACCTTTGGTGATAACTCTAAGGGAAAGGTAATTGAGTTAGGTAAAATTGCTATTTCAAATGATTTGTCCATTTCTAATGTTTTGTACGTTAAGTCACTTAGCTTTAATTTACTTTCTATTGCACAACTATGTGATCTTGGACTAACATGCACATTTAGCAAAAATGATGTTGTTGTGAGTAGTGAAACTAGCCAAGACATAGTCTTCAAAGGATTTTGGCATGGACATCTCTACCTAGTGGACTTCGCCAACAAGAATGCTAGCTTGACCACTTGTCTTTTTACTAAGACAAGCTTGGGTTGGCTATGGCACCGACGCATAGCGCACATAGGGATGAGCAAACTCAAGAAGTCATTCCAGCTTGGGATGGTGACCGGCGTGAAGGATGTCACATTTGAGAAGAACAAGCTTTGTAGCACTTGTCAAGCCAGGAAGCAAGTTGCTTCACACCACCCAATGAAGACAATGGTGTCAACCTCCAAGCCACTTGAAGTACTCCACATGGACCTCTTCGAACCGTCCACATATCAAAGCCTTGGCGGTAACCTCTATTGTCTCGTTATTGTTGATGACTATTCTCGCTATGCTTGGACTCTATTTTTAGGAGACAAGAGTGAAACTCCGGAAGTGTTCAAGACCTTCGCCAACCGCGCTCAAAGGGAATTTCAAATTCCCATCGTCAAGGTCCGGAGTGACAACGGCACCGAATTCAAGAACTACAACATTGGGGAGTGGTGTGACCGCAAAGGCGTGAAACATGAGTTTTCGACCACATACACTCCTCAACAAAACGGTGTCGTTGAAAGGAATAACAAGACACTCATAACTATTGCAAGAGCAATGCTTGATGACTACGGCACGTCGAAGAAGTTTTGGGCCGAAGCGATCAATACGGCGTGCCATGCCGCAAATAGGGTCTACCTACATCGCCTACTTCAAAATACCCCGTACGAGCTTCTCATTGGGAGAAAGCCATCTCCTACTTCCGAGTCTTTGGATGCAAGTGCTACATCTACCGCAAGAAAAGGCTCAGTAAGTTTGAAAGAAGATGTGATGTTGGCATATTTCTTGGTTATGCATCAAACTCAAAAGCATATCGAGTATTCAACCAAACCTCCGGTTTAGTTGAGGAAAGTTATGATGTTGAGTTTGATGAATCTAATGGCTCCCAAGAGGAGAGTTTTGGTCATGATGAAATAGATGATGAGCCTCTACGAGAAGCCATGAAGAACATGACCATTGGAGACACCAAGCTCGAAGTTGAGGAGAGCCATGATCAAGGGGGGGCCTCAAGTTCCAACAACAACACCTCTATGGTGCCTCAAGTTGACGAAGAAGAGAAGGATGATCCATTGCCAACTCAAGACTCACAAGCACAACAACATCAAGAGGAAGAAGAAGTCCATGATCAAGTCCAACCACAAGAGGAGCAACACGCATCACCTTCGTCAAGTGCTTCACAACCAATTATGAGGCATGGACGCATCTCCAAGGCGCATCCAATGGACCAAATCATTGGAAGTCCGTCAAGGGGTGTAAGTACACGTTCTCGCCACTTTGCTTCGTTTTGTGAGCACTACTCGTTTGTTTCGTGTGTAGAACACACTCACATTGAGGAAGCGCTCCAAGACCCAAATTGGGTGATGGCCATGCAAGAAGAACTCAACAACTTCATCCGCAATGAAGTTTGGGTGTTGGAGGAGCAACCCAAGGACAAGAACGTCATCAGAACAAAGTGGGTGTACCGCAACAAACAAGACGAGAATGGCGTTGTGGTCCGCAACAAGGCAAGACTTGTGGCCAAAGGGTTCTCGCAAGTTGAAGGACTAGATTCTGGGGAGACATTTGCCCCGGTCGCCCGGCTAGAAGCCATCCGTATACTTCTTGCCTTTGCATCACATCATAGCATTAGGCTTTATCAAATGGATGTGAAAAGTGCCTTTCTTAATGGTTATATTAACGAGCTTGTTTATGTTGAACAACCTCCCGGGTTTGAAGATCCGAGGAATCCTAATCATGTGTATAGGTTGCACAAGGCGCTCTACAGGCTCAAGCAAGCACCTAGGGCGTGGTACGAACGACTACGGGACTTCCTCATCATGCAAGGATTCAAGATCGAGAGGGTGGACACAACACTCTTCACCAAGGACATCAACGGAGATTTGTTCATTTGTCAAATTTATGTTGATGATATTATTTTTGGTTCAACTAACGAAGCTCTTAGCCATGAGTTTGGCAAAATGATGTCTAGGGAATTCGAGATGTCAATGATTGGAGAGCTCAACTTCTTCCTTGGATTTCAAATCAAGCAACTTCAAGAGGGGACCTTCGTCTATCAAGAGAAGTACACCAAGGACCTCTTGAAGAAATTTGAGATGGGAGATTGTAGCTCAAGAAACACTCCAATGGCAACCAATTGTCATCTCGACGCGGATAAGGACGGTAAACCTATTGATCAATCTAACTACCGTTCTATGATTGGTTCATTTCTTTACCTTACCGCATCTAGGCCCGATATCATGTTTAGTGTATGCTTGTGTGCTCGCTTTCAAGCGGCACCTAAAGAATCGCATAGGAAGGCGGTCTTTAGGATACTTAGGTATCTTAAGCATACCCCTAGTGTGGGCTTGTGGTACCCTAAAGGTGCAAAATTCCATCTTGTGGGATACTCGGATTCGGACTTTGTCGGATGCCGCGTGGATCGCAAGAGTACCTCCGGTGAGTGCCACTTGCTTGGGCGTTTCCTAGTATCTTGGTCAACCAAGAAGCAAAACTCCGTCGCCTTGTCCACGGCGGAAGCGGAGTATATTGCGGCCAGTGCATGTTGTGCTCAAATTCTTTATATGAAGCAAACCCTTTTGGACTTTGGTATTAAACTTGGTTGTGTGCCTCTCCTTTGTGACAATGAAAGTGCGGTAAGATAGCTAAAAACCCCGTTCAACACTCCCGCACTAATTACATTGATATTCGCCATCATTTCCTAAGGGACCATGAAGCTAAGGGAGACATCTCCTTGAGAGGTGTTAGGTCCGAAGAACAATTGGCGGATATCTTCACTAAACCACTTGATGAGAAAACTTTTTCTAAGCTAAGAAGTGAATTAAATGTGCTAGATGCAACGAACGTCATGTAAGAATGCACTTCATATAGGTCTTGCCTAACTCTCAAAGGATATGGGTGGGCAAGGGTTAGCTTGGGATGGAGGTTCTTTTGGGTTTCCCAAGGTTTGGAGAGTGGTTCTCCCTGAAGAAGCCTTTGAAAGGTTCAAACTTGGCAAGATAGATCTATTTTATGCCTTGCATGATACCTGCCATATAGACTTACAATTTCTTGCATTATAAAATGTTTGGCATTGCATACGCTAGATTGTCACAAAGGGGAACCCACCTCATGAGAAAGAGACTTGTTTGAAATGCAATATCTCAACTCATATAAGGTGGAAATAACAAAATGTTAGGTGCGTTAATGCCTAGAGGAACATGCTTCAAAGAGATAGAAGTCTTCATACTCTTGCTCACAAAGCATGGGCCTTACATTTTACTTGGATAATTTCCTTCCCATTTTCTTCCTTCGGTGTTCTATTTGCTTTAAGGATTAGCCAAGTTATTGGCATATTAGATTTTTTTGAGGGGTAAGGGGTTGCCCAAAAAGTCCTAAGACTCATGCTTCTCTTTGTGTGTTTAAGTCAAAGGACATATATGGGCAGTTTTAGAATTTCTGTAGTCATCGGATTATCCGATGCTAGGGCAGCAGCAACATCGGATCAGTTTGTGCTTCAGTTCAAGGATCAGATCAGTCAGAATCAGAAATCAAACGATGAGTTCATTCTGAGAAACATCAGAGCATCCGGTGTTCAATTTTCTGAAGTCCTGCAGAATTCGACCGATGATCTACCCTTCAACGTCGGATCATCCAGTGCTTAAGAGGTTTTTTGAACAACCTCTCCATTGAACTCGACCGATGCTCCACCTAGGTGTGCATCAGATCATCTGATGTTCTTGTCGCGGCTAGGGTTTGCCCGTACCTATTTAAAAGCTTCTAGCCGCCGCCTCAGTTTCCTTTTCCTCTCTCCCCGACGCCCTCGCCTCTTCTCCGCCGCCGCTCCGCCGCCACCGCTCCGAGCCTTCCACCCACCACCACCGGTCGCCACCGCCGTCTTCCGGCCCGCCGCTGCCGTCCTTCGGCCGCCACCGCCGTCGCTCGGCCTTCGCCGCCTCCCTCGCCGCGCCACCGCCTCTCCTCTCCACCGCACGCGCCGCCCTCTCCCTCGCTGCGCCACCGCCTCTCCTCTCCTCTCCACCGCACGCGCAACCCTCTCCCTTGCCGCACCGCCGCCTCTCCTCTCCACCGCAGTCGCTGCCGCCGCCTCCCTCGCCGCGCTGCCGTCTCACCGCACCACTCTATCTCTCCACCGCACCTCTTCTCGCGTCGAACGCCACCGTCGCCGTTAGGGTTTCATCGCCCTTGCCGATTTGTTGTCGTTGTCAACCCTAGCCGGCAATCTCCTAGCGATGGGCCGCGACAGGAAGGGCAAAGGAAAGGCTATTGAGGAGCCCGCCGCGAAGAAGCAGAAAGTATCGAAGGAGGCTCGACGTGCAGAGTTGGCCGCTCGCGCCGCCGAGGAGCGTGAGCATGGCCATCGTGGATCCCTTAGGATTCGCGAGTCTTGGCAGAGGCAGCAGCAGCCACAAGTTCAGCATGTGCCGCCCGAGGACTCAGACGAGGAGGAGCCTGAGGTGCCGCCACTCGTTCGCCGGCGCACCGTCAGGACCCGTGGAGGAGGTCATACCCCAGCCGCGTGTCATCGCCCCACTGCAGCTGACCGCGAGGAGGACAGAGCGGCCGAGAGAGCCATGTACGAGATGGACACAGCAATCCGAGTTGTCGAGGACGTCCGATTGACAGATTACAGAAAACTGAATGCAAAGCAGCTTCGAAAGCTCAGATGGACAGCCCTGCCTGAGGAGTGGTTCCCGCAGCCTAGGGACACTCGAGTGGACCCTCGCTTTTGGACCCTAACACTGGCGTCGTTGTACGAGACTTACAGACGTCGGGGCCATAAGCTATTTCAGCACACTTACATCGACTGGAATCAGTTAGCAGTAGCAGTCGGCCACGGGATCAGACCTTACTTCGAGAGATACAGAGGACTCGTGGAGCTGTTGTCTCACCTGAGGAGTGCTTACATGGAGGAGTGGGTTAGAGTGTTCTACGCCACACTCTACGTCTCAGAGGGCCGCAGGTTGATCCACTTCATGTTCTTGGGGCAGCGTCACGACCTGACGAGAGCGAGACTGGCTCAGCTGCTAGGTGTGGACCTTCACACCACCTGTCTGCACGAGGTTGTCTACGGAGGGGCTGACCCACCGAGGAGGCCACTGACTGGAGGAGTGGCACCACCTTTTGAGGAGATCAGGGGACTGTTCGCTCCACCGTTCACACCTGACCAGCCGAGGGTCCCTGCCTTGCTCACTCCAGCTGCTCGCACCGTTCACCACATCCTTCGGCGTACCCTTCTGCCCAGATCAGGATACTTGGAGGGATTCACTAGCCTGCATCAGAATCTCCTGTTCTACGTCATGAACGGGATGGAGTTTGATATTGTGGATATCCTTATCTGTGAGATGGAGGACGTGATCACTGACGGAGTCGGGATGCTGAGGCAGTTAGTGTTTGGACACTGGATCAGCCGTCTGCTCTACCTGCTAGCTCTAGAGGGTTCTCCAGCTACTGCTCCCCTGACTGAGCTGCACGTTACTCGGTTCAGCCACTACCGAGTTCCCGCTCCTGGAGTCCGCCGCCTTGGTCGTCCAGTTGAGCGTCAGGTCCGAGCACGACTCTCCGAGGAGGACTGGACAGAGTTGGCTCAGGAGGATGAGG
Organism: Tuctoria greenei; assembly: GCA_036927565.1. Lineage (NCBI taxonomy): Eukaryota > Viridiplantae > Streptophyta > Magnoliopsida > Poales > Poaceae > Tuctoria > Tuctoria greenei. Next base: position 9,379,485 of record JAYESD010000008.1, read on the forward strand.
CGCTTGCACAGGCAGAGGCTCAGGGAGGAGACCTTCAGCACATCTGGTCGGACAGCGACACGAGTGACAAGCGCCGAGGAGTACTTTCCACCTCCTCCTCCCTCACCGAGGCAGCACGACGCGGAGGCAGGAGGTTCAGCTGCTCCACCACCTACACCACCGCCCGTGTCCGAGGCGCAGGTATCTCAGCCGCCTGAGCTCACTTCGTTACTTCAGCATATGATTGAACGGCAGCGCCAGGACAGGCTTGCAGCTGAGCAGGCCAGAGCAGAGCAGGCTGCACGACTTGCAGAGCTTCAGTGGCAACAGCAGGAGTTGCAGCTAGAGATAGCCCGTCAGAGGCGAGAGGACACTGACAGGCTCACCAACCTAGTTGATCAGATGCACCGGCGCACTCTCGACCAGCAGCAGCAGACTCAGCAGGCGATGGTGGGCATCCTGGGGTTGATCACCAACCTCTACACTCAGACCGGGATCGCCCTTCCCCCTCAGCAGACGGGACTTGGTCAGGCTCCAGGTGCACCTCCTCTGGCACCCGTCACGGCTCCTGTGCCGACTTCGCCGATACCGAGTTTCAGCATGTCCCCGCTGCTTGCTCAGAGCGCACCGATTCACTCTCCAGTGCTGGCACCGACTACCTTCCTGCAGACTCTGACTTCGGTGGCCAGTACACCTCTTCTAGCTGCTCCAGCTCCACCGGCGCCCCCAGCACCGTCAGCGGATCCCCCAGATTCCTCCGCTCCAGCAGAAGCGACCGCCGACTCCAGCTCCGACGATAGCACCCCCGACGGCGACCGCTTCACTATCGCCCCGAGCGCTCCAGAGTCTTAGGCACTCGACCTCTCTTTTTGGTGTCTTGATGCCAAAGGGGGAGAAGAGTTAGAGTTAGGTGGATGTTAGCTCAGTCATAGGGGGAGTCTTAGTTGCAGGGGGAGTTCTATCTATTTTGGACTTATTGTTATATTTTCTATCATTTGCTATTATTGTGTATCCGTGTGTGCTACTTTATGCTCTTATGATTTATTGATCTCTGTTTGAGCCTTCGAGCTTCTTGTGTTGAATTTTGTACTTGTTACATTACATTCTGTTATGAGCATTGCGTTCTTAATTTCATTACCTCTATGCTCTACTTGTTGTGTTGTCATCAATCACCAAAAAGGGGGAGATTGAAAGCATCTAGGCTCCCATGAGGTATGGTTTCGGTGATTAATGACAACCGTTAGATATTACTAATGAGTTTGTGGATGCGAGGTCTCACGTATAACACATCAAACGTAATGAATTATCTATTCATTTCATCTACTGCTCTTTGGATACAAATGGAGACCCCTCAACGAACTATTCTAAGGGGTTAATTGATTTTCATGAAGACTAAAAGAAGAACTCACACGTCAACGCAATTCTATCAAAATTGACAACACAAGGAACTCAATATTCATCAGAAGAACATTCCCAACAAATGTCAAAGAGGTCACTCAAGCAAATTCCAAAAGACCAACTTAAAACAACTCGAAGCAAACAAGATCAACACACCGGATCATCCGATGTTTTGTGAAATGACTACATCGGTCAAGTTGTGTCAACAGAAGAAGAAGACCTCAAAACTGAAGTACACACCGGATCATCCGATATGTAGGAAGTGGTACATCGATCCAGTTCAATAGAAGGATAAATTTCTCAACTATTCTAGAGAAGTACACACCAAATCATCCGATGATGAAGCAAAGTGCACATCGGTCTAATTCAACAGAAGCAATTATTTCTGGACCAATTCTCAAAATCAACTCACCGGATCATCCGATGAGAAGACAGGATCAACATCGGTCTAACAACGGTCATATCTGACACAATGACGTCATCTAAAGTAACTTGTCCGATGTTAACTAAATGGGAGGCATCGGATCATCCGGTGTTCACAGTAAAGTTCTGTCAGCCTACTTTTCCAACGGCTATTTCGGGGAGGCTGACTATAAATACCCCCTAATCCTGTCATTTCGTCAAGTCTTGATCACCAGACACCATCAATACATCCACAAGTGTTCAAGACCAAGAGCAATCACTTCCACACCATTTCGATCATCTATACACCAAGATTTAGGCTAGAACTAGCTAGAGAGAGACCTTGTGTGCCACCATTCTGGGTGAGTGGACTCTCTAGGATAGTGTGAGAGCCTCAAGGGAGTGCCCTTGGTGTTTGTAATTGTGAGGAGACTTCCGGAGCTTGTCAAGGCGTTTGTGGAAGCCCGGAAGGTCGAAGTTGTACAAGGCTTGAGCTCCACCTTGCCAAAGGAGGCAAACGGAGAGGAATAGTGAAGACCCCTCGTCTCGGTGACTTGGGTGTGGCAAAACCCTTTGGTGGGTGCCACAACGTGGATGTAGGAAGATCTTAACGATCTTGCCGAACCACGGGATAAATCCTTGTCTCCTCGGGAGTTTGCATTCTTCTCCTTTTTCTTTACTTTTATGCATTTTATATTCTGCGAAGTTTCTATCCACTAGAATGCATAGATAGTTTGCGTAGGGAATTGAGCTTTAGAAATTAAGTTTCATTGCTTAGAATTTTTCAAAGAAAGCCCAATTCACCCCCCCTCTTGGGCATTCGGTCCTTACAGAAGTTAGTCCCTCCTTGTACTCCATAATATCGCATCGATTGTATTTGTCGAAGCGTAGGTTGCTGCTTCGATTTCCAATTTTGTTGATCGAACTCACTAAATAAGGAAAAAACAGAATAATTAGCATAGATGTATAACACAACACGCTAATTATTATAGATGTCGAACAAATACTTACTGAAAATATTCTTCCATCCCCTCTATATTAGCGTACATGTATAGCAAAGCAGCCGTCTTGTCATCTGTTTCAATATCGTAGCTCGTCCCGCTACCAACAGTAGTGTCTCTCGTTTGAAAAATTGAGAGGTTGCTACAAGGGGGTGCTTCATCCATATTGTACCGCAACATGGAAGCATTAACATTGTTTTCTTCTGCAAAATATACACTTGAAAAGTATTCTATCTCTTGAATGGCGTATGCTTCGGCGATGCATCCTTCAACCCTTGCCTGATTGCGAACCATTAGTTTAAGACACCTGAGTGCTCTTTCAACGTGATACATCCACCTATATTGCACAGGGCCGCCCACTTTAGCTTCATATGGAAGATGAATTAGGAGATGTTGCATTGGATTGAAGAACCCTGGAGGGAAAACTTTTTCCATCTTACATAAAAGCACTGGTATCTCCCTTTCCAACTTCTCCATCATCTCCCTTGTGATTTCTTTAGCACAAAGCTGTCTATAAAAGTAGCTAAGCTCGGCTAACACCTTCCACACCGCATCGTCAATGTAGCCTTGAAACATAACTAGCAGTAGTCTTTCCATAATTATGTGATAATCATGACTCTTCAACCCTGTGAGATTTCTAGTCTTAACATTTACGGCTCGTCTCATGCTAGCAGCATAACCGTCTGGGAATTTCAAACTTTTCAACCACTCAAAGACTTCTTTCTTTTCTTTTGGTCGAAGACAGAAAGAAGCACGCGGTTTGCCACCAGCTTCAGATAGCTAAAGAGTTGGATGATTACAAACCTCTGCCAAATCCTTACGAGCCTTTATATTGTCTTTTGTTCTGCCAGTCACATCGAAGCATGTGCTTATGATGCATTCGCCCATGTTACGTTCTTGATGCATGACATCAATGTTATGCATTAAGATTAAGGACTTAACATACGGTAGCTCCCATAGTGCACATATATGAGTCCAATTGTGGTCCTCTCCGTAACCAACAAAATATCCAGGACGATCTTCATCTGGCACTAAGTTGTTCAACTGTTCAACAATCTCCGACCCGTTTAGACGTTGTGGTGGTCCTTTTTTGACAACGGTGTCCTTCCTGAAGGCATTTCTCTGTTGCCTAAATACGTGATTGGGCGGTAACCAACGTCTGTGGCAATCAAAGTAGCAAATCTTGCCACCATGCTTTAAACGAAAACATTCCGTGTCCGAAGCACATATTGGACATGTCAAATGACCATGATTGCTCCAGCCAGAAACTATGCCGTAAGCTGGGAAATCATGGACATACCACAAGTATGCAACTCGAAGGTTGAATTTCTGTTTTTTGTAGTAGTCGTACGCTTCAATTCCTATCCATAACATTTTCAACTTTTCAATCAACGGTTTCAACATCATGTTTAGTCGTGAACCGAGATGATCCAGTCCAGGTACAATAAGGCAAAGGAACATGAACTCGTACTTCATACAAAGATATGGTGGTAAGTTGTACGGAATAGCGAACACGGGCCAACAAGAGTTTGGTGTTGCGTTTGTATTGAACGGTGAAAAGCCATCTGTCGCCAACCCGATGCGAACATTTCTTGCATCATTGGCGAAATCTGGATCGAAGCGGTCAAGCGCTTTCCATGCCTCACCGTCGGACGGGTGCACCATCATTCCGTCATTCTCGCGTACACCTTCTTTGTGCCACCTCATGTGTCTGGCTGTTTTCTTTGAGAGAAACAAGCACTTCAACCTAGGTGTGACAGACAAGTAGCGAAGCTGCTTCTGTGCAACTTCAGTCATTACTTTTGTACCGTCTTCATTAATAACTTCGACAAATCCCGCCTTATCACATTTTAAGCACTTGTTCTCATTGGCATGCTCTTTCCAGAAAAGCATGCAGTGGTCTGGACACATATCAATCTTCTCATAGTTCATACCAAGATCAGAAATCAATTTCTTAGAATGATACATATCCTTAGGCAATTTATGGGGCTGCGGAAGGACATTGCTGATCAATTTGATGAGGTCATTGTAGCAATTATTGGAGAAGAAATACTTAGACTTAATTGCCATAAATCTAGTCATGAAATTGAGGACCATCATTTTGGTGTGTTCATGCACCAGTTGTTCTGATGTCTTGAGACGTTCGAAGAACTCCTTTGCCTCCTTTGTAGGAGAATCCTCCGTCAATTCAGGATTTATGGCTTCAAGCATCTCGTCCATCCTATCGACACCGGTGCTATCATCCCCATCTCGATCTTCTACGGCTTGAGAAGGTGTCTCGCCGTGAAAGGTCCATAACTCATAACGTTGCATAAAACCATTTCGACACAAGTGGAACGTCAATGCCACTTTGTCGAAACACTTCGCATTTTGACATTTGAATCATGGGCACCACACCTTGATGTTGTTTGACAACGAAAAAACTCGTTGTATGAAAGCATCCGTCTTGGTGAACCACTCATCTGAGTGACTCCCATCCTTTTTCCAACCAGTATACATCCAAGTGTGGTCTTCAGTCATGTTTGAGGGTATACCTTCAAAGCAGATAAATCATTATTAGTTTCATTGTTATGTTATGTCACGATCCTATAATTAGGCAGATAGGTCCTAAAACCACCCAAGAGTGACCGAGCGGAGCGTGCTCATGACGGGACGCGCGGTCTGGATCCGGACGAAATTTCGGTAGCATAACCCCGTTGTTCTCCACTGCACGCCCGAAAATGGTGCAGCAGAGAACAACAGGGTTATGCCGTCGAAATCTCGTCCAGATCCAGACCCGCGTCTCGTCACAAGCCACGCCCCCTCGGTCACTCCCAGGCTGTCCAAAAAGGGATAATTTCGAACCTTCACGTCTCACATGCCAATAGCATGTGAGACGTGCCGATCCGATACGGGTGACGCATTGCTATAGGTTACGTTCCTCATTTTCATTGTTAAGTCATTTACAAGAGGAAAGAACGAGAGAAAGAGGAGGAAAGTTGGTCTTAGATGACAATTCCACGTCCGGATCCACCGTCTGCGCAATCCCGAGTGATTGACTTCCTCACCATCGTCGTTCGCTTCCGTGTCGTCTCGACGCATACATTACGACTACAACTGTCTATACGGCACGAACGTATTTATTCCGTGTCGTGTTGTGTCGGGTCGGGCCAGCCCAAAAACCCGTATATTTACATATTAATAAACAAACCAACTAATAAAGAATTACAAATAATAAACAATTATTGATGAACGACATAATAAACTAACTAACTAATGATCACTCGGGATATAATATTAACCAGCATTATTGGACTATCCACAAAGATGAATGCCAGTGAGTAGCACTATAAAAAAGGAAAAATAACGAAATAGTTGTTTATTGTAGTAGTAGTTGGACATACCTGACACAGAAAAGAAAGAAATCAATTTATACAGTATAAACATCAGAATACCATTTTTACTTATAGGTATCGAATAAGGATGACAGTTTAGACCATGCCCAGTAAACCCTTCAGATGTTCCTTCTTAGGAGCAAAACATGCATTATATGTTTTCTGATACAAACAAGATTGCTACATAATATTTTTTTTATTTGGCAGATGCAACAGTGCAACACAACAGAATATCTCACTTTGAGTCATCTTAAGAGAAATCAGTGACTCAATTTAAATTAAAAACAAAGTATGTTGGTTATATTCGGAAGTAACTAAGCTTTTTCTAGCTGTTAAATTGCAGTTTGACTAGTGAATTAGAACTTCAAAAGAATTGTGTACTCTTCCAAAGCAATTTGAGGGCCAATGCAATTAGGGCCATCGAGTCACCTGAGCCCAACAATGTTGTAAAAGAATATGCTAACGCCATTGTCCAAAGCTGTGGTGGTCTACCACTAGCACTCAAGGTTATAGGGAGCGCTGTGGCTGGGCTAACAAAACCAAAGGAATGGAGTTTGGCCATGCAAGCAACAAAAGATGACATCAAGGACTTGGATGGAATCCCAGAAATGTTCCATAAACTGAAATACAGTTATGACAAGTTGACACCAATGCAGCAGCAGTGCTTCCTGTATTGTACCCTCTGCCCAGAATATGGCTCAATTAACAAAGTGTATTCCATCAATTTTTTTTGCCAAGTTGACTAGTGAATTAAAACCAGTTCTAATAACTTCAAACCTAGCTGTTAAAAGCAGTTTGACTAGTGAATTAGAACTTCAAACCACAATAGTTCTAATAACCATTTAATCACATATAACCTAGCAGTTTAAAAGGTAGCGGCATACCTAGTTGTCGCGTCCTTCCCAGTTGACAGCGGCGGTGTGATGGTGGCGCGACCGGGGCGACAGCGCGGAGCGGGGGCGGCGACACGGTGCGGCGAGGAGCAGGGGCGGCGGCGCGACGCGGCGAGGAGCGGGAGTGGCGGCGCGGCGCGGCGAGGAGCGGGGGCGGCGACGCGGCACGACGAGGAGCGGGAGCGGCGGCGCGGCGAGGAGCGGGGGCGGCAGCGGCAACGATTAACGAGGAGCGAGGGCGCGTAAATGAAAACAAAGAGGCGCGGGCGGCAAATAATCCCTAACTCTAATAGACGATGGTAACATGCCCACCGTCATCAATTATGGACTTATTGATGACGGTATTCCCTAGCTGTCGTCTATAGCCGCTCAGGTGGGCCAGGTTTCGGCCATTATTGACGACGGTCGTTTATTGACGACGGTTGACCGTCATCTTTAATTAATTGACGACGGTACTAGGTTAACCGTCGTCAATAACAGGCTCAGGTGGAATGGGTTTCGGCCCACATTGGCGACGAGCCATAATCGACGACGGTCAACCGTCGTCTTTAATTAATTGACGACGGTACTTGTTTTGACCGTCGTCAATTACAGCCTAATTGACGACGACTGAAAATGACCGTCGTCAATAATATAAAAGACGACAGCCCCGTCGTTATTTATTTGGCCGTCGTCTATTGTCGCGTTTCCTGTAGTGAACAAATAAGTTAATTATCACTAATTATGTTAATAAGAAGCATACTTAGACAAGATGGATGGACTCATCCAATCAAAATCTCTGGATCACGTCATCCAACATCTGGAAGGAATATTCCTCAAAGCTGGATGACTCTGTCCATCTGACCGTGAAACAAACACGTGACTGGACCATCCAATCCAAGTCAATCTAATCTAATCCATCCTACCAAACGCACCCTTGGTGTCTTCTTTACAAGTAAGGAGAGAGGTGATTGACATTCAATGTCTAGCTAAGACTTTGCTTCGCTACGACGATTGGCAATTTCTTCAGTCGGGACTTCTATGAGAGTGTGGTTGAGGCTGCGCTTCTCTCATGTGTTATTCACTTGATTTCTTCATCAAAAATCAACGGTTACTCCATCAAAATTTGTCAAGACCAAGATTGTTGTTGTCTTCTTTCTCAAAAAAAAGGTGAAGATCGAGCCTATGCTTGGGCGCTAAGGATGAATGGTGGTTATTTACCAGTTGGAGGTTCAATCCGTGGATTGGACACCCGAAGTTATTATCAGAGCATGTCCCTATAAAAAAAATTTGTTAATGGTTCTCACGTGTTGACCCACAATGGGAGGATTACATCCCTGGCACACATCAAATTCTGATAATTATGATGACCTCTTCATGAACGCGATTCAAAAACTATGTGTAGGGTTGATCATGTGTGTATTTGTGTTAGTATGTGTTGTGATGTGAGTGAATTTGTATATGAACATATATTACAACTTATACCTTGTTAAGAGACTTAAAAAGAGAGTGAAACTGACAACTTCAGTTCACATGCATCTATTCGATATTTTAGAGCCTAGCTTGAGAATCAATCAAGTTGCTTGATACCGCCACTATCCTGCCAAAAGCAATGCGCGCAGATCATCTATGTGGCCTCCGTCTCAACCACGCCTGATTGTGGCGCACATGAGATTGATCGTACTATCTTCGTACTAAAAAATTTGTGATCTTTTAGTTCAAAAATGAACTGAAACATGATAAATTTTTAAAGACGGAGTACATGTCTCCACCCACTTATTCCTTAGCGGATTTGCTTCCCTCTTCCGCATTTGAACCGTCATTAGTTTGGTATACAATTTGAATTCGTTAGCCATGGTGTATTATTTCGCTACACACACGTAGGGAACACGAATTCACGGCGGTGAAAATGCCCACGTCTCAAGCAAGGTCCGAGGTTCTACGTTAAACAGTTTGGATATTAAAAGGATGCGAGGTTTGGACGGCAGCTCACAACTGGATCCATCCATAACTCCCCCACCTGCCCTGCCGCACGAGCGAACTAGCCCGAAACGCCCGCGGGAAACGCCGCGTTTGAGCGCATATGCTTCCGGGGGCACACACACGGCCGCGGAGACGCGAGCAGACACAAAAACGACCCCTTTGCCCATAAAAACGAGGCGCGCGCCCGAAACTCTCTTCTTCCTCCCCTCTCACCCGCGCGCGGCTCCGGCCTCACCCGCGGTCGCGTTATTGCCACCGCCCAAAAATAGTTCGGGCTTTTCTCCCGGATGGCGCGGTGCGGGCCGTGGGGCGGCGGGGGCTCCCTCATGGAGAGGGAGCTGTCGCGGGACGGCAGCCACTACAGCATCTCCAGCGGCATCCTGCCGTCGCTCGGCGCCCGGAGCAACCGCCGCGTCAAGCTCCGCCCCTTCATCATCTCCCCCTACGACCGCCGATACAGGTCCGCCCCCGCTGCATGCCCCGTCCGTCCGCCTGGTTTGAAGCGAATCTGCATGATTACGCATTGTTTGGTTTCCGGCTCGTCCATGGCTTGCGCTGGGCTCCTCTAATTTTAGTGATGGAGCGGTTTGTCTCTCTCTTCTCGTTGCCCTTCCGTGTATCCGTTCCTTGGATGTTTGGTCCCTAGTTCTGCTCATGCTTCTTCATGACAGTTAGAAAGAGGGGCTGATACTTCACAGTCCAATTTGTTCTTCTTGGTTTCTTGCTTAATCTCTGGTTTATTTTCAACAAAAATAGAAAGTTTTTTTTTAAAATATTGTCATGGTTTGACTTAGACTCAATAATTACTTTGTTTTTTCCTGAAGTCCAATAATTCATTTGTTTGTGCGTTTCTTTATGTACTGCTCGGTTTTGTTCTTTATTTATTTTAGCTTGGGCTGCCTAGGTCGTACGTCACTACTTTAATTCTTCCCTTTAGTTCAAGAGAGACAAGGAAAGCGTGACATTGGAAGGTGATGTCTCTTCGCTTCTTGTACTCACGTTCTGGGGTGCTTCTTTTCTTTATGCCACTAGCTCAATGTCGTCCAACCAGCTTAGTCACGGATTCGCTAGCGACACCTTTTTGATTTACAGGTGGCGGCAAGTTACAGTTACAATACTCCCTCCGTCTAATAATACAATAATTCTTAAGTTTAGTCAAACTCAAATAGATTTAACTCTGACTGCCGATCAATAGCGAAAGAAATAATGATCCTTCTCCTCTGTTGTTGGCGACCCGTGGAGCACCGTTCTGATGTTGTTTCCCGCTCCCTGCCCCATGCTCTCAGCTGTAAACGGGGTGTCACGAGGATGATGATCTCTGGTCTTGTACGGTGCCGCCGGCTGACCGGCATGTCGCTCAACCTAGGGCCTGGATGTTCCCCTTTCAACTCCCCTATGCACCCATCATAAACGACATATACATCCAGCTCATGTATGCACTTTTGAAAATGAAATGAAAAGGTGGGATGCCCCCCTTCTTTCAAAAAGAAAATCATGATATTTGATCAAGTATAATTGATATTGTATTAGATTTATCGTAAAACTAATTATCACAATATGTAACTCTTTATATTCGCAATAATTTACTTTTACATACATTATCAGTCAAATTTAAAAGTACTTAGTTTACTTTTACATCTATCTGCTCTTACTTTTACTTAGTTTACTTTTACATCTATGTACAATTCTAAACAGGAACATTCTGCTGGTATTAGAAGGAAATAAAACAGTTCAGTTAGAACACAAGAAGTAATCCTGACATATATCTGTTAACTCTATGCAGAGTCTGGGAGACTTTTCTCATAATTCTTGTCGTCTACTCTGCGTGGGTCTCCCCATTTGAATTTGGCTTCATTCGGAAACCAGAGGGCGCCCTTGCTATAGCGGACAATGTCGTGAATGCGTTCTTTGCTGTTGACATCATCCTAACCTTCTTTGTAGCTTACTTGGATCGAATGACGTATTTGCTTGAAGATGATCCAAAGAGGATAGCTTGGCGGTATACCACTAGTTGGTTTGTTCTTGACGTAGCCTCTACCGTCCCAACAGAGTTTGCTCGACGTATACTACCTCAAAACCTCAGGTCGTATGGATTCTTCAATATGCTCCGTCTATGGCGTCTTCGTAGAGTCAGCTCTCTCTTTGCTCGGTATGTTAGTGATGGTGTAAGTATATTCTGTTTCCTTACTTCCATAAAGATCTGAATATATGCTATAGTATTTATCAGTACAGACTATTGTAACATGCTTTCATCTTGTTATTGAGAATAACTGATGCATTTATCTATGTTTATTATTCATTTGCTAGATTGGAGAAAGATAGGCATTTCAATTACTTCTGGGTTCGATGTGCAAAGCTAATCTGTGTAAGTAATCATGACATTTAGAACTCTCCCGTAAACCTTAACATTCTTGAGGAATGACATTCTATTTCCTTACCTTTGACTTTTTTTTTTCAAAAATAAATATCCTTACCTTTGACTTATAGGTCACACTTTTTGCTGTCCACTGTTCGGCATGCTTCTATTATCTTCTTGCTGATAGATATCCTGAACCAACGCATACATGGATCGGCAATTCAATCCCAGATTTTCATCAGACAAGCTTATGGATTCGCTATGTAACATCCATGTATTGGTCAATCACCACTCTTACCACCGTGGGTTATGGTGATTTGCATGCGGAAAACACAAGAGAAATGACTTTCAACATTTTCTACATGCTATTTAACCTTGGATTGACTGCCTATTTGATTGGAAACATGACCAATCTAGTTGTACATGGCACCAGCCGTACACGAAAATATGTAAGTTCCTTTTTGTTTGAACGTCTGTTGTCAATTTTTTATGGGTTTCTTGACATTAAATCTAACTCCCCTTTGTCTCTTATGGTTTGGATAGAGAGATACAATTCAAGCAGCAACCAGCTTTGGACTAAGGAATCAGTTACCACATCGGTTGCAAGATCAGATGATTTCACATCTTAGTTTGAAGTTCAGGACAGATTCAGAAGGTCTTCAACAACAAGAGACCCTTGATGCGCTGCCTAAGGCTATTAAATCCAGCATTTCTCAGTATCTATTTTTTAATCTGGTTCAAAAGGTTTACTTGTTTGAAGGAGTGTCCAATGACCTGATATTCCAACTGGTAGGTCTATTAAAACACTTTCCATTTTTAATGGTTAGGTATTGTTTGAAAATATGCTTATGTTGTTTGCACAATTCCATGGAAAAGGTGTCTGAGATGAAAGCTGAATATTTTGCACCTAGGGAAGATGTCATTCTGCAGAATGAAGCACCCACTGACTTCTACATCTTAGTTTCTGGTAGCGCTGTAAGACTACTGTTTTCAGATGTCCTCTAATATTTCCAAGTTGATATAGGTTTTTTAGGAATCCAAGCTGATATCATGTTGCTCTAAAAATGTGAGTTGTGCATTATCAATTTATCATTCTAAAGTACTTATCACTTTTGCAGGAGTTAATAGAGCTGCAAAATGGTGCAGAACAGGCAAGTAGATTTGCATTGATGTTAATGAGGAGATGAACTAGTGCGTCAAATACTTTAAATAATATGTTGGTACTTGCAGGTAGCTGGGGTGGCTAAATCAGGAGACGTTGTTGGAGAAATTGGGGTTCTTTGCTATAGGCCTCAACTATTCACAGTTCGAACAAAATCCTTGTGCCAGCTTCTGCGTATGAATCGTACTGTCTTTCTCAGCATTGTTCAATCTAATATGGGAGACGGAACTATAATAATGAACAACCTTATTCAGGTATAATATGGACAATATTCTTCATAACCGTCATTGATATTGCACATTATATTCTAATTAGTTTTTCGTTGGAGCTTTGAGCTCCGAAGAAATTCCTAAATCAAACATTTTACTAACCAGTATCTTGCTTAGCAATGTGTCCTACTAAAAGCTGAATTATAAGGTAATCTCTGGACAAACCTAGGTTGTTGGATTCATGTTAACTACATGATTTTTCTTTAAATTTTCCAGAGAATAATCAATTAAGAAGAGAATTTATTTTGAAATTGTTTGATTAGAAAAGAACCTGGCACCATGAAGGGTTATTTTAACTCCACTGATATTCTTGCTCTTATTATTCTGGGCTGCAGTTACTAAAAGAGCAGAAAGAAAACACTGTGATGGTAGGTGTTCTGAAGGAGATTGAGAGCATGCTAGCAAGAGGTCATCTGGATTTGCCAATTACCCTGTGTTTTGCAGTAAATAGAGGAGATGACTTTTTGTTGCATCAACTTCTTAAGCGTGGGTTTGATCCAAACGAATCAGATAACAATGGGCATACGGTACTGGTGAGTAATACCCATTATCTAAAAAAAATACGTGGGTTGCTAAAATCTACAAGTTTTGTTTAAGGAAGTTAACAGTGTTTGTGGTATGATAACAGCATATAGCTGCTTCTAAAGGAAATGAACAATGTGTCAGGAATCTGCTAGACTATGGTGCTGATCCTAATGCCAGGGGTATGCATACGACTTCGAAACTGTGACTCGTATTTTTTTACCAAAAAGAAAATGAATCGAATCTATCACTTGCAAAACTTCTTAACTCTGTTGCCACCCTACCACCTAGGAACATAATTTAGTAATATGTAAGATTTTTTGTTCATTCAGAATATTTACTTCTCACTGATGCCTACATTCTTCTTTTACAGACTCTGGAGGGAAGGTTCCACTATGGGAGGCTATGTGTGAAAAGCATGACGCAGTTGTGCAGTTGTTAGTCCGGAATGGCGCAGACCTATCATCTGGGGACACAGCCTTATATGCTTGTATCGCCATTGAAGAAAATAACAGTGAGCTGCTTAAGGACATTATCCGTTATCGTGGTGATGTGAACAGATCACTGGAAGACGGAACCACTCCGCTGCATAAAGCTGTCTGTGATGGAAATGTTCAGATGGTTGAGCTCTTGCTGGAACATGGAGCTGACATGGATAAACTGGACAACAATGGCTGGACGCCAAGAGCCCTAGCTGAGCAACAAGGCCATGACGACATACAACTCCTATTTAAATCACGACAGGGAGCACCAAAGCGCCACGTTCCAAATAACAGGGTGGTACCTTTGTCAATAGGGAGGTTCAACAGTGAGCCTTCGATGCAAAATGTTGGCAGCGAAGATATCGGAGTGCAAAACAAAGTTCTCCCAAGGAAGCTCCTCAAAAGGAGGGTCAGTTTTCAGAACTCCCTTTTCGGTGTTATTTCTTCATCTAATGCAAGCCGGGACACCGGCCCCCTACTCCTGAGAGATCCTGCAGCAACGGGTACCAACTCGCTCATCAGGGTGACAATCTGCTGCCCTGAGAAGGGGAACAGTGCTGCGAAGCTTGTCCTCCTACCGCGGTCAATGAAAGAGTTGCTTGATCTAGGCGCTAAGAAGTTCGACTTCAGGCCTACCAAAGTCCTGACAATTGAAGGTGCTGAGGTTGATGAGTTGGAACTTATCAGAGATGGCGATCATCTTGTTCTCGTAAGTGATGACTGGGTGCCATCTTGCAAAAAATAAGCTTTAACAATGAGTAAGAAAGCTATCTTTACCTATATGGATGAAAACCTAATCCAATAAGGAATGAATGTCGATGGTGCTTTTAGCGTCGCATACTCTCTAAACGTCGTCTTGGAGACCTCCAGTGATTATCTTATGGCTTTGTTCTTCGGTTGTGGTGACCCTCCGTATGGTTGTCTCCCTTTGCTCATCTTCATGCTCAGATGGAATTGATGCATAGATAGTTCGTCTTATCCTCTCCATCGACGATGACCTAGGTTGACACCATTATTTTGTCATTCTGCCTCGTTTGCGAATGTGAAGGTCTGATTTAAGTGACTAATGGTTGGATCCACACACAGATGGATTGTTGGATACATTAGCGAGTTTTATGTGTTTGTGAATTAGTAGCAGAAGAACTCACTATAGGACCACAACCTTGAGTACATATATCTTTGTATAAATTTATAACTTCCTCTTTTATTTTGGTTTATGTAATAAACCAGGTTTTGCGTGCCTGTTGTTTGCAGACACACAGAGGTTGAAATGTAATTTTCATTCTCTAAAACAAATGGCTTTACCTTTCTCCGATTTCAAAGAAGGTGAAGAATTATGTGTGAGACACAAGCAGATGATCGGTCAAGAATGATTTGTGATCACAACAAAGTAAATGTATAGTCGTGTAACCATTCTGAAGTTGTAGGTTGTATCCAGCTTGGAAGTTGTAGCAGTTGTTGTAGATTCTATAGTTACATCCTTTCAAGGGGGCAAAAAAAAATGAGAATACTGGGTATCCAGCTTTAGTTTTTATATTCCGTTTTACACGATCCCAGATCTTTAGAATTAACGGAGGTAAAGAAAATCTCACAACACACGAGCTCACCCACCCTTATGAATTTACGCACACACATACTATAGCTATGAGCATGCATTTGAGAAACGGAGCAGTTGATCTCTTGAGATTGAAGAAGTCCCTATGGGCTCGAGAGGGTTATTTTTTTCAATTTAAGGATTGCCTACAAAGAATAACCCGTGTCAAAATGTTATAGATGCATTCTATGGACAGCAGTACCACAGGCGCACAAATGCCAACAAAAGTGGCTAGGATTGACGCCTGGGAATTCAGATAAGGGGGAGTAGTTAGTTTCTGTTTCAATTTACTTCTGTTTTAATCTGTTGCATTCTGTTGAGATCACAACAGACAAAAGAGGTGCCTGATCTATAAAGGCAGCCCAGGTAGAATGTACTAGGCATCAAAAAGGAATAAAGTCTCCCTCCTTGCGACGAGTTTCCTTTGGTCGTCGTGGCTGGGTTATCTCCCAGCCAGGGGACAGGAACCCCAATCCACCCAGATATCTGTTGTGTTCCTCCTCTCAATCCCATCTGTTCGTGTGCTCACCCCCGTGCACTCCACCCCGAAGGACACGTCATAACAATTTGGTATCAGGATCAGGACGGCACACGACCTCCATGGCAGGCGTTGCTGAAGATTCTGGGCAAGATTCAGTTCTGCAGAAACTGGATCAAGTCCTGGCGCAACTGACAACTATGAATTCTCGCCTGAATTCACATGATAGCCGCATTGCCAAGACAGAAGACCAACTGAATGAGATAGGTGAATTCTTCAAGACTCATGGGCGTCCTGATAATGAATCTTCCACCCGCACAGTCCAGGGGGATGATCCTCGTCAGGCTCCTAGGTTTCCCAAAGTAAAATTTCCAAATTTTGATTGGGAATCGGATCCCCTGACTTGGCTCACCAAATGTGAGTCCTATTTTCGGGGTATGAGGACGATGAATGAAGACAAGGTCTGGTTGGCGTCCCTATATCTTGAAGGATCAGCAGCAAAATGGTATTATGCTTTGGAAAAGGATCACAGAGTTCTGTCCTGGCCTAGGTTCGCTGAATTTGTCAATCTGTAGTTCGGCCCTCCCATCCATACCAATGGTCTAGCCGAAATCAAGGAGTGATACAAGACAGGAACTGTGGAGGAATATCAACGCCAATTCCTGGCTTTGCTCTGCAGATCTGAAGATCTCTCAATGCAGCAGCAAATTAATTTGTTCACAGCAGGATTGGGACAACCCTTGCACACTGATGTGGAACTTCAATGTCCCGGCAATCTTAAAACAACCATGAGCCTTGCCAGGGCCTATGAACGAAGGTTGTCCCATGAGCCGGAAGGACGGTTGCAGTTGCCTAGAGGAGGTCAGCGGGGAAGCTTTAGGAACACAGTTTTGCCAACACCAGCATCTAGCAAGGGCTCGGTCTCTCAGGTTTCCACTGCAGTATCAAGACCTAAATTCAGGAAATTATCTGTCGGTGGTTTGGAACCGGCAGATATCCCTACACTGCTAAGGTGATAGGGGAGTTTGATGTTCGTTGTGGGCGCGCGGAGATTCAAGAAGGTGAATAAGAATTGACACAGACACACGAGTTTATGTGGTTCGGGCCGCCTGAGCGTAATACCCTACTCCACGAGTGTGTTGGTGTTATATTAGCTGTTTGAGCTTGTGTTGAGCGTATGAGGCGCGTGTGTGTGTCTCTCTACCCCCGTGTGTATCGTCGGCCTGTCCTTTTATAGTACAAGGGCAGGCCGTTACAGGTTAGCCTGGCCCAACATGTGGCCCCGGCGGTTACTAGTATTGATACACGTTTAATTGCTCTTAATGATCCTATAACGGGCTTTGACAGCACCGTTACTGGTGTTAAGATCGTCCGTTTAAGTGTCATTAAT
The DNA here is from genome assembly GCA_036927565.1 of Tuctoria greenei. Lineage (NCBI taxonomy): Eukaryota > Viridiplantae > Streptophyta > Magnoliopsida > Poales > Poaceae > Tuctoria > Tuctoria greenei. Next base: position 9,396,747 of record JAYESD010000008.1, read on the forward strand.
ATGGCATTAATGACACTTAATTGGGTCTTGAAGTCCTTGGCTCTCCTTTGAAGATCCGGAACCGTTGCGGGGTCTTCGGAGGTTAGAAGCTGAAGATCCGACGATTGGACACGTGGCAGCTCCTGAGCTTGCTGTGGGAAACAGGTAGCTCCGGGGCTACCCGACACGTGTCAGGTCCGGAGCTTCTCTCGGTCTGGGGTTAAGTCCGGAGGTGCCATTTCGGTACATGGCCCGGAGCTTCCCCCTTGTCGGCGGGAGCTCCGTAGTACACGTGGCGACCCAGGGATTAACCATGTTGGAGAAGCAGGTCCGGTTATGTTTGACATGTGGGCCTTCGAGGGTCTTCAAACCAAGTAGATGATTTTCCTTTGAGATTTTTATAGCCTCAAGGGGTGTACGGTTTCTAGGATACCGACAGTGGCCCCCTGGACCTACCTCCGGGGAAGTCTTTCCGCCGGAGGTGGGTCCATCCTCGCGACCTTTGAACTGAGTCTTCAAGGGTCTTTGAGGGTGCCGTTGGCAAGGACTTGGAATTAAATCCTCGCCGCGTGGCGTATCCCGCATGCGGCAGATGAGCTCTTTGGCGTGCGGATCTCACGCAATTGAAGGTCGCCGGTTCCCGATACAAAAACCGTATCGGTTCCGCGCGCCTTGTCAGGCTGCCGCCTTTGGGTTTCCCGCCTCGTTATGACAACCGTTCGCCTGGGTAAGAGCCTCGACTTGATCGTCGGGGTGGTCCCGGGCCCTCTTGTCATCGGCTGGGTGAAATTTTTGAATGGTATCTTCGACTTCCTTGCGGTTTCCATCCAAGCGTTGCAAGGGCTTACTTAAGAAGGAAAGCGCGCACGGGAGTTCTTTACGCCTCTCATCTGATCTTGCGCTCAAACTCCCAACTCGTGCTTCGCTCTTCTTCTCTTGCCTAGCCGTGCCGCGATGGAGTTGGGTCTTCGCGAGAGTCGCTTGAAGACCGATGGCGACCTGAAGAAGGTCTGGGCCTTCATGGGGTGGTCCTCGGACTTCTTCAACCGCTCGGTCCGTGCCGGTGGAGATCTCCCGTTCGAGAAGGAGCACTCCGGCAAAATGGTGTACTTCTCCTCGTACGCCATGGTGGGGTTGATCCCACCTTTTTCTTCCTTTTTCTTGATGCTGCTAGACTTCTATGGTCTGCATTTATATCACCTTGGCCCTCACTCCATCCTCCTCGTGTCCATCTTCGTCCACTTCTGTGAGATGTGGGTGGGCATCCCCCCTGCATTGAACTTTTCCGAACCTTCTTCACCGTCCACACCACCGACCGGAGCAATGAGTACCTTGGCTTCTACTACTTCGTGAAGCGCAAGAAGTGCCCATTCAAGTACCTCCGGTCGTTTCCTTCTGGGAAGTGGGATGACTGGAAGAAAGACTGGATAGTCGTCAGGGTGGAGGAGCACGAGAGGCTGGAGCTGCCCGATTGTCTGCCCGACATCAACACGACGACCTGGCGTGAAGCTCCGGTGCTGGTGAAAGCTTTCACCACTGCTTTGACCAGGATCCGCCAATGCGTGGAGGGAGGATTGACTCCTTAGGCGGTATTTTGCAATTTCCTGGTCAACAGGTGGGCGCCGCTGAAGAGGAGGGAGAAGCTCGCTTGGGCCCTCAACAGCGTGATGGACGACGACCGGGTTGAGACCGGGTTGAAGTCCAACATGGTGGGGAAAACCTTGGAGTTCCACCTCAAGAAATTCCAGCATGGCATCGACGGTGATGATTTGACTCCCCCGTCGGCCTTCCTCCCTCTGAACGTGGAAGTGGAGTTCAACAGGGAGCTCCGGCGAAAGATGCCTGTACTTGACGACCTTGGTGTCGTCGAGAGAAGATCAACCACCCGGGTGGCGATCCCCGGAATGCCCGAAGATGGCTCTGTTCCTGCCCCAAAACCGAGGGTTGAGGTCGTCGGCAAAGGCAAGGAGCTGGCGGACGAACCCGAGAGCCAGAAGAGGAAGCTGCAGCATGCCGACGGAAGGTCCGTCAGGCCCGCTACTTCCGCCTCGGCTCCTTCTCCCCGAAGGGGAAGGTCTTCTACAACCAAGACCGTTCCTGCAGTGGGGTCCTCCCAGAGCGCGTCTGTTCCCGCAGTGGGATCCTCCCGGGGTGTTAGCTCCGGGCGCGCGACTCCGGCACCTGGGCCGGTGGAGGCCTCCAGGTCCGGGGGTTCCTCCCGATCGAGGAGAGCCTCGACCCGGGAAATGCCCGTGGCCGCGACAAGTTCCGGGGGGCCTTCCGGAGCTTCTACGCCGACTATGGCCAGCCCAGAACGCCCGGGAAAAAGGTTCCGCGCAAGCTGGTGCGGAAGCCTCCCAAGGTAATTGCTAATCTCTACCTTGGACAATTTTTTTTAATTGTAGCAACTGTTTGTTAATTTTCTTCGTTCATCATCTGCAGCGTCTCCAAGAAGGGGAGTGAGGCTCCACCCTCAGCCACAGTGTCGGAGGCCGTGAGGGGGGGAGCTTCTGCTCCTGTCCCGGTGCCGCCCCAAGTGGTGGCTGAAGCTGCGACAGCTCCGGTGCCGGCTGTCATGGTCATGGACCTCGACTCATCCCCAGACGTTCCCGTGGTAGCGTCGGACCACGGAAGTGAAGATGCGCCAGCGGCACCTGTCTCGGAGGTTGAAGCTCTGGGTCCTGGTGCTGCAATGATGGAAGCTCCGACTGTTGAGCCGGAGGAAGTAGTAATCCCGGCCTCTGAGCCGGAAAGTGTCGAAGCCCCGGCGGTTGAGCCGGAGGTGGCTGAAGCCCCGACATGCGATCCGGAAACCGAGGTAGTTCCGACAGTTGGGCCGGCTACCTCCGAAGCACCGGCTGCTGAGCCGGTCATTGTTGGAGCTCCGGTCACAGGGCCGGTCGAAGTTGAAGATCCTCCGGCTCCTGAACCGGTGGTTGAAGAGGTGACGGAGCTCGAGCCTCCCTCGGAAGAGGTATCCAGACCGGAGCCAGTAGCGACTCCTGCTTCGGAAGCGACAACATCGGAGGTACCTGCGGCCGAGCTGGAGTGCCCAAGCGAGGTCGCTGGCCCCCTGCCCGAGGGGATGAACGAAGACTTGGCGGCGGGGCCTTCTTCGATGGCGACTGAGGCCATCCCGGAGGACGGCCCTTGTGCCTTGGAAACTCAGGGGTCCACTCTCGTGGAGTGGGACCATATTTTTGTATCTGAAGACCCGCTGGAACCAGCGGAGGAGACCCCAGCAGGTCCGGAACCCATTCCGTTGTCACTTTCTATTGACAACGCATGTTCCAGTCTGCGTCAAGTCCAACTGGCCTTCTTCCACGACAGCAAGGCTCTTGAAGAGGAGCGCCAAACCCTTAGGCGGTGGTGTAATCGGCTCTACTTCGAGACCAAGCTGGCGCAGTCGAGGCTAGCGGACGACAAGGAGTGGATCAAGCGGGAGAAGATCCGCCTGGAGTACTGGGGCAAGTTACTGGATGAAAGGGAGAGTATGACTCGGGCCCTCGACGCTCAATCCAGGGAGATCTACGATCAGGACAAAGCTGCCAATAATGCGGCTGATGCATGCCACGAACAGCTTGAGGCCATTAACACCGCACATATCAAGCGCCGAGAGGCACTTGAAGAGAGGGAGAGACGGCTCGATGATGAAGAGCAGAAACTCCTTGAGCTGCGGGATGATGTCCTGAGGAGGGAAGAGGAGCTCGCCGAGAAAGTAGCTCTGGCTTCTGGCTGACAAGGGTCTCGAGGAGCGCGCCAAGAAATTGGAAGAGCGCTACCAAGAGGAAGAGGAGAAGACCTGGGTGCGAGGGCAGGAACTCTACGAACAAGAGTGTGCCCTTGCTGCCCGGGAGAAGAAAGTGAGGGGTAGGGAGAAGGACCTGGTTGACCGCCGGAACAAGATCCACCTCCGGGAGGAGGAGCTCGGAAAACTCGAAAGGCGGGTTGCTGAAAAGATTCAGCAAAACGCCAAAAAAGTTGAGCGCCTCGCCCGTGAGAATTTCGAACTGACGGCAGCCAGGAGATCCCTGGAAGAGATGAAGGGCTTGAGGACTGCGGACTCCCTACAGATTTGGGAGTTCCTGGGCAAGGCCAACGACGCACTGACACCGATGGGTTTCAGCCCCGTGCGCCCGGATGATCCGGAGCCGGAGCCGGACCTAGCGCTGCAGGCGTTGAGTGCAGCAGGTAGCAAGCTCTCCAAGGTGGGCGATGTCATCGCGGACCAACTGGAGGTTGAGGGGCAATCCCTGGCGAAGAACGTCGCAGAGTATGTGCTGACGTGCTACACCAGTCGGAACTCCCAATTTCCTCTGGACCCCGTGCTTGAAGGCCCCGTCGAAGGAGAAGGCGAAGCTACCCGAGTCAGCGTATCGGAGGTTGCCCAGAAGGTCGCCCAATTCTTCCATAGGGTCTAGGACCATCTCTGTAATTCTCACTTGTATTTTCTCTTCTTCTTCCTCAATTTTGTAATCCCTTGTCTCTAGATGTAATCCCTTGTCTCCAGATAAATGAAATCCCCAAAATTTTTGTGAATTTCAATTTTTGTCTTCAACACTTTTATCTTCACTTGGCCCCCTGGTAGATGTACATAATTTGATTGTGAACATGTACCAAGAGGATATTGTGCATTGTTGAAGACTCTTTTGCTTCAAACTTGTAGAATTTAGGTTCGAAGTCTTCGATAGTGAAGGCCCCCTGAGGTCGTCGGAGCTTAGAAGCTCCGGCATTGTCTATCGCTGGAGCTTAGTAGCTCCGGCAATAGTCTCTATCAACGCGTAGAGCATCGATAGTTAATCCTCTGGGGTGTCGGAGCTTAGCAGCTCCGGCAGGGACCTTTGCCAACACCCAGTTTGTTGGCAGCAGACTCCATTTACGGGGTCTTCTCACCATCTTTTATTCGGCGTCGACGGCCGGCCCCCTTAGGGGAGTCGGAGCTTAGTTAGCTCCGGCTTTTCTCCATCAACGTAGATTTTATTTTTCCTGCACACTTAAGCCAAGAAAAATAGTAAAATTTGTTTCTTGTCTATAACTTCGTCGCGGCTTATGACTCTCAAGAAGATTTTAAGTCAAACGCGATTCTAAATACAACCGAATGTGTTATCTTTTCTTCTAGATCCAACTGTACACGGACCCACCTTACTTCGGCCTGCCGGGGTGTAGGTAGAGTGGCTTACTTAGGGTGCTTGACCAGGGAACACTCCATCCCTAGATTGGCTTGGCGGCTTTCAGGCGAGTTGGCCATGAACAATGTTTGAATCCAAAAGAATTGACAATACAACTCGAATCGTATATAAACCGGTCGAACTAAAATTTCTTAAGAATTGCACGTCTTTGTTATAGACAAGAAAGAGAAAAATAAAATTGTTGAGCCTGTACAAAATAAATGCACGTGGAGTCTATTTCACATGAAAATGTCTTTCATTATAGGTTCGGGGTACAGGGGAAACAAGTACACTCTTAGGGTACGGAACCAGGCTAAGGGTGTTTCATTTCTCGTTTGACCCAGGGTAGTTAGCGACACTTTTAGTCCTGAGACTGTGACAAGCGTTGCATGAACTTTGCGGACCTTTCGGGAAAGGTCCGGCTGCTCTCCCGGAGGAACTACCCAACTCTGTACAATGACTCTATAACATACATCTCAAGTTACTCAAGACTCACCTCCGTGGTATTAAGTGTAGAACTTACGGAGGTGCTCGATGTTCCAAGGATTTGGGAGAGGTGTCCCATCCTCGGTAGCCAAGCGAACGCTTCCGGGACGGGATACTTTAATCACTCGGAAGGGTCCCTCCCAGCCGGGGGAGAGTTTGTTTAACCCTTCTCTGGATTGTATTCTCCGTAGCACCAGATCGCCTTCCTCGAGTTGTTGGTTGTGTACATGCCGCTGGTGATAACACCGTAGAGCTTGGCGATATCGGGCATTCCGAACAGCTGCTTGGCACCTTCCCTCCTCAAGGAGGTCTAGGTCTTCACGCCGGAGCTGGTCCTGCGCGGCTTCGTCGAAGGTTCGGACCCGGAGTGAACCCAAGGTGATTTCCGGAGGAAGGATTGCTTCATCTCAGTACACCAGAAAGAAGGGTGTCTCTCCGGTTGACCGGTTTGGAGATGTCCTGTTGGCCCATAGAGTGGGCGGAAGCTCTTCGATCCAGTTGGCTCCATGTTTTTTCAAACACTCATAAGTGTACGTTTTAAGTCCTTTAAGGATTTCAGCATTTGCTCTCTCGGCTTGGCCATTGCTGGCTGGATGAGCTACGGAGGCGTAGCAAACTTGTATGCCGAGGTCTTCGCAATATCCTTGGAATGCGGAGCTTGTGAATTGGGTCCCATTATCAGTGATGATTTTGTTTGGGACTCCAAATTTGCATACAATGGACTACAGAAAATTGATAGCAGATTGCTTGTTGATTGTCATAACTGGAGTTGCTTCTGGCCACTTGGTGAACTTGTCAATGGCGACGAACAGGAACTTGTAACCTCTAACGGCTCTTGGGAAAGGTCCCAAGATGTCTACCCCCCACACAACGAAAGTCCATATAGGAGGTATCATTTGTAAGGGTTGAGTCGGAGTGTGAATTTGCTTTGCATGAAATTGACATGCTTTGCATTTTTTCACCAGCTCAGTTGCATCCTGGAGTGCTGTAGGCCAGTAGAAGCCATGCCGAAAGGCTTTACCAACCAACGTGCGGGAAGACGCGTGGTTCCCACACTCTCCTCCATGGATTTCTGCGAGGAGCTCGCAGCCTTCTTCCCTTGTGATGCACCGCATTAGGATGCCGTTGGCACCGCGCCGGTAGAGATCCCCTTCTACCAGCGCGTATCTTTTAGCCAATCTGACTACCCGGTCAGCGGATACATCATCGTCGGGAAGGATGTTGTCTTTCAAGTAGTTCCGGATCTCCGAGATCCATGCATCGGAACCAACTTGAGCATTTGAGTCTTGCGTGCTGGGTTGCTCGGAGCTTCCGGCAGCACCTACGACCCTTGATGGCTTCCATGGTAACAGAGCCATCGGGACCGTCAGCTTCGGGATGCTGATCTCGCCCCCTTCGCTCAGTTCGGCAGGCTGAGCTGTGGGTTTCGACAATCTCCGGACAAAAGTTCCGTCAGGAGCTGGAGCTCCGGTTGACGCTTTTGTCGAGAGTTCGTCGGCTTCAGCGTTGTGGGCACGCTGAACATGGTGGAGATCTAGGACTTCAAAGTCCTTCTGAAGCCTCTGGACTTCGAGGAGGTAAGCAGCTAGCTGGAGATTATTGCAGGAGCATTCACCCTTCACCTGCTTAATGATGAGCTATGAATCTCCCTTGACCAGCAATTGCTTGACACCATATGACAGTGCCACCTTTAGTCCGTAGATGAGTGCTTCATACTCTGCCATGTTGTTGGTTGCCTTGAAGTCAAGGTGTACCATGTATTTCACCTTCTCCCCAGTCGGTGCGAGGAGAAGGATTCCAGCTCCGGCCCCCTGCTTCTGCATGGAGCCGTCGAAGTAGAGGGTCCAGTGAGGCTCGGTGAAGGTTGGAGCTTGATGCTCCGTCTTCTGCTCACTGGGGCCCCCAGGGTTTGATGGAGAGGGAGTCCATTCTGCCACAAAATCTTCCAATGCTTGACTCTTGACTGCTTGCCTTGAAATAAATTCAAGATCAAATTCAGCCAATTCCGCTGCCCATTTTGCAATATTCCCAGTTGAATTGGGATTATGCAAAATTGCTCGAAGTGGGTAAGAGGTCACCACTGAGACTTTGTGAGCTTGGAAGTAATGGCGAAGCTTCCTGTAGGCAATAAGAACTGCATAGAGCAGCTTATGCACCTCTAGGTATCGAGTCTTGGCATCATGTAATACTTCACTAATGAAGTACACCGGGCGTTGAATGGTCCGGACCTTCCCGAAGGGGTCCGAAGCTTCCTCTTCACTGACCCGGACCCTCTCGGAAGGGTCCGAATTTTCTTCGGGGACCTCCGGGTTCTGGTTGGAGGAACCCGGAGCTTCTTCAGAAGTGACCTGGACCCTCCCGGAGGGGTCTAGGTCTCTTGAAGCGACTTCTTGTGGATTCGAATCCGGGAGCTGGGACCCAGACTTGCTTTGAGGAACCTCCGGACCCTCCCGAAGGGGTCTGGATTCCTAAGTATGAGGTAGTTCTAGTCTCTCCGCAACCAGAACCTTGTTGACGACTTCGTCAGTAGCTGAGATATAAAGCAATAAAGGCTCACCAGGGTTCGGAGCTACCAGAATCGGTAGGGTGGTGAGGAACTGTTTCAGCTCTTGGAATGCCTTTTCTGCTTCTTCGGACCATTGGAATGGTCTAGACTTCATCAATAACTTGAAGAAGGGGAGTGCCCGTTCCGCCAGTCTTGAGATGAACCGGCTGAGGGCGGCTAGACATCCAGTTAATTTTTGGACGTCCTTGATGCGGGTTGGTGGCCGCATGTCTTCAATGGCCTTAATCTTCGCCGGATTAGCTTCTATGCCCCGGTGACTTACCAGGAAACCAAGAAGTTTTCCGGAGCTAACCCCGAAGACACACTTGTCTGGGTTTAGCTTCGTGCGGGTGGCTCGCAACTTGTCGAAGACAGCCTGCAAGGTGTCAAGGAGTGACTCCTTGTTCCTAACCTTGACCACGATGTCATCGACGTACACTTCCACTATGTCTCTAATAAATTCTTCAAAAGTTTGTACATAGCTCGTACAAAAGTTGAAGCTGCATTCTTGAGACCGAAGGGCATGGCTGTGTAACAATACAATCCATCTACTGTGATGAATGAAGTATGCTCTTCATCTTCCCTAGACATCCTGATTTGATGATATCCGGAATATGCATCTAGGAAACACAGTAATTCACACCCGGAGGTGGAATCCACTATCTGATCTATTCTAGGTAGCGGAAATGGATCTTTTGGACATGCCTTATTTAGTGTGGTGTAGTCGATACACATGCGAAGCTTCCTGCCGGCCTTAGGCACAATGACTGGGTTCGCCAGCCATTTTGGATGGAAGACTTCCCGGATGAATCCGACTTCGAGCAACTTCTTTACTTCTTGTCGGATGAATTTCTGTCGCTCTACGGATTGCTTCCGAGGCTTCTGATGCACAGGCCGAGCATCGGGGTAGATCTTCAGATTGTGCTCAATCACTTCCCTGGGGATCCCAGACATTTGTGACGGTTGCCAAGCAAACACGTCGACGTTAGCCCGAAGGAAAGTGATGAGCGCGAGTTCCTATTTGTCGTTCAATCCTCCCGATATACGGGTGGTTTGAGCGGCATTGGAACCAATTTGGACGACTTTGATGGGAATGTCGGTGTCGCCGCTTGGCTGCACTCGAGGTGCAGAAGTCGAGCCTCGTTGACGAATGCTCGGGGGTTTTGGAGCTTGCTCCTGCCTGGAGTCCTCCTCTTGCGCTGTGGTGAGCGCATGGAGTTCTTCCAGTGCAGTTACTCCAGCGGTGCGATCTCCGCGGATCCGGAGAACGCCTACTGGCGTTGGCATCTTCAACACCAGATAGCCATAATGAGCAGCCGCCATGAATTTGTACAGGGCAGGTCTACCCAAGATGGCATTGAAGGGTAAGTTGATGTGCGCGACGCCGAAGACCAACTTCTCGGTGCGGTACTTCTCCCTTGTCCCGAAGGTAACAGGGAGAGTAATAGCTCTGAGTGGGGTGATGGCCCCCGGACCTACTCCGGAGAAAGGTCGAGAGGGGTGGAGATCCGAAGGTCGGAGCTGAAGCTTAGTGAAAGCTTAGAGGCTGATGAGGTTAAGCCCCGAACCTCCGTCTACCATGACATGGTGGAGCTGGATGTTGTTGATGGTAGGAGATACCATCAAGGGTAACTGTCCTGCTCCAACCATACTCCGGGGACAATCCGAAGCATCAAAAGTGATGGCTGTGTCCATCCACTTTCGGTGAGGTTCCGGCCTGACTGTAGGGGCTACAGCGGCCATATCCCGACGCATAGTCTTGATGACGCGACGGGAGGTGATATCCCATTATCCACCAAAAATGGTGTTCATGATCTTTCGACGCTCGTTGTCACAGACGTCAGAATCATCGTCGACGGAGGTGTAGACGGCCTTCAGGACCTTTTTGGGATCCTGGAACCCTAACTCCTCTTCAGCTGGAGCTTCGTCAACTTTTTGCTTTCCTTCCCTCTGTCGGAAAGGAGATTCCTCCCGGCGCTTGTTGTAGCGCTCGGCAAGGTTTTGGACCTCCTGGTAGTCTTCCAAACTGTGGCTGCCCGTTTTGTGAATGGGACACCACACTTTGGGTTTGCCACCATCTTCAGAAGACGGGCGAGGTAACTTCTCACGGCGTGGCCCCCGGCCACCCGGAGCTGCAGCAGCTGCAACGTTGGGTGTGCTGGCCGACGGCTTCTTCTTGCCGTTGGTCTTCTTTTTCTTCTTGCCACCCCCGGAGGTAGCGACTTCTTCTTTGGAGGATTTCTTGTGATCCTCCGAGGCTGGTTTGGAGTGCATTTCATGGCCCTCCGCAGCTATGGCACATTTGTCTGCCAAGCTGAAGAGTTCCGTGACGCTGGTGATCTCCTTGATCGCCAACTTCTCCAACATCTTCTTGTCTCGTACGCCCTATCTAAATGCCACAATGACAGAGGCACTAGAGATAGAAGGGATAGTGTTTCGTACCTGAGAGAACCTTTGGATGAATGACCGCAAGGATTCTCCCCCTTTTTGCACGACTGCAAAAAGGTCCAGTTCAGTGCCTGGTCGGGTGTATGAACTCCCGAAGTTGGCAGTGAACTGATGGCACAGCTCCTCCCAACTGTTGATAGAGTTGGGTGGAAGGCTCATAAACCAGGACCTGGCAGTCCTAGTTAAGGCCACTGGAAAGTAATTGGTCATCACGGCCTCGTTTCCTCCAGCTGCCAAGATTGCAGTGGAGTATATCTGCAGAAATTCGGCGGCATTGACAGTCCCATCGAATTTTTCCGGCAGGTGAGGCCGGAACTTCTGTGGCCACCTAACCATGCGCAAGTGCATGGCTAGGGCTGAACAACCTCCTCCCACTCCTTTAGGAGTAGAAAGGTCCTGAGCTTCTCGTCTTTCACGGGCACGCTCAATATGGACTCGGCCGTCCTGCTGACGGTATCGGCGATCAAGCTCCGCCCGGAGGTCGTGAGTCGAAAGCTTGGATACCGTGTGAGTGCGTCGTGCCTCGGAGGACAATGACGTCACTTGTTGTGATGCAGCTCGTCTCCTGCTATTGGAAACGTGCGGACCAAGTCTTCCAGACAAGGTCCGCCGCTGCGACGGGGCTCTTCCTGAAGGAGGAGGACCCTGGTTGCTGAGGCGTTCGGCTGCTGCTGCAACCAAATGCTCCACATCGGCCCTCCACTGCTCCAGTGCATCCCGGGATGCATCTGGAGGTGGTGGGCGTTGGAGAAGAGCACGCGCTGCATGAAGCGCGTGTTCCGGGTTGTCATGATTTGCCGACGCAATGATTGACGCCGGCGCACCATCACGCTGCCCAGCACGATTGAAAGTTGCCTAGAGGGGGGGTGAATAGGCTAATTGACCTGCAAATGACTCAATAAAACGAGATTAAATTACAGGGGGCGGACTAGTCCGGTCAGGGGGCGGACTAGTCCGGTCAGCCTGCGTGAATAACCCTAAAAAGATGTTTCTAGCAAGTTTTAGGGGATTTTCTCAATGCTACAAGTGAGTGTATGTTTAAGTCAAGTTGAGCAACAACCTAAACAAGAGCAAGTCAAGTTTCCACAAGTTTGTAGCAATGCGGAGTATGAAACGAGACTACCAACTCTAGAACAAAGTAATCAATAGAGTAAATGCGAAGAACACAAGGAGACAAGGATTTTATCCCGAGGTTCGATCCCACACAAGGAATCTACGTCCTCGTTGAGGAGTCCACAAAAGGACCGGGTCCAACAACCCTTCCCTCACCAAGTTTACCGCACGGGCCTAACTTGGTTCTCCACTAATCACAACGGTGATTACAAAGTTCGTTGGGGCTTCTCACAAACTGAGGCTCCCACACCACAAAGATGATCAACACAGTAAAACAAACTCAATACACAGCCCACAAAGACTCAACGAGTGCAAGAGATCAAACCGGGAGCACAAGCGCGATGTTCTTCCTCTTCTCCACCTCACTAAACCCTAATCCACTCAAGAATTAGTTTTAGAGGGAAAGTAGGCAAGAAGGAGGCTTAGGAGTGCTCCAAGTTGGCTGTGGCGGCGCTAGGGTTTGAGTTTTTCCAAGAGTATTTGAAATGAGGCCGGGGGTCCCCTTTTTATAGAGGTCCCAACCCCAATTTGCTGACTTCAGCAAAAGGACGGACTAGTCCGGCCACTGGCCCGGACTAGTCCGGCCTAGGGGACCACTGACTCCTTTGTCAGGTCCCGACAGCTGACACACGATCGTCACGCTACCCGCCAAACTTCAAATTCAAACGGTCACTTCCAGAACGGACTAGTCCGGTCAACACCGGACTAGTCCGATCTCACACAGAGCCTTCTGCTCCGGGTGAAAACGGACTAGTCTGAGGACCACGGACTAGTCCGGCCCCTAGGGCGGACTAGTCCGGTCCTCCCAGACTTAGCCATAGAAGCACCTTTTCTTAGCCAACCCGGACTAGTCCGGCCCCACGGGCGGACTAGTCCGTTCTCACTCAGGACCTCTTGGTCCGGTCCAAAACGGACAGGTCCGTGGTTTTGGGACTTCATCCTAAAACCCACTCACAGCTAGCCGGACTAGTCCGGTCACAAGCGGACTAGTCCGATCTCAGTCAGACCCTTCTGGTCCGGCCAGAAACGGACTTGGCCGGCCAGGGACGGACTAGTCCGGCCTCCTGCACGGACTAGTCCGGCCCTACGGCCAGACCACTCAATCACTCATTTCTTTCATAGGTTTGACCTCTAAACCACTTTGAGCTCCCAAACTTGATCTCAATGCACTTGACACACACACCCTCCTATTACTACGGCTAGTCTAACTCAATCACGCAAGAAACCCTAGTTTCTATGCTTCGAGTTGACTCCGTTTCCTTCCTTTTCCTTTTTGAGGGTTTGCGTCTCCAATTGAGTCCATACCTGTGCTAAGATCACTTGAGCTCATTAGCGACTTAATTGTCGTCATCAATCATCCAAAACCCACGGGGAACCTAGATGCACTTTCAACGATTTGCTGGAGGAGACGGTGGTGGTGGGAGTGTGACTCCTGCTGGTGCTGAGGCTCCTGCTGGTGGCTGCCTATTGGAGGGATTGCCTCCAACAGCCTGAGCAGCAGGTTGGCCGTTGGATGATCCAGCAGAAGAGTTCACCATTCTCGAAATCTCAGGCGCCCCTACCTGGCGCGCCAACTGTCGGTGGTTTGGAACCGGCAGATCTGTAAGACCTATGTGTGCTGAATACATTGGCTTGTAGTGAATACACTTGGCTTTGATGATAAAAGTTTTAAATATCACCAAAACACCTTTTTATCAAGGTCCGACTCTAGCTCCGAGTTACAGCAAGGTCCGACGATAGGTCCGGCTTGTTTTGGGTAGCTCCGGCTACGTTAGATGCTAGGTCCGGCTTCTTGGTAAGGTCTGACCAGCTTTAGTTAGCTCCGGTGAGCTTTATGTTTAGCTCCGGCATGTCTTAGATAGCTCCGGCATATATCTGATAGCTCCGACATGTTTTTGCTAAGCTCCGAATTACTTTGTCTAGCTCCGGTTTTGGGTTGACTAGTTCCGACTAGTTTTGGTAAGCTCCGGATCCAGGATCTACTAGTTTTGGTAAGCTCCGGCGCTAGGTTCACTAGCTCTTGTTAGCTCCGGCTCAAGCTCCGGGTTGCTCTGGCAAGGTCCGGAACCTGACTGCAGTGTTTCTTGTTAGCTCCGGCTCAAGCTCCGGGTTGCTCTGGCAAGGTCCGGAACTTGACCAAAGTGCTTCTACTGCTTATTTGCAATGTTTCGTACTTGCTTTACAAGATTGGAAAGATTGCTTAGTATTCATTTGCTAAGTTTTTGGTGCGTTTTGGATGATACGGTTGATATCGTTTTCTACTGTGGTTTTGCAACATGCTTATGTGAGGTTCTCACGTAAGGTGTTGTGTTCGGAACTAACGTGAGTCAAGTCGAGGACTTGGGCTCGTATGGATTGTTTGTTTATTCATGTGCAGGTGTTGCTTGACTTCAAGTCATGGCTGGTGACAGGATCCATTGGACTAGTCTCAGGAGGAGATGAGGTTCCAACAACCAAGTTCGGGAGGAACTGTGGTTGAGCGGGTCAGGAGGTCGCGCAGGATGATTGAATCAAGGGCAGTGCATATGAAGGTCGAAGGAAGGTGTTCGCACGTATGCATGCGGTGCATGACGTGGCAATATGCTTCTAGAGACGGATTATGGGAGGAAGATCTGATTGGAAGGATCGGATCGTATCGGTTGAAGACTTTGGCTGCGGCAGAGTTGGTTATGGCTCGGTATGGGAAGTATCGAGTTGGTTATGTTAGGATTTCGTGTGTATCACGAATTTGAGTTGTTTAGGAATGTGGGATACGTTCCTAAGGTGTTTGGAAGTCTTAAGATTGCTTCTATCTGCGTATAGAAGAATCTTGAGCAGTTATGGTAAGTTCCGATTGTGATCGGATTAGGATTAGAGTTCTAGTTGTATTGGGATGGCCTAAGGGCTGGTTATATAAGCAAGGGAAGGCCAAAGCTCGTGGCAGACGACTTTGGGGGCTGTTCCTCTTGTGTTCTATTGAATAAAATTCATAGTTTGAAGGAACTTTTGTGCCTTGTTCGTCCGACTTGTTCCAGACAAGTTTTACTCGTCGAGTTTCTGGACAGCACTACCTTTCGATGGTGGTTTTAGCATAACTCGAGTTTTACTGATCCAATTGACGTGATTCTTTTTCGGTTGTCTTCACAACTTGATTAACTATCATCTGCCAAAATTTCACGGTCATTGGATTTGTGGTTTTTGTGCTACACGAGTTTCTTTTCAGCATTCCAGAAACTGTTTTTCTCGAGTAGGTCAGATTGACCAGTGTTTGATCTTTTGATCATAACTTGAGTTGTTCTCAACGGATTTGAGTAATTCTTTTTGTATTGTCTTCGTGACTTGATTCTCTCTGATATCTATCACTTTTGTCACGGTGAAACACGTTTAGATTAGTCTCATACACGATTTATTTAACAGATCGTTTTTCTACCAAAGGGATTAGGGTTTTATTGTTTCCGCTGCGTAAGATTTTTAAATCTACCATTCACCCCCCCCTCTGGTAGCTTTTCACGTGCTCTTCGATCCTACAATTGGTATCAGAGCCACGGTGCTCTAATCTTTGTGATTTGCACGTGTTTTTGACTAATCATCATGGAGAAGTACTCCGCCAAACCTTGTGTGTTTGCTGGTATTGATTTTCTGGTTTGGAAGGCACGCATGGAGGCTTTTATCCAGGCACAAGGCTTTGCAATATGGGAGAAGGTGTATAAGCCTTATGAAGTGCCACCCAATGATCAAGTCACGGCCACGAACCTCCGGGACGTCGACAACAACAACAAAGCCCGAAACTTGATCATCCAAGGACTCACTCAAAGCGACTTTGATCGTGTCGCGCACCTCCGATCAGCATACGACGTTTGGAGAGCTCTCTGTGATTATCATGAAGGCTCCAACACAATCAAGGAGGTAAAACAAGATATGTTCAAAAAGGAGTATATGCGTTTTGAGATGCAACCAGGTGAGTCTATCGATGACCTCTTTGCTCGTTTCAATAAAATTCTCAGCAACTTACGTAGTGTCAATGTTAATTTTTCTGATGCTGAAAATGCTAGACAACTTCTTAGTGCATTAGACATGTCAGTTTGGGAGATGAAAGTGACATCCATTCGTGAATCAACTGTCATGAGTTCTCTTACACTAGATGTACTTTATTCTAAACTAAAAACTCATGAAATTGACATCCTAGCACGTAAGAACCCAAACAAGTCTATTGCATTTGTCTCACAACGTGATATGTCTAGCTCCGGCCAATCATCATCTTGCAATACTCTTGCTTTATTGTCCTCACTAACCCTGGAGCAGATCGAAGAAATTCCAGAAGAGGAGTTGGCACTCATCTCTACTAGATTCTCAAAAGCATTGCAAAATGTGAGAATTAGAAGGAGAGGAAGCTCCGGACCTCAACGCTGCTTTGAATGTGGTAAAATAGGACACTTTCGTACAGAATGCCCTAACCTTTCAGGTCCGACCACCCGGGAAGAAAAACAAAGCAAGGTCCGGACCTCCTCTGGAAATTCCAACAAGAAAAAGAAGGGTACCATAGGACGCAAGATGATCAACAGCTTCATCACCGCGCTTCAAGAGCTCAGTTCAAGTGACATTGATTTTGAAAGTGATGAAGAGAATGATGACTTGGCCAACTTATGCTTCATGGCGGGCAAAGCAAGATCAAGATCAAGTCAGGAGGAAGCAGAACACAACAGTGACGATGATGAGGTATGTTCTACCTGCAATGAAATGTGTGATGCTATTTCTCGTGCAACTATTATTGTCAAGAAAAAGGACAAAAAGCTTAGGGATAGTGCTGCTAAAATTGAATCACTAGAATCTGAAATTAACCGTTTAAAAACTTTGATTCCTAGTGATGATGCATGTCCCTCATGTGACTTGATCTATGAACAATTGTCCTCTCTAAGAAGTGCACATTCTTCCACTCTAGACAGACTTGATGAAGAAATTGAAAAGAACAAAAAGCTTGCTGCACTTAATGATAAAAACTTAAAAGATGCTTCTTGTTCTACAATTGACTTGCATTGTTCTGCATGCGAAAATCTTGATAAGAAACTGCAAGATGCTGTGAATGAAATTTCTATGTTGAACAATGCTTTACGTTCTCATGAAGTTAAATTTTGTTCCAATTGCAAACTAAAAGGAAAAACTTCATGTGAAAACTGCCTAGACTTGTCCAAGAAACTTGATGACATGAATAGGACACTAGGTCGGTTTTGTAATGGGGATAAGAATCTAAACTTGCTGCTGAATTCTTCCAAGTCTAGCAAAGATAAAACTGGTTTAGGTTTTGATTCTCATGTTCATGCTAAGGCACATCCACCTAAAATTGTAAGGTCATTAGGAAGTGGTTTGATTCAAACAGTTCCTGAGCAAAAAGAAGTGGTTTTTAAATCTGCAGGAGTGTTGCCTCATTCGATTTCAAATAAAAATATTGCTTGCTCATCTAGACATGAAAACAAAGTTAAATTTCATTGTACCTTCTGTGGTAGAGATGGTCATGTCATAGATTTTTGTTATAGACTAGCTAAACAACAGAAAAAGGAAAGAAAAATTGCTAGATCTTATAACTTCCGTGCAATTAGAAAAACACAACCTGCTTTAGTGAGTCAGAAATTTGGAAAGGTAGCTTCCGGACCTTCTGGTAAGAAATCTACAAAGGCAGCTCCGGTAGTTATGATAGCTCCGAGAGTTACCGGATCTTCTGTTGTTCCCTCCGGAGCTTCAGTTTTTGCCCCCGGACCTTCTGCTTTTTTATCCGGAGCTACCGGTTTTCACTCTAAACAAGTAACAACTTCTAAATCAACTATTAAGAACAGAAAACCTCAATCTTTGACTCATAAACCTGCTGTTTTATCTCAGCATTCGCGTGTTTTTCCTGGTGCACGTCGCATGACTCAGTACTGGATTCCTAAATGCCTTTTGACTAACCCCAGTATTGAGTCATCGACGTATTGTGCTTCTATGTAGGTTACACGCTTGAGGAAGGAGAATATTTGGATTGTGGATTCAGGTTGCTCACGCCACATGTCCGGTAACAAAGATTGGTTCTCCTCCCTCACCTTTGTGTCACGTGTAAAGAATGTTACTTTTGCCGATAATTCTTCAACTCCTATAATTGCTAAGGGTTCGGTTAGAGTAAATGATAACTACACTTTGAAGGATGTGGCACTTGTCAAAAATTTGAAATATAACTTGCTTTCTGTCTCACAATTGCTAGATGAAAATCTAGAAATTATTTTCAATAAAAACTGCTGCAAAGTTGTAGATTCAAATAGTGAGCTTATTTTTAACATGTCTCGGTTTGGAAGAGTTTTTAAAGCTGAGTTTGGTATGTCTTCTTCTAAGCATAGGTGTCTAGTTGCAAATGACTCAAATGACTTATATTTTTGGCATCGTAGACTTGGTCACGTAGGCTTTGATCACCTAACGCGTGTTAGTACTCTTGATCGCATACGTGGGCTGCCTAAGCTAAAAGGGGACAAAGAAATTGTGTGCTCTTCTTGTAGACATGCTAAGATGGTTGCAGGTTCACATACTCCTCTCACAATGATCATGACAACTGAACCATGTCAACTTTTGCATCTTGACACCGTAGGACCTTCACGTGTTCAATCCTTCGGAGGTAAATGGTATGCTCTTGTTATTGTTGATGATTATTCTAGATATTCTTGGGTGTATTTTATGGCGTCTAAGAATGAAGTCTTTAGTCACTTTAGAACTTTATTTCTTAGATTATCAATTGATCACCCAGGATCATTAAAAGCAATTAGAAGTGATAATGGAGCTGAATTTAAAAATCAATTCTTTGATCACTTTTGTGATGAAAATAGAATAGATCATCAATTTTCTTCACCATATGTACCTCAACAAAACGGTGTTGTAGAAAGAAAGAACAGAACCCTAGTTGAGATGGCTAGGACTATGCTTGATGAATATCAAACCCCTAGGAAATTTTGGGCTGATGCATTAGCAACTGCTTGTTATGTCTCAAATCGTGTTTTCTTGCGTACTAAGCTAGGTAAAACACCATATGAGCTCCGGTTTGGACATAGGCCTAGTGTTACACACTTTCGGGTCTTTGGTTGCAAATGCTTTGTTAAGAAACATGGTAATCTTGATAAATTTGAACCTAGATCCAATGATGGCACGTTTCTTGGTTATCCATCTCATACTAGAGGCTACCGTGTTCTTTTACTTGACACTAACAAAATTGTGGAGACTTGTGAAGTGTCTTTTGATGAAGCTAGCCCAGGTACTAGCTCCGGTGTTGCAGGACCAGATTCATATTCTCAGGGGGAGGGTATTTTCGAAGATGAAGAAGAGCCGGTGATACTGCCTGGTAGTTCCGAAGTTGACACGTGTCCAACTCCGGACATTGAACAAGCTCCGGCTGTCACCTCTGCTGGTCCTGATCATCCACAAATCACAAGCTCATCAATCTACAATGAACCTAATGAAAAAGAAGCTTGTGAGACATCTGTTCCCCTACGTTTTTACAAAGATCATCCCCCACAACAGATGATTGGAAGCTTGCATGAACGAGTCACACGGTCCAGGTTTTGCGATCCAAACTCTCATGCTCATTCTGCTTTTGTTGCCTCTTTTGAACCTAAAGATATATCACACGCACTCACTAATGAATCTTGGATTATTGCCATGCAAGAAGAGTTAGAAAATTTTGAAAGAAATAATGTTTGGAAACTTGTACCTCCACCTCAAGGCCACACTTTAATTGGAACTAAATGGGTATATAAAAATAAACAAAGTGAGGATGGGGTTGTGATTAGGAATAAGGCTAGGTTGGTTGCTCAAGGTTTCACTCAAGTTGAAGGTCTAGATTTTGATGAAACTTTTGCTCCTGTCGCTAGATTAGAAGCCATAAGAATTTTGTTAGCTTTCGCAGCATCTAAAGGTTTTAAGCTATATCAAATGGATGTTAAAAGTGCTTTTCTTAATGGCTACATAGATGAGGAGGTTTATGTCAAACAACCACCAGGTTTTGAAAATCCAGATTTTCCTAATCATGTTTACAAACTGTCCAAAGCCTTATATGGTCTCAAACAAGCCCCTAGAGCATGGTATGATAGGTTAAAAACATTCTTACTTGAAAAGGGGTTTACAATGGGAAAGGTTGATAAAACTCTTTTTGTGCTTAATCATGGCAATGACTCATTATTCGTTCAAGTGTATGTGGATGATATTATCTTTGGTTGTGCTTCTCATGATCTTGTGTCCAAGTTTTCAGCAATGATGAGTTCCGAATTTGAAATGAGTATGATGGGTGAACTCACTTACTTTTTGGGGCTGCAAATCAAGCAAACCAAGGAGGGTACCTTTGTGCATCAAACAAAGTATACCAGAGATCTCCTAAGACGCTTCAACATGGACAAAAGCAAGCCTCTTCGGACACCAATGGGAACAGCAACAACACTTGAACTTGATGAAGATGGTGAATCCGTGGATCAAAAAGAATATAGAAGTATGATCGGATCACTTTTGTACCTTACGGCATCAAGACCGGACATACAATTCAGCGTATGTCTTTGTGCACGGTTTCAAGCTTCCCCACGTGTTTCACATTGTCAAGCCGTCAAAAGGATTCTCA
Source organism: Tuctoria greenei (assembly GCA_036927565.1). NCBI lineage: Eukaryota > Viridiplantae > Streptophyta > Magnoliopsida > Poales > Poaceae > Tuctoria > Tuctoria greenei. Next base: position 9,417,082 of record JAYESD010000008.1, read on the forward strand.
GGTACTTACATGGAACTCAAGAATTTGGCATTTTTCTTCCTTCTTCCTCAATCGTTTCTTTGAAAGCTTTTTCGGATGCTGATTTTGGGGGTTGTAGGATTGATAGGAAAAGTACTTCCGGTGCTTGTCATTTTCTTGGTAATTCTCTTGTTGCTTGGTCCTCTAGAAAACAAAGTTCAGTTGCACAATCCACAGCCGAATCTGAGTATGTAGCTGCTGCTAGTGCTTGTTCACAAATTCTTTGGATTGTTCAAACACTTAAGGACTATGGGGTTGATCTAAATTGTGTTCCACTGTTCTGTGATAACACTAGTGCTATTTGCATTGCTAAAAACCCCGTGCAACATTCTAGAACTAAGCACATTGACATTAGGTATCACTTTCTCCGTGATAATGTTGAAAAAGGGAACATTGTGCTTCACCATGTAGATACCGAACAACAATTGGCTGACATTTTTACAAAACCTTTGGATTTCACTCGTTTTTGTTACATTCGTAGTGAAATAGGGGTTATGCATCCTCATGGCTTAAATTGAGGGGGAGTTTTTGAAACTTAGGAAGTCTATGTGTGAATCTGAAATTAAGATAATATGAGCATATTATTTCATACATATATGACTTTGTGATTCCTTCTACATGCTGAAAGTTCTTACTACATTACTCGTGTTATACTTTTTGTAGTTTTTGCCATGTCTAGTAATTGGAATAATTACTTACACTAAATCTGGTCATGGTCGAACTTTCTTGCTGTTTTGAACTTGTTACATGCTCACAAATGCTTTTAATCATTAAGAATTTATCAAGTAATCAACTCACATGTTGAGTTTTTATGAACAAATATAAATTGAGAAAAGATCAAGAGAATATGCATGCATCGCACTTCTTCTTTCGAGATGGCTTGTCATTGCACTTAGATATGAACTTGGAAGAAGTTGTGTATGACTAAAACCATGTCCTTAAGCTTCTGATTGTCAAATGACATAGGCTTGGCTTGGTTGGTTAGAATAAGGCAGATGCGCATATAATCTCTTGCAAATATCATATGATCTAGATTTATGCTTTGAAAATAATAAAATACAGCAACTTGTGTCATGCTTTCAGGTTTTGAAATAGTTAAGTTTGTGAGATCATGACCTGCTAAAATTGAAAATCACACTTGCTCTCTAGCATGGCTTACACTACATTATGTATCTCATTGATGTGATAGTGTAAGTTCCTTGATAGTATGACTTGGATGAGCTTTGTTTATAAGTATATGTTATAACAACTAAAGACGGAGAGATAATTTGTTTATATCTCATAACAATTAAAATTTCTCTTTTACCTTGCTGAATACATTGTCAAAGGGGGAGAGATTAATCACACATTAAAAAAAAAGGAGAGATAATAAAGGGGGAGACATTTTCATTTTCAAAAGGGAGAGAGATTTTCATTTACGTTTGTTTTACAAAAGGGGAGAAGTTGTTTTCAAAACTTTTATGTGAATAAGCCAATGTTCGGATTTTAAATGGTGTTGCCAATGCATTCATCAAGGGGGAGATTGTAAGACCTATGTGTGCTGAATACATTGGCTTGTAGTGAATACACTTGGCTTTGATGATAAAAGTTTTAAATATCACCAAAACACCTTTTTATCAAGGTCCGACTCTAGCTCCGAGTTACAGCAAGGTCCGACGATAGGTCCGGCTTGTTTTGGGTAGCTCCGGCTACGTTAGATGCTAGGTCCGGCTTCTTGGTAAGGTCTGACCAGCTTTAGTTAGCTCCGGTGAGCTTTATGTTTAGCTCCGGCATGTCTTAGATAGCTCCGGCATATATCTGATAGCTCCGACATGTTTTTGCTAAGCTCCGAATTACTTTGTCTAGCTCCGGTTTTGGGTTGACTAGTTCCGACTAGTTTTGGTAAGCTCCGGATCCAGGATCTACTAGTTTTGGTAAGCTCCGGCGCTAGGTTCACTAGCTCTTGTTAGCTCCGGCTCAAGCTCCGGGTTGCTCTGGCAAGGTCCGGAACCTGACTGCAGTGTTTCTTGTTAGCTCCGGCTCAAGCTCCGGGTTGCTCTGGCAAGGTCCGGAACTTGACCAAAGTGCTTCTACTGCTTATTTGCAATGTTTCGTACTTGCTTTACAAGATTGGAAAGATTGCTTAGTATTCATTTGCTAAGTTTTTGGTGCGTTTTGGATGATACGGTTGATATCGTTTTCTACTGTGGTTTTGCAACATGCTTATGTGAGGTTCTCACGTAAGGTGTTGTGTTCGGAACTAACGTGAGTCAAGTCGAGGACTTGGGCTCGTATGGATTGTTTGTTTATTCATGTGCAGGTGTTGCTTGACTTCAAGTCATGGCTGGTGACAGGATCCATTGGACTAGTCTCAGGAGGAGATGAGGTTCCAACAACCAAGTTCGGGAGGAACTGTGGTTGAGCGGGTCAGGAGGTCGCGCAGGATGATTGAATCAAGGGCAGTGCATATGAAGGTCGAAGGAAGGTGTTCGCACGTATGCATGCGGTGCATGACGTGGCAATATGCTTCTAGAGACGGATTATGGGAGGAAGATCTGATTGGAAGGATCGGATCGTATCGGTTGAAGACTTTGGCTGCGGCAGAGTTGGTTATGGCTCGGTATGGGAAGTATCGAGTTGGTTATGTTAGGATTTCGTGTGTATCACGAATTTGAGTTGTTTAGGAATGTGGGATACGTTCCTAAGGTGTTTGGAAGTCTTAAGATTGCTTCTATCTGCGTATAGAAGAATCTTGAGCAGTTATGGTAAGTTCCGATTGTGATCGGATTAGGATTAGAGTTCTAGTTGTATTGGGATGGCCTAAGGGCTGGTTATATAAGCAAGGGAAGGCCAAAGCTCGTGGCAGACGACTTTGGGGGCTGTTCCTCTTGTGTTCTATTGAATAAAATTCATAGTTTGAAGGAACTTTTGTGCCTTGTTCGTCCGACTTGTTCCAGACAAGTTTTACTCGTCGAGTTTCTGGACAGCACTACCTTTCGATGGTGGTTTTAGCATAACTCGAGTTTTACTGATCCAATTGACGTGATTCTTTTTCGGTTGTCTTCACAACTTGATTAACTATCATCTGCCAAAATTTCACGGTCATTGGATTTGTGGTTTTTGTGCTACACGAGTTTCTTTTCAGCATTCCAGAAACTGTTTTTCTCGAGTAGGTCAGATTGACCAGTGTTTGATCTTTTGATCATAACTTGAGTTGTTCTCAACGGATTTGAGTAATTCTTTTTGTATTGTCTTCGTGACTTGATTCTCTCTGATATCTATCACTTTTGTCACGGTGAAACACGTTTAGATTAGTCTCATACACGATTTATTTAACAGATCGTTTTTCTACCAAAGGGATTAGGGTTTTATTGTTTCCGCTGCGTAAGATTTTTAAATCTACCATTCACCCCCCCCTCTGGTAGCTTTTCACGTGCTCTTCGATCCTACAAGATCTCCCTACACTACTAAGGTGATAGGGGAGTTTGATGTTCAGTGTGGGCGCGCGGAGATTCAAGAAGGTGAATAAGAATTGACACAGGAGACACACGAGTTTACGTGGTTCGGGCCGCCTGAGCGTAATACCCTACTCCACGGGTGTGTTGGTGTTATATTAGCTGTTTGAGCTTGTGTTGAGCGTATGAGGCGCGTGTGTGTGTCTCTCTGCCCCCGTGTGTATCGTCGGTCTGTCCTTTTATAGTACAAGGGCAGGCCGTTACAGGTTAGCCTGGCCCGACATGTGGCCCTCGCGGTTACTAGTATTGATACACGTTTAATTGCTCTTAATGATCCTGTAACGGGCTTTGACAGCACCGTTACTGGTGTTAAGATCGTCCATTTAAATATCATTAATATGGCATTAATGACACTTAATTGGGGTCTTGAAGTCCTTGGCTCTCCTTTGAAGATCCGGAGCCGTTGCGGGGTCTTCCGGAGGTTAGAAGCTGAAGATCTGACGATTGGACACGTGGCAGCTCCTGAGCTTGCTGTGGGAAACAGGTAGCTCCGGGGCTACCCGACACGTGTCAGTTTCGGAGCTTCTCTCGGTCTGGGGTTAAGTCCGGAGGTGCCATTTCGGTACATGGCCCGGAGCTTCCCCCTTGTGGGCGGGAGCTCCGGTTTGGTATTACACGTGGCGACCCAGAGATTAACCATGTTGGAGAAGCGGGTTCGGTTATGTCTGACATGTGGGTCTTCGAGGGTCTTCAAACCAAGTAGATGATTTTCCTTTGAGATTTTTATAGCCTCAAGGGGTGTACGGTTTCTAGGATACCGACATTATCCCCAGAGGAGATGGCTACTAAACATGCAAAAGGGGAGTGCTAAAACTGTAGTGAGCAGTACTCACCAGAGCACAAATGCAGTGTCAAAAGTCTATTTTTGCTGGAATTGGATGAAGGAGAAGAGGTGGAAGAAGCAGCAGAAGACTTGGGGATTTCCTTACATGCCTTGACAGGAATTGGGCTGGCCAGAACCATGCAATTGACGATTCAATTGGGAACTTTATACTTGAAGGCATTGGTAGACTCGGGCTCAACACACACCTTCATTGATGAGTCCATAGCAGAAAGACTACACCTGCCCGTCATGCAAAAAGGGGAGTTGTCGGTGACAGTTGCAAATGGTGATAAATTGTTCAGTAAAGGTGTTTGTTCTGACACCAAGGTGCAGATAGCAACTGAAGAATTCATAGTGGATTGCTTTGTGACCCCACTGCAGAAGTTTGATATGGTTCTGGGTGTCAAATGGCTACAGACGCTTGGACCTATTTTGTGGAACTTTGAAGACCTCACTATGACCTTCTGGAGAGCAGGAAGACAAATAAAGTGGGAAGGAATAAGAGGACAGGGACAAGTAACCTTGCAGGCAACTACAGGAGAAGGGTTTATGGATGTCCTGTTACAAGATTTTGAAGATTTATTCAAGCCACCACAGGGGCTGCCACCCAGGCGTCCCCATGATCAACATATTCATTTACAGCCAGGGACAACACCAATCACAGTAAGACCCTACCGCTACCCACAATTGTTGAAAGATGAGATCGAACGACAATGTGAGGAGATGATGCAACAGGGAATTATTAGGCTCAATAATTCTGCCTTTTCTTCTCCAATCCTATTAGTGAAGAAGGCAGATGGCGCGTGGCGGTTTTGTGTCGACTACAGGGCATTAAATGAACATACGGTCAAAGACAAGTTCCGAGAATCCAACACATTGAGCTCACTTCTTAGCTCACAGAAACGCTTCTCGTCAAGAGGCTTTGTGAAAATGTCCGCAAGTTGATGTTCCGTCCTCACATGCGAAATCTCAATGTCTCCCTTCATTGAGTGATCTCGCAGGAAATGGTGTCGAATGTCTATATGTTTGGTCCTAGAGTGTTCCACCGGATTATGGGCTATCTTGATTGCACTCTCATTGTCACACAAGAGTGGAATTTTACGCAAGTTAATCCCATAGTCCCTAAGAGTTTGTCGCATCCAAAGAAGTTGTGCACAACAACTTCCGGCCGCAACATATTCCGCTTCGGCGGTGGATAGAGCAATAGAGTTTTGCTTCTTGGAGGACCAAGACACAAGAGATCGACCTAAGAATTGGCACGTACCCGATGTGCTCTTCCTATCAACTTTGCACCCCGCATAGTCCGCATCGGAATATCCAATGAGGTTAAACTTGGATCCTTTGGGGTACCAAAGTCCTAGGGTGGGTGTGTGTACAAGGTATCTCAAGATCCTTTTAACGGCGGTCAAATGACAAGCCTTGGGTGCTGCTTGAAAGCGTGCACACATACACACACTTAGCATGATATCGGGCCTAGATGCACAAAGATAGAGGAGTGATCCGATCATAGACCTATATAGCTTTTGATCCACACTTGGACCGTCCTCATTTAGGTCTAGGTGTCCATTTGTCCCCATAGGGGTTTTGATGGGTTTTACTTTGTCCATGTCAAACTTTCTTAGAATGTCTTGAGTATACTTAGTTTGACTTATGAACGTCCCTTCTTTGAGTTGTTTCACTTGAAATCCTAGAAAGAACTTCAATTCACCCATCATGGACATTTCAAATCTCTCCGTCATTATCTTGGAGAACTCATCACAAAACACCTTATTTGTGGAACCAAATATGATGTCATCCACATATATTTGGCACACAAAAAGATCCCCATTGAAGTGTTTTGTGAAAAGGGTATAATCCGCTTTTCCTATCCTAAAACCATTTTCAACTAGAAAGTCTCTTAGGCACTCATACCAAGCTCTAGGAGCTTGCTTGAGACCATAAAGAGCCTTTCGTAATTTGTAAACATGGTTAGGATAGTCTTGATCTTCAAACCCTGGAGGTTGCTCTACATAAACTTCTTCCTTGATTGGTCCATTAAGGAATGCACTCTTAACATCCATTTGGTAGAGTTTGAAGTCATGATGAGTAGCAAAGGCTAGTAGTATCCGAATGGACTCAAGCCTAGCTACGGGGGCAAATGTCTCATCAAAGTCCAATCCTTCAACTTGTGAGTATCCTTTTGCCACAAGTCTTGCCTTGTTCCTAGTTACCACTCCATGCTCATCTTGTTTGTTGCGAAACACCCACTTGGTTCCAACAACATTAGCTTGGGGGCGCTTGACAAGCTCCCAAACCTTGTTCCTTTCAAAGTTGTTGAGCTCCTCTTGCATGGCAACTACCCAATCCGGATCCCTTAAGGCATCTTCAACCTTATGTGGTTCCAAGGATGAGACAAAAGAGAAATGCTCACAAAAGTTTGCAACACGTGAGCGTGTTGTTACTCCTTTTGTGATATCTCCTAGAATGTTGTCAACGGGATGGTCCCGTTGAACACTTTGATGAACACGAGGATGCGGGGGTTGACCTCTTGAATTACTTGGTTCATCTTCTTCACTTTGGTCTCCCTCTTGATCCAAGCCTCCCCCTTGATTCAAGCCTCCCCCTTGATCTTCATTCTCATTAACACTTTGGGGAGCTTCTAGTGGATCTTCAACTTGTCCAATGGGGGTTTGACCTACTTCATAGAGAGGATGGTCATTTGGACTTTGAGATGGTTCTTGTGGGCGAACATCTCCAAGTGCCATTCTCCTTAGAGCTTCTAGTGGAGGTTCCTCTTGATCAAGGGCATGTTGATCAACTTGCTCCACTTGAGAGCCATTGGTTTCGTCAAACACCACGTCACGTGCTACTTCAACAATTCCGGAGGATTTGTTGAACACACGGTACGCATGAGTGTTTGAGTCATATCCAAGCAAGAAACCCTCATCGGACTTTGAAGCAAACTTTGAAGTCCTAGGCTTCTTGTTGAGGATATAGCACTTGCTACCAAAGACCCGAAAGTAAGAAACATTGGGTTTCTTACCAATGAGAAGCTCATAAGGGGTCTTCTTGAGGAGGTGATGAAGGTACAATCGGTTCACGGCATGGCACGCGGTGTTAACCGCTTCCGCCCAAAACCGGTCCGATGTTTTGTACTCATCTAGCATCGTCCTTGACATCTCAATAAGCGTCCTATTCTTTCTTTCGGCTATGCCATTTTGTTGTGGAGAATAGGGAGCGGAAAACTCATGCTTGATGCCCTCCTCATCTAGGAACTCTTCTACTTGCATGTTTTTGAATTCGGTGCCATTGTCACTCCTTATAGCCTTTATCCTTAAGGTGAACTCATTTTGAGCTCTCCTTAGGAATTTCTTGAGGACACCGGGAGTTTCACTTTTATCATGCAAGAAGAACACCCAAGTATATCTAGAGAAGTCATCAACGATGACTAGACCATACTTGCTACCACCAATGCTAATGTAAGCAATGGGGCCAAAAAGATCCATATGGAGTAACTCCAAAGGTCTAGTTGTCGTCATGACATTCTTAGAGGGGTGTTGAGCTCCTACTTGCTTTCCCGCTTGGCAAGCACTACATGGCCTATCCTTTTCAAATACTACATCCTTTAGGCCACGAACATGCTCACCCTTAAGGAGCTTTTGAAGGTTCCTCATTCCAACATGGGCTAGCCTTCTATGCCAAAGCCATCCCATGTTGGCTTTTGCCATTAAGCATGTGTCAAGTTGAGCTTTATCCGCGGTGAAGTCCACAAGATAGAGCTTTCCCTTGAGCACTCCCTTAAAGGCTATCGAGTCATCACCTTCTCTAATGACATTCACTCCCTCACTAGTAAACACACATTTATATCCTCTATCACATAGTTGTGATATGGATAGGAGATTATAGTCAAGAGAATCAACATGCAACACATTTGATAAAGTATGTAATGAGGAGATAGAAATTTTACCGGAGCCAAGGATTTTCCCTTGGCTATTGTCCCCAAAGAAGATTCCTTCACTTGGGTCCTTATTCTCCTCATACTCTATGAACATGCTCCTCTCTCCGGTCATGTGGTTGGTGCATCCGCTATCCAATACCCATTTTGATCCACCGGAGGAGTAAGCCTGCAAAACAAGTTTTATTCCTTTCTTTTAGGTACCCAAGCGGGGTTGGGTCCTTTGACGTTAGTGGTTAGGCATTTTGGCACCCACACGCAAGGCTTGGGGCTCTTGCGGAGTGGCCCAACATATCTAGCAAACACCTTGCCGTGTTTGTTCTTCTTCAACACATAAGATGCATCAAAATCATGAAATAAATGATGCGGTTCAGATTTAGGTAAGTTTTTGCTAGAGGGTGAGTTCTTTTCATTTTTAGTTTGGGATGAACTCCCCTTAACAAAGACAATCATGTCTTTGCCATACTTGGAGGTTTTGGTGTTATGCCTTGCACCTCTAGTATAGCCAAGACCATCCTTGACATGGGGTGGTCTTGTGTTGGTGAATGCACTTCGTGCATATGCCACCTTTTCCTTGTCAAAGATGGCACCCTTAGGTGCTTGTTTGCCTTGTGCTAGGTTGAGTTCATCCTTAAGTTTAAGGATCAAGTTGGAGCACTTGCAAGGTGATGTTGCCTTGGATGAGGCCTTTGAGGAGGTTGAGCTCTTGAAGGAGGAGGTTACATTGTTCTTGAGTGACTCAATTTGAGTCTCAAGGATCTTGTTAGCTTTTGACAAGCTTCCAAGTTCATCCTTGAGCTCAATCGACTTCTCCTCAAGACTTGAACACGTTTTCTTGCAAAGTGCAAGTTCGTGTTCCAATGCCTTGCTCTTCTCTCTTTCGAGCTCAAGGAGCTCATCAAGCTCTTGACATCTCTCCTTCTCAAGGATGAGCATGTCCTCCTGTCTATTGATGAGATCTTCCTTCTCAAAGATCTCATCCATAAGCAACTTCATCCTACGCAAGGTGCTTTTGCTTATGTCCTTAAACATATGCTCATTTTCACTAGCACTATCAAAATCATCATGTGAGGAAGTTGGGGAGGAAGGATGAGATGTTACCTTTCTCTTTCCTTCCCTTGCCATAAGACAAGTAGGCTTGTGGTCGTTGTTGAGGTTGGGGAAGAGCTTGCCTCCCTTGGAGTTCCTCCCGATGGCTATGGTGGCCATCTTCTCCTCTTCTTCTTCGGAGGAGGACTCATCGTTAGAGTCCCACTCCTTCCCCAAATGGGCTTGTCCGGAGGACCTCTTCTTCTTGAAGAATCTCCTTTCTTGAGGCTTCCCTTCCTTCTTCTTCTTCGTTTCTTCGTGTGGGCAATCAGCGATGAAGTGCCCATACTCGCCACAGTTGTAGCAAGACCTTCTTGATTTGGGTCTTGCTCTTTCCTTTCCCTTGCCTTCATGGTTGTGCCCCCCTTTCTTCCTCCTCATCATTCTCTTGAATTTGTTGATGAAGAAGGCCTCCTCCTCATCGGTGTCGAGGCTCTCCTCATCACTTTCTTCTTGCTCCTTTGAAGAGGGCGTTGCCTTGAGTGCAACGTTCTTCATCTTGGAGGCGGTGAACTTTTGGAGGTCGTTGTAGAAGAGCGCCTCCTTCTCCATGATTTCATGGTTAATGATCCTCCCAAGGACCTCCTCCGGGGTCATTTGAGTGAACCCCGGGCTTTCCCGAATCATGGAGCATAAAGAGACGTTCCTAGGCATGAATGCCCGGATCATCCTCTTCACCACCTCGTGGTCGGTCCACTTGGTGCAGCCATAAGATCGGCTCTTGTTGATCAGCACCTTTAGCCGGTTGTACATGTCTTGGGGGGATTCACCATCCAAGATGGCAAATCTCCCAAGCTCTCCTTCGATGAGCTCGATCTTGGCCTCCTTGACCACTCGGTTTCCCTCATGCGCCGTCTTGAGGGTGTTCCATATGTCTTTGGCCACTTCAAGGCCATCGACACGGTTGAACTCATCTCTAGAGAGAGATGAGATGATCACACCCGCAGCTTGAGCGTTGCGGTGGATGAGGATGGCTTGTTCTTGAGTTATGTTGTCCTCATCCTTTGGAATCTCCACCCCGGTCATGACAATTTGCCACAACGCTGGGTTGAGTGACACGAGGTGGATCTTCATGTTATGTTTCCACATACCGTAGTCCGTTCCATCGAATTGGGGAGGTTTCCCCAATGGGATGGACAGGTAGTGGTTGTTGGCGGCAAGGCGTTCATAGTTGAACCCTTGCCGGTTGTAGTTGACTCCACCACCACCGCTTGATTGGTTTGATGGATCAATCTTGGAAATGTTCAACTTCTCCCGGAGCTTCGCCTTGAGTTGGCGAGTCTCCTCATCGTCCGTTGGCTTATCTTGATAAGCCAACGTCTCCTCACGGGTCGCCTCGTAGTTGCTGCTCGATGCATCATCATTCACCACTCCGGCCATCTCTCCGAGTTGTTAGACTCTTTGTGGAGAGTCCTGCTCTGATACCAATTGAAAGTTGCCTAGAGGGGGGGTGAATAGGCTAATTGACCTGCAAATGACTCAATAAAACGAGATTAAATTACAGGGGGCGGACTAGTCCGGTCAGGGGGCGGACTAGTCCGGTCAGCCTGCGTGAATAACCCTAAAAAGATGTTTCTAGCAAGTTTTAGGGGATTTTCTCAATGCTACAAGTGAGTGTATGTTTAAGTCAAGTTGAGCAACAACCTAAACAAGAGCAAGTCAAGTTTCCACAAGTTTGTAGCAATGCGGAGTATGAAACGAGACTACCAACTCTAGAACAAAGTAATCAATAGAGTAAATGCGAAGAACACAAGGAGACAAGGATTTTATCCCGAGGTTCGATCCCACACAAGGAATCTACGTCCTCGTTGAGGAGTCCACAAAAGGACCGGGTCCAACAACCCTTCCCTCACCATGTTTACCGCACGGGCCTAACTTGGTTCTCCACTAATCACAACGGTGATTACAAAGTTCGTTGGGGCTTCTCACAAACTGAGGCTCCCACACCACAAAGATGATCAACACAGTAAAACAAACTCAATACACAGCCCACAAAGACTCAACGAGTGCAAGAGATCAAACCGGGAGCACAAGCGCGATGTTCTTCCTCTTCTCCACCTCACTAAACCCTAATCCACTCAAGAATTAGTTTTAGAGGGAAAGTAGGCAAGAAGGAGGCTTAGGAGTGCTCCAAGTTGGCTGTGGCGGCGCTAGGGTTTGAGTTTTTCCAAGAGTATTTGAAATGAGGTCGGGGGTCCCCTTTTTATAGAGGTCCCAACCCCAATTTGCTGACTTCAGCAAAAGGACGGACTAGTCCGGCCACTGGCCCGGACTAGTCCGGCCTAGGGGACCACTGACTCCTTTGTCAGGTCCCGACAGCTGACACACGATCGTCACGCTACCCGCCAAACTTCAAATTCAAACGGTCACTTCCAGAACGGACTAGTCCAGTCAACACCGGACTAGTCCGATCTCACACAGAGCCTTCTGCTCCGGGTGAAAACGGACTAGTCTGAGGACCACGGACTAGTCCGGCCCCTAGGGCGGACTAGTCCGGTCCTCCCAGACTTAGCCATAGAAGCACCTTTTCTTAGCCAACCCGGACTAGTCCGGCCCCACGGGCGGACTAGTCCGTTCTCACTCAGGACCTCTTGGTCCGGTCCAAAACGGACAGGTCCGTGGTTTTGGGACTTCATCCCAAAACCCACTCACAGCTAGCCGGACTAGTCCGGTCACAAGCGGACTAGTCCGATCTCAGTCAGACCCTTCTGGTCCGGCCAGAAACGGACTTGGCCGGCCAGGGACGGACTAGTCCGGCCTCCTGCACGGACTAGTCCGGCCCTACGGCCAGACCACTCAATCACTCATTTCTTTCATAGGTTTGACCTCTAAACCACTTTGAGCTCCCAAACTTGATCTCAATGCACTTGACACACACACCCTCCTATTACTACGGCTAGTCTAACTCAATCACGCAAGAAACCCTAGTTTCTATGCTTCGAGTTGACTCCGTTTCCTTCCTTTTCCTTTTTGAGGGTTTGCGTCTCCAATTGAGTCCATACCTGTGCTAAGATCACTTGAGCTCATTAGCGACTTAATTGTCGTCATCAATCATCCAAAACCCACGGGGAACCTAGATGCACTTTCAACGATTTGCTGGAGGAGACGGTGGTGGTGGGAGTGTGACTTCTGCTGGTGCTGAGGCTCCTGCTGGTGGCTGCCTATTGGAGGGATTGCCTCCAACAGCCTGAGCAGCAGGTTGGCCGTTGGATGATCCAGCAGAAGAGTTCACCATTCTCGAAATCTCAGGCGCCCCTACCTGGCGCGCCAACTGTCGGTGGTTTGGAACCGGCAGATCTCCCTACACTACTAAGGTGATAGGGGAGTTTGATGTTCAGTGTGGGCGCGCGGAGATTCAAGAAGGTGAATAAGAATTGACACAGGAGACACACGAGTTTACGTGGTTCGGGCCGCCTGAGCGTAATACCCTACTCCACGGGTGTGTTGGTGTTATATTAGCTGTTTGAGCTTGTGTTGAGCGTATGAGGCGCGTGTGTGTGTCTCTCTGCCCCCGTGTGTATCGTCGGTCTGTCCTTTTATAGTACAAGGGCAGGCCGTTACAGGTTAGCCTGGCCCGACATGTGGCCCTCGCGGTTACTAGTATTGATACACGTTTAATTGCTCTTAATGATCCTGTAACGGGCTTTGACAGCACCGTTACTGGTGTTAAGATCGTCCATTTAAATATCATTAATATGGCATTAATGACACTTAATTGGGGTCTTGAAGTCCTTGGCTCTCCTTTGAAGATCCGGAGTCGTTGCGGGGTCTTCCGGAGGTTAGAAGCTGAAGATCTGACGATTGGACACGTGGCAGCTCCTGAGCTTGCTGTGGGAAACAGGTAGCTCCGGGGCTACTCGACACGTGTCAGTTTCGGAGCTTCTCTCGGTCTGGGGTTAAGTCCGGAGGTGCCATTTCGGTACATGGCCCGGAGCTTCCCCCTTGTGGGCGGGAGCTCCGGTTTGGTATTACACGTGGCGACCCAGAGATTAACCATGTTGGAGAAGCGGGTTCGGTTATGTCCGACATGTGGGTCTTCGAGGGTCTTCAAACCAAGTAGATGATTTTCCTTTGAGATTTTTATAGCCTCAAGGGGTGTACGGTTTCTAGGATACCGACATTATCCCCAGAGGAGATGGCTACTAAACATGCAAAAGGGGAGTGCTAAAACTGTAGTGAGCAGTACTCACCAGAGCACAAATGCAGTGTCAAAAGTCTATTTTTGCTGGAATTGGATGAAGGAGAAGAGGTGGAAGAAGCAGCAGAAGACTTGGGGATTTCCTTACATGCCTTGACAGGAATTGGGCTGGCCAGAACCATGCAATTGACGATTCAATTGGGAACTTTATACTTGAAGGCATTGGTAGACTCGGGCTCAACACACACCTTCATTGATGAGTCCATAGCAGAAAGACTACACCTGCCCGTCATGCAAAAAGGGGAGTTGTCGGTGACAGTTGCAAATGGTGATAAATTGTTCAGTAAAGGTGTTTGTTCTGACACCAAGGTGCAGATAGCAACTGAAGAATTCATAGTGGATTGCTTTGTGACCCCACTGCAGAAGTTTGATATGGTTCTGGGTGTCAAATGGCTACAGACGCTTGGACCTATTTTGTGGAACTTTGAAGACCTCACTATGACCTTCTGGAGAGCAGGAAGACAAATAAAGTGGGAAGGAATAAGAGGACAGGGACAAGTAACCTTGCAGGCAACTACAGGAGAAGGGTTTATGGATGTCCTGTTACAAGATTTTGAAGATTTATTCAAGCCACCACAGGGGCTGCCACCCAGGCGTCCCCATGATCAACATATTCATTTACAGCCAGGGACAACACCAATCACAGTAAGACCCTACCGCTACCCACAATTGTTGAAAGATGAGATCGAACGACAATGTGAGGAGATGATGCAACAGGGAATTATTAGGCTCAATAATTCTGCCTTTTCTTCTCCAATCCTATTAGTGAAGAAGGCAGATGGCGCGTGGCGGTTTTGTGTCGACTACAGGGCATTAAATGAACATACGGTCAAAGACAAGTTCCCTATACCGGTGGTAGATGAGCTCCTGGATGAGCTGAGGAGAGCAAAATTCTTCACCAAACTTGATCTCAAAAGTGGCTATCATCAAGTTTGTATGCATGAAAAAGATATAGAAAAGACGGCTTTCAAAACTCATCATGGGATTTTGAGTTTCTGGTGATGCCTTTTGGCCTCACAAATGCTCCATCCACTTTCCAGGCTTTGATGAATGAGGTATTGAAGCCTTTTCTTTGGAAATCTGTTCTTGTTTTCTTTGATGACATATTGATTTTTAGCTCATGCTAGGCAGATTATTTACGACATGTTAAGGCAGTATTTCAGGTGCTTCGGGACAATCGCCTGGCTCTTAAAAAATCCAAATGTTACTTTGGACAAGACTCAATCTCTTATTTAGGCCATATTATATCTAATGGAGGGGTGTCCATGGACCCTACAAAGGTGTCAGCGGTAGAAGCTTAGCTAAGACCAAAATCATTGAAAGCCTGCGAGGATTTTTGGGATTAGCAGGCTATTATCGGAAGTTTATTACTGGTTATGGTGCTATAGCCAATCCCTTGACTGCTCTAATTAAAAAGGAGGCCTTTGCTTGGTCTGAAGAGGCGGAGATTGCTTTCAGAAATTTGAAGACAACATTGACAACAGCACCGATTCTGCAATTATCGGATTTTCAGAACAAATTTTTTGTGGATTTCGATGCTTCAGGGGCAGGGTTCGGTGCAGTACTGCATCAAGGTGAGGGAGTTGTGGCATTCTTCAGCCGTTCAGTCGCACCCCACCATGCAAAACTGCCGGCATATGAGCGAGAGATGATTGGTTTGGTCAAAGCAGTAAGACATTGGCGACCATATCTATGGGGCAGAGAATTTATGGTGCGGACAGATCACTATAGTATCAAGTTCCTATTAGATCAGCGCCTAACAACAATCTCTCAACATACATGGGTCATCAAATTATTTGGGTTTGATCTCAAGGTGGAATATAGGCCTGGGAAGCAAAATGGTGCGGCGGACGCTTTATCTAGGCGTGATACAACAGAGGTTCTGCTATCAGCTATCTCAGGACCGACATTTGATCTCCTTGATACCCTGCAAAATGATTTGAAGACAGACCCAAAGGTGCTACCATTATGGGAACATGTGGAGAATGGTTCTGCTCCAGAGGGTTGGACCATAGCTGATCAGTTGCTCATTTTTAAGGGACGAGTTTTTGTTCTAGAAGATTTTGAATTATGGCCACAACTACTGGACCAAGCACATATGGGATATGAAGGGATTCAAAAAACTCTTCATCGGTTCAGGACCTCATTTTACAGTGAGAGGGCTCATAAAAGGCTGCATGAGTTTGTCAAAGGCTGCATGATCTGTCAAAAGAATAAGACTGGACATTTACATCCAATAGGTGTTCTGCAACCACTGAAGATTCCAGAGACAATCTGGCAGAATATATCGATGGATTTCATCGAGGGATTTCCAAAGGTGGGAGGTAAATCAGTAATTCTGACTGTGGTTGACAGATTCTCCAAATTTGCCCATTTTATACCTCTGGCACATCCTTATTCAACATCCAGTGTTGCTAAAGCGTTCTTTGAAAGTATTGTTAAACTACATGGCTTTCCCTGTTATATTGTTAGTGACCGCGATGTGGTTTTTACTAGCAACTTTTGGAAAGACTTGTTTCAGCAAGCCAAAGTCAAGTTGAACATGAGCTTCGCCTTCCACCCACAAACCGATGGGCAGTCAGAGGTGGTAAATATGATCATTACTATGTACTTGAGGTGTTTAGCTGGTGATGGTCCGTGCTCCTGGCTACAATGGCTTCCATGGGCCCAATATTGTTATAACACCTCATACTAGTCTGCTCTTCGCACTACTCCTTTTATAGTGGTATATGAGTGTGACCCTCCTACACTACTGTCTTATGAACCGGGAGTAGCAAAAGTAGCCGCAGTTGACCAACAATTATGCAACAGAGATGAATCTCTTAGGGAAATCAAAGACAGACTACTATTGGCCCAAGATTCTATGAGGAACACTCATAATCAGAAGACTCGTCCAGTAACCTTCAAGGCTGGAGACTGGGTATGGTTGCGTTTACAGCACCGCAATGCTATTGGCATCACAACAGCTGCCCATGGAAAGTTGAGACAGAGGTATTATGGGCCATTCATGGTGATTGATTGTATTGGGCAGGTTTCCTATAAGTTAAAACTACCAGAAACTGCAAGGATACATAATGTTTTTCATGTCTCTTTGCTAAAGAGATTTGTGGGAGAGCCACCAAGGGAACCTGTAAAGCTACTAGACATTCTTCATGGGAGAATTATACCTTCTCCAGAGAAAGTGATAAGAGCACGACTCCGTCGGTACCCTGCATACCATATACCTCTTGGGACTGCAAAAAGACCAAAGGAACTTCACCTGTCTGGGTTGAAGACCTCCGAAGGCCCCACGTGTCATACGAGACCGGACCTGCCTCCCTTCTATGGTTAGTCCCGGTGCTGCCACGTGTATACTGGAACCGGAGCTACGTCCCACACATGGGAAAGCTCCAGGCCAAATACCTGCGTGACACCCCCGGACCTAACCCCCGACATAGGGAAGCTCCGGTACCGACACGTGTACAACTGCATCGGACCTACCCGTCCCAGACGGTAAGCTCCAGAGCTGCCACGTGTCCAACTGCCGGACCTTCAGCCTCAACAATCAGACTGGTGTACCCCCAACGGATCGGACCTTCAAGGGGCAATCAAGGACTTCAAGACCCGATTAAGTGTCATTAATATCATCTTAATGACACACGATCGGAGGGTCCTTAATACCAGTAACGGCACTGTCAAGACCCGTTACCACACTATTAAGGGTAATTAAGCTCATTAATTGTGTATTAAGCATCTGTAACCGCTAGGGCCACATGTCGGGCCAAGCTAATGATGTAACGACCAGTCCTTATACTATAAAAGGACTGGTCGAGCGATACACAGGGGGACGGTTGAACTCTCCACACACTCTCAGACTCGGCTCTAACACACACTCACAAGTGCTCAGACGCTCAATACAACAACTACACACCCCGTGGAGTAGGGTATTACGCTTAGGCGGCCCGAAACACGTAAATCTTCATGTCACTTTGTCATCGTGTTCTGAATCTCTGGGCGCCCAATACCGAACTACAAACTTCGCGAGCTACCAACAATAGTACCGGGAGAATTGCTAGAACTAGACTCCGACAGACTCAATAGAGGAGTTTGGCAAGTTTTGGTGCACTGGATGGGAAGCTCAACAGAGGATGCATCGTGGGAAGCCTTGACTGAATTTAAGGAGAAATATCCCCACTTCTAGCTTGAGGACAAGCTGTTTGAAAAGGATGGGGGAAATGCTATAGATGCATTCTATGGACAGCAGTACCACAGGCGCACAAAGGCCAACAAAAGTGGCTAGGATTGACGCTTGAGAATCCAGATAAGGGGGGAGTAGTTAGTTTCTGTTTCAATTTACTTTTGTTTTAATCTGTTGCATTCTGTTGAGATTACAACAGACAAAAGGGCTGCCTGATCTATAAAGGCAACCCAGGTAGAATGTATTAGGCATCAAAAAGGAATAAAGTCTCCCTCCTTGGGGCGAGTTTCCTTTGGTCGTCGTGGCAGGGTTATCTCCCAGTCAGGGCGACAGGAACCCCCTGAATCCACTCAGATATCCGTTGCGTTCCTCCTCTCAATCCCATCTGTTCTTATGCTCACCCCTGCGCACTCCTCCCCGGAGGACACGTCATAGCACAAAATCACATGTTTATAGTTACTGTTCAGGTCCATATATATATATATATATATATATATATATATATATATATATATATATATATATATATATATATATATATATACACACACACACGACATTTCAAATTGTTGTTATATTTTTACAGGATACTCTGACTTTGTTTACAAATGGCTTTTTAATCTGTATTTGTTTTTTAATGGCTTATAAACCTCATTACTAGCCTTTTTTTTTCAATTTCGCTCCCAGCAATTGACTTGCAAATTAATGGAGGTGGCATACATTTGGAGTTAAAATTGGAAACCAGAGTGTTAGAGAATTGACTTTGGCGAAGAATCATGAATCTCTGGTTTATTATTTCAATGTTAGACAAGGAAACGACTATTAGGGTCCATTTATTATGGTCCAGATTCCCTAAGAAATATAAACCTTTCAATTTTTCTTCAGGAATGTTTTTCAGCTTAAAACGGAATAATTTCTAAAATCATTGAGCTAACTGTCTGGATTCAGATTCATTGAAGAGAGGAAGAGAACTGAATTGACACATACACCCATGGATATAGTATATTTTTTCTTTTGACCAAAATAATGTGTATTGAGTGCCTGAGAACACACAACCTTTGAACATGTCATTACAAAATTGCTCTCTGAACACAGTGACTCGAATGTTGTTAAAGGAGCGTTGACGACTAAAATTAGCCAAAGCTCAGTCTAATTGGTTGCTTGAGATCAGTCTAACTGCTTTTTCGAAAAAGAGATCGGTCTAACTGATTTTGTTAAAACACTTTATAAACAAATCAACCCAAGAATTCACCTAAATAGGTAAGGAGTTATTAAGAGAACAAGATTCGAGTTTGAAGAATTCTGGTCCAAGCCAAGTGGATAGGATCATGCTTTTTATGCCACCGTGGTGACCCACCTTCACGGAGGCGACATTTAGGCAAAGTCGATAGATAGGTCATTAGAGGAGAGCATGAGCATGCACGTGACCTCCCTAGAACATCTAGGGAATATCGCACCTTAGCCTTCTTTTGTTACGAGTGAACGATATAAATATCTGTGAATAGCTATCGATTTTCTTCTATAAAATCTTGTCATGAAACGGAGCAACGAACGGCCCAAAAACGACAGATTTAGGCCCAGATGGTTGATTCATGAGGTACTACGGTACGTGTTGGACCACAGTTTTCAACTTGCCTGCTTTGTGCTGCTGCCACCCGAACCGCGCCGTGCTCGTTTGCTTTCGTCGTGCCCCCGGTTTTGAGCTGGCCGTGGTCCTCGTCGTCGGACTCGGGAGGCAGGCGGTGACATGAGGAACTGTATAGACCTCTGTGTTAAACGGTCACGGGGCTTCGCTTTCCATGCACTATCGCACTCCGAATGTCCTTGGCCTTCGATGCGCTGGTATGACGGCGAGTTTGGAAGGTTGCACGAGCCTCGGTCTGGCTCCCTGGATGCAATGCCTGAATGATTGCTCCAGAGTCTGGCTCCTCATCCTCTTATGCAAAGCGTGCTGCTCAACCTGGCCGCGTGGAAACGCATGAGCAGACCGTTAAATTAGCCACCTAAAAAACAAGTTAAACTAACTCCTCTAAGTATCTACTCTCTCCATCTCAAATTACTTATCACTCTCTAGTTAAAAATAAACTAGAGAATGATAAATAATTTGGAATGGAGTAAAGGACAACCAACCCTGAGAGATGCATGGGCTTTAGGGGTTGGTTTAGGCCTGGTAAAGGTCCAAAAGATGAACTAGATACGTAGAGGACAGGACCGGATTAGGACCAATTAAATTTGTATTTATTTTGATCTAATTTGTATTTATTTTGATCTTTTTGAGAGCTTCTGCCAACGAGGCCTCGCCCCTTCTAAATGCTTCTTCAATCTTTAAGATCGTCTGCAGTAGCACATTGTAAAGTATACTGGATACACTGTTTCGCATTGTAATTTAGAGTACGTACCGTCAAAATAGAAAGAGAATACTGTATAGAGTATGCTTTAGAGTACGCTGGTGCGGGTAGCCTAAGTTCCCGCCAAGAGAAATTGATGCAGCTCCCCCTCCCTCGACTACTGCACATATTATATTAGCCATCTATCTCAGAATGGACTGGGATGGAATAGAAAGAACGTGAAACAACAAGCAATGGATGAGCACTTTGTTGCTAAAAGCGAAAGTTTGCGACAAGAAGGGCTAAATAGTTCCTATTTCAAAAAAAAATTAAATTCTAGAATGGGTGGAGGAGGGAGTAACTATTAAGAACTACAACTATTGCAATATAGTTACATGAAATAATCATTACGAAGAAAATATTGTTTGTGTAATTTTATCTTATGAAATGAGTATTTCTAGAGGCGACCAAGTATCATTCATTTACAGATAGATACTACCTCCGTCTCGGAAAGTTTGTCGTTTTGTAGTTCAAAAATGAACTACAAAGCGACAAACTTTCCGGGACGGAGGGAGTACCACGTAGCATGTGTTCGGGCTGTACAAAATAGGCCGCTCACGGCTCGTACAGGCAATCAAACGCCCCCGTAACAACCGCGCGCGCTGCTGGAACCTGGTCGCCTGCAGGAGCTGGTGTCCTTAGTCCTTGGCTTTCGATTCGTCGCAAGGGGAGAACCAATGCGCTCACGAGATCCCAGCATTTTTCCCGTCGGACGACTGACTGACTGACTGGTTGATTGATCAACGCCGAGTGAAGAACAGGTTGACCGAACGTGGCCGGCGGAGGGAGGACTCGTCGATGCAGATTGACTGACAGCTTTCGTTGCTTGCCTCAAATGGGCAGCCACTGATCGCAGGAAATTAAAAAGGCTTCAATAAATTTTATGGTTCCTCGCCTCAAGGGCGGCTGACACTACAGGCAGGGTTCTCCCTCCGCGAGGCTGCAGCACGTACGACCCAGCAATAGAACAAACGCACCGCGCCACTGCCTGCTCAGCACTGCTTCGATTTTTTATACACGCGCGCCCATGCCCAGCAACGCAGCAACGACGATGGTTTCGCGGGTAACCCGTTTTCTCTCGCGAGCAACAACACGCCACCTTGCTGGCCCGGGGGATCTGCATCAGCGACAACTCCCTCTACCTCCTGAAAGCAGTCAGTGGAAAATCCGTCAGGGAAGTAGTACGCATCTTGTCAGGCGCAGAGCAGAGATACGCACGGTGCTCGTGTATTTCTATTCTAACTCCGTCTTGGGACGTCCCCGTCTTGTTTTAAAACACAGCGAATCGTGCAGGTACACCTAACCGCAATTATTTAACTATCCCTTTGCTACCACTTCGTTGTCAACGTTTGCCGGCCACCTACTAATATCGATCCATCGATCGATCCATCTCCCTCTGACAGGACGCGCGCTTTTAGCACAGTAACACAAGTTGACCGATGTTTATGCTGTTGCTAATGTGAGATCATTATTACCAAAACTTCATCAACCAATTCAGCGGACAACTCTTTATTCATTATGACAATGTCTCAGTACATATGTCAACAACTCGGCGCCAGATCAAGGTATGAAATATATTGAGGTTGATTAACACTCTACTCATGACGAGGTTGTTGCCAGTGCGGTACACGTTATACATATAACCGTCTATATTCATAAAGGGATTGGCTACATTTCTTTTTTCGCTAAGCTTCGTTCGAATGTTTACTGCGTCAGCATATTTGTATAATTAGATATATCGTAGATTGATATGTCTTCTAAACTCGTCTTGATTATCAAGTCTTGTGTATTCTATGTATATTCATCGAGCAATTCAATCTCCTACTAGCTGCCTCGCACTGCCTTTATTCAGTCGTCGGTGCCTGGTGTTTGGTGTTGTAGCCAGTGGTGTGTGTGGGTTTTCATTTTCCCCTGGTATTAACGTCGTACGACTGGTACCGGACGAGGGACAGGGACAGCACGCAGCTGTGCCCCAGTAGGGCTGTCTGATTTTGGACGTCGGAACCACGCCCGTGCTGCCACCATCTCCCCGGTATGACCGTGATACTTGCTACGTAGTACCATCCTTATAGTTGATCCAGCAGTTTTTTGCGGTAGACGAACCTAGATTTTGTTTGCTCTATATATGTACATATATATATATATATATATCACATAATAAAAGGAGACTTCACGTGCACTGTCAAGCATGAAAATTCTAATGTTAATTAGAGAAAATATATAAATTTAACCACCACTGTCATTATAAAATTAGTCAAACTGCCTATATTTAAGTTTTTGAAATTATTCACCATTATCATTATAGAAAATAGACTAAAATACTCAAATAAGTTTATAAATTACCCAACGATGTCATTGTGAAAATATTTGACTAAATATTTATCCGTATGTTTTTAAATTACTCAACATTGTCATTATAAAATTAACTCAAATTACATAAATATAAGTTTGTAAATTACACAATACTGTCATTATAAATACTGTCAAAGATTCGGGAATTGGGATCCCCAACATCACTGTTAACTTATAGGACCATTACAATATCACATTGGACTCATCCGGATGAACACCAACTTCATGGGAGCTTAGAAAATCATACAACACCCATACCTCCTCTAAATTGCAACCTGCTTGGGGCCCGACTATAAAAACGGGTCCCGGACTTCCCACAGAGATGGGGCGTGGACGGCTGGCGCCACATGTCCCAACATTACAAGCCAGGGCGCCAAGAGAAATATTCAATATTGGCAGGTATCAATATCACTCTTTTGGGAGAAGACAATTTTCAAAGGTGGTTTCATCATATGACACTGTTAAAAGTTGTGGTAGGCGAAGCATGTTCAGGCTAATAGAACAACATAGTGTTGTCACCTGACATCCCACAATAGGGACATACCAGTCATATCGACTTGTAAGGTGATGTGTCATAACCACTTGATAAATGGTAAAAGCCACTGAACACGAGGGTGGTCACTATGAATGTGGATGCTCCCTTTGTTATATAAAAGGAGACGCTCAAGGCCTTTATGAGAGGGTTGGATACAAACTACATATACATTCATCATGCTTGAGCAATCTTCAAACACTTGTAAGTGAAACTTCCATATATTCAACTAAAACACAAAGTAGGATGTATGACTATTATGCTCTGAGAGGCCTAAACCTCTATAAGTTTCTTGTGATTACTCTAATTGTTTCATCCTCGATCAAATCCTAAAGAGCGTGTGCTAACCTTTAGTGGTTTATGAAACCACAAATACAATCAACCAAAAATAATAGTGATAGCAATTATGATATGACAAAAAGTAAATTCAGACCTTCAAATATAATATTATATATAGTTAGAATAATAATAATAATAATAATCGCATTATATTTGATTTATTGAATGTAGCAAGTAAATGTGCAGTTCATCCAACTAATTCCCTATGGATGAAAGGGACATAATAAGCAACTTTTGCATCACATATGGTGATTTTTGTTTTAGTTTTATCTTTCTATTTGATCTAACTCGGCAACTTTATTGTATTGTCAAAGTTGATGGTGAGGGTTCAAGCAAAGTTGGAAGCACTTCCAAGATTTTATGGCAAATCCATATAATCAGAACATCTAACACAACCTTCACATCTTCCAAGTCTTGTCACGTCTAGTTCGAAATGATTGAGAAATAATATGAAAATGATAGCTTTTCTCGACAAATTCAATTGGAAAGCAAGCCACAACCATCTGGACCGACAAGGACCATTTCGGCCCTGTAGCACAGAAAAGTCTTCAGGGTTGATGGTTGCTCGACAAATACGGGGGCATCTTACAGCTTGCCATTGGCTACTATGAGAGAGAGAATCGTTCCCCCGGAGTTATTTCCTGCTTGTTGGTACTATATTTTCAGAGTGCACGCCCTTCACTGCATCATTCGACCAGCAACTGGAAACTCGAGGAACAAATGCCACCAACCAAGTAATTTCAACAACGGTATCTGTCGACCGTTGGAGTCGGCAGATCCCCTGACACTATGAAAGTGTTTAAAGGAGTTGTGGTTCGGTTTGGGCGCGCGGAGATCTAAGAAAGTGAAGTGCGATTTGGACACGAGTGACACAGTAGTTTACGTGGTTCGGGCCGCCTGAGCGTAATACCCTACTGTGTGTGAGTTGTATTTACTTGTGAGCTTGAGTGTGTTCGAGAGTTCTCTCCCCCCTCGTGTACCGGCGGTTTGTCCTTTTATAGTACAAGGACAAACCGTTACAATTCAGCCTGGCCCGACATGTGGCCCTGGCGGTTATTGGCATTGATACACAAGATTAATTGTTGCTAATAACCCTGTAACGGCTCTGACAGTGCCGTTACGGGTGTTAAGATCATCCGATTAAATATCATTAATGTGGAATTAATGATAATTAATCGGGTCTTGAAGTCCGCGGCTGTCCTTTGGAGATCCGGAGCCGTTACGACGTCTCCTGGGGGTTTAAAGTGGCTAGCTCCGACGTATGGACACGTGGCAGCTCCGGAGCTTGCTCGTGGGAAGCGGGAAGCTCCGGGGCGGTTTGCTACGTGTCAGGTCCGGAGCTTCTCTCGGTCAGGGGCTACCTCCGGAGGTGCCGTTTCAGTACTTGGCCCGGAGCTTCACCTTTGCGGGTAATAGCTCTGGGCTGACAGTACGCGTGGCAACCTAGAGGTTAACCATGTTGGAGAAGTGGGTCCCGTCACGTCTGGCGAGTGGGCCCCCGAGGGTCTTCAATTTGAGTTGATGTCCTTCCCTTGAGATCTTCGTAACCTCAGGGGGTGTATGGTTTTTAGGGTACCGACAGTGGCCCCCTGGACCTACCTCCGGGGAAGGCCAACGGGATGAAGTCATTCCGCTGGAGGTGGGTCCATACTTGCGACTCTTGAACTGGGTCTTCAAGGGTCTTCGGAGGTACCTTTGGCGGGGCTTTATGGTTGAGTCCCGACGCGTGGCGCACCTCAAGCGGCAGATAAGATCTTTGACGTGCGGATCTCTCGCAATTGAAGGTCGTTGGTTCCCGATACGAAAACCGTATCGGTTCCGCGCGCCTTGTCAGCCTGCCGTCTTTGGGTTTCCCGCCTCGTGATGACAACTGTTCGCCTGGGTAAGAGCCTCGACTTGATCGTCGGGGTGGTCCCGGGCCCTCTTGTCATCGGCTGGGTTGAATTTTTGAGTAGTATGCTTGATTCCCCTGCAGTTTCCATCCAAGCGTTGCGAGGGCTTACTCAAGAAGGAAAGCGCACCGTCGGGAGTTCTTTACGCTTTCCATCTGTTCTTGCGCTCAAACTCCCAACTCGTGCTTTGCTTCTCTTCTCTCGCCTAGCTGTGCTGCGATGGAGTTGGGTCTGCGTGAGAGTCGTTTGAAGACGGAGAGCGATCTGAAGAAGGTCCGAGCCCTCATGGGGTGGTCGTCGGACTTCTTCAACCGTTCAATCCGCACCGGCGGGGAGCTTCCCTTTAAAAAGGAGCACTCCGGCGAAATGGTATACTTTTCATCGTATGCCATGGTGGGGCTGATCCCACCATTTTCTTCCTTCTTTTTGATGCTGCTGGACTTCTATGGTCTGCAGCTATACCACCTTGGCCCTCACTCCCTCCTCCTTGTGTCCATCTTTGTCCACTTCTGCGAGATGTGGGTGGGCATTCCTCCCTGCATCGAGCTCTTCCGCACTTTCTTCACCGTCCAGACCACCGGCCGAAGTGACGAGTACCTTGGCTTCTACTACTTTGTGAAGCGCAAGAAGTGCCCGTTCAAGTACCTCCGGTCGTTCCCTTCCGGGAAGTGGGATGACTGGAAGAAAGATTGGGTAGTCGTCCGGGTGGAGGAGCACGAGCGGTTGGAGCTGCCAGACGGTCTGCCCGGCATTGACACGTCGGTGTGGAGCGAAGTTCCGGTGCTGGCGGCAGCCTTCGACCCCGTCCTGTCCAGGATCCGCCAATGTGTGGAGGGAGGATTAACTCCCCAGGCGGTGTTCTGCAACTTCCTGTCCAACAGGTTGGCGCCGCTGAAGAGGAGGGAGAAGCTCGCCTGGGCCCTCAACAGCGTGATGGACGAAGACCGGGTTGAGACCGGGTTGAAGTCCAACATGGTGGGGAAGTCCTTGGAGTTTCACCTCAAGAAATTCCAGCACGGCATCGATGTAGACGGAGAGTACCTGACTCCGCCACCAGCTTTCCTCCCCCTGAACGTGGAAGTTGAGTTCAGCAGGGAGCTCCGGCGGAGGATGCCCGCGCTTGACGACCTTGGCGTCGTCGAGAGAAGATCGACCGCCCGGTTGGCGATCCCCGGGTTGTCGGAAGGCGGCTCCGCCCCTGTCTCTCAGCCAAGAGCTGAAGTCACCGGCAAAGGCAAGGAGCTGGCGGAGGAGCCGGAGAGCCGGAAGAGGAAGCTGCGACATGCTGACGGAAGGTCCGTCGGGCTTGCTACTTCCCCGCCAGTTCCCCGTCCTCAGGAAGGAAGATCCTCCGCTGTTGTAGCGTCTGTCCCCGTGGTGGGATCTTTTCGGAGCGCTACTGTTCCGGCGGTGGGATCCTCCCGGAGTGCTGCTGTCCCTGTGATGGGTCCCTCCGGAGGTGCCAGTTCCGGACAGGCGACTCCGGTCCGAGAAGCGGTGAGGGCCTCCAGGTCTAGGAGTTCCTCCCGGTCAAGGAGAGCTCCGACCCGGGAAACGCCCGTGGCTACGGCAAGTCCTGGGAGTCCTCCCGGAGCTCCTATGCCGACCGTGGCCAGCCCGGAACGTCCGGGAAAGAGGTTCCGCGCAAGCTGGTGCGTGAGCCTCCCAAGGTAATTTTTCTTGCTTATCTCAATTAACTTTAATTATAGTAACTGTTTGCTCAATTTCTTCATTCTTCATCTGCAGCGTTCCCAAGAAGGGGAGTGAAGCTCCGCCCTCAGCCACAGTGTCTGAGGCTACAAGGGCTTCTGCTCCAGCTCCGGTGCCACCCCAGGCGGAGGCTGCGACAGCTCCGGCGCCGGCTGTCGTGGTCATGGACCTTGACTCGTCTCCAGAAGTTCCCGTGGTAGCGCCGGACCACGGGTTTGAAGATGCGCCAGCGGCACCCGCTCTGGAGGTTGAAGCTCCGGGCCCCTGTGCTGCAGAAGTAGATGCTCCGGCTGTTGAGCCGGAGGAAGTAGCGGTCCCGGCTTTAGAGCCGGAAAGTGTTGAAGCCCCGGCGGTTGAGCCGGAGGTAGCTGAAGCCCCGGCGTGCGAGCCGGAAGTTGAAGTGGTTCCGGCAATTGAGCCGGTTACTTCTGAAGCTCCGGTCGCAGAGCCGGTGGTTATTGGAGCGCCGGCTGCAGAGCCGGTGGTGGTGGAGGCGCCGGCTGTAGAGCCGGTGGTTGAAGAGGCGAGGGAGCTTGAGCCTCCCTCGGAAGGAGCGTCACGGCCGGAGCCATTGGAGGCGACGACATCGATGGTACCCGTGGCGGAGCCAGAGTGCCTGAACGAAGTCGCCGGCCCCCAGCCTGAGGGGGCGAATGAAGATTTGGTGGCGGGTCCTTCTTCGGTGGCGACTGAGGCCATCCCGGAGGAGGGCCCTAGTGCCTTGGAAACTCGGGGTTCCGCTCTCGTAGAGTGGGACCCAATTTTTGTAGATGAAGACCCGCTGGAGCCAGCGGAGGAGACCCCAGAAGGTCCGGAGCCCATCTCGCTGTCGATGTCCATCGACAACGCTTGCTCCAGTCTGCGCCAAGTCCAACTAGCCTTCTTCCACGACAGCAAGGTTCTTGAAGAGGAGCGCCAAACCCTTAGGAGGTGGCGTAATAGACTCCAATTCGAGACCAAGCTGGCGCAGTCGAGGATTGCTGAGGACAAGGAATGGATCAGGCGGGAGAAGATCCGCCTGGAGCTTTGGGGTGAGATGCTGGACGAGAGGGAGAGCATGACTCACAACCTCGATGCCCAATCCCGGGAGTACCATGACCAAGCTAAGGCCGCCAATGATGCAGCCAACGCTCGGTTCGATCAACTCGAAGCCATCAGTACCGCTCTCATCAAGCGCCGAGAGGCACTTGAGGGAAGGGAAAAGCGGCTCGAGGATGAGGAGCAAAAACTCCTGGAACTACGGGACGACGTCCTGCGACGTGAAGAAGAGCTCGCCGAGAAGACAGCTCTGGCGGACAAGGGCCTCGAGGAGCGCGCTAAAAAATTGGAAGAGCGCTGCCTCGAGGAGGAGGAGAAGACCTGGGTGCGAGGGCAGGAACTCTACGAGTATGAGTGTGCCCTCGTCGCCCGGGAGAAGAAAATAGAGGCTAGGGAGAAAGACCTGGTCGACCGTCGGAACAAGATCCACCTCCGGGAGGAGGAGCTCGGAAGACTCGAAAAGCGGGTTGCTGCGAAGATTCAGCAAAACGCCAAAGAAGTTGAGCGACTCTCCCGCGAGAACTCGGAGCTGGCGGCGGCCCGGAGGTCCTTGGAAGAGATGAAGGGCCTGAGGAAGACGGACTCCCTGCAAATTTGGGAGTTCCTGAGCAAGGCCGACGATGCGCTAGCGCCTATGGGTTTCAGCCCCGTGCTTCCGGATGATCCGGAGCCGGAGCCGGACCTTGCGCTGCAAGCGTTGGGCGCTGCGGGCAGCAAGCTCTCCAAGGTGGGCGACGTCATCGCGGACCAGTTGGAGGTTGAGGGGCAATCCCTGGCTAGAAACGTCACAGAGTATGTGTTGACGTGTTACACTAGCCGGAACCCTCGATTCCCTCTGGACCCGGTGCTTGAAGGCCCCGTTGAAGGAGAAGGCGAAGCTACCCGAGCCAGCGTGTCGGAGGTCGCCCAGAAGGTCGCTGAGTTCTTCCATAGGGTCTAGGACTATCTTTCTTAGCCTTTATTTGTATCTTCTCTTCTTCCTCAATTTTGTAATCTTTTGTCCCCAGATGTAACCTCTGGTCTTCAAATGAAATGAAATCCCCAATTTTTCGTGAATTTCATTTCTTGTCTTCAACATCTTTGTCTTCACTTGGCCCCCTGGTAGATGTGCACAATTTGATTGTGGACATGTACCAAAAGGATGTTGATTTTTGTTGAAGACAGATTTGCTTCGAACTCGTATAGTTTAGGTCCGAAGTTTTCGATAGTGAAGGTCCCTTGAAATCGTCGGAGCTTAGAAGCTCCGGCACTGTCCATCGTCGGAGCTTAGTAGCTCCGGCAATAGCTTCTACCAACACGTTGAGTGTCGATAGTTAATACTTCAAGGTGTCGGAGCTTAGTAGCTCCGGCAATGACCTTTGCCACGCTTGGCTTGCTGGCAACAGATTCTAGTGATAGAGTCTTCTCACCATCTTTAAGTTAACGCCAGTGGGAGTCGAAGCTTGGTTAACTCCGGTTTTTCTCCATCAATATCATTTTTATTTTTCCTGCACACTTAAGCCAAGAAAAACAGTAAAATTCGTTCCTTATCTATAACTTCGTCGCGACTTACGGTTCTCAAGAGAATTTCAAGTTGAACACGATTTTTAGTACAATTGGATGAATTGTCTTTTCTTTTAGATCCAATTGTCCATGGACCCACCTTACTTTGGCCTGCCGGGATGTAGGTAGAGTGGCGTACTTAGGGTGCTTGACCAGGCTAAGTCGATAGCACACTCCGGCCCTAGAATGGCTTGGCGACTTTCAGGCGAGTTGACCACAGACGATATTTAAATCTAAAAAATCTGACAATTCAACTCAAATTGTACATAAACCGGTTAAACTAGAATTTCTTAAGAATTGCACGTTTCTGTTATAGACAAGAAAGAGAAAAATAAAAATGTTGAGCCTTATGCAAAAATGAATGCACGTGGAGTCTATTTCACATGAAGATGTCTTTCATTATAGGTCCGGGGTACAGGGGAAACAAGTACACTCTTAGGGTACGGAACCAGGCTAAGTGTGTTCGGTTTCTCGTTTAACCCAGGGTAATTAGCTACACTTCTAGTCCGGAGACTGTATCAAGTGTTGCATGAGCTTTCCAAACCTTTCGGGAAAGGTCCGGCTGCTCTCCCGGAGGAACTACCCGACTCTGTACAATGACTCTATAACATACACTTCAAGTTACTTAAGACTCACCTCCGTGGAATTAAGTGTAGAACTTACGGAGGTGCTCGATATTCCAAGGATTTGGGAGAGGTGTCCCATCCTCGGCAGCCAAGCGAACGCTTCCGGGACGGGATACTTTGATCACTCGGAAGGGTCCTTCCCAGCCGGGGGAGAGTTTGTTTTGCCCTTCTCTGGATAGTATTCTCCGTAGCACCAGATCGCCTTCCTCGAGCTGTCGGTTGTGTACATGCCGCTGATGATAGCGCCGTAGAGCTTGGCGATATCGGGCGTTCTGAACAGCTGCTTGGCACCTTCCCTCCTCGAGGAGGTCTAGGTCTTCACGCCGGAGCTGGTCCTGCGCGGCTTCGTCGAAGGTCCGGACTCGGAGATAACCCAGGGTGATTTCCGGAGGAAGGATCGCTTCTGCTCCGTACACCAGGAAGAAGGGTGTTTCTCCGGTTGCCCGACTTGGAGAAGTCCTGTTAGCCCATAGAGTGGGCGGAAGCTCTTCGATCCAATTAGCTCCGTGCTTTTTCAAACGCTCATAAGTGCGCGTTTTTAATCCTTTAAGGATCTCTGCGTTTGCTCTCTCGGCTTGCCCATTGCTGGCAGGATGAGCTACGGAAGCGTAGCAAACTTGTATGCCGAGGTCTTCGCAATATCCTTGAAATGCGGAGCTTGTGAACTGAGTCCCATTGTCAGTGATGATCTTGTTTGGGACTCCGAATCTGCTCACGATAGATTGTAGAAAATTGATTGCAGATTGTTTGTTGATCGTCACAACAGGAGTAGCTTCCGGCCACTTGGTGAACTTGTCGATGGCGACATACAGGAACTTGTAACCTCCGACGGCTCTTGGGAAGGGTCCCAAGATGTCCATCCCCCACACAGCGAAAGGCCACGTAGGAGGTATCATTTGTAAGGGCTGAGCAGGTGTATGAATTTGCTTTGCATGAAATTGGCATGCTTTGCATTTCTTCACTAGCTCAGTAGCATCCTGGAGCGCTGTAGGCCAGTAGAAGCCGTGCCGAAAGGCTTTTCCGACCAGCGTGCGGGAAGACGCGTGGTTCCCACACTCACCTCCATGGATTTCTGCGAGGAGTTCGCAGCCTTCTTCCCTTATGATGCACCGCATTAGGATGCCGTTGGCACCGCGCCGGTAGAGATCCCCTTCTACCAACGTGTATCTTTTAGCCAATCTGACTACCCGGTCAGCGGATACATCATCGTCAGGAAGGATGTTGTCTTTCAAGTAGTTCCGGATCTCCGAGATCCATGCATCGGAACTGACTTGAGCATTTGAGTCTTGCGTGCTGGGTTGCTCGGAGCTTCCGGCAGCACCTACGACCCTTGATGGCTGCCATGGTAACAGGGCCATCGGGACCGTCAGCTTCGGGATGCTGATCTCGCCCCCTTCGTTCAGCTCGGCAGGCTGAACTGTGGGTTTTGACAACCTCCGGACAAAGGTTCCGTCTGGAGCCGGAGCTCCGGTTGACGCCTTAGTCGAGAGTTCGTCAGCTTCAGCGTTGTGAGCACGCTGAACATGGTGAAGGTCTAGGACTTCGAAGTCCTTCTGAAGCCTCTGGACTTCAAGGAGATAAGTAGCCAGCTGGAGATTATTGCAGGAGCACTCACCCTTCACCTGTTTGATGACAAGTTGTGAATCTCCTTTGACCAGCAACTGCTTGACACCATATGATAGTGCCACCTTTAATCCATATATGAGTGCTTCGTACTCCGCCATGTTGTTAGTTGCCTTGAAGTCAAGGTGCACCATGTATTTTACCTTCTCCCCGGTTGGTGCGAGGAGAAGGATTCCAGCTCCGGCTCCCTGCTTCTGCATGGAGCCGTCGAAGTAAAGGGTCCAGTGAGGCTTAGTGAAGGCCGGAACTTGTGGTTCCTTCTTCTGCTCGCTGGGGCCCCCAGGGTTTAATGGAGAGGGAGTCCATTCTGCCACGAAATCTGCCAACGCTTGACTCTTGACTGCTTGTCTTGGAATGAATTCGAGGTCGAATTCAGCCAGTTCCGCTGCCCACTTCGCTATATTCCCAGTTGAATTGGGATTATGCAGGATCGCTCGAAGTGGATATGAAGTTACCACCGAGACTTTGTGAGCTTGGAAATAATGTCGAAGCTTTCTTGAGGCAATAAGAACTGCGTAGAGCAGCTTATGCACCTCTAGGTATCGAGTCTTGGCATCGTGTAATACTTCACTGATGAAGTATACTGGGCGTTGAATGGTCCGGACCCTCCCGGAGGGGTCCGGAACTTCCTCTTCATTGATCCGGACCCTGTCAGAGGGGTCCAGACTATCTTCGGGGACCTCCGGGTTCTGGGTGGAAGAACCCGGAGCTTCTTCAGGAATGACTTGGATCCTATTGGGAGGATCCGGGTCCTCTGAAGTGGCTTCTTGTGGGTTTAGGTCTGGGAGCTGGGACCCAGACCCGCTTTCAGGAAGCTCCGGATCCTCCCGAAGGGATCTGGATTCCTGAGTATTGGGTAGTTCCGGTCTCTCCGCAACCAGAACCATACTGACGACTTCGTCAGCTGCTGAAATATAAAGCAACAAAGGCTCACCAGGGTTTGGAGCTACCAAGACTGGTAGGGTGGTGAGGAACTGTTTCAGCTCCTGGAATGCCTTCTCTGCTTCTTCAGACCATTGGAATGGTCCGGATTTCCTCAGTGACTTGAAGAAGGGAAGTGCCCTTTCCGCCAGTCTTGAAATGAACCGGCTGAGGGCTGCTAGACATCCGGTTAATTTTTGGACATCTTTGATGCGGGTTGGTGGCCGCATGTCTTCAATGGCTTTTATCTTCGCCGGATTAGCCTCTATACCCCGGTGACTTACCAGGAAACCAAGAAGCTTTCCGGAACTAACCCCGAAGACGCACTTGTCTGGGTTTAGCTTCGTGCGGGTGGCCCGCAGCTTGTCGAAAACAGCCTGCAAGGTGTCCAAGAGGGACTCCTTGTTTTTGACTTTGACTACGATGTCATCAACGTACACTTCCACTATGTCTCTGATGAGTTCTTCGAAAGTTTTGTACATTGCTCGTACAAAAGTTGAAGCTGCATTCTTGAGACCAAAAGGCATGGCTGTGTAACAATACAACCCATCCACTGTGATGAATGAAGTATGTTCTTCATCTTCCCTAGACATCCGGATTTGATGATATCCTGAATATGCGTCTAGAAAACACAGCAACTCACACCCGGAGGTGGAATCCACTATCTGGTCTATTCTAGGTAGTGGGAATGGATCTTTTGGACATGCCTTATTCAGTGTGGTGTAGTCGATGCACATCCGAAGTTTCCCGCCGGCCTTAGGCACAACGACTGGGTTTGCCAGCCATTTTGGATGGTAGACTTCTCGGATGAATCCGGCTTCGAGCAACTTCTTCACTTCTTGTCGGATGAAGTTTTGTCGCTCTACAGATTGCTTCCGAGGTTTCTGGTGCACAGGCCGAGCGTCGGGGTAAATCTTCAGATTGTGCTCAATCACTTCCCTGGGGATCCCAGGCATTTGTGACGGTTGCCAGGCAAACACGTCAACGTTAGCCCGGAGGAAAGTGATGAGCGCGAGTTCCTATTTGTCGTTCAAGCCACCCGATATGCGGGTAGTTTGAGTGACATCGGAACCAATTTGGACGACTTTGATGGGAATGTCGGTGTCGCCGCTTGGCTGCACACGGGGTGCAGAGGTCGAGCCTCGTTGACGAATGCTTGGAGGTTGTGGAGCTTGCTTCTGTCTGGAGTCCTCCTCTTGCGCTGTGGTGAGTGCATGGAGTTCCTCCAGAGCAGTTATTCCAGCAGTGCGATCTCCACGGATCCGGAGAACGCCTACTGGTGTTGGCATCTTCAACACCAGGTATCCATAATGAGCAGCTGCCATGAATTTGTACAAGGCAGGTCTACCCAAAATGGCGTTGAATGGTAAGTTGATCTGAGCGACGTCGAAGACCAACTTTTCGGTGCGATACTTCTCCCGGGTCCCGAAGGTAACAGGGAGAGTAATAGCTCCGAGTGGGGTTATGGCCCCCGGACCTACTCCGGAGAAAGGTCGAGAGGGCTGGAGGTCCGAAGGTCGGAGCTGAAGCTTAGTGAAAGCTTCGAAGCTGATGAGATTAAGCCCCAAACCTCCGTCTACCAGGACATGATGGAGCTGGATGTTGTTGATGGTGGGAGATACCATCAAGGGTAGCTGGCCAGCTCCGATCATGCTTTGAGGACAGTCCGAAGCATCAAAAGTAATGGGTGTGTCCATCCACTTTCGATGTGGCTCCGGTCTAGCTGTAGGAGCTACAGCAGCCATATCCCGTCGCATAGTCTTGATGACACGATGAGAGGTGATGTCCCATGATCCACCAAAGATGGTGTTCATGGTTTTTCGACGCTCGTTGTCGGAGACGTCGGAATCATCGTCGACAGAGGTGTAGACGGCTTTCAAGACCTTTTTGGGGTCTTGAAACCCCAACTCCTCTTCAGCCGAAGCTTCATCGACCTTTTGTTTCCCCTCCCTCTGTCGGAAGGGAGACCCTTCCCGGCGCTTGTGATAGCGCTCGGCAAGGTTTTGGACCTCCCGGCAGTCCTCCAGTCTGTGGCTGCCCGTTTTGTGAATGGGGCACCACATCTTGGATTTGCCACCGTCTTCGGAAGACGGTCGAGGTCGCTTCTCGGGGCGTGGCCCCCGGCCACCAGGAGTTGCAGCGGCTGCAACGTTGGATGTGCCGGCCGACGGCTTCTTCTTGCCGTTGGTCTTCTTTTTCTTCTTGCCACTCCCGGAGGTAGCGGCTTCTTCTTTGGAGGATTTTTTATGATCCTCCAGGGCTGGTTTGGAGTGCATTTCACGACCCTCCGCAGCTCTGGCACATTTGTCAGCCAGGCTGAAGAGCTCCGTGACGCTGGTGATCTCTTTGATCGCCAGCTTCTCCAACATCTTCTTGTCTCGTACACCCTGTCTGAATGCTACAATGACAGAAGCGCTTGAGATAGAAGGGATTGTGTTACGTACCTGAGAGAATCTCTGGATGAATGACCGCAAAGATTCTCCTCCTTTTTGCACGACCGCAAAAAGGTCCAGTTCGGTGCCCGGACGGGTGTATGAACTCCCGAAATTGGCGGTGAACTGGCGGCATAGCTCCTCCCAACTGTCGATAGAGTTGGGTGGAAGGCTCATAAACCAGGACCTGGCGGTCCCAGTTAAAGCCACTGGAAAGTAATTGGCCATTACGGCCTCGTTTCCTCCAGCTGCTAAGATCGCAGTGGAGTATATCTGTAGGAATTCTACGGGATTGACAGTCCCGTCGAATTTTTCCGGCAAGTGTGGCCGGAACTTCTGTGGCCATCTAACCATGCGCAGATGCATGGCTAGGGCGGAACAGCGTCCTCCTACTCCTTCCAGAGTAGAAAGGTCTTGAGCATCTCGTCTTTCTCGAGCTCGCTCGATGTGAACACGGCCATCCTGTTGGCGGTATCGGCGATCAAGCTCCGCCCGGAGGTCGTGTGTCGAAAGTCGAGATGCAGTATGGGCACGTCGTGCCCCAGAGGGCAACGACGTCACTTGCTGTGACGCAGCTCTTCTCCGGTTGTTGGAGACATGTGGACCAAGTCTTCCAGACAACATTCGTCGCTGCGACGGGGCCCGCCCTGAAGGGGGTGGACCCTGATTGTTGAGGCGTTCGGCCGCTGCTGCGACCAAATGCTCAATATCAGCTCTCCATTGCTCCATGGCACCTTGAGATGCATCCGGAGGTGGTGGTCGCTGAAGGAGAGCACGCGCTGCATGGAGCGCGTGTTCTGGGTTGTCACGACTTGCCGACGCAGAATGAGACGCCGGTGCACCATCATGTCGTTCGGCACGTCTTGCCGGAGAAGATGGCGGTGGTGGGAGTGTGACTCCCGCTGGAACTGAGGCTCCCGCCGGTGGTTGCATGTTGGAGGGATTGCCTCCGACAGCCTGAGCAGCAGGTTGCCCGTTGGATGATCCAGCCGCAGAATTCACCATTCTTGAAGATCTCAGGCGCCCCTACCTGGCGCGCCAACTGTCGACCGTTGGAGTCGGCAGATCCCCTGACACTATGAAAGTGTTTAAAGGAGTTGTGGTTCGGTTTGGGCGCGCGGAGATCTAAGAAAGTGAAGTGCTATTTGGACACGAGTGACACAGTAGTTTACGTGGTTCGGGCCGCCTGAGCGTAATACCCTACTCCACGGGTGTGTGTGTGAGTTGTATTTACTTGTGAGCTTGAGTGTGTTCGAGAGTATCCGAAATCATGATGTGGGAAACTATTGGTACTTCTATCAGCAAATTCTAGTTACAGGGTACCCGTGCAGTGACACATCATGTCCACCCTGATTTATGGTCAGCCCTTTTGTGACCATATATGCATCTGAGGCATAGATGTCCATATAGTCTGGGCTAAAAGGCATGGAAGTTTTGAACCGGTACAAGCACTACACAACACAATGTGAGCCGTTCCCAGGTCGGTACGGGCCCATACACCAGGTCATGCTTGGGCTGAAGGTCTGACACCCTGTACTACACGAGCACAACCTGTTTATAACTTTGGTTAAATATATTTATAGTTCATATGTAAACACATCACTTTAACTTGGTAGTGTTTGCCTTTAAAGCCTCAGGTTATAGGATCAAATTGCACTTCTACTAGTTTTGGATTATTTTTGCAACAATTAGTATTAAGTACTTGGGCTATCCGGGCTTATCAGACCATCATAACCCATATGGATCGATTAAGATTAGTCGGGTTGTGTATGGGTTGACCCCGCAACCCATGGGCTATCCTATACTAAAAATGGAAGGTGTCGGTGTTTTTGAAGCCGAATTGTATCGTATTGCCGCACATTTCATCCTCAATGGCCTAGCTAAAAAAAACACAGGGGATTTATATTGTTTCACGCAAGAATGTCTGACGTCCAGTGTGGTCAGGAACTGTTCTTTGTTAGCTCGAGAGTGGGTTATAGCGGTTACGAACGAGTTCTCTTCAAAGAGTTCCCCTACGTGGGTGTCTCGTTGTGTTCTAATGTCGTCCCCACATGAAGATGGCCTCGGGCCCCTTTTATAGCCAGTGCTCGAGCGGTCTATCTACCCCGACTCCTCATAAATGGGATGGGTGGTACAATGTTCGTGTCAGTGTGTTTTCTAGGTTGTTTGGATCATCCAAGTCGTTGTCGTAGTATCCACTCCCATCATGATGCCTAGTCCACTCGTCTTTTAGCGTGTGCTTGATGTCTGGCATATCAAACAGGATGGGAGTGGCGTGTCAGCAGGCACTGTGCTCTGCGGTAATGTCACATCGTGTGTGGTCGTCTATTCAATATTGAAGACGTCTGCTCTAGCCTACGTCTGTATTGAATGCTGCTACCCGTTCCCTGCTCTCGAGTTGGGCTTGGGAGGGTCCATCGCGCGACCTCGGTGGTCGGGGCTCGAACGGATTCACTTTTCCGACCTCGTTTGTTAGGGATTGGGTAGTAGGTTCCTCCTCGCTCCGGAGTTCGAATGTGGTCCGAGTCTTGTCGTAGTTGTACGCCATTTGTTGGTTCTATTTTCTTCTGTATCTGGGGTACAGAACCACGTCAACAGCCCCCGAGCCTCAAGGCGAGTTGCTTAATCGATTGGAGGTGAATTCCACAATGCATTGTGGTTTTTGGAGAAAAACAGTTCGATAAATGCGTTAGTACGAGTTCATATTTATCTAGGATCACCGCGAAACTCGAGTTAGAACAGCAAGGTATCGACCCTGGTCGTGGTTCTCGAGCTGCGCTATGAGCCCTCGAGTCCTTTTCGTGGTCGGGTTGATAGTTTCACGAATCCGCTTCGTGCCCCGTCCGTGAGTTGTTCGTAGCTCCGAGGATGAGCTAAGAGGATTTTTTTTCGATGGTCAAATTCCCAAGCTCGATGAGCTACCTATCGCGTAAATCCGAGTGGAACTCGGGCATCCTATTTTGTGAGGATGAGCGGAAACAGTTTTATTTGTTTTGTAAGGAGCGACCTGGAAGGGGCTCGGTGTCCATGTTCCATTAAATCTTGCTCGAGAAACTCGTGTAGTTCCCGGGTTCGGGGGCCTGGGAAGCTCGATGCCCACCCTTCGAGGCGCAATTGTGGAGTCACCATGATGATACTTGGATATGGAGCATCTGAGGTGTCGGGGGCATTCACTACTTCCGAAGTCACCATTCACGGGCCATCTCATGTTGTCCATCCCTCACTCTGATTCATTCCGAGCGGCCTTGTTCCTCATTTGAGGAGGCACCCTTTGAATCCGAAACTGGACTGAGCCCTAAAAGTGGGCCAAAAACTTACTCGCCTTACCTCAATTTGTTGGGCCGATGTCGTGGCCCTAATTCTTCGTGTCGTGGAGATCGCGGGTGCTACAAGGTTCGATGACGATAGTGGTTACTTGGGAAACAGGTGGTTGCGTGACTTTAATACGGTGTCGATTATGAGTGGATGAGGAGGCATTGTGTGTTGTGGAGACCCTCGAGCATCACACAACTTTATGGTGGCACTGGTTACAAGGGGGCGCAACACGCTTCTCCTATCGTGCATGCTCGTCTGGCTTCACATCGACCCAACAGGTGTATAAGAAGCCTGGTGCTGTGCCCGTCTTTTCCCAAACTTTCTTCTTATCCTCATTGAGTCCTCTACGCCTTGCATCCTCGCCTGCAAAAGCTAAAGAGTATTGAGATCACGGCGAGGCGAGTTTGATGGAAACAACATCACCATTTCCTTTGTAATCCCCTTGCATCGTCTGATGTTGCCTGGGGTGAGATCTCGCGTATGCTCGGCTTGTGTAGCCGGCTTGGTTGGCGAGGGGTCATCATCACCACGTGTTTTCTAGAGCATCTTCCTTGCCGACGGGGAGCCTGTCTCCCTGCTATGTCGCGATGAGGTCGCAAGGCTCCTAAGGTTCCCCACGCGTGAGGTTGGCAGGCTAGAGGCACTGAAGGCGGAGGGCCTCGCGGGTGAGGCCATCCTTCACACCTTCTTGAGTGGAGGATCCAGTCGATCCGGGACCGAGTGCATCTCATGTGGCTTTGCTTGGGCGCAAAAGACGTGGCGTATGAACCAGCATCAATCCTCTCGGGGTCGGATCTCCCTGGTGAGTGCATAACACCTATTTGCCAGACCAAAGCCTGAATGTGTCTTTGTAAAGGCACTAAGCCCTGTCCGGAAATTTGTTGACCGCTTTAGCTTCCCGTCCTCAACTCTGTATTTTGAGATAAGATATTATTGATGAGGATCGACAACTTGGAGGAGGAGCTCGCCGATCCCGTAGGGCGTGGTGTAGCACTTGCGTATGATGTCATTTCTCACTTTTTATGTAATGGACCCAACTCTCGTAAGTTTTGATCTTATTAAAGATAAATGTTTTCATTTGTGCATTTTCTCTTTTTGTCCCCACATATTGCTCGATATGTAGCTTTTAGAACTTTCATTGTTCTAGGCTGCTAGGCGCGCGGGGGGAGGAGTCATAAAAGAAAAAGCGTTTCAAGAAAAAAATGTGAGTGTGTGTTGCCGAGATCTTAGCGGGTAGGTAGTTTCCGAGCGACGCGGGGCTATTAGTTTGGGCAATCCGTCGCGCGACACTTGAATATCCTTGCACCGTCCAAGCGCCAACCGTCGAGGTCAAGGTTGGGGTCCTGAACGAGCTCAAGCTCGGGGTGGTTTGCTTTTGCGATATAACAAACAAACAAAAGATGTAGAAAAGGCACTTAACCTTTGCTATATTCTCGTTTTTCATCGTACATGAGTAACTTGGGGCTTTTGCCATGCTCTGATATGATCTCGAGTTCCTTGATTCCTGGGGGCACAAAACCCCGTCAGATGAGCTCCTTCTCATTCTCGGGGTCGATTAGTGTTGGCCTCTTGTTTTTGCCACCTGAGGTGCTACTTGCTCCCAAGCTCGGGCTCGGGAGGGTCCATCGCCTGACTTCGATGGTCGGGGCTCGAACGGATTCGCTTTTTCGATCTCGTTGGTCTGGGCTTGGGTGGTAGGTTCCTCCTCATGCTGGAGATCGGATGCGGTATAATTCTTGTCGTAGTTGTACACCATTCATCAGACCGGTATTCTTCGATATATGGGTATAGAACCCAATCATAATGTGGTGGGCCTAGAAAAGTTGGTCCAACTAGACGACTTCCTATGCTCATGGACCCATATGATCACATTTTTTGCTGAGTGGGCACACAACAAATTACAGAATAATTCTGAACGTGTATTTATTATCTCCGGTCTTACATTCGTAATTGAAGGACCTTTTGTCCTAAGAGTGTGCAATTTGATGCAATAAATGTAAATGATTAGGGCCTACAACTGCATCCATAGGGTTCATGCCTAATACTTAAAATATTCTCATTCATATGCTACTTTTAAGCCAACACAGATCCATCCTGTTTGGTTTCACTTTTTGGGACTAGATTATCTGATGAGCATGCTTTTATGATAAGTTGTATCTAAATAATCTGCTTAATGCAGAGATAGGATGTTTGACAAACCTGATTTTTTTCAATAGATTCTCCCTATGTAAAATGACTAATATGCCCCTGTCTCGTTCTTCTTGAAAGTGTGGGAATACGTACAAATCTCTAAATACCAAAAAACAAGTCTGGAAGAAGGGGAAATACATGATGTTATGTACCACTTTTACACATCCATAAGCGCTGCAATCAATGGATAATCATCAAGAGAAATACACCAACAGTGCATTCAATCATTAAATCCTTGGACGAGGAGTCGAGGATAAAAGAATGACACTAGCCGGCTCTGCTCGCCCGCTGCCGCTGAGGCGGCGGCAGCCCAATCCTTGGACGAGGAGTCGAGGATGAAAGAATGACACCAGCTGGCTCTGCTCGCCCACTGCCACTGAGGCGGCGGCAGCCCACCTGGATATGCCTCCGCCCAAGTCGTCCTTGGATGTGGAGTTGAGGATGTCTTGCTGCAGGCACAGGTTGCAGGTGCAGCGCGACGCACGTGAGGTCAGAATCGAGTTAGAGATACTATGTTGCTGGAGCGTTTATCGGACGGCAGGCGACATCACAATCCGCTGGCGGAGCGCGACAATGGATGACGAAACGGTCGCAGGCCCAGGGCAATGGCGGATAACGGTGCATGCGGCCAAAATCGAGGGAGAGATATTGTGCTGCTGGAGCGTTCATTAGACAATGGGTGATGGCGCAGGACGCAGGTGCAGGGCGACAACGGACGAAGGTGTGATCGCAGGGCGACGACTGACGACAGCGTGGCTGCAGGCGCAAGGTGATGTACTAACGTTGGGTGCTGGAGCAAGCTCAGCGACGGGGATGGGAGGCTGCCGCGCGAGTGTCGGAAGAAACCGAGGGTACGGTTAGAAATCGGGACTCAATTATTGATGAAACGACTCCTGGACTGCCATACCAGTAAGCCAGGTTCTAGTTATTTTTAGGTTTCTTAGATTAGTGGCTTAGAATATAATTGAGATTTAAGCAATGTGTTTGGATGAGATTTTCACTTATTTTTATTGATAAGCTGATTATAAGCGAAAATAAATAGGGCCATCATTGGATGTATTTAATGCATCCAATTATTTGTAACCTGGAACTTGTGAGCCCTTTGGTCGTCCTAAGATTATGGTGACTCGGTAGTCGGCGGTGGGTGGCGCTCCATCTCTATGCACACGACATGAACGCTGCAATACAATGAGATCCTTTGGGTGTTACAGTCATATTGTAACACCATCGCCTAGATCTATGAGTCATGACTCGTGAAATCCTTACACACCGTGTGAGGATGTCGAGTGCTTTCGTGATTTCTTCCATGCTGAAGTATAGAGTGCCTCCTTGCGGGTGACAATAGTGACGTATTCAGATGACATTCACTTTCATAATCATAAGGGTGTTATCATTATGCTCCTACTTTGGGTGTGCCTTTGATGTCGCATTCTCCTTGGATCGATGTTTTGGAGGTCTCCGGTGAAGGTCTTATGACCT
This sequence comes from Tuctoria greenei, assembly GCA_036927565.1. Lineage (NCBI taxonomy): Eukaryota > Viridiplantae > Streptophyta > Magnoliopsida > Poales > Poaceae > Tuctoria > Tuctoria greenei. Next base: position 9,459,193 of record JAYESD010000008.1, read on the forward strand.
TGTTCATCATTCTCTGACTGATGATCATCTACATGGTTGGTAGTTTCAATGTTGCCATATATTTGCCTTCGGTGGGTCTCTCTTGTGTTCATCTTATACTTAAATGGAGTCGGCAGATGGATAATTGATGAGGTGGCGCAGCTGGTGTTGGTTGGATCTGCTTGTGCACGATGTATTGTGGTAGCAACAACTGGATTATTTGTTGACAGTCCGCTAGAGAAGACCGTCTCAGGTCTCACATGCTCTTGATCCGTCTCATCTTCTCCCTTACCATGGGCACTACAGGAAACGCTAACACTTACGTCAGCCAACTTAATTTACGTCGGCTAACTTAATAAACTAACTTACGTCGGCCAATAAAAACCGACGTAAGTTAGTTAACTTACGTCAGCGGTCGACGTAAATTAGTAGACCGACATCAGTAAATGTACCCTTGCGTCGGTCTGGACAACTAGCCGACATGAATAAAATGGCCGACGTAAGTTAACTAACTTACTTCGGCTGGGACGATGGCCGACGTAAGTTAAAAAGGCCGACGTAAGTTTACTATTTAGCCGATGTAAGTTATGTATTTTAACCTACCCCGCGCGCGCCTTCTCTTTTCTTCCTTACCCGTCGCGCGCCACTTTGCTTTTTCTCCCCGCCGCCGCGCCTGACGACGTCGTTCCCCGCCACCGCCGCCGCCAGGTATCCTCCTCCCCTCCCCTCCCCTCCCCTCCTCCCCTCCTCTACCCTCCCCGACCACCGGCCCGAACCCCCGCCTCCTCCCCGAGCGCCGCCCCGCCCTCTCCGGCCGACCGCCGCCGTCCGGCCCTCCCTCCCCCCTCCCCCATCCCTCCACCTCCCCTCCCCCTCCCCTCCACGGCCGAGTGCCGCCCCCCACCCTCCCCCCCCCTCCCCTCTTCGCCCCCCTCCCCCTATCCTCCCTGGCCGAGCGCCACCCCACCTCCCCCTCCCCTCCCCGGCCCCCCTCTCCCTCCCCTCCTCTGCAGAGGTCTCCCTCCCCTCCCCGAGCCCCCCCTCCCCTCCACAGACCACCCCCCTCCCCTCCACAGACCCCCTCCCCTCTATCAAAATTTGAATTTAATTGAATTACATTGTTTAAATTTGATTTGAATTTATTTGAATTGATTTGAATTGAATTGAATTGTTCAAATTTGAAATTGAATTGAATTGGATTGAATTGTTTAAATTGTGCTTAAATTGCTTAATTGTTTATTTAATTATACTTAATTTGATAATTTCATTACTTTAGATTATGTTTATTTAATTATGTTTAAGTGGTTAAGTTGCTTAATTGTGCTTAATTTGCTTAGTGTAGATTATGCTTAATTAGTGTAGTGTAGATTATGCTTAATTGGTTTATGTCGAGGGCGGCGTCAGGGGCGGCCAGCTGTCGGGGCACTTAGGTTCTATCGTGGCTATAGATGGCCAATCGGTTGTGTCGGGCCGGCCTGACTCGAGTCTGATCGGTCTCGTGCATGAAAACATTAGGCCCTGCGGCCCGCAAATTTGTCGTGCTGGGCCGGGCCAATACGACGGGCCATAAGCCAAGGCCAAGCATGACGGATCCCATTTCCCCTGCCTGGCCGTGTCGGGCCCGTTCACATGTCGAGCGTGTCGTGCCGACCCAAAGCCTGGCCGAGCCGTGGTATATATGTAGCGTATATACGGCCCATCGGGCCCAACCCTAGCGTATATAGGCAGTGTGGGTCACGATCGTGACCCGTAACTGGTGACATGATGTAAATCGTTAGGGTTAAGTGTATATGGGTTGGGCGGCCCATTACTAACCCTAAAAGTATGTAGCTAGGTATCTCTTTGCCGCATAACCCCCCATACGTTCACATCGGCGTGTTTGTGAGTACGTATAAGTCCATAAAATTCCAAAAATGTATGTTACGAGTATTTGTCCTTGACTCGCAAGATCTGTAAGGCAACATGTTTCCGAACTAACCAGTTGCCACCCTTTGTACTTTAAGAATTGCACGAGATAGAGGGGTGTAGTGTTAAATATGCTGCGTTATGCTGCTGAAATATCATGATTTCTGAGACGGATGATAATTAAACATTGATGAATCGTTAGGGTTAAGTGACCAACCCAGATGGGCACGACACACAATAAGTGTGATCGTGCCGTGTATACCATTGTAGTCGTGGCCTCCTCCACAGCTTCTTCGCCAACAGTTTTGTCGTCTCGCCGGAGTCCTCGCCTCGCCTCCTCTGGACGAGAGTCTAGGAGTCGTCGCTCGTTGGGCTCGCCTCGCATCCTCATAGATTCGGGGAAGATTCGGGCTGGGCATCGCAGATGGCAGGCGGCGACCGGCGACTCAATACGAGGCGAGGGAGACGAGGGCGGCTGAGCGGGGTCTGAGGTCAAGCCCGAGCATGACCCGTGTCGGGCTTCGAATTGGCACGGACCCAGTTCACTGTCTCTCTCATTATTTCCTCTATAATGCATAAATCAATGAGAAACTAACGGTAATTTGTCTGGCTATTAATTGAAGAGTCAAACATAGGCAAATATCGTAGTTGGATGTACACTGGTTGGAAGAACAAAACTGGTGGTCACTCAGATGAGTGGTACACCAAGACAGAAGCTTTTGTGGAACACGCTTTTTCGTTGTCAAATAGCGATAAGGCGCGGTGCCCATGTACGAAATGTCGAAACGGAACGTTTTTGGACAAAGTGGAACTTACGATGCACTTGTGTCGAAACGGTTACGTGTCACATTATGAGTTGTGGAACTTCCACGGTGAGACAGCGTCTCAAGCTGTACAAGAAGTGGAAGCGGACAATGATGATGCCACAGAGGTTGATATGATGGATGAGATGATGGAAGCTATACGACCAGAGCTTACAGAAGATCCTCAAACAGCAGAGGTTAAAGAGTTCTTCAAACGTCTCAAAGATTCAGAAGAGGCACTGCATGGACACACTAAAATATCAATCCTCAATTTTGTGACTAGACTTATGACAATTAAGTCTAAGTTCTTCTTTTCTAACAATTATTACAACATGCTCATCGATTTGTTCAAAGATGCCCTTCCACAACCCAATAAAGTGCCTAAAGATATGTACAACTCGAAGAAAATTCTTTTCGGTCTCGGTATGAAGCACGAGAAGATTGATGTGTATCCAAACAACTGCATGCTTTTCTCGAGAGAGCATGCTAATGAGAACAAATGTTTGAAATGTGGTCAACCGAGATTTGTCGAAGTTGTTAATAACGACGATAATACTGTGACGATGAAAGCTGCACGTAAGCAACTTTGTTGCTTACCTGTGACACTGAGGTTGAAGCGGCTGTTCCTTTCAAAAAAAATGACCAGACACATGAGATGGCACAAAGAAGGTGAGCGTGAGAACAATGGAGTCATGACGCACCTGTCCGATGGTGAGGCATGAAAGGCGTTGGACTGGTTCGACCCAGAATTCGCTCGTGAAGCGAGAAATGATCGCATCGGGTTGGCGACAGATGGGTTCTGAAAGTGCACCTAGGACTCCCTTGTGGGTTTTGGATGATTTATGACAAGCAATTGGGATCCTAATCCTTTGTTGAGATGAATGCAGGCAAATGATGAAAAATGAGCAAAATGCCAAAAAGAAAGGAAATGAGAAGCAAAGTGAATTTGAGATCAAGGAGAAGAAAATAGTAGATTTTTATGTATGGAGTGTGTTGAGGAAACACACCCAAGAGCTCAATCACTTTCAAGCACACACACACAATGCACAAAGCTATACAGGACTGGACTAGTCCGATAACAGACGGACTAGTCCGATATCACATTCTGCACTAGATCGGACAAGTCCGGTTTCCACCGGACTAGTCCGATATCTTTCTGATCCACTTCGGACTAGTCCTCCCCAATGCGGACTAGTCCTCAACACAATGCACAAGTCACACAAAATCGGACAAGTCCGTTGTGATCCGGACTAGTCCGATATTCATTCTGATCCACTTCGGACAAGTCCGGTGTCTACACGGACTAGTCCGATATACACAATGATCTAAATCGGACAAGTCCTCCAAGTGCGGACTTGTCATCCTAAACACTTAGGGTTTCATATGTTCGGACAAGTCCGATGGCAATCGTACTAGTCCGAAGATTTCCAGTAGTGAAATCGGACAAGTCTGTTTTCAACCGGACTAGTCCGATATTCCTGGACACTTAGGGTTTGCTACACACATCACACCGGACTAGTCCGGTTACCACCACGGACTAGTCCGATCTTTCTAAACCCTAACGGTCACTTTTAGAAACCCCATATAAATAGAGGTGCACGGCCCACTTTTACACACTCTCGAACCCTAGCGCCGTCACACCTCCCAAGAGACTCAAAAACCACCTCTCTCCACGAAATTAAGTGCAAAATCGATCAATCCATTGAAGATCACTTCTAGATCATTAGAGAGACACTTAGCACACATCATTGAGCTCTTGGTTTGATTCTTTAACACACTCTTGCGTTTCAATTTGTATTTTTCGAGTGTGTTATTGGTGGCTTTGTAAGTTGTAATCAAGGGAGCTCTCAACGTGTGAGAACGCCCCTTCAACTTGTTTATTTACCCTTTGTGATTAGTGGAAGAGGATTGGCCTTCGTGGCGATCCGACGAGGGAAGGGTTGGAGAAGACCCGGTCCTTTTGTGGGCTCCTCAACGTGGACGTAGGTTGCCTTTGTGGTAGCCGGACCACGGGATAAATCTTGTGTCTTGTCCTTTTGTGTTCTTTATCTTAATTGATCAACTTAATCTAAGGTTTGATTCACTTTGTTCAATTTGAGTTAAATTGTTGAACAAGAGCCTTAATTGTAATAGAATCTGACATACAACTATTAAACAGTCATTCAAGTTTATATTTCCGCTGCAAACATTAACGAATCAATCAGATTGACTGAACTTGATCAACTTAGTCTGTGAAAACCGGACTAGTCCGCGCTTTACCGGACTAGTCCGATATCTCTGGTATTGACCTTGTGGTTTAGTGTTACAGGAACTGAGAAAAATTCAAGAAGGCCTATTCATCCCCTCTCTAGGCCTACATTCAATTGGTATCAGAGCAGGTTCTTCAAGAAAGAGTGCAACCACTCGAAGAGATCATGTCGGACATGAAGGAAGTTCAGAAAATCAACAACCAGGAAGAAGTGAACAACGACAAGAACCAAAAACTGGAAAAGTATCTCGAAGCAATTCAAGACTTCGATGATGATGACGAGGAGACGCTGGAGCTGAAAGCACTCCTCAGAAAGAAAGCACTTTCCAAAGGGAAAGCTAAAGTTGAAGAAAAGAAGAAGGGGAGTAGTCACACCGACTACTCCCGATATCCTTTTAACTATGATCGTTTAAATTCAAACAACAGCCACTACCTATCTATTCCTCTTGGAAAAGCCCCACACTTCGATGGGAGTGATTACTCCACGTGGAGGCAAAATATGAAGATGCACTTGATTTCCCTTAACCCAAGTTTATGGCATATTGTGTGCACAGGAATAGACATCCCAGATGACGACGAAGAGCTCACCCCAAGTCAAGAGCAAGCCATCCACAGAAACGCTCAAGCCACAGCTGTAATCACCTCCTCTCTAAGTCGAGATGAATTCACAAAGGTGGACGGACTGGAGATTGCCAAGGAAATATGGGACACACTACAAACAGCCCATGAAGGTGACCAGCATGTGCGGGAGGCAAAAATTGAAATGATCGAAGGCGAACTAGGAAGGTTCGCAATTGAGGAAGACGAGTCTCCCCAGGACATGTACAACCGATTGAAGATACTTGTAAACAAGGTTCGATCATATGGGACCACGAGGTTGTAAAGCTCATCCTTAGAGCCTTTATGCCTCGCAATGTCACACTATGCTCTATGATCAGAGAAAGTCCCGGGTACAAGAGGATGGCTCCCGATGAATTGCTTGGCAAAATCATCAACTTTGAAATGATGGAGAAACAAGCCAAGCACGTCAAAGAAATAGCCGACCTCACATCGGCCAAGAAGAAGGGAGTTGCCTTAAAGTCCACACTCAAGCCTCTATCCAAAGAAGCAAGAGAAGCACAGCTTGAGGAGGACAGCGATGATGAAAGCAGTGAGCTGGATGAAGAGGATATGATTTTGTTCATGAAAAAGTTCAAAAGAATATTGAAGAAAAGACAAGGAACAAAATCAAATGAAGGCAAGTACAAAGAGAGACCAAAACCGAAGATGAGGCGGGCGTGCTATAATTGTGGTGAGTATAACCACTTTATAGTCGATTGCCCGTATGAGGACAACAAGAAGAAGAATAAAGAAGTCAATCCTCAACCGAAGAAATTCTTCAAGAAGAAGAAACAAGCTGAACAAGCACACATTGGAAAGGAGTGGGACTCAAACGATGAGTCCTCATCATCTGATGAAGAAGAGATGGCTAGCATAGCCATTGAAAGCACGTCCAAGAGACCCACACTCTTCCCCACGCTCGGTACAAAGAAGGGACATGGCACTTGCCTCATGGCAAAGGAAGGTAAACGCAAGGCCTATTCCTCCGGTGGATCCAAATGGGTGCTAGACAGTGGATGCACCAACCACATGACCGGAGAAAGGAGGATGTTTGTCTAATATGAAGAAAACGAGGACCCAAACAAAGGCATCTACTTCGAAGATAATAGTCAAGGAAGGGTGCTCGATACCGGTAAAATAGCAATATCCTCTGAACACACTCTTTCTCATGTTTTACATGTTGAATCTTTAGATTATAACCTGTTGTCCATATCTCAATTATGTGACAAAGGTTATAATTGCTTGTTCACTAACGAGGGTGTGACCGTCTCAAGGAGGAGTGATGGTTCTGTTGCATTCAAGGGTATGTTGAAGGGAAAGCTTTACCTTGTTGACTTCAACAAGGATAAAGCCGAACTCGACACATGCTTGATTGCAAAAACCAACATGGGTTGGTTGTGGCATAGACGACTAGCACATGTTGGTATGAGGAATCTTCAAAAACTCCTCAAGGGCGATCACATCCGAGGTTTGAAAGATGTTGTTTTTGAGAAAGACAGGCCTTGTAGCGCGTGCCAAGCCGGGAAGCAAGTTGGAGCACATCATCCCGCAAAGAACATCATGACTACGACTAGACCGCTCGAACTACTTCATATGGACTTGTTTGGTCCAATTGCTTACATAAGCATCGGCGGTAATAAATACGATTTAGTCAATATTGATGATTTTTCCCGCTTCACTTGGGTGTTCTTTTTGCATGACAAGTCAGAAACACAAGGGACACTCAAGAAATTCTTCAAGCGAGCGCAAAACGAGTTCTCACTATCGATCAAGAGTATTCGGAGCGACAAGGGCACGGAGTTCAAGAACATACAAGTGGAGGAGTACCTTGATGAGGAGGGAATCAAGCACGAATTTTCAGCACCGTACTCTCCACAACAAAACGGAGTCGCCGAAAGGAAGAACCGAACGCTCATAGAGATGGCAAGAACAATGCTCGATGAATACAAGACGTCGGATCGATTTTGGGCGGAAGCAATTAACACTGCTTGCCACGCCGCAAATCGACTCTACCTTCATCGACTACTCAAGAAGACTCCTTATGAGCTACTCACCGGTAACAAACCAAACATTTCATATTTTAGAGTTTTCGGTTCTCCATGTTATATTTTGAACAAGAATCCCAGGACTTCAAAGTTCGCTTCGAAGTCCGATGAAGGTTTCTTGCTTGGTTATGATTCGAACCCTTACGCCTATCGTGTTTTCAACAAGGCCTCCGGACTTGTTGAAGTGGCACGTGACGTAGTGTTCGATGAAACTAATGGCTCCCAAAAGGAGCAAGTTGATCAATGTGAATTAGGTAAAGAAGAAGCTCCTTATCAAGCATTGAAGAGAATGGCTCTAGGCGAAGTTCGACCACAAGAGTCATCGTCACAAATACAAGAGGAAAGTGAACCACAAGAGGAGATCAACAATCAAGGGGGAGCTTCTATACAAGATCAATCACAAGAATATGAAGATGATCAACAAATCAACGAGGGCAAACACTCAGGGGGAGAAGAAAATGATCACCAACACACAACTCTCCAAGTGCCACACCCAAGAGTACACCAATGCATTCAAAGGGATCACTCAATCGACAACATCATCGGTGACATCCAAAAGGGAGTAACCACTAGATCTCGTATAGCTAATTTTTGTGAGCATTACTCGTTTGTCTCCTTTTTGGAACCACGCAGGACTGAGGATGCATTGAAGGATCCGGACTGGGTGGTGGCAATGCAAGAAGAGTTGAACAACTTCAAGAGAAACGAGGTTTGGGAACTTGTGGCAAGACCCAATGCAAATATAGTGGGCACCAAGTGGGTCTTCCGCAACAAGCAAGACGAACACGAAGTGGTGACAAGAAACAAGGCACGACTTGTGGCCAAAGGTTACTCACAAGTCGAAGGTTTGGATTTCGATGAGACTTTTGCTCCAATAGCTAGGCTTGAATCAATTAGAATATTACTTGCATATGCTACTCACCATGATTTCAAGCTGTATCAAATGGACGTGAAAAGCGCCTTCCTCAACGGACCGATCAAGGAAGAGGTGTACGTGGAGCAACCACCCAGGTTTGAAGACGAAGAGTTCCCCGACCACGTATATAAACTGCGTAAGGCTCTCTATGGCCTCAAACAAGCTCCTAGAGCTTGGTATGAGTGTCTTAGAGATTTCTTAATTGATAATGGTTTTCAAATTGGCAAAGTAGATTATACATTATTCACTAAGAATCTAGATAATGATCTCTTTATTTGCCAAATCTATGTTGATGATATAATTTTTGGGTCAACTAACCAATCTTTCTGTGAAGAATTTAGTAGAATTATGACAGACAGGTTTGAAATGTCAATGATGGGAGAATTGAAGTACTTTTTGGGATTCCAAGTGCGGCAACAAAGGGAAGGAACATTCATAAGCCAAACCAAGTACACGCAGGACATACTCAAGAAGTTTGGTATGGACAAGGCAAAGCCCATAAAGACTCCCATGGCTACGAATGGCCACTTGGATCTCAATGAAGATGGACCAAGCGTCGACCAAAAGGTATATCGCTCCATGATTGGATCTTTACTCTACTTATGTGCATCTAGGCCAGATATTATGTTGAGTGTATGTTTGTGTGCAAGATTTCAAGCCAACCCTAAGGAATGTCACTTGACAGCCGTAAAAAGAATCTTGAGATATTTAGTTCATACACCCAACCTTGGTCTTTGGTACCCAAAAGGCTCCAAATTCAATCTCATTGGTTACTCCGATGCAGATTATGCCGGGTGCAAAGTTGATAGAAAAAGAACCTCTGGCACATGCCAATTCCTAGGAAGATCTTTGGTTTCTTGGTCATCTAAGAAACAAAATTCCATTGCATTATCCACAGCCGAAGCGGAGTATGTTGCAGCCGGGAGTTGTTGTGCACAACTCCTTTGGATGCGACAATCTCTAAGGGATTACGGATACAATATGAATCGTATTCCTCTCCTTTGTGATTATGAGAGTGCCATTAAAATAGCCCACAATCCAGTTGAGCACTCTAGGACTAAACACATAGACATAAGACATCATTTATTGAGAGACCATTCCATGAAAGGAGACATAACCATCTCACATGTCAACACCCAAAAATAATTGGCCGACATATTCACCAAGCCACTTGATGAAAAGCGTTTTTACGAACTCCGAAATGAGCGAAATAATCTTGATTCTCGGAGTGTGGCTTGAAAAGTTGCATACTTGTATGATTGCTTCAAAATGTTCATTGAATTGTGAAAATCATCCCTCTCCATTTTTCTCTCAAAAAACTATGTCAATTATTAGATCTTGATGAATTTTGATCATTGTATGATTGTTGTATGCTTACTGGTCAAATTTATCAAGATTACTTGAATTGTTTTGCCTCTCTATTCTCCATTATTGAACCTTCAAATATATATGAATGGGCTATGCAATTCTTTCCTGGTGACCACGGACTAGTCCGTGGTTACCCGGACTAGTCCGCCCATGCAGACTAGTCCGCAGAGTGCCGGTTAGGTCGGACTAGTCCGATAGACCACGGACTAGTCCGATATAGGTCTCTGGATGACTTCGGACTAGTCCGGTCATGTCCGGACTTGTCCGATTTTTCGTGTCCATTACCCTAGCCACCACCAAACCCTAATCTCCTCATCCCCACTTTTGCTCACGCCTCCTCTCTCTTGCGCTCGAGCTCCCAAGGCGATTTTCTCCTCCCTCCGTCGAAAAAGTCCACATTTGGGCAGAGATCGAGCTTGACCTCTTGGGGATTGAAGCTATCGGACTAGTCCGACCTCCAACCCCCAACACTTCGAGCCTCCATAGATTTCTTCGTTAAATTTCTTCAAAACCCTAGAAATCTTGTTTTTCTCCATTGTTGATCGTATAGCCTAGCATCCTTCACTAGATACATGTTCATTTGATGTACTGCGTGTATGCTAGACTAGATTTGCATTAGGAATCATCCCCTGACCAATCTGTTAGGTTTTTGAGGATGAACACCGGACTAGTCCGGTCCATGCACGGACAAGTCCGGTACCCCAGACTAGTCCGTGCTTGAGCACCGGACAAGTCTGATGTTTCTGAACCTGAAACCTAATTCCTTCATTCCTTAATGCCATCCATTGCTATCTTGCCTCACCTATGCCTTGTATAACTTATCATTATTCTTGCTCGATCATTCTCAGATCATGTCGAGCTCCGACAACGAGATTTCCGACTTTGAGGCCGAGTTGGACCACGAGGTGGCACCTCGGTCCTCGGCGGGTCTTGGCAAGAAACACCAAGAAGGACCTTCCGAGCCTGCTACTTCTCCTCCCCAGGTTCAGAGGAAGGTTTGTGTCAAGAAGCCCGCCTATAAGGCTGCTGTGTCTACAAGCAGCCTTCATCAAGCAAAAGGAAAGGGCAAGGGAGTCGCAATGGGGCCAATTGGGCCCTTGAAGCTCCATGCTCCCAGGGAAGGGGTCCAGGACCCCAATGAAGAGAAATTCAATGGGAAAGGCAGCGACGTGGCAGCCAAGCTCAGAAGCATTGATTGCTATGGAAGGCCAAAGCAGGCAGCTGATGGAAGGTTTTGGACAAACTTCCATGCAGATTTCTACAGGCTGGTTTACCTGCCGATGAAGACTCCGGTGGTGCGCAGTCAGTGGATTGACTGGGCTTACCTAGAGAAGAAGAAGTGCTCAGCTTTTGATGAGGTCATTGCTGCAGCTGAAAGGCATGGTCTGAAGGATCTGTTTGCCTTCAGACACAATTGGAATGATGAAGTGATTGCACAATTCTATGCAACGTGTCACTTCTCGAGTGAAGGTGAAGAGAGTGTGACTTGGATGACCCATGGATCCAAGTACTCCATCACTCAGGAGGATTTTGCAAACTTGCTCCATCTGGACTCTGCTGGAAATGACCACCTGATCATCCACAACATAGGGGTCATTGAGAGGGACGGAATGAAGTTCATGTATGAGCCCAACTCTAAGTATGTTCCTCCCTCCACAAAGAACATGAAGCCCTTCTTTGTAGTCCTGAACAGAGTTCTCCGGAAGACCATTGCCCCCAAGGATGGGGATGCAGGGAGTGTGCAGGGCTACCTCCGGACTCTAATGAGGGTCATAAGCAAGAAGAGATAGTTTGATGTTGCAGATTACATTTGGAATGACATGGTCAACATCTCAAGCACTCCCAACCGGTCCTGTGGCTATGCTCCCTACTTGATGTTCATGATTGAGAAGGTCACAGGAATAGAATTTGGGAAGGATGTAGAGCACACTTCCCTGAGGCCTCAGAAGCCTCAGCCTGTGAGTGTCCAGGCTGCTCCCTCACCGGCCTCAAGTCCTGAGGCACCGGCAAGGGAAAGAGATGCTGCTAGGGCTCCTCCCCCCTCTAGGGAAGCCCCTCAGAGAGGATCAGCTAGTGGGATCCTCAAGTACCTGACCGCCATATTCTCCTCCTGCAAGAAGACTGAAGTAAAGCTTCATAAACTCAATCAGAAGAGGAAGGAGGATATGAGATACATCAAAGCCAATGTGAAGCAACTGAGTGAAAAGCTGGAGATCAACCCCATTGGATCTCCAGAATTATCTGAAGATTCTGATCTTGACATCACCGAGCTCGGGCCTCTGAACCCCTCCGAGCTTGCCTACTTTGGTATTGGGGGATCGAGCAGCTCTGCTCCTCATCCTCCCTCTCCTCCTCGTCAAGCGGAAAGCGAAGAAGATGAAGACGATGACGAGAGGACCGCCAGTGAAGAGTGAAGACCCTAGGACCCTCCTCTCCTTCTTTTTGGTGTCTTGATGCCAAAGGGGGAGAGATTGAGGCGGAGTCTTAGCTTTAGCTGTGGTAGGGTGTGAGGAGAGAGTTCTCTTTATCTTTTATTTGTGATTGTAATAGTTTAACTCTGTTTTCCTATTAAGTTTGGTCTTGTGATGAATTGCTTAATTTATTCTCAATGTGATGAAAACTGCATTTTTGCTCCTGGAATGTCATATGCACTTGGTATCGGTTGATTAATGCAAATTCTGTCATTCTCAATGTATTCATGCACTTAGTATGCATCCCACCATAAAGAATGCACATATGGATAATCCTCTTGTTGATTGATGTATTTTTGAGTCATATGTGCATACTTTATGAAAATCTCATTTTTTGCCTTATTTTGTGAAATCTCAATTGGTTGTCATCAATCACCAAAAAGGGGGAGATTGAAAGTGCATCTAGGACTCCCTTGTGGGTTTTGGATGATTTATGACAAGCAATTGGGATCCTAATCCTTTGTTGAGGTGAATGCAGGCAAATGATGAAAAATGAGCAAAATGCCAAAAAGAAAGGAAATGAGAAGCAAAGTGAATTTGAGCTCAAGGAGAATAAAATAGTAGATTTTTATGTATGGAGTATGTTGAGGAAACACACCCAAGAGCTCAATCACTTTCAAGCGCACACACACAATGCACAAAGCTATACAAGACCGGACTAGTCCGATAACAACCGGACTAGTCCGATATCACATTCTGCACTAGATCGGACAAGTCCGGTTTCCACCGGACTAGTCCGATATCTTTCTGATCCACTTCGGACTAGTCCTCCCCAATGCGGACTAGTCCTCAACACAATGCACAAGTCACACAAAATCGGACAAGTCCGTTATGATCCGGACTAGTCCGATATTCATTCTGATCCACTTCGGACAAGTCCGGTGTCTACACGGACTAGTCCGATATACACACTGATCTAAATCAGACAAGTCCTCCAAGTGCGGACTTGTCATCCTAAACACTTAGGGTTTCATATGTCCGGACAAGTCCGATGGCAATCGGACTAGTCCGAAGATTTTAAGTAGTGAAATCGAACAAGTCTGTTTTCAACCGGACTAGTCCGATATTCCTGTACACTTAGGGTTTGCTACACACAGCACACCGGACTAGTCCGGTTACCACCACGGACTAGTCCGATCTTTCTAAACCCTAACGGTCACTTTTAGAAACCCCATATAAATAGAGGTTCACGGCCCACTTTTACACACTCTCGAACCCTAGCGCCGTCACACCTCCCAAGAGACTCAAAAACCACCTCTCTCCACGAAATTAAGTGCAAAATTGATCAATCCATTGAAGATCACTTCTAGATCATTGGAGAGACACTTAGCACACATCATTGAGCTCTTGGTTTGATTCTTTAACACACTCTTGCGTTTCAATTTGTAATTCTCGAGTGTGTTATTGGTGGCTTTGTAAGTTGTAATCAAGGGAGCCCTCAACGTGTGAGAACGCCCCTTCAACTTGGTTATTTACCCTTTATGATTAGTGGAAGAGGATTGGCCTTCGTGGCGATCCGACGAGGGAAGGGTTGGAGAAGACCCGGTCCTTTTGTGGGCTCCTCAACGTGGACGTAGGTTGCCTTTGTGGTAGCCGGACCACGGGATAAATCTTGTGTCTTGTCCTTTTGTGTTCTTTATCTTAATTGATCAACTTAATCTAAGGTTTGATTCACTTTGTTCAATTTGAGTTAAATTGTTGGACAAGAGCCTTAATTGTAATAGAATCTAACATACAACTATTAAACTGTCATTCAAGTTTATATTTCCGCTGCAAACATTAACGAATCAATCAAATTGACTGAACTTGATCAACTTAGCCCGTGAAAACTGGACTAGTCCGCACTTTACCGGACTAGTCCGATATCTCTGGTATTGACCTTGTGGTTGAGTGTTACAGGAACCGAGAAAAATTCAAGAAGGCCTATTCACCCTCCCTCTAGGCCTACATTCAGGTTCACGCCGTTTAGCACAAACGCCGCACCATAATCTTGTTAGCCCGTCTTTGTCATTCTGTACAATCTTCCACCCGGCTTTTTGCATGATGAATGACTTTATGTTTCTTAGCCTCAATGTACCTGAACCAGATCATCCTGGATCACGTCTCAACGTGATGTTGAAACCGTTGACCGAAGAGTTGAAAATGTTGTGGACAGTAGTCAAAGCGTACTACTGTTACAAGAAGCAGAAATTCAACCTCCGAGCTGCTTATTTGTGGTCCGTTCATGATTTTCCGGCATACGACATGTTTTCTGGATGGAGCACTCATGGTCGGTTGACGTGTCCGATATGTGACTCGGATACCGATTGCTTTCGACTTACCCATGGAGGCAAGAATATCTTACTTTGTCATAGACATTGGCTGCCTCCGAATCACTTGTTTAGACAATAGAGGAATGTCTTCAGAAAGAACACCGTTGTCACTAAAGGACCACCGAAACGTCTTAATGGGTCAGAAATATCTGATATGTTGGATAAATTGGTGTCAGATGAAAATCGTCCTAGATATTTCGAAGGTTACGGAGACAAACACAATTGACGATGGGCCCGGGCTAGGATGGTGCTATTATTCGCCGCATGGTTGGCAGCTCATGTGGCCATTTTTTACCACATATGTGAGACTATGGAGGTTTGATTCCGTTGGTCCATAGTCGAATACACACATCAGGTTACCTGATACATCAGCAACCCAATTCTACGACGGTAATTAGTGCTAAGTAATTGTGGAGATGAAAAAAGGAATCATTAGACACTTGATGCCGGTGACCCTTTTATGTGACCAGATGAAATTAAATCTATATATGGCATTGTTATAGTACTAAAATACTATGTTTAGGAACAGCTTGACTACAACTGACTTGTTACAACGGTCGTTCTTTTAAAATAGTTGAAATTGGAATATTATATGAAAAAGTGTTACAGATACTATTTCAGAAATATAATAAGATAAACATCAATCATATATCAAATAAAAAGTGAGGCCTAATGTTAGATGTGAAACA
The DNA here is from genome assembly GCA_036927565.1 of Tuctoria greenei. Lineage (NCBI taxonomy): Eukaryota > Viridiplantae > Streptophyta > Magnoliopsida > Poales > Poaceae > Tuctoria > Tuctoria greenei. The sequence continues at coordinate 9,474,529 of JAYESD010000008.1, forward strand.
AGGCAGTGATGTTCCATGTGTTCAGTCAACTTTCTAGTGATTTTGCAGGGTGAAACATCAGTATCTCATGAATATATTTGTCTTGATCGAACAAATAATAAAATAATAGTTGATGTAACCTTGTCGTGCTCACGATTGTGCATTTGAATATTCTGACACGAGGGGTTTTGGGTACGTTTCGCGCGCGCTACCAGGAAACAAGCAGCGGTGCCACTGCCGCCGGGAGACACTGAATGGCACGTGAAATGAAAGCGGACTCTTCTACGCTCTGAGTTTGAGCTCGATTAACATACGGATTCAATCAATCTGAGGACTCATCGTCAGTCAGCTGCATCTGTTTGATGTACTAGTACATGAAGCTCGATCGTAGGCTGCACATGCTAGTACTATACAGTACTCCGTATTATATAGAGTAAATAAAACTAGTATCTTTAATACAAAAAAATCACAAGCACAAAGGTAACCATTTTTAATGTAAATTTCACTTTATACTTATATAGAATATCTTTTAAATTTAGTTATGTACAGATACTAGTGGTACACACTCCATTATACATGTACTTTACCTCAGAATTCAAAGAAATGTTACTTTTATTTTTTATAATTTTGATTTCAAAATTTATATAATTGTGCTTTTGTTTGATACGGAGTCTGGTATTTTCTTGAGATGTGACGCTGGTACTTTTTGTATCGTGTTTAACATAGAATTTTTATAATATCATGATATAATATAGAAATAAATATAAAGATGTTGCAGTCTATTTTTTATAATAAAGGATGTGAGTAATTTAGATCATATTAGATCTAATATATGTTATTTATATAACCTCCTATTTGTGCTAGATGTTTTATTTTTTGTGAGAATATTTAAGAATTTCATCTGGAGGGCTCAAAAGCAGTCTCCATTGACAAATATACTCCCTCCGTTATGAAATAATTGTCGTTTCAGACAACCAAATGAACTAAAAATGAACTAACAAAAGTTGTCCTAACGACAATTAAAATGAAACGGAGGGAAGTATAACATAAGATTGAAGTGGACTTGGAGCAAACAAAGCTCGTCGTACTAATAAGTTGCTGCCACGTCCATGTATACCGAGATGGAAAAACTTATTACGGATCGTTTAGCCGTAGTCTCGACAGTTTGGTACAGGAGTGAAAAAAAATGCTGTGCAGTTACTGAGTCTACTACACTACGAAGTCTGTGCAGACAGGATCAGGAAACAAGAATTGACAGAAGGAGCAGCCGGCCGGGTCCACCCCCAGCCACGGCCGTGCCTCGATCAGCTCGCCTCTCAGAATCCTACCCAAGGCGTACGTGTCTCCGTGCGCCCCGTTCTCGTGGCCGCCGCTCCACGTGTAGCCGAGCTCGATCCCCGCACCTTTCCAACGTCACCTCGCGTCTCCCTTAACCCCCACCCACCCCCACCCAGTCCACCTCCACCAGTGAGACGCACACGCCGCCCGCACTCTGCCTGCGTCACTCGTCACACAGCCCACGCCACGCTACTCAGCTATGGCCATGGGCGCCTTCCCGTTCCAGTGGCCCGTGGAGCCTTCCTCGGCACCGGGGCCCGACGACGGCCTGCCGCCTCTGCCGACGGTTGTCCCCGACACCTCCGGGGTGGCGTACTACGCCGCCGCGGACGAGGACATGGGGCTGCAGCCTGACTACGCTGCCGTGTTCCCGACCGACGCGGCGCTGGCCGCGATGCGGCGGGAGGAGGAGGAGGCCGCGGGCATCCGGCTCGTCCACCTCCTCATGAGCTGCGCCGGCGCCGTCCAGGCGGGCGACTACGCGCTCGCCACCGCGCACCTGGCCGACGTGAACGCCGCGCTCGCGGCCGTCTCCGCCGCCTCCGGCATCGGACGCGTCGCCGTTCCCTTCACCGCCGCGCTCTCCCGGAGGCTGTTCCCTCCTCCCGCATCCACGCCCCCTCCGCCCGACACCGCCCTCGCCGACCGCGCTCTCCTCTACCACCACTTCTACGAGGCGTGCCCCTACCTCAAGTTCGCGCACTTCACGGCCAACCAGGCCATCCTCGAGGCCGTCCAGGGCTGCGCCCACGTCCACGTCATCGACTTCAGCCTCATGCAGGGCCTGCAGTGGCCCGCGCTGATCCAGGCCCTCGCCCTCCGCCCCGGCGGGCCACCGTCCCTCCGCGTCACCGGCATTGGCCCGCCATCCCCTCCAGGCCGCGACGACCTCCGCGACGTCGGCCTCCGCCTCGCTGACTTCGCGCGCTCCGTCCGCGTCCGCTTCTCCTTCCGCGGTGTCGCGGCCAACCGCCTCGACGAGGTCCGTCCCTGGATGCTGCAGGTGTCGCAGGGTGAGGCCGTCGCCGTCAACTCCGTGCTCCAGCTCCACCGCCTCCTCGGCGACCCGTCCGCCGACCGTGCTCCCATCGACGCCGTCCTCGACTGCGTCGCATCCGTGCGTCCAAAGGTGTTCACGGTCGTGGAGCAGGAGGCCGACCACAACAAGCCGGGCTTCCTGGACAGGTTCACGGAGGCGCTGTTCTACTACTCGGCGGTGTTCGACTCCCTGGACGCTGCCAGCGGTGGCGCGGGTGACGCGGTGGCCGAGGCGTACCTGGAGCGGGAGATCTGCGACATCGTGTGCGGCGAGGGCGCCGACCGGCGGGAGCGTCACGAGCCGCTGCGGCGGTGGCGTGACAGGCTGGCCCGCGCGGGGCTGGCCGCCGTGCCGCTGGGTGCCAACGCGCTCCGACAGGCGAGGATGCTGGTGGGGCTCTTCTCCGGGGAGGGTCACTCCGTCGAGGAGGCCGAAGGGTGCCTGACGCTGGGCTGGCACGGGCGGCCTCTCTTCTCGGCGTCGGCGTGGCGGGCGGAAGAGAACAATCCGAGCGACAGTAACGTGGACGGCAGCAGCGGCTGCGGTAGCGAGGAGGGTAACATCAGCTGCAGTAGCTAGGATATGGCAAGGCAGTCACTGTAAAGTGGTAAGAGAGTCGCCGTTGAGAACGAGGAGCATGCTCCTCTAAAATCACCATGCGGTCCGGTTGTTTGATCAATTAAGGGCGTGGATGATCGTAATTCGTAAATGGCAGCATGAAAAATCTCAAATTATATGGAACGAACAATCTTAGTTACCATCTCTTTTCCTTTTACAAACTCTGATAGCAATCGTCAAATACCATTCCCATGGCAACATGCTGGTGTTCCGCCTGAATGGCCGTCAGCATCCTCGTCTCCTTTCTTTTGCCAGCGTGGTCTGACGAAGTGCCGAGACATCAAGCACAGCGAGGCGGCGGCAGCAGTTCCTGGTCGCCGGCGAGGCCGCGAGGAAGAAAGAGGGGCATGACAAGAGTTTGCCAAACTGGTCGGCACTGCAGCTGACGAGATCAGAGGGAGTGACAACATTAATAAATAAGTAGCACGTGGAATCACTGCTCACATAATTTAAACAACACTCCACTCAATTTCCTTGTTTCACGGCAGCAAGATTAATTTTGTAATCGGAAGATCAGACACCTATCTACGCTACAATTAATTTTCGCCCGTCTACTATGCTACTGTAATTTTAAACCATCAGCCACCTGAAAACTCTGAACACATGACATGGTATCCTCACCTTCATCTCTGTTTTCGAATACAATACTGTAATCATCTGTCAGCACCAATCGAACAACACTGCCGGTGATCCTGCTCCTGCGGCCCTTTTTCTTTCGGTGAGGGTGAAAAGACTCCGATCTGTACAAAATCAGTTGATGCTTTGCGCCCTTGGCACTAGGAGCCAAACACATGAGTCGCTGATGGCCGTTGCTTTGCTACACCAGTAGGAGTACGTACTACTAATAAACAACGGGGGTCAGGTGGGTTCTCTCGATGCGAAGCACACTGATCACTGGTTCTTGCAGCAAAGGCTGTCGATGTACGCTAGTGCTTGGAACCTTGTTATTGCTCGGTTGTTAGTGCATGCAGCGACGACCACGTAGTAAGTAGTACCGTACAGTAGTAAATAAATCTTCCGCGCGTGGAGGGTGTTTCCCGTTTGGACGTGCGGCAGGCAGGGTCGTCGCGATTGGACAGCCGAGTTGAAGTTGTAGTTGTACGAAGAACTGGGTTCCGCTGCTGGATGCAGCTGTATATGTGCCTCGCTGTGCGGCCGATTGCCGCAGATTCTTCTAGGGTTGGCTGCAGTATAGTGCTGCTCGCCGCTGAAACGGAGTGCCGTGCCGTGTAAAGATCAAAACCGCAGCAGCAGCATCTTGCGGCGACTGGGGACCTGTTCGTAGCAAGCAAAACCATGGGTCGCGTCGTAAAATACTAGCTCACAGATCTACCGTAGGGAGCCGCGGGCGCCTCGGAGCAATGGAAAAAAAAAATCAGTTACAAGTGCGTGCGGCCGTGCGCCACGACTGCGCCTGCGCTGCACGTCAATGTCAATTAGACGAACGACGATTGCGGTCACCATAGCGAGCACTCGCCGGCGGTGCTGCCAGCTGCGTCCAGACGGGGAAATGCAGCTTGGCTACGGAGGCGGCGGCGGCTGAATACGTTCGCAACGCACCCATCGGCTGTAGAGTGGGGATGAGCGGGACCACCTGCGTTCACGTGCCCCCCTCGGCGCATGGCGGACGGGTGGCTGGCACGCCGCACGCGACGGCGCGAGGCGGGCCTAGCATTTTTCACCCCGTTCTGAAACGCGCGGCACGTACAGGCTTTTTCCGGTTTGAGCGCTGCGTCAGGTCGGTCCCGGCATCCGTGCCGCAAGTGGTACAAGGCCGCCGCGACCGATGATAAGTTCGGGTCGACGACCTAAAAGACCCGTCCGCTGACCCGGCGGTTAGTGTGCTAATAATACAGGCATAGAGCTGGGCCGCCATCTCGAAGACTCGACAACCAGGCTGTGGTAGCCTCCTATTGAATTTCAGCCCAGCACGAGGAGCACGGGTGTCGGTACACAGCAGAGCGAGGAATTTTTATAAATAATGTTATAATATTTGCCTTATCAAAATGGCCTATTAGCTCAGTTGGTTAGAGCGTCGTGCTAATAACGCGAAGGTCGCAGGTTCAAGACCTGCATGGGCCAAGGCTTGTTTATTTTTTGCTAGCATTTGAAAATTTGAAGGACGCCTAGCACTTGACAAAAGGGAAACTGAAGAACAAATACTTCTCGTTTTCTTTTATATACTGACACTCAAACCAAAATACAATGGAGAATAAAATCGATTGCTGATTAAGGGTTTATTTGGTAGCCTTACTTATCCTAGCTACCGTAACCACGTGCACTACAGTATTTGTTTCTCGTCTATGGAATCATTCATGCACCTTTCTTTTCGAGGGACTACGGTGGGGGCACTGGGGGTAAACCCCGCCGCTGTTCTCATTCATGCATCTAAAAAACTGGTCTCTTCTGGCACGTCCAACACCGTTTCGGTCGCCCCCCGAAGCTTGGCAAGATGTCACTCAGCATACAGACCTGCCATGTGCTCTCAATGAGAAAGTTGCAGCAACTGTAGCTGAAATCGACGGCACGGTGATCTCTGACATGAGCAGCCGACTAAGATTGAACAGTGCCGCATCATTTCTGGAATTATTATCACACATGTAGATGCATAAGCCTCACTGCCCTGATCAGGGCATGCTACTGAAGCTAAACGTGAACAAGTTCAACTCAATTTGAGCATTGAGCTATTAACAAAATTATTTTGCACGATGTTTTATACAGTGTTATTCTAAAAGTAAATAAGAGCAATAAGTTGCACATCCAATGGGCAACAGAGTTTTATATACCTTGACTGATGTCTATTCACCGGTTAGCACCGTTCCTATCAGCCTTGTGCATTACTCGCAGATCAAGTATTCAAATTAATAGAAAGATTTCAAACTTGGATAGAACTGTGACCAGGTGACTTCTCTATTCCTCTGTTTCCCATCCTCCCTCTTACTTGTTGTACATTATTCCACTGACCTTCTTCAGAATGTAAGTTTGAAATCAGCACATGCACTCCCACATCATTATTCATTAGGAACTAAATTAATTATGTGCCATCCAATTCTCTTCCCCAGATCCATTTTGTTATGAAATCTACAGGCTGAAAGAAGTGAACCCCATATTACATGATTAGGCTTCATAGGCATCTTCTTGATGAAATCAAATGCTTCATTTAGAAACCCAGCTCTAGCTAGGAGGTCCACTATGCAACCATAGTGCTCAACGTCAGGGGTAATACCAAAGCTTGACATTAAGTTCAAGTATTGGAGCCCCTCATTAACCATTCCTACATGTGTGTGTCAGAAATTAATTAAGGTGACCACAGGATAATTAGGGGTTGGTTACTTTTTGTAACCAACCCAGACTCTCTCTCTCCCACCTATCCTGATCGGGGATAGGATCCTAACTAAATTGTTGGGGTGGGCCCCCTCAGGTGTCCTCTCTCTATATATATAAGGAGAGGCTTGCCTCTCATCTAAAATGAATTGATCTGTTAGATCACAATTAAGAGCTCCGATCTGCTCTGAGAAGGAAGCCTGGGGAAGGTTCCCAACCCCGTCGCCGGCGGGCTGCACCAGCAAGAAGGATTCGCCGGCGCCGAGACACTGATCTACACCAAGTACAACCTCACCATCACATCCATAGCGTCATCAACGTCTGGACAACAAGGTATGCTCTCAGGTGTGTCTTCTTCCTTTTCTGTTTAATGTTGCTCCACCGTAGAACTTGATCATGTCTCTGTTAAGCACTAGTCCAAACCCTAATAGCCAATTAGGCACTATGCACCGCACCTCAGTTTCAGAGCCAACCTAGTTGGAATTAGGGCTTCGGCCAACTTTAGTTTCAACCCTAAGACGATCTCAAGATCAATTCAGAGAGATCAATGATCTCTAAACACTTAGATGATCCTACAGAATGTTTAGAAGGAGGTGAATCAAAACTAAGATATTAGGGTTTCGGATTGAATCTGAAATCAAATCAAATTAGGGGAATAGGATTCTAATCCCAAATCAGAGCCAAATTAGAATTGAATTTTGATTTGGCTTAAGATTAGTAAAGGGATAAGGATCAATTCGATCTCAGTCTCAAATGAGAACCCAAGATGGGTTAAATCAAAACCAATTCGGGTCCAAATTCGAATTCATCTTCAAATTGGACCGAAACAGACACAACTTAGAATCAAAATTTGAACTCAAACCTCGGATTTCACTCTACAATTCAGAATTAAAAAAGGGGATTTAGAGAACATACCTCAGTTTGTGCTTTGATACTCCTAGCCGATGCCTTGCGCTCGCCAAAAATCATTGCCTACGTGCTCTTAGGCTGACTCCTCGTCGGAGCACCCGAGAACCACGCCGCCTCAGCCGATTTACGACACTTTGTTGGTCCGCTCGTCGGCGCGCGCTCAACCCACGGCGAGCGTCGCGCGCCGACGAGGAGACCACGGAGGTGCCACCGGGCCTTAGTCCTCGAAGGGAGGGTCTAACCCTAACCCTGATGAGTGGTTCCCCTCCCGGGTTTTCCGGCCAGCGAGCTCTCACGCGGCGGCTCGACCACCTTGCAGTGTGTTCACGCTCGCCAGTGAGCAGCTGTGACGGCGTCGGAGCTCAGCCGCCGCCGTCGGACCTCTGCTCCCCTCACTCTCTCTCGGTTTCGACGGAGGGGGCGAAGGGGATCGGAGAGGGATCAAATGAGTTAGGGTTTCGGCCGGATTAGGTTAAGTATCTCCTCTCAGTGAATGTCTACCGTCCGATGAAAATCTGACGGCTTAGATTAGTCGTGGCGGCGCTTCGCTTCTCCCTGTGGCCGTCAGATCTCGATCGAACAACCAGAATTAGGCGGCGTGCGCACGGCGAGCTTCCAGCCCATGCGAGAACTTAGATGGGCTAGCTGGGCCGCCCTTTTATTTTGCCAAGAATTTTCCCCACTCACCTTAGCAGGCTAATGGGCCGATTCCTGGGGAGGCTGGGCCAACAGGCCGAGTTCTCTCTTTACCATTTTCTGATTTTTCCACGTTTTTCAGTTTGGGCCTTGGGCCTCTTTAGCAGAAAGGCTGAGCCCTTTGGGCCAGTTTTGTTATTTTTTTGTGGGAATTTTCAGTAAATAATTAGTGGGCCTCTGGACCCAAATTGATTAGTGGGCTGTTTTCAAAGTTTTTTGGGCCACCCAAAATTATTCTTTTAGGACTATTATTTTCAGTGGGCTGGGCCATAATTAAGTATTTATAGGCCAAAATTAGCAGTAAGTTTTTATAAGTATTTTTTTTCTGATTTTCAGAAAAATAAATTAGTATTTTAGTTAATTTTTTAGTTATTTTAGTCATGAAGAAAAAATCATTTATTTTAGTATAATGGGCATTTATTCATTTTATGCTATAAATATTATATAGTATTCTTTAATAATTCATTTATTTATGTTGAATTTAAGTTTATCCTCAGTTTATTGTCTTTTTGTGAAATTCTATTGTGTTCACATATTAATCATGACCCCTCAGTAAATAAGAATCCGCTGTGTTACTCAGTTTTGCATAGCGTTTTTGTTAAGTAGCCAATATGAACAACAAATTTAAGCTATACTCTTAGTTTATTCAGTTTCATAGTAATTTTGTTAAGTAGCCAACGTGAACGATAAAATTACTATTTTCTCAGTTGCATGGAAAATTTTCCTTGAGTAGCCAACGTGAAAAATAAAATTTTGCCATGCTCTAAGTTATGAATGTTGTATTTTGTTTGAGTAGCCAACGTGAAAGGCAAAAGATAACATTCTCACTCAGTACATAGAAAACTCCGTTCGAGTAGCCAACGTGAAAGACAAAGTTTACTATGTTTTATAAGTTAATTAGTGAATGTCGTATTTTGGTGAAAAACAAAATGTGACAATAATTAGTTCATAAAAACTTTTGTTCGAGTAGCCAACGTGAAAGACAAAAGTTTACTATGTTTTTTAATCAATGAATCTCGAATTTTGTTGAAAAACAAAATATGATGATTCTTCTTCCTAAGTTGCTTACATTAGTATAATAGAAAAATTTTGTTCGATTAGCCAACATGAAAGACAAAATTGCCTATGATTTCAGTTTATTACTAAGTTTTATTATGCATTCACTAATGTTACTCAGTTTTTTCATTCAGATGACTCCTTCATCATCAGTTTACTACTCAGTTACCTCTCTACCATTGAGTCTCTTAACAAAGTTAATTATGACTCATGGAGAGAGAAGATCAGGATTGCTTTGGCAGTCTCCAAATTAGATGTGGCACTGATCAGACCTTGCTCTACTAAGCCTCAGGTTCCTATGCATATGACTGGAGAGACTGATGAGTCTTTTGAGTTGAGGAATGGACAATTCCTTAGTCTCATGCACATGTATGAGAATGAGCTAGCTAAATGGGACCACTCAAATAAGTTGATTATGATGATAATTAAGGGTTCCATCACTAAGTCTATTCTTGAAGCAATTCCCGAATGTGACACTGCTACTCAGTACCTCAACGAGATTGAAAAACAGTTTGCTAGCACCACTAAGTCCCTTAGTGACGTTGACCTAGTCAACCACACTAATGAAAATCATAAGGGCAAGAATAAGGTTTCATGGACACATTCTTCTCAACAGAATGTGAAGATGGACAAAATTAGATGCTACTTTTGCAAACAAGAAGGACACTACCAGAATGATTGTGTAGGCTTCCTCAAATGGTGTCATAAGAAGGGTAATACTTAGTTCAGAATTCTCTGTTTTCAGTATATTATCGATCTACTTGTTAGATTAACTTAGTTGCAATTGTGCAAAATTTGTGCCGGGATCAAGTGTGAGGAGGATTATAAGAGGAGGGATAAGGGTAATTAAAGTCGCTAATGACCACGAAGCCGAAGTAAAAGCCAACTTAGAAGTCCCATTAGTATTTCATGGCTTTGTACTTTTGTTTCACTACAATGTTTTATGTACCCTCATTTAGAGAAATTTGTATTAGTTTCATGCATGGACTATTCAGAGTTGTGAGCCTTTTTGGCTAAATTAGTTAATAATAAGTTGTGTGTCTTGCCATCAGACAAGACGTTTTCTTTGTCCTCGCATGAAGATACATCAAATTTCTATCATCAAACTAAGTGTTTCGTAAAGCGCATGAGAATCGATTGCAAAAAAATTTCGAAATAATGGTACTACATCATTAGACCATATTTCGAGGGGGAGAATTGATTAGTGCTTTTCTTAATCGATTCCTCTCCACTAAGAATAACAAAATCTCAGCGAATGCATAAATAAATTCAGCATATATTCAATAAAACTAAGGTCCAATCGTGTAAGGGAGTACTACGATTAGAATACCTCGCATTGAATTAGAAATACGTGAAGTCCTTCAACTTAGTTGATTAGCTCATGAGTCAAGGCTTAAAAACCTCTATTCAAATGCTACATCGAAAATATAAATAGTTGGTGCCTAAAAACACCATATTAGAAAAGGACATAACATAAATCCTCACTAATATTATATATGAGGTTGCCGTTAAGATTGATTAGCCCAAATATCAGTTAGTAGCCATCTTGTTGGCAATTCACTAAGCTGACATTGTTTCCACGTCTTTACCGACACTTAGCTCAATGGTAATCTGAGATGACGATTGTGAGGAGAAGTGGGTGCATCCACTCACTTTCATGGTTCAAGAATCGTTCATCACGATACCTGCCGTTGTTGAGACAACATTGTTATCTCAACACCTTTTGTTAGCTCTTCATTGGCATAAATACTAAAACTTCTGTCTCACAAAAACAATTTCAGTTAGCTTATTATTAGTTGCCGCTAAAAATGAAGAGCAACAATCGTCTCGATTAGTAAATAATACGTTCTTAAGTGGATCTCGTAATAAGATCCATATTCAAATGAAGGGTGATCCTACCTCATTTGAAATAAGAAAATAAAGTTTGTACTTAGTCGACATTCCTAAAGGAGCCAAAACAGTAGACCGTAATAGGTCCACGTTAGTAAACGTGACTCCAGAGGGAAAAGTCGTTTTTCGTTAAGGAGACATTGAGAATATTAATTGTTCTCATAATGACTCAAATATCGATTCGTTAAGAACCGATTGAATATTAGTAACACATTATGACTTAGTATTACACCGTGCGGATGTAATAATGACGTTCTTAAATGGGATCTATATAAGAACATCTATGTGACACAGCCGAAAGGTGTTGTCATTAAGCATAAGGACATAGAGATACAAGTGGCCTTGTTGGGAATAGGTATCTCATGTTCAATAAATCAATCAGTAAGTTTGGGTTATCACAAATAAGGAGAAGAATTTAGCTTTGTACTTTGTAAATGGCATGTTACTTACAAGTAATCATGTTGATTTACTATTCAGTTTTCCTCTCCGATTTTGATGTTAAGGGGCATTAAGCTCAGAAGGCATACTTGAATAGTACTTGAAAAGTATGAGATGTATGCAAATAAATAGTCTGCTAAGAAAAGTCAAGGTTAATTAGTATTGAAACCAATTAGAGAATATTCGAACAAAATACGGTTCCAAGGACTTCTACTGTCAAGAAGTTAAAAGTTGCTCAAATAATTAGTCACCTTGACATAGACTAAGTATCTGGGTTATTTTGGCAAAAGTTAGTCCAATCCAAGGTTTTGGAATGGAGATAAGAGTTAATCTGCAGTTATGCAATTAACTAAGGTCTCATGATAAGATCAGTATTTTAATGGGTCATGGATCATTAAAACTAAGTTTCTGCGAAATGTGTAGTAAAATCCTCATTAGTAAAATAACACTCGCAGTAGGAGCTTTATTGAGGATCTAGCTCCAAACCTAAAGTCACTGCATCATGAATTATGTATACTAAATTAGTGATGATACCACTGAGCAGACACCATATGAAAACCCAGGTTAAGTGTGCTTGACAGCATAGAACCACTTAAGATCATGTATTTCTGAAGCAACAAGTCAAATGTGCCGCCAAACACATTGATGTTGGTTGTGTGTTGCAAAAGAAGTAAATCCAGGAACATACTAAGTATTGATAATTGGGCAGTCAGATTCATGCGAATCCTCGTGGTACCGCATACAAAAGGACTTCCACCTAATGTGTTCAGAGAACACATAACGCATATGGGTTTAAGGAAGAACCTATGATCTCCTGGATATTTAGCGGTCAAACTCACTTTTAGGATATGTTCCTAAGTGTGAGATATAATGTGGTCGTCGAGTCAAGCAGTACGTAATTGGTTGTCTTTGATGCGCCGTTCCTTTTATGTCAAACATGAGGAAATAATATCAAAAGTTTATGTGCTTAGAAGATCAGCTTATGTGACCTGTGATCAAGGGGGAGAATGTTAGAAATTAATTAAGGTGATCACATGATAATTAAGGGTTGGTTACTTTTTGTAACCAACCCAGACTCTCTCTCTCTCCCACCTATCCTGATCGGGGATAGAATCCCAACTAAACTGTTGGGGTGGGCCCCCTCAGGTGTCCCCTCTCTATATATATAAGGAGAGGCTTGCCTCTCATCTAAAATGAATCGATCTGTGAGATCACAATTAGGAGCTCCGATTTGCTCTGAGAGGGAAGCCTGGGGAAGGTTCCCAACCCCGTCGCCGGCGGGCTGCACCAGCAAGAAGGATTCGCCGGCGCCGAGACACTGATCTGCACCAAGTAAAGCCTCACCATCACATCCATGGCGTCATCAACGTCTGGACAACAAGGTATGCTCTCAGGTGTGTCTTCTTCCTTTTCTGTTCAATGTTGCTCCACCATAGAACTTGATCATGTCTCTGTTAAGCACTAGTCCGAACTCTAATAGCCAATTAGGCACTATGCAGCACACCTCAGTTTCTATCAGTGTGCAGGCCCCAAGGACTGCCTTAAAGGTAATGCCATCAGATTTGAGATTTCCTAACATAAGCATTTGCTCAAAGAGCTGGACTACTTCTTTTCCATGTCCATTGCTTGCAAGACCTCCGATCATAGAATTCCATGCGAGGGTTTGCTTATACTGCACTTTAGTAAATATTTCAGCTGCCATGTCAATGCAGCCACATTTTGCATACATATCCACCAGGGCACTTTCTAGGCATACATCTTTTCTAACATTCTTCTCATCTATATAGGAGTGTATCATTCTACCTTTGTCAAGTGCTCCAAGCTGTGAAAAGGCAGAAAGTAGGCTAACCAGTGTCATTTCATTTGCCACAACTTGTGCAACCTCCATCTCTTCGAAAAGGTCAAAGACTGAGGTATATTGACATCCCTGCACAAAACCACATACCATAGTTGTCCAGGAAACAACATCCCTTTGTTTCATGTCTCTGAAAACAACTTTAGCTGCTACCATATCACCACATCTGGCATACATATTAATTAACGAATTTGTAAGGATGGTGTCACAATGGATCATACGACTTTTATTATAATTGTGGAGATCCCTCCTTTGCTGGATATCACCAAGCTGAGCACATGCTGATAAGCTACTAACAAGTGTCACAGCATCTGGTGTTACGCCATTTGATAACATCTGTTCAAACATCCCTAGTGCTTCTGGTTCTGCACAAACCCATCTATCAGAGTGTTCCATGATTTAGTATTTCTTTCAGGCATGACCCTGAATGCTTCCAAAGCATCAGCCATGCACCCACATTTCACATACATACTAATGAGTGCATTGCTTATATCCACATGAGGCTCAATGCCAAATTGACCAATATGAGCATACACCCACCGGCCCTTGTCAACAGCTCGCCCTTGCGCACAAGCAAAAAGCAAGCTTATAATCGTGACTTTGTTGGGACTGATCCCATCTTCTTGCATCTCAGCAAGTAGTCTCAACGCGTCATTCAACATACCACACTGCGCAAACACTGAGATCATGGACGTCCAGGACACCACGTCCCTCTCATGCATTTCCTCAAAAACCTTTCTCGCGTCACTAACATTTCTGCCCATGCCGTACAGGGTGACCAGACCTGACGTAGGTCCACCGCGCACCCAACCTTCCGAACCATCGCGTGGACAGCGTTCCCGGTCGCCGACCCAGCGAGAACCGTGTTGGCAGGCACGACCGCGTCCATGGTGTAGCCATCAGGCGCAACACCCCGCCGGAGCATGGCCCTGGACGTGGCCAGCGCGTCCGCTGGCGCGCCCCGGTTGGAGTGCCCTCTGATCACGCAGTTCCAGGCGGGCGCTTCCGGCCGCGCCATTGCGTCGAGCACCGAGCGCGCGTAGCCGGTGTCGTCGGGCGCGAGGAGCGCGACGAGCCGGCCGGCCGGCCACGGCGGGGTCTGGCCGTCTGGGGCGTGGTGGGCGCGGACGAGGCGGGCGTGGAGCTCCGCGAGGTGAGCCCTCGAGGCGCATGCATCGAGGTGGGCAAGGAGGGGGTGGTGACGGTGAGGGCCGGGCGAGCTCGGGTTGAGGCGGAAGTTGAGGTAGCGCATCGCCGCACCCGCATTCAGCGGCTGAGTGTTTTAGCACATGACTCGGTTTTTATTATACAGAGTTTTCAGCCATATCTGACTGAAATCACAAGGAGCGGAAAAAATAATCATCGACAGGGATAAAGTCTATTATTAATTCTGCGTCCGTGACATTATCTACCTCATCTATGCTACAAGTATGAACATCTAATAACAGAGGAATTCAAATGGTGAAACGAGTAAATTTTGTCGCGATCGTTACATAAGCGACATAGAAATTCATAGAGAGAAAAAAATTCTCGTTCAAAATATCTTGTACGTACTTCTTCCGTCATTAAAATTTTATCGTTTTGTAATTTAAAAATGAAATACAAAATGACAACTTTTTAAAAATAAAGGAAGTACTAGAAGACGCATGAAAACCAGTCACCGGTAAAATGTTTGTAGGGTATATATATATATACTTCCACCACGTCCACATGAGCGAGTGTCCAAAGTGACCACGCAAGGGCTCTGATGCCTGGATGGAGAAAAGATCGCTTGTAGTTTTCGAAAAAAAAAAGATCGCTTGTCCTTTTTGGAGGAGGAAAGAATGAAAGATGTTCGTCTCATCTCCTCGTCGCCTGAAAAGCCACACTGCAGCCTCTGCTTGCAGTTGACGTGCAGCTTGCCTGTTCAACTTCAACATCATCATACTAAAGGAAGTGCATTTAGATTGCGTCTTCGTGTAAAAGTAAAACTTTTGATATGTCAATATTAGTAGATCAGTGGAGCAGCAGCAGGGCAGGGCTGTCCACTGGCCCCGAGAAGCCAACAGAAGCATCCGAACGAAATTCGTTGCTGCCCATGGCGTCAGCAAGCGGCGACCCGCTCCTCGCCGGCGAGGACGGCGGCCACCGCCGCGGGTTCCTCCCGCCCTCCATCCGACTGAAGACGTCCGTCTGGTCGGAGCTCGGCGGCGCGGTGGGCGACCTGGGCACCTACATCCCCATCGTGCTCGCGCTGTCGCTGGCGTCGCACCTCGACCTCGGCACCACGCTCATCTTCACCGCGCTCTACAACTTCGCCACGGGCGTCCTCTTCGGCATCCCCATGCCCGTGCAGCCGATGAAGTCCATCGCCGCCGTCGCGCTCTCCTCCGCGCACCTCACCGTCCCGCAGATCATGTCCGCGGGCCTCGCCGTCGCCGCCGTCCTGCTCTTCCTCGGCGCCACGGGGCTCATGACCTGCATCTACCGCCTCCTCCCGCTCCCCGTCGTGCGAGGCATCCAGCTCGCGCAGGGCCTCTCCTTCGCCTTCACCGCCGTCAAGTACATCCGCTACGTCCAGGACTTCTCCCAATCCTCCTCTGCCTCCACCGCCGTGCCGCGCTCCCTCCTCGGCCTCGACGGCCTGGTCCTCGCGCTCGCTGCCCTGCTGTTCATCATCCTCGCCACCGGCTCCGGCGATGACGAGGACGTCGGCACCGACGGCACGAGACGCCGACGACGCTCCTGCAGCCGCGTCCCGGCGGCGCTCATCGTGTTCGCGCTCGGCCTGGTGCTCTGTTTCGTGCGTGAGCCGTCGATCGTGCAAGGCCTTCGCTTCGGGCCGGCGCCGCTGCGGCTGGTCAAGATAACATGGGACGATTTCAAGATCGGGTTCTGGGAAGGCGCCGTGCCGCAGCTCCCGCTGTCTGTGCTGAACTCGGTGATCGCCGTGTGCAAGCTCTCGTCGGATCTGTTCCCCGAACGCGCCGAGCTCTCCCCGGCGAGGGTGTCGATCAGCGTCGGGCTCATGAACTTCGTCGGCTGCTGGTTCGGCGCCATGCCCTGCTGCCACGGCGCGGGCGGGCTGGCGGGGCAGTACCGGTTCGGCGGCCGGAGCGGCGCGTCCGTGGTGTTCCTGGCCATCGGCAAGCTGGCCCTCGGGCTCGTGTTCGGCAACTCGTTCGTGAGGATTCTTGGGCAGT
This sequence comes from Tuctoria greenei, assembly GCA_036927565.1. Lineage (NCBI taxonomy): Eukaryota > Viridiplantae > Streptophyta > Magnoliopsida > Poales > Poaceae > Tuctoria > Tuctoria greenei. Next base: position 9,490,853 of record JAYESD010000008.1, read on the forward strand.
TCCCGATTGGGATACTGGGCGTCATGTTGCTCTTCTCTGGGATCGAGCTCGCCATGGCGTCGCGCGACATGGGTACTAAGGAGGAGTCCTTCGTCATGCTCATCTGCGCTGGCGTGTCCCTCACTGGCTCCAGCGCTGCGCTGGGGTTCATCTCAGGGATTGTGTTGTTTCTGCTGCTGCGGCTTAGGGATGTGGACTACCGAGCGGTAGTCGGTCGTTGGGGCGCCGGGCGACAATAAACCAAGGACAGCTGGAGGAGATACTGATGAAGATGTATAAGATCATATGTCATACAAATCAAAAGTTCAAGATAGCTGTATTCATACTCGTGAGTTAATCTGTCATGCTGTCTTTAACAATGCAATGCATTTTCAAAAGACAAAATAAATAGAGAAGACATGTATTTGATATCTCGGAAAAAGTCTATTTTACTCCCTCGAACTATTGCAAAGGTCCGGATAACCCCCTGAAGTATCGTTTGGTTCATTTTAAACCCTAAATTCGCTAATCTAGTTCATTATGCATTCTAAACTAGTTTTTTAATCCTGATTTGATGACGTGGCCTGGGATTGGGTCTGGATTTGTACACATAAGCAAATGACTTGGAAAAAAACACATGACTGGGACTGGCTGCCGTCCACCTCCTGGCGTGGCCTATACTCCCACGTTGAGCATCTCCCGCATTAGGGATGCTGTCTCCCTTCCAACTTCAACGCATCAGAGGAGTCCCTGCAGGAGGCCAGCCGCGCATCAGAGGAGTCTCCGCTGGAGTGTGACGCCCCTGGCCGGAGAGTCGCGAGCTCCCGACGTGAGCGACGCAGCGGCCGTCGACGATGAGCGAGATCGCCGGACGCGCGATGGTGGGAGGCGCGGTACGCAACCTTCTCACGAGTAGTTTGGAATATTTTCGATTAAGCCCTCATGTTTCTCGGGTTCTGCTTACATACTCATTCGGGACGTAGCCCAGGCGGGTCCACCTGACAGACACCCTCAACCCAAAATATCACACACCACGCACGCCACACGGCTCAGTCCTCACTCGCCTTCTCCTCGTTTCTAGCTCCTTCCTCAACCCTAGCCTCTCCGGCGATCCCCACCGTCACATCTCCCCTGGCGCCAGAATCGGCGTGTCCCCACGACGCTACCTCCGGGAAGGTCTTCAGGTGGACGTACCAATCCTCCCATGTCTTCTCGGTCGGATCCGAAGGAGACCAACCCACCAGCACCTGCGAAATCGCCTTGTTCCCCTTCTTCACCAAGCGACGATCAAGGATCCGGTGAGGCTTCAGCGGCTTGGAGCTTAAAGCTGCGATCTTTGGCACATCCAAGAATACCGGAGCATAGCATGGCATATAGGGCTTCAGCTGGGAGATCTGGAAGACAGGATGTATCTGCGCGCCCTCCGGTAAGTCGATCCGGTAAGCCACCTTCCCCACACGTTCGAGTACCTTGAAGGGACCAAAATATTTGTAAGCTGGCTTTGGGAAAGGTCTGTTGACCACCGATGCCTGGGCATACGGTTGTAACTTTAGTAAAACCATCTCGCCCACTTGAAATTCCCGATCTTTCCTCTTCTTGTCTGCTTTTGGCTTCATACGATTCTGGGCGACAGCCAAGTTCCTCCGCAAGATCTCCGTGTATTGCGTCCTTTCCTCCATGAAATCCGGTACAGATCTGTCAGCCTCCAGTGGTAATTGGGGTATGGCCAATGGATTGGGCTCATACCCATACACAACCTTGAATGGAGAGCATCCTAGAGAAGCATGAGTGCAAGTATTGTACCAATATTCTGCCATTGGTAACCATTTCTTCCAGTCCCTTGGAGTTGCCTGTACTGTGCACCGGAGATAAGTCTCCAAGCACTGATTGACTCTCTCAGATTGCCCATCAGTCTGAGGATGGTAAGCAGTGGTCAAGAGTAGCTTGATATTCATTGCTTTAAACACCTTTGTCCAGACTGTACTTGTGAAGATTCGATCCCTATCTGAGAGCATGGATTTAGGAGGTCCATGAAGTTTAATCACATTATCCCACAGAGCTGTGGCCACTTGTGTAGCTGTGAATGGGTGTTTCAAAGGCATAAAGTGAGCACTCTTGGAGAATCTATCGACCACCACTAATATAGTGTTGTAGCCCTCAGATTTAGGTAACCCTTCAATGAAATCCATAGTAATGTCCTGCCAGGGACCATCTGGAATGGGTAATGGCTGTAAGAGGCCTGCAGGGTTAGTCTTCTCACCTTTAGCTTGTTGGCATACCAGGCATTGTTTCACATACTCCTCCACATCTTGTTTCATGCCCTGCCAAACAAACCATCTCTTGACCCTCTGATAAGTAGGGTGGATTCCAGAATGACCTCCCATAGCACTGTCATGCCAAGCTGATATGATTTTTGTTCTTAGAGCAGAATTGTTTCCCACCCATACTTGTTCACCTTTTCTTATAATGCCCTGGTGCAAAGAGAATCCCTCCTCATCAGGACTACTGACAGTGAGCTTAGCCAATTTTTGTTGAGCCAAGACATCAGTCTCATAGGAATTCAGAACTTCCTGAATCCATAGGGGTTTCACCTCTAGAACTGAGAATAGTGAAAAGAGAGGACCACTCCTAGATAGAGCATCAGCAGCCACATTTTCCTTGCCCTTCTTGTATTCAATCTTGAAATTGAGGCCCATTAGTTTGGACATTGCCTTTTTCTGTAAATCTGATTGCAGATATTGATCTTCCAGAAAGCATAGGCTCTTATGGTCTGTCCTGATAATGAACTCAGATCTCTGAAGATAGGGCCTCCACCTGTCTACTGCTAAGATAAGTGCCATGAATTCCTTCTCATAGATAGAGAGATGCTTGTTCTTCTCTGTCAAGGCTTTACTCAAGAATGCCACAGGCTTGCCCTGCTGCATAAGCACTGCCCCCATCCCTTGATCACTTGCATCAGTTTCCACAATAAACTTCTCATTGAAATTTGGTAATGCTAGAACAGGAGTTGTGCTCATAGCCTGCTTCAGAGCTTCAAATGCCTGCTGGGCTGAATCAGGCCAATGAAAAGCCTTTTGTTTCAGTATTGTAGTAAGGGGTTTGGCAATAGAACCATAATGCTTCACAAATTTTCGATAATACCCAGTGAGCCCTAAAAAAGCTCTCAATTCAGTGAAAGATTTAGGTATGGGCCATTTAACCATAGCCTCAGTCTTCTTTGGGTCAGTCTGCACCCCTTCAGCAGATATGATGTGCCCCAGATACTCTAACTTCTCCTTTGCAAACTGACACTTAGATAGTTTGAGAAAGAAACTATGCTCCCTCAGTTTGTCCAACAACATCCTCAAATGGGTTAGATGTAAATCAAATGAAGGACTGTAAATGAGTATATCATCAATGAAAACTAATACAAACTTCCTCAGAAAGGGAGATAGGATAGAGTTCATAGCACATTGGAATGTAGCAGGTGCGTTAGTTAGACCAAAGGGCATCACCTTAAACTGGTAGTGACCACAATGAGTTTTGAAGGCTGTTTTGAACTCCTCCCCTTCTTTCATTCGAATTTGGTGATATCCTGACCTCATATCCAGGCTGGTGAAGTATTTAGCACCTGCCAGCTCATCCAAGATCTCATCAATCATAGGCATAGGAAACCTATTCTTGATTGTGAGGTCATTCAATTTCCTATAGTCCACACAGAACCTCCAAGAACCATCTTTCTTCTGCACCAAGAGCACAGGAGAGGCAAATGGGCTGACACTATCTTCAATCAACCCAGCCTTGAACAACTCAGTAACTTGCCTCTCTATTTCATCTTTATGTAATGGAGAGTATCTGTAGGGTCTACTGTTGACTGGGATAGCCCCTGGGACCAATGGAATCACATGGTCAAAGGGTCTGATGGGTGGTAAGGTGCTAGGCTCCTTGAACACATCCCCATATTCCTCGAGCAACCCATGTACCCTGTCATCAACTGCAGCAGGTAACATAATCTCCTGATGCTTTTCCACCACTGCTAAAGCCCAGATATCATTCCCATCTATCATCTTCTCCAATTGTAATGCTGACAGTGATGGTAAAGTAGTTTGATTTGGGACTATATCACCTTGCAAGGTTACAGATTGTCCTTTGTATTGGAACTTAAGTTGTTTGGCTGTCCAATCACACTCCATAGGACTAAACTGAGATAACCAGTCATAGCCCAAGATGCCATCATAAGCTCCTAGTGGTAATACCTTCATATCCATGACAAAGGTGTGAACCCCACACCACCACTGTACCTCATTAACCACCTTCTCAGCTACCAACACCTCTCCACTAGCCACCTTCACCAACACAGGATCACACTGACATGATCTGAGCCCAGCACGTTCCACAAAGCTGCGGTTGATGAAGCTTTGAGAACTCCCAGAATCAACCAGTAACAGGAAAACCTGCTTCCCCATTATGGCCTTGAGCCTCATGGAATAACAATCTTGAGTACCCGCAACTGCATTCAGAGAGAGCTGGAAGCAGTCGACCTGTTGACTGTCCTCTAGTTCCAACTGTTGTAGAACTTCTTCTGACAGGTTCATCCCCAGCTCTTCCACAGACAATGCATTCAAATGAGCTGAGGTACGCTTTGGACACTTTAAGAGATGACCAGGTTCGAACTTCTCTCCACAGCTGTAGCATAAACCATGTAGTCGTCTGTAATCTCGAAGCTGACGTTCTTTTGATAGGTCTGGGAACTGGTGCTGCTACTTGCCATCACCCCTAGAAGCGGCATATGCTCTTGGTCCCCCCCCCCAGGTTTATGCATTTTCAGTTTGGATGTTTCTTGAATGTCTCGCTGCAGCTTTGCCAGAACTGCAGCACGGTTAACTGAATTGGGCATCTGCTGCATCACAGGTCCTTGCAACTCCGGTTTGAGTCCCTTCAGAAATTGTTGAACAAAAAACACTTCATCCAAATTCGGATTATGCATTGAGGTGGAATAACGCAACTCCTCAAAGGCTGTGATGTATTCCTCCAAGGTCTGTGTCTGTCTCAAGTGTAAACACTCATACATTGCCTGTGAATACTCATATTCACCAAACTTTTGCTTCACTGCCTGCTCAAAGTGCTCCCAGGAATGAAGACCTTCAGTCAGTTTCAGAACCTGGAGCCAGCGGGCCGCTTTGCCCTCCATATGTAAGGACACAGATCGCACCCACATCGTCTGAGGAACTTTGTATATGTTGAAGTAATCAAGGCATTTGTCCAACCAGATTGTAGGATGCTCCCCTGAGAACTTGGGAAAAGCCAGCTTGGGCATGTGTCGACCATCCACTTCCTCACCAGGTGGATGAACCTGACCGAGAGCACGAGGATCCGGTGTGTTGCGTAATCCTGGGTCACGCCTCCTCCCACGGTAAGTATCCTCTTCCCTTCTCTGATGACCTCTGCTCCGATTTGATCTTCCACTCCAGGATGAATCAACTGAGCGCTCCTCCATGGAATGATGCAGGTCTTGACCCATTCGCTCCAGATGCATTCCCTCCAACCTCGTTGATACCTCCTGAACTTGCTTCCCAAGTTGATCCCGCTCACGGCCCGCCTCCTCCACCAACGCCGCCGTGAGCTCCTGCTTGATCACCAACTCCTTCTGAACTCCCTCCATACTCTCCATCCGACCCGACAACTGTTCCATCCATCCCAACACCCGATCCCAACGCTCCGCCGCGGATCTAGAGTCCTCCGCCATCCTCTCCAACACCAACACCGTCTGCTTCGATGGTTTCGTCGGCGGCGCCGTGATGCTCCGACCTACGTACGAATCCGCCACCAACTCCGATCAACCTCCAAACACGCCCCGCTCCGGAAAAAACACCCCAAGGATAGAGCAGCTCTGATACCAACTGCGACGCCCCTGGCCGGAGAGTCGCGGGCTCCCGACGTGAGCGACGCAGCGACCGTCGACGATGAGCGAGATCGCCGGACGCGCGATGGTGGGAGGCGCGGTACGCAACCTTCTCACGAGTAGTTTGGAATATTTTCGATTAAGCCCTCATGTTTCTCGGGTTCTGCTTACATACCCCTTCGGGACGCAGCCCAGGCGGGTCCACCTGATAGACACCCTCAACCCAAAATATCACACACCACGCACGCCACACGGCTCAGTCCTCAGTCGCCTTCTCCTCGTTTCCAGCTCCTTCCTCAACCCTAGCCTCTCCGGCGATCCCCACCGTCACATGGAGGTCAGCCGCACATCAGAGAAGATACCCCCGTCGGAGGCCTGCTGCGCATCAGAGGAGATCGCCCGGTCGAAGCCCTAAGAGCACCCGCCGCCGAAACTGTCCTCGTGCGGCGCATTGGAGGAGGATCCTGGCCCACCCGTGAATCCCTAACCACATTGGGGGAGCCGTTTCCACATCAGGGAAGAGCCCCAATCACCTCCATAGGGCGCCACCAACACGGTCCTCTGTAAGTTTTATTTGATTGGAGACGTCACTTTCTTCCTCTTTGATGCAGATGATACTTTATTGTTAAATGTTGTTCTGTTACTTGCATTATGCTTAGTAAATTAACATGTATAGGTTATGAGAAACAAAGTTCAGATTGTTTTCAATTTGATTCATTCCCTGTATGTAATATGGTCAGTAAGTACTATGGCCTTGCTGCTGTTTCAACCTTTCAAGTGCATGAATATTCATCATCAATTGTATTCATGTCCTGCACTCAATATATTCACAATATGATTCATGTTCTATAGTTCAGGTTCCAATTTGATTCATATCATGTATGTAATACGCTTAGTAAGTACTATGATTGTGGTGCTGTTTCAACCTTTGAAGTGAATGAACATTCATTCTGTTAGTTTTAATTTGGATGTTTACATCTTCAGTTTACTAATGGACTTTTTCCTTTATTTTACTAAGATATTTTTATTCAATCTGTTCACAACAAAATGAATCAACCAGAGGTATTGAATGTGAGATTTCACATAGGAGACTTGTTTGATTATTATGGACACTCATTACATTATGTTGGTGATCGTGTTGAGTTATCACAAATTGAAAGAGATAAGGTGTCTTTGTCGGAGTTGAAAGGACATTTGGCTGATCATGTCCCTCTTGGTGAAGATCACAATGTGGATTTCCATTGGTTATTTTCCGGTGAGCCCTTGAGAGTGGATTGCGTATGCTTAATGATGATAAGGCGTGTTTATTCATGGCTGACACTGTCTCAGGGATTGGAATGGCAGAACTGTATACAGAAGTATTCAAGGTTGTAGATGATGTGGTTGTTATGTGGTCATGTAATCAACCATCGGTTGATGATAATCCTTCTAAGCAGCAACCTGGAAAGGAAACAGAGAATAATGATTGTGGTGAAACAGATGTGAAGATAGTCAAGGTCATGGGGAAGATGAAAGTAACACTGAAGATGATGATTACGTGGTTGGGGATGATGATACGTTTGAAGATGATGAAGAAGTACACAAATTTAGAATCAGTGATATGAATCAGAGGAGGAATCCTATATATATTGCTGCTCTATCAGCTCTACTTACTGCTTCCAATGTTCAGATTTATGAAAGTGAAGATGGTGATGTTGATCATGATATACCTGACCCACCTATGATTGATTCAAGTGAAGAAGCAAGTTATGATAATGATAATGCAGGGGAGGCTTTTAGGAAGAAAAGTAGGTCTGCAAGATACGACAATAAAGCTCCAATTCCAAAGTTCAGTGTTGGTATGACATTTAGAGGTAGAGAAGAGTGCAAAAATGCTATAATCAAATATGGCCTTGCAATTAGGAGTCATTTCATATTTCCAAAAGATGAAAAAAAAGGATTAGAGTAAGGTGCTCATGGAAGAATTGCCCTTGGATGTTATTTGCTTCTACTAGATCCGATTCAGATTGGTTTCAGGTCAAGACATTTGTTGATGTGCACAATTGTCCTGCAAGGAAGGACAATAGGCTAGTAACAGCCCCAAGAATTGCTCACAAATATGAGAGTATCATCAAGGCTAATCCATCTTGGAAATTATTAAGTATCAAGGAGACAGTGCTTGTACAAATGGGTGCATATGTTACAATATCCAAGATAAAGAGAGCTAAAGCCACTGTGATGAGAAGGATCTTTGAGTCATGTAAAAAAGAATACTCTAAGATATTTGAGTATCAGGCAGAGATACTAAGAAGCAACCTTGAGAGCACAATTGCAGTGTATTTGGATCCTGAATATGATGCACCGGTGTTTCAAAGGTTCTATGTTTGCTTTGATGCTTGTAAAAAAGGATTTGCAGCTGGTTGTCAGAAAGTCATTGGTGTAGATGGTTGTTTTTTTCAAAGGAGCAACTAATGGTGAGTTAATATGTGCTTTAGGAGGAGATGCAAACGTCTACTTCAGAAAGACATTCAAATTCCCATAGGTGGACAAGGTTGGGTTATCATATCTGATCAACAAAAGATAATACTCGAGTTACTTTGTTGTTGTTACGTCTTCTAACAATATGATTTTTTTTCTAATTGTTTCTTGCTTGATATATGCAGGGACTTCTAAATGCATTTAAAAAAATATTTTCAAACATTGAGCATCGTATGTGTAAAAGACATATCTATGTCAACTGGAGAAAGAAGAACATGGATCAAGCCTTCCAAATGCCATTTTGGAAATGTGCAAAGGCTTCATTTGTACCATTATTCAACTTTTGCAGGGCCAAGCTAGCACAATTAACATCTAATGGTGCCAAAGACATGATGAACACAAACCCAAAGCACTGGAGCAGGGCATGATTCAATATTGGTAGCTTTTGTGACAGTGTTGACAACAACATGTGTGAAAGTTTCAATAACTAGATTGTGGATGTCAGGGCTCACCCAATCATCTCCATGCTTGAGGGAATCAGAACTAAGGTATTTGTTAGGATTCAACGGAATAGGTGCAAGTCTAGCAACTGGTCGAGGAGAATTTTTCCTAACATCTTACAAAAGCTAAATAAGTGCATCAATGAAGCTCGGAACTGTACTGCATTACGGAATGGAAAAGATGGATTTGAAGTCAAAGACAAAGATAAGAAGTACAAAGTAGACTTACAGACAAACACTTGTTCTTGTAGGTCCTGGCAGCTAGCTGGAATCCCATGTGCTCATGCTATTATTGCTCTATTTCTTATCTCTAGTAACCCATAAGACTACATAGATGATTGCTACTCCGTTGAGACATTTAACAGAACATATGATCACTGCATGCTACCAATGGTAGGTATGGAAGAATGGCCTTCAACTGATCATCCTGAGCCAGCACCACCTGGCTATGTCGTCTGGCAGGCCAAGGAAGGAGAGAAGAAGAGAAGAGGGTGAGATTAGAAAGGGTGCAAAAATATCAAGAATTGTAGTGAAAAGTAAGTGTAGCAGGTGTTATAAAATAGGTCACAACACAAGAACTTGTCCAACTGCTCCTAAAGGAAACAACTTGAGAAGGACTCTTGAGAGAGCTAGAGAGGTAACATGATGCTTGTCATATAAACATAATCATTCATGTATTCTAACTAACTGAAAGTCTATTTCAGGTTTTGGAACCAACAAGACCACAAAAGAGGGGAAGAAAGACTGTAGAAAGCAGCGACATGGTACCAGACTAGTGTTCCTAAAGGATAGTGTTGTAACTACATAGCATGCTTTAAGTGTGGCACTAATACGTTATTGAACAAGTAGTTGATAACACATATACGGTGATCAAAGAGATCTATGGTTCGTGTTGTTACAAATTTTTGTACTGTGGAAACTGATGAGTTTTTTTAGTTGATGTTGCTTAAGAATTGTTTGCTTCATATTCATTTGTTCTCTTTTTGTGATGTCTATATGTTCTGCAATGTTGGATCAGGTCATATTTGTCACATATTCTGGCTGGATTTTGAGTTAATACCTTTTCCAAATGGTTTTTAATCATGTTGGATGAAGCTAGTAACCGTATATTAGCATTGTTTATTTTGTGCATACTATGCACCGTCTGGGCTGAATATTTTGGTCAGCGTCTGAGCTGAATATTCTGTGCAAACTATGCACGTCAGCAATGTGGGAGTAGAGGCGGGGAGGTGGAGGATAGCCAACCGCTGTGTTCTTTTTTTCCAAGTCATTCGCTGGCGTGGACAAATCCAAATCTAATCCCAGGCCACGTCATCAAATCGGGATTAAAAAACTAGTTAAGGGTGCATAATGAACTAGATTAGCAAATTTAGGGTGTAAAATGAACCAAACGGTACTTCAGGGGTTATCCGGACCTTTGCAATAGTTCGAGTGAGTAAAATGCACTTTTTCCTTGATATCTCCAACAGAGTATGCATTTTTCTCAACTAAGGTTGTCTCCAACGGAGGAGGCAAACGGAGCTGCATTCCCAAATGCTTCACCTAAACCTGATTTTCTACCCTCCAACGGGCTAGTCATCTGCCATTTTCATTTTGCGTTCGACGTCTCTCGATCTGCAAAGATGCAGAGCGAGCAGGCACGAGGCATCTCCCTTCGGTGGCCCTGCTTCTTCTTCCCCGCCCATCCCACCGAGCCCTGCGTCCCCTCCTCCTGCTCGCACAGAGCGTGGTGGAGCTCCTCGGCTGTCGCCTCTCGATACACCTCCGACCACCGCCTCGAATAGCGCTCAGCCACGACCGCCGCCTCGGTCTGCTGCTCAACCACACTGCGCTCGGACGGCCGCTGCCTCGGACAGTGATGCGCTCCTGTCATCACCACCGCAGTCATCGAGAGCCGCGCTGACCGCGCCAACGAGCTCTAGGACCAGGACATCGACCTCGCTCCTGCCTCCCGCGCGAGCTCCGGCCTCGCTCCCGCTTCTCGATACATCCCCACGCAAGCTCCGCGGCTGTCGATGAGCTTCTCTCCGACCTGCGCGTCTGTGTTCCCCAAACTCGACGCAGGGAAGCTACTCTCACGAGACCACATCGATCGCTTGCTCGGCCCTAGCGCATCCTTCGTTGAGCTCTCCCAGATTCACGCTCGAGAGAGCCGGCGTGCTAGCTTGCCGTTGTGCCCCTCCGAAAGTCTGTGCTCGGCCATGGTCCTAGCGAGCTCTGTGACGTTGTTCGTTTTTTTCCTCTCCAAGATGTGTTTGTTGTTGGAGATGAAAAATTGTTGCTTAGAGAAAAGTTATTGTGGCGCTCCTTAAAAGGTCAAATGGAGCACCATTTTTACCAACCCTTGTTGGAGATAGCCTAATAGTTGAGTCGTAGAGAAATTGAAGTTCTCTATTTTTAACTATCATCTCTCCTCATGCAAACTAGCTATTCCATTTGCATCCCTTGTTGGAGGTTGTTTGAGCGTCTTCTCAAGACCCAAAATGAACTTGACTACTGCTCTGTTTGGTTTGTCTGCTGGAGACAACCTCATAATTTTTTTTCAAGTTACACACCGATATATATAGATATGCTAAATCTAATTGATTGGGTGAGCTTGCGGGGCTAGAATGACTTGTACTTCCCCTTTGGCTCAGCCATCTCACTTAGATCAGGTAAACCTGCATTATTGTTGATATGGTCATCAAAACTATAGTGCTGCACAGAAAATTTCAGATTGTTCTGTACATTAAGAGATTCTGCATCAGACAATGAGGGACTTGGTTGAACTTGATGTTCATGGTTTCCCGGTCTTCCTCATTAACTAAACCACCGCTTCCCTCCAACTGAATATGGGATGAGGATTCTCTAACTTAAAATGTGGTCACTGACATGTGAGTGATCACGTCACGACGTACAGTAAAATCAGAAGATCCTCATTCCTAAATATGTTCTGGTTTCTGCATGTTCATGTCAACGGATTCACGTGCAGCTAGAGCAGCATGAACATACGTACTGCCCTTATGGCCATAGCCCCCACTGATCGTGATCTTGCCCCGTTCCCTCACCAGGCTGGTTTGCTTCACGAGGCTGAATCATATTTAGCCCTGGACCTACCTGTCCAAAACTAAGGTTGTGTTTGAGAACACAATATTTCGATATTAAAATTTTGTTAAACTACAGTTTTTAAAATGACATAACAATATCAAAATATTCTAATACCACCATTTTGTAATATCACAGTTTTGCAATACATAGGACTACTTTAGAGCAAAGTAGCAAGCAAGCAGAGAAAATTTTTTGTTCGGACCAAAGTTTTTTATACTCCACGAATATTGCGGTATATACAAAACCGTAGTTTTAAATACATAGTTTTTGAATGAGTTGCTAAACGTCATTCTGTAAAAAATATCATAGTAATCTCAAATACTAAAGTACTGCTCTAAAACTTCAAAAATATTGTGTTTCCAAACATAGCTAAAGAAGTCGAAGGGATGCTCAAACTTATCTGGTGCTGCGTTATCTGGTGCTGCGTTATCTGGTGCTGGATCCTCATCTTGCCCCGGTTGCTATTGAACGACTTCACATTGTGCCGTCCAGGAGTTACCACGAAAGCCCGATCTGATTCAGAAGCCACTATCAAGTATGAACTGAACCATCGAAATAAATGCCATTACTCCCAAAGCTTTAACGTGAAAGGCAAACGATAACGAGATTGAACATGCAGAGCAAAATGCAAAGTCAACCACATATGAGTCGCTTTCCTTCTAAGCAAAAATCCCTACACACTAAAAGATGATACAAGTAAAGCTAAGGAGTGAGAAGATAATTCTATTTATGTTTATTTAAATATCCATTCATCTTTATAGTGACCTTATGCTGATATAAGAAAACTAGAAGTAAAATAATGTAGATCGGGCAAATTGAGATATTCTTGTAAATGATTGAAATTATACTTCTTTCACTTCAGTCTCCTCATAGTACATCATAATATCAAATATGACTCAGGAAAGGTAATAGACTACTTATCAGATTTCCAGCCTAAATGAATCATCTTTGCTTTTCAGAAAAGAACAGAATTAATCATGTCTATGATGCGAGGACTTTACAAAATTGCGAGCCACTAATATATATTGGGGAAACTTCGTTTTACTACCGAAGTATACATTTGTCCACATTTTAGATGATGAAAAGTTCCGACCTTCCCCTCCAAGGAGTTTATGATCAATTTATTATAAGCGAGTACAAATGCAGATATTCACAACCTATTGTCTAGAACAAGGTGACGATAACTGAATAGCTAAGCTCACGACTGTGGACCAGACTTCGTAGATCAATATTGTGGCACGTTCATCATTTCACATTTTTCGTAAGTACACCCTAGATCTGTCGCTCATGACTTTCTCTGTAGAGTACTTGCATTTATTATAAGCGAGTACAAATGCAGATATTCACAACCTATTGTCTAGAACAAGGTGACGATAACTGAATAGCTAAGCTCACGACTGTGGACCAGACTTCGTAGATCAATATTGTGGCACGTTCATCATTTCACATTTTTCGTAAGTACACCCTAGATCTGTCGCTCATGACTTTCTCTGTAGAGTACTTGCATTTAGTACTGTGAAATTCAGCCTGAAATTCGCTCCCACCAAGAATCGAACTCAGAACTTAAGTAGTGGTACTCAAGGTACTTAACCACTAAGTTAAGCCCCCTTTTGCTGTAAATAACTACTGCTGTAAAACTTTTTCGTTGTAACTGCTGCCTTGCTGAAAAACTGCAGAACGGAGTGGTGTTGGTTATCGACTGCCATGCTACTAATCCGAATTACTACTCAGGTCCTAATTACTGCAGCTTGTGAAAGAGGGTTTGGTCTAGTGGTTAAGTACTCTGAGTAGCACTACTCAGGTTCTAAGTTCGATTCCCCGTGGAAGCGAATTTCATACTGAATTTCACAGTATTAAGTGCAGATACTTTACAGAGGAAGTCATGAGCGCTAGATCTGGGGTGCACTTACGAAAAATATGAATGGATGAACGTACCGTAATATTGGCTTACGAAATCCGGTCTACAGTCGTGTGCTTAGTCATCCAGCTATCATCGCTTTGTTCTAGACAATAGGCTGTAAGTATCTGCATTTGTACTCGCTTGTAAAAAATTGATCATAATATCCTCAGAGGGAAAGGTCATGACTTAACCATCATCTAAAAAAGTTATTTACAGCAAACACGAATGCATCAAGAGGTGCATCACGTGTCTCTGGCCTTCATGTAAAATAATCGAGTAGCAGAGCCGGCAATGGAGTAAAATAATCCATCTCTGCCGCTGCTAGATGCTTGGCTGAGCCTGACGGGATGACGCTAATACCAGGAGCTGCTAGTGCTAGATGCTTGGCTGAGCCAGATGGTTGGGCTGAGACACCTCGCGCCGCGGCTGCCCCGAAACGATGCGTTCCACGTCTGCCGCTGCAAGATTGCGTGTGGAAATATTTGACAGCGTGGCATCCAACATGGTCCCTAAAAAGTGAAATCCCTTTCATCTTTAAAAGTTTGTCGTTTTCTAATTGAACAATGAATTAGAAAGTGACAAACTTTCAAAAACAAAAAAAGTACTAACAAAAGTGTAATGTGAACTGGTTTTGCAAACAATAAAGGTTAAGTGAATCAAAAAATAGTACAAGATTTATGTGACAAAAGGTATACTTAAAGGTAGTAAAGTAAACTTTTCCCAATTCAACCTCTAGATACAGAGTAATTGCTAAACAAAATGTATCATCTGTTTTGTCACTACTCAAATTCATCATTAAATTGTAAGTTTGGCCCTCAACCCTCCTCATTGCAGAGGTTACAATATGGTTCATCACACGAGCGTCGACAAACTCTAAGACCTTGTTTGGATAGAGGAGAATACTTTTCAATTGACGTGCATTGACAGGGATTAAGATAAAATAATAGTTCATTTTCCATTTAATAGTTTATTTTTCATTTCATTCCACTCCTATGTGAGTGGATTGATTATACCCAAACAAGCCCTAAAGGACGTGCTACATTCTCCAAATCTGAACTGTACCGTGCTTGCAGTTAAAAAAAGATCAAAATAGAAGTATCAACTCGATTCTGCACAATACTAGAAATAATATAAATCTGCAAGACTTCCGCATAACATAGCTCAAAATGAAATGCATCCATTCGGCAATACAAGATAAGCTAATGTTGATAGACCAGGAAATTTCTTAGCTTTGCAGGGAAGCAGCTAATGTGGAAGGCAAATAGTACACGACAGTAGAATATGACCACCATAACCAAAATAAGAATCTGAAAATTTGCACGGGAACCCCACTCAGTTAAAAATAAACTCCAGATAACTACACCTTGAAATCGTTCGTCATTCACTCCTTGATAGAGTACTAGAAGCTCAATTGTAGTTGTTTACTCCTTGAAATCGTCTTTGTCATTTGCTGGGAGTCCTATGGACCTCCAGTAGACGGCAAGAGCACTCCCTCCCAGCTGTCAATAATAAATACAAGACCTCTGAGAAGATATTTACGTATGCCGTAAAGCGAGAGTTTAGTGATGCCAAATGAAAGAAGTGCATATGGATAAGGTTAAGAGAAGGGAACTAGAGCATACCGCCATGCACACAACACTGACGGCAGAAGGAACAGCAACAAGCGGGTTTGTGAAGTGCTTTTGGGCGAGTAGAAATCCAAGTGCAGAACTCTGCAGAAATAAACAGTGACATTGTTAAGCAGTAAATGAATTTATTAAAATGTACAAAAATCTAAACAGAAAAACTAAAAAATGGTACGAACGTCCACCTAAACTCAGTTGGGCGGTTTGTGAACCAAACTACAGACAGTTTCAGTGAGATTCAGAGTCCAAGTTCATTCCACTGAGCAGAATATCAATTGTGTAAAGTCCACGTCATTCTGTTTGGTGCCAATAATGTAAACTAAACAGATTCATGGTGAATAGAACTATTGGTAGTATCAGTGAGATTCAGAGTCCAGGCCCATTCCATTGAGCAGAGTATAAATGGTGTAGAGTAAACAAAATAGCTTCATTCCGAGGCCATCTAATGTCTACAACCCATTGACAGAAATAACTTGGTTGAGCAGTCAGGTGGCAAAAAAGTTTTCCATACCAAACACGAACTTCATGAGAAAATGTAACACGTCAAATATACTCAACTGGGTGCCCATACCTTCCTAACATCCCAAATAATCACAAAGCTACCATAATATAAAGTTTATATGGCTAGGAAAAAAAAGACTGAATCGAAGAACCATCCTTACCTGCATCCCGCATTCAATTGAGACTGTTCTGGAAGTTGATTCCCCAAAGGAAAACAATCTTGACAACCAGTACCCAATACCAAATGCAGCAACATGCAGCAGAGCAACAGGGATAATGAGTTGAGCACCTTGAGTCTTCAACACTTCTGCGACTTGCCCAATCTAGCATAGATAAATTGTCAATTCAAAATAGTGAAAACAATTTGCATTCCATTTATACTGTGCGATCGACGAAGAGTGACCATTTATTTCAAAGGTAAGAACAACAGAATGATTTCAGATTTCTAGAAGTCAGAGATAAAATTCTGATGATCTGATCAGGAGCAGAAATATCACATGCTAGTTCAGGTTACAATGTGGCAAATTTTATATACTTATCCTAAAAAATTATATGCTGCAGATCAATCGAGTTAAATTTCGTTTTTTTCATGAATAAAAATTAAAGTTCAGTTATCAATAAACAGTTACACGGGTAACATGATTAGAGACTTTTTATGCATAAAAATAAAAGAACACCCAACCAATGGGGGGAGACATCCGAAGCATTACACTAAAGGTCGAGAAAAGGCCTCAAAGGATGGCTGCCTAGAAACACACTGAAAGCAGATATCAGGTCGTTACAAACTTACAGGGCTAGCACAAAGCAGAGTTGTGAGGAGGACTCCTATCAGTGGTGTTATGAAGATAATGCGCTCAGTAAACTTCGGAAAATACTCATGTGCCAATACTGCAAATTGAGGGGATAGTCAGAATGCATGTCAAAGATAACATTCCTAAGATACTGAAGGACCATAAAATGAATCTCAAAGCTTTTAAGCACCTCCAACAATAGTCGGCATTAAAACGACCTGGAAAGTACTGATGGCTAATCCCTGCCAAATCAAATTTCCTTTAAACTCAGGCAGAAGCAATCAAGAAAACTGTTTAGGCACTTGATTTACGATGTGGATCACAGTGTTCTTACAGCTGCATCAACAGGCACTAGCTGACCAGCAAGGATTTTAGTAAGGAGTGGCGTCATCACAATAGCACCAATCGTCGAACAACTAAAACGTGAAGAAAACAAAATGTTAGAATACAGTAGACTAGAGGAAATAACAGAGATCTCGAAACAAAATTAATTTGACATAAAAATAATATATTGACACAATAAATACTATAGCATACGCAGATGGTCATCAAATAACCATCAACAGGAAAAGCTTCACTGATATAGCTTTTACTATGGTATTGGAGAAAGTACATCTTCATAAGTGTTTCGTGACAATAACCTGGCGAGCTTCATGTTGCCTGTTGTTTAGATCCAATGGTATTTGCACTTTAGTTTTCATCATGGCATATTCGATTAGACCAAAATTTTAAGTTTGACTGCAGAAGGCTGGTTTAGATTTAGTGCACCATCACCATGGTCCCCAATCCCAATTGATGTTAAAGCATGTCCTGACATCAGATAAACTTTGCCGCCAAAGCTTATTACAGAAACTGACAGCATATCTAGCATCAAAGCAATATTAGAAATTTAGGATAACAAAATTATTTCTGATTAACCTTTTTTAATTTTTCTTTGAGAAATGTTCCCCATTGCTGCTACATCCCACTCAAATAATGATATTTGTGTGTTATCGAATAAATAATGTGCTCCGTTGGGAAATGGATAGCATTCTAATTAAAGGGGCCATATCTAGTGTAAAAGAGGTTTACGGTGCTAACGAGGTAATACACATTAACGGACATCGGATCTATCACCAGCGGCTAGGATTAGAGGAGATGGAGGTGCAATACAGCCGCAATAAATGTTCTTAAAAAAGAACCCATGTATTTATGTCTTTCTTGTACCTCCATCTTCCTTATACTAGTGATAGATCGAATGGTCTCAAATGTGTATTAGCATGTTAGCACCATAAGCCATTTTTACACTAAATATGTCCTAATTAAATTACAATAAGTGCATAAGAAAGTCAATCACTGAGGCTACTGCTTAAGTAATGATAAAAGAACCAGAAAAAAAATGTAGGGTTATGTATGCTAACTAGACTAGCATAAGTGCCAAAAAGGACCTTTTTTTTCAAGCAAGAAGTTGGGCTTACGTGGTCATAAGAACCGAAAGTGCAACATTTCCCTTGGATATGTAAGTTGCAACATTGGATGCTTGCCCACCAGGGCAACATGAGACCAAAACAAGACCAGTTGCAAGAGGAGCAGATAAGTTCAAGCTCTGTAAAATAAAACACCTGGTTAGGTGCTTATAATGCAGTCTTTAAAATGAGATGGCATTTGCAGAGACAATTAAATTGCAATTTTTTCATGTAGTAGAAGAAATTATAGTTTCAAACTGTTTAAGCAATTGATAAGATAAATAATTTACTAGAAAGAAGACATATCTCATCTCAAATATACTCCATTGAAGAACTAAATACTGTAGATTCCAGAGGTAAAAACTGATAATACTTCATAAATCGTGAACAAATTGAGACACTATGATCCCTTGCAATGAAATAAGGTGGAATAAAGGACAATCACGAGAAGAAAGAATATTTGCCGCAATCATTGCATCCAAAAGAGAAGTCTAATAGGAAAACATCCCGGGAAAAAAAACTGATACTAAATTTTGAACAATTAAAACTTTCTATCACATGACATGGCACACAAGTTTGCTGATTATACCAACTACCATCTTTCTCATCAATTATTCCTTATGTTTGTTCTAAATAGAATCCTCAGATCAGTTTGGGATCAAATTTCAGCAGGCATAGGAGCACTAGTTGCAGAAACTTTATACATTACAATGATTTAAGTAACATTACAACACTGTAACCACAATTTAGCAAACAATGCAACCAGATGTAATTTTATCTATCACGAAATTTAAATAACCCAATACCATTACAGTGCCATACTATTTTACAGTTAAATGAGAAACTGCTTTAACAGAAGGGGACATATCTAGTGTAAATGACGCTTGTGGTGCTAACATGCATCTGTGACCATCAGATCCATCACAAGATGCCATAATTATGGGTGGTGGAAGACCCGTGTATCACTTAAATGTTAAATGGAATGTGATGGGCCATGATTAGGTGGACCTTCCATTAAAATGAATAAATGATACATGTATCTTCCACCACCCCTAACTGTGGCCTCTCATGATAGATCTGATGGTCACAGATGGTCATTAGCATGTTAGCACCACAGGGGTCATTTACACTAGATATGAACCCTAACAGAATATATAAAAAACACCGTTTGTATGTATTTTGTGGCTGCGGAAGAATTACCATTGCAATAGCAAATCCTAACAAAGGTTTGATCAAATACTGTGCAAGAAATCCAACACCCACCTGCAAAGACGCAAACAATCAGAGACATATAAAAATATCTATATGGACTGGATGTTTGTTGGGCATAGAAACATCATAACTAATTTCCATTTGATATAGCTATTCAGGTGAAGAAACATACGGTCCATGGATTCCTCAAACATCTCTTAAAATCGTCAAATGTCAAAGTTAGTCCCATTGACAACATTAGGAAGCCTAAACCAAGAGTGAAAAGGTCGGTTTCCAACCAGGTAACCTGCAGTTGTCCAATAAAACCACAAATGAGGCCATGCTGTTAACTCCAGATAGGCAATGACAATTGGCAAGTGAGAAATACTACCAGTGATGGCTTGTAGATGCCAATAACAGTACCCAGTATGACCTGTCAAAAGTGATATCATGTACTTGTAAGATCTTCTACAGGCAACAGAATACTTTAGACAAAGGGAAGCAGGAAACATTCAGATGCTCTCATATCAACTTACCCAGACAGGGAAAAGAGTGGTAAGCAGCTCAACTATTTTCTCATACTGGCTTACTCCAGAAGGCGAGCTCTCAGGGGGTTTACTTGAAGGCAAGCTCTCAGGGAGATTACTAGATATGTTTACTTCTGCTTTGCACAAAATTTGGTGGCTTCTGAGGAAAAAAAAGTGCACTTCAAACTTCCGATATGGGTAACAACAATTATACCAATAACAAATTTGGGGAATGAAAAATAACAAGATCATGAACGAAAGACTAAAAGAATAGCAGCTCACTTGCTGAACATTTATCCCGAGGAAGTTAACACACATTGAGGATGGACTTATTTAGTAATCAGCAAGACAATGATGGAAGTTGTGAACTAGAAAAAATAATTTAAGACAAGAGTAAGGAAAAAAATCCAATGACTGCAATAATGACAGTGGGTAGCTGAAGGAAAAAACCTGAATGAAAATAACAATATTGGCAAGGAAAACAAGGAACAACAGGAAAGGAATTGAAGAAGTGACATGAATGAACTTTTGAGTGATCGCGAGTATAGAACATGGGAGCTGTGAGAAGGCAATAGCTACAAGCAGTTTATCATCCTCTGTTTTGAGGAAAATACAAAGTTCAGGAGATTATGGATATTGAAGTAATAATTTGTCCATGAAACAAAGCACAGAAGTGAAAGGCAGTGCTATATCTGGAAGCCTACAATGAAATCGAACAGTGACAACAATTGCTCCATTGATGAGTCCTGTCTTGTCAGCACGAGCTTATAACAACAGAACAATAACTTTTGACTGATCTATGGCGAGTGGCAACAAAAGACAATGTTCAGTTCAGAACTTTTAGCAAAACTTCAATATGTAACATTAGATGTCTACGAATCTCACACTTTATATTTACAAAATGCAGCACGATCAATTCAAGGAGCTAAGTTGAAGAATTCATCCATAAAGTCTCTTTCAGAGAGATACAGTACACATTTTTGTAAAGGGACTCAGCAGATACTTTTTGTCACTGTTCTTCATCTCTATGTTCTACAGAGCCAGCAGGTTTCACTAGGAAACTGAGGCGTGGTCCTTGGACCTACAAGTTAGATTCCAGAAGTACCTACTGGTTGCATCACAACATCATAATGTCCGAGGCATTTAAAAACTCACTTTACTGCAACATGGGTTTATAGAATTCCCTACTTCGAATGAGCACGAAATGACTAGTCAACACTCAAATCCGCTTTCCGCTGACAAAGTCAAACCCTGCTCCCTGAATTGGATGAGCAATTACCAAATGCCGGATTAACCTCGCAACAGGACCATACCTCAGAACCGGGGTAGCAGTGGTGACCGGCGTAGGCGCAGCGGTCAATCCCAACTCGCGCTTCTGGTTCGTCCCCCCATAACTTGGCATTGAGCACCCGATTCCCGAACCTGCACCCAAAGGCAACATCCAATGCAAAGTGAGCAGAACCACCTCAAGCTAACAGGAAGGCGGATTCCAAACGAGGTTTCAGCCGGCGGGCGGGTACCGAGACGCGAAGCGGAGCAGACGGGTGCCCGGGGCCGCGGGCGGAGGGCCCGGCAGACGGAGGCCATGGAGCGCGGCGGGCAGGTGGCCATTGGCTCCACAGGAAGGCGGGGGAGACAGCAACACGAGACGCGGACGGGCGCGGGGTTCGGAGCTCGTGGAAAGTAGGGGGAGAGGGTTTAAGAGCGAACGCGTGAGGACGAGGGGACGGGGACGAGAGGAGTCGAAGACTCGAAGGGGCACCGGAGAGCCACACGTCGTTGCGGCTAGACCGCGGCGCGCATGCGGATCAGGTTGGAGAGGCTCCCGCCCGCTCCCTCCAGGCTCAACGGTCCCTGCCGCTCACCTCGACGGGGATTGCCGGTTTGGACGGACCCGAACCACGGCTTGCGTTGTTGGCAAAACACGGGTCTGCGGATGTTGGCGTGAAGCTCAGGCCGGAGTCGCGGCACGTCGAGTGGAGCGTTTCAGTTTTGGAGGGCACTGCATATGCGGCTAAGGAGGTTTGTCCGCAGCCTCTGATTTCTGGTGGGGAATGGAAGGAAAACGAGACTTTGTTTTCGACAAAATAAATGAAAGCGAGATTTTAGCAGGATTTTGTTTTTGACGAGTGGTGAATACCCGCTAAAAATCAAACACAAAGAAATATATGGTGTGTACAAGAATAACAACGGATACATGCAACGACTATAATGCAATCAGTGCTATGGTACAATCGTGTAATCAGACATGCTTATCCATTGGATCCACATCCTATGGCTATTGCATTTTGTTACATAACCCCTTACATCTGAATGCATAAGGTGGAGAGAGATAAGTAAAAAATGCAACAAGTGTATGATGCATATCCAATGAATAATGATGATTGATTACACGATTGCATCGTAACACAGATTGTATTCTAGTCGCTGCCACAGATACAACCTACTATCTATATTTTAGATTACTTGTCACTCTTTATTTTAAAAATGAACTAGAGAGTGACAAGTATTTTGGAATGGATAGAGTATCTTTTAAGGGAGGGAACCAAATGCAGTCATAATTTTGGTGCAACCGTGCAATCAACTATCTTCACCATTGGATCTACATCCAACGATTGATGCATTTTTTATTTAAACTCCACTTGTGACTGATGCATGTTTATTGTACATAAAATATGCATCAATCATAGTATGTAGATCCAACGTTTGAGGATGATTGATTGCATGATTGTAGCAAAACCTTTTATTGTATTTTAGTCGCTCCCATCTTTTAAACATAGAAAGTATGATTATTGGAGAGGGATAAACTGTTGAGTGTGCACCGGAAAAAGAGTACAATATTTCCTACATTATATATGTGCATATATTCTTTCACCTTGTATATGTATTTGTGACCTCAAAGTGCTTGAAATGTGAAAAAACAAAGATATATCTGAAAATGAAAATTATTATGTTGTTGCTCCAACAAGGTCAAATACAATGTCTAAGTCAAATTGTGCGTACTTTATATAGTTAGATTATTAATGGTGGAACCTATTCATCCAAGTTAGTCTTAGATTCAACATATATGTTGCATTTATAATTAATTATTCTTTCAGTGATAGATGATGTTCTCGTTGACATCAAGGTGACAGTGGAGAGTGAGATTTCATGAATCTCAATATAAGTCAACTCAGTTTCCAAGGTAGGGATAGCAACGGTCGGGTTCGGGTTGGGTAGTGGGAAAACCCAAATCGAAATGAAATAGTGTGCAGGTAAATTTTTGTAGCCGAACCTGTACCCGTAGGTAAAAAATGGTACCTGCACCTATAATTGATGGGTTTTTGGCTTAGTTCCGGATACCCGACAGGTACCCGTTAGGGTTAGAGGATCTTCTGGTGGCTAGGGGTCCAGCAGCGGCGAGTGTCTCGCAGTTTTATACAGGGGTGGCACCGGGTATGACTCCTGTTGGTGGCGCTGAGCTTCAGGAGCCCGCCGTTGTTGCAGAGCTTGCGGAAGAGGTCGTAGAACCATAAGAGGCCCATGTACTTGAAGCAAACGTCGAAGGCGGTGACCTGCGCGGAGCGGGAGCTGAGGATGCAGGCGAGGGTGTCCATCTAGCTGCGGGGATCCTCGCAGTAGTCCTCGTCACCCCTGTCGGGGACCGCACGACAATTGAATGCAGCAGCTGGAGCCGAGGGTGCAGGCGGCAATCGACCTCCCAAATCCAAGCGGCCTGTGAGACCTATGTGTGCTGAATACATTGGTTTTGACAATAAAAGTTTTGAATGCTGCCATAATATCTTCTTAGCAAGGTCCGACTCTAGCTCCAAGCTTCTGCAAGGTCCGACAATAGGTCTGACTTTCTTTGTCTAGGTTCGACATATTTTTGGATAGTTCCGGTGAGCTTTGTCTTTAGCTCTGGCATGTCTTTGATAGCTCTGGCATGTCTTTGTTAAGCTTCAATATGTTTTGCTAGGTCCAACTTATGTTGGTTAGCTCCGACATGTTTTCCTAGCTCCAGCTTTTGAGATGACTAGTTCTAACTGGTTTTGGTTAGTTCCGGCGCTAGGACCGACTAGCTTTGGTAAGCTCCGGTGCTAGGTCCGACTAGCTTTGGTAAACTCCAGCTCAAGCTCCGGTTGGCTATGGCAAAGTTCGGTGCTTGATCACAATGTTCCAGCTTTTAATGTGAAATGTTTCGAAATTGCTTTACATTGTTGGAAAGTTTGTTTAGTATTCATTTGCTAAGTTTTTGGTGCGTTTTGGTTGATATGGCTGATATCGTTTTGATATGCTTTGCAACATGCTTATGTGAGGTTCTCACAGAAGGTGTTGTGTTCGGAACTGACTTGAGTAGTCGCGGACTTGGGCTCGTATGGATTGGTTGTTTGTTCATGTGCAGGTGTTGCTTGAATTCAAGTCATGGCTGGTGACAGGATTCTTTGGACTAGTCTTAGGGAGGATATGAGGTTCCAACAACCAAATTCAGGAGGAATTGTGGTTGAGTGGGTCAGGAGGTCGCGCAGGATGATTGAATCAAGGGCAGTGCATATGAAGGTTACTGGATGTCGAAGGAAGGTGTTTGCACGTATGCATACGGTGTATGACGTGGCAACATGGTTCTGAAGATGGTTTATAGATGGGAAGATTTGGTTAGAAGGATCGGATCGTATCGGTTTATGACTTTGGCTGCGGCGGAGTCGGTTATGGCTCGGTATGGAAAGTATCGAGTTGGTTATGATAGGATTTCGTGTGGGTCACGAATTTGAGTTGTTTTAGGAATGTGGGATACGTTCCTAAGGTGTTTGGAAGTCTTAAGATTGCTTCTATCTGCGTATAGAAGAGTCCTAAGCGGTTATGGAAAGTTTCGATTTGTGATCGGAGTAGGATTAGAGTCCTAGTTGAGATTGGGTTGGCCTAAGGGCTAGTTATATAAGCAAGGGACACCAAAGCTCGTGGTGCACGACTTTGGGGTTGTTCCTCTTGTGTTCTATTGAATAAAATTCGTAAATTTAAAGAACTTTTGTGTCTTGTTCGTCCGACTTGTTCCAGACAAGTTTTACTCGTCGAGTTTCTGGACAGCACTACCTTTCTTCGGTGGTTTTATCATAACTCGAGTTTTACAGATCCAATTGACGTGATTCTTTTTGGGTTGTCTTCACAACTTGATTATCTATCATATGTCAAAATTTCACGGTCATTGGATCTGTGATTTCTGATATACACGAGGTTCTTTGCAGCATTCCAGAACTGTTTTTCTCGGGTAGGACAGATTGACCTCTGTTTGATCTTTTGATCATAACTTGAGTTTCTCTCGACGGATTTGAGTGATTCTTCTTGTTTTTTCTTCGTGACTTGGTTCTCTCTGATATATATCACTTTTGTCTCGGTGAAACACGTTTAGATTAGTTTCACACATGATTTCTCTAACAGATCGTTTTTCTGCCGAAGGGGTTGAGATTTAATTGTTTCCGCTGCGTAAGATTTTTAAAAATGCCATTCACCCCCCTGGTAGTTTTTCACGTGCTCTTCAATCCTACAATTGGTATCAGAGCCACGGTGCTCTAATCATTGTGATTTGCACGTATTTTTGACTAATCATCATAGAGAAATACTTCGCCAAACCTTGTGTGTTTGCTGATATTGATTTTCAGGTTTGGAAGGCACACATGGAGGCTTTCATCCAGACGTAAGGCTTCGTAATATGGGAGAAGGTATACAAGCCTTACGAAGTGCCACCTAACGATCAAGTTACGGCTACAAACCTACGGGACATCGACAACAACAACAAAACCCGAAACTTGATCATCCAAGGACTCACTCAAAGCGACTTCGACCGTGTTGCACATCTCCGATCGGCATACGATGTATGGAGAGCACTTTGTGACTATCACGAAGGATCCAACACGATCAAGGAGGTAAGGCAAGACATGTTCAAGAAAAAATACATGCGCTTCGAGATGCAACCCGGTGAGTCCATCGATGATCTCTTTGCTCAGTAACTTGCGTAGTGTCAACATTAATTTTTCTGATGGTGAAAATGCTAGGTAACTTCTTAGTGCGTTAGACATGTCAATCTGAAAGATGAAAGTTACATTTGTTCATGAATCTACTGTCATGAGTACACTTACTTTAGATGTGCTTTACTCTAAACTCAAAACTCATGAAATTGACATCTTATCACGTAAGAACCCAAACAAGTCTATTGCATTTGTCTCACAACGTGATATGCCTAGCTCCGGCCAATTATCATCTTGCAATACTCTTGCTTTGTTGTCCTCACTAACCCTGGAGCAGATCGAAGAATTTCCAGAAGAGGAGTTAGCACTAATCTCTACTTGGTTCTCAAAAGCATTGCAAAATGTGAGAACTAGAAGGAGAGGAAGCTCCGTACCTCAACGCTGTTTTGAATGTGGTAAGATAAGACACTTTCGTACAGAATGCTCTAACCTTTCAGGTACTATTACCCGTGAAGAAAAACGGAACAAGGTCAAGACCACCTCTGGAAACCCCAACAAGAAAAAGAAGGGTACCATAGGACGCAAGATGATTAACAGCTTCATCACTGCACTTCAAGAGCTCGGTTCAAGCGATGTAGACTTTGAAAGTGATGAAGATGATGACGATCTGGCCAACTTATGCTTCATGGCGGGCAAAACAAGATCAAGATCAAGTCACGAGGATGCAGAATACAACAATGACGACGATGATGTATGTTCTACCTGTAATGAAATGTGTAATGCAATTTCTCGTGCAACTATTATTGTTAAGAAAAAGGACAAAAAGCTTAGGGATAATGCTGCTAAAATTGAATCACTAGAATCTGAAATCAACCGTTTGAAAACATTGATTCCTAGTGATGATTCTTGTCCCTCAAGTGATTTAATCTATGAACAATTGTCCACACTAAGAACTGCACACTCCTCCACTCTAGATAGACTTGAACTTGAAAGTGAAAAGAACAAAAAGTTTGCTGCACTTGACATTGGAAACTTAAAAGATGCTTCTTGTTCTACAATTGTTTTGCAATGTTCTAGTTGTGATGATCTTGAAAAGAAACTAAAAGATGCTATGAATGAAATTTCAATATTGAATAATGCTTTACGTTCTCATGAAGTTAAATATTATTCCAATTGCAAATTAAAAGAAAAAACTTCATGTGAAAATTGTCTTGATCTATCCAATAAACTTGATACATGCATAGGACATTAGATCAGTTTTGTAATGGGAATAAGAATCTAAACTTGCTGTTGAATTCTTTCAAGTCTTGCAATGATAAAACTAGTTTAGATTTTGATTCTCATGCTCATGCTGAGGCACAACCACCTAAAATTCTAAAGTCATTAGGAAGTGGTTTGATTCAAACAGTTCCTAAACAAAAAGAAGTGGTTTTCAAATCTGCAGAAGTGTTGTCTCATTCGGTTTCAAATAAAAATATTGCTTGCTCATCTAGACATGAACACAAAGTTAAATTTCATTGTACCTACTGTGGTAGAGATGGTCATGTTATAGATTTTTGTTATAGACTAGCTAAAAAATAGAAAAGGGAAAGAATGATTGCTAGATCTCATAACTTTCATGCAAAATTTGTTGCACATATTAAACCAAATGTCAGGAACATGCAACCTGCTGTTATGAGTCAAAAACATTCAAAGTTTACCTCCGGACCTTCTATTTTTGCCTCTGGAGCTACTGTTTTTTGTGCTACACAAGTGACACCTTATAGGTCAGTAGTTAAGAATAAAAAACCTCAAACTATGACTCATGAACCTGATGTTTTATCTCATCTTTCGCATGTTTTTTCTGCTGCATGTCGTGTGACTCAGTACTGGATACCTAAATGCCTTTTGACTAACCCCAGTATTCAGTCATCGACGTATTGTGCTTCTATGTAGGACACATGCTTGAGGAAGGAGAACATTTGGATTGTGGATTCAGGTTGCTCACGCCACATGACCGGTAACAAAGAATGATTCTCCTTCCTCTCTTTTGTGTCACGTGTAGAGAATGTTACTTTTGCCGATAATTCTTCAACTCCTATAATTGCTAAAGGTTCGGTTAGAGTAAATGATCACTACACTTTGAAGGACGTGTCACTTGTCAAAAATTTGAAATACAACTTGCTTTCTGTTTCACAATTGCTAGATAAAAATCTGGAAATTATTTTCAATAAAAATTGCTGCAAAGTTGTAGGTTCAAATAGTGAGCTTATTTTTAATATGTCTCGGTTTGGAAGAGTTTTAAAGCTGATTTTGATATGTCTTCCTCTAAGCATAGGTGTCTAGTTGCTAATGATTCAAAAGACTTATACTTTTGGCATCGTAGACTTGGTCACATAGGCTTTGATCACCAAACGCGTGTTAGTGCTCTTGATCGCATACATGGGCTGCATAAGTTTAAATGAGACAAAGAAATTGTGTGCTCTTCTTGTAGACATGCTAAGATGGTCGCAAGTTCACATACTCCTCTCAATGATCATGACAACTGAACCGGGTCAACTTTTGCACCTTGACACCGTAGGACCTTCACGTGTTCAATCCTTCGGAGGTAAATGGTATGTTCTTGTTATTATTGATGATTATTCTAGATACTCTTAGGTCTACTTTATGGCGTCTAAGAATGAAACTTTTAGTCACTTTAGAACTTTATTTCTTAAACTATCAATTGATCACCCAAGATCTTTAAAAACAATTAGAAGTGATAACGGAAATAAATTTAAAAATCAATCTTTTGATCACTTTTGTGCTGAAAATGGAATAGATCATTAATTTTCTTCATCATATGTACCTCAACAAAACGGTGTTGTAGAAAGAAAGAACTGAACCTTAGTTGAGATGGCTAGGACTATGCTTGATGAATATCAAACTCCTAGGAAATTTTGGACTGATGCGATTGCAACCACTTGTTATGTCTCAAATCGTGTTTTCTTGCGTGC
Source organism: Tuctoria greenei (assembly GCA_036927565.1). Taxonomy (NCBI): domain Eukaryota; kingdom Viridiplantae; phylum Streptophyta; class Magnoliopsida; order Poales; family Poaceae; genus Tuctoria; species Tuctoria greenei. The sequence goes on from JAYESD010000008.1 coordinate 9,519,654, forward strand.
TAAGCTAGGTAAAACCCCATATGAGCTCCGGTTTGGACATAGGCCTAGTGTTACACACTTTCGAGTTTTTGGTTGCAAATGCTTTGTTAAGAAACATGGTAATATTGATAAATTTGAACCTAGATCTATTGATGGCATGTTTCTTGGTTATCCATCTCATACTAGAGGCTACCGTGTGCTTTTACTTGACACTAACAAAATTGTGGAGACTTGTGAAGTTTCTTTTGATGAAGCCAGCCCACGTACTAGCTCAAACATTGCAGGTACAGATCCATATCCGCAGGGTGAGAGCATTTTCGTTGAAGATGAGGAAGGGGTGGAGTTGCTGTTCGAAAATTCAGCAGCTAATGACATTGTTCGAGCTCCTGATTTTGATTCACAGCCAGCACCGATGACCACCATTGCTGGTCCAGATCCTCCTCAAGTCACAAGCTCATCGATTTGTGATGAACATGAAGAAGAAGAAGCTTGTGACGTGTCCACTTCCCTCCGGGTTCTCAAAATTCATCATCCACAACAGATTATTGGAAGCTTGCACGAACGAGTTACACGGTCCAGGTTTTGCGATCCAAACTCTCATGTTCATTCTGCTTTTGTTGCTTCTTTTGAACCCAAAGATATATCACACACACTCACTAATGAATCTTGGATTATTGCCATGCAAGAAGAGTTAGAAAATTTTGAAAGAAATAATGTTTGGAAACTTGTTCATCCTCCTCAAGGTCACACTTTAATTGGAACTAAGTGGGTGTTTAAAAATAAACAAAGTGAGGATGGGGTTGTGGTTAGGAATAGGCTAGGTTGGTTGCTCAATGTTTCACTCAAGTTGAAGGTCTAGATTTTGATGAAACTTTTGCTCCTGTTGCTAGATTAGAAGGTAAGAATTTTGTTAGCTTTTGCTGCATCTAAAGGTTTTAAGCTATATCAAATGGATGTTAAAAGTGGTTTTCTTAATGGCTATATAGATGAGGATGTTTATGTCAAACAACCACTGGGTTTTGAAAATCCAGATTTTCCTAATCATGTTTACAAACTGTCCAAAGCCTTATACGGTCTCAAACAAGCCCTTAGAGCATGGTATGATAGGTTAAAAACATTCTTACTTGAAAAGGGGTTTACCATGGGCAAGGTTGATAAAACTCTTTTTGTGCTTAAGCATGACAATGACTCATTATTCATTCAAGTGTATGTGGATGAAATTATCTTTGGTTGTACTTCTCGTGATCTTGTATCCAAGTTTTCAGCTATGATGAGTTCAAAATTTGAGATGAGTATGATGGGAGAACTCACGTACTTTTTGGGACTATAAATCAAGCAAACCAAGGAGGGTACCTTTGTGCATCAAATGAAGTATACAAAAGACCACCTAAGGCGCTTCAACATGGACAAAAGCAAGCCTCTTCGGACACCAATGGGAAAAACAACAACACTTGAACTTGATGAAGATGGTGAACCCGTGAATCAAAAAGAATATATAAGCATGATCGGATCACTTTTGTACTTCACGACATCAAGACCGGACATACAATTCAGCATATGTCTTTGTGCGCGGTTTCAAGCTTCTCCACATGCTTCACATCATCAATCCGTCAAAAGGATTCTCAGGTACTTACATGGAATTCAAGAATTTGACATTTTTCTTCCTTCTTCCTCAACCGTTACTTTGAAAGCTTTTTCCGATACTGATTTTGGAGGTTGTAGGATTGATAGGAAAAGTACTTCCGATGCTTGTCATTTTCTTGGTAATTCACTTGTTGCTTGGTCCTCTAGAAAACAAAATTCAGTTGCACAATCCACCGCTGAATCTGAATATGTAGCTACTGCTAGCGCTTGTTCACAAATTCTTTGTATTGTTCAAACACTTAAGGACTATGGGGTTGATCTAGATAGTGTTCCACTATTTTGTGACAACACTAGTGCTATTTGCATTGCTAAAAACCAAGTGCAACATTCTAGAACTAAGCACATTGATATTAGGTATCACTTTCTCCGTGATAATGTTGAATAAAGGAAACATTGTGCTTCACCATGTAGATACCGAACAATAATTGGCTGACATTTTTACAAAACCTTTGAATTTCACTCATTTTTGTTACATTCGTAGTGAAATAGGGGTTATGCATCCTCATGGCTTAAATTGAGGGGGAGTTTTGAATTTGTGAAGTCTATGTGTGAATCTGAACTTAAAATAATATGAGCATAATATTTCATACATATATGACTTTGTGATTCCTTTTACATGCTAAAAGATCTTACTACATTACTCGTGTTATACATTTTTGAATTGGAATAATTACTTACACTAAATCTGATCATAGTTGAACTTTCTTGCTGTTTTGAACTTGTTGCATGCTCACAAGTGCTTTTAATCATAAAGAATTAATCAAGTAATCAACTCACATGTTGAGTTTTTATGAACAAATATAAGTTGAGAAAAGATCAAGAGAATATGCATACATCACACTTCTTCTTTTTATATGGCTTATCATTGCACTTTGATATGAACTTGGAAGAAGTTGTGTATGACTAAAACTATGTCCTTAAGCTTCTAATTGTCAAATGACATAGGCTTGGCTTGGTTGGTTAGAATAAGGCAGATGCACATATAATCTCTTGCAAATATCATATGATCTAAATTTTTGCTTTGAAAAATAATAAAATGCAACAACAAGTATCATGCTTTCATGTATTGAAATGGGTATGTTTGTGAGATCATGACTTGCTTAAATTGAAAATTACATTTGATCTCTAGCATGGCTTACACTACTTTATGTATCTCATTGTTGTGATAGTGTAAGCTACTTGATAGTATGACTTGGATGAGCTTTGTTTTATATGTATATGTTATAATATGCTCATAACAATTAAAATTTCTCTTTTGTACCTTGTTGAATACATTGTCAAAGGGGGAGAGATAATATGGTGAATTATGCAAAGGGGAGAAATATGTATAGGGGGAGAAATTTATTTCTATCTCATTTGATTTTCAAAAAGGGGGGAAATTGTTCTCAAAACTTTTCATGCCAATGTTCGGATTTTAAATGGTTTTGTCAATGCATTCATCAAGGGGAAGATTGTGAGACCTATGTGTGCTGAATATATTGGCTTTGACAATAAAAGTTTTGAATGCTGCCATAACATCTTCTTAGCAAGGTCTGACTCTAGCTCCGAGTTTCTGCAAGGTCCAACAATAGGTCCGACTTTCTTTGTCTGGGTCCGACATGTTTTTGAGTAGATCCGGTGAGCTTTGTCTTTAGCTTCGTCATGTCTTTGATAGCTCCGGCATGTCTTTGTTAAGCTTAGATATGTTTTGCTAGGTCCGACTTATGTTGGTTAGCTCCGACATGTTTTTTTAGCTTCGGCTTTTGGGATGACTAGTTCCGACTGGTTTTGGTTAGTTCTGGCGCTAGGACTGACTAGCTTTGGTAAGCTCCGACGCTAGGTCCGACTAGCTTTGGTAAGCTCCGTCTCAAGCTCTGGTTGTCTATGGCAAGGTCAGGTGCTTGATCGCAATGTTCCGACTTTTAATGTGAAATGTTTCGAACATGCTTTACATTGTTGGAAAGTTTGCTTAGTATTCATTTGATAAGTTTTTGGTGCATTTTGGTTGATATGACTGATATCGTTTTGATATGCTGTGCAACATGCTTATGTGAGGTGCTCACATAAGGTGTTGTGTTCGGAACTGACTTGAGTCAAGTCGCGGACTTGGGCTCGTACGGATTGGTTGTTTGTTCATGTGCAGGTGTTGCTTGAATTCAAGTTATGGCTGGTGACAGGATTCTTTGGACTAGTCTCACGGAGGAGATGAGGTTCCAACAACCAAATTCAGGAGGAATTGTGGTTGAGCGGGTCAGGAGGTCGCGCAGGATGATTGAATCAAGGGCAGTGCATATGAAGGTTACTGGACGCCGAAGGAAGGTGTTTGCACGTATGCATGCGGTGCATGACGTGGCAACATGGTTCTAAAGATGGTTTATAGATGGGAAGATCTGGTTGGAAGGATCGGATCGTATCGGTTGATGACTTTGGCTGCGGCGGAGTCGGTTATGGCTCGGTATGGAAAGTATCGAGTTGGATATGATAAGATTTTGTGTGGATCACGAATTTGAGTTGTTTTAGGAATGTGGGATACGTTCCTAAGGTGTTTGTAAGTCTTAAGATTGCTTCTATCTGCATATAGAAGAGTCCTAAGCCGTTATGGAAAGTTTCGATTCGTGATCGGAGTAGGATTAGAGTCCTAGTTGAGATTGGATTGGCCTAAGGGCTGATTATATAAGCAAGGGACGCCAAAACTCGTGGTGCACGGCTTTGGGGATGTTCCTTTTGTGTTCTATTGAATAAAATTCGTAGTTTGAAGGAACTTTTGTGCCTTGTTCGTCTGGCTTGTTCCAGACAACTTTTACTCGTAGAGTTTCTGGACAACACTATATTTCATCGGTGGTTTTATCATAACTCGGGATTTACAGATCCAATTGACGTGATCCTTTTTGGGTTGTCTTCACAACTTGATTATCTATCATCTGTCAAAATTTCACGGTCATTGGATCCGTGATTCCTGACCTACATGAGGTTCTTTGTAGCGTTCCAGAACTATTTTTCTTGGGTAGGACAGATTGACCTATGTTCGGTCTTTTGATCATAACTTGAGTTTCTCTCGACGGATTTGAGTGATTCTTTTTGTGTTTTCTTCGTGACTTGATTCTCTCTGATATATATCACTTTTGTCTAGGTGAAACGCGTTTAGATTAGTTTCACACACGATTTCTCTAACAGATCATTTTTCTGCCGAAGGGGTTGGGATTTAATTGTTTCCGCTGCGTAAGATTTTTAAAATCTGCCATTCACCCCCTCTGGTTGTTTTTCACGTGCTCTTAAATCCTACACGACCACAACACGCTCATGAGCTCCCCGACATCTATGACCCCGGGTCATCACGGTTGAAGACCGTTAACATTGACCATGCCTCCATGGTGGCCCAATCTTCCTCGTTTTCCTTGAAGAGGGTCGTAGCCTCCTCAAACCCTAGTGAGACGGGGTCAGTGGTGCCCTCCATCGCGAGCACCACGTCCAAGTCGACGACGGCATTCCCCGCGGTGGTGGCGGAGATGGGAGTGCAATACGGGTGCGGTTAGGGAAACCCAAAGCCTCGCAGTTGCGGTCGTAGGAGGAACGGGAAGAAGAGGTAAGGGTGGAGGAGGAGTACTTGACAGTGACCGGAGTTGAGGGTCGGGGTCGGTGTTACGGTGGCACCGATGGTGGCGGCTGGCGGGGACAGTATCGAGGTGCTCGACAATCGCTAGTCGGGAGTCGGGGATGAGATTCAAGGGAATCGTGATGTGGCGGTCGTGCAGGTGGGGACGGGGGAGTGGGGGAGGGGCGGTTATGCGCCAAATCAAGGTTATGCAATGGGTCAGACCTGAATTGATTTGCTGCTTCTTGAGTTATTCTGGGTCTATTTATTGATTTCGGGTAACCCGACGGGTACCCACTGGCGAGAAGTAAAATCCATAGCCGTACCCGCAATAAATGGGATTGGAAACGAATTGTTTCCAAAGGTAAAAAATTTCGCCCGTATCCACACTCATGGGATATAATACCCGCCGGGTAGCCGAACCCGTGGGTATAACTGTCATCCCTAGTCCAAGGTGCTCATAGGTGTACAGTGTGTGTGCATGTGTTCCTAGGAATACATATTTATAGATATATATGAGTGTATACATTTATACTATATTCCAAGAAAAGAACACAGTGAGAAAATAATTGAAGAAAAAGAATTAAAAGGAACTATACTCTGTCAATTTTGTGGTCAGTCAGAACAGAACAGCAAGGCGTATGATGTTTGAGTGTGCACTGGCCAAATTCATTTGTTGTTAACTGGGACGAATTACCTAAAAGCGTGTCTCATTTTAACAAAAAAATATCTTGAAGCAACCAGAGAATGAAGAGGACTAAGGTCCCGTTTGGCACAGCTTCTATTGTAGCTTATTCATAAAAATAAGTTGAGGGTGTGCCAAATAGGAAGCTTCTGTATCAGCTTATTAGTTCAGCTGCTTCTTAGAATAAACTAAAAACAAGACATAAGCAGAAGCCGTTTTCCACCAGATTTTCAAACAAGCTGCTTTTGTAACAAGTTCTAAATGTGCCAAACAGAGCCTACTAATTTAAGCTTCATGCTAGGAACAATGTGTGAATGACCGGTGCGTGGCGAACAAGCGTTGGCGCGGGCGAGGGCTGTTCCAGCTCGAGAAGGCACAAACATCCTCCGTCACGTCCACGTCGTCCTCCTCTTCCTCGTTGGTCACGTCCACGTCGTCCTCCTCTTCCTCGTCGGGATCGACAGACGCTGCGGCGGGCGAGCTCGACGGCGCATCCTCGGTGTTCTCCCCCTCGCGTCCAGCACCCTGGCGAAGAAGCAACTAGCAAGGTCGACGAGTGAGGATGGCCGACGCTAGAGGAGTGGCGCGCGAGTGAGGGTGGCCGGCGCGGGAGCCCTGACGCGTAGGCATTGGTGCGGGCGAAGGCGACTGGTTCGGGAGGTCATGCGAGCTGCGGGCAAGGGCGAAGGCGGCTGGCGCGGGAGGCCCGGCGAGCCGCGGGCGAGGGCGAGCGACAGACTGCGCTTGCGCGGAAGTCGCAGCGCACAGACGTGGCGTGGGAGAGGGCGCGGGAGTAGTAGCGGAAGGACGCAAAAACGGAGAAAGATGACCCACATTTGGGTGGCTCCGGAGCCTCAGCGCAAAAATAGTACCTGTATGCGTTACTCGGTTGGAGACAATTTTTACCATTTCACTACCCATTTCTGATTTGGATCCTTGGATGCACAGCGTGTTGGAGTCGGCCTAAGGATGGCTGGGTTTTTAGAGATAAGATTACTTCATCTTGTGCTTTTGTTGACAGAATTTTAGGCGATGCCCACAAAATCTGAAGTTAAGAGTACCAACGGTAATTGTATGACAAGCTTAACTTGAATAAATTCTTGTGTAAGTCCTCGTTGTCTAGCACGGGAAAACCATGGATGTAATATTTTATTATTAGTATCACTAAAACTAATTTGTAAGCTAGCAAAACCAGCCACACTGCGTAGCAAATGGTGTGAATGAAGTTTAGTCCAGTGATTAAGTACTCAGAGTAGCACTATTTAGGTGAGTTCGGTTTCTGTTGAGAACGAATTTCAGACTGAATTTCACAATACCAAATGCGTGTACTCTGTCATGGATGCTGGATCTAAGATGCACTTACAAAAAAAGTGTGGGAGGATGAACATGTCGTAGTGTTGGTTTATGAAGTCCGATCCACAATCATGTGCTTAACTATCCATTTATTATCGTATTATTCTAGGCAAAAGGTTGTGAATGTCCGCATTTGTATTTGCTTGTAATAAATTGACCATAACCTTCTTAAAAAGAAAGATCCGATACTTTACCTATTATTATAAAAAGAACAAACCCAGCCACACCATTTTACTTTACATAAATATAAAAGGCAGGCCTAAAAGTCTGTGGTCCAAAAATGTTTGTTTGTTGGACCAGGCCTGTACTTGTGCCCATTCTTTCTTGACCATGGCCCAAAGAAGCGTCGTTTTTTATTACTCATAATAAGGCTACGAGATAGTGTAATACTGGAGTATCATTGGCTAACGTTGTGGAGTAAAAAAATTGTACTGGAACAATACGGCAGCATACAGATTCAAATGGCAAAAAACATTGCCCTCTAGAACTCAGAAGATGTTCTAAATCGGGGCGAGGATGAATTAGTCTGACTCTCTAACTTTCGTGGTGCACCGAAGCCACTCGTCCGCACTTGAATCTGTAAAAGACCTGTGTCTCATATCGACCTGCAGCTCTAGATCACGCCGCGTCTGCCTCGCCATGCGAGCGCGCACCTTGTCAGGCAACCCAACCAATCCGCTTGCCTGCCCTCTGCCCTGTTAGGAGCAGAGGTCGTCCGGGAAGGAGCCCCGACCCAGCGGAACTCCGTCGTGAACACAAGGCCACGCCTTCTTTTGTGCGAAAGATCTGGGATCGATCTAAACCGTGTGGTGTATCATACTCTCTCCATCTCTTAACAAATAACGTTTGTAACTAATTTTAGTTTGAAAAACGTCATTTATTTGATGATGAAGGCGTTACTCCGACCCTGGAAATATATCCAATAGCAATACTGGAACTAAACGACTTGCCTATTTTCGTGCTTGTGCGGTTCAACTGGATGGAATTTGAAAGGGGGATCGGACTTGTGTACGGGCCACGGGTTCGTTGCAAACATCAGGATTCATGATCTCCATTTTTCTCCTTTTATCTTAGGTTGGACATGCACGTGCGAAGCCAGCTCGCCTGCAGGGCTAGGTTGTTTGCTTCTTCGTCTTGGGTCTTCCTTCATGGCATCCACGCCACGCCATCCGTTGAGGGTTGAGGCCAGCACAGCAGAGGTTTCAGGCGGCGAATCGCCGTGCTTGAGCCGACAGGATAGACAAGACAAGCATCCAAATCCAAAGATGGCATATACCCATCCATTTCTGGTCCAGGCGGTACATCAATCAGCCGGCCCCGGCGCGCGTCCGTCCGTCCCTCGTAGTGCATGCCTTCATTCGCACGAACCGTCGCCGTCTCCGAGCAGCGCATAACAAACCCCGATGGCGACCGGCGACCGCAGATCCAGCGCCCCAGCCGAGCCGCACCTAAAAAGTCCATGTCCATCAGATTCGTTTGCCCCTCGATCAAGCGAAGCCCCTCGCACACACCATATGCACGCGACGCGCGAACTTTTTCTGTCCGCCTCTTGCGCGCCGGCAGCCTCCGGCTGGCTCCAAAGAAAAGCAACGATCCGACGTGCCGCCGCGCGCTGAGCTAAGCTAAAGGCTAAAGCTACTAGCGCGGTCGGTAGGTAGGCGAAGGCGGAACCCGGAGTTAGTTAAAGCTGTAAGCAGGAAGCAAACATGATTGCCATGACGCTCGCTCGCTCGCGGTCTCAGTGCGCGGTGTGGGTGGTGGTGACCGGCCGCGTTTGTTACTCTGGCTAGAGGAAGAGAGGAGGCGCGAGGCGGCCGCGATCGAGTTGGTTAGCGCGGAGAGGGACTGCCCCGTGAAGGCAAAGCAAGCTCCATCGGAAGGGGGAGCTTTCATTTTTGTGTTGTTGTTGTGTGAACTAAGAGGTGAGCCTTTCCTTTCAGGCGAACGCCGAGGATGTCATGTGCGGCCCTGCAGATTGACAAGCTCGTGTGCGCGGCGCGGAAAGAGACCACGATTAGTTAGCCATGTCCACCTCCAAAAAAGGATTAACTAATTGCTAAGCAACGATTACTATATTGGGTGATGGAGAGCTCAATCGCCTCGTGTTTCTTCGGACACGGCTGCCTGGGGCACTAACTATGACGACATGCTTGTTTGGTGAAGTGACCCATGGTAGTACGTAGTAGTAGTATAAACGTTGCGTGGACTTCGCCCTTGCCCTTTATGTACTCGGTTTAGCAGTATAAACATTGGCTTTGCTGTTGAATTGGAAATAGAAGATGAACAAAGAACGACAACGGTACTCTGCACTACACGCGCAGCATTCCTACTGAACTCCATGTACACGAGAAATTTGGATGTGTATGGAAATTAAGCGTTTCTGAGCCAGCAGAAGTGGCCTCGCCGACGTGACCTCAGCTAAGATAAAGGGCGGCGGCCGGTCTCGTCCGCATCAGAGAGCTAGATGAAGTATGGCTGAAGAAATTAACGTTGTCCGTGATCAGCGTTTCCCGAACCAGGATCGGTAACGTGAATCGTGGTCGAGCAAGCACAGGCCACGCTACGTCGCTACGCCACGCAAGCAAAGCTCACTCGGACTCGAGCTCGAACCCGACCAGAGCCAGTCAGCTCCCAACCACCGCTGGCGTACTGCGCTCTGTAGCTAGGACGACGAACCCCGCCGTGCTCCGGACCCCGCCCGGTACAATCGAATCGAGCGGCTCATTCCCCTTCCGTCCCTGCTCTCGCGGACACGCGGGCCCCACGGTCTCCCCTGCCACTGTCATGCCGCTCCCCGGACCAACGGCTATATAAACCACGACGCCCGCAACCCCACCCGCCTGGACCGTCCTCTCCTACGAATCAGCAAATCTTCTCTTCTGCGCCTGGTACCCGAGCTCTTCGATCCAACAGGTGCGGTTTGCTGTCGTCAAACTCGGAGCCACTCAGTTGCGTTTTGGACTGTCGGGTTGCATATAGGACTTTTCGTTGGCTAATGGAGCAGGGAGCTTTGTTTAATTCTCCCGTTTTGTTGAAATTTATGTCGGTCTGGTATCTTTATAGAGCCACCGAGTTGAAATTTCTGTATCAAAATTTCTCCCTTCTTTCTGTCTAACTCGGTAGCAAGCGAGCAAGAACACAACTGAAATTATTTGCTGTGAATTTCCAGTGACGTTTTGATCCGTTTCTTTGCAGAGGCTAGTGGTTTCCTGGGAAATTAAAGTCCAAAGACGCGGCCATGCAGGAAGCGCTCGTCTCTCCGGCGCATGCCGACCGCCTCCGCTCGGCATTGGAGCTCAAGCCGTTCGCCCTCGGGGACCAGCGCCTCTCGTCGCCGCGCTACTTCGCAGGCGGCGGCGACGACGCCCTGTTCCGCTGCTCGTCGTCCCCTTTCAGCCCCAGCTTCGGCTTCTCCTTGCCGTCGTCGCTCGCCACCTCCGTCTCGCTCTCACCGTCGTCCTCCGCCTCCCTCGTCGACGACGGCGACGACGCCGCGGCCGCCGACGTCACGGGCCACCGGCTCCAGCTCGCGCGCCTCGCGCTGCAGTACCAGGAGGTTGCCGACCGCTACGAGCTCTGCCTCGCCCACCTCGCCGAGGCCGCCGACGAGGCGGCGGCGCTCCGCCGCGAGAACGACGAGCTCCGCGTCGCCAACAACGACCTCGCGCGCCGCCTCGCGCTCCTCAGAGGCAAGCAGACCGCTGCCGTCGCCATCGCCGACGAGATCCGCCGGCTCCGCAACGGCGAGCAGAATGTCATGCCGGCCGCCGCCGAGCGCGCGCCAGAGAAGCTCACCGTGCTACCTAAGAGCATCTCCGTCCGCTCGAAGGACTACCTCAAGATGAACCAGCCCACCAAGGCTCCCGCCACTCCCGTCACCAACAACCGCAAGACTCGCGCGTCCAACCCGACCATGAACAACCACAGCTCCGTGAGTCCCCGTTCCCGCCTCGTCAATTCCACATTTTCCACAGCTCCGAAACCTGACACCGTTGCTTGCAGCAGCAGCGCTTGTACGCGGGCGCGGACGGCGGCATGAAAGGCGAGGAGACAAAGGAGCAACACGCGGCGGGCGGCGTCGAGCTGGAGGTGTACAACCAGGGCATGTTCAAGACGGAGCTGTGCAACAAGTGGGAGGAGACCGGGGCGTGCCCTTACGGTGACCAGTGCCAGTTCGCGCACGGTGTCGCGGAGCTCCGCCCAATCATCCGCCACCCGCGCTACAAGACCCAGGTCTGCCGCATGGTGCTCGCCGGCGAGCCCTGCCCCTACGGCCACCGTTGCCACTTCCGCCACACGCTCACCCCCGCCGAACGCCTACTCCTCCCCCGCCCCCGCCCTTAGTAAAGGCTCTGCACGGCCAGCCTTTTCCACAACCTGAAACCATTTATCGCTCTCTCATCTCAACGTCACCTCGTCAACAAATCAAGTATATCCACACACGAAAATGTACAAAAAATACAGTCTGCGTAAATAAGATACACGCATATATAAGTAACATGCCTGAGAGTTAGTGTACAGGCATCAATTGTAAAATATTTGGGCGCTTTATTTTTGTACAGATGAAGTGAGCAAGGGCCACGATACAATAAACTCAGTAAGGCTGTAGATTTGGCAAATTCTTCCAATGTGCAGAACTGGACTGGTTGCAATGGGTGCCAACAATGTACGCGAAACCTGTAATTTTGTCTGTCAAGATCAGTGGTACATTTTCTGCCGAGGGACTTTGATTTATTCAGACTAGTTTTCCTGTATTCTGAAATTTTCCATAATGATGGCTATTAATTTTTGCAGTATATTGGCTTTTCGTTCACTATCATAGCCCCGTACTTCCTGCGTTCTTAAAAGATTATTGTTAGAATAACAACTTTAAATTATTTTTAAACTAAAATTGTTGAAATAACCATATTTTCAGAATATGTCTGTACTGTTTCCCTTTTTGGTTTTGTTGTGATTTCAGAAGAGCTTACATGATCCATAAAACAAGGAACATTGGGCAGGGCCGGCTCTAGAATTTCGAGGGCCCTAGGCAAACTCAGGATGGTGGGCCCTTAAAGCTATTTTTTCATTAATTTATAATACTAATATATACTCGTATAAACTATTCAACATAAATAAATATTATTAAAATGTAAAGAAAAGATAGAAATAAAGTTTTAAAAATATTACTAATATGAATACCTTAAACAGGAGATGAACAATATCTATTGTTTTTCATAAAATTAAATTTCATGGGGCATTTTTTGAAGTAAAACCATTGAGGACAATTAGAGATTAATTTTATCCAAAATATTATTCTTGCAAATAGTCAATCCATTCAATCTGACATGGTTGACTTTAAATATTTAGCCCTTTTCTGGTAGCCGGACGACAGGGAGCCAGAGGATCCGGGATGGACGGCACGACTACAGTAGTAGGTGAGGGAGCCCGGGACAAAGCAATGCAGTGTGGGATAACCAGAGGAGAGAGGAAGACAGAGAGTCTAGCATGCGATGGTTGTCTTTAACTTGTGACCAGAATTTTGGGTTGGACTAGGTGCTAGCAGGTCAGGTACCAAAATTGATCTGTGCTCATGCATCCAAACCATTAAACGAAACAGAGGATTCACATATTTTCCTGGGCCCTCTCCGCTTGGGGCCCTAGGCCACTGCACCTCCCGCCCATGTGCAGAGTCGGGCCTGACATTGGGAGGGTTTGCGTGATCCATGTAAAGTTTATTCAGGTTTGTCGGTTTGCACCAAACTTGTACTCTTCGGTCATCTTAAGCCTATCCGCAGTGGTACGCTGAAAAGGCTACTGGAAAGGTTACAAGAAAGATTATAATAAGTTTACAGAGTGCACATACTAGAAGTATAGAGTATATATAGAATATGATTTAGAGTATAGAGTATAGTTTAGAGTATACGAGTGCGGATGGTCTAAGACTATCCGCAATGATATGCTGGAAAGACTACTAAAAAAGTTACTGGAAAATTTAATGTAAGTTTACAGAGTGCATATACTGGAAATATAGTGTATTGTGTAGAGTTATTAGAGGGCTAGAATGATTGATTCATTAACCAAGGGATATGGTACATATTTATAGATACATAGATGGGCCGGTACACAGGTCAGGCCCAAACATATAACTCAACACAGTCCAACACCTCCCCCCCCCCCCCCCCCCCCCCCCGCGCGGTCCCAACATCTAGCCACAACAGATGTTGAGACTGGACCAAAACTTAGAAAATAAAGACGTCGGGAGTCCCTTCGTGAAGATGTCGGCAAACTGTGACATCGTCGGAACATGGAGAACTCGAACCTCACCGCGTGCAACCCGCTCACGAACAAAATGAAGATCAATCTCCACATGTTTCGTGCGCTGGTGCTGGACGGGGTTGGTGGAGAGGTAAACGGCGCTGACATTATCACAGTAGACCAACGTGCTCTGGGCGATGGGGGAGTGGAGCTCCTGTAGTAACTGCTGGAGCCAAGACGCCTCTGCCACGCCGTTAGCCACGACGCAGTACTCCGCCTCAGCACTGGAGCGAGAAACCATGGGTTGCCGCTTCGAGGACCAGGAGACAAGATTCCCCCCCCCCCCCCCCCCTTAGGAAGACGGCGTAGCCAGAGGTGGAGCGGCGGGTATCAGGGCACCCCACCCAGTCAGTGTCGGTGTAGACCACCAACTCAGAAGGCGAGTCACGTCGAAGTAGAAGGCCGTAGTCGAGGGAGCCACACAGGTACCGAAGAATCCGCTTCACAGCGGTGAGGTGCGACTCCCGCGGGTCGTGCATGTGCAAGCACACCTGCTGGACCGCGTAGGAGATGTCCGACCTGGTGAAGGTGAGGTACTGTAGTGCACCTGCAAGACTCCTGTAGGCAGTCGGGTCACTGACAGGAGTCCCATCAGCAGAAGAGATCTTTGCCTGGGTATCCACCGGTGTGGAGCATGGCTTACACTCAGCCATACCCGCACGCTTGAGGATGTCCAGACAATACTGCCGCTGGTGAAGAAACATGCCAACTGGTCTGTCCTCGACTGCAATCCCCAGGAAGTGGTGAAGCCGGCCCAAGTCCTTCATAGCGAACTCCTCCTGGAGAGCAGAAATAATCCGCTGAAGGAGCGTAGGGCTGGACGCTGTCAGCACAATGTCATCGACATAGAGAAGAAGGTAGGCAGTGTCATCCTCCTGTCGATAAACAAAGAGTGACGTGTCCGACTTGGCTTCAACGAAACCCAAGGAGACTAGGAAGGAGGCAAATCTACTGTACCAGGCTCGAGGTGCCTGCTTCAGACCGTACAAGAACTTGTTCAGCTTGCAGACCATGGCTGAGCGAGCTAAATCCACAAATCATGTCGGCTGAGAGCAATACACCATCTCCGTCAGAGTACCGTGAAGAAAGGCATTGGACTGTCTAAGAACGCGAGAGAGCCAACAACAGAACAGTCCGTACTGTTGCTGGCTTAACCACCGGACTGAAAGTCTCGTCGTAGTCCACTCCAGAGCGCTGAGTGAAGCCCCGAAGTACCCAACGAGCCTTATATCTCTCCAGGGATCCATCTGCCTTCCTCTTATGCGTGAAAACCCACTTACCTGTGACAACGTTGCCACGAGGAGGACGAGGAACAAGGTCCCATGTCTGGTTGGCAAGTAGGGCCGCATACTCCTCCTCCATAGCACTGCGCCAGTGAGGATCAGCGAGGGCGCTACAGACGGAGGTCGGTATAGGTGATACCGAAGAGGAAGTGGATGGTGTCGGCGTCGTCGAAGAGTGTACCACTCCGAAGAACCGCTCAAGAGGCCGAAGAACCCCAACGGCACGTCTAGTCACCATCGGGTGAACGTGTCTTGGGTCCCGGTGGAGCAACGGTGGTGGTACACCGAGGGCTCGGGACGAGCAGGCGCAGAGTCACCAACCCGCTCTTGTCGCTGGTAGACAAGAGCAGGGTCGGCGAACCGTGGAACAGGGGTCACGCGTGGCGCAGCGCTTGACGAGGCCGGAGACGCTGGAGCTGCGCGTGACGCGAGAGTCGGAGTAGACGCCGAGTCCGCGCATGGCACGAGAGTCGAGGCCGGAGACGCCATGGCTGTGCGTGGCGCAACTGTAGGGGACATCGGGGCCTCGTGTGGTGCAGGAGTCGAGGCTGGAGACGCTGGGGCCGCGCGTGGCGTAGCCGTAGGAGACGCCGGGGCCTCGTGTGGCGCAGGAGTCGAGGTCGGAGACGCCGGGGCCGCGCGTGGCGCAGCCGTAGGAGACGTCGAGGCCTCGTGTGGCGCAGGAGTCGAGGTCGGAGACGCCGGGGCCGCGCGTGGCACAACCGTAGGAGGTACCGGGACCTCGCGTGGTGCAACCGTAGGAGACACCGGGGCTGCACGTGGCGCAGCAGGAGACGTCGGTGCCACGCATGGTGCAGCACTCGTCCCCAGGGTCGACGGAGCCTGGGCACCAACCCGCACTCGTCGCTGGTAGACGAGAGCATGGTTAGTGAATCACCGTGTCGCGGTTGTAGTAGGCACAGTCGGAGTCGCCACAGGTGTCGGCACTGCGTAAAGTGCAGCGGTCAACGTTGTGGGAGCCACCTGTGAGCCGATGGGTGATGTACCTGCAGAAAAAGGCCAAGGCAACTGTGGTGGAGCAGCCTCGGTGTCAGTAGAAAAAAGGGAGTCCAGCTCTGCAGCTGAACCAGAGGTGGAGGAAGAAAAGGGGAAGGAGGACTCGTCGAAGACGACGTGCCAAGAGATCAAAATGCGTTGAGTAGAGAGGTCGAGGCACCGGTACCTCTTATGCTAAAGGGAGTACCCAAGAAAGACACACCTAGTAGAGCGGGGCGCAAGCTTATGTGGAGCTGTGGCGGAAAGATTAGGGTAGCAGGCGCACCTGAAGACACGAAGGTGTTCGTAGAGAGGGGTAGTGCCATACAGGGCAAAGAAAGGGGTCGGTGCTTGAATCGCCTTGGTGGGAAGGCGATTAAGGAGGAAGGTGGAAGTGTGGAGTGCCTCTACCCAGTATCAAGCGGGGATAGAGGCCTGAAACATCAAGGAACGCATGACATCATTAATGGTGCGAAGCATGCGCTCAGCCTTGCCATTCTGGGGGATGTGTATGGACAAGACATGCGTAACTGTGTGCCATGTGTAAGAAGAAAGTCACGAAGTCGTGAGTTGTCAAACTCACGTCCGTTGTCACACTGGAGAGCACGAACAGTACATCCAAACTGTGTGGAAACCCAAGTAAAGAAGTGAGAGAGAGTATCAAATGTCTCAGTTTTCAAACGTAAGGGAAAAGTCCAAGAGAAATGTGAGAAATCATCAAGTACCACCAAATAATATTTAAAACCCGAGACACTGATAACAGGAGATATCCACAAATCGCAGTGAATAAGATCAAAAATGTGTTGCACATGAGACACATAATTGGGAAAGGGAAGCCGAACATGGCGACCAAGCTGACAAGCGTGACATAATGACTCATATGTGCCCCTAGTACACGAGATAACTGAACTACTAGACAACTTCGACATAGCATTAGCACCAGGGTGACCAAGCCGGCGGTGCCAAGTAGCGGACGAAGCTGTCGTAGCCAGAGCAAATGATGGAGATGCAGTGGAAGTAGGAAGTCGAAGAGTGTACAGGGACCCCGAACTATCACATCGAAGAAGAAGACGCCGGGTGGAAAGATCCTTCACAGACAAACCAAAAGGATCAAACTCAACAGAAATATTATTATCAGTGGTGAAACGACGAATGGAGAGCAAATTTTGAATAATGTCTGGAGCAACGAGAACATTGTTAAGATGGAATGAACCCGGAGAAATCAAGTCACCTACTGAGGTGACTGGAAGAACAAATCCATTTCCAACAACGATAGATGAAGTAAACGAGGGATGAGGTGGGTGGGTAGAAGAGAAAATACCAGCATCTGGGGTGGTGTGGTAAGAGGCGCCAGAATCAGCCACCCAATCAGTAGTCGGCGGTGTGAGGTGCATGGTGCTGAATGAAGACGCCAAGTCCTGACAATCCCACCCCAGGGGCGGCTCCTGGAGGGGTGCTGGCAGCTCCGAGTACCCAGCGGGGTAGGCAGCACCGCCGTAGGCCGGAGTTGGCGATCCAGCCGCAGGGCAACCAAGTACGCCATAGCCCGGGTGGGCTACGTACGCCGCTTGAGGACGTGGCTGGCGCGGAGTAGAAGAAGTCGGTGGCGCCCCATGAATACCCGGAGGCGGTCCAAGCCACATAGAGATCTAGCCAATCCACGGGTTGTACGGTGTGGGCCAGGGCGCACCTCCCCGGCCAGTGCCACCAGTACCACTACCAGTAGGAGCAGTGGACATAGAAGTGCCGCCAGCACCTCGTCCTGTGCGCCTCCCGCCGCGACGTCGACGAGTACCACTCCCAGAGCCAGCAGAGGCACCCGGGGCGGTAGGCGGAGTAGGTGGTCGCGGTAGTGGTCCCCCAGAAGACGGTGGGCGTGAGGGCTGCCCAGAGCCATAAAAGGCTGTGGCAGGCCCAGAGGTAGCAGATCCACCAGTCGTGATCTCCTCAAGCTCGAGATCGGACCAGACCTTCTCGAAGGTCGGTGGCGGCTCCATATGAAGAAGCCAGAAGCGAAGATGGCTGAAGTGCTCATTCAGTCCGTGAAGGACCCGAAGTACTAGTGTGCTGTCGGCAACCGGCTCGCCAAGGTCGCGCAAGGAGTCAGCCATGCCCTTCATCTCTCCACAGTAGGCAGAGATGGAGCGGTCACCCTGCACTGTAGTCTGGAACCGTGCGTTAATGTGAAGAGCCCGAGTCGCACGGTTCTCCAAGAAGTGGTGCTCCAGTATCTGCCAGGCCTGGTGCGCGGTACCCCCGCCGCGCTGTCTGACCAGCTAGTGCAGATCGTCGGCGAGAGTGCTAAGGATCCAGGCAAGGACCACACTGTCCATGCTGATCCAAGAGTCATCCCACAGGGCGTCATCCCGCTGGACGTGGTCCTCAAGATGGTACCACCTCAACGTGAGGAGGAACTCGTTATGCCAGCGGGCGTAGGTGGCAGGGTTACAGCTCTGGACAGTCGGCACTAGTGTCTGAATATTCTGAACTCCAGCCGCCTGGGTGTGTAGAGCGGTGACGGGAGACGCCGAGTTTGCAGAGTGCACACTGGTGTCCGAAGTGGGCTCGTACGTCGCGCTTAGTGGTCAGTGAGCGCTCTCCTGGATCTGGGGCGAGAGAGCAGCCGCTGAAGCGCGCTCCTGCTCCAAGTCAAGAGCGAGTGCCCGCTCGCGCTCGCGAGAGACAGCCAGAGCCGCGAAGACACCGGAGGTGTCCGCGACCGTCGTGGTGGTGCTGGCGGCGCCGTAGAGAGGATCAGTGGCCGCACGGGGAGCAGTAGCAGTGCCAACAGTAGATCTGGAGCCCGTCATGAAGGCAACGGCAGTAGGGCCGCCGAGTGATCCGCCAACTGTCGGATTAGTCGCTGCGCCGGGCGCGTGCCGAGCCATAGAGATGAGTGGTGCACCGGCTGCCAGACCAGTAGCAGGTACACCGGCGGGATGGGGCGCACCGGCCAGTGCCGGGGCGTCGATGGCGCTGTCCAGGAAAGGGCTGCCAGTCAGGCCGCCGGCCAGGGGGGCGCCGGCTAGGGGGCCGCCGACCAGGGGGCCGCCGGCCAGAGGGGCACCGGCCTGGCCGCCGGTCAGGGGGGCGGCGCCGGCCAGGGGGCCGCTGGCCAGGGAGGGGGGCGGCGGCGGCGACCATAGAGGGGGCACCGGCGGTGGCCAGAGGGGGGCGCCAGCGGCGGCCGGAGAGGGGGCGCGGCGGCGGCCAGGGCGGAGCGCCGGCGGCGGCCAGGGGGGAGCACCGGCGGCGGCCAGGGAGGTGGCGCCGGCGGCTGCCAGGGGATCAGAGGCGCCGGCCATGGGGGGGGGGGTCGGCGGCTAGGGTGGTGGAGATTAGGGTTAGGGTTTGACTAATGATACCATATTAGAGGGCTAGAATGATTGATTCATTAACCAAGGAACAAAGTACACATTTATAGATACATAGATGAGCCGGTACACATGTCAGACCCAAACACATAACTCAACACTTGAGTATAAAGTATGATTTAGATTACACGAGTAGGGAGTGATCTAAACGCTTTAGGCTATCCACACCGGTGAACTGAGAACTCAACTTGACTGGAAATTAACCGTACAGGTCTGAAAAATACTCCACACTGATGAACTGGATGCAGACCTCCAAACTCCAGGCCGATGGAGTAGAACTGTAATTGAAGAGGTGAACTCGGTGCATCTCTTCCGAGACATTCGATCATTATTAAATTGTTGAATTGATTCCCGATATTTGTGTTCACGGCAAGAAGTACAACCATATTTCTATTTTTTAATATGTATGTAATTTCTACGAATAAATTTTGTTTATATTGAAGTTTTCATGAAAGGAAAAATATGTTGATATAACATCAGCGGTAGTTGATATAGAGATTAGATTTAGAGGTCACGAGTGCAGAGACGTGAACAGTAAAATTGAGAATTTTTTAGAGATGTCTGTAAATGAGATGAAAATATAGCTTTAGAGTCAGCATGGAACGTCAAACAAAATGATAGGCGGTCACTTCCATTTCTGTAAAGAACGTTCCTTCTACAATGTGCGCCACGTCTTTGTAGATAAACACTATATTCTTCCCGCAAAGCCTCATCTGATGCAGCTGAAGAAAATCAACAGGAATCTCTCTGTTTGGCAACAGCAGGAAAAAAATGCAGTTGTTTGATCCAATGATTTTTTAATGCAGTTGTTCTCTCTGTTTGGCAACCGTAGGCAAAAAATGCAGTTGTTCGATCCAATAATTTTTTAATGGATAGACGTATTTTGTGAGAATTTATATAATTTTCTTTTGATTAACGTGTAAGCCCCACAACAAGCCTGAAGCCTCTAATTAGTAAGCATACGATTTATCAGTTACACGGCTTTTCTATTATCTAAAAAAGTTACAGGACATTTCTTAAAGGTAGTGGCGAATCTAGGATTTATCAGAGGGTATGCTGCACAAAAAGTTATACACACAATTCAGTAAACCATTTATCAAATTAATAAATAATTGCAAAACTTGTAACATAATTCTGCAGCGGTAAATAACATGATATGTTTTAAATTCAGCAAATTACAATAAAATTTGTTGAATTGCAATACTAATAATTTATAAATATAGGTATAAGAGGGACCTACAATACTATTTGTTCGACATTTTTCGTCACTGCTTTCTAAATATCATTTTCATCCACTTTGAAAACTATCATGCTTAACGAATATAGCTAGACAATAAACAGTACTATATATCACATATCTAGATATGTGGAGGCTCGTACCGAATTAAAGAGTTAGGGATTAGGATCAAACTAAATTTATATTTATTTTTAATATAATATTTCTTGTGTTCCGAAATAAAAGACAACTAATTGAATTAATTTTTTATCCTAATCACTATTTATTTTAGAACGGATGCAGTATATAATAAAAACTGGTGGGACTTACTTGGGCTACGTTGCCCATCGCGTGAGGCCCACAGCTAAAGCACAGCAGCTAAGCCGAAGACCCGAAGTTAAGAAGACATACGTTTTTTTTTTCAAAGAAATATATTGTTCCACCCTGTAAACTACCTGCTTGCTGCATCGGTAACTTTCCATTTGTATTGGCTGCCCGCTGGGCTCAGGCCGGAGCTCACCAGACATACGTCTGTAAGTCCGTCCTTGCTTAAGTGTTTGCTTGACATCAGTGGATCCATTTCAATCTAAGTAGATTGAGAAGAAAATTAGTTCATTTTTCACTTCAATCAATTTAGATTGAGTGCACTCAAACAAGCTTCAAAGGTAGTGGAATTGTTGAACTTGCCACTTTTTGAGTTGCAAATTTCACCCCAAATCTTTTATACTTGGAACATGAAAATTCTTAGTCTTGCAAAAATTGATCTATATTCAACTGAAGTTGTCGTGAATTTGTGTTCCGAACGTCCCTAAAGCAACCAGTAGTTACACAAAGAAACAGAGTTCAAGCCTGTGCTATGCATGCTTACTACAGTTGTCGAGGAACTTTAGCAGCGCTAGCGCGTGCTTTATGAACGTAGAATTAATAAAACATATCACAAAAGGTTAACCAGAAGGAATGACATGTACAGTTCTGCCTGACTAGTGACGTCGCACACGCTAGCGCCTTACTGATGCACTGAGCATTCTCGAGATGCTCCTCGACGCGAGCACGGACTTGTGCATCTCGTTGACGAGCCTCTGGCCCAGCTCCTCCGGTTGCTGCCGCGCCTGGCTCTGGCTGCGCGACCGGCGGACGGGAACCCGCTTCTGCCACAGAGCCTCGGCCGCGGTCGGCTGCGCCTTGGCCGCGACCGGATGCGTCTTGGCGGCCCCGAGCATCACGTCGACGTAGGCGTCCCGTATCCTCCCCAGAACGCGCACGGGCGCCTTGGCCGCGGCCACGGCCCTCGCCGGCGCCCTGACGCGTCGGACCATGCCTCCTAGCCACACCGCCCACGGCCCCGGCCCGTCGCCGCTGCCCCCACCTTCCCCCAGCCGCACGAGCTGGTGGTGGCGCCGTGTGCCGCGGCCCGTTGCCGCGCCGTCGGCGTGCTTGTAGTTGCGCCGGCGCCAGTAGGACCTGATGCCCTTCGTGAAACGTATCGGGAAGGCCTCGGCTTCCATCGTTCGCGCACTTGCTTCACTGGTTCTTGGTCGCCTTGGGCTGGTTGAGGCGATCTGTGTTTGGTAAGAAGAGGAACGAGCTGTTATGCTAAATGATCAGTCCAAGTTCTAACTCTCCTTTTATACGCTTGTTTTCCACAGCTGCTGCCGTCACGTGCGCGCGCAAAATAATTTGCAACGAAGAAAAGTTGAACGCGATAACAGTTCGCGGAAGCTGCGTGGCAGCGAGGCGCGAGAAGGTCAGCAGGTGCAGAGGCGGTAGGTGGAGACGTGGAGTGTTCGCTCGTGTGAAGTTACATACGACGAACAGATGCAACGTCAGTCTGAACGGGTTCGCCAATGATTCAGCTGTGCGTTACTGGCCGCCATGGGAATGAGTCCTATTGGAATTCAGGTGTGCAGTACAAAAATGGAACTCCAGTTCAGCTGCATGGCGTGGTCAGATGCTCGGTCCCTGGCCGTTGAGTAAATTAACCTGTTCAGATTAGCATGATATGAGTCATGATAATGTGTGTAGCCAGGACTTTATTCGTTTGACTAGGCTTCCTGGGTGTTGAGATTCAGTCTCAGTCAAATCAATCCGGTCTTAGATAACCCCTCAGAGATTGTAAACATGTACGGTCGTTATCAGATTCAGATTTATTATCATTGGAAGAACTTCACTTCTCCTTTCCTCTATCGCAAGCAGCGTCGTTGACATTGCCTCCAATAATAAGAGACGTGACAGAAACAAGCATGTGGAAAACGAGCAAATGAACAATCACATTTTGTCAAGGGCTTTCTTTTGTCAATAGGATGCATGCGCAAGTTGTGCTGAGCTGGTGTGGACTGGTAGAGCTTGTGACGTACTACGCCTATCGTTTCTAAAAGTTTGTCGCCGTTTAGTTAAAAATAAACTAAAAGATGACATTTTTTAGATACGGAGGGAGTACATTCCGAACTACTCCCTCCGTTTCAAAATAATTGTCACTGAATAGTTCATTTTTGAACTAATCGGTGACAATTATTTCGAAACGGAGGGAGTATATTTTAGCAGGGCATCAATTTTGTATCCTAGCGGGTCCCTTATATTATTAGTTCGTGAACAAAGACATAAAATTGATAGTTTTGCGAGATAGATAGGACGTCAAAGTATGTGAGGTTTTGAAATAGCATGTAACTATTTTCTTGATATACATCCTCCATTCTCAAATTTTTGTCGTTAAGGGTAATAAGTATAGTTTATTTTTGAACTAGAATTGATATCCTAATGACCACTTTAAAAATGGAGGGAATAAAAATGAGTACTACTGTACTAGTCTAGTGGAATCGAACACAAAGGATGTGTAGCTTATCACGTTAGCAAAAAAAGGGTAATATGTTTCGTGTAATACTTCCATTCTTTTGTTCTGGATTCACTAAACTTGGCTCGTCATTTAGATTGTAACTATGGTAATCATGTTAAATACAATGTTTTAGATGTTCAGTCCTTTTGTCCCAAAAGATTGTATTTCTTGCTATTCAATATGTCAAGTCGCTTTTTACTAGAGAAACAATGTTGGTGAAAAGGGAAGAAATTCCCAGGTCTGAATTTTTGAATTGAAAGCGTGAACTATTCAAATGAAAGTTAGACTCTATTGTGGTTGTCTGAATTTCATATTGTAGTTTACTGTCTCAATTCATTTGAGTTGGAAGGGAAAATGGCGTACTCCTCTGAGTATTGAACATTGAAAGTAACGAAGTCAGATATCGAAACATGGTCAGCAATCTCCGGTCCTTATAAAGAACTTGTTATTGAAAGATTTGCTGATGGGCCCGACCTACATCAAAACAGAAAGATTATGTGTTTTCAAGGGGAAAAATCAACTTTACATCTGTTACATTTGATATTCGTTTGCCTCTGAGTTAAATATTTGTTGGATATGTGTCAAATATTGTGTACTAGTTAGTTACGGACTCTGAGTTGTATTAGTGGTGGGGTGTAGAGTTTGTGTTGGACTCTGTACCAGCCTCCTTATAAATATGAAGGGAGGACCGCTGTTGTAACCACGATGACAAAGATAACATACTGGGGATGAGCGCCCGTAGTCATGCTCCGGGATGTAGGCTTCGGTTGAACCTCGTTAACAAATATCGTGCCTCGCATGTCGTCCGTGATCTTGCATCGATGCCTCTGGAGATCTGTCGTCGCTTCCGCGTGCCTATTTTCTAACAAGTGGTAATCAAAGCCAAAGTTGGATTGGATCTAGAGGTGATGCAAAAGATCATCATGGAGGTGCGAGGATCATGCTCGACGGGCACTGTGAAACTGCTTGATGCGGTGCGAGGTGGAGCATGGCGGTGATCGGGGATCTGATCGGTGTTGTCGGACACTCTAGGCAGGCGGTCTAGGCCGTCCGACGGGTTACAACTGGCGAGGATCGTCCAGACGTGGAGATCAAACCGGTATGATGGCCGTTGAAGACGTCGCGATGACGGTGGCAGCTTCGACTTGCGATCAGACCAGCAGCTAGACGTGGCAAAAGATGGAGAGATCGAAGCATGGGAACATCACGGCAAGGCGGTGTGTCCAGTGTTGCACAAAGGCGGTGCCGCCATATGCAAGCAGACTGTATCGACGATACGGACCGCCATGGTGCGATATGCTCGTGCACAGGGATGCATGAGGGCGTGATGTTGCGATAAGATTGATATGCTAGCAGGCACAAGACACTGAGTTGCAGCAGTACGTGAAGGACAATGGTTGAAGAGACGGCCACGACAAAGTTCCGACGGCGTGTGTAGGCGTACTATTTCTGGAGCTCTCGTGGTTGCGGAAGTGCAAATACGTGGTCTAGTTTCCTGGTGCATAACGCACATAAAAGAATATCGGAGTTGGAGTTTGACTTATGGATCGTGAGGATCGGAGTTTGTTGATGCATGTATACGTGAGGACTGTCACCTGTATTGGAAGAAAAGTAGAAAGTTGGGATGCCTACGTGAGTTGGAGATAGACTCCTACTCCTACGTGAGGTTTAAAAGCTTTTGTCAGTTTTCTTTTCAATTGGCAGGGGTTATGGACTTTAATGCGCACATGCATCTGAACTCTGGAGATAGGCTTGGACACATGTGGTTTTTTTAGGACTCGGATGCACACGTATGCAGGTGCTGATCTACAGGGGGCAGGGGGGCTTCAGCCCCCCCTTGTTTTTGAAATAGGGGAGCCCCCCTTGAGCCCCCCACCATTTTTTGGAGCTTGAGAAGGAGATTTGGGGGGGCTGGAGGTAGAAGAAAGCTCTTGTTCACATATTTGGACCACTTTCTTAATTTTGGCCCAGCCGGAAGGCGGATGGGGACATGGTCACGGGCCGGCCCAAAAATAGATAATGGAGTAAGTGGCGAAATGTGGAAACCAAATAGAAAATTGAACGCGGTCGGTGACGGCTAGGAATCCAGATTCGGCCTTCGGCTTCGGGAGCGCACGCGGCAACACCGGCACACCGCACGCGGGCCTGCAGCACGGAGCGCGCGAGCGTGGGGTAGTCGAGCGCGGATGAGATCATACACGTTATCATTGTACCTACAAACATGACTCAATGTTTATTTGTTTGGGATCCTGGCTCAAGTGAATGTGCATTCTTATTTGATGGACAAGATCAAGATGGCACACTATGTCGTCCACTACCTTGGTCTCCTCTAATCATGCATACAAGAAGATTTGATGGCGTTGCACATTTAGACCAACACATGAGAGGAGATGAACTTGAGTCGAGGACGACTCCAATTCAAGAAGGGGAGGATGATAAGGACATCACTTCTATGGATACAAACAACACTCCATTGAAAATGCAAGATGCAATCAATAGAGTTCATACACAACAATTAATTTCAGAGGTGAGCTCGTTCTTATATATTTCCTTATATGTTTTTGAGCATAGATTGCTACTTAATGATTTAATTGTGATTAGGATCTATGGAGAGGTTCAAGGAGTACTTGAAGGAAATATTAGAGACGTGGAAGACTAGAGAATTCGTTCAAATAAGATGGAAACCGAACCAAACTCAAAATCGTATCCAACTCGGAGTCCAGGAGCAGTACGCACTAAAATGGACGCCCAAGATGCATACGAACTCCGTTTTGGATGTTCTACATATGCAAGGAAAGAGGAGAGGATAAACTTTCTAATGGTGCCGGTACCATGTAAAAATTCCTTCGGAGTCAACGAGAACGGTCGAAACAAAATCAAGTACATAATCTGTCAGGGTGTTGCGCCACCGTATTGGGCCATGTATCAAGTCTAAGTCCATTATTTTTGTATCTTAGGGTTAGGTCACGACCCCAACACCCCCTTGGACGTCCTCCCACCTATATATACTCCATATTAGCCGCCATGAACAATTGGGTTTTGCTTAGATCAATAATATATCCGTTCTATGGTTTGTGAGACCCCAACTTCGCGATTCCAGATCGTTTCTACCTTGTTCTTGCTTGTGTTCTCGGTTGCACTTGCAGGGATTAGCCTTCTTGGCGAGGTCAATCGTGTGCAGCATGGTTGATAACCAACGGAGTCGTGGTGTAGTGATTGCAGGGACTTTTGTGTTCTACTCGAGAGCCTCGGATCATCAACGTCGAGATCTCCACATAAATTGACTTATCCATTACCTTTCGAAAGATCGGGCCTCATCATCCTACCTATCAATTGGTATCAGATTTCCAGGTTGTCTGTTAGGTAATTCATCTATCCATTACATTAGTTTTGTTATTCATACCTAGAGTCCACAAAAAAGCCACAAAAAAATTTGCAGTTTAGTAGATCTCTTCATTACTTTGTCCAAACCACCATTGAGCCATTTGCAACTTTGTTATTAAGTTTGGTTTTGGTGAGTTTTTATCCATTGTTTAGTCATATTGATGGTTTAGAAAGTGTTTTTGGTCTTAGTTTGAGTTTTGCATTGTGTGATTCATCCTTTTGAATCACGTCATCACGTCCAGATTAGATTCATCTCTGTCTAGTTCGGTATTTTCATCATATCTCGCTCATACGAACTCGAATTTTGGTGTTCTTATACTTTCTGGAAAGCTTAAGAAGTTATCTATAAATTTTGTATTCATCAGTTTCCCAGAAAATAGAGTTATCAAGGTCAATGTTGCATTAGATCTGAATCTGTTATTGATCTAGAAATTCTGAACAATATGTATTTCGGGGACAATATCTCTCATTGTTCTTATCCAAAATAGATATTCCATATACTAAAATTAAATAGGAGAGATAGATCTATAATATTTCTGTTCAAAGTTTTTAGATTTGGGGCCTATAAAGGTGCTTAATTGTCCTTAGAATATTGAGCAGAAAATTTGTAACCGACCTACAAGATATCTTTGAGTGTTTGCATTCTGTTCTTCTTTTGCAGCACATTCTGAAAAAAAAGGAAGAAAAAAGAAAAATGCAAGTGCAAAACAAGATATAAAAGCCGCACAAAAAAGGAGACAAAAAACTAAAAAAAAACAGAAGTGTTTGCATTCTTCATGTCATCTAGTTTTGTCTCATGTCTTGCTAGCTTGAACTACTAGGAACACATTTAGGCCAGCAACTTTGACAAATACTTTGGACACTTATTAAACTTTACTATCTAATTGCATTGTTGCTAATCCTTGCTACATATAATTGTCATCCAAGCTACACCTTACTCTTGACCAGAATCGATACACCTTTGCAATCATCCCACACTTTATTGATTTCTTCATACTGTCCACCGTTTACCACCTGCAGTGTCGGTAAGAACACTTGTAAGAGCGTGGTAAGACGCTTTAGAGTGTGTGATTCCACTTCCACTTTTTCATTATCCTTTGTAGTTGATAGGGATAACATATTTTTTTGTTGTCTTTTGTTTGCTACTAACAATGTCAGGTAAAAGCAAGAATCATGCTTTATATGCTGAGATGATTGACATGATGAAGACGACGATGAAGTTGCTCACTCAAAATCAAACATCAATCAAGATTTCACATGACATTCAGACCACCTTTACAACACCTTCCACAAGAAGTAATTACATTCTACCATCTCTTCCTTCTTGTGATGGTTTTGGTTACGATGAATATATTGCTTGGGAAATAGAGTTGGATAAAATTTTTGGACAATGTCATATGTGTGAGAAAAGAAAGATTAGAAATGTTGCAAGTGCATTAGTAGATTGTGCATTGACTTGGTGGAACAACTTAAGTGATTTAGAAAGACCTCGAACGTGGAAAGATATGAAAATTCTTATGCAAGAAACTTTTACTAATGTATCTAATTGTAAAGATGAAATACATGTACTTGAGAAGAATTTTCTTGTTGTACCTCCTCCTTTGCCTAACCTTTTGCAGGAACATGAACAAATAAATGTTGATGCAAATGAGAGTGAGGTGTTGAACAACTCTTCTGAATTTTTTGATGACAACTCATAATGCATTTGAATTTCTTGCTGAAAATGAGAGTAGTGTTAATGGACAATGCTATACAGTTAACCAAGGTATGACATTTTCAGACGTGCTGAATTTTGCTACCAATCATACTATCGATGAGAAGCAACAAGATGAACCTTTTCATAATACACCTTTACTATTAGTTGATTTTCCTACTGATTCTTACAACAAAAATGAGTTGTGTGCTGATAATTATATTGTACCTATGCTAGAACAACTAAATGAATTCGATACTTTATCACTCACTTGTGCTGAAATTAAACATTTGATCCCAACTACATGTGAAAGGGATGAGATGAAATTGTTATCTTCTCTAAATACTTTGGGCTATATTGAATTTGACACTCTTTGTGATCTAGATATTGTAGAGAAGATAATATTTTCTCAATCTGAATTGCCTTTGTTAAGTAGAAATATTTTTCATGCCATTGGTAAATATGAACATAGTGGTATGTTTATGATGCATAAAGTTTACATATGTTCAAATGAGGAAGCTCCTTTTATGCTGCAACAACATAGTCAAGTAAATGAATATACTAACGCTAATAATATCTTGTCAAGTTTTTCTAGTATTTTTTCCTTGCAGCAGGGACAACAAAAGCATTATTCACTGCGGTTGTGCAATATGGGCAGTGCTCACTCTATCCCCAAGAGCCTCTTTGTTGGACATACAAGCAAGCCGAGGACGGCTTGTCATAAAGACGGGGAGAATGATGAGATCATACACGTTATCATTGTACATATAAACATGACACAATGTTTATTTGTTTGGGATCCTGGCTCAAGTGAATGTGCACTCTTATTTGATGGACAAGATCAAGATGGAACACTATGTCATCCACCACCTTGGCCTCCTCCAATCAAGCATACAAGAAGATTTGATGGCGTTGCACATTTGGACCAACACATGAGAGGAGATGAACTTGAATCGAGGACGACTCCAATTCAAGAAGGGGAGGATGATGAGGACATCACTTCTATGGATACAAACAACACTCCATTGAACATACAAGATGCAATCAATAGAGTTCATAAACAACAATTAATTTTAGAGGTGAGCTTGTTCTTATATATTTCTTTATATGTTTTTGAGAATAGATTTCTACTTAATGATTTAATTGTCATTAGGATCCATGGAGAGGTTCAAGGAGTACTTGTATGAAGTATTAGGGACGTGGAAGACCAGAGAATTCGTTCAAAGAAGATGGAAACCGAACCAAACTCAAAATTGTATCCAACTCGGAGTCCAGGAGCAGTACGCACTAAAACGGACGTCCAAGATGCATACGAACTCCGTTTTGGACGTTCTACATATGCAAGGAAATAGGAGAGGATAACCTTTCCAATGGCGCAGGTCCCATGTCAAAATTCATTCGGAGTCGACGAGAATCGTCGAAACAAAATCAAGTATAGAATCTATCAGGGTGCTGCGCCACCGTATTGGGCCATGTATCAAGTCTAAGTCCATTATTTTTGTATCTTAGGGTTATTTAACAACCCCAACACTCCCTTGGACGTCCTCCCACCTATATATACTCCATAGTAACCGTCATGAACAATTGAGTTTTGCTTAGATCAATAATATTGCCGTTCTACGGTTTGTGAGACCCCAACTTCGCGATTTCAGATCGTTTCTACCTTGTTCTTGCTTGTGTTCTCGGTTGCACTTGCAGGGATTAGCCCTCTTGGCGAGGTCAATCGTGTGCATCACGGTTGATAACTAACGGAGCGGTGGTGTAGTGATTGCAAGGGTTTTTCGTGTTCTACTCGAAAGTCTCGGATGATCAACATTGATATCTCCACATAAATCGACTTATCCATTACCTTTCGGAAGATCGGGCCTCATCATTTTGCTCATCAGGGCGAGCGCAGGACCGGGCAACGCGGGCGGCCGGGCGCGGAGCTGTGCGCGCGCCTGTGCAGCTACGCCGCGTGCTAAGGGCGCGAGCCTGCGACCTAGGCGGCTCAGCCGTTGGCCGCTCTGCCTCTGCGACTCTGCTCCTCTGCCGACTACCGTCGTTTTTCTCCCACAGTCCCACTCCCAATCTTCTATGCTGATTTGAGGTTTGACAACTCTATTTTGTTCTATTTTTGATGATTGATATATAATTTGTTAAATAGTCAAGTGACTTATACTTGTTTTTGTTTAGCCAATTCTAGGTTTCATTTTTATTGATGTTAATCAACAAGGCAAGAAGCGCTCTGTTGATGCTATTTTGCTTACAGCTAGGAAGCAACTGAGCAAGGGCAATCATCTAGAGCTATCAATTAGGTAAATGACTAAATTCTTCAAAGGATGAATACGAATCACATTGTTTCAATTCAATTAGTTAATACCTTTGTCGTTATATTGTAGATTGCAACATGTCAAAAGGAAAAGGAACATTGTTTAATTATTTTTCAACTAATGTGAGCGGTGGCGATGGTAGTTCTAGTACTCATAATACCAATGAGAGCACAAATGAAAATAGATCGGTTGAACATCAATCAAAGAAGCCTAGAGTTGATTTTAGATTTTCGGATATAATTGGTGATCCACAGGATCACATACCAATTGATCACTATGCATATGAAATTAGAGATCAAGTCAAAAGTACATATGCTTTATCTGGTCCAACTCAACCAACTAATTACTGTTTTCCTCGTAAATGGCAAAATGGTGAATGGAGATCTTTTCAACCAAGTTGGTATGATAAATTTGATTGGCTTGAATATAGCATTTCAAAGGATGATGCCTTTTGCTTGTATTGTTATATCTTTTTTGAGCCGGGGAAACCATCTAAATCTAGTAGTGATGTATTTGCTAAAATTGGTTACATCAATTGGAAGAACGCTTTACAGAATTTTGAAAAACATAGTAATAGTAAGACTCATAATGACGCAAGATTGAAGTGTGAGTATTTTATGAATCAAAGAGCAAGTGTGTCAAGAAAAATTATTGAGACTAGCAAGGAGGAAGAAATTTGCTATAAGATTTGTTTAACTTCCTCATTAGAAGTGACAAGATATCTAATGGAGCAAGGAGATGCATTTCATGGGCATGATGAGTCTAATGATTCTCTCAATAGAGGTAGATTTAGAGAGATGGTTGAATGGTATAAAGATAAAAAGAAGTCGATAAAAGAGGCTTATGAGAAGGGTTCTAAACAAAATCAAATGTTATCTCATCATATTCAAAAAGATCTCACAAAAGCTTGTGCACGGTGAGTAACCTTGGTGATTATGGATGGGCTTGGGTATAAATTTTTTTTGTGCTTATTGATGTGTCTCGAGATGTATCAATAAAGGAGCAAATGGTTGTAATTTTGAGGTTAGTATTTATTTTGAATGGTACTTATTTCTTTTATTCCATTTTATGTTTATATAACTTTGACTCATAATTAACCATGTGTTGTAGGTTTGTTAATGATAAAGGAAAGGTTTTGGAGAGACTTCTTGGAGTTCAACATATTCAAAGTTGCACAACTACATCACTAAAAGAAGCTTTGATGAGTATGCTCTCTTCTCATAAGTTAAATGTTTCTAGAATTCGAGGTCAGGGATATGATGGAGCTTCAAATATGAGAGGAGAATTTAATGGTGTGCAAAAGTTGATTAGAGATGAAAATCCTTTTGCTTTCTGTCGGTACCCTAAAAACCATACACCCCCTGAGGTTACAAAGATCTCAAGGGGAGGACATCTGCTCAAATTGAAGACCCTCGGGGGCCCACTTGCCAGACGTGACCGGACCCGCTTCTCCAACATGGTTAACCTCTAGGTTGCCACGTGTACTGTCAGACCAGAGCTATTACCCGCAAGGGTGAAGCTCCGGGCCAAGTACTGAAACGGCACCTCCGGAGGTAGCCCCTGACCGAGAGAAGCTCCGGACCTGACACGTAGCAGGCCGCCCCGGAGCTTCCCGCTTCCCACGAGCAAGCTCCGGAGCTGCCACGTGTCCATACGTCGGAGCTGGCCGCTTTAAACCCCCGGGAGACGTTGTAACAGCTCCGGATCTCCAAAGGACAGCCACGGACTTCAAGACCCGATTAATTATCATTAATTCCACATTAATGATATTTAATTGGATGATCTTAACACCTGTAACGGCACTGTCGGAGCCGTTACAGGGTCATTAACAACAATTAATCTCGTGTATCAATACTAATAACCGCCAGGGCCACATGTCGGGCCAGGCTGACTTGTAACGGTTTGTCCTTATGCTATAAAAGGACAAACCGACGATACACGGGGGGGAACTCTCGAACATACTCAAGCTCACAAGTGAATACAACTCACACACACACCCGTGGAGTAGGGTATTACGCTCAGGCGGCCCGAACCACGTAAACTACTGTGTCAATCGTGTCCAAATCGCACTTCACTTTCTTAGATCTCCGCGCGCCCAAACCGAACCACAACTCCTTTAAACACTTTCATAGTGTCAGGGGATCTGCCGACTCCAACAGTCGACAGTTGGCGCACCAGGTAGGGGGGCCTGAGATCTTCAAGAATGGTGAATTCTGCGGCTGGATCATCCAACGGGCAACCTGCTGCTCAGGCTGTCGGAGGCAATCCCTCCAACATGCAACCACCGGCAGGAGCCTCGGTTCCAGCGGGAGTCACACTCCCACCACCACCATCTTCTCCGGCAATACATGCCGAACGACATGATGGTGCACCGGCGTCACATTCTGCGCCGGCAAGTCGTGACAACCCAGAACACGCGCTCCATGCAGCGCGTGCTCTCCTTCAGCGACCACCACCTCCGGATGCATCTCAAGGTGCCATGGAACAATGGAGAGCTGATATTGAGCATTTGGTCGCAGCAGCGGCCGAACGCCTCAACAATCAGGGTCCACCTCCTTCAGGGCGGGCCCCGTCGCAGCGACGAACGTTGTCTGGAAGACTTGGTCCACATGTCTCCAACAACCGGAGAAGAGCTGCGTCACAGCAAGTGACGTCGTTGCCCTCTGGGGCACGACGTGCCCATACTGCATCTAGACTTTCGACACACGACCTCCGGGCGGAGCTTGATCGCCGATACCGCCAACAGGATGGCCGTGTCCACATCGAGCGAGCTCGAGAAAGACGAGATGCTCAAGACCTTTCTACTCTGGAAGGAGTAGGAGGAGGCTGTTCCGCCCTAGCCATGCATCTGCGCATGGTTAGATGGCCACAGAAGTTCCGGCCACACTTGCCGGAAAAATTCGACGGGACTGTCAATCCCGTAGAATTCCTACAGATATACTCCACTGCGATCTTAGCAGCTGGAGGAAACGAGGCCGTAATGGCCAATTATTTTCCAGTGGCTTTAACTGGGACCGCCAGGTCCTGGTTTATGAGCCTTCCACCCAACTCTATCGACAGTTGGGAGGAGCTATGCCGCCAGTTCACCGCCAATTTCGGGAGTTCATACACCCGTCCGGGCACCGAACTGGACCTTTTTGCGGTCGTGCAAAAAGGAGGAGAATCTTTGCGGTCATTCATCCAGAGATTCTCTCAGGTACGTAACACAATCCCTTCTATCTCAAGCGCTTCTGTCATTGTAGCATTCAGACAGGGTGTACGAGACAAGAAGATGTTGGAGAAGCTGGCGATCAAAGAGATCACCAGTGTCACGGAGC
Organism: Tuctoria greenei; assembly: GCA_036927565.1. Lineage (NCBI taxonomy): Eukaryota > Viridiplantae > Streptophyta > Magnoliopsida > Poales > Poaceae > Tuctoria > Tuctoria greenei. The sequence goes on from JAYESD010000008.1 coordinate 9,553,588, forward strand.
TCTTCAGCCTGGCTGACAAATGTGCCAAAGCTGCGGAGGGCCGTGAAATGCACTCCAAACCAGCCCTGGAGGATCATAAAAAATCCTCCAAAGAAGAAGCCGCTACCTCCGGGAGTGGCAAGAAGAAAAAGAAGACCAACGGCAAGAAGAAGCCGTCGGCCGGCACATCCAACGTTGCAGCCGCTGCAACTCCTGGTGGTCGGGGGCCACGCCCCGAGAAGCGACCTCGACCGTCTTCCGAAGACGGTGGCAAATCCAAGATGTGGTGCCCCATTCACAAAACGGGCAGCCACAGACTGGAGGACTGCCGGGAGGTCCAAAACCTTGCCGAGCGCTATCACAAGCGCCGGGAAGGGTCTCCCTTCCGACAGAGGGAGGGGAAACAAAAGGTCGATGAAGCTCCGGCTGAAGAGGAGTTGGGGTTTCAAGACTCCAAGAAGGTCTTGAAAGCCGTCTACACCTCTGTCGACGATGATTCTGACGTCTCCGACAACGAGCGTCGAAAAACCATGAACACCATCTTTGGTGGATCATGGGACATCACCTCTCGTCGTGTCATCAAGACTATGCGACGGGATATGGCTGCTGTAGCTCCTACAGCTAGACCGGAGCCACATCGAAAGTGGATGGACACACCCATCACTTTTGATGCTTCGGACTGTCCTCAAAGCATGGTCGGAGCTGGCCAGCTGCCCTTGATGGTATCTCCCACCATCAACAACATCCAGCTCCATCATGTCCTGGTAGACGGAGGTTCGGGGCTTAATCTCATCAGCTTCGAAGCTTTCACTAAGCTTCAGCTTCGACCTTCAGACCTCCAGCCCTCTCGACCTTTCTCCGGAGTAGGTCCGGGGGCCATAACTCCACTCGGAGCTATTACTCTCCCTGTTACCTTCGGGACCCGGGAGAAGTATCGCACCGAAAAGTTGGTCTTCGACGTCGCTCAGATCAACTTACCATTCAACGCCATTTTGGGTAGACCTGCCTTGTACAAATTCATGGCAGCTGCTCATTATGGATACCTGGTGTTGAAGATGCCGACACCAGTAGGCGTTCTCCGGATCCGTGGAGATCGCACTGCCGGAGTAACTGCTCTGGAGGAACTCCATGCACTCACCACAGCGCAAGAGGAGGACTCCAGACAGAAGCAAGCTCCACAACCTCCGAGCATTCGTCAACGAGGCTCGACCTCTGCACCCCGTGTGCAGCCAAGCGGCGACACTGACATTCCCGTCAAAGTCGTCCAAATTGGTTCCGATGTCACCCAAACTACCCGCATATCGGGTGGCTTGAACGACAAATAGGAACTCGCGCTCATCACTTTCCTCCGGGCTAACGTTGACGTGTTTGCCTGGCAACCGTCACAAATGCCTGGGATCCCCAGGGAAGTGATTGAGCACAATCTGAAGATTTTCCCCGACGCTCGGCCTGTACACCAGAAACCTCGGAAGCAATCTGTAGAGCGACAGAACTTCATCCGACAAGAAGTGAAGAAGTTGCTTGAAGCCGGATTCATCCGAGAAGTCTACCATCCAAAATGGCTGGCAAACCCAGTCGTTGTGCCTAAGGACGGCGGGAAACTTCGGATGTGCATCGACTACACCACACTGAATAAGGCATGTCCAAAAGATCCATTCCCACTACCTAGAATAGACCAGATAGTGGATTCCACCTCCGGGTGTGAGTTACTGTGTTTCCTAGACGCATATTCAGGATATCATCAAATCCGGATGTCTAGGGAAGATGAAGAACATACTTCATTCATCACAGTGGATGGATTATATTGTTACACAGCCATGCCTTTTGGTCTCAAAAATGCAGCTTCAACTTTTGTACGAGCAATGTACAAAACTTTCGAAGAACTCATCAGAGACATAGTGGAAGTGTACGTTGATGACATCGTGGTCAAAGTCAAAAACAAGGAGTCCCTCTTGGACACCTTGCAGGCTGTCTTTGACATGCTGCGGGCCACCCGCACGAAGCTAAACCCAGACAAGTGCGTCTTCGGGGTTAGTTCCGGAAAGCTTCTTGGTTTCCTGGTAAGTCACCGGGGTATAGAGGCTAATCCGGCGAAGATAAAAGCCATTGAAGACATGCGGCCACCAACCCGCATCAAAGACGTCCAAAAATTAACTGGATGTCTAGCATCCCTCAGTCGGTTCATTTCAAGACTGGCGGAAAGGGCACTTCCCTTCTTCAAGTTGCTGAGGAAGTCCGGACCATTCCAATGGTCTGAAGAAGCAGAGAAGGCATTCCAGGAGCTGAAACAGTTCCTCACCACCCTACCAGTCTTGGTAGCTCCAAACCCTGGTGAGCCTTTGTTGCTTTACATTTCAGCAGCTGACGAAGTCGTCAGTATGGTTCTGGTTGCGGAGAGACCGGAACTACCCAATACTCAGGAATCTAGATCCCTTCGGGAGGATCCAGAGGTTCCTGAAAGCGGGTCTGGGTCTCAGCTCCCAGACTTGGGCCCACAAGAAGCCACTTCAGAGGACCTGGATCCTTCCGATAGGATCCAAGTCATTCCTGAAGAAGCTCCGGGTTCTTCCACCCAGAACCCGGAGGTCCCCGAAGATAGTTTGGACCCCTCTGACAGGGTCCGGACCAATGAAGAGGAAGTTCCGGACCACTCCGGGAAGGTCCGGACCATTCAACGCCCAGTATACTTCATCAGTGAAGTGTTACATGATGCCAAGACTCGATACCTAGAGGTGCATAAGCTGCTCTACGCGGTTCTTATTGCCTCAAGAAAGCTTCGACATTATTTCCAAGCTCACAAAGTCTCAGTGGTAACCTCATATCCACTTCGAGCGATTCTGCATAATCCCAATTCAACTGGGAATATAGCAAAGTGGGCAGCGGAACTGGCTGAATTCGACCTCGAATTCATTCCAAGACAAGCAATCAAGAGTCAAGCGTTGGCAGATTTCGTGGCAGAATGGACTCCCTCACCATTAAACCCTGGGGGCCCCAGCGAGCAGAAGAGGGAACCACAAGTTCCGGCCTTCACTAAGCCTCACTGGACCCTTTACTTCGACGGCTCCATGCAGAAGCAGGGAGCCGGAGCTGGAATCCTTCTCCTCGCACCAACCGGAGAGAAGGTAAAATACATGGTGCACCTTGACTTCAAGGCAACCAACAACATGGCGGAGTACGAAGCACTCATATATGGATTGAAGGTGGCACTATCATATGGTGTCAAACAGTTGCTGGTCAAAGGAGATTCACAACTTGTCATCAAACAGGTGAAGGGTGAATGCTCCTGCAATAATCTCCAGCTGGCTGCTTATCTCCTTGAAGTCCAGAGGCTTCAGAAGGACTTCGAAGTCCTAGACCTTCACCATGTCCAGCGTGCTCACAACGCTGAAGCTGACGAACTCTCGACCAAGGCGTCAACCGGAGCTCCGGCTCCAGACGGAACCTTTGTCCGGAGGTTGTCAAAACCCACAGTTCAGCCTGCCGAACTGAACGAAGGGGGCGAGATCAGCATCCCGAAGCTGACGGTCCCGATGGCCCTGTTACCATGGCAGCCATCAAGGGTCGTAGGTGCTGCCGGGAGCTCCGAGCAACCCAGCACGCAAGACTCAAATGCTCAAGTCAGTTCCGATGCATGGATCTCGGAGATCCGGAACTACTTGAAAGACAACATCCTTCCTGACGATGATGTATCCGCTGACCGGGTAGTCAGATTGGCTAAAAGATACACGTTGGTAGAAGGGGGTCTCTACCGGCGCGGTGCCAACGGCATCCTAATGCGGTGCATCACAAGGGAAGAAGGCTGCGAGCTCCTCGCAGAAATCCATGGAGGTGAGTGTGGGAACCACGCGTCTTCCCGCACGCTGGTCGGAAAAGCCTTTCGGCACGGCTTCTACTGGCCTACAGCGCTCCAGGATGCTACTGAGCTAGTGAAGAAATGCAAAGCATGCCAATTTCATGCAAAGCAAATTCATACACCTGCTCAGCCCTTACAAATGATACCTCCTACGTGGCCTTTCGCTGTGTGGGGGATGGACATCTTGGGACCCTTCCCAAGAGCCGTCGGAGGTTACAAGTTCCTGTATGTCGCCATCGACAAGTTCACCAAGTGGCCGGAAGCTACTCCTGTTGTGACGATCAACAAACAATCTGCAATCAATTTTCTACAATCTATCGTGAGCAGATTCGGAGTCCCAAACAAGATCATCACTGACAATGGGACTCAGTTCACAAGCTCCGCATTTCAAGGATATTGCGAAGACCTCGGCATACAAGTTTGCTACGCCTCCGTAGCTCATCCTGCCAGCAATGGGCAAGCCGAGAGAGCAAACGCAGAGATCCTTAAAGGATTAAAAACGTGCACTTATGAGCGTTTGAAAAAGCACGGAGCTAATTGGATCGAAGAGCTTCCGCCCACTCTATGGGCTAACAGGACTTCTCCAAGTCGGGCAACCGGAGAAACACCCTTCTTCCTGGTGTACGGAGCAGAAGCGATCCTTCCTCCGGAAATCACCCTGGGTTCTCTCCGAGTCCGGACCTTCGACGAAGCCGCGCAGGACCAGCTCCGGCGTGAAGACCTAGACCTCCTCGAGGAGGGAAGGTGCCAAGCAGCTGTTCGGAACGCCCGATATCGCCAAGCTCTACGGCGCTATCATCAGCGGCATGTACACAACCGACAGCTCGAGGAAGGCGATCTGGTGCTACGGAGAATACTATCCAGAGAAGGGCAAAACAAACTCTCCCCCAGCTGGGAAGGACCCTTCCGAGTGATCAAAGTATCCCGTCCCGGAAGCGTTCGCTTGGCTGCCGAGGATGGGACACCTCTCTCAAATCCTTGGAATATCGAGCACCTCCGTAAGTTCTACACTTAATTCCACGGAGGTGAGTCTTAAGTAACTTGAAGTGTATGTTATAGAGTCATTGTACAGAGTCGGGTAGTTCCTCCGGGAGAGCAGCCGGACCTTTCCCGAAAGGTTTGGAAAGCTCATGCAACACTTGATACAGTCTCCGGACTAGAAGTGTAGCTAGTTACCCTGGGTTAAACGAGAAACCGAACACACTTAGCCTGGTTCCGTACCCTAAGAGTGTACTTGTTTCCCCTGTACCCCGGACCTATAATGAAAGACATCTTCATGTGAAATAGACTCCACGTGCATTCATTTTTGCATAAGGCTCGACATTTTTATTTTTTTCTTTCTTGTCTATAACAGAAACGTGCAATTCTTAAGAAGTTCTAGTTTAACCGGTTTATGTACAATTTGAGTTGAATTGTCAGATTTTTTAGATTTAAATATCGTCTGTGATCAACTCGCCTGAAAGTCGCCAAGCCATTCTAGGGCCGGAGTGCGCTATCGACTTAGCCTGGTCAAGCACCCTAAGTACGCCACTCTACCTATATCCCGGCAGGCCAAAGTAAGGCGGGTCCATGGACAATTGGATCTAAAAGAAAAGATAATTCATCCAATTATACTAAAAATCGTGTTCAACTTGAAATTCTCTTGATAACCGTAAGCCGCGACGAAGTTATAGATAAGGAACGAATTTTACTGTTTTTCTTGGCTTAATTGTGCAGGAAAAATAAAAATGATATTGATGGAGAAAAATCGGAGTTAACCAAGCTCCGACTCCCACTGGCGTTAACTTAAAGATGGTGAGAAGACTCTATCACTAGAGTCTGTTGCCAGCAAGCCAGGCGTGGCAAGGGTTATTGCCGGAGCTACTAAGCTCCGACACCTTGAAGTATTAACTATCGATACTCAACGTGTTGGTAGAGGCTCCTGCCGGAGCTACTAAGCTCCGACGAGGGACAATGCCGGAGCTTCTAAGCTCCGACGACTTCAAGGGACCTTCACTATCGAAAATTTCGGACCTAAACTACACGAGTTCGAAGCAAATTTGTCTTCAACAAAACTCAACATCCTTTTGGTACATGTCCACAATCAAATTGTGCACACCTACCAGGGGGCCAAGTGAAGACAAAGATGTTGAAGACAAGAAATGAAATTCACGAAAAATTGGGGATTTCATTTCATTTGAAGACCAGAGATTACATCTGGGGACAAAGGATTACAAAATTGAGGAAGAAGAGAAGATACAAATAAAGGCTAAGAAAGATAGTCCTAGACCCTATGGAAGAACTCAACGACCTTCTGGGCGACCTCCGACACGCTGGCTCGGGTAGCTTCGCCTTCTCCTTCAACGGGGCCTTCAAGCACCGGGTCCAGAGGGAATCGAGGGTTCCGGCTAGTGTAACACGTCAACACATACTCTGTGACGTTTCTAGCCAGGGATTGCCCCTCGACCTCAAGCTGGTCCGCGATGACGTCGCCCACCTTGGAGAGCTTGCCACCCGCAGCGTTCAACGCCTGCAATGCAAGGTCCGGCTCTGGCTCCGGATCATCCGGAAGCACGGGGCTGAAACCCATCGGCGCTAGCGCATCGTCGGCCTTGCTCAGGAACTCCCAAATTTGCAGGGAGTCCGTCTTCCTCAGGCCCTTCATCTCTTCCAAGGACCTCCGGGCCGCCCCCAGCTCCGAGTTCTCGCGGGAGAGGCGCTCAACTTCTTTGGCGTTTTGCTGAATCTTCGCAGCAACCCGCTTTTCGAGTCTTCCGAGCTCCTCCTCCCGGAGGTGGATCTTGTTCCGGCGGTCGACCAGGTCTTTCTCCCTAGCCTCTATTTTCTTCTCCCGGGCGACGAGGGCACACTCATACTCGTAGAGTTCCTGCCCTCGCACCCAGGTCTTCTCCTCCTCCTCGAGGCAGCGCTCTTCCAATTTTTTAGCGCGCTCCTCGAGGCCCTTGTCCGCCAGAGCTGTCTTCTCGGCGAGCTCTTCTTCACGTCGCAAGACGTCGTCCCGTAGTTCCAGGAGTTTTTGCTCCTCATCCTCGAGCCGCTTTTCCCTTCCCTCAAGTGCCTCTCGGCGCTTGATGAGTGCGGTACTGATGGCTTCGAGTTGATCGAACCGAGCGTTGGCCACATCATTGGCAGCCTTAGCTTGGTCATGGTACTCCCGGGATTGGGCGTCGAGGTTGTGAGTCATGCTCTCCCTCTCGTCCAGCATCTCACCCCAGAGCTCCAGGCGGACCTTCTCCCGCTTGATCCATTCCTTGTCCTCAGCGATCCTCGACTGCGCCAGCTTGGTCTCGAATTGGAGTCTATTACGCCACCTCCTAAGGGTTTGGCGCTCCTCTTCAAGAACCTTGCTGTCGTGGAAGAAGGCTAGTTGGACTTGGCGCAGACTGGAGCAAGCGTTGTCGATGGACATCGACAGCGAGATGGGCTCCGGACCTTCTGGGGTCTCCTCCGCTGGTTCCAGCGGGTCTTCATTTACAAAAATTGGGTCCCACTCTGCGAGAGCGGAACCCCGAGCTTCCAAGGCACTAGGGCCCTCCTCCGGGATGGCCTCAATCGCCACTGAAGAAGGTCCCGCCACCAAATCCTCATTCGCCCCCTCAGGCTGGGGGCCGGTGACTTCGTCCAGGCACTCTGGCTCCGCCACGGGTACCATTGACGTCGTCGCCTCCAATGGCTCCGGCCGGGACGCTTCTTCTGAGGGAAGCTCAAGCTCCCTCGCCTCTTCAACCACCGGCTCTACAGCCGGCGCCTCCACCACCACCGGCTCTGCAGCCGGCGCTCCAATAACTACCGGCCCTGCGACCGGAGCTTCAGAAGTAACCGGCTCAATTGCCGGAACCACTTCAACTTCCGGCTCGCACGCCGGGGCTTCAGCTACCTCCGGCTCAACCGCCGGGGCTTCAGCACTTTCCGGCTCTGAAGCCGGGACCGCTACTTCCTCCGGCTCGATAGCCGGAGCATCTACTTCTGCAGCACAGGGGCCCGGAGCTTCAACCTCCGGAGCGGGTGCCGCTGGCGCATCTTCAATCCCGTGGTCCGGCGCTACCACGGGAACTTCTGGAGACGAGTCGAGGTCCATGACCACGACAGCCGGCGCCGGAGCTGTCGCAGCTTCCGCCTGGGGCGGCACCGGAGCTGGAGCAGAAACCCTCATAGCCTCAGACACTGTGGCCGAGGGCGGAGCTTCACTCCCCTTCTTGGGAACGCTGCAAATGAAGAATAAAGAAATTGAGCAAACAGATACTATAATTAAAAGTTAATTGAGATAAGCAAGAAAAATTACCTTGGGAGGCTCACGCACCAGCTTGCGCGGAACCTCTTTCCCGGACGTTCCGGGCTGGCCACGGTCGGCGTAGGAGCTCCGGGAGGACTCCCAGGACTTGCCGTAGCCACGGGCGTTTCCCGGGTCGGAGCTCTCCTTGACCGGGAGGAACTCCTAGACCTGGAGGCCCTCACCGCTTCTCGAACCGGAGTCGCCTGTCCGGAACTGGCTCCTCCGGAGGGACCCATCACAGGGACAGCTGCACTCCGGGAGGATCCCACCGCTGGAACAGTAGCGCTTCGAAAAGACCCCACCACGGGGACAGACGCTACAGCGGCGGAGGATCTTCCTTCCTGAGGACGGGGAACTGGCGGGGAAGTAGCAAGCCCGACGGACCTTCCGTCAGCATGTCGCAGCTTCCTCTTCCGGCTCTCCGGCTCCTCCGCCAGCTCCTTGCCTTTGCTGGTGACTTCAGCTCTTGGCTGAGAGACAGGGGCGGAGCCGCCTTCCGACAACCCGGGGATCGCCAACCGGGCGGTCGATCTTCTCTCGACGACGCCAAGGTCGTCAAGCGCGGGCATCCTCCGCCGGAGCTCCCTGCTGAACTCAACTTCCACGTTCAGGGGGAGGAAAGCCGGTGGCGGAGTCAGGTACTCTCCGTCTACATCGATGCCGTGCTGGAATTTCTTGAGGTGAAACTCCAAGGACTTCCCCACCATGCTGGACTTCAACCCGGTCTCGACCCGGTCTTCGTCCATCACGCTGTTGAGGGCCCAGGCGAGCTTCTCCCTCCTCTTCAGCGGTGCCCACCTGTTAGACAGGAAGTTGCAGAACACCGCCTGGGGAGTCAGTCCTCCCTCCACACATTGGCGGATCCTGGTCAGGATGGGGTCGAAGGCTGCCGCCAGCACCGGAACTTCGCTCCACACCGACGTGTCAATGCCGGGCAAACCTTCTGGCAGCTCCAACCGCTCGTGCTCCTCCACCCGGACGACTACCCAATCTTTCTTCCAGTCATCCCACTTCCCGGAAGGGAACGACCGGAGGTACTTGAACGGGCACTTCTTGCGCTTCACAAAGTAGTAGAAGCCAAGGTACTCGTCACTTCGGCCGGTGGTTTGGACGGTGAAGAAAGTGCGGAAGAGCTCGATGCAGGGAGGGATGCCCACCCACATCTCGCAGAAGTGGACAAAGATGGACACAAGGAGAAGGGAGTGAGGGCCAAGGTGGTATAGCTGCAGACCATAGAAGTCCAGCAGCATCAAAAAGAAGGAAGAAAATGGTGGGATCAGCCCCACCATGGCATACGATGAAAAGTATACCATTTCGCCGGAGTGCTCCTTTTTAAAGGGAAGCTCCCCGCCGGTGCGGATTGAACGGTTGAAGAAGTCCGACGACCACCCCATGAGGGCTCGGACCTTCTTCAGATCGCTCTCCGTCTTCAAACGACTCTCACGCAGACCCAACTCCATCGCAGCACAGCTAGGCGAGAGAAGAGAAGCAAAGCACGAGTTGGGAGTTTGAGCGCAAGAACAGATGGAAAGCGTAAAGAACTCCCGACGGTGCGCTTTCCTTCTTAAGTAAGCCCTCGCAACGCTTGGATGGAAAAAGCATACTACTCAAGAATTCAACCCAGCCGATGACAAGAGGGCCCGGGACCACCCCGACGATCAAGTCGAGGCTCTTACCCAGGCGAACAGTTGTCATCACGAGGCGGGAAACCCAAAGACGGCGGGCTGACAAGGCGCGCGGAACCAATACGGTTTTCGTATCGGGAACCGACGACCTTCAATTGCGAGAGATCCGCACGTCAAAGATCTTATCTGCCGCCTGAGGTGCGCCACGCGTCGGGACTCAACCATAAAGCCCCGCCAAAGGCACCTCCGAAGACCCTTGAAGACCCAGTTCAAGAGTCGCAAGTATGGACCCACCTCCAGCGGAATGACTTCATCCCGTTGGCTTTCCCCGGAGGTAGGTCCAGGGGGCCACTGTCGGTACCCTAAAAACCATACACCCCCTGAGGTTACAAAGATCTCAAGGGGAGGACATCTGCTCAAATTGAAGACCCTCGGGGGCCCACTCGCCAGACGTGACCGGACCCGCTTCTCCAACATGGTTAACCTCTAGGTTGCCACGTGTACTGTCAGACCAGAGCTATTACCCGCAAGGGTGAAGCTCCGGGCCAAGTACTGAAACGGCACCTCCGGAGGTAGCCCCTGACCGAGAGAAGCTCCGGACCTGACACGTAGCAGGCCGCCCCGGAGCTTCCCGCTTCCCACGAGCAAGCTCCGGAGCTGCCACGTGTCCATACGTCGGAGCTGGCCGCTTTAAACCCCCGGGAGACGTTGTAACAGCTCCGAATCTCCAAAGGACAGCCACGGACTTCAAGACCCGATTAATTATCATTAATTCCACATTAATGATATTTAATTGGATGATCTTAACACCTGTAACGGCACTGTCGGAGCCGTTACAGGGTCATTAACAACAATTAATCTCGTGTATCAATACTAATAACCGCCAGGGCCACATGTCGGGCCAGGCTGACTTGTAACGGTTTGTCCTTATGCTATAAAAGGACAAACCGACGATACACGGGGGGGAACTCTCGAACATACTCAAGCTCACAAGTGAATACAACTCACACACACACCCGTGGAGTAGGGTATTACGCTCAGGCGGCCCGAACCACGTAAACTACTGTGTCAATCGTGTCCAAATCGCACTTCACTTTCTTAGATCTCCGCGCGCCCAAACTGAACCACAACTCCTTTAAACACTTTCATAGTGTCAGGGGATCTGCCGACTCCAACAGTCGACACTTTCTATGTGCATTGTTTTGCCCACCAACTACAATTAGTTGTTGCTAGCGTTGCAACATCTAGTCCAGTTATTGCAGATTTTTTCAATTACATTCCTATGATAGTAAACATTGTGGGTGCATCATGCATGAGAAAGGATATGTTACTTGCAAAACATCATGATGTGTTACTAGAAAGAGTGGAAAATGGTGAGCTTGGAACTGGAAAAGGGTTGAATCAGGAAAGTAGTCTTGCTAGACCTGGAGATACTAGATGGGGTTCACATCTTAAAACATTGCTTCGTATTTTTCAAATGTGGGAAGCCATTTTAGAGGTGCTTGAGATTGTGAAGAAAGATTCTGTTAAACCAACATGTAATGGTGGAGCTTTTGGTTTGATTGATAAGATGCAAAAGTTTGAATTTGTATCTATTATGTTCTTGATGATAGACTTGTTAAGCATAACAGATGATTTATCTCGTGCTTTGCTAGGAAAAGATAAACATATTGTTGAAGCAACAAGTTTGATTATGGATGTAAAAGATAGATTACAAGATATGAGAGACAATGGATGAGAGTCATTGTTTAAAAGAGTGGAGTTATTTTGTGATAAGAGTCAGATTAAAGTGCCAAAAATGGATAAAGAGGTGAATGCAAAAGGGACATATTCACGTAGAAGGCAAAAGGTAACAAATATGTATTTCTATCATGTTGATATTTTCATTGCTGCCACAGACTCTATTTTGATGGAGATGAATCATCGCTTTAATGAAGTTAGTTCAAATTTATTGGTATGTATGTCTGCTCTTAGTCGAAGGAACAACTTTCGTAATTTTGATGTGGATAAACTTGTGACACTTGCTGAGATGTATGCTGAAGATTTTACAGTGGCTGATTGTTTGGTGTTAAGAAATCAACTTCAAACATTTATTCTCAACATTAGAAGAAGTGAGGAATTTATTGGATGCAATGATCTTCCAAAGGTTGCGGAAAAAATGGTTGAGGTCGGAAAGAATAAATATTTTCCTTTGGTGTATCGACTTATTGAGTTAATTTTGATACTCCTAGTAGCAACAACATCAGTTGAGAGGGTATTCTCTGCCATGAATCTTACAAAGACTGATTTATGCAACAAAATGGGTGATGAATGGCTCAATGATTTGATGATATGCTACATTGAGAAGGTGATATTTCGAAGCATTAGTAATGACAAAACTATACAAGAGTTTGAAGATATGAAAGAACAGCGTATGTTAGTGCCAAAAAATAATTTAACGGTACATAATTATTGTTAATTTTTAATTATTTGTATATTATGATATAGAGAAGTCTAAATTTCTAATTATTCTATTATTTTACAGATTGTTACACATGAAGATTATGAGAAATCATCGGCATTTGGTGCGATGACGCGTGTATTTGAGATACTCTATATTTATATTTAAATTTATATATGTTTGTGATGATATGTGAACAAATATTTAGTATATTATATGATGTGATAAATTTTACTTGGTGTGCAACCCTCTCTACAAATTTTGTCTGGATCCGCCACTGCACGTACGTGATTCGGCTCCTCGCATGTGCGGTGTCCGGCTCGGCCTAGAATTCCCTGACCAACTCGTCTTGATTGATCTGATGGTGCATGTATAAAATAAGAGGAAGGGTGAGGATCTGGCAGCACATAACAATCGAAGCTGTAGGCACAAAGTTTGAAGCAGCAGTTCACATCGAGCATAAACTCGATTTTGAGCTGGCAGAGGATCAAGTGCAACAGGGTTTACGTGTTGGTGCAAGGTAGAGGCTCTCTACAAGGTGCAGGAACTCAAGGTGATCGTGAATTTAACATCAGGGCAGTTTTGTAGCTAAGAAAAAAAGTGGTTCGTACAAGACAGAGGAGATTGATACGCTTGTTGTTCCAATCGACGAGGCAAGCAGATCAGACGGTAGGACCGACGACAAAAGGACGGTGAAACCGTGTGTTGGCGGGATGGCGCTGACGGTACAAGATTTGATATGATGAAGTTTGATGGCAACGGCAACTTTGGCTTGTGGCAAATTAGGGTAAAAGATTTGTTGGCGCAACAAAGTCTTTTGTCCGCTCTGAAGGTGAAAAAGCCGGACAAGATGGAGGATGACGAGTGGGAGGAAAAACAGATACAAGCAGCTGCAACCATACGGTTGTGTCTGTTCGACAATGCCATGTATCATGTCATCAGGTTGACTACACCAAAAAAAATATGGGACAACCTAGAAAATCAGTTTATGTCGAAGACTTTGTCGACCAAGCTGTATTTGAAGCAAAAATTCTGTGGGCTGAAGATGCAGGAAAGGTTTGATCTTGCAGAGCACATAAATGTTTTCAATCAAATGATCACAAATCTAGGTCAGCTAAATGTGAAAATTGATGATGAAGACAAGGCAATAATTCTTTTATGCTCGTTGCCACTATCTTATGAGCAAACGGTCACGACTATGACATTTGGCAAGGATTCCATCAAAATTGAGGATATTACTGCAACGTTACTAGCCCAAGAGCAAAAGAGGAAGAACAATGCATTAGACGAACCTCAAGCTGAAGGTTTGCTGGTCAGGGGTGAGAATGCGAAGGAGAAGGTGGAGGATAAGAGCAAGAAGAAGAAAAAGGTGCAGTGCTATTTATGCAAGGAGTGAAGACATATTAAAAGGGATTGTCTAGGAAAAAAGAATGGTTCAAGTGCTAATGTGATAACTCTTAAAAGTGACTGAGATAACGACGATGATGTTCTTTCAGTGAGTATCGAAATACAGTCGACTGAAACATGTATGTTAGATTCGGCAAGCTCTTTTTATGCAACGCACAAAAAGGAGTGGTTCTCTTTGTACCAGTCAAGTGATTTTGGCAAAGCTTATTCAGGAGATGATAGGGGACATCATGTTATTGGAATAGGCAAGATCAAGATCAAGACTTAAGGCGGAGTTGAGCACGTGCTTCAAGGTGTTAAGCACCGAAGCTGCAAAAGAATCTAATTTTGCTTGGTGCTCTACATCGTGATGGTCTGTTATTCCGGGCTGAGCTGGATGGAAAGACAATAAAAGTCATGGATGGAGATGAGATTGTGATGATAGGAGAGAGAGAGAGGCATCAAATTTGTACAAGTTATAAGGGTGTTTCGTTGCAGGTGGAGTAAAAGAAGATGGAGTTGCGGAGATAGCGGTGTTCTCTTCAGACGGCGAGTCTAAGGCGTTGGACTCGTCGGGTGGCTCTCCGTGAGCTACGAAGTCGACAACTCAAGTCCGGGTACATGGAGGTTGGCACATGACGACTTCAAGGTGGTGCAATATTCGCCAAGGTGGAGTTTGTTGGATATGTGTCAAATATTGTGTACGAGTTAATTACGGTTAGGACTCTGAGTTGTATTAGCAGTGGGGTGTAGAGTTTGTGTTGAACTCTATACCGGCCTCCCTATAAATATGAGTGGAGGACCGCTGTTGTAACCACAACGACAAAGACAACATACAAGAGAGGAGCGCCCGTAGTCATGCCCCGGAGATGTAGACTTCGTCTGAACCTCGTTAACAAATATCGTGTCTCGCGTGTCATCCGTGATCTTGCATCGATGCCTCTATAGATCCGTCATCACTTCCGCATGCCTATTTTCTGACAGTTTACTGTCTCAATTCATTTGAGTTGGAAGGGAAAATGGCGTGCTCCTTTGAGTACTGAACATTGAAAGTAACGTGAGTCAGATATCGAAACCCGGAGACTGGTCAGCAATCTCCGGTCCTTATAAAGAACTTGTTATTGAAAGATTTGCTGCTGGGCCCGACCTACATCAAAACAGAAAGATTATGTGTTTTCAATGGAAAAAATCAACTTTACATGTGTTGCATTTTATATTCATTTGCCTCTGGTGCGTTTTGAGTGATAATTAAGTGTAGGGCTCTAGCTCGGAAAATATTCTCTCATTAGATCAGATGGAATTCTACTGCCTAGAAAATACTCCCTTTAGAGAACAAAAATATTAGTTCTCAAAGCATCATATATTTTGGTATGGATGAAATAGTTATCTATTTATTTTAGCGGAAAGTTGTTCTATAAGTGTGGCTAGCAGGCATCCATTACGTAGTAAGTAATAAGGTGTTGTTTAGATTTCACGTGTCTGAAATGTGAGAAAATTTCAGACACCCGATAATTAGCATCTAATTACTATTATTAATTACTAATCCTTGTATTTAATCATTAACCTTTAATTATATAGGTTAATTAATCATAAAATTATTTTATTTGATTATTTTATAATTAACATAACTTTTACAAATTGCGAATTAACAATTAACAAAAGAGAGAAGAAGAAGATAAAATGGTTGACATGAATCTTAAAGCAGATCTAACCGTCGCTTGAAAAACTATTAAATTTTAGACATATGAGAAATAGTATTTCTCAAGTAATTATTAATATGAGAATTATGAGCACAAAACTCTGTTATTGTAGTTATGCCGACCACAGCACAAAATTCATGCTGCCAATGTTTTGATACGAGTATTCACCCATAGGTTGGTTGAATCAACGTGCTTGTTCTCAAAGGCCCACCAATTATGTCTTTCCGCACATCGACGACACTGAGTACTCTTTTCTTTTCGAAAAGTTTATTATTTAGTAGTTAAAAATGAACTAACAAACAAAAATATTTTGAAGATGGTAGGAGTATTACTCAATCTTAGACTCTTCAGTTATCCTCGTCACAACAGTTTTGTCTCGCAACTCGTCGAAGCCGGTCCAGTTACAGAAGCTGGCCGTACTTGCTGCGAATGTGGGCCTTGGTGCATAAGAATATGAAGATAGGTCGTCGATTCGTAGATCTGAGCCACGTCAGGATCTGATGTGGCATATGCTACGTCAGTCAGCCGTCCACGACGTAAACGGTTAGATGACATTTTTTGCCAAAAAAAATATTCACAAGCTATTAATATTAAATAATGTTAAAATAAAAAATCGAAAATCTGGTGTCCTGACAGGCTGATGGGCTGGTTTGCTTGGCATCCTCTCTCTCATCTCTTAAGATGTGGAATGACAGATTTCTAAATCTAGAAGACCAAAACGACTGTGTTTCTCTGAATTTCTTATCAATTAAGAGCAAACAGGGGGCGCTCTTCTTTCTCTGTTCAGGGATTGGATGATTTAACTGGTCAGATCAGCTTGGTTTTTAGGCTAAGCCGATGTTACCGTTTTAGCACGAGTGAATTGGACATTTGTACATGAACTAGCAATATTATCCACAGATTTTTTCCCCAGCAATATACAGGTCTGTTACGAGCGATGCGGGCACGGGGCACTAGGCGAAAAGAACTGAGCTCTCTATGTTCAGTTCTAACCCATAAACAGAAGCCTACAATTATGGACTGGCCAACTGACCACGACATGCGCATGTTCATGAGTTGCTCTCGGAACGACATAAGGGAGCAGGCCAAGACACATCATGGGTTGATCGTGTAAAATGATCTGCTGGCTCCACGTTCTTGTTTGGCAAGTGATCTAGTGGTCCCCATATATATTTGGCTAAAAGTAGCATCAACGTTCGTTCTTAAGATTTAGAAATTCCCAAATTAGTCAAATAAAAATAAAGAAGAAACACCCACCACTGCCATTATAAAATAATACTCCTATATATGTTTTTAAAATTATCAACCATTGTTATTATAAATATTAAATAATAGACTAAAATACCCAATAAGTCTGTAAGTTACCCGCCACTGTCATTACAAAAACATTATACTAAATTATTCCTACATAAGTTTTTTAAAATTACTCACCATTGATCTATGGGCACCGGCGTATACAATGGATCGCTCATTCATATTCCTCTTAGACCCTGCCAACAAATCAATAGTTACGAACTACATAATCTGTCCTGTTTGGTACGGTTCCAGATTCACATAGAATTAGAAACGTTTCAGTTCCAATGCGGAAACGGTTTCAGACTCTGGAATATAATCACTTTAGAAACTGTTTGGCTAGCATATCTGTCGACTGTTGGAGTCGGCAGATCCCTTAACACTATGAGAAGTGTTTGAAGGAGTTTGTGGTTCGGTCTGGGCGCGCGGAGATCTAAGAAAGTGAAATGCGATTTGGACACGAGTGACACGGTGGTTTACGTGGTTCGGGCCGCCTGAGCGTAATACCCTACTCCACGGATGTGTGTTTGTTGTATTAACTTGTGAGCTTCCGAGTGTTCTAGAGTTCTCCCCCCCGTGTATCGTCGGTTTGTCCTTTTATAGCACAAGGACAAACCGTTACAAGTCAGCCTGGCCCGACATGTGGCCCTGGCGGTTACTAGTATTGATACGCGAGATTAATTGTTGCTAATAACCCTGTAACGGCTCCGACAGTGCCGTTACAGGTGTTAATATCATCCGATTAAGTGTCATTAATGTGGAATTAATGATAATTAATCGGGTCTTGAAGTCTGCAGCTGTCCTTTGGAGATCCGGAGCCGTTACAACGTCTCCCGGGGATTTGAAGCGGTTTAGCTCCGACGTATGGACACGTGGCAGCTCCGGAGCTTGCTTGGGAGAAGCGGGAAGCTCCGGGGTGACCTGGCACGTGTCATGTCCGGAGCTTCTCTCGGTCGGGGGCTACCTCCGGAGGTGCCGTTTCAGTACTTGGCCCGGAGCTTCACCCTTGCGGGTAATAGCTCTGGGCTGACAGTACACGTGGCAACCTAGAGGTTAACCATGTTGGAGAAGCGGGTCCGGTCACGTCTGGCGAGTGGGCCCCCAAGGGTCTTCAATTTGAGTTGATGTCCTTCCCTTGAGATCTTTGTAACCTCAGGGGGTGTATGGTTTTTAGGGTACCGACAGTGGCCCCCTGGACCTACCTCCGGGGAAGGCCAACGGGATGAAGTCGTTCCGTCGGAGGTGGGTCCATACTTGTGACTCTTGAACTGGGTCTTCAAGAGTCTTCGGAGGTGCCTTTGGCGGGGCTTTATGGTTGAGTCCCGACGCGTGGCGCACCTCAGGCGGCAGATAAGATCTTTGACGTGCGGATCTCTCGCAATTGAAGGTCGTCGGTTCCCGATACGAAAACCGTATCGGTTCCGCGCGCCTTGTCAGTCCGCCGCCTTTGGGTTTCCCGCCTCGTGATGACAACTGTTCGCCTGGGTAAGAGCCTCGACTTGATCGTCAGGGTGGTCCCGGGCCCTCTTGTCATCGGCTGGGTCGAATTCTTGAGTAGTATGCTTAACTCCCCTGCAGTTTCCATCCAAGCGTTGCGAGGGCTTACTTAAGAAGGAAAGCGCACCGTCGGGAGTTCTTTACGCTTTCCATCTGTTCTTGCGCTCAAACTCCCAACTCGTGCTTTGCTTTTCTTCTCTCGCCTAGCTGTGCTGCGATGGAGTTGGGTCTGCGTGAGAGTCGTTTGAAGACGGAGAGCGATCTGAAGAAGGTCCGGACCCTCATGGGGTGGTCGTCGGACTTCTTCAACCGTTCAATCCGCACCGGAGGAGAGCTTCCCTTTAAAAAGGAGCGCTCCGGCGAAATGGTATACTTTTCATCGTATGCCATGGTGGGGCTGATCCCACCATTTTCTTCCTTCTTTTTGATGCTGCTGGACTTCTACGGTCTACAGCTATACCACCTTGGCCCTCACTCCCTTCTCCTTGTGTCCATCTTTGTCCACTTCTGCGAGATGTGGGTGGGCATTCCTCCCTGCATCGAGCTCTTCCGCACTTTCTTCTCCGTCCAAACCACCGGCCGAAGTGACGAGTACCTTGGCTTCTACTACTTTGTGAAGCGCAAGAAGTGCCCGTTCAAGTACCTCCGGTCGTTCCCTTCCGGGAAGTGGGATGACTGGAAGAAAGATTGGGTAGTTGTCCGGGTGGAGGAGCACGAGCGGTTGGAGCTGCCAGAAGGTCTGCCTGGCATTGACACGTCAGTGTGGAGCGAAGTTCCGGTGCTGGCGGCAGCCTTCGATCCCGTCCTATCAAGGATCCGCCAATGTGTGGAGGGAGGATTGACTCCCCAGGCGGTGTTCTGCAACTTCCTGTTCAACAGGTGGGCACCGCTGAAGAGGAGGGAGAAGCTCGCCTGGGCCCTCAACAGCGTGATGGACGAAGACCGGGTTGAAACCGGGTTGAAGTCCAGCATGGTGGGGAAGTCCTTGGAGTTTCACCTCAAGAAATTCCAGCACGGCATCGATGTAGACGGAGCGTACTTGACTCCGCCACCGGCTTTCCTCCCCCTGAACGAGGAAGTTGAGTTCTGCAGGGAGCTCCGGCGGAAGATGCCCGCGCTTGACGACCTTGGCGTCGTTGAGAGAAGATCGACCGCCTCGTTGGCGATCCCCGGGTTGTCGGAAGGCGGCTCCGCCCCTGTCTCTCAGCCAAGAGCTGAGGTCACCGGCAAGGGCAAGGAGCTGGCGGAGGAGCCAGAGAGCCGGAAGAGGAAGTTGCGTCATGCTGACGGGAGGTCCGTCGGGCTTGCTACTTCCCCGCCAGTTCCCCGTCCTCAGGAAGGAGGGTCCTCCGCTGCTGTAGCGTCTGTCCCCGTGGTGGGGTCTTTTCGGAGCGCTACTGTTCCGGCGGTGGGATCCTCCCGGAGTACGGCTGTCCCCGTGATGGGTCCCTCCGGAGGTGCCAGCTCCGGACAGGCAACTCCGATTCGAGAAGCGGTGAGGGCCTCCAGGTCTAGGAGTTCCTCCCGGTCAAGGAGAGCTCCGACCCGGGAAACGCCCGCGGCTACGGCAAGTCCTGGGAGTCCTCCCGGAGCTCCTACGCCGACCGTGGCCAGCCCGGAACGTCCGGGAAAGAGGTTTCGCGCAAGCTGGTGCGTGAACCTCCCAAGGTAATTTTTCTTGTTTACCTCAATTAACTTTTAATTATAGCATCTGTTTGCTCAATTTCTTCATTCTTCATCTGCAGCGTTCCCAAGAAGGGGAGTGAAGCTCCGCCCTCAGCCACAGTGTCTGAGGCTACGAGGGCTTCTGCTCCAACTCCGGTGCCGCCCCAGGCGGAGGCTGCGACAGCTCCGGTGCCGGCTGTCGTGGTCATGGACCTCGACTCGTCTCCAGAAGTTCCCGTGGTAGCGCCGGACCACGGGATTGAAGATGCGCCAGCGGCACCCGCTCCGGAGGTTGAAGCTCCGGGCCCTGGTGCTGCAGAAGTAGATGCTCCGGCTGTCGAGCCGGAGGAAGTAGCGGTCCCGGCTTCAGAGCCGGAAAATGCTGGAGCTTCGGCGGTCGAGCCGGAGGCAGCTGAAGCCCCGGCGTGCGAGCCGGAAGTTGAAGTGGTTCCGGCAATTGAGCCGGTTACTTCTGAAGCTCCGGTCGCACAGCCGGTAGTTATTGGAGCGCCGGCTGCAGAGCCGGTGGTGGTGGAGGCGGGGTAGCTTGAGCTCCCCTCAGAAGAAGCGTCCCGGCCGGAGCCATTGGAGGCGACGACGTCGATGGTACCCGTGGCGGAGCCAGAGTGCCTGAACGAAGTCGCCGGCCCCCAGCCTGAGGGGGCGAATGAAGATTTGGTGGCGGGACCTTCTTCAGTGGCGACTGAGGCCATCCCGGAGGAGGGCCCTAGTGCCTTGGAAGCTCGGGGTTCCGCTCTCGCAGAGTGGGACCCAATTTTTGTAAATGAAGACCCGCTGGAACCAGCGGAGAAGACCCCAGAAGGTCCGGAGCCCATCTCGCTGTCGATGTCCATCGACAACGCTTGCTCCAGTCTGCGCCAAGTCCAACTAGCCTTCTTCCACGACAGCAAGGTTCTTGAAGAGGAGCGCCAAACCCTGAGGAGGTGGCGTAATAGACTCCAATTCGAGACCAAGCTGGCGCAGTCGAGGATTGCTGCGGACAAGGAATGGATCAAGCGGGAGAAGGTCCGCTTGGAGCTCTGGGGTGAGATGCTGGACGAGAGGGAGAGCATGACTCACAACCTCGACGCCCAATCCCGGGAGTACCACGACCAAGCTAAAGCTGCCAATGATGCGGCCAACGCCCGGTACGATCAACTCGAAGCCATCAGTACCGCACTCATCAAGCGCCGAGAGGCGCTTGAGGGAAGGGAAAAGCGGCTCGAGGATGAGGAGCAAAAACTCCTGGAGCTACGGGATGACGTCTTGCGACGTGAAGAAGAGCTCGCCGAGAAGACAGCTCTGGCGGACAAGGGCCTCGAGGAGCGCGCTAAAAAATTGGAAGAGCGCTGCCTCGAAGAGGAGGAGAAGACCTGGGTGCGAGGGCAGGAACTCTACGAGTATGAGTGTGCCCTCATCGCCCGGGAGAAGAAAATAGAGGCTAGGGAGAAAGACCTGGTCGACCGTCGGAACAAGATCCACCTCCGGGAGGAGGAGCTCGGGAGACTCGAAAAGCGGGTTGCTGCGAAAATTCAGCAAAACGCCAAAGAAGTTGAGCGCCTCTCCCGCGAGAACTCAGAACTGGCGGCGACCCGGAGGTCCCTGGAAGAAATGAAGGGCCTGAGGAAGACGGACTCCCTGCAAATTTGGGAGTTCCTGAGCAAGGCCGACGACGCGCTAGCGCCGATGGGTTTCAGCCCCGTGCTTCCGGATGATCCGGAGCCGGAGCCGGACCTTGCGCTGCAAGCGTTGGGCGCTGCGGGCAGCAAGCTCTCCAAGGTGGGCGACGTCATCGCGGACCAGTTGGAGGTCGAGGGGCAATCCCTGGCTAGGAACGTCACAGAATATGTGTTGACGTGCTACACTAGCCGGAACCCTCAATTCCCTCTGGACCCGGTGCTTGAAGGCCCCGTTGAAGGAGAAGGCGAAGCTACTCGAGCCAGCGTGTCGGAGGTCGCCCAGAAGGTCGCTGAGTTCTTCCATAGGGTCTAGGACTATCTTTCTTAGCCTTTATCTGTATCTTCTCTTCTTCCTCAATTTTGTAATCCCTTGTCTCCAGATGTAATCTCCGGTCTTCTGATGAAATGAAATCCCCAATTTTTCGTGAATTTCATTTTTTTGTCTTCAACATCTTTGTCTTCACTTGGCCCCCTGGTAGATGTGCACAATTTGATTGTGGACATGTACCAAAAGGATGTTGATTTTTGTTGAAGACAGATTTGCTTCGAACTCGTATAGTTTAGGTCCGAAGTTTTCGATAGTGAAGGTCCCTTGAAGTCGTCGGAGCTTAGAAGCTCCGGCATTGCCCATTGTCGGAGCTTAGTAGCTCCGGCAATAGCCTCTACCAACACGTTGAGTGTCGATAGTTAATACTTCAAGGTGTCGGAGCTTAGTAGCTCCGGCAATGACCCTTGCCACGCCTGGCTTGCTGGCAACAGACTCTAGTGATAGAGTCTTCTCACCATCTTCAAGTTAACGCCGGTGGGAGTCGGAGCTTGGTTAACTCCAATTTTTCTCCATCAATGTTGGGTTTATTCTTCCTGCACACTTAGGCCAAGAAAAACAGTAAAATTCGTTCCTTATCTATAACTTCGTTGCGGCTTACGGTTCTCAAGAGAATTTCAAGTTGAACACGATTTTTAGTATGATTGGGTGAATTGTCTTTTCTTTTAGATCTAATTGTCCATGGACCCACCTTACTTTGGCCTGCCGGGGTGTAGGTAGAGTGGCGTACTTAGGGTGCTTGACCAGGCTAAGTCGATAGCGCACTCCGGCCCTAGAATGGCTTGGCGGCTTTCAGGCGAGTTGGCCACAGACGACATTTAAATCTAAAAAATCCGACAATTCAACTCAAATCGTACATAAATCGGTTAAACTAGAACTTCTTAAGAATTGCACGTTTCTGTTATAGACAAGAAAGAGAAAAATAAAAATGTCGAGCCTATGCAAAAATGAATGCACGTGGAGTCTATTTCACATGAAGATGTCTTTCATTATAGGTCCGGGGTACATGGGAAACGAGTACACTCTTAGGGTACGGAACCAGGCTAAGTGTGTTTGGTTTCTCGTTTAACCCAGGGTAATTAGCTACACTTCTAGTCCGGAGACTGTATCAAGTGTTGCATGAGCTTTTCAAACCTTTCGGGAAAGGTCCGGCTGCTCTCCCGGAGGAATTACCCGACTCTGTACAATGACTCTATAACATACACTTCAAGTTACTTAAGACTCACCTCCGTGGAATTAAGTGTAGAACTTACGGAGGTGCTCGATGTTCCAAGGATTTGGGAGAGGTGTCCCATCCTCGGTAGCCAAGCGAACGCTTCCGGGACGGGATACTTTGATCACTCGGAAGGGTCCTTCCCAGCCAGGGGAGAGTTTGTTTTGCCCTTCTCTGGATAGTATTCTCCGTAGCACCAGATCGCCTTCCTCGAGCTGTCGGTTATGTACATGCCGCTGATGATAGCGCCGAAGAGCTTGACGGTATCGGGCATTCCGAACAGCTGCTTGGCACCTTCCCTCCTCGAGGAGGTCTAGGTCTTCACGCCGGAGCTGGTCCTGCGCGGCTTCGTCGAAGGTCCGGACTCGGAGGGAACCCAGGGTGATCTCCGGAGGAAGGATCGCTTCTGCTCCGTACACCAGGAAGAAGGGTGTTTCTCCGGTTGCCCGACTTGGAGAAGTCCTGTTAGCCCATAGAGTGGGCGGAAGCTCCTCGATCCAATTAGCTCCGTGCTTTTTCAAACGCTCATAAGTGCGCGTTTTTAGTCCTTTAAGGATTTCTGCGTTTGCTCTCTCGGCTTGCCCATTGCTGGCAGGATGAGCTACGGAGGCGTAGCAAACTTGTATGCCGAGGTCTTCGCAATATCCTTGAAATGAGGAGCTTGTGAACTGAGTCCCATTGTCAGTGATGATCTTATTTGGGACTCCGAATCTGCTCACGATAGATTGTAGAAAATTGATTGCAGATTGTTTGTTGATCGTCACAACAGGAGTAGCTTCCGGCCACTTGGTGAACTTGTCGATGGCGACATACAGGAACTTGTAACCTCCGACGGCTCTTGGGAAGGGTCCCAAGATGTCCATCCCCCACACGGCGAAAGGCCACGTAGGAGGTATCATTTGTAAGGGCTGAGCAGGTGTATGAATTTGCTTTGCATGAAATTGGCATGCTTTGCATTTCTTCACTAGCTCAGTAGCATCCTGGAGCGCTGTTGGCCAGTAGAAGCCGTGCCGAAAGGCTTTTCCGACCAGCGTGCGGGAAGACGCGTGGTTCCCACACTCGCCTCCATGGATTTCTGCGAGGAGCTCGCAGCCTTCTTCCCTTGTGATGCACCGCATTAGGATGCCGTTGGCACCGCGCCGGTAGAGATCCCCTTCTACCAACGTGTATCTTTTAGCCAATCTGACTACCCGGTCAGCGGATACATCATCGTCAGGAAGGATGTTGTCTTTCAAGTAGTTCCGGATCTCCGAGATCCATGCATCGGAACTGACTTGAGCATTTGAGTCTTGCGTGCTGGGTTGCTCGGAGCTTCCGGCAGCACCTACGACCCTTGATGGCTGCCATGGTAACAGGGCCATCGGGACCGTCAGCTTCGGGATGCTGATCTCGCCCCCTTCGTTCAGCTCGGCAGGCTGAACTGTGGGTTTTGACATCCTCCGGACAAAGGTTCCGTCAGGAGCCGGAGCTCCGGTTGACGCCTTGGTCAAGAGTTCGTCAGCTTCAGCGTTGTGAGCACGCTGAACATGGTGAAGGTCTAGGACTTCGAAGTCCTTCTGAAGCCTCTGGACTTCAAGGAGATAAGCAGCCAGCTGGAGATTATTGCAGGAGCATTCACCCTTCACCTGTTTGATAACAAGTTGTGAATCTCCTTTGACCAGCAACTGCTTGACACCAAAGGATAGTGCCACCTTTAATCCATATATGAGTGCTTCGTACTCCGCCATGTTGTTGGTTGCCTTGAAATCAAGGTGCACCATGTATCTTACCTTCTCCCCGGTTGGTGTGAGGAGAAGGACTCCAGCTCCGGCTCCCTGCTTTTGCATGGAGCCGTCGAAGTAAAGGGTCCAGTGAGGCTTAGTGAAGGCCGGAACTTGTGGTTCCTTCTTCTGCTCGCTGGGGCCCCCAGAGTTTGATGGAGAGGGAGTCCATTCTGCCACGAAATCTGCCAACGCTTGACTCTTGATTGCTTGTCTTGGAATGAATTCGAGGTCGAATTCAGCCAGTTCCGCTGCCCACTTTGCAATATTCCCAGTTGAATTGGGATTATGCAGAATCGCTCGAAGTGGATATGAGGTTACCACCGAGACTTTGTGAGCTTGGAAATAGTGTCGAAGCTTCCTTGAGGCAATAAGAACTGCGTAGAGCATCTTATGTACCTCTAGGTATCGAGTCTTGGCATCATGTAACACTTCACTGATGAAGTATACTGGGCGTTGAACGGTCCGGACCCTCCCGGAGGGGTCCGGAGCTTCCTCTCCATTGATCCGGACCCTGTCGGAGGGGTCCAAACTATATTCGAGGACCTCCGGGTTCTGGGTGGAGGAACTCGGAGCTTCTTCAGGAATGACCTGGATCCTATCGGAAGGATCTGGGTCCTCTGAAGTGACTTCTTGAGGATTCAAGTCTGGGAGCTGGGACCCAGACCTGCTTTCGGGAACCTCTGGATCCTCCCGAAGGGATCTGGATTCCTGAGTATTGGGCAGTTCCGGTCTCTCCGCAACCAGAACCATACTGACGACTTCGTCAGCTGCTGAAATATAAAGCAATAAAGGCTCACCAGGGTTCGGAGCTACCAAGACTGGTAGAGTGGTGAGGAACTGTTTCAGCTCCTGGAATGCCTTCTCTGCCTCTTCAGACCATTGGAATGGTCCGGACTTCCTCAGTAACTTGAAGAAGGGAAGTGCCCTTTCCGCCAGTCTTGAAATGAATCGACTGAGGGCTGCTAGACATCCAGTTAATTTTTGGACGTCTTTGATGCGGGTTGGTGGCCGCATGTCTTCGATGGCTTTTATCTTCGCCGGATTAGCCTCTATACCCCGGTGACTTACCAGGAAACCAAGAAGCTTTCCGGAACTAACCCCGAAGACGCACTTGTCTGGGTTTAGCTTCGTGCGGGTGGCCCGCAGCTTGTCGAAGACAGCCTGCAAGGTATCCAAGAGGGACTCCTTGTTTTTGACTTTGACCACAATGTCATCAACGTACACCTCCACTATGTCTCTGATGAGTTCTTCGAAAGTTTTGTACATTGCTCGTACAAAAGTTGAAGCTGCATTCTTGAGACCAAAAGGCATGGCTGTGTAACAATACAATCCATCCACTGTGATGAATGAAGTATGTTCTTCATCTTCCCTAGACATCCGGATTTGATGATATCCCGAATATGCGTCTAGAAAACACAGCAACTCACACCCAGAGGTGGAATCCACTATCTGGTCTATTCTAGGTAGTGGGAATGGATCTTTTGGACATGCCTTATTCAGTGTGGTGTAGTCGATGCACATCCGAAGTTTCCCGCCGGCCTTAGGCACAACGACTGGGTTTGCCAGCCATTTTGGATGGTAGACTTCTCGGATGAATCCGGCTTCGAGCAACTTCTTCACTTCTTGTCGGATGAAGTTCTGTCGCTCTACAGATTGCTTCCGAGGTTTCTGGTGTACAGGCCGAGCGTCGGGGTAAATCTTCAGATTGTGCTCAATCACTTCCCTGGGGATCCCAGGCATTTGTGACGGTTGCCAGGCAAACACGTCAACATTAGCCCGGAGGAAAGTGATGAGCGCGAGTTCCTATTTGTCGTTCAAGCCACCCGATATGCGGGTAGTTTGAGTGACATCGGAACCAATTTGGACGACTTTGACGGGAATGTCGGTGTCGCCGCTTGGCTGCACACGGGGTGCAGAGGTCGAGCCTCGTTGACGAATGCTCGGAGGTTGTGGAGCTTGCTTCTGTCTGGAATCCTCCTCTTGCGCTGTGGTGAGTGCATGGAGTTCTTCCAGAGCAGTTACTCCGGCAGTGCGATCTCCACGGATCCGGAGAACGCCTACTGGTGTCGGCATCTTCAACACCAGGTATCCATAATGAGCAGCTGCCATGAATTTGTACAAGGCAGGTCTACCCAAAATGGCGTTGAATGGTAAGTTGATCTGAGCGACGTCGAAGACCAACTTTTCGGTGCGATACTTCTCCTGGGTCCCGAAGGTAACAGGGAGAGTGATAGCTCCGAGTGGGGTTATGGCCCCCGGACCTACTCCGGAGAAAGGTCGAGAGGGCTGGAGGTCTGAAGGTCGAAGCTGAAGCTTAGTGAAAGCTTCGAAGCTGATGAGATTAAGCCCCGAACCTCCATCTACCAGGACATGATGGAGCTGGATGTTGTTGATGGTGGGGGATACCATCAAGGGCAGCTGGCCAGCTCCGACCATGCTTTGAGGACAATCCGAAGCATCGAAAGTGATGGGTGTGTCCATCCACTTTCGATGTGGCTCCGGTCTAGCTGTAGGAGCTACAGCAGCCATATCCCGTCGCATGGTCTTAATGACGCGACGAGAGGTGATGTCCCATGATCCACCAAAGATGGTGTTCATGGTTTTTCGACGTTCGTTGTCGGAGACGTCGGAATCATCGTCGACGGAGGTGTAGACGGCTTTCAAGACCTTTTTGGGGTCTTGAAACCCTAACTCCTCTTCAGCCGGAGCTTCATCGACCTTTTGTTTTCCCTCCCTCTGACGGAAGGGAGACCCTTCCCGGCGCTTGTGGTAGCGCTCGGCAAGGTTTTGGACCTCCCGGCAATCCTCCAGTCTGTGGCTGCCCGTTTTGTGAATGGGGCACCACATCTTGGATTTGCCACCGTCTTCGGAAGACGGTCGAGGTCGCTTCTCGGGGCGTGGCCCCCGGCCACCAGGAGTTGCAGTGGTTGCAACGTTGGATGTGCCGGCCGACGGCTTCTTCTTGCCGTTGGTCTTCTTTTTCTTCTTGCCACTCCCGGAGGTAGTGACTTCTTCTTTGGAGGATTTTTTATGATCCTCCAAGGCTGGTTTGGAGTGCATTTCACGGCCCTCCGCAGCTCTGGCACATTTGTCAGCCAGGCTGAAGAGCTCCGTGACACTGGTGATCTCTTTGATCGCCAGTTTCTCCAACATCTTCTTGTCTCGTACACCTTGTCTGAATGCTACAATGACAGAAGCGCTTGAGATAGAAGGGATTGTGTTACGTACCTGAGAGAATCTCTGGATGAATGACCGCAAAGATTCTCCTCCTTTTTGCACGACCGCAAAAAGGTCCAGTTCGGTGCCCGGACGGGTGTATGAACTCCCGAAATTGGCGGTGAACTGGCGGCATAGCTCCTCCCAACTGTCGATAGAGTTGGGCGGAAGGCTCATAAACCAGGACCTAGCGGTCCCAGTTAAGGCCACTGGAAAGTAATTGGCCATTAGAGCCTCATTTCCTCCAGCTGCTAGGATCGCAGTGGAGTATATCTGTAAAAATTCTACGGGATTGACAGTCCCGTCGAATTTTTCCGGCAAGTGTGGCCGGAACTTCTGTGGCCATCTAACCATACGCAGGTGCATGGCTAGGGCGGAACAGCCT
Organism: Tuctoria greenei; assembly: GCA_036927565.1. Classification (NCBI taxonomy): domain Eukaryota; kingdom Viridiplantae; phylum Streptophyta; class Magnoliopsida; order Poales; family Poaceae; genus Tuctoria; species Tuctoria greenei. The sequence goes on from JAYESD010000008.1 coordinate 9,581,880, forward strand.
CCTCCTACTCCTTCCAGAGTAGAAAGATCTTGAGCATCTCGTCTTTCTCGAGCTCGCTCGATGTGGACACGGCCATCCTGTTGGCGGTATCGGCGATCAAGCTCCGCTCGGAGGTCGTGTGTCGAAAGCCGAGATGCAGTATGGGCACGTCGTGCCCCAGAGGGCAACGACGTCACTTGCTGTGACGCAGCTCTTCTTCGGTTGTTGGAGACATGTGGACCAAGTCTTCCAGACAACGTTCGTCGTTGCGACGGGGCCCGCCCTGAAGGAGGTGGACCCTGATTGTTGAGGCGTTCGGCCGCTGCTGCGACCAAATGCTCAATATCAGCTCTCCATTGCTCCATGGCACCTTGAGATGCATCCGGAGGTGGTGGTCGCTGAAGGAGAGCACGCGCTGCATGGAGCGCGTGTTCTGGGTTGTCACGGCTTGCCGGCGCAGAATGTGACGCCGGTGCACCATCATGTCTTTCGGCATGTCTTGCCGGAGAAGATGGTGGTGGTGGGAGTGTGACTCCCGCTGGAACTGAGGCTCCTGCCGGTGGTTGCATGTTGGAGGGATTGCCTCCGACAGTCTGAGCAGCAGGTTGCCCGTTGGATGATCCAGCTGCTGAATTCACCATTCTTGAAGATCTCAGGCGCCCCTACCTGGCGCGCCAACTGTCGACTGTTGGAGTCGGCAGATCCCTTAACACTATGAGAAGTGTTTGAAGGAGTTTGTGGTTCGGTCTGGGCGCGCGGAGATCTAAGAAAGTGAAATGCGATTTGGACACGAGTGACACGGTGGTTTACGTGGTTCGGGCCGCCTGAGCGTAATACCCTACTCCACGGATGTGTGTTTGTTGTATTAACTTGTGAGCTTCCGAGTGTTCTAGAGTTCTCCCCCCCGTGTATCGTCGGTTTGTCCTTTTATAGCACAAGGACAAACCGTTACAAGTCAGCCTGGCCCGACATGTGGCCCTGGCGGTTACTAGTATTGATACGCGAGATTAATTGTTGCTAATAACCCTGTAACGGCTCCGACAGTGCCGTTACAGGTGTTAATATCATCCGATTAAGTGTCATTAATGTGGAATTAATGATAATTAATCGGGTCTTGAAGTCTGCAGCTGTCCTTTGGAGATCCGGAGCCGTTACAACGTCTCCCGGGGATTTGAAGCGGTTTAGCTCCGACGTATGGACACGTGGCAGCTCCGGAGCTTGCTTGGGAGAAGCGGGAAGCTCCGGGGTGACCTGGCACGTGTCATGTCCGGAGCTTCTCTCGGTCGGGGGCTACCTCCGGAGGTGCCGTTTCAGTACTTGGCCCGGAGCTTCACCCTTGCGGGTAATAGCTCTGGGCTGACAGTACACGTGGCAACCTAGAGGTTAACCATGTTGGAGAAGCGGGTCCGGTCACGTCTGGCGAGTGGGCCCCCAAGGGTCTTCAATTTGAGTTGATGTCCTTCCCTTGAGATCTTTGTAACCTCAGGGGGTGTATGGTTTTTAGGGTACCGACAATATCTGTTTCAGTTTCAGGAGAGAGGAGAGAAATGCTGAATTGACCCATTTAACCCTGGTTGGTTTGTGGTTATTCTTCATTTATGTTTGTGATTATGTAATGACGTTGATAATAAAAAAATAGCCTCCGGTCGTAATGTTGACCCCTAGTGAGAACGGTGTAACATATCATGGCTGGTATTTAGTTCCTGTAAGTTTTTATTTTGTTTGTATTATCACGTTGATGAGTTAAGAAAAAAACGAAGATAAAAAATTTTGACCACTGATCTGAAGCATTCTAAGGTGGTGGCAAATCTTCGTAATTTTTTATAACTTAGACCCGAGTTACGATTGACCAAAGCGTTCCAAGGTGTGGAACACCTTTTCAGGTGTTTCACCTCCATAGTTCAAAAAAGTGAATCACTTCAGAATGTTTCTCTTCTGAAATGTTTCTCTTTTTTGTCGTTTGGATCAGTTTCAAATGATTCTACCCAGAATCAGAAACGTTTCATCCATCCAAACGGGCCCTAAATAACCTTGACAATCTGTGCATTAAATAACTAAATCGGCACACTGAAGGGCTGAGATTTATAGTCTCAATCCTGATCCACCAGACTAGCCATGAACTAGAAAAGTTTGGAAACTGAACATGACATATCACATACGTATGCTCGATTGTTCATAGTCTGTTAATATCTGCCCCATGTACAGACATCGATATGGAATCGAGTGACCTGCAAGTTATGCATTCTGCTCTGCAATTCATTTCTTACATGTGATTGTTCTAAAGCCGGAACGAGAAACCAAAGCAAAGAGGAAGAGAAATACTACCATGCATGATGGGTACAACTAGATTGCAAGATCGACTACTGGAGAGAGACGGCCGATAAGAATTTTTAGAAGGTGCATGCACAAATATACTGAGAAACCCGTGGAACGCCGGCGCGATCCGTCGCTAGTCACCGGAGATTCCCGCCGTCACATGACACATGAGCGTGTGCAGATCACAAGAAGGCCCACGCGGCCGCCAGCGTGGCGAACGCCGCGACCGCGACCGGGACGGCGCGTCGCGTCGTGCCGGACGGCATGAACCCGGGGTCCTGCGGGTACAGCGGCCCCTTGCCCGGCGGCGTGCTCCCGATCTGGATGTACGCGCCCGGAGGCGGCGGGCAGTACGCCGAGCCGCCGGGGTAGGACGCCGGGGGCGGCGGGCTGTAGTAGTAGTACGGCGGCGGCGGGGGCAGCGCCGGCGGGGGCGGCGACGGGTACACCACGGGGCAGTCGGCGCCGACGCAAGGCGTGCACCCGCCGCACTTCTCCTCCTCCCCGACACCACCGGCCGCCGCTGACGCCGCGACGATGGCGGCGACGATAGCCAGCGCGAGGACCGGCGCCACTGCCGCCGTCCTTACCATGGCGGGCCGCCGGTGAGATGGCTGTCTAGGAAGAACTAGTGTAACACGCTACGGTAGCTACGAGCCTACTACCGGAATGGTGTATAGGTAGTCAGGAGTACGATCGAGCAAGTGTAAGATGGTGTGGTGGCCGCGCTCGCTGCGGTCCCCTGGCAGCCTAGCTCTTATGATGCGACGACCCCGGGTATATCGCCTTGCTTTCTTTGGAGGAATATTAGTTGGGGATCCGTTGCCGTAGCAGAATTGAACTGCTTCGTTCGTCGGGATCGGTGCGGGGAGTGCGTGCCGCGAGCTGATCAAGCAAGGCCATTCTTCTGAGGGCGGTGGTTGCCACCAGCCCCTGCTCTCCATGTCTGGCTCGAAAGCGACGGAGCATGTGGCGGCGCGTTAATCAGTGGCCCCGCGGGCGGGTCAAATTGGCTGGCCGGCCACTTGAGCTATCCCTCCGATCCATGGCGTGGCATTATTGAGGTCCGCGTCCGGTGGCGCGAAATAATGCGCGCCGAGCTTGGCGGAAGCGTTTCCGTTTCCGTTTCGGGCGAGCACCGACGCGTTTGGTGCGGCCGGCGCATGTGCGCGCGTCCTGGCCCCCATGCAAATCACCGTGCCCATGCACTAGTAGTCTGTGGCGTCAAGCGTAACTACTCTCGCGTCGCGGTGGAGGGAGAGGGAGGGGCGTGCATCCTGAGGAGATCATCAATTCATCGTCATCATTGAAGTAGGCGCGTAGTTGCGTAAAGGTTGGGTTGCCTGCGTTCAAAGTATAATAAAGCACCAAGACGACGACTACTACGAAGAAGAAGCTTCTTGCCATCTGGTCCGCGTTGTCCTCCCTCGACGAGCCATGTGACAATTAACTACCACTAGCTTGCCACGGATTCCCAGCTACTACGTTTTGCATGCTGCCGTGCGAATTCGACACATGTTTGCGCCACGCGAGTACATGGTTCTCCGTCCGTGATGCACAAGTGCTGGCATTGTTCTGACTGTTCGCTAACACTTTCTCGATCTGCTCCTGAATTGGACGTTAATCACACTAGTTATTGGACCTATGCGTGTCAATAACTTGATACGCCATTCCGTTACGTTTCCTTTCTGCAGTTATTAGGCACTAAAGAGACGATTCATGAGCTTGTATCAACCACCTCATGTGCTAGTTACTAAGGGCTTGTTTGCGGTGACTAAAATTTGAGAAAATTCTTCATTAGCAACTAATTACTATTATTAATCACTAATCTTTGTAATTAACTATTAATTATTAATATATAGGTTAATCAATTACAAAAATTTTTATTTACTTTATTTTACAACTAAGTAATCCTTAAAAAGGTTAACAATAAAAAAGATTAAGTACTAATCTTCATCAGGCGAGTGAGACCGGCACTGCGCAATTCGACGCCTAAAATCGGCTTCGATTTCAGTGCCTGAGTTTTTAGCCGATTTCAGGCACCCGAGTTTTAGGGTTTCCGAGTTACTAAACATATGAATGTTTACAGTAAATTGGAGAAAAACATTAAGCATGAAGTCAAAGATTACAAGTTTTGGAGCAGAAAGTACACCAGAAGTGAGCTGGCGCAAGTGGGTGTAGTTAAGGTTCGGTGATACCCCTCCGTCTCTAAAAATTTGTCGTTTTTTAGTTCATTTTTAAACTACAAATCGACAAACTTTTGAAAATGGAGATTATATCCTACTAACCTTTTAGGGCAAAAGGCTCCAATGATTAACATGTGCGGTGCGGTACGCCAAGCCACCTACTAGTTAATCCGCGGCAAGCAGAGGAGGGAACCTTCGAAAGTTCACGGGCCGCTGTTTGACCAAAATCAACTTGCCTTTAACTAAATTTTAGCAGGGCATCGATACTGTAAGCAATCGATGAACTTGGATGATAGATAGGTATTATGCTATGGACTTTCCCCTCCACTTGAAGAATTCAAGTTGATCTTCTTATGCATCTATCATTTTGAATTTCGAAAAGGTTGCAACTGGGACAGGTAAATGCGTCTCTCTTCCTTTGGCGCCGAGTTGAGTGCGGCAATGCCCCTATACGCGTGGTCAATTGCTCAAGCAGGAGGCACCGAATTCAGAAATTCAGAATGTTTCCGCTATCCCTAGGTAACCGCTTGCCGAGCAGCACGACAGGAGAGAATGAAGGCCATGCTCGGTGTCGGGTAGCCTTGGGCGGCGACGCGGCGGAGGCATGGAGACGATCGGGGGTGGCAGGGACAGGGTTGCGCAAACCGAGGCCATGAAGCTGTCACCGAGTGCTCAGCCGAGGGTGAGAAGAAGGGATTACGGACCATTAGATAACGGAGGCCACGGTGTCCAGGGAAGGCATGATGACACTTGCAGCGGCCTTCTTATACATAAATTCAGGTTAGCTAGTGATTTGTGCTAATGTTGTCCGGAACATCCAACGAGAAGGAAGTCGGTCCGAAACGGCCACATTATTTCAGGAGGTATCAAGGTCAGGAGGAGCAGCTTTAGCTCCGTAGAGTTCGTCCATGAAGGTCGGCATGAGTTCCATCTTTATTTAGGTCGCAATGACTCCATGTGTGGTTTATCAGCCCTCCTGACGGAATTTGGATTCTCATCCGATGAGACTTGAATGATAAAAGGACGCAGGATGCTCGTTGCTGAGAACGAGGCCTGGAATCTAAACATTGTGATTTGCGAGAACTTCCATGGAAAACTGCGTTTACGGAGCAAGTCGCGGCACCGCGCGCCTGCTGACCAGTACACTAGGTGGGGTCCATGACACATATGTCCCACACACCGCTTCATCTATCCTTATCCGAACCAAGCGAACAGGCAGAGGCAGGGTATACCCTGTGGCAACGCCCCTGCCGAGAGGTCGGACTCGACTACACTTTGCTACATGCATACCACTGCGCACGGTTTAGGATGTACATACCAATGTGTAAGACTTTGTCCGTTCCTACACACACATAAGACTATCCGCACCAGCATGCTTTAAAGTATATTCTATATACTATTCTCTTTCATCTTTTACAGTACGTAATCTAAATTACACTACGAAACAATGTATTCAGTATGCTTTATAGTGTGCCACTGCGGATGGTCTAATGCCCCCTGAACGAGAGTACATATGCATTGCAAAGTTTTTGGTCCCTTTTGAAGCTATCCGCAGAGGCATCATCTAAAGCATTTTTTAAAGACTTATTTTTTCTATTTTTATAATATTTTTTTAATCTTCTAAATTTACAACTATCAAGTAGGTTTTACAGTGTGCCTTTGCGGATGGTGTTAACATCGACATGTTGTTATATCCTGATCAGCTGTTTTGAAATTTGTGCGAGATATCTGTATCTGGTCGTCATATGTGTGAATGTGTGATCGGACCATCTTGCTCTGTTCCAATTGGTTCCAATAAAATGACATTACTCTATTTCTAGTGACACCGAATAGTGATCACTCTTGGGTACCGCATAAGATTTTGGTAGATGAATTCGTTGAAGAAAGGAATCGGTAGATGAGAAGTAGTTGAACTATGTGAAATGTTATTTCTCAGCAGCTTAATTTTTGTCTGTATTTCAGACGACGCTCTAAAGCGTAATATGCACATTAAGATTCGTGCGACTACCTTATCTTCTCCTTCATCTTCTCTCCTCTCCTGATTCGAACAAACGAAACCTGACCCTGGCGGTGACGTGGCCCCCGACGATCCCTGGAGGCGGCTCAGTGCCCATGCCCACGTCTAGCGCGGCGGCGTTGACGCCCGCCATGGTGACACCCGAAGGCGAAGCTCGGCATGCGGTGCAGGGCCGGCTCTAGGTTTTGAAGGGCCCTAGGCATAATCGACAGTATGGGTCCTATGATCATATATACATACATGTAATACGATCATGCAGTTATATACATATCTATTTTTTCTTGTAAAACATCTTGACGCATATTTTTAATTTGAGGCATCTAATGATAAATATTAAATATTTGAGTAGTATTATATTTAGACATAAAGACAAAAAATTATCAAAATGAAACAAGTATGGTCGCTATAATGAATGTATGATTGTCTTAAATAAGAACCAAAACACGATATTTTTATTGATAAAATATTACAGTTCTTTATAAAAATTACTAGATGCAAATTAGAGCGATGAGAATGACTCATATTTGAAATAAGAGATTCCTGCATGTGATACCAAAGACTTTTAATTTTTTTTTATCACTGAGCACGACTAGTGTGCTTGTAGACTGCATCTTGCTTTACTCTCACCGTACGCTCCCTTGCTTTGCTATCAACGCTGAAGAGGCTGGCACAACCTAATAAGACGGTTGCTCATCCAAGAGCCTAAGGCGCTGACCTTAAATGTTGATTGGCCCATTTTGTACATAAAATTTTTCAAATTAATAAACAACAAATATACATACATACACATCAACATGGGCCCCTTTCGGATCTGGGCCCTAGGCGGGAGGGACCGCCTAGGGTCAGAGCCGGTCCTGACAGAAGGAAATTCCCTGCAGTACTGCAGCTGATTAGTGAGACCATGAGGCGTGAGGCCTACGTGTCAGCTACAATAACTGCACTACTACCGAAGAGGATTTGAGTCCGCCCCTGATGCGGTGACAAGATAAGTGGCGGTGGCGACGCGTAGTCGCGTTGTGGTGACGGCGCGGACAGAGGCTGCCGACCGGAGGAGGGTAAGTTTTTTTAATCGTTAATCCGTAATTTAAAAAATTATGTCAATTGTCAAATATGCAATTGATTTTTTGATTAATTAATAGTTAATTTGAAAAAATTGATTAATGATAATAATTAGTATTAACGACCCGGTGCATGAAAATTTACGCTGACAAATAGACACATTCCAGACCCTTGAACTATTTGTCGCTCACGGTTTAGACGCGTGCTGCATTGTACTAATACCTCTGCCTTTCGCTTTCTTGAGACTTCCTCTATTCCACATTACTAAAAAGTGATAAAAATAAAATTACTAAAAAGTGATAAATATTTTTAGTGATAAGTATTTTGATGAAGTACTTGCTAGTCACTCTGAGATGTAACGCTGAGTCGCTGTGCGCTTGTGCTGACCTGCTAATGTATTGACCGGTGGGCGCCTGAAATCAACTGGTGTTACCACGAATGGCAAGCCAGTCAACATACGAGATCCAGTTTTTATGAAGGGGTACATAAAAGATCCAATTTGTTTGCATGTTATTCGTTTTTCATCACAAAAGTGCGAGTTGGTTCATATAAATCAAAGTTGATGCCCACACCTCCTGCAATCAACAGCCCGTACGTCGAAACACCCATCAGCTTCGTGTAAACCGGCCTATTAAGCGAAAACCACTTCCAGCTAAACGTACTGTTAAAACGAACGAATAAACACGCACACGCAGAGCCTACGCTACGCCCCGGGCGCGGCGTCCTTCACCCGGCCGCCGCGCGGGCGCGGGAAGGCGCCGTACTCGCGCGCGTAGGCGTCGTAGTACCCCCTCACGCGGCTCGCCACCTCCGCGACCGCGCCCTGCCGGGAGTAACCCGTTGGCTCCACCCGGCGCGCATCCACAGGGTGACGCCCCGTGAAGTACCGGTACGCCCACGTGCCAGCGGCGGCCACGGCCACGCCGGCGCAGCACGCGAGCAGCGAGGCGCCGCCCGTCAAGAAGACGGCGACCGCCACTGGCGCCCACAGCGGGACGGTGAGGAGCACGAGCGGGCTGAGGATCACGAGCACGGCGAGCGCGCCCGTGAGCGTGACCCCGGCGAGCACGAGGAGGGCAGTCAGGGTGATGGCCAGCGCCAGGAAGCCGAGGAGATGGGTGGAGCTGGCGAAGCGGGGCCGATGGTCCGTCGGCGCTTGGCCGCGCCTGGCGGGGCTGGGCAAGGCGGACCGCGGGCTGGGCGGCGGCCGGTCTGCCATGGCAAGACGAGCTAGGCGAGGTGGTGGACTGGAAGGGGAAAATTTGGTCGCTGGCTGATGTCGGGTATGGGTTAAGTGCGACGGGCGGGAGCGACGTGTGGCAGCGGCCTCAGCGTTGCGTGGCATGCATGTGGACATGTGGCGCAGGTGAGCACAGTACAACTGTGGCAAATGCCTTTGGGACAATGAGATTAGCAACACGTATAATGCATTAGTATAACCGGCAGAAGGCCCATTCTTGAAAGAAAAATCATCATCATCGATGGAAAGAGGTAAAGAAGACGGTACGAAATAGACCATGTCTTATTCTTGCGTCACATGATCTGAAATAGGTTTATCCTGTATAAGTCAAATCCAAATCAGATCCTGGCATTCTTTACATCTATCATGTGTCTGAAATCCAATTTTGTTTCAGGCGACTATTGATTCCGCTTCGACATTCGTGCAACAATCTTTATTCTTTTCTCTCCTATCCTCCAAATTCTCCATCCGCAGCGGTCTCTAAAACTTACAATATACTTTACATTTTTCAGTATATTTTTCAACATTTTCAGTAATACACTCTGTAAACTTACTCTATACTTAACATATCTACTTTCAATAATCTTTAGAGTAAGCCACTGCAGACGGTCTAACTATCCACATCCAACACAGGGCAGCGGCAACGCTACAAGGCGGCGGTAGCGCAGATGCGGGAGCGGAAGTTTGGTGGCGCGACAGCGGCGGCGCAAGAGCTCACGCCGGCGCAGGATCTTTCGGCGGGCGGGCAGGACATAGGGCGGAGGTGGCCGCGCGGACGATTCAGAGCGCGTCAGCGGCAGCGACGTCCACCGTCAGTCGGGAAGATGGTAAGGTGATTTTATAATCCATTAATTTGTATTAATTGTAAAGATTATATTAATCGTAAAATAATCAAACAAACTAATTTTGAGATTTACTAACCTATCAATTAAGGGATTATTATTAATTATAAAATTATTAGTTAATGACAGCAATTAGCTGCTAATTAACCGATATTTGAAATTTGCTCAAATTTCAAACACCTGACAAATAGATAGACTTTTTTAATGCAACTGTGGTAATTTTCTTTACAGCCAACACGCATGAGCATCCAGTTCCAGTGATGAAAACCACTTCGAAAATGAAAAATCATCAGTTACGCAAAGAGACGGAGACTACTAAATTGTATAACGCGCTCGTAGATTTTTTCCTGTTATTTTTCTTGTATCGATCGAGTTGAAATCAAACTGTGGTAATTTACAGGTCGTTAGTTGGTTCGATCATTGTGGCGTCTTGTTACCTCATCAAAAGTAGCCAAGCTCTCCGAAGTGAATCCACCGGCAAACTGACAGCGAGACGACTATTATGAACACTGCTGCTATGCTCCTTTTATCCCAAAATATTATCACTTTTTCGTTCAAAAATGAACTAAATAGTGCCAAGTATTTTGAGACGGAAGAAGTATTTTTTATTGTGCAAACCACCTATTTAAATCAGTTGTAATCTGAAATTGTACATCTGGTGAAGGTGAAAGATAAAAAGAGATACAATGGATATCAGCGCCTGATGAACACGGAACTCGAACCTGACGCCTTGATGGAGCAAGACTTCCCTGTTTTGCTCTTTCAGACGCTTGGAAAGTGCGGCTTCCTTGCTCTTCTCTGTGCTATTTGCGCTGAAAGCATTAAGCTCAGACAACACCTACATCATGTAAACAAGATAAGAGTGTGACCTTGACAATTAAACCCGTGTCCGACATCGAGCCTACCGGAATGTCTTGCTCCTTGTACCGCGATAAAAGACAGAGGAACCTGTCTCAGTTCAGAAAATGACCCATCCCTGCAGGCTGCAGCAACCATAAGGAAGGCGTACTTCTCAAAGAGGGAGTACATCTTGACTGGCGCCGCGTCACGGTAGAGCGCGGGATCATCGACGAAGGATGCGATCTGCTTCTCCAACCTGGTACCTGGAAGCCGCATCCTGTAACGCTGCTTCACGTTGTTGACGTGCAACTCAGGGCCGTTTCTGGGCGTATGAGAGAGGGGCGACCGCCTACGGCCCAGCTCCGGAGGGGGCCAATTATTGATGATTGCAACATTACAGATAGCCGGTCCTGACTTGTCTCCCTCTTCCTCGTCCCTCGTGCCGGCGCCGCTGTAGAGGGCGCCGACACTACAGGAAAACATAATTTTATCGTCAGCCGGTGACATTTTCGTGGGTACTCACGAAACTATATGTATTTTCGTCGGTCTAATTGAGCCTACGAAAAATTAATATATTTTTGTCGGTTTCTAAAAAAGCTCACGAAAATATATGTTATTATTTCGTCGGTCCCTAAGTCTCTCACAAAAGTATTTAATTTCGTCGGTTTACAATGTAGCCCTACAAAAATACTGACATTACTTTCGGCGGTTTACATCAAGCACACGAAAATAAGTTAAGTTCGTCAGTTATTTTAGTAAACCCACGAAATTGTATAATTAACAATTTTTTCAGCTCCCGCCCGGCCGTGCCGCCACTCACGCGGGCCACATCGTCCTAGCCGCCTCCCCTCCCGATACGCCGCCTCCCCTCCCGATACGCCGCCGCCCAATCCCATCGGCCGCCGCGCCACCGTCCCGACCCTCCGGCCGCCGCGCTACGCCCCACCCCCGTCCCGTCGTCCCGCCCCTCCGGCCGCCGCGCCGCTCCTTGCCCCCGTCCTGCCCCTCTGGCCGCCGCCCCCGTCCCGTCGTCCTGCCCCTCCGGCCGCCGCGCCGCGCCCCGCCTCCGTCCCACCCCTCTGGCCGCCGCGCTGCGCCCCGCCCCCGTCCCGTCGTCCCGGCCCTCCGGCCGCGGCTCTGCGCCGTCCTGCGCGCTCCCCTGGTCGCCGCGTCGCGCCCCTGAGGCCGCCACACCCCTGAGGCCGCCGCGCCGCACCACCGTGAGGGATTAAGGTATCCTCCCCTCTGCTTCTTAATCTCTTCCGGTTATTTGTTAATCCTGTCCTGGATTTGTTAATCCCAGCTCAAGTTTTGCTCATTTTTTTTCTAGCTTAGAAGAGTTCATGTATGTTCTTGTTTAGATAGATTAGAAGATGGATTTGCTCCTGAAAAGTTCATATGCAATGTGTTAATAGAGTTCATGTATTAGCTCATGTGCAGATGTGCACTTGATTCGAGCTATTTTAGTGTGGAAATTAATGGTTTCAGCATGGAGAATTAGAGATTATCATGAACAAATTGTTTTCTCCATTGCCACTTAAGACTCATAAGCATGCATATTTCTTAGTTTTTTTTATTCTTTCACTGTATAGTTTGGACGATGGGTGATGATAGACGATGGATGTATGATGGTTGGCGGAAGAATGCAGCGCCTTCGAATGAATGGGCCATCAATACTAAGGCTTTTATCAGTCGTGCATTCTCTTTATCGACAAACCGTTTTGTCAAATGTCCATGTAGCAAGTGTCGTAACTATTTTTGCAAGGAGAAGTTTGAGATGGAACGAGATCTTTGTAGATTTGGGTTTATGTCAGGTTATGAAACATGGTATGAGCATGGTGAGTTATACCAGAGCAATGTTGTTATTGATGAGAGAGATGGTGAAGACGAGGACAGAATGGAAGACATGGTTGAAGCACTAGATCGTGGTTGTGGTGCAGATGAAGCTGAGGAAAATCGGCCTCCTGAAGTTGAGGAGTTCTATAGAATTCTCTCAGCATCTTATGAAGTGTTACATGAGCACACAAAAGTCTCTGTCCTTGCCGCCGTGACTCGACTGATGTCCATAAAGTCAAAGTATAGTTTCTCGAACAAGTGCTACGATGATCTCATCAACTTCATCTCAGACATTCTTCCGGTGAATCATAAGTTGCCAAAAGATATGTATAAATCCAAGAAATTATTGGCCGGGCTTGGTATGAAGTATGAAAAGATTGATTGTTGTGCTAACAATTGTATGCTTTTCTGGAAGGAGAATGCAAATGCTACACATTGTTCGGTTTGCGAACAATCTCGATACATTGAGGTTACAAAGAGGACAGTGAATTAGTGAAGACAAAAGTGGCAGTGAAACAACTTTGCTATATGCCTTTTGCACCTAGGTTGAAACGGTGTTTCTTTCTAAATCAACCGCGAGGCACATGCGGTGGCATAAAGATGGTGTGCGTGAAACGAAAGGAGTAATGACACACCCATCTGATGCTGAGGCTTGGAAGGCACTTGACTCTTTTGATGAAGATTTTGCAAAAGATGCTAGAAATGTCCGCCTTGGTTTAGCCACAGATGGTTTCACACCATTCAATACAACTGCCGCCTCATACTCATGTTGGCCAGTCTTCGCTATTCCATACAATCTTCCACCCGCCATGTGTATGAAATATGAATACATATTCCTGTCTCTAATCATTCCTGGTCGCAAACATCCCGGAAAACGTTTAGGGGTGTTTCTTCAACCGTTGATTGAGGAACTGAAAGAATTGTGGACTGGAGTTGAAGCATATGATAGCTACACAAAACAGAACTTCAACTTGCGAGCAGCGTATTTGTGGTCCATACATGATTTTCCTACATACGGGGTATTCTCTGGATGGAGCACACACGGCAAACTTTGTTGTCCAATTTGTGGTTCAGACTCTGATTGTTTTAGACTTAATCATGGGGGCAAAGTGTGTTTTTTCGATTGCCACCAACATTTTCTTCCAGGAAATCACCCTTTCAGGGAGGAAGCCAATGCATTTCGGAAGGATACTATTATAACAAAGGATCCGCCGAAACGTTTGGCTAGTGCTGAAATTGCTGAATGGCTCAGTCAACTTGTCCCTATAGATGATGAGTTTGTCGATTTTGGTCAAGAGCATAACTGGACTCATATATGTGGTTTATGGGACCTTCCTTATACTAAGTCGTTGTTACTTCTGCACAACATCGATGTAATGCACCAGGAATGTAATGTAGCCTGTCGGTACCCTAGAAACCGTACACCCCTTGAGGTTACAAAGATCTCAAAGGAAAGTTATCTACTTGGTTTGAAGACCCTCGGAGGCCCACATGTCATACATAACCGGACCCGCTTCTCTAACATGGTTAATCCCTGGGTCGCCACGTGTACAACCAAACCGGAGCTACCGCCCACAAGGGGGAAGCTTCGGGCCACATACCGAAACGGCACCTCCGGACTTAACTCCAGACCGAGAGAAGCTCCGGACGTGACACGTGTCTGGTAGCCCCGGAGCTACCTGCTTCCCATAGCAAGCTCCGGAGCTGCCACGTGTCCGATCGTCGGATCTTCAACTTCTAACCTCCGGAAGACCTTGCAACGGCTTCGGATCTTCAAAGGAGAGCCAAGGACTTCAAGACCCAATTAAGTGTCATTAATGCCATATTAATGACACTTAAACAGACGATCTTAACACCAGTAACGGTGCTGTCAAAGCCCGTTACAGGATCATTAAGAGCAATTAAGCGTGTATCAATACTAGTAACCGTCGGGGCCACATGTCGGGCAAGGATAACTTGTAACGGCCTGCCCTTGTACTATAAAAGGACAGGCCAACGATACACACGGGGACACGAGGTTCACGGACGATCACACGCGCCTCATACACTCGTGGCAAGCTCATATTGCTAATACAACACCAACACACCCGTGGAGTAGGGTATTACGCTCAGGCGGCCCGAACCACGTAAATTCTTGTGTCTCCTGTGTCAAACTCCTATTCACCTTCTTGAATCTCCGCGCGCCCACACCGAACATCAAACTCCCCTATCACTTTAGTAGTGTAGGGAGATCTGCCGGTTCCAACCGCCGACAGTTGGCGCGCCAGGTAGGGGCGCCTGAGATTTTGAGAATGGTGAACTCAGCTGCTGGATCATCCAACGGTCAACCTGTTGCTCAGGCTGTTGGGGGCAATCCCTCCAATAGGCAGCCACCAGCAGGAGCCTCAGCACCAGCAGGAGTCACACTCCCACCACCACCGTCTCCTCCAGCAAATCGTGCTGGGCAATGTGATGGTGTGCCGGCGTCGCTTACTGCGTCGGAAAATCATGACAACCCGGAACACGCGCTCCATGCAGCGCGTGCTCTTCTCCAACGTCCACCACCTCCGGATGCATCTCGGGATGCACTGGAGCAGTGGAGGGCCGATGTGGAGCATTTGGTTGCAGCAGCAGCCGAACGCCTCAGCAACCAGGCTCCTCCTCCTTTGGGACGAGCCTCGTCGCAGCGACGGACTTTGTCCGGAAGACTTGGTCCACACGTCTCCAATAATAGGAGACGTGCTGCATCCCAACAAGTGACATCATTGCCCTCTGGGGCTCGACGCACTCACACGGTATCCAGGCTTTCGACTCATGACCTCTGGGCGGAGCTTGATCGCCGATACCGCCAGCAGGATGGCCGAGTCCATATCGAGCGTGCCCGTGAAAGACAGGAAGCTCAGGACCTTTCTACTCTTGAAGGAGTAGGAGGAGGCTGTTTAGCCCTAGCCATGCACTTGCGCATGGTTAGATGGCCACAAAAGTTCCAGCCTCACCTGCCGGAAAAATTCGACGGGACTGTCAATCCTGCCGAATTTCTTCAGATATACTCCACTGCAATCTTGGCAGCTGGAGGAAACGAGGCCGTGATGGCCAATTATTTTCCAGTGGCCTTAACTGGGACTGTCAGGTCCTGGTTTATGAGCCTTCCACCCAACTCTATCAACAGTTGGGAGGAGATGTGCCGTCAGTTCACTGCCAACTTCGGGAGTTCATACACCCGACCAGGCACTGAACTAAACCTTTTTGCGGTCGTGCAAAAAGGGGGAGAATCCTTGCGGTAATTCATCCAAAGGTTCTCTCAGGTACGAAACACTATTCCTTCTATCTCTAGCGCCTCTATCATTGTGGCATTCAGACAGGGCGTGCGAGATAAGAAGATGTTGGAGAAGGTGGCGATCAAGGAGATCACCAGCGTCACGGAACTCTTCAGCCTGGCAGACAAATGTGCCAGAGCTGCGGAGGGCCGTGAAATGCACTCCAAACCAGCCTCGGAGGATCACAAGAAATCCTCCAAAGAAGAAGTCGCTACCTCCGGGGGTGGCAAGAAGAAAAAGAAGACCAACGGCAAGAAAAAGCTGTCGGCCGACACATCCAAAGTTGCAGCTGCTGCAACTCCGGGTGGCCGGGGGCCACGCCCCGAGAAGCGACCTCGACCGTCTTCCAAAGACGGTGGCAAACCCAAAGTGTGGTGTCCTATTCACAAAACGGGCAGCCACGGTTTGGAAGACTGCTGGGAGGTCCAAAACCTTGCCGAGCGCTACAACAAACATCGGGAAGGATCTCCTTTCCGACAAAGGGAAGGAAAACAAAAGGTCGACGAAGCTCCGGATGAAGAGGAGTTAGGGTTTCAGGATCCAAAAAGGTCCTGAAGGCCGTTTACACCTCCATCGATGATGAATCTGACGTCTCTGACAAGGAGCGTCGGAAGACCATGAACACCATTTTCGGTGGGTCATGGGATATCACCTCTCGTCGCGTCATCAAGACTATGCGGCGGGATATGGCCGCTGTAGCCCCTACAGTCAGGCCGGAACCTCATCGAAAGTGGATGGACACCTCCATCACTTTTGATGCTTCTGATTACCCGCGGAGCATGGTTGGAGCAGTTCAGTTACCTTTGATGGTATCTCCTACCATCAATAACATCCAGCTTCACCATGTCATGGTAGACGGAGGTTCGGGGCTTAACCTCATCAGCTTCGAAGCTTTCACTAAGCTTCAGCTCCGACCTTCGGATCTCCATCACTCTCGACCTTTCTCTGGAGTAGGTCCGGGGGCCATTACCCCACTCGGAGCTATTACTCTCCCCATTACCTTCGGGACCCGGGAGAAATATCGCACCGAGAAGTTGGTCTTCGACGTCGCTCAGATCAACTTACCATTCAATGCCATCTTGGGTAGACCTGCCCTGTACAAATTCATGGCAGCTGCTCATTATGGATATCTGGTGTTGAAGATGCCAACACCAGTAGGCGTTCTCCGGATCCGCAGAGATCATACCGCTGGAGTAACTACTCTGGAAGAACTCCACGCACTCACCACGACGCAAGAGGAGGACTCCAGGCAGGAGCAAGCTCCAAAACCCCCGAGCATTCGTCAACGAGGCTCGACCTCCGCACCTCGCGTGCAGCCAAGCAGCGACACCGACATTCCCGTCAAAGTCGTCCAAATTGGTTCCGATGCCGCTCAGACCACCCGTATATCGGGAGGATTGAACGACAAATAGGAACTCGCGCTCATCACTTTCCTCCGGGCAAATGTTGACGTGTTTGCTTGGCAACCGTCACAAATGCCTGGGATCCCCAGGGAAGTGATTGAGCACAATCTGAAGATCTACCCCGATGCCCGGCCTGTACATTAGAAGCCTCGGAAGCAATCCGTAGAGCGGCAGAACTTCATCCGACAAGAAGTGAAGAAGCTACTCGAAGCCAGATTCATCCGAGAAGTCTTCCATCCAAAATGGCTGGCGAACCCAGTCGTTGTGCCCAAGGCCGGCGGGAAGCTTCGGATGTGCATCGACTTCACTACACTAAATAAGGCATGTCCAAAAGATCCATTCCCACTACCTAGAATAGATCAGATAGTGGATTCCACCTCCGGGTGTGAATTACTGTGTTTTCTAGATGCATATTCTGGGTATCATCAAATCAGGATGTCTAGGGAGGATGAAGAGCATACTTCATTCATCACAGTAGATGGATTGTATTGTTACACAGCCATGCCCTTTGGTCTCAAGGATGCAGCTTCAACTTTTGTACGAGCTATGTACAAAACTTTTGAAGAAATCATTAGAGACATAGTGGAAGTGTACGTCGATGACATCGTGGTCAAGGTCAGGAACAAGGAGTCACTCCTCGACACCTTGCAGGCTGTCTTCGACAAGCTGCGGGCCACCCGCACAAAGCTAAACCTGGACAAATGCGTATTCGGGGTTAGCTCCGGAAAACTTCTTGGTTTCCTGGTAAGTCACCGGGGCATAGAAGCTAATCCGGCGAAGATTAAAGCCATTAAAGACATGCGACCACCAACCCGTATCAAAGACGTCCAAAAGTTAACTGGATGTCTAGCAGCACTCAGCCGGTTCATATCAAGACTAGCGGAACGGGCACTTCCATTCTTTAAGTTATTGAGGAAGTCCGGACCATTCCAATGGTCCGAAGAAGCAGAGAAGGCGTTCCAGGAGCTGAAACAGTTCCTCACCACCCTACCAATTCTGGTAGCTCCAAACCCTGGTGAGCCTTTGTTGCTTTACATTTCAGCTACTGACGAAGTCATCAGTATGGTTCTGGTTGCGGAGAGACCAGAACTACCCCGCACTCAGGAATCCAGACCCCTTCGGGAAGGTCCGGAGGTTCTTGAAAACGAATCTGGGTCCCAGCTCCTAGATTCGAACCTACAAGAATTCGCTTCAGGAGACCTAGACCCCTCCGGGAGGGTCCAGGTCATTTCTGAAGAAGCTCCGGGTTCCTCCAGCCAGAACCCGAAGATACCCGAAGAAAATCCAGACCCCTTCGAGAGGATTCGGATAAATGAAGAGGAAGTTTTGGACCCCTCCGGGAGGGTCCGGACCATTCAACGCCCAATGTACTTCATTATTGAAGTATTATATGATACCAAGACTCGATACCTGGAGGTGCATAAGCTGCTCTATGCAGTCCTTATTGCTTCCAGGAAACTTCGTCATTACTTCCAAGCTCACAAAGTCTCGGTGGTAACCTCCTACCCACTTCGAGCAATCTTGCATAATCCCAATTCAACTGGGAATATTGCAAAGTGGGCAGCGGAATTGGCTGAATTTGATCTTGAATTTATTTCAAGACAAGCAGTCAAGAGTCAAGCATTGGAAGATTTTGTGGCAGAATGGATTCCCTCTCCATCAAATCCTGGGGGCCCTAGTGAGCAGAAGACGGAGCATCAAGCTCCAACCTTCACCGAGCCTCACTGGACCCTCTACTTCGATGGCTCCATGCAGAAGCAGGGGGCCGGAGCTGGAATCCTTCTCCTTGCACCGACTGGGGAGAAGGTGAAATACATGGTACACCTTGACATCAAGGCAACCAACAACATGGCAGAGTATGAAGCACTCATCTACGGACTAAAGGTGGCACTGTCATATGGTGTCAAGCAACTGCTGGTCAAAGGAGATTCACAGCTCATCATCAAGCAGGTGAAGGGTGAATGCTCCTGCAATAATCTCCAGCTAGCTTCTTACCTCCTTGAAGTCCAGAGGCTTCAGAAGGACTTTGAAGTCCTAGATCTCCACCATGTTTAGCGTTCTCATAACGCTGAAGCTGACGAACTCTCAACCAAAGCGTCAACCGGAGCTCCGGCTCCTGACGGAATCTTTGTCCGGAGGTTGTCAAAGCCAACAGCTCAGCCTGCCGAACTGAGCGAAGGGGGCGAGAGCAGCATCCCAAAGCTGACGATCCCGATGGCCCTGTTACCATGGCAGCCATCAAGGGTCGTAGGTGCTGCCGGGAGCTTCGAGCAACCCAACACGCAAGACTCAAAAGCTCAAGCTAGCTCCGATGCATGGATCTCGGAGATCCGGAGCTACTTGAAAGACAACATCCTTCCTGACGATGATGTATCCGCTGACCGGGTAGTCAGATTGGCTAAAAGATACACGCTGGTAGAAGGGGATCTCTACCGGCGCGGTGCCAACGACATCCTAATGCGGTGCATCACAAGGGAAGAAGGCTGCGAACTTCTCACAGAAATCCATGGAGGCGAGTGTGGGAACCACGCATCTTCCCGCACGCTGGTCGATAAAGCCTTTCGGCATGGCTTCTACTGGCCTACAGCGCTCCAGGATGCAACTGAGCTAGTGAAGAAATGTGAAGCATGCCAATTTCATGCGAAGCAAATTCACACACCAGCTCAGCCCTTACAAATGATACCTCCTACATGGCCCTTTGCTGTGTGGGGGATGGACATCTTGGGACCTTTCCCAAGAGCCGTTGGAGGTTACAAGTTCCTGTACGTCGCCATTGACAAGTTCACCAAGTGGCCGGAAGCAACTCCAGTTGTGACAATCAACAACCAATCTGCTATCAACTTTCTGCAATCCATTGTAAGCAGATTTGGAGTCCCAAACAAAATCATCACTGATAATGGAACCCAATTCACAAGCTCAGCATTCCAAGGATATTGTGAAGACCTCGGCATACAAGTTTGTTACGCCTCCGTAGCTCACCCAGCTAGCAATGGCCAAGCCGAGAGAGCAAATGCAGAAATCCTTAAGGGACTCAAAACGCGCACCTATGAGCGCTTGAAAAAACATGGAGCCAACTGGATCGAAGAGCTTCCGCCCACTTTATGGGCCAATAGAACATCTCAAAACCGGTCAACTGGAGAGACACCCTTCTTCCTGGTGTATGGATCTGAAGCAATCCTTCCTCCAGAAATCACCTTGGGTTCACTCCGGGTCCGGACCTTCGACGAAGCCACGCAGGACCAGCTCCGGCGGCGTGAAGACCTAGACCTCCTTGAGGAGGGAAGGTGCCAAGCAGCTGTTCGGAATGCCCGATATCGCCAAGCTCTACGGCGTTATCCAGTGGCATGTACACAACCGACAGCTCGAGGAAGGCGATCTGGTGCTACGGAGAATACTATCCAGAGAAGGGTTAAACAAACTCTCCCCTGGCTGGGAGGGACCCTTCCGAGTGATTAAAGTATCCCGTCCCGAAGCGTTCGCTTGGCTACCGAGGATGGGACACCTCTCCCAAATCCTTGGAACATCGAGCACCTCCGTAAGTTCTACACTTAATACCACGAAGGTGAGTCTTGAGTAACTTGGGATGTATGTTATAGAGTCATTGTACAGAGTCGGGTAGTTCCTCCGGGAGAGCAGCCGGACCTTTCCTAAAAGGTCCGCAAGGCTCATGCAACACTTGTCACAGTCTCAGGACTAAAAGTGCGGCTAACTACCCTGGGTCAAACGAGAAATGATACACACTTAGCCTGGTTCCGTACCCTAAGAGTGTACTTGTTTTCCCTGTACCCCGGACCTATAATGAAAGACATCTTCATGTGAAATAGACTCCACATGCATTTATTTTGTACAGGCTCAACATTTTTATTTTTCTCTTTCTTGTCTATAACAAAGACGTGCAATTCTTAAGAAATTTTAGTTCGACCGGTTTATATACGATTCGAGTTGTATTGTCAGTTCTTTTGGATTCAAATATCGTTCATGGCCAACTCACCTGAAGGTAGCCAAGCCAATCTAGGGCTGGAGTGTGCTATCGACTTAGCCTGGTCAAGCACCCTAAGTACGCCACTCTACCTACACCTCGGCAGGCCGAAGTAAGGCGGGTCCATGGACAGTTGAATCTAGAAGAAAAGACAACGCATCCGGTTGTATTTAAAATCGCGTTCAACTTAAAGTTTTCTTGAGAATCGTAAGTCGCGACAAAATTATAGACAAGGAACGAATTTTACTATTTTTCTTGGCTTAAGTGTGCAGGAAAAATAAAGTCTACGTTGATGGAGAAAAGCCGGAGCTAACTAAGCTCTGACTCCCCTAAGGGGGCCAACCGTCGACGCTGAATATAAGATGGTGAGAAGACCCCGTAAATGGAGTCTGCTGCCAACAAACTAAGTGTTGGCAAAGGTCACTGTCGGAGCTACTAAGTTCCGACACCCCGGAGGACTAACTATCGATGCTCTACGTGTCGATAGAGGCTATTGCCGGAGCTATCAAGCTCCAGCGATGGACAATGCCGGAGCTACTAAGCTCCGACAACCTCAGGGGGCCTTCACTATCGAAGACTTCGGACCTAAATTCCACAAGTTTGGAGCAAATGAGTCTTCAACAAAACACAATATCCTTTTGGTACATGTTCACATCAAATTGTGTACATCTACCAGGGGGCCAAGTGAAGATAAAAGTGTTGAAGACAAAAAGTGAAATTCGCAAAAATTTGGGGATTTCATTTATCTGGAGACAAGAGATTACATCTGGAGACAAGGGATTACAAAATTGAGGAAGAAGAAGAGAAAATACAAGTGAGAGCTACAGAGATGATCCTAGACCCTATGGAAGAATTGGGCGACCTTCTGGGCGACCTCCGATACGCTGGCTCGGGTAGCTTCGCCTTCTCCTTCAACGGGGCCTTCAAGCACCGGGTCCAGAGGAAATTGGGAGTTCCGGCTGGTGTAGCACGTCAGCACATACTCTGCGACGTTCTTCGCCAGGGATTGCCCCTCAACCTCCAATTGGTCCGCGATGACATCGCCCACCTTGGAGAGCTTGCTACCTGCTGCGCTCAACGCCTGCAGCGCAAGGTCCGGCTCCGGCTCCGGATCATCCGGGCGCACGGGGCTGAAACCCATCGGCGTCAGCGCGTCATTGGCCTTGCCCAGGAACTCCCAAATCTGTAGGGAGTCCGCAGTCCTCAAGCCCTT
The DNA here is from genome assembly GCA_036927565.1 of Tuctoria greenei. Taxonomy (NCBI): domain Eukaryota; kingdom Viridiplantae; phylum Streptophyta; class Magnoliopsida; order Poales; family Poaceae; genus Tuctoria; species Tuctoria greenei. The sequence goes on from JAYESD010000008.1 coordinate 9,604,086, forward strand.
CATCTCTTCCAGGGATCTCCTGGCCGCCGTCAGTTCGGAATTCTCACGGGCGAGGCGCTCAACTTCTTTGGCGTTTTGCTGAATCTTTTCAGCAACCCGCCTCTCGAGTCTTCCGAGCTCCTCCTCCCGGAGGTGGATCTTGTTCCGACGATCAACCAGGTCCTTCTCCCTAGCCTTCACTTTTTTCTCCTGGGCAACAAGGGCACACTCTTGTTCGTAGAGTTCTTGCCCTCGCACCCAGGTCTTCTCCTCTTCCTCTTGGCAGCGCTCTTCCAATTTCTTGGTGCGCTCCTCGAGGCCCTTGTCAGCCAGAGCTACTTTCTAGGTGAGCTCCTCTTCCCTCCTCAGGACATCATCCCGCAGCTCAAGGAGTTTCTGCTCTTCATCCTCGAGCCGTTTCTCCCTCTCTTCAAGTGCCTCTCGGCGCTTGATGAGTGCAGTGTTAATGACCTCCAGCCTTTCATGGCGTTCCTCGGCCGCACTGTTGGCTGTTTTGGCCTGATTGTAAATCTCCTGGGATTGAGCGTCGAGGGCCCGAGTCATGCTCTCCCTGTCATCCAGCAACTTGCCCCAGTACTCCAGGCGGATCTTCTCCCGCTTGATCCACTCCTTGTCATCTGCTAGCCTCGACTGCGCCAGCTTGGTCTCGAAGTAGAGACGGTTACGCCACCGCCTAAGGGTTTGGCGCTCCTCTTCAAGAGCCTTGCTGTCGTGGAAGAAGGCCAATTGGACTTGACACAGACTAGAACAGGCGTTGTCAATAGACATCGACAGCGGGATGGGTTCCGGACCTGCTGGGGTCTCCTCCACTGGTTCAAGCAGATCTTCAGATACAAAAATTGGGTCCCACTCCACGAGAGTGGACCCCTGAGCGTCCAAGGCACTAGGGCCGTCCTCCGGGATGGCCTCAGTCGCCATCGAGGAAGGCCTCGCCGCCAAGTCTTCGTTCACCCCCTCGGGCAGGGGGCCAGCGACTTCGCTTGGGCACTCCGGCTCGGCCGCAGGTACCTCCGACGTCGTCGCTACCGGAGCAGGAGCTGCTACTGGCTCCAATCTGGGCACCTCTTCCGAGGGAGGCTCAAGCTCCATCACCTCTTCAACCACCGGCTCAGGAGCTGGAAGGTCTTCAATATCGACCGGCCCTGTAACCGGAGCTCCAACAATAACCAACTCAATGGCTGGTGCTTCGGAGGTAGCCGACCCAACTGTCGGAACTACCTCAACTTCCGGCTCGCATGACGGGGCTTCAGTCATCTCCGGCTCAACCGCCGGGGTTTCGACACTTTCCGGCTCCGAAGCCGGGACTACTACTTCCTCCGGCTCAACAGCCGGAGCTTCCATCATCGCAGCACCAGGACCCGAAGCTTCAACCTCCGGGACAGGTGCCGCTGGCGTGTCTTCACTCCCGTGGTCCGACGCTACCACAGGAACTTCTGGGGACGAGTCGAGGTCCATGACCACGATAGCCGGTGCCGGAGCTGTCGCAGCCTCAGCCACCACTTGGGGCGGCACCGGGACAGGAGCAGAAGCTCCCACCCTCACGGCCTCAAACACTGTGGCTGAGGGTGGAGCCTCACTCCCCTTCTTGGGGACGCTGCGGATGATGAACGAAGAAAATTAACAAACAGTTACCACAATTAAATAATTAACCAAGGTGAAGATTAAAAATTACCTTGGAAGGCTTCCGCACCATCTTGCACGGAACCTTTTTCCTGGACGTTCCGGGCTGGCCATGGTCGGCGTAGAAGCTCCAGAAGGCCCCCCGGAACTTGTTGCAGCCACGGGCGTTTCCCGGGTCGAGGCTCTCCTCGATCGGGAAGAACCCCCAGACCTGGAGGCTTCCACCGGCCCAGGTGCCGGAGTCGTGCTCCCAGAGCTAGCACCCCAGGAGGATCCCACCGCGGGAACAGACGCGCTCCGGGAGGACCCCACGGCAGGAACGGTCTCGTTCCGAAAGGACCCCATTACAGGGACAGTCGCCACAGTGGTAGAAGACCACCCCCTGGGGAGAAGGAACCGAGGCGGAAGTAGCGGACCTAACGGACCTTCCGTCGACATGCTGCATCTTCATTTTCCGGCTCTCCGGCTCATCCGCCAGCTCCTTGCCCTTGCCGACGACCTCGACCCTTGGCTTTGGGGCAGTAACGGAGTCATCTTCGGGCATTCCGAGGATCGCCACCCGGGTGGTGATCTTCTCTCGACGACACCAAGGTCGTCAAGTGCGGGCATCTTCCGCCGAAATTCCCTGCTGAACTCCACTTCCACGTTCAGAGGGAGTAAGGCTGACGGGGGAGTCAAGTCGTCACCGTCGACGTCGATGCCGTGCTGGAATTTCTTGAGGTGGAACTCCAATGTTTTCCCCACCATGTTGGACTTCAACCCGGTCTCAACCCGGTCCTCGTCCATCACGCTGTTGAGGGCCCAAGCGAGCTTCTCCCTCCTCTTTAGCGGCGCCCACCTGTTGACCAGGAAATTGCAAAATACCGTCTGAGGAGTCAATCCTCCCTCCACGCATTGGCGAATCCTGGTCAAGGCGGGGTTGAAAGCTTCCGCCAGCACCGGAGCCTCACTCCAGATCGTCGTGTCGATGCCGGGCAGACTGTCGGGCAGCTCCAACCTCTCGTGCTCCTCCACCCTGATGACTATCCAATCTTTCTTCCAGTCATCCCACTTCCTAGAAGGAAACGATCGGAGGTACTTGAATGGGCACTTCTTGCGCTTCACGAAGTAGTAGAAGCCAAGGTACTCATTGCTCCGGCCGGTGGTGTGGACGGTGAAGAAGGTCCGGAAGAGTTCGATGCAGGGGGGATGCCCACCCACATCTCACAGAAGTGGACGAAGATAGACACGAGGAGAATGGAGTGAGGGCCAAGGTGGTATAGTTGCAGACCATAGAAGTCTTGCAGCATCAAGAAAAGGAAGAGAAAGGCGGGATCAACCCCACCATGGCGTACGAAGAAAAGTACACCATTTCGCCGGCGCGCTCCTTTTCGAAGGGGAGCTCTCCGCCGGCACGAACCAAGCGGTTGAAGAAGTCCGAGGACCACCCCATGAGGGCCCGGACCTTCTTCAAATCGCCGTCGGTCTTCAAGCGACTCTCGCGGATACCCAACTCCATTGCAGCACGGCTAGGCAAGAGAAGAAGAGCAGAGCACGAGTTGGGAAGTTTGAGCGCAAGATCAGATGAGAGGCGTAAAGAACTCCCGACGGTGCGCACTTTCCTTCTTAAGTAAGCCCTCGCAACGCTTGGATGGAAACCGCAAGGAAGTCGAAGATACCACTCAAAAATTCCACCTAGCCGATGACAAGAGGGCCCGGGACCACCCCGACGATCAAGTCGAGGCTCTTACCCAGGCGAACGGTTGTCATCACGAGGCGGGAAACCCAAAGGCGGCAGCCTGACAAAGCGTGCGGAACCGATACGGTTTTCGTATCAGGAACCGGCGACCTTCAATTGCATGAGATCCGCACGTCAAAGATCTCATCTGCCGTGCGAGGTGCGCCACGCGGCGGAGATCTAACTATAAATCCCTGCCAATGGCACCTTCGAAGACCTTTGAAGACTCAGTTCAAGAGTCACGAGGATGGACCCACCTCCGACGGAATGACTTCACCCTAGTGATCTTCCTCGGAGGTAGGTCCAGGGGGCCACTGTCGGTACCCTAGAAACCGTACACCCCTTGAGGTTACAAAGATCTCAAAGGAAAGTCATCTACTTGGTTTGAAGACCCTCGGAGGCCCACATGTCATACATAACCGGACCCGCTTCTCCAACATGGTTAATCCCTGGGTCACCACGTGTACAACAAAACCGGAGCTACCGCCCACAAGGGGGAAGCTTCGGGCCACGTACCGAAACGGCACCTCCGGACTTAACCCCAGACTGAGAGAAGCTCCGGACCTGACACGTGTCTGGTAGCCCCGGAGCTACCTGCTTCCCATAGCAAGCTCCAGAGCTGCCACGTGTCCGATCATCGGATCTTCAGCTTCTAACCTCCGGAAGACCTTGCAACGACTTCGGATCTTCAAAGGAGAGCCAAGGACTTCAAGACCCGATTAAGTGTCATTAATGCCATATTAATGACACTTAAACGAACGATCTTAACACCAGTAACGGTGCTGTCAAAGCCCGTTACAGGATCATTAAGAGCAATTAAGCGTGTATCAATACTAGTAACCGCCGGGGCCACATGTCGGGCCAGGCTAACTTGTAACGGCCTGCCCTTGTACTATAAAAGGACAGGCCGACGATACACACGGGGACACGAGGTTCACAAACGATCACAGGTGCCTCATACACTCGTGGCAAGCTCATATTGCTAATACAACACCAACACACCCGTGGAGTAGGGTATTACGCTCAGGCGGCCCGAACCACGTAAATTCTTGTGTCTCCTGTGTCAAACTCCTATTCACCTTCTTGAATCTCCGCGAGCCCACACCGAACATCAAACTCCCCTATCACTTTAGTAGTGTAGGGAGATCAGCTGGTTCCAACCACCGACATAGCCGAAAGCATCATTAGCACATGTTTCAATCTCAAGAAGACAAAAGATAATCTAAAAGCTCGAAAAGATCTTACAGAGATTTATAATCGTCCGACCCTAGAAATCGCACAAGATGGTGGTGGAAAATAGAGAATTCCACGTGCTCCATTTTGTCTAAAATTTAAAGAAAAGAAAGAAGTGCTCAACTGGTTGCAACAAGTAAAGTTTCCTAACAGTTACCGTGCTGGATTCAGGCGCACAACAAATATTGAGAATTGGGTTTTAAATAATCTTAAAGCCACGATTATCATATACTCATGGAAATACTTCTTCCCGTGATGTTTCGTGGATATGTGCACCAGGACGTGTGGAGAGTACTTGCGGAACTTAGCTTCTTTTATAGACAATTATGTGCTAAGGAAATTACAGTTCAAATGATAGAGAAATTGGAGAAAGATATACCTTTGCTCATATGTAAAATGGAGAAGTTATTTCCACCAGGATTTATGAATGTAATGCAACATCTTCTTGTGCATTTGCCTTACGAAGCTAAGGTTTGTGGCCCCGTGCAATATCGGTGGATGTATCACATTGAAAGGACACTGAAAAAACTTAGAGCAATGGTTTTTAATAAAGCAAGAGTAGAAGGATGTATTGCAGAAGCATTTGCTCTGAAAGAGGTAGCATACTTCTCAAGTACATTCTTTGCCGAGGAACACAATGTGTATGCTCCTACAACAAGGTACCACGTAGATGAAGAAAGTCCTTGTGGTAATCTGAGTATTTTTGGGTGGAAGGGAAAAGCAGTGGGTGGCAGCAATAGGCATGTGGTTTTAGAAGAAGAACGGAATTCTTGTATGTTATACATGTATACACACATTGAAGAGATGGAACAATATTTTGTGTAAGTCTCTAATTACCGCAAGGCAACACCTTATTCTTTTTATCAATTTCCATAAGACACGCTCTAATGTGCCCATATTTTTCATTATGTAGCAAGTTCGACAAAGAACATTGGAAGTCCACGCGTCAACCAACAAGCAATCAATTAGATAAAATGCGTCGCGATGGCTTGCATGGCGGGCCTAACTTTGTCAATTGGTTTTATAAGCATGTAACATTCTCTTCTTACATGTTACTTTAATCTTTGTGAAGTTAATATAATCAATATAATTATGAAATATCACTTCTGTAGGTATTCAATGTTCAATGGTATATTGAATACCGATGAGGTACTATCGCAGTCACGATCAACACAGAGCGGAGAGGGTTCATCTCGACGTACACGTAGAGATGAATCCATGTTGCATCAAGTGCAGGCATGCATGAGACAAAACGCAGAGAGCATGAATGATTACTTCTCAGGCATGGCAACATGGCATCAACAGTTGCAGGTACATGTTCAAGTAATCATGTGAACGATTTAGAGAATAGTCATGCTAAAAAAAATGAAAATATTTTAGGGATATCTTTCTCAGCTTGGACTGTCTGTCGCCGCTATGCCAGCGCCACCGCCGCCTCCACAACTGCAGATGTCTCCTCTGATGCAAATACCTCCACCACCTCATCCCCTTGGAACACAGGTTATATAATACATGTTATGATCTTTTTCATTTTTTTGTAAAATGTTAGTATAATTATAGGATGTATGATTTTTTATTGTTAGGGATCATCGTCAAGAGCACAAAATATTCACACTCTGTCTCCAGGAGGAGAGAGTGGAGGAGGCGACTCCGTCGATCACTTGTTGGCTCCTGGTGGTAGCAGCTAGCACAATGTAAGTGCCAAACATTTCTGTCCAACTATTTCAACTCGTCCGAATAAAATTTGGCAATCTTTCAACAAGTTACTTGAAACTGAGAGTAATTGCTTAGTTAGTACGGATGCAACTGCTAGATCTTGGAGTGCCTTTTGCTGTATCCAGATTGAAATTCATGAACAAGCTACTTAATGCGTAACTGGCTAGCACTTCTGCACTTCATTCATCTTTCGGCATTAGCACACTGCTAAGTATGTTTTCCATACAGGACAGGTTATAATTAGCCTAAAAAATTGTTTTCCACAATTTTAGAATCTTCCAACAAAAATTTATGAATTTATGTACCTAAACTTTGACTCACTCTTTGCACTTTTGTGTCAGACAAGATTCGCTTTGTTGTGCAATTTGAAATCTAATACTGAGTAGTAATCAGGCTACGTAATGTACTGCCAAGTTAAATAAAGCAATGATAGAAATGCTTAGGATGGTTTGCCATTCAAAGTGTCAGTATAACAAAAAAAATACTGAAGCAGTACAGCTAGACTCTAATAGTAGTCTCTAGAAAGATTTTTGGAATCCAAACTAGAAAATTGCCACACAGAAGACAATAAATATAGAAAATCATTTAAACCATATCTACAAACTTGTTACCAGGGTTACTAGCAGCATCTGTTTGAATTCCACCTCCAATTGTCACTCCAGCTTGACTGAAAATATCTCGATTTAAACCACTGATAACACCAACAGTTAAAGTATGGTCGAAACCAAAAGGATTTCCAATTGCTAAGCATTGCTGACCAACTTTTAGAGCTGAGGATTGTCCCAAATTAATTGAATTCAAGAGGTCTTTAGGAGCATCAACCTATATGTCCATGCATTAGGTACTGAAATAGGCACTGATCCGCAAGAATTATTCCGAATCAAATTGAACAGGTAAAGGGTACCTTATTCCTTTCAGAACTGTTGTAAACTTATGTACCTAAAATTTTAGAATTGTGACTGCAGTAGAATCAATCTTGTATGCATGTTCATGTACTTGTCTCTGTAAAGGCTGTAAAGGCTCTAATGTCTCTGTAAAGTTCATGAACAAGCTACTTAATGTCTCTGTAAAGGCTCTAAGTTTCATTAAAATCCAAGTTCATGTACTTGTAGAAACAAGCTTCATTAGCATGACTCTACATATCTAAGTATGCATCTCTGTATGTGCCGCCTTTTCTCTAAGTAAACCGATGTTTATTTTCTGAACAGGTGTATGAACTTGGATTTTGATGGAGAGACTTGCAAGGGCTGCAGAACTGTTTTATCAATTATGTAATATGGATGTGAACGTATTTGAATCATCGTAGATTTGAATTATGTAATATGGACAAATTTGAACCAATATGGATGTGAACTATGCAATGTGGACAAATTTAAACCAATATGGATGTGAACTATGCCATATGTGTTTGTGATAATGACTTGATTGTATTTGTGGAACAAATGGATGTCAGTTTGCTGGATGACTGTATGAAATTGTGTATTTACTGGATGACTGTAATGTGGACTGATTTTGGCTGTATGCAGGCTGATTTTGGCTCTGCTGGACACTTTATTTTCGTGGGTTATTAGAGGCCGACAAAAATATAACTAATATATTTTCGTGTGTTAGCTCCTAACCGTCGAAAGTAGTATACTTATTTTCGTGTGCAACCGACGAAAATAGAAAAGATATTTTCGTGTGTTTGCTGTAAACCGACGAAAATATGGCCAAGTTATTTTCGTAGGCTGGAATAAACCGACGAAACTATATTTTTTGTCGGCTTCTAAAAAAGCCGTCGACAAAACAAATAATTTCGTAGGTGCCTTTCAACTGACGAAAATGTGTATAGTTTCGTGGGTGACCGACGAAAATAAATATAATTTCGATATCGTACCTTCGGCGGCTCAAAACTGACGAAAATATGGCTCGAACCCACGAAAATAATTATTTTCGTCGGTTTTCTATTTATTTTCGTGGGTTTTAGGCCGACGAAAATATTTCAGATTCTTGTAATGCGAGACAGGCCCACATCGCGACGGCCAGATTGTCCTCGCGTGCGTCGTCCTTCCTTGCAGGCGGCCGTGGAGCGTGACGGTGCACTCGGCTGCAACGCAGGCAAAGAACCACCATCATCACGACCATCATGAGAACCTGCGTTCATGTTAAACACCTGTGCTCTTTTTGACCAGGGAGGAACAAGTAGGAGAGGGCTTTGAACAAGCTTCGCACGCGCGTGGTCCTCGGAAGATCCGTCAGGGTCGTTGCCTTCTTTTCACACGGCTACAAATCTATCGGTCTCATATGCCTCCCTGTCGATTTCCGCTAATTAAGCCAACTGGTCCCACCCGTAACCCCGACCAGCTTGCACACGTCCTGCAACAATTTCAGCGACTTACAGGGACCCACCAGTGGCTCGAGTACATGGCATAGCATGACTGAACCTGTTACCACAATGATTAGCATTTGCTCCCCCTGAAAAAGGGTTTCGCGCGCAACGTGCTCCCTCCTCTCCTTGCGGCTTGTGCTGATGGGCTATGATTTCCGAAGGTGCGCACACGCCTAGCCATCGCGTTGCGTTGGTGCCCTATCATGTCTGGAGGCGTGCACAGGACCTCCAATTCAGTAGTGCTAGCGTGTTGAAGGAAAAAAAAACGTGAAGTGAAGTAGGCCACTATGGCAGCTGCCATCGGTGTGCATGCATGCAGAACAAACTGTTGGATGGCATTGGCAACGACGATGACACGCCATGTTTTCTTTCCCTCTCTTTTTGACTGGAAACAGTAGAAACAGGTGTCTGGCAGTTCCAAAGTTATATGCTCCAGGTGGTTATGGGGATCAAATCCAAATCCGATCCATTTTTGTACTAGATTTTGTTTCTTGTTTGTATTTCTCTGTTCTAACCACCCTATTGTCTGATTTTTATAAAAAAAATCTCCACGTGGTTAGTACTAGCACAAGCACACATTTTACCACAGCCGTACCTGCACTGCACCATGCAATATTTTGCTCATGATAGTACCCTGCCGTACGTGGATATCGGTTTAGAGTGCTGAGCGGGAACGTCACCGATTCATCACCTAGACGACGGAAGCGTTCCTCGAGCAAATCTAGGGTCAGCGGAGGAGTCCCACCCCAAACCTCCACCCGCAAATCAGAGGTGATGAGGCAGAGGAGGAGAGAAGGATCGATGGCTGGAGGAGAGCCACATGCACTGAGCCCCCACCCTCCCGCAAATCTGAGGTGGAGGCGACAGAGAAGAAGGGCACAAGGTCGGAGTGTGAGGAACGGGTCCCGATATTCTAGGAACCGCATTAGGCAGTGCCATGTGATGCGACACCTAACAATACACACGAAAGATATTCAAAATACATAACACAAATAAGCACGTCACATTCTTTTCTCTTTGTATAACAAAAGTAAGTACATATATTACACTCTCTCGAACCTAGTTACTGAACAAGTGATAGTATTCAGCACAGGATACTTCACACTAGCAACACAAAAGAAAACAACGACTCATGGGTTTTCGCTCGACAAAACAGCCCGAGAGGGGTAATGTCACACTACGTAGCCCACTCCATGCATCATTACCTGCAAAACATTTATCCACAAACCATAAGAATAACGCTCAGCAAGACTTAACCGTCTCATCTAATCATGCAACTCTACATACTGGAAACTCTAATTATATAGGCAACTGAATTTGCATAGAAAAAAATCGCCTAAAGTATGTCTTTAATTTTCAGATTTTAGGAGCAAATTAAAGTTTTATAAGAAGTAAATTTAGTTAGCAATATAACTATATCATACAAGTAGTAAAACAATGATTAAGCATAGAGCATAATTCATATGAGTCAATTACTACGTCACTGTAACACCCTCATTTTCATGCATCATGCCCTACATACATTCATATACATGTTTAACATTAATCCACATAAAGAGGAATGAGTTTAAAATTGATTTGGAACAAAACCGCACTTAAAATTCTGGAAAGTGCAGACTAGTCCGATTTTGGTGCGGACTAGTCCGATTTCTCTCTGACCTCGATCGGACTTGTCCGTTTTTGCTGCGGACTAGACTGTTTTTGCCTCTGGACACGTTCAGACTTGTTCGATCTTATGCGGACTAGTCCGGTGTTCCAAGAATCATTGAAAATTTGCTAAGTCCCTGGACTTGTCCGGACTAGTCCGGTGTTCCAGCGGACTTGTCCGTTTTTCTCTCTGACTAAAGTCGGACTTGTCCGATTTTAGGCCAGACTTGTTCGATTTCTCTCGGGATAACTTCGGACTAGTCCGGTCCTTTTCGGACTTGTTCGATATTTCATGACTCCGAATTAATCCTTTGTTTGACGACGTGTTTCTTGGGTTTCACGTTAAGTGGGCCTAGGGACGTCATGCCTAACTCTTTTAGAGCCCATGTGGGAATCTGAATCGTCCTCTACTTCTCTCAAACTCGAAATCCATCAAACCCTAGCCTCCACCTCTATATAAACAACCCCACCCGTTGGCTTGCCATCTATTTGTTACTTTTCCACCCCACCCAAACCCTAGATCGTGGAGAGCCACCATCAAGGAGGGAGGAGGAGATCCCAAGCAAGAAGAAGAAGAGGAGGAAACAAAAGAGGATCAAGATCTCCATCAAGTTTCGTTCTTCATCACCAATTCATCTCTAAGTTCATCATCAACACTAGATCATCAAGATCCAAGTGTTGTCTCAAAGTTTCTTGATTCATTGAAGTTCTAAACTGTCGGTACCCTAAAAACCATACACCCCCTGAGGTTACAAAGATCTCAAGGGAAGGACGTCTACTCAAATTGAAGACCCTCGGAGGCCCACTTGTCAGACATAACCGGACCTGCTTCTCCAACATGGTTAACCCCCAGGTTGCCACGTGTACTGCCAGACCGGAGCTACTACCCCCAAGGGTGAAGCTCCGGGCTAGGTACCGAAACGGCACCTCCGGACTTAACCCCTGACCGAGAGAAGCTCCGTACCTGACACGTGCCAGACCACCCCGGAGCTTCCCGCTTCCCACAAGCAAGCTCCAGAGCTGCCACGTGTCCAAACGTCGGAGCTGGCCGCCTCAAACCTCCGGAAGACATTGTAACGACTCCGGATCGTCAAAGGATAGCCGCGGACTTCAAGACCCGATTAATTGTCATTAATTTCATGTTAATGACACTTAATTGGATAATCTTAACACCTGTAACGGCACTGTCGGGGCCCGTTACAGGGTTATTAACAACAATTAATCGTGTATCAATACTAGTAACCGCCGGGGCCACATGTCGGGCCAGGCTAACTTGTAACGGTTTATCCTTGTACTATAAAAGGACAGACCGACGATACACAAAGCACGTTCTGACGTTCGAAGGCTCTCGAACGCTCTCAAGCTCACAAGTTAATACAACACACACACACACCCGTGGAGTAGGGTATTACGCTCAGGCGGCCCGAACCACGTAAACCACTGTGTCTCTTGTGTCCAATCGTGATTCACCTTCTTGAATCTCCGCGCGCCCACACCGAACTACAAACTCCTTCAACACTTTAGTGGTGTCAGGAGATCTGCCGACTCCAACAGTCGACAGTTGGCGCGCCAGGAAGGGGCGCCTGAGATTTTCAAGAATGGTGAATTCTGCGGCTGGATCATCCAACGGGCAACCTGCTGCTCAGGCTGTCGGAGGCAATCCCTCCAACATGCAGCCACCAGCAGGAGCCTCAGCACCAGCAGGAGTCACACTCCCACCACCACCATCTTCTCCGGCAAGACATGCCGGACAACATGATGGTGCACCGGCGTCACATACTGCGCCGGCAAGTCGTGACAACCCAGAACACGCGCTCCATGCAGCGCGTGCTCTTCTCCAGCGACCACCACCTCCGGATGCATCTCAAGATGCTATGGAGCAATGAAGGGCTGATGTTGAGCATTTGGTCGCAGCAGCGGCCGAACGACTCAACAACCAGGGTCCTCCTCCTTCAGGGCGAGCCCCGTCGCAGCGACGGACGTTGTCAGGAAGACTTGGTCCACATGTCTCCAACAACCAAAGACGAGCTGCGTCACAACAAGTGACGTCGTTGCCCTCTGGGGCACGACGCACCCATACTGCATCTCGGCTTTCGACACATGACCTCCGGGCGGAGCTTGATCGCCGATACCGCCAACAGGATGGCCGTGTCCATATCGAGCGAGCTCGAGAAAGACGGGATGCTCAAGACCTTTCTACTCTGGAAGGAGTAGGAGGAGGCTGTTCCGCCCTAGCCATGCACCTGCGCATGGTTAGATGGCCACAGAAGTTCCGGCCACACTTGCCGGAAAAATTCGACGGGACTGTCAACCCCGTAGAATTTCTGCAGATATACTCCACTGCAATCTTAGCAGCTGGAGGAAACGAGGCCGTAATGGCCAACTACTTTCCAGTGGCCTTAACTGGGACCGCCATGTCCTGGTTTATGAGCCTTCCACCCAACTCTATTGACAGTTGGGAGGAGCTGTGCCGTCAGTTCACTGCCAACTTCGGGAGTTCATACACCCGACTGGGCACTGAACTGGACCTTTTTGCGGTCGTGCAAAAAGGAGGAGAATCTTTGCGGTCATTCATCCAGAGGTTCTCTCAGGTACGTAACACAATCCCTTCTATCTCAAGCGCTTCTGTCATTGTGGCATTCAGACAGGGTGTACGAGACAAGAAGATGTTGGAGAAGCTGGCGATCAAAGAGATCACCAGCGTCACGGAGCTCTTCAGCTTGGCAGACAAATGTGCCAGAGCTGCGGAGGGCCGTGAAATGCACTCCAAACCAGCCTTGGAGGATCACAAAAAATCCTCCAAAGAAGAAGCCGCTACCTCCGGGAGTGGCAAGAAGAAAAAGAAGACCAACGGCAAGAAGAAGCCGTCGGCCGGCACATCCAACGTTGCAGCCACTGCAACTCCTGGTGGCCGGGGGCCACGCCCCGAGAAGCGACCTCGACCGTCTTCTGAAGACGGCGGCAAATCCAAAATGTGGTGCCCCATTCACAAAACGGGCAGCCACAGGCTGGAAGACTGCCGGGAGGTCCAAAACCTTGCCGAGCGCTACAACAAGCGCCGGGAAGGGTCTCCTTTCCGACAGAGGGAGGGAAAACAAAAGGTTGACGAAGCTCCGGCTGAAGAGGAGTTAGGGTTTCAGGACCCCAAAAAGGTCCTGAAAGCCGTCTACACCTCCGTCGACGATGACTCCGACGTCTCCGACAACGAGCGTCGGAAAACCATGAACACCATCTTTGGTGGATCATGGGACATCACTTCTCGTCGTGTCATCAAGACTATGCGACGGGATATGGCTGCTGTAGCTCCTACAGCTAGACCGGAGCCACATCGAAAGTGGATGGACACACCCATCACTTTTGATGCTTCGGACTGTCCTCAAAGCATGGTCGGAGCTGGCCAATTACCCTTGATGGTATCTCCCACCATCAACAACATCCAGCTCCATCATGTCATGGTAGACGGAGGTTCGGGGCTTAACCTCATCAGCTTCGAAGCTTTCACTAAGCTCCAGCTCCGACCTTCGGACCTCCAGCCCTCTCGACCTTTCTCCGGAGTAGGTCCGGGGGCCATTACCCCACTCGGGGCTATTACTCTCCCCGTTACCTTCGGGACCCGGGAGAAGTATCGCACCGAGAAGTTGGTCTTCGACGTTGCTCAGATCAACTTACCATTCAACGCCATCTTGGGTAGACCTGCCCTGTACAAATTCATGGCAGCTGCTCATTATGGATACCTGGTGTTGAAGATGCAAACACCAGTAGGCGTTCTCCGGATCCGCGGAGATCGCACTGCCGGAGTAACTGCTCTGGAGGAACTCCACGCACTCACCATGGCGCAAGAGGAGGACTCCAGACAGGAGCAAGCTTCGAAACCCCCGAGCATTCGTCAACGAGGCTCGACCTCTGCACCCCGTGTGCAGCCAAGCGGCGACACCGACATTCCCGTCAAAGTCGTCCAAATTGGTTCCGATGCCGCTCAAACCACCCGTATATCAGGAGGGTTGAACGACAAATAGGAACTCGCGCTCATCACTTTCCTCCGGGCTAACGTTGACGTGTTTGCTTGGCAACCGTCACAAATGCCTGGGATCCCCAGGGAAGTGATTGAGCACAATCTGAAGATTTACCCCGACGCTCGGCCTGTGCATCAGAAACCTCGGAAGCAATCTGTAGAGCGACAGAACTTCATCCGACAAGAAGTGAAGAAGTTGCTCGAAGCTGGATTTATCCGAGAAGTCTACCATCCAAAATGGCTGGCAAACCCAGTCGTTGTGCCCAAGGCCGGCGGGAAACTTCGAATGTGCATCGACTACACCACACTGAATAAGGCATGTCCAAAAGATCCATTCCCACTACCTAGAATAGATCAGATAGTGGATTCCACCTCCGGATGCGAGTTACTGTGTTTTCTAGACGCATATTCTGGATATCATCAAATCAGGATGTCTAGGGAGGATGAAGAGCATACTTCATTCATCACAGTGGATGGATTGTATTGTTACACAGCCATGCCGTTTGGTCTCAAGAATGCAGCTTCAACTTTTGTATGAGCTATGTACAAAAATTTCGAAGAACTCATCAGAGACATAGTGGAAGTGTACGTCGATGACATCGTGGTCAAAGTCAAAAACAAGGAGTCCCTCTTGGACACCTTGCAGGCTGTCTTCGATAAGCTGCGGGCCACCCGCACGAAGCTAAACCCAGACAAGTGCGTCTTCGGGGTTAGTTCCGGAAAGCTTCTTGGTTTCCTGGTAAGTCACCGGGGCATAGAGGCTAATCCGGCGAAAATAAAAGCCATTGAAGACATGCGGCCACCAACCCGCATCAAAGACGTACAAAAGTTAACTGGATGTCTAGCAGCCCTCAGCCGGTTCATTTCAAGACTGGCGGAGAGAGCACTTCCCTTCTTCAAGTTACTGAGGAAGTCCGGACCATTCCAATGGTCTGAAGAAGCAGAGAAGGCATTCCAGGAGCTGAAACAGTTCCTCACCACCCTACCAGTCCTGGTAGCTCCGAACCCTGGTGAGCCTTTATTGCTTTACATTTCAGCTACTGACGAAGTCGTCAGTATGGTTCTGGTTGCGGAGAGACCGGAACTACCCAATACTCAGGAATCCAGACCCCTTCGGGAGGGTCCGGAGGTTCCTGAAAGCGGGTCTGGGTCCCAGCTCCCAGACTTGAACCCACAAGAAGCCACTTCAGAGGACCCGGATCCTTCCGAGAGGGTACAGGTCATTTCTGAAGAAGCTCCGGGTTCCTCCACTCAGAACCCGGAGGTCCCCGAAGAGAGTCTGGACCCCTCCGAGAGGGTCCGGATCAATGAAGAGGAAGCTCCGGACCCCTCCGGGAGGGTCCGGACCATTCAACGCCTGGTATACTTCATCAGTGAAGTGTTACATGATGCCAAGACTCGATACCTAGAGGTGCATAAACTGCTTTATGCAGTTCTTATTGCCTCAAGGAAGCTTCGACACTATTTCCAAGCTCACAAAGTCTCGGTGGTGACCTCATATCCACTTCGAGCGATCCTGCATAATCCCAATTCAACTGGGAATATTGCAAAGTGGGCAGCGGAATTGGCTGAGTTCGATCTTGAATTCATTCTGAGACAAGCAATCAAGAGTCAAGCGTTGGCAGATTTCGTGGCAGAATGGACTCCCTCTCCATTAAACCCTGGGGGCCCCAGCGAGCAGAAGACGGAACCTCAAGTTCCAACCTTCACTAAGCCTCACTGGACCCTTTATTTCGACGGCTCCATGCAGAAGCAGGGAGCCGGAGCTGGAATCCTTCTCCTTGCACCAACCGGGGAGAAGGTGAAATACATGGTACACCTTGACTTCAAGGCAACCAACAACATGGCGGAGTACGAAGCACTCATCTATGGATTAAAGGTGGCACTATCATATGGTGTCAAGCAGTTGCTGGTCAAAGGAGATTCACAACTTGTCATCAAGCAGGTGAAGGGTGAATGCTCCTGCAATAATCTCCAGCTGGCTGCTTACCTCCTTGAAGTCCAGAGGCTTCAGAAGGACTTCAAAGTCCTAGACCTTCACCATGTTCAGCGTGCTCATAACGCTGAAGCTGACGAACTCTCGACCAAGGCGTCAACTGGAGCTCCGGCTCCTGACGGAACCTTTGTCCGGAGGTTGTCAAAACCCACAGTTCAACCTGCCGAACTGAACGAAGGGGGCGAGATCAGCATCCCGAAGCTGACGGTCCCGATGGCCCTGTTACCATGGCAGCCATCAAGGGTCGTAGGTGCTGCCGGAAGCTCCGAGCAACCCGACACGCAAGACTCAAATGCTCAAGTTAGTTCCGATGCATGGATCTCAGAGATCCGGAACTACTTGAAAGACAACATCCTTCCTGATGATGATGTATCCGCTGATCGGGTAGTCAGATTGGCTAAAAGATACACGTTGGTAGAAGGGGATCCCTACCGGCGCGGTGCCAACGGCATCCTAATGCGGTGCATCACAAGGGAAGAAGGCTGCGAGCTTCTCGCAGAAATCCATGGAGGCGAGTGTGGGAACCACGCATCTTCCCGCACGCTGGTCGGAAAAGCCTTTCGGCACGGCTTCTACTGGCCTACAACGCTCCAGGATGCCACTGAGCTGGTGAAGAAATGCAAAGCATGCCAATTTCATGCAAAGCAAATTCATACACCTGCTCAATCCTTGCAAATGATACCTCCCACATGGCCTTTCGCTGTGTGGGGGATGGACATCTTGGGACCCTTCCCAAGAGCCGTCGGAGGTTACAAGTTCCTGTACGTCGCCATCGACAAGTTCACCAAGTGGCTGGAAGCTACTCCCGTTGTGACGATCAACAAACAATCTGCAATCAATTTTCTACAATCCATCGTGAGCAGATTCGGAGTCCCAAATAAGATCATCACTGATAATGGGACTCAATTCACAAGCTCCGCATTTCAAGGATATTGCGAAGACCTCGGCATACAAGTTTGCTACGCTTCCGTAGCTCATCCTGCCAGCAATGGACAAGCCGAGAGAGCAAACGCAGAGATCCTTAAAGGACTCAAAACACGCACTTATGAGCGCTTGAAAAAGCACGGAGCCAATTGGATCGAAGAGCTTCCGCCCACTCTATGGGCCAACAGGACTTCTCCAAGTCGGGCAACCGGAGAAACACCCTTCTTCCTGGTGTACGGAGCTGAAGCGATCCTTCCTCCGGAAATCACCTTGGGTTCCCTCCGAGTCCGGACCTTCGACGAAGCCGCGCAGGACCAGCTCCGGCGCGAAGACCTAGACCTCCTCGAGGAGGGAAGGTGCCAAGAAGCTGTTCGGAATGCCCGATACAGCCAAGCTCTACGGCGCTATCACCAGCGGCATGTACACAACCGACAGCTCGAGGAAGGCAATCTGGTGCTACGGAGAATACTATCCAGAGAAGGGCAAAACAAACTCTCCCCCAGCTGGGAAGGGCCCTTTCGAGTGATCAAAGTATCCCGTCCCGGAAGCGTTCGCTTGGCTACCGAGGATGGGACACCTCTCCCAAATCCTTGGAACATCGAGCACCTCCGTAAGTTCTACACTTAATTCCACGGAGGTGAGTCTGAAGTAACTTGAAATGTATGTTATAGAGTCATTGTACAGAGTCGGGTAGTTCCTCCGGGAGAGCAGCCGGACCTTTCCCGAAAGGTTTGGAAAGCTCATGCAACACTTGACACAGTCTCCGGACTAAAAGTGTGGCTAGCTACCCTGGGTCAAACGAGAAACCAAACACACTTAGCCTGGTTCCGTACCCTAAGAGTGTACTTGTTTCCCCTGTACCCCGGACCTATAATGAAAGACATCTTCATGTGAAATAGACTCCACGTGCATTCATCTTTGCATAGGCTCGATATTTTTATTTTTCTCTTTCTTGTCTATAACAGAAACGTGCAATTCTTAAGAAGTTCTATTTTGACCGGTTTACATACGATTCGAGTTGAATTGTCAGATTTTTTGGATTTAAATATCGTCTGTGGCCAACTCGCCTGAAAGCCGCCAAGCCATTCTACGGCCAGAGTGCGCTATCGACTTAGCCTGGTCAAGCACCCTAAGTACGCCACTCTACCTACACCCCGGCAGGCCGAAGTAAGGTGGGTCCATGGACAATTGGATCTAAAAGAAAAGACAATTCATCCAGTCGTATTAAAAATCGTGTTCAACTTAAAATTTTCTTAAGAACCGTAAGCCGCGACGAAGTTATAGACAAGGAACGAATTTTACTATTTTTCTTGGCTTAAGTGTGCAGGAAAAATGAACCCTACGTAGATGGAGAAAAACCGGAGCTAACCAAGTTCCGACTCCCACCAGGGCGTCAACCGTAGGCGTTGACTAAAAGATGGTGAGAAGACCCAGTCACTGGAGTCTGTTGCCAACAAGCCAAGTGTGGCAAAGGTCATTGCCGGAGCTGCTAAGCTCCGACACCTTGGAGTATAAACTATCAACGCTCAACGTGTTGATAGAGGCTATTGCCGGAGCTACTAAGCTCCAGTGATGGATAGTGCCAGAGCTTCTAAGCTCCGACAACTTCAGGGGACCCTCACTATCAAAAACTTCGGACCTAAATTCCACAAGTTCGAAGCAAATTCGTCTTCAACAAAACCCAACATCCTTTTGGTACATGTCCACAATCAAATTGTGCACATCTACCAGGGGGCCAAGTGAAGATAAAGATGTTGAAGACAAAAAAAAAATGAAATTCAACAAAAAATGAAATTCACAAAAAATTGGGGATTTCATTTCATCAGAAGACCGGAGATTACATCTGAAGACAAGGGATTACAAAATTGAGGAAGAAGAGAAGATACAAGTAAAGGCTAAAAGAGACGGTCCTAGACCCTATGGAAGAACTCGGCGACCTTCTGGGCGACCTCCGACACGCTGGCTCGGGTAGCTTCGCCTTCTCCTTCGACGGGGCCTTCAAGCACCGGGTCCAGAGGAAATCGAGGGTTCCGGCTGGTGTAGCACGTCAACACATATTCTGTGACGTTCCTAGCCAGGGATTGCCCCTCGACCTCCAGTTGGTCCGCGATGACGTCGCCCACCTTGGAGAGCTTGCTGCCCGCGGCGCTCAACGCTTGCAACGCAAGGTCCGGCTCCGGCTCCGGATCATCCGGGAGCACGGGGCTGAAACCCATCGGCGTCAACGCGTCGTCGGCCTTGCCCAGGAACTCCCAAATCTGCAGGGAGTCCGCCTTCCTCAAGTTCTTCATCTCTTCCAGGGATCTCCGGGCCGCCGTCAGCTCCGAATTCTCGCGGGCGAGGCGCTCAACTTCTTTGGCGTTTTGCTGGATCTTCGCAGCAACCCGCTTCTCAAGTCTTCCGAGCTCCTCCTCCCGGAGATGGATCTTGTTCCGGCGGTCGACCAGGTCCTTTTCCCTAGCCTCCACTTTCTTCTCCCGGGCGATAAGGGCACACTCGTATTCATAGAGTTCCTGCCCCCGCACCCAGGTCTTCTCCGCTTCCTAGAGGCAGCGCTCTTCCAGTTTCTTAGTGCGCTCCTCGAGGCCCTTGTCTGCCAGAGCTGTTTTCTCGGCGAGCTCTTCTTCCCGTCGCAAGACGTCATCCCGTAGCTCCAGGAGTTTTTGCTCCTCATCCTCGAGCCGTCTTTCCCTTCCTTCAAGTGCCTCTCGGCGCTTGATGAGTGCGGTGCTGATGGCCTCGAGCTGATTAAACCGAGCATTGGCCGCGTCGTTAGCAGCCTTAGCTTGATCGTGGAACTCCCGGGATTGAGCATCAAGGGCGTGAGTCATGCTCTCCCTCTCGTCCAGCAGCTCACCCCAGAGCTCCAGGCGGATCTTCTCCCGCTTGATCCATTTCTTGTCATCCGCAAGTCTCGACTGCGCCAGCTTAGTCTCGAATTGGAGCCGGTTACGCCACCGCCTAAGGGTTTGGCGCTCCTCTTCAAGAGCCTTGCTGTCGTGGAAGAAGGCCAGTTGGACCTGACGTAGACTGGAGCAGGCGTTGTCGATGGACATCGACAGCGAGATGGGCTCCGGACCTGCTGGGATCTCTTCCGCTGGTTCCAGCGGGTCTTCACTTACAAAAATTGGGTCCCACTCTACGAGAGTGGAACCTCAAGCTTCCAAAACACTAGGGCCCTCCTCCGGGACGGCCTTAGTCGCCATCGAAGGAGGTCCCGCCATCAAGTCTTCATTTGCCCCCACAGGCGGGGGGCCAGCGACTTCGTTCAGGCACTCTGGCTCTGCCACAGGTACCATCGACGTCGTCGCCTCCGGAGCAGGATCCGCTACTGGCTCCGGCCGGGACACCTCTACTGAGGGAGGCTCAAGCTCCCTCGCCTCTTCAGCCGCCGACTCTGCGGCCGGCGCTCCAACAATCACCGGCTCTGCGACCGGAGCTTCGGAAGTAACCGGCTCAACTGCCGGAACTACCTCAACTTCCGGCTCGCATGCCAGGGCTTCAGCTACCTCCGGCTCAATCGCTGGGGCTTCAGCACTGTCCGGCTCCGAAGCCGGGACTGCTACTTCCTCCGACTCAACAGCCGGAGCTTCTACCACTGCAGCACCAGGACCCGGAGCTTCCACTTCCGGGACGGGTACCGCTGGCGCATCTTCATTCCCGTGGTCCGGCGCTACCACGGGAACTTCTGGAGACGAGTCGAGGTCCATGACCACGACAGCCGGCGCCGGAGCTGTCGCAGCCTCCGCTTGGGGCGGCACCGGAGCTGGAGCAGAAGCCCTCGCAGCCTCAGACACTGTGGCTGAGGGCGGAGCTTCACTCCCCTTCTTGGGAACGCTGCAGATAAAGAACGAAGAAATTGAGCAAACAGATGCTACAATTAAAAGTTAATCGAGGTAAGAAAGAAAAATTACCTTGGGAGGCTCACGCACCAGCTTGCGCGGAACCTCTTTCCCGGACGATCCGGGCTGGCCACGGTCGGCATAGGAGCTCCGGGAGGACTCCCAGGACTTGCTGTAGCCGCGGGCGTTTCCCGGGTCGGAGCTCTCCTTGATCGGGAGGAACTCCTGGACCTGGAGGCCCTCACCGCTTCTAGTGCCGGAGACGCGCACCCGGAGCTAGCACCATGGGAGGGATCCACCGCGGGGGCAGTCGCGCTCCGGGAGGATCCCACCGCCGGAACAGTAACGTTCCGGAAGGACCCCACCACGGGGACAGTCGCCACGACGGCGGAGGATCTTCCTTCCTGAGGACGGGGAACTGGGGGGGAAGTGGCAGGCCCCACGGACCTTCCATCAGCATGTCGCAGCTTCCTCTTCCGGCTCTCTGGCTCTTCCGCCAGCTCCTTGCCCTTGCCGATGACCTCAGCTCTTGGCTGAGAGACAGGGGCGGAGCCGCCTTCGGACAACCCGGGGATCACCAACCGGGTAGTTGATCTTCTCTCGACGACACCAAGGTCGTCAAGCGCGGGCATCTTTCGCTGGAGCTCCCTGCTGAACTCAACTTCCACATTCAGAGGGAGGAAAGCCGGCGGCGGAGTCAAGTAATCTCCGTCAACGTCGATGCCGTGCTGGAATTTCTTGAGGTGAAACTCCAAGGACTTCCCCACCATGCTGGACTTCAACCCGGTCTCAACCCGGTCCTCGTCCATCACGCTGTTGAGGGCCCAGGCGAGCTTCTCCCTCCTCTTCAGCGGCGCCCACCTATTGGACAGGAAGTTGCAGAACACCGCCTGGGGAGTCAATCCTCCCTCCACGCATTGGTGGATCCTGGTCAAGACAGGGTCGAAAGCTTCCGCCAGCACCGGAACTTCGCTCCATACCGACGTGTCAATGCCGGGCAGACCGTCTGGCAACTCCAACCGCTCATGCTCCTCCACCCGGACGACTACCCAATCTTTCTTCCAGTCATCCCACTTCCCGAAAGGGAATGACCGGAGGTACTTGAATGGGCACTTCTTGCGCTTCACGAAGTAGTAGAAGCCAAGATACTCATCGCTTCGGCCGGTGGTTTGGACGGTGAAGAAGGTTCGGAAGAGCTCGATGCAGGGAGGGATGCCCACCCACATCTCGCAGAAGTGGACAAAGATGGACACAAGGAGAATGGAGTGAGGGCCAAGGTGGTACAGCTGCAGACCATAGAAGTCCAGCAGCATCAAGAAGAAAGAAGAAAACGGTGGGATCAGCCCCACCATGGCGTACGAGGAAAAGTACACCATCTCGCCAGCGTGCTCCTTCTTGAAAGGGAGCTCTCCGCCGGCGCGGACCGAGCGGTTGAAGAAGTCCGAAGACCACCCCATGAGGGCCCGAACCTTCTTCAAATCGCCGTCTGTCTTCAAGCGACTCTCACGCAGACCCAACTCCATCGCAGCAAAGCTAGGCAAGAGAAGAGGAGCAAAGCACAAGTTGGGAGTTTGAGCGCAAGAACAAATGGGAAGCGTAAAGAACTCCCGACGGTGCGCTTTCCTTCTTAAGTAAGCCCTCGCAACGCTTGGATGGAAACTGCAGGGGAGTCAAGGATACTACTCGAGAATTCAACCCTGCCGATGACTAGGGGGCCCGGGACCACCCTGACGATCAAGTCGAGGCTCTTACCCAGGCGAACAGTTGTCATCACGAGGCGGGAAACCCAAAGGCGGCGACCTGACAGGGCTCGCAGAACCGATATGGTTTTCATATCGGGAACCGGCGACCTTCAATTGCGAGAGATCCGCACATCAAAGATCTTATCTGCCGCCTGAGGTACGCCACGTGTCGGGATTTAACCGTAAAGCCCTGCCAACGGCACCTCCGAAGACCCTTGAAGACCCAGTTCAAGAGTCGCGAGTATGGACCCACCTCCGACGGAATGACTTCACCCCGGTGACTTTCCCCGGAGGTAGGTCCAGGGGGCCACTGTCGGTACCCTAAAAACCATACACCCCCTGAGGTTACAAAGATCTCAAGGGAAGGACGTCTACTCAAATTGAAGACCCTCGGAGGCCCACTTGTCAGACATAACCGGACCTGCTTCTCCAACATGGTTAACCCCCAGGTTGCCACGTGTACTGCCAGACCGGAGCTACTACCCCCAAGGGTGAAGCTCCGGGCTAGGTACCGAAACGGCACCTCCGGACTTAACCCCTGACCGAGAGAAGCTCCGGACCTGACACGTGCCAGACCACCCCGGAGCTTCCCGCTTCCCACAAGCAAGCTCCGGAGCTGCCACGTGTCCAAACGTTGGAGCTGGCCGCCTCAAACCTCCGGAAGACATTGTAACGACTCCGGATCGTCAAAGGATAGCCGCGGACTTCAAGACCCGATTAATTGTCATTAATTCCATGTTAATGACACTTAATTGGATAATCTTAACACCTGTAACGGCACTGTCGGGGCCCGTTACAGGGTTATTAACAACAATTAATCGTGTATCAATACTAGTAACCGCCGGGGCCACATGTCGGGCCAGGCTAACTTGTAACAGTTTGTCCTTGTACTATAAAAGGACAGACCGACGATACACAAAGCACGTTCTGACGTTCGAAGGCTCTCGAACGCTCTCAAGCTCACAAGTTAATACAACACACACACACACCCGTGGAGTAGGGTATTACGCTCAGGCGGCCCGAACCACGTAAACCACTGTGTCTCTCGTGTCCAATCGTGATTCACCTTCTTGAATCTCCGCGCGCCCAAACCGAACTACAAACTCCTTCAACACTTTAGTGGTGTCAGGAGATCTGCCGACTCCAACAGTCGACATAAACACTTGGTATATCTTCTATTATCTTTTCCTTACGTGAATTCAACCCCAAATCTCCAAATTCATGTCAATCTACAAAACCCTAATCTGCTGATCTCGCAAAGTGTGGACTTGTTCGGTCCCTAGCGGACTAGTCCGATTTTCCTGGTTAATTTCTGTTGAATTAATTCTAAAATTAGATTCAATCACATCCAAACCAGTATAAACTTATTAAAATCTATTAGAACTAGATAGTGATCATTTAAAAGCAATCTATTAACAAGTTCTACCTTACATTTGCATTAATCATGCATGTCATGTCATATTGAGTAATATTTGTACACTCTTTAATTGTGTTTTTAGTTTGTATGTTTATTGTGCGGATTAGATGGATTTGCGCTAGAGAGTGTTGCGGGGGATCTCCAGCACCAAGAGTTTGAAGGCTTTGACCCTAATCAACCGCAAGAGCAAGGCAAGTGTCCTTGAAGCATATTGATCCTGTTTTAAAATAAATGCTTTGTTTGCAAAACTGCATGCTTGTGTCAATTTGATGGGAAATCCTATAGTAGGAAGTTTACTAGTTTTGTTGACCATCCTTGTCACCTGGAATATATGGTAGAGAGTCGAGAAGGGTTTCTTACCTTTTTGCTTCACTTAATCACCTGGGATGAGAAAACAACTATACCACTCAATTTAATTATGCATGGATGAGATTATGATTAACATGAACTGGTTAATATGATATGGTAATGAGTGATCTAAGCAAGCCTGGTATGTGGATGGGTTGGATGTATGGTGGTTTGCTTGCTTTAGATCTAAGGATCGGTTAGTGGAGCGACCATCCAGGATTTACAGTGCCACCACGAGGCCAAGTATGGGTGCAGCGTAGCTGATTAATTAGGGTTTTGCCAGTGCTATTTGGACCATTAAGGATGCTCGGGGAAGTGGTAGTTGGATTGAGTTTGTTGATGATTGATGGGACTACCCTATGATCCGAATGGCTCAAGAGGGGGCTCTTGGTTGAAGATGTGCTCAGTTGGAGGCATCGCCACTGGTGAAACCTCAGTGGGGTCTAAATAGGCTAGTAATCCCTTTGTAAAGACTATTTTGTGATCTCTTGGCCACACACCTAGGGAAGTGTGAGACGACATAATTGAGATTTTATAGTCATCGAAAGGTGATGAAATCACAAACACGTGAGTAAAGTGGTACAACCTCTGCAGAGTGTGTCTAAAACTATCATGATAGCCGTGCTCCCAGTTATGAGCAACCTGGACCCTCACATGATTAGAAGGAACTTGATTTTTGGGATGGTTATGGTATGGTTATGGTTTGGTAATGGTTATGGCTCATTATGGATTAATTTCTGCTGTTGAATATGATTATTGGCAATGGTGAAATCTGGAATTATTGATGGTGGTAATGGATATGGAATGGTATTATGATATCTACATGGTTTATGATGGGTTTTCTTCACTTACGTAAGACGTAATACTTTTCAAATGTTTTAATGTACTTTTCAGCACTCAACCATTATTATATTCGTCATTCGAATCAACCACATGTCATACTTTCCACACTTGCTGAGTACGACATGTACTCACTCTTGCAATTCCCCCACCAATAGTTGCACGTCAGGATTGGGAGCTTAACGATGACAATCCGGAATTCTAGGCCGTGTCTACCGTCAGCTTTGCCTGTGGTGTTGATTGGAGCTGCGCTATCCCTTTTGCTTAGTTTGCTTTTCTGCTTAGTTGCTTAATTAGTTTATTTTTGCTGCATTAGCTGAACTTGTAATTAATATTCATTAGCACTTGTATTCGAGGATATTCTGAATTCTGTAATAAAAGTGGTTAATTAATCTTGTTTTGGGGTAATTTTCTATATACTCTTTTGTGAATACACTCGTGTATGTGTGTTGAACGTCCTGGGCACACATATGCGTTCACTTGGTTCATTTTCGGAACCGGGTGTCACAGATTGGTATCAGAGCCACAGGTTTACCGTAGGATGCAACCTAGATAGAATGGACACTTTAGAGCACATAGGAGCACTCAGGAATCGATGTATTTTTGCTTGGTGTGTTGTTTGCTATATATTGCTTGCTTGTGTGCTTAATAGAGGATTTTGGGATGCTTTAGCATTGCCATGTCCACCTAGGCTAGTTAGTTGCTTAGTTTCATATCCCTTGATGCATATAGTTGGGGACAGTTTTCTAATTCTTACCTATTGCTTTCCTTCAGATGGTGATGACTCACAACCAGAGGGATGACAATGATGAGGAGGAGAACCATGGAGTCCCTTAGAACAACAATGGACAAGACCTGCCCAAGGAGCTACTAATATCGAGTAGCTATTGGCTATGTGAAACCAGCTCATGCAGACTATAATACAGACTATGGGACAGCCGCAGGCTGACAATATCAACAATCAGCCCCACATGCCTCTACCGCCACCCCCAGCTCCTCATAACCGGTTGGGAGAGTTTATGAGGACTAGGTCAACGACCTTTGCTCAAGCCGCTGACCCTATGGACGCGGATGATTGGCTCAAGTCCGTGGAGAAGAAACTTTCTATTGTCCAATGCAGTGATCGGGAGAAGGTTCTATTTGCATCGCATCAACTAGTTGGAGCAGCTACCTATTGGTGGGATTCCTTATGCAATGCTCATGAGAACCAAGAGATAATTACTTGGGCCGAATTCAAAGAGATCTTCCATTCTCATTATGTGCCGGAAGGCGTTTTGATTCTAAAGAGGCAAGAATTTGAGAACTTGAGGCAAGGAAGCTTGAGTGTGGGTGAATATCTCAATAAATTCACTCAACTCTCAAGATATGCGCCTGAGGATGTGAACCGGGACAGCCGAAAACAATACTTGTTTATGAGGGGCTTGAATAATGAGATCTAAGCGCAATTGCTCAACTGTGATTATGCCAACTTCCAAAAGCTTGTGGACAAAGCAATTGTGGTTGAGAACAAGGTCCATGAGATAGAGCAATACAACAAGGAGAAGGCGCCATATCAAGGACAGCCGCAAGGAAGTAATGTGCGCCCTTGCTTTGCACCACCTAATGCGCCATATTACAGCTCCTCCACTCCTGTACAGCGCCCTGGATATGCACTGCGCCCAACTCAGTTGGTGCAGTAGCGCCCTGTTATGCAAGCACCTAGACCTCCAATGCCTTATGCACCTCGTGCTAATTTTCCTGGTGCAAATGTTCAGAACCAAGCTCGTCCTAATAATTCTGGTGGAGTTAAGAAGTGCTATACTTGTGGAGAAGCTGGACACTTTGTACACCAATGTCCTAAGTCAGGCCTTGGTAAAGGAAGCAATGCGTCGAGGTAAAACCCAAGACCTAATGGAGGAGCGCCACAAGGGAACTGTGGACAACAGAATTTTGCTCGTTGCAATGGGAACCATGTCTCTACGGTAGATGCTCAACAAGAGGATGACGTGGTCATTGGTATGTTTCTTGCCAACTCCAACCCTGCGACTATGTTGTTTGATTCTGGAGCATCACATTCATTCATTGCATCGAACTATGTTGCCAAGTATAGTTTGCTTATCTCTCATATGAAGTTTACTCTATTCGTTAAGTCTCCTAGAGGAGAGATGAGGACAAATATAGTATGTCCAAAAGTAAGCCTTAGAATAAGGGGGTAGACTTCTTCGCCAACCTCATTATTTTGGACTCTCAAGGATTGGACATTATATTTGGTATGTACTGGTTGAGGAAGCACAATGGAGTTATTGAGTGTGTCAAAAAGACGGTGAAGTTGACCAACGAGGAAGGGATCACCATAAAGTTTGAAGCATCTCAACATGCAGTGAAACAAGTGGAGCTGAATCACATGGATGATGCTGCAATTGAGGAAATTCTGGTGGTGTGTGAATTCTTAGACGTATTTCCGGATGAGTTGCCAGGTATACCACCTGACCGAGACATTGAGTTTGTTATTGATTTAATACCTAGAACTTTACCTATAGCTAAGAGGCCCTATAGGATGCCTCCTATGGAATTAGCGGAGCTCAAGAAGCAGATTCAAGAGCAACTAGAGAAAGGTTTTATTTGTCCCAACTCTTCATCTTGGGGAGCGCCCTTTCTATTTGTGGACAAGAAGGATGGGTCACAAAGGATGTGCGTAGATTATTGAGCTCTCAACGAGGTGACAATCAAGAACAAGTACACCTTGCCACGCATAGAAGACTTATTTGATCAGATGAAGGGTGCTTGTGTCTTCTCTAAGATTGATTTGAGGTCGGGATACTTTCAAATGAAGATTAGACAATCGGACATACCCAAGACAACTTTTAGGACACGATATGGATCTTATGAGTACACCGTGATGTCTTTTGGATTAGCAAATGTGTCTGCCTATTTTATTTAACTCATGAATAAGGTCTTCATGGAGTACTTGGATAAATTTGTCGTGGTGTTCATTAATGACATTATGATCTACTCGAAGGATGAGAAGTAACATGAGGAACACTTGAGGCTTACGCTACAGAAATTAAGGGAGCATCGAATGTATGCCAAGTTCAACAAGTGTCAGTTTTCACACAAATGGATCTGAATTTAAGGCAACGAAGATGGTTGGAGATTATCAAAGATTATAATTTGGGAATCAATTATCATCCAGGGAAGGTTAATGTAGTGGCCGATGCTTTAAGTAGGAAAGGTGTAAGTAATCAACTCACAGTTCAAGAATTACCATCCAAGTTATGTAAGGAGTTTGAACGGTTGAACCTTGGATTTGTAAATGAGATGGAGATTATGGAGTTAAGCCCAACCTTGGAGCAAGAAATTCGGGAAGGTCAAACGAAAGATGAGGAAATCCAAGAAATCAAGGAAAGGACCCAAGAAGGGAATTCAGATTTGATGAGGATGAACATGGTACTCTATGGCTTGGTAAGAGGATTGTTGTGCCTAATGTGAAGCATATTCGGGAGACAATAATAAAAGAGGCACATGACTCACCTTACTCAATTCATCCTGGTTGTACAAAGATGTACAAAGACTTGAAGACGTGTTATTGGTGGGCTAGCATGAAGAAGGACATAGCTGAATATGTAGCATTGTGTTATGTGTGCCAATGAGTCAAGGCGGAACATCAAAGGCCAGCTGGATTATTGCAACCATTAAAGATTCCGGAGTGGAAGTGGGAAGAGATCGGTGTGGACTTCATAGTTGGTTTACCGCGTACTCAGAACGATTATGACTCAATTTGGGTAATTGTGGATCGGTTAACTAAGTCAGCCCACTTTATTCCTGTCAAGACCACCTATAATGGAGATAAATTGGTGAAACTTTATATGGGAAGAATAGTATGTTTGCATGGAGTTCTGAAGAAGATAGTCTCGGATAGAGGTTCTCAATTTACCTCTAGGTTTTGGCAAAAGTTGCATGAAGCTTTGGGAACAAGGTTAAATTTTAGTTCAGCATATCACCCTCAAACGGATGGACATACTGAGAGGACCAATCAGATTTTGGAAGACATTTTAAGAGCTTGTGCTTTAAAGCATGGAAAAAGTTGGGACAAGAGCTTGCCATATGCAGAATTTTCATACAACAATAGCTACCAAGCAAGTTTGAAGATGTCACCTTATGAAGCGCTTTATGGAAGGAAGTGTAGGACACCCTTATTTTGGAATGAGACAGGAGAAACTCAAGTATTTAGTTCAGATGTGTTGTAAGAAGCCAAAAAGCAAGTCCAAATAATTCGTGAAAACTTGAGGGCTGCCCAATCAAGACAAAAAGGCTATGCAGACAATAGGAAAAGGAAATTAGCCTTTGAAGTGGGAGATTTTGTTTACCTCAAGGTGTCACCGATGAGGGGTCATAAGAGGTTTAACATAAAAGGCAAGCTAGCACCTCACTACATTGGACCATTCAAGATTTTGGACAAAAGAGGAGAAGTAGCGTATAAGTTGGAGATGCCAGCTCATCTATAAGTTGGAGATGCCAGCTCATCTATCGGATGTTCATGTTTTCCAGCTCAAGAAGTGCTTGAGAGTACTGGAAGAACAAGTGCCAATGGAAGGATTGGAATTAGAGGCAGATTTGACTTATGCCGAGCAACCAGTCAAGGCATAAGTCAAAATTTTGGAAACCAAGGAGAGAGTCACGAGGAACAAGGTTATTAGATGGTGTAAAGTTCAATGGAAGCACCACACAGAAAAAGAAGCAACGTGGGAATTGGAGGATAATCTCAAGAAAGAATTTCCCTATCTCTTCTCTTTCGCGTCGAATCTCGAGGGCGAGATTCATTTTAAGGGGGTTAGGTTTGTAACACCCTCATTTTCATGCATCATGCCCTACATACATTCATATACATGTTTAACATTAATTCACATAAAGAGGAATGTGTTTAAATTGATTTGGAACAAAACTGCACTTAAAATTCTGGAAAGTACGGACTAGTCCGATTTTGGTGTGGACTAGTCCGATTTCTCTCTGACCTCGATTAGACTTGTCCGTTTTTGCTGCAGACTAGTCCGTTTTTGCCTCTGGACACGTTTGGACTTGTGCGATCTTATGCGGACTAGTCCGGTGTTCCAAGAATCATTGAAAATTTGCTAAGCACTGGACTTGTCTGGACTAGTCCGGTGTTCCAGCGTACTTGTCCGTTTTCCTCTCTGACTAAAGTCGGACTTTTCCGATTTTAGGCCAGACTTGTCCGATTTCTCTCTGGATAACTTCAGACTAGTCCGATCCTTTTTGGACTTGTACGATATTTCATGACTCTGAATTAATCCTTTGTTTTACGACTTATTTCTTGGGTTTCACGTTAAGTGGGCCTAGGGACACCGCGCCTAACTCTTTTAGAGCCCATGTGGGACTCTAAACTGACCTCTACTCCTCTCAAACTCGACATCTATCTAACCCTAGCCTCCACCTCTATATAAACAACCCCACCCCTTGGCTTGCCATCTATTTGCCACTTTTCCACCCCACCCAAACCCTAGTTCGTGGAGAGCCACCATCAAGGAGGGAGGAGGATATCTCAAGCAAGAAGAAGAAGAGGAGGAAACAAAAGAGGATCAAGATCTCCATCAAGTTTTGTTCTTGATCACCAATTCATCTCCAAGTTCATCATCAACCCTAGATCATCAAGATCCAAGTGTTATCTCCAAGTTTCTTGATTCATTGGAGTTCTAAACACTTGGTATACCTTCTATTATATTTTCCTTACGTGAATTCAACCCTAAATCCCTAAATTCACGTCAATCTAGAAAACCCTAATATGCTGATCTCGTAAAGTGCGGACTTGTCCGGTCCCTAGCGGACTAGTCTGATTTTCCTGGTTAATTTTTGTTGAATTAATTCTAAAATTATATCTTATCACATCCAAACGTGTATAAACTTGTTAAAATCTATTAGAACTAGATAGTGATTATTTAAAAGCAATCCATTAACAAGTTCTACCTTGCATTTGCATTAATCATGCATGCCATGTCATATTGAGTAATATTTGTGCACTCTTTGATTGTGTTTCTTGTTTGTATGTTTATTGTGCAGATTATACGTATTTGCGCTAGAGAGTGTTGCGGAGGATCTCCAGCACCAAGAGTTTGAAGGCTTTGACCCTAATCAACTGCAAGCGCAAGGCAAGTGTCCTTGAAGCATATTGATCCTATTTTAAAATAAATGTTTTGTTTGCAAAACTGCATGCTTGTGTCAATTTGATGAGAAATCCTATGGTAGGAAGTTTACCAGTTTTGTTTACCATCCTTGTCACCTGGAATATATGGTAGAGAGTCGGGAAGAGTTTCTTACCTTTTTGCTTCGCTTAATCAACTGGGATGGGAAAACAACTATGCCAATCAATTTAATTATGCATGGATGAGATTACGGTTAACATGAACTGATTAATATGATATGGTAATGAGTGATCTAAGCAAGCCTGGTATGTGGATGGGTTGGATGTATAGTGGTTTGCTTGCTTTAGATCTAAGGACCGGTTCGTGGAGCGACCATCCAGGATTTACAGTGCTACCACGAGGCCAAGTGTAGGTGCGGCGTACCTGATTAATTAGGGATTTGCCAGTGCTATTTGGACCATTAAGGATGCTAGGGGAAGGGGTAGTCAGATTGGGTTTGTTGATGATTGGTGGGACTACCCTGGGATCCAAATGGCTCAAGAGGGGGCCCTTGGTTGAAGATGTGCTCAGTTGGAGACATCGCCACCGGTGAAACCTCAGTGGGGTCTAAATAGGCTAGTAATCCCTTTGTAAAGGCTATTTTGTGATCTCTTGGCCACACACCTACAAAAGTGTGATACGGCATAATTGAGATTCTATAGTCATCGAAAGGTGATGAAATCACAAACACGTGGGTAAAGTGGTACAACCTCTGCAGAGTGTGTCTAAAACTATCATGATAGCCGTTTTCCCGGTTATGAGCAACCTTAATCCTCACATGATTAGAAGGGACTTGGTTTTTGGGATGGTTATGGTATGGTTATGGTTTGGTAATGGTTATGGCTCATTATGGATTAATTTCTGCTATTGAATATGATTATTGGCAATGGTGAAATCTGAAATTATTGATGATAGTAATGGATATGGAATGGTATTATGATATCTACATGGTTTATGATGGGTTTGCTTCACTTACGTAATATGTAATGCTTTCAAATGTTTTAATGTACTTTTCAGCACTCAACTATTATTATATTCGTCATTTGAATCAGCCACATGTCATACTTTCCACACTTGCTGAGTACGACATGTACTCACTCTTGCAATTCCCCCACCAACTGTTGCAGGTCAGGATTGGGAGTTTAACGATGACAATGTGGAGTTTTAGGCCGTGTTTACCCTCAACTTTGTCTGTGGTGTTGATTAGAGCTGCGCTATCCCTTTTGCTTAGTTTGCTTCGCTGCTTAGTTGCTTAATTAGTATATTTCCGCTGTATTATCTGAACTTGTCATTAATATTCATTAGCGATTGTATTCGAGGATATTCTGAATTCTATAATAAAAGTGGTTAATTAATCTTGTTCTCTGGTAATTTTCTGTATACTCTTTTGTGAATGCACTCGTGTATGTGTGTTGAACGTCCTGGGCACACATATGCCTTTACTTGGTTCATTTTCGGAACCGGATGTCACAGTCACTACTCAACGAATAAGTATGCCCAGTCTATAACTGCGAGCGATGGTGATTCGAACCAATAGCAACCCAGAATGCACGACACATACACCCACAAGGAAGCCACGTTGGTTCGCTTCACTCTACGCCATATGCAACCACTTTTCACAAGGGCCTCTAATATGTAATCAATCCTTCATCCCGAGCAAAAGGTCATCTACATGGACACGTTGAAGATGTCCGCTAGAAGATTTAAACCTTTATGCCTTCTCGACTCCATTCAATGATAACTGAACAGTTTCCACACCAAAGTCCTTGAGTTACATCAGTTTTTTGGGTTACATATATCAGTATGCATCTGATACAGCTCAAACTTGCCCAACAGGACCGTACACGGATCGGTCCTCAATCGACACAGGCATGGCTACGTATCCTACCCCGTTGTACGGTCTCATGTTCATTTCC
This sequence comes from Tuctoria greenei, assembly GCA_036927565.1. Taxonomy (NCBI): domain Eukaryota; kingdom Viridiplantae; phylum Streptophyta; class Magnoliopsida; order Poales; family Poaceae; genus Tuctoria; species Tuctoria greenei. Next base: position 9,637,597 of record JAYESD010000008.1, read on the forward strand.
ATAAGTTATTCTCTACAAAAACCAATCCCGTGTGAGGTGAAACCTACCAAGAAAGTAGATTCCAACTACTCGAGTTCTACCGGATTCCTATAAAACATTTAGCATAACAATAGATATATGAGGACTTAACAGATACCCAAATACTCCCTCGGGTGTTGTGGTCATGCAAGTGGAGTATCAAAATCATATAGACTTAATACACAATTCATCTCCAACACCTAATGTGATACAAATCAAAATTTGTAAAAGTTGTTAAATGTAAACCTTGGCTTGCCTTGCTCAACGGTTTAGTCAAAGTCAGTGCGAAGAGAATATAATCAACTGCTGGTTCTTTCAATAGAGATCCCACGTCGAAGTCCTTCGTCATCAAGATCACTATCGATATGAGATGCACATTATGAGAATATAGTTTAGTAAAAAAGAAACTATATAAATTTGGAGGGTGAAAATGATATGTTGTACAGTACTATAGGAAGGCTCTATGTTGGTTTCAATTCTGGTAGAGAGGGTTGAGTTCAATAAAAAATTAGATGGGAGACATGGAACTAAGGACTTCAACATGGCATTCATGTAGAGGAAAAACTCTAATGCCATAACCTGATGAAGACCAAATTTAATGAAGCGGAGATTTTTGTACTAGTCCACAGATCTCTTAAGACAAGTGCTATCAAAGTTTCATGCTAAAGCAAAAGCAAAATATGGTCTACAAAAATCAATAAAGGTTCATGCTTCACTGAATTTTTGTGAAAACATTGGAGCGTGTCATGCAGCAAAGTTTTCGGAAAGTGTTGATCACAAGGAGTCCAACAAAATTAGTTTCACAATTTTATAACATTCCTAGAGGGAGATATGAGTTTTACAACTTGGAAACATTTCTGTTGATTTTTGAATTTTCAATGAACATAGAGGTTTGGAACAGTATTTGTCCCAACAAATCAATTAAAACTAACTTGAAATTTCTACTGGAGATCAAGTATATTGGAATGAGGGTTCTGCAAAAAATTGGGAATTTTCCAATTAGCAGAACATGAGACATTATTTTCCCAAGCAATTAGCTGAAATGAATTAATTATAAAACTACTAGGACTTTCGTATTAAATAAGTTGGACCATTGCAGATTATTTTTCATGAGGAGTCTACTAGAATCTATTTGGGAATTTTTGAACAATTCTACTAGGAGATCTTGATTTTTGGAGTTTGAATGGCATTTGAATTTATTTTCTAATTGGAAATGAGTTTTAAACCGTAGCAGGGCCTGAAGGTGCATCTAGGCATCCCCATGTATTTTGGATGATTAATGATGACAATTAAGAGGCTAATGAGCTAAAGTGATCTTAAGCACAGGTACAAAGATTGAAATGTGATGAAAACCCTCAAAAAGGAAAAGGATGCAACGGGCGTCAAAGGATCAAGAGTAGAAACTAGAGTTTCTATGGTGTTGAGCTTATATGAGCCGTGTCATGTGAGAGGGTGGATGTATCATGTGTGATGAGATTATTCTAGAGATCTCAAAGTGGTGGTTTAGTGAAACACCTAAGTGAGAAGCCAAAAATGAGAAAAACCCTAGGAGGCCAGACTAGTCCGGGCCTCAAGGCCGGACTAGTCCGGCCGGGCAGACAAGTCCGTTTTGAGACGGACCAAATATCTCTGGAGAGAATCTGAGTGAATTTGAAGCTAAGTACGAGAAGTCCAGACTTGTCCGTTTTTGGACAGACCAAAGCTCACTGGAATAGTTCGGACTTGTCCGTTTGGTTACGGACTTGTCCGTTTGAGACTTAGTGAGATAGACCGAGAGAAACCCTAGAGGGTTGGACTCTGTGGTCGGACTAGTCTGGGCCAACCCAAAAGAGTCCATTTTGGGACGGACCAAACGGTTCTGTTCCACTTCGGACTAGTCCGTTGTTGACCAGACTAGTTCGTTGTCTAGTGACCGTTTGAATTTGGAAATTTGGCGGGTAGCGTGACGATCGTCGCATAGTGTGGCAGTTGTCGGGACCTGACCAGAGGTTAGTGGTTCCATAAGGACGGACTAGTCCGGGTTTAGAGGCCGGACTAGAATGCCCTTCTGCTGAGGTCAGCAGAAGGGGCTCGAGACCCCTATAGAAAGGGGACCCCAGGCTCATTTGAACAAGTCTTGAACCCTAGCACCATCACAAGTAACCTAGAGCCTTCCAAAACCTTCTACTCGTCCTAGTAACCCCTTAAGAGCAAATATTGAAGATATTAGGGTTTGGGGAGGAGAGTAAAGGAAGATCATCGCGCTTTGTGTGAGTTGAGCTTCATGTGCTCCTCATTGTATTTATTTGTGGGAGCCTCAAGTTGTGAGCAGCCCTATTGTCGGTACCCTAGAAACCGTACACCCCTTGAGGTTACAAAGACCTCAAAGGAAAGTCATCTACTTGGTTTGAAGAGCCTCAGAGGCCCACATGTCAGACATAACCGGACCCGCTTCTCCAACATGGTTAATCCCTGGGTCGCCACGTGTACAACCAAACCGGAGCTACCGCCCACAAGGGGGAAGCTTCGGGCCACGTACCGAAACGGCACCTCCGGACTTAACCCCAGACCGAGAGAAGCTCCGGACCTGACACGTGTCTGGTAGCCCCGGAGCTACCAACTTCCCATAGCAAGCTCCGGAGCTGCCACGTGTCCGATCGTCGGATCTTCAGCTTCTAACCTCCGGAAGACCTTGCAACGGCTCCAGATCTTCAAAGGAGAGCCAAGGACTTCAAGACCCGATTAAGTGTCATTAATGCCATATTAATGACACTTAAACGGACGATCTTAACACCAGTAACGGTGCTGTCAAAGCCCGTTACATGATCATTAAGAGCAATTAAGCGTGTATTAATACTAGTAACCGCCGGGGCCACATGTCGGGCCAGGCTAACTTGTAACGGCCTGGCCTTGTACTATAAAAGGACAGGCCGATGATACACATGGGGACACGATGTTCACGGACGATCACACGCGCCTCATACACTCGTGGCAAGCTCATATTGCTAATACAACACCAACACACCCGTGGAGTAGGGTATTACGCTCAGGTGGCCCGAACCACGTAAATTCTTGTGTCTCCTGTGTCAAACTCCTATTCACCTTCTTGAATCTCCGCGCGCCCACACCGAACATCAAACTCCCCTATCACTTTAGTAGTGTAGGGAGATCTGCCGGTTCCAACTGCCGACAGTTGGCGCACCAGGTAGGGGCGCCTGAGATTTCGAGAATGGTGAACTCAGCTACTGGATCATCCAACGGTCAACCTGCTGCTCAGGCTGTTGGGGGCAATCCCTCCAATAGGCAGCCACCAGCAGGAGCATCAGCACCAGCATGAGTCACACTCCCACCACCACCGTCTCCTCCAGCAAATCATGCTCGACAACGTGATGGTGCGCCGGCGTCGCTTACTGCGTCGGCAAATCATGACAACCCGGAACACGCGCTCCATGCAGCGCGTGCTCTTCTCCAACGTCCACCACCTCCGGATGCATCTCGGGATGCACTGGAGCAGTGGAGGGCCGATGTGGAGCATTTGGTTGCAGCAGCAGCCGAACGCCTCAACAACCAGGCTCCTCCTCCTTCGGGACGAGCCTCGTCGCAGTGGCGGACTTTGTCCGGAAGACTTGGTCCACACGCCTCCAATAATAGGAGACGTGCTGCATCCCAACAAGTGACGTTATTGCCCTCCGGGGCTCGACGCACTCACACGGTATCCAGGCTTTCGACTCATGACCTCCGGGCGGAGCTTGATCGCCGATACCGCCAGCAGGATGGCCGGGTCCATATCGAGCGTGCCCGTGAAAGACAGGAAGCTCAGAACCTTTCTACTCTTGAAGGAGTAGGAGGATTCTGTTCAGCCCTGGCCATGCACTTGCGCATGGTTAGATGGCCACAGAAGTTCCGGCCTCACCTGCCGGAAAAATTTGACGGGACTGTCAATCCCGCCGAATTTCTTCAGATATACTCCACTGCAATCTTGGCAGCTGGAGGAAACGAGGCCGTGATGGCCAGTTATTTTCCAGTGGCCTTAACTGGGACTGCCAGGTCCTGGTTTATGAGCCTTCCACCCAACTCTATCAACAGTTGGGAGGAGCTGTGCCGTCAGTTCACTGCCAACTTCGAGAGTTCATACACCCGACCAGGCACTGAACTAGACCTTTTTGCGGTCGTGCAAAAAGGGGGAGAATCCTTGCGGTCATTCATCCAAAGGTTCTCTAAGGTATGAAACACTATTCCTTCTATCTCTAGCGCCTCTGTCATTGTGGCATTCAGACAGGGCGTGCGGGACAAGAAGATGTTGGAGAAGCTGGCGATCAAGGAGATCACCAGCGTCACGGAACTCTTCAGCCTGGCAGACAAATGTGCCAGAGCTGCGGAGGGCCGTGAAATGCACTCCGAACCAGCCTCGGAGGATCACAAGAAATCCTCCAAAGAAGAAGCCGCTACCTCCGGGGGTGGCAAGAAGAAAAAGAAGACCAACGGCAAGAAAAAGTCGTCGGCCGGCACATCCAACGTTGCAACTGCTGCAACTCCGGGTGGCCGGGGGCCACGCCCCGAGAAGCGACCTCGATCGTCTTCCGAAGACGGTGGCAAACCCAAAGTGTGGTGTCCTATTCACAAAACGGGCAGCCATGGTTTGGAAGACTGCCGGGAGGTCCAAAACCTTGCCGAGCGCTACAACAAACGCCGGGAAGGATATCCTTTCCGACAAAGGGAAGGAAAACAAAAGGTCGACGAAGCTCCGACTGAAGAGGAGTTAGGGTTTCAGGATCCCAAAAAGGTCCTGAAGGCCGTTTACACCTCCGTCGATGATGACTCTGACATCTCTGACAACGAGCGTCGGAAGACCATGAACACCATTTTCGGTGGGTCATGGGATATCACCTCTCATCGCGTCATCAAGACTATGCGGCGGGATATGGCCGCTGTAGCCTCTACAGTCAGGCCGGAACCTCATCGAAAGTGGATGGACACCTCCATCACTTTTGATGCTTCTGATTGCCCGCGGAGCATGGTTGGAGCAGGTCAGTTACCTTTGATGGTATCTCCTACCATCAATAACATCCAGCTTCACCATGTCATGGTAGACGGAGGTTCGGGGCTTAACCTCATCAGCTTCGAAGCTTTCACTAAGCTTCAGCTCCGACCTTCGGATCTCCATCCCTCTCGACCTTTCTCCGGAGTAGGTCTGGGGGCCATTACCCCACTCGGAGCTATTACTCTCCCCGTTACCTTCGGGACCCGGGAGAAATATTGCACCGAGAAGTTGGTCTTCGACGTCGCTCAGATCAACTTACCATTCAATGACATCTTGGGTAGAACTGCCCTGTACAAATTCATGGCAGCTGCTCATTATCGATATCTGGTGTTGAAGATGCCAACACCAGTAGGCGTTCTCCGGATCCATGGAGATCGTACCGCCAGAGTAACTGCTTTGGAAGAACTCCACGCACTCACCACGGCGCAAGAGGAGGACTCCAGGCAGGAGCAAGCTCCAAAACCCCCGAGCATTCGTCAACGAGGCTCGACCTCTGCACCTCGCGTGCAGCCAAGCAGCGACACCGACATTCCCGTCAAAGTCATCCAAATTGGTTCTGATGCCGCTCAGACCACCCGTATATCGGGAGGATTGAACGACAAATAGGAACTCGCGCTCATCACTTTCCTCCGAGCAAATGTTGACGTGTTTGCTTGGCAACCGTCACAAATGCCTGGGATCCCCAGGGAAGTGATTGAGCACAATCTGAAGATCTACCCCGATGCCCGACCTGTACATCAGAAGCCTCGGAAGCAATCCGTAGAGCGGCAGAACTTCATCCGACAAGAAGTGAAGAAGCTACTCGAAGTCGGATTCATCCGAGAAGTCTTCCATCCAAAATGGCTGGCGAACCCAGTCGTTGTGCCCAAGGCCGGCGGGAAGCTTCGGATGTGCATCGACTACACTACACTAAATAAGGCATGTCCAAAAGATCTATTCCCACTACCTAGAATAGATCAGATAGTGGATTCCACCTCCGGGTGTGAATTACTGTGTTTTCTAGATGCATATTCTGGGTATCATCAAATCAGGATGTCTAGGGAGGATGAAGAGCATACTTCATTCATCACAGTAGATGGATTATATTGTTACACAGCCATGCCCTTTGGTCTCAAGAATGCAGCTTCAACTTTTGTACGAGCTATGTACAAAACTTTTGAAGAACTCATTAGAGATGTAGTGGAAGTGTACGTCGATGACATCGTGGTCAAGGTCAGGAACAAGGAGTCACTCCTCGACACCTTGCAGGCTGTCTTTGACAAGCCGCGGGCCACCCGCACAAAGCTAAACCCGGACAAATGCATATTCGGGGTTAGCTCCGGAAAACTTCTTGGTTTCCTGGTAAGTCACCGGGGCATAGAAGCTAATCCGGCGAAGATTAAAGCCATTGAAGACATGCGGCCACCAACCCGTATCAAAGACGTCCAAAAGTTAACTGGATGTCTAGCAGCCCTCAGCCGGTTCATATCAAGACTGGCGGAACGGGCACTTCCATTCTTCAAGTTATTGAGGAAGTCCGGACCATTCCAATGGTCCGAAGAAGCAGAGAAGGCGTTCCAGGAGCTGAAACAGTTCCTCACCACCCTACCAATTCTGGTAGCTCCGAACCCTGGTGAGCCTTTGTTGCTTTACATTTCAGCTACTGACGAAGTCGTCAGTATGGTTCTGGTTACGGAGAGACCAGAACTACCCCGCACTCAGGAATCCAGACCCCTTCGGGAAGGTCCGGAGGTTCTTGAAAATGAATCTGGGTCCCAGCTCCTAGATTCGAACCTACAAGAAGTCGCTTCAGGAGACCTAGACCCCTCCGGGAGGGTCCAGGTCATTTCTGAAGAAGCTCCGGGTTCCTCCAGCCAGAACCCGGAGATACCCGAAGAAAATCCGGACCCCTTCGAGAGGATCCGGATCAATGAAGAGGAAGTTCCGGACCCCTCCGGGAGTGTCCGGACCATTCAACGCCCGGTGTACTTCATTAGTGAAGTATTACATGATGCCAAAACTCGATACCTGGAGGTGCATAAGCTGCTCTATGCAGTCCTTATTGCTTCCAGGAAGCTTCGTCATTACTTCCAAGCTCACAAAGTCTCGGTGGTAACCTCCTACCCACTTCAAGCAATCTTGCATAATCCCAATTCAACTGAGAATATTGCAAAGTGGGCAGCGGAATTGGCTGAATTTGATCTTGAATTTATTTCAAGACAAGCAGTCAAGAGTCAAGCATTGGCAAATTTTGTGGCAGAATGGACTCCCTCTCCATCACATCCTGGGGGCCTTAGTGAGCAGAAGATGGAGCATCAAGCTCCAACCTTCACGGAGCCTCACTGGACCCTCTACTTCGATGGCTCCATGCAGAAGCAGGGGCCGGAGCTGGAATCCTTCTCCTTGCACCGACTGGGGAGAAGGTGAAATACATGGTACACCTTGACTTCAAGGCAACCAACAACATGGCAGAGTATGAAGCACTCATCTACGGACTAAAGGTGGCACTGTCATATGGTGTCAAGCAACTGCTGGTCAAAGGAGATTCACAGCTCATCATCAAGCAGGTGAAGGGTGAATGCTCCTGCAATAATCTCCAGCTAGCTGCTTACCTCCTTGAAGTCCAGAGGCTTCAGAAGGACTTTGAAGTCCTAGATCTCCACCATGTTCAGCATGCTCATAATGCTGAAGCTGACGAACTCTCGACCAAAGCGTCAACCGGAGCTCCGGCTCCTGACGGAATCTTTGTCCGGAGGTTGTCAAAGCCAATAGCTCAGCCTGCCGAACTGAGCGAAGGGGGCGAGAGCAGCATCCCAAAGCTGACGGTCCCGATGGCCCTGTTACCATGGCAGCCATCAAGGGTCGTAGGTGCTGCCGGGAGCTCCGAGCAACCCAGCACGCAAGACTCAAAAGCTCAAGCTAGCTCCGATGCATGGATCTCGGAGATCCAGAGCTACTTGAAAGACAACATCCTTCTTGACAATGATGTATCCACTGACCAGGTAGTCAGATTGGCTAAAAGATACACGCTGGTAGAAGGGGATCTCTACCGGCACGGTGCCAACGACATCCTAATGCGGTGCATCACAAGGGAAGAAGGCTGCGAACTTCTTGCAGAAATCCATGGAGGCGAGTGTGGGAACCACGTATCTTCCCGCACGCTGGTCGGTAAAGCCTTTCGGCATGGCTTCTACTGGCCTACAGCGCTCCAGGATGCAACTGAGCTGGTGAAGAAATGTAAAGCATGCCAATTTCATGCGAAGCAAATTCACACACCAGCTCAGCCCTTACAAATGATACCTCCTACATGGCCCTTCGCTATGTGGGGGATGGACATCTTGGGACCTTTCCCAAGAGCCGTCGGAGGTTACAAGTTCCTGTACGTCACCATTGACAAGTTCACCAAGTGGCCGGAAGCAACTCCAGTTGTGACAATCAACAAGCAATCTGATATCAACTTTCTGCAATCCATTGTAAGCAGATTTGGAGTCCCAAACAAAATCATCACTGATAATGGGACCCAATTCACAAGCTCAGCATTCCAAGGATATTGCGAAGACCTCGGCATACAAGTTTGTTACGCCTCCGTAGCTCACCCAGCCAGCAATGGCCAAGCCGAGAGAGCAAATGCAGAAATCCTTAAGGGACTCAAAACGCGCACCTATGAGCGCTTGAAAAAACATGGAGCCAACTGGATCGAAGAGCTTCCGCCCACTTTATGGGCCAACAGGACATCTCAAAACCGGTCAACTGGAGAGACACCCTTCTTCCTGGTGTACGGAGCTGAAGCAATCCTTCCTCCGGAAATCACCTTGGGTTCACTCCGGGTCCGGACCTTCGACGAAGCCACGCAGGACCACGCTGAGAATCGTAAGCCGTGACGAAATTATAGACAAGGAACACATCTTGGCTTAAGTGTGCAGGAAAAATAAAGTCTACGTTGATGGAGAAAAGCCGGAGCTAACTAAGCTCCGACTCCCCTAAGGGGGCCAACCGTCGACGCTGAATATAAGATGGTGAGAAGACCCCGTAAATGGAGTCTGCTGCCAACAAACTAAGTGTTGGCAAAGGTCACTGCCGGAGCTACTAAGCTCCGACACCCCGGAGGACTAACTATCGATGCTCTATGTGTTGATAGAGGCTATTGCCGGAGCTATCAAGCTCCAGCGATGGACAATGCCGGAGCTACTAAGCTCCGACAACCTCAGGGGGCCTTCACTATCAAAGACTTCGGACCTAAATTCCACAAGTTTGGAGCAAATGAGTCTTCAACAAAACACAATATCCTTTTGGTACATGTTCACAATCAAATTGTGTACATCTACCAGGGGGCCAAGTGAAGATAAAAGTGTTGAAGACAAAAAGTGAAATTCGCAAAAATTTGGGGATTTCATTTATCTGGAGACAAGAGATTACATCTGGAGACAAGGGATTACAAAATTGAGGAAGAAGAAGAGAAAATACAAGTGAGAGCTACAGAGATGGTCCTAGACCCTATGGAAGAATTGGGCGACCTTCTGGGCGACCTCCGATACGCTGGCTCGGGTAGCTTCGCCTTCTCCTTCAACGGGGCCTTCAAGCACCGGGTCCAGAGGAAATTGGGAGTTCCAGCTGGTGTAGCACGTGAGCACATACTCTGCAACGTTCTTCGCCAGGGATTGCCCCTCAACCTCCAGTTGGTCCGCGATGACATCGCCCACCATGGAGAGCTTGCTACCTGCTGCGCTCAACGCCTACAGCGCAAGGTCCGGCTCCAGCTCCGGATCATCCAGGCGCACTGTAAGACCTATGTATGCTGAATACATTGGCTTGTTGTGAATACACTTGGATTTGATGATAAAAGTGTTGAATATCACCAAAACACCTTTTTATCAAGGTCCGACTCTAGCTCTGAGCTACAGCAAGGTCCGACGGTAGGTCCGGCTTGTTTTAGGTAGCTCCGGCTACGTTAAATGCTAGGTCCGACTTCTTGGTAAGGTCCGACTAGGTTTGGTTAGCTCCGATGAGCTTTATCTTAAGCTCCGGCATATATTTGATAGCTCTGACATGCTTTTGCTAAGCTCCGACGTATTTTGTCTAGCTCCGGCTTTTGGGATTACTAGTTCCGGCTAGTTCTGGTTAGCTCCAGCGCTAGGTCTTGCTAGCTGTTGTAAGCTCCGGCGGGAGCTTGGTAGTACTAGTTTTGGTAAGCTCCGGTGCTAGGTTTACTAGCTTTTGTTAGCTCCGGCTCAAGCTCCGGGTTGCTCTGGCAAGGTCCAGAACTTGACCGCGGTGCTTCTGCTTTTCATTTGCAATGTTTCGTACTTGCTTTACTTGATTGGAAAGATTGCTTAGTATTCATTTGCTAAGTTTTTGGTGCGTTTTGGTTGAATACGGTTGATATCGTTTCTACTATGGTTTTTCAACATGCTTATGTGAGGTTCTCACGAAAGGTGTTGTGTTCAGAACTAACTTGAGTCAAGTCGAGGACTTGGGCTCGTATGGATTGGTTGTTTATTCATGTGCAGGTGTTGCTTGATTTCAAGTCATGGCTGGTGATAGGATCCATTGGACTAGTCTCAGGAGGAGATGAGGTTCCAACAACCAAGTTCGGGAGGAACTGTGGTTGAGCGGGTCAGGAGGTCGCGCAGGATGATTGAATCAAGGGCAGTGCATATGAAGGTCGAAGGAAGGTGTTCGCACGTATGCATGAGGTGCATGACGTGGCAATATGCTTCTAGAGACGGATTATGGAAGGAAGATCTGATCAGAAGGATCGGATCATATCGGTTGAAGACTTAGGCTGCTAGCTGAGTCGGTTATGGCTCAGTATGAAAATATCGAGTTGGTTATATTAGGATTTCGTGTGGGTCACGAATTTGAGTTGTTTAGGAATGTGGGATACGTTCCTAAGGTGTTTGGAAGTCTTAATATTGCTTCTATCTGCGTATAGAAGAGTCCTAAGCAGTTTTGGAAAGTTCCGATTGTGATCGGATTAGGATTGGAGTCCTAGTTGAGATTGGGATGGCCTAAGGGCTGGTTATATAAGCAAGGGAAGGCCAAAGCTCGAGAAAGATGACTTTGGGGCTGTTCCTCTTGTGTTATATTGAATAAAATTCGTAGTTTGAAGGAACTTTTGTGCCTTGTTCGTCCGACTTGTTCCAGACAAGTTTTACTCGTCGAGTTTCTGGACAGCACTACCTTTCGTCGGTGGTTTTATCATAACTCGAGTTTTACAGCTCCAATTGACATGATTCTTTTTGGGTTGTCTTCATAACTTGATTGTCTATCATCTTTCAAAATTTCATGGTCATTGTATTTGTGGTTTTTGATCTACACGAGTTTCTTTGCAGCATTCCAGAAACTGTTTTTCTCGGGTAGGTCAGATTGACCATAGTCTGATCTTTCAATCATAACTTGAGTTTTTCTCGACGGATTTGAGTAATTCTTTTTGTGTTGTCTTCGTGATTTGATTATCTCTGATAATTATCACTTTTGTCACGGTGAAACACGTTTAGATTAGTCTCACACACGATTTCTTTAGTAGATCGTTTTTCTACCGAAAGGGTTTGGGGTTTTATTGTTTCCGCTGCGTAACATTTTTAAATCTACCATTCACCCCCCTCTGGTAGCTTTTCACGTGCTCTTCGATCCTACAATTGGTATCAGAGCCACGGTGCTCTAATCTTTGTGATTTGCACGTGTTTTTGACTAATCATTATGGAGAAGTACTCCGCCAAACCGTGTGTGTTTGCTGGTATTGATTTTCAGGTTTGGAAGGCACGCATGGAGGCCTTCATCCAGGCGCAAGGTTTCGCAATATGGTAAAAGGTGTACAAACCTTATGAAGTACCACTTAATGATCAAGTCACGGCCACAAACCTACGGGACGTCGACAACATCAACAAAGCCCGAAACTTGATCATCCAAGGACTCACACAGCGACTTTGATCGTGTCACGCACCTCCGGTCAGCTTACGATGTTTGGAGAGCTCTCTGTGATTATCATGAAGGCTCCAACACAATCAAGGAGGTAAAACAAGATATGTTCAAAAAGGAGCATATGCGTTTTGAGATGCAACCAGGTGAGTCTATCGATGACCTCTTTGCTCGTTTCAATAAAATTCTCAGCAACTTACGGAGTGTCAATGTTAATTTTTCTGATGCTGAGAATGCTAGACAACTTCTTAGTGCATTAGACATGTCAGTTTGGGAGATGAAAGTAACATACATTCGTGAATCAACTGTCATGAGTTCTCTTACATTAGATGTACTTTATTCTAAACTAAAAACTCATGAAATTGACATCCTAGCACGTAAGAACCCAAACAAGTCTATTGCATTTGTCTCACAACGTGATATGTCTAGCTCCGGCCAATCATCATCCTGCAATACTCTTGCCTTGTTGTCCTCACTAACCCTGGAACAGATTGAAGAATTTCCAGAAGAGGAGTTGGCACTCATCTCTACTAGATTCTCAAAAGCATTGCAAAATGTGAGAACTAGAAGGAGAGGAAGCTCCGGACCTCAACGCTGTTTTGAATGTGGTAAGACAGGACACTTTCGTACAGAATGCCCTAACCTTTCAGGTCCGACCAACCGGGAAGAAAAACAAAGCAAGGTCCGGACCTCCTCTGGAAATTCCAACAACAAGAAGAAAGGTACCATAGGACGCAAGATGATCAACAGCTTCATCACCGCGCTTCAAGAGCTCAGTTCAAGTGACATTGATTTTGAGAGTGATGAAGAGAATGATGACCTGGCCAACATATGCTTCATGGCGGGCAAAGCAAGATCAAGATCAAGTCAGGAGGAAGCAGAACACAACAGTGACGATGATGAGGTATGTTCAACCTGTAATGAAATGTGTGATGCTATTTCTTGTGCCACTGTTATTGTCAAGAAAAAGGATAAAAAGCTTAGGGACAATGCTGCTAAAATTGAGTCACTAGAATCTGAAATTAATCGTTTGAAATCCTTAATTCCTAGTGATGATTCTTGTTCCTCATGTGACTCAATATATGAACAATTGTCCTCCCTAAGAAGTGCACACTCCTCAACTCTAGACAGACTTGATGAAGAAATTGAAAAGAACAAAAAGCTTGCTGCACTTAGTGATAAAAACTTAAAAGAGGCTTCTTGTTCTACATATGATTTGCATTGTTCTGCATGTGAAAATCTTGATAAGAAACTAAAAGATGCAAAAAATGAAATTTCCATTCTGAACAATGCTTTACGATCTCATGAAGTTAAAAATTGTTCCAATTGCAAACTAAAAGGAAAAACTTCATGTGCAAACTGCCTAGACTTGTCTAAGAAACTTGATGACATGAATAGAACACTAGGTCAGTTTTGTAATGGGAATAAGAATCTAAACTTGCTGCTAAATTCTTCCAAGTCTTGCAAAGATAAAACTGGTTTAGGTTTTGAATCTTATGTTCATGCTAAGGCACATCCACCAAAAATTGAAAAGTCATTAGGAAGTGGTTTGATTCAAACAGTTCCTAAACAAAAAGGAGTGGTTTTCAAATCTGCAGGAGTGATGCCTCATTCGGTTTCAAATAAAAATATTGCTTGCTCATCTAGACATGAACACAAAGTCAAATTTCATTGTACCTTCTGTGGTAGAGATGGTCATGTCATAATTTTTTGTTATAGACTAGCTAAACAACAGAAAAAGGAAAGAAAAATTGCTAGATCTTATAACTTTCATGCAATTAGAAAAACACAACCTGCTATAGTGAGTCAGAAATTTGAAAAGGTAGCTTCCGGACCTTCTGGTAAGAAATCCGCAAAAGCAGCTCCGATAGTTCCGATAGCTCCGAGAGCTACCGGATCTTCTGCTGTTCCCTCCGAAGCTTCAGTTTTTGCTTCCGGACCTTCTGCTTTTACCTCCGGAGCTACTGGTTTTCACTCTAAACAAGTAATAACTTTTAAGTCAACTGCTAAGAACAGAAAACCTCAATCTTTGACTCATAAACCTGCTGTTTTGTCTCAGCTTTCGCGTGTTTTTCCTGCTGCACGTCGCGTGACTCAGTACTGGATTCCTAAATGCCTTTTGACTAACCCCAGTATTGAGTCATCGACGTATTTTGCTTCTATGTAGGTTACACGTTTGAGGAAGGAGAACATTTGGATTGTGGATTCAGGTTGCTCATGCCACATGACCGGTAACAAAGATTGGTTCTCCTCCCTCTCTTTTGTGTCACGTGTAGAGAATGTTACTTTTGCCGATAATTCTTCAACTCCTATAATTGCTAAGGGTTCGGTTAGAGTAAATGATCATTTGAAGGATGTGGCACTTGTCAAAAATTTGAAATACAACTTGCTTTCTGTTGCACAATTGCTAGATGAAAATCTAGAAATTATTTTCAATAAAAACTGCTGCAATGTTGTAGGTTCAAATAGTGAGCTTATTTTTAACATGTCTCGGTTTGGAAGAGTTTTTAAAGCTGATTTTGATATGTCTTCCTCTAAGCATAGGTGTCTAGTTGCTAATGATTCAAAGGACTTATATTTTTGGCATCGTAGACTTGGTCACGTAGGCTTTGATCACCTAACGCGTGTTAGTGCCCTTGATCGTATACGTGGGCTGCCTAAGCTTAAAGGGGACAAAGATATTGTGTGCTCCTCTTGTAGACATGCTAAGATGGTTGCAGGTTCACATACTCCTCTCACAATGATCATGACAACTGAACCATGTCAACTTTTGCATCTTGACACCGTAGGACCTTCACGTGTTCAATCCTTCAGAGGTAAATGGTATGCTCTTGTTATTGTTGATGATTATTCTAGATATTCTTGGGTGTATTTTATGGCATCTAAGAATGAAGTTTTTAGTCGCTTTAGAACTTTATTTCTTAGATTATCAATTGATCACCCAGGATCATTAAAAGCAATTAGAAGTGATAATGGAACTGAATTTAAAAATCAATTCTTTGATCACTTTTGTGCTGAAAATAGAATAGATCATCAATTCTCTTCACCATATGTACCTCAACAAAACGGTGTTGTAGAAAGAAAGAATATAACCCTAGTTGAGATGGCTAGGACTATGCTTGATGAATATCAAACTCCTAGGAAATTTTGGGCTGATGCGTTAGCAACCGCTTGTTATGTCTCAAATCGTGTTTTCTTGCGTACTAAGCTAGGTAAAACACCATATGAGCTCCGGTTTGGACATAGGCCTAGTGTTACACACTTTCGAGTCTTTGGTTGCAAATGCTTTGTTAAGAAACATGGTAATCTTGATAAATTTGAACCTAGATCCATTGATGGCATGTTTCTTGGTTATCCATCTCATACTAGAGGCTACCGTGTGCTTTTACTTGACACTAACAAAATTGTGGAGACTTGTGAAGTGTCTTTTGATGAAGCTAGCCCAGGTACTAGTTCCGGTGTTGCAGGACCAGATCTGTATCCTCAGAGGGAGGGTATTTTTGAAGATAAAGAAGAGCCGGTGATACTGCCTGGTAGTTCCGAAGTTGACACGTGTCCAGCTCCGGACATTTAACAAGCTCCGGCTATCACCTATGCTGGTCCTGATCGTCAACAAGTCACAAGCTCATCAATCTATGATGGACCTAATGAAGAAGAAGCTTGTGAGACATCTGTTTCCCTACGTTTTTACAAAGATCATCCCCCACAACAGATGATTGGAAGCTTGCACGAACGAGTCACACGATCCAGGTTTTGCGATCCAAACTCTCATGCTCATTCTGCTTTTGTTGCTTCTTTTGAACCCAAAGATATATCACACGCACTCACTAATGAATCTTGGATTATTGCCATGCAAGAAGAGTTAGAAAATTTTGAAAGAAATAATGTTTGGAAACTTGTACCTCCACCTCAAGGTCACACTTTAATTGGAACTAAATCGGTGTTTAAAAATAAACAAAGTGAGGATGGGGTTGTGGTTAGGAATAAGGCTAGATTGGTTGCTCAAGGTTTCTCTCAAGTTGAAGGTCTAGATTTTGATGAAACTTTTGCTTCTGTCGCTAGATTAGAAGCCATAAGAATTTTGTTAGCTTTTGCAGCATCTAAAGGTTTTAAGCTATATCAAATGGATGTTAAAAGTGCTTTTCTTAATGGCTACATAGATGAGGAGGTTTATGTCAAACAACCACCGGGTTTTGAAAATCCAGATTTTGCTAATCATGTTTACAAACTGTCCAAAGCCTTATACGGTCTCAAACAAGCCCCTAGAGCATGGTATGATAGGTTAAAAACATTCTTACTTGAAAAGGGGTTTACCATGGGCAAGGTTGATAAAACTCTTTTTGTGCTTAAGCATGACAATGACTCATTATTCATTCAAGTGTATGTGGATGATATTATCTTTGGTTGTGCTTCTCATGATCTTGTGTCCAAGTTTTCAGCAATGATGAGTTCGAATTTGAAATGAGTATGATGGGTGAACTCACTTACTTTTTGGGGCTGCAAATCAAGCAAACCAAGGAGGGTACTTTTGTGCATCAAACGAAGTATACCAAAGACCTCCTAAGGCGCTTCAACATGGACAAAAGCAAGCCTCTTCGGACACCAATGGGAACATCAACAACACTTGAACTTGATGAAGATGGTGAATCCGTGGATCAAAAAGAATATAGAAGCATGATCGGATCACTATTGTACCTCACGGCATCAAGACCAGACATACAATTCAGCGTATGTCTTTGTGCACGGTTTCAAGCTTCCCCACGTGTTTCACATCGTCAAGACGTCAAAAGGATTCTCAGGTACTTACATGGAACTCAAGAATTTGGCATTTTTCTTCCTTCATCCTCAACCGTTACTTTGAAAGCTTTTTCGGATGTTGATTTTGGGGGTTGTAGGATTGATAGGAAAAGTACTTCCGGTGCTTGTCATTTTCTTGGTAATTCTCTTGTTGCTTGGTCCTCTAGAAAACAAAATTCAGTTGCACAATCCACAGCCGAATCTGAATATGTAGCTGCTGCTAGTGCTTGCTCACAAATTCTTTGGATTGTTCAAACACTTAAGGACTATGGGGTTGATCTAGATAGTGTTCCACTATTTTGTGATAACACTAGTGCTATTTGCATTGCCAAAAACCCCGTGCAACATTCTAGAACTAAGCACATTGATATTAGGTATCACTTTCTCCGTGATAATGTTGAAAAAGGAAACATTGTGCTTCACCATGTAGATACCGAACAACAATTGGCTGACATTTTTAGAAAACCTTTGGATTTCACTCGTTTTTGTTTCATTCGTAGTGAAATAGGGGTTATGCACCCTCATGGCTTATATTGAGGGGGAGTTTTTGAAACTTAGGAAGTCTATGTGTGAATCTGAAATTAAAATAATATGAGCATAGTATTTCATACATATATGACTTTGTGATTCCTTTTACATGCTGAAAGTTCTTACTACATTACCCGTGTTATACATTTTGTAGTTTTTGCCATGTCTAGTAATTGGAATAATTACTTACACTAAATCTGGTCATGGTCGAACTTTCTTGCTGTTTTAAACTTGTTGCATGCTCACAAGTGCTTTTAATCATAAAGAATTAATCAAGTAATCAACTCACTTGTTGAGTTTTTATGAACAAATATAAATTGAGAAAAGATCAAGAGAATATGCATCCATCACACTTCTTCTTTTGAGATGGCTTGTCATTGCACTTAGATATGAACTTGGAAGAAGTTGTGTATGACTAAAACCATGTTCTTAAGCTTCTGATTGTCAAATGACATAGGCTTAGCTTGGTTGGTTAGAATAAGGCAGATGTGCATATAATCTCTTGCAAATATCATATGATCTAAATTTGTGTTTTGAGAAATAATAAAATGCAGCAACTAGTGTCATGCTTTCAAGTTATGAAATAGTTAAGTTTGTAAGATCATGACTTACTTAAATTGAAAATTACATATGATCTCTAGCATGGCTTACACTACTTTATGTATCTCATTGATGTGATAATGTAAGTTACTTGATAACATGACTTGGATGAGCTTTGTTTTATATGTATATGTTATAATATGCTCATAACAATTAAAATTTCTCTTTTACCTTGCTGAATACATTGTCAAAGGGGGAGAGATTAATCACACATTCAAAAAGGAAGAGATAAGCATGAAGAGAAAGAGAATATGTGCATAAGGAGAGATAATAAAGGGGGAGAGATAATATGGGATAATTTTTTTATTATTTTTATTTTCTTCTCATGTTATTTTTGATTTAAAAAAAGGGGGAGAAATTGTTTTCAAAACTTTTATTTGAATAAGCCAATGTTCGGATTTTAAATGGTGTTGCCAATGCATTCATCAAGGGGGAGATTGTAAGACCTATGTATGCTGAATACATTGGCTTGTAGTGAATACACTTGGCTTTGATGATAAAAGTGTTGAATATCACCAAAACACCTTTTTATCAAGGTCCGACTCTAGCTCCGAGCTACAGCAAGGTCCGACGGTAGGTCCAGCTTGTTTTAGGTAGCTCCAGCTACGTTAAATGCTAGGTCCGACTTCTTGGTAAGGTCCGACTAGCTTTGGTTAGCTCTGGTGAGCTTTATCTTAAGCTCCGGCATGTATTTGATAGCTCCGACATGCTTTTGCTAAGCTCCAACGTATTTTGTCTAGCTCCGGCTTTTGGGATTACTAGTTCCGGCTAGTTCTGGTTAGCTCCAGCGCTAGGTCTTGCTAGCTGTTGTAAGCTCCAGTGGGAGCTTGGTAGTACTAGTTTTGATAAGCTCCGGTGCTAGGTTTACTAGCTTTTGTTAGCTCCGGCTCAAGCTCCGGGTTGCTCTGGCAAGGTCCGGAACTTGACCGCGGTGCTTCTGCTTTTTATTTCCAATGTTTTGTACTTGCTTTACTTGATTGGAAAGATTGCTTAGTATTCATTTGCTAAGTTTTTGGTGCGTTTTGGTTGAATACGGTTGATATCGTTTCTACTATGGTTTTGCAACATGCTTATGCGAGGTTCTCACGAAAGGTGTTGTGTTCGGAACTAACTTGAGTCAAGTCGAGGACTTGGGCTCGTATGGATTGGTTGTTTATTCATGTGCAGGTGTTGCTTGAGTTCAAGTCATGGCTGGTGACAGGATCCATTGGACTAGTCTCAGGAGGAGATGAGGTTCCAACAACCAAGTTCGGGAGGAACTGTGGTTGAGCGGGTCAGGAGGTCGCGCAGGATGATTGAATCAAGGGCAGTGTATATGAAGGTCGAAGGAAGGTGTTCGCACGTATGCATGAGTTGCATGACGTGGCAATATTCTTCTAGAGACGGATTATGGAAGGAAGATCTGATCGGAAGGATCGGATCGTATCGGTTGAAGACTTAGGCTGCTAGCTGAGTCGGTTATGGCTCGGTATGGAAATATTGAGTTGGTTATATTAGGATTTCGTGTGGGTCACGAATTTGAGTTGTTTAGGAATGTGGGATACGTTCCTAAGGTGTTTGGAAGTCTTAAGATTGCTTCTATCTGCGTATAGAAGAGTCCTAAGCAGTTTTGGAAAGTTCCGATTGTGATCGGATTAGGATTGGAGTCCTAGTTGAGATTGGGATGGCCTAAGGGCTGGTTATATAAGCAAGGGAAGGCCAAAGATCGAGAAAGATGACTTTGGGGATGTTCCTCTTGTGTTCTATTGAATAAAATTCGTAGTTTGAAGGAACTTTTGTGCCTTGTTCGTCCGACTTGTTCCAGACAAATTTTACTCGTCGAGTTTCTGGACAACACTACCTTTCATCGGTGGTTTTATCATAACTTGAGTTTTACAGCTCCAATTGACGTGATTCTTTTTGGGTTGTCTTCAGAACTTGATTGTCTATCATCTGTCAAAATTTCACGGTCATTGGATTTGTGGTTTTTGATCTACACAAGTTTCTTTGCAGCATTCCAGAAACTGTTTTTCTCGAGTAGGTCAGATTGACCATAGTCTGATCTTTCGATCATAACTTGAGTTTTTCTCGACGGATTTGAGTAATTCTTTTTTTGTTGTCTTCGTGACTTGATTCTCTCTGATAATTATCACTTTTGTCACGGTGAAACACGTTTATATTAGTCTCACACACGATTTCTTTAGTAGATCGTTTTTCTACCAAAA
The DNA here is from genome assembly GCA_036927565.1 of Tuctoria greenei. Taxonomy (NCBI): domain Eukaryota; kingdom Viridiplantae; phylum Streptophyta; class Magnoliopsida; order Poales; family Poaceae; genus Tuctoria; species Tuctoria greenei. Next base: position 9,657,661 of record JAYESD010000008.1, read on the forward strand.
GGGTTTGGGGTTTTATTGTTTTCGCTGCGTAAGATTTTTAAATCTACCATTCACACCCCCTCTAGTAGCTTTTCACGTGCTCTTCGATCCTACACGCACGGGGCTGAAACCCATCGGTGTCAGCGCGTCGTTGGCCTTGCCCAGGAAATCCCAAATCTGTAGGGAGTCCGCAGTCCTCAAGCCCTTCATCTCTTCCAGGGATCTCCTGGCCGCCGTCAGTTCGGAATTCTCACGGGTGAGGCGCTTAACTTCTTTGGCGTTTTGCTGAATCTTTTCAGCAACCCGCCTCTCGAGTGTTCCGAGCTCCTCCTCCCGGAGGTGGATCTTGTTCCAGCGATCAACCAGGTCCTTCTCCCTAGCCTTCACTTTTTTCTCCCGGGCAACAAGGGCACACTCTTGTTCGTAGAGTTCTTGCCCTCGCACCCAGGTCTTCTCCTCTTCCTCTTGGCAGCGCTCTTCCAATTTCTTGGTGCGCTCCTCGAGGCCCTTGTCAGCCAGAGCTACTTTCTCGGCGAGCTCCTCTTCCCTCCTCAGGACATCATCCCGCAGCTCAAGGAGTTTCTGCTCTTCATCCTCGAGCCGTTTCTCCCTCTCTTCAAGTGCCTCTCGGCGCTTGATGAGTGCAGTGTTAATGACCTCCAGCCTTTCATGGCGTTCCTGGCCGCACTGTTGGCTGCTTTGGCCAGATTGTAAATCTCCTGGGATTGAGCGTCGAGGGCCCGAGTCATGCTCTTCCTGTCATCCAGCAACTTGCCCCAGTACTCCAGGCGGATCTTCTCCCGCTTGATCCACTCCTTGTCATCTGCTAGCCTCGACTGCGCCAGATTGATCTCGAAGTAGAGCTGGTTACGCCACCGCCTAAGGGTTTGGCGCTCCTCTTCAAGAGCCTTGCTGTCGTGGAAGAAGGCCAATTGGACTTGACGCAGACTGGAACAGGCGTTGTCAATAGACATCGACAGCGGGATGGGTTCCAGACCTGCTGGTGTCTCCTCCGCTGGTTCAAGCGGATCTTCAGATACAAAAATTGGGTCCCACTCCACGAGAGTGGACCCCTGAGCGTCCAAGGCACTAGGGCTGTCCTCTGGGATGGCCTCAGTCGCCATCGAAGAAGGCACCAGCGCCAAGTATTCATTCACCCCCTCGGGCAGGGGGCCAGCGACTTCGCTTGGGCACTCCGACTCGGCCGCAGGTACCTCCGACATCGTCGCTACCGGAGCAGGAGCTGCTACTGGCTACAGTCTGGGCACCTCTTCCGAGGGAGGCTCAAGCTCCATCACCTCTTCAACCACCGGCTCAGGAGCTGGAAGGTCTTCAACATCGACCGACCCTGTAACCGGAGCTCCAACAATAACCGGCTCAATGGCCGGTGCTTCGGAGGTAGCCGGCCCAACTGCCGGAACTACCTCAACTTCCGGCTCGCATGCCGGGGCTTCAGTCATCTCCGGCTCAACTGCCGGGGCTTCGACACTTTCCGGCTCCGAGGCCGGGACTACTACTTCCTCCGGCTCAACGGGAACTTCTGGGGACGAGTCGAGGTCCATGACCACGACAGCCGGCGCCGAAGCTGTCGCAGCCTCAGCCACCACTTGGGGCGGCACCGGGACAGGAGCAGAAGCTCCCACCCTCATGGCCTCAGACACTGTGGCTGAGGGTGGAGCCTCACTCCCCTTCTTGGGGACGCTTCGGATGATGAATGAAGAAAATTAACAAACAGTTACCACAATTAAATAATTAACCAAGGTGAAGATTAAAAATTACCTTGGAAGGCTTCCGCACCAGCTTGCGCGGAACCTTTTTCCTGGACGTTCCGGGCTGGCCATGGTCGGCGTAGAAGCTCCAGAAGCCCCCCCCCCCGGAACTTGTTGCAGACACGGGCGTTTCCCGGGTTGAGGCTCTCCTCGATCGGGAAGAACCCCCAGACCTGGAGGCTTCCACCGCCCCAAGTGCCGGAGTCGTGCGCCCAGAGCTAGCACCCCAGGAGGATCCCACCGCGGGAACAGACGCACTCCGGGAGGACCCCACTGCAGGAACGGTCTCGTTCCGGAAGGACCCCATTACGGGGACAGTCGCCACAGTGGTAGAAGACCTCCCCCTCCGGGGAGAAGGAACCGAGGCGGAAGTAGCGGACCTGACGGACCTTCTATCGACATGCTGCAGCTTCCTCTTCCGGCTCTCCGGCTCATCCGCCAGCTCCTTGCCCTTGCCGACGACCTCGACCCTTGGCTTTGGGGCAGGAACGGAGCCATCTTCGGGCATTCCGGGGATCGCCACCTGGGTGGTTGATCTTCTCTCGACGACACCAAGGTCGTCAAGTGCGGGCATCTTCCGCCGGAGCTCCCTGCTGAACTCCACTTCCACGTTCAGAGGGAGAAAGGCTGACGGGGGAGTCAAGTCGTCACCGTCGACGTCGATGCCGTGCTGGAATTTATTGAGGTGGAACTCCAAAGTTTTCCCCACCATGTTGGACTTCAACCCAGTCTCAACCCGGTCCTCGTCCATCACGCTGTTGAGGGCCCAAGCGAGCTTCTCCCTCCTCTTCAGCGGCGCCCACCTGTTGACCAGGAAATTGCAAAATACCGCCTGAGGAGTCAATCCTCCCTCCACGCATTGGCGAATCCTGGTCAAGGCGGGGTTGAAAGCTTCCGTTAGCACCGGAGCCTCACTCCAGATCGTCGTGTCGATGCCGGGCAGACTGTCGGGCAGCTCCAACCTCTCGTGCTCCTCCACCCTGACGACTATCCAATCTTTCTTCCAGTCATCCCACTTCCCGGAAGGAAACGACCGGAGGTACTTGAATGGGCACTTCTTGCGCTTCACAAAGTAGTAGAAGCCAAGGTACTCATTTCTCCGGCCGGTGGTGTGGACGGTGAAGAAGGTCCGGAAGAGTTCGATGCAGGGGGGATGCCCACCCACATCTCATAGAAGTGGACAAAGATAGACACGAGGAGAATGGAGTGAGGGCCAAGGTGGTATAGCTGCAGACCATAGAAGTCTAGCAGCATCAAGAAAAAGGAAGAGAAAGGCGGGATCAACCCCACCATGGCGTACGAAGAAAAGTACACCATTTCACCGGCGCGCTCCTTCTCGAAGGGGAGCTCTCCGCCGGCACGGACCAAGCGGTTGAAGAAGTCCGAGGACCACCCCATGAGGGCCCGGACCTTCTTCAAATCGCCGTGGGTCTTCAAGCGACTCTCGTGGAGACCCAACTCCATCGCAGCACGACTAGGCAAGAGAAGAAGAGCAGAGCACGAGTTGGGAAGTTTGAGCGCAAGATCAGATGAGAGGCATAAAGAAATCCCGATGGTGCGCACTTTCCTTCTTAAGTAAGCCCTCGCAACGCTTGGATGAAAACCGCAAGGAAGTCGAAGATACCACTCAAAAATTCCACCCAGCCGATGACAAGAGGGCCCAGGACCACCCCGACGATCAAGTCGAGGCTCTTACCCAGGCGAACGGTTGTCATCACGAGGCGGGAAACCCAAAGGCGGCGACCTGACAAAGCGCGCGGAACTGATATGGTTTTCGTATCGGGAACCAGCGACCTTCAATTGCGTGAGATCCGCATGTCAAAGATCTCATCTGCCGTGCGAGGTGCACCACACGGTGGAGATCTAACTATAAATCCCTGCCAACGGCACCTTCGAAGGCCCTTGAAGACTCAGTTCAAGAGTCGCGAGGATGGACCCACCTCCGACGAAATGACTTCACCCTAGTGATCTTCCTCGGAGGTAGGTCCAGGGGGCCACTGTCGGTACCCTAGAAACCGTACACCCCTTGAGTTTACAAAGATCTCAAAGGAAAGTCATCTACTTGGTTTGAAGACCCTCGGAGGCCCATATGTCAGACATAACCGGACCCGCTTCTCCAACATGGTTAATCCCTGGGTCGCCACGTGTACAACCAAACTGGAGCTACCACCCACAAGGGGGAAGCTTCGGGCCACGTACCGAAACGGCACCTCCGGACTTAACCCCAGACCGAGAGAAGCTCCGGACCTGACACGTGTCTGGTAGCCCCGGAGCTACCTGCTTCCCATAGCAAGCTCCAGAGCTGCCACATGTCCGATCGTCGGATCTTCAGCTTCTAACCTCCGGAAGACCTTGCAACGGCTCCAGATCTTCAAAGGAGAGCCAAGGACTTCAAGACCCGATTAAGTGTCATTAATGCCATATTAATGACACTTAAACGAACGATCTTAACACCAGTAATGGTGCTGTCAAAGCCCGTTACAGGATCATTAAGAGCAATTAAGCGTGTATCAATACTAGTAACCGCCGGGGCCACATGTCGGGCTAGGCTAACTTGTAACGGCCTGCCCTTGTACTATAAAAGGACAGGCCGACGATACACACGGGGACACGACGTTCATGGACGATCACACACACCTCATACACTCGTGGCAAGCTCATATTGCTAATACAACACCAACACACCCGTGGAGTAGGGTATTACACTCAGGCGGCCCGAACCATGTAAATTCTTTTGTCTCCTGTGTCAAACTCCTATTCACCTTCTTGAATCTCCACGCGCCCACACCGAACATCAAACTCCCCTATCACTTTAGTAGTGTAGGGAGATCTGCCGGTTCCAACCGCCGACACCTCTCAAACTTGGTTATTACCCATTGATATAGTGGAATCCAAGCTGACCATCATGGTGGCTTGGTGAGAGAAGGGTCAAGTGAGACCCGATCCTTGTGTGGACTTCTCAACGTGGATATAGGCATCTTTGTGGAGCTGAACCACGGGATAAATCTTGTCTCACTTGTCTTTCACTTTTCGTAATCACTAGTATTGCTATTAGGGTTCTTATCGCTCATATTGCTCTTCACTTTGATCATTATTGTAAACTTTCAATCTAAGTGTTTAAACTTCACAATCTGAGCTTTACTAGTTTACCACATATTGCTTATCTCTTTGGTGAACTTTAATTCTGCAAATAACTTGTAGAAACCAAGTTTTAGGGTTTTCACCCTATGCTGAGCGGACTAGTCCAGCCCTGTGAAGACTAGTCCGGCCACAGGAATTTAATCATATTTGATTAAGTCATTTCAAGATTATTGCCTATTCACCCCCCTCTAGGCGACTTTCAATTGGTATCAGACCAGGCTTCTCCAAAAGAGTCTAACAACTCAGAGAAGAAATGGCCGAAAGGGGTGACAACGAAGTTCCGGTGGTCGTCGATGACACCAAGACGAAGAACGTCGATGTTCTTCAAGATGATCCGAATGAGGACGAAGAAGTTCAGATGCTCAAATCACGACTTCGTGAGAAGCTCAACGTGCCCAAGAAGGAGATCAAGCCAATTGCTCCGGTCAACATCGACAATGGGAGTAGTTCACAAGACTACTCTCGGTATCCTTATAATTATGAGCAACTAACTGCTAAGGAGATATGGGATACCCTCAAGACGGCGCACGAAGGCAACCGCGTCATTAGGGAGGCAAAGATCGAGATGATCGAAGGAGATGTTGGGAGATTCACCATCATGGAGGGTGAGTCTCCCCAAGATATGTATGAACGCCTCAAGACTCTCATCAACAAGAGTCGATCATATGGAAGCACCCGGTGGACCAACCATGAAGTGGTAAAGAGAATGATTCAAGCATTCATGCCTCAAAATGTCACTCTTTGCTCACTAATTCGTGAGAGTCCGGGGTTTCAAAAGATGACTCCCGAAGAAGTTCTAGGGAGGATCATAAACCATGAGATGATGGAGCAAGAAGCCATGTTTTACAATGATTTACAAAAGCTTTCCTCCTCCAAGAAAAAGGATGTTGCATTCAAGGCAACGTCCTCAAGATCACAAGATAAGGAAGAGAGTGATGAAGAGAGTCCCGACACTGACGAGGAAGAATCTCTCTTCATCAACAACTTTAATAGGATGTTTAGAAGAAGGAGGGGGAGCTACCAAAATGAAAGAAAGAGCAAAGAAAAGCCCAAGACAAGATCAAAGAGGGCTTGCTACAATTGCGTAGAGTATGGCCACTTCATTGTGGATTGTCCACATGAAGAAAACAAGAAGAAGAAGGAGAGCAAGTCCAAAGAGAAGAAGTGTTTCAAGAAGAAGAAGCAATCCGGACATGCCCACCTCGGAAAGGAGTTGGATTCAAATGAGGAATCCTCCCCCGATGAGGAAGAGAAGATAGCAACCATTGCTATGAAGAAGACAACTACTGAAAACAAGCTCTTCCCTAACTTGGAGACTTCAAGGCCAACATGTCTCATGGCCAAGGAGGGAAGAAAGAAGGTTAAATCTAGATCCTCTTCTTCAATTTCTTCTCATTATGATTTTGATAGTAGCAGTGAAAATGAACATATGCTTAAAGACATGAGTAAAATCACTTTGAAAAGATTGAGATTGTTAACGGAAGAAATATTTGATAAGGAATAACTCATCAATTGTCAAGAAGACATGCTCGTCCAACAAAAGGAGAGATGTCAAGATGTTGAGGATCTCTTGGAGCTTGAAAGAGAAAGAAGCAAGGCATTTGAGCGTGAACTCGCTTTGAGCAAGGAAACTTGCTCAAACTTTGAGAACACTACAATTGTGCTCAAGGATGAACTTGTTAGTTTGACACAAGATAACAAGATCCTTGAGACGCAAGTGAAGTCTCTAAAGGTCAATGCACCTTTTTTCTCTACAAGCTCACCTTCCACAAATATTAAATCCGAAGCATCTCAACCTTGTAAATGCTCAAACTTAATCATAAAGCTTAAAAATGAGATTAAGTTGGCACAAACCAATCAAGCACCAAAGGGTGGCATCTTTGACAAGGAGAAGGTGGCATATGCACATAGTGCTTATACCAACACAAGACATCCCCTTGTCAAGGATGGTCTTGGTTATTCTCGGGAGATGAGGCAAAACGCCAAAACTCTCAAGAATGACAAAGACTTGATTGTTTTTGTCAAAGGAGGCTCATACAACAACAAAGGGAAGAACATTGATACTTCACCAAGAATGCCTAAGAAAGAACCTCATCCGTTGTTCCATGATTTGATGCTTCATATGTTTTATTGAGGAAAAAGTTTGGAAAGGCATATGCTAGGTATGTTGGGCCACACCGCAAGAGTCCTAAACCTTGTGTGTGGGTGCCCAAGTGCCTCCTGACTAACATCAAAGGACCCAACAACGCTTGGGTACCTAAAGCCAAGGCTTAAATCTTTCTTGTAGGCATACTCCTCCGATGGAACCAAGTGAGTTCTTGATAGTGGATGCACAAATCATATGACCGGAGAGAGGAAGATTTTTGTGGAGTATGAGCTAAATGAAGATCCAAGTGAAGGAATCTTTTTTCGGGGACAATAGCCAAGGAAAAATCATTGGCACCGGTAAAATTGCTATATCCCCTAATCATGCTCTTTCAAATGTTCTACATGTTGATTCACTTGATTATAACATCTTGTCCATATCACAACTATGTGACAAAGGTTATAATTGTTTATTCACTAATGATGGTGTGACCGTCACAATGAGAATCAATGGCTCAATTGCCTTTAAGGGTGTACTCAAGGGAAAGCTCTATCTTGTGGATTTCTCTGTGGATAAAGCCCAACTTGATACATGCTTAATTGCAAAAACTAACATGGGATGGCTTTGGCATAGGAGGCTAGCCCATGTTGGGATGAGAAATTTGCAAAAAACTCTTTAAGGGCGAGCACATCCGTGGTTTAAAGAATGTTGTGTTTGAAAAGGATAGGCCATGTAGCGCATGCCAAGCCAGAAAGCAAGTTGGAGCACCACATCCATCCAAGAACATTATGACAACATCAAAACCATTGGAGCTTATACACATGGATCTCTTCGGTCCAATCGCCTACATTAGTATTGGTGGTAACAAATATGATCTTGTTATTGTTGATAACTTTTCACGTTTCACTTGGGTATTCTTTTTGCATGACAAGAGCGAGACTCAAGGTGTCCTCAAGAGATACTTGAAGAGAGCTCAAAATGAGTTGTCCTTGAGTATCAAGACCACAAGGAGTGACAACAACACCGAATTCTAGAATACTCAAGTTGAAAATTTTTTGGATGAAGAAGGCATCAAGCATGAGTTTTCGGCCCCTACTCCCCTCAACAAAATGGGGTGGCCGAGAGGAAGAATAGGACTTTAATTGAGATGTCAAGAACCATGCTTGATGAGTACAAAACGTCAGACCGGTTTTAGGCGGAGGCGGTCAACACCGCTTGTCATGTCATAAACCGGTTGTATCTTCACCGCATACTTAAGAAGACGTCGTATGAGCTCCTAACCGGTAACAAGCCCAACATCTCCTACTTTCGTGTTTTTTGGAGCAAATGCTACATTCTTAACAAGAAGCCTAGGACTTCGAAGTTTGCTTCTAAGTCCGATATGGGTTTCTTGCTTGGCTATGACTCAAACACTTACGCCTATCGTGTGTTTAACAAATCCTCCGGAATTGCTGAAGTAGCATGTGACGTAGTGTTTGATGAGACTAATGGCTCCCAAGTGGAGCAAGTTGATCGTTATGTGCTAGATCAAGAAGAAGCTTCACAAGTGGTGATAGGAAGGATGGCACTTGGATACATACGACCACAAGAACAACCTCAAGACGCAAGTGACCATCCTACACATCAGGCAAGCTCTTCCTCAAATGATAAAGATCAAGTTCTCCAAGATGCGCTCCGAGAAGATGAAAATGGAGGCATTAATCAAGGGGGAGACAATGAGGATGAGGAAGACCAAGATGATGACTCAAGACCTCAAGCGCCTCACCCAAGAGTGCATCAAAGCGTCCAACGGGACCATCCCGTCGACAATATACTTGAAGACATCTCCAAGGGGGTAACTACTCGATCTCGTGTTGCAAACTTTTGTGAACATTACTCTTTTGTCTCTTCCTTGGAGCTCCACAAGGTTGAAGAAGCACTACGAGATCCGAATTGGGTGATGGCCATGCAAGAAGAGCTCAACAACTTTGAGAGAAATCAAGTATGGGAGCTTGTGAAGAGACCAAATGCAAATGTTGTAGGCACCAAATGAGTGTTCTGCAACAAACAAGATGAACACGGAGTGGTTACAAGGAACAAGGCACAACTTGTGGCCAAAGGGTATTCACAAGTCGATGGTTTGGATTTCGAAGAAACCTTTGCTCCTGTAGCTAGGCTTGAATCAATTCGTATATTACTTGCCTTTGCTACTCACTATGATTTTAATCTATATCAAATGGACGTCAAGAGCGCATTCCTCAATGGTCCAATCAAGGAAGAGGTGTATGTGGAGCAACCCCCCCCCCCCCCCCCCCCCCCCCCCCCGGATTTGAAGATGAAGAATTCCCAAACCATGTGTACAAATTGCGTAAGGTTCTCTATGGTCTCAAACAAGCCCCTAGAGCTTGGTATGAGTGCCTTAGACATTTTCTAACTCAAAATGGTTTCAAAATTGGGAAGGCAGACTATACTTTATTTACTAAGCACTTCAATGATGATTTGTTTGTTTGCCAAATATATGTCGATGACATTATATTTGGTTCTACTAACAAAGCTTTTTGTGATGAGTTTTCTAAGATAATGACAGAAAGATTTGAGATGTCCATGATGGGGGAGTTGAAGTTCTTTCTAGGTTTTCAAGTGAAGCAACTCAAGGAAGGGACGTTCATTAGTCAAACCAAGTACACACAAGATATACTCAAGAAGTTTGACATGGATAAGGCCAAACCCATCAAGACTCCTATGGCAACCAATGGGCATCTCGATCTCAATGAAGATGGTCCAAGTGTGGACCAAAAGGTATATCGTTCCATGATAGGCACATTGCTTTACTTATGTGCATCTAGGCCCGATATCATGCTTAGTGTGTGTATGTGTGCTAGATTTCAAGCTGCTCCTAAGGTGTGTCATTTGACCACCGTTAAGAGAATTCTTAGATATTTAGTTCACACACCAAGCCTAGGACTTTGGTACCCCAAAGGCTCTAAGTTTAACCTCATTGGATACTCCGATGCGGATTATGCGGGATGCAAAGTTTATAGGAAGAGTACATCGGGAACTTGCCAATTCCTTGGTAGATCTCTAGTGTCTTGGTCCTCAAAGAAACAAAACTCCATTGCACTTTCCACAGCCGAAGCAGAGTATGTCGCCGCCGGAAGTTGTTGTGCACAACTTCTTTGGATGCGACAAACTCTTAGGGACTATGGCATAAACTTGCGCCATATCCCTCTCCTATGTGACAATGAGAGTGCCATCAAAATAGCCCACAATCCAGTTGAATACTCAAGGACCAAGCACATTGATATTCACCACCATTTCTTGAGAGATCACTCCATCAAAGGAGACATTGCAATTTCCCATGTGAGAACCAAAAAATAATTGGCTGATATCTTTACCAAGCCCCTAAATGAGAAAATATTTTGTGAACTTAGGAGTGAGCTAAATATCTTAGATTCTCGAAATGTGGCTTAAGTCTTGCACATCTGATTGTAATATTCAAAATTAACACATGCTTGCGAAAAACTCATCCTCCTCAATTTTTCTACAAATTATTTTGAAGTTATTGAGTCCTAGTGAATCATGGTCATAGTTTGATTGTTGATTGCTTACTGACCATGTTTACAAAGATATCTTGTGAAATCTAGTCCAAAAGGATCAAATCTCCACTGAAAACTCAATATATAGAAGTTTTCACCCTAAGGACCATACTAGTCTGCCCTCAGACCAGACTAGTCCGGTGGATCAGAACAGTCCGGACCCAGTGAAAGTGCATCTAGGACTCCCTTGTGGGTTTTGGATGATTTATGACAAGCAATTGGGATCCTAATCCTTTTGTTGAGATGAATGCAGGAAAATGATGAAAAATGAGTAAAATGCCAAAAAGTGGGAAATTAAGAAGGAGAATGAATTTGAGCTCAAGAAGAAGAAATTAGTAGATTAGTATGTATGGAGTGTGTTAAGGAAACACACCCAAGAGCTCAATCTTACTTAATCACACACACACAATGCACAAAACCATACAGGACCGGACTAGTCCGATATCAACCGGACTAGTCCGATATCACATTCTGCACAAGATCGGACAAGTCCGGTCCCCACCGGACTAGTCCGATATCTTTCTGTTCCACTTCGGACTAGTCCTCCCCAGTGCGGACTAGTCCTCAACACAATGCACAAGTCACTAGATCGGACAAGTCCGGTCACCACCGGACTAGTCCGATTCCCTTTCTGATCCACTTCAGACAAGTCCGGTGACTACACGGACTAGTCCGATTTACACTCTGATCTAAATCGGACAAGTCCTCCAAGTGCGGACTTGTCATTCTAAACACTTAGGGTTTCACAGGTCCGGACAAGTCCGATGTCAACCGGACAAGTCCGAAGTTTTCCAGCAGCGAAATCGGACAAGTCCGTTTTTCAATCGGACTAGTCCGATATTCCTGGACACTTAGGGTTTGCCTCACACAGCACACCGGACTAGTCCGGTCTCCACCACGGACTAGTCCGATCTTTCTGAACCCTAACGGTAATTTATAGAAACCCCATATAAATAGAGGTGCACGGCCCACTTTTAACCTCTCTCGAACCCTAGCGCCGTCACACCTCCCAAGAGACTCAAAAACCATCTCTCTCCACGAAATTAAGTGAAAAATCGATCAATCCTTTGAAGATCACTTGTAGATCATTGGAGAGGCACTTTGCACACGATTGAGCTCTTGGTTTGAATCTCTAACACACTCTTGCATCTCAATTCGTATATTTCGAAGTGTGTTATTGGTGGTTTTAAAACTTGTAATCAAGGGAGCTCTCAACTTGTGAGATCGCCCCTTCAACTTGGTGATTTACCCCTGTGTGATTAGTGGAAGAGGATTGGCCTTCGTGGCGATCCGACGAGGGAAGGGTTGGTGAAGACCCGTTCCTTTTGTGGGCTCCTCAACGTGGACGTAGGCTGCCTTCGTGGTAACCGAACCACGGGATAAATCGTGTGTCTTGTTCGTTTGTGTTCATCATTCTAGTTGATCAACATTATCTAGGGTTTGATTCATTTTGTTGAATTGAAGTTAAATAGTTGAACAAGAATCATACTTACAATAAAGCTTAACATACAACTATTGAACTGTCATTAAAGTTTATATTTCCGCTGCAAACGACAACGAAACAATCAAATTGACCTAACTTGATCAACCTAGCCCGTGAAATCCGGACTAGTCCGCACTTTACCGGACTAGTCCGATATATCTGGATTTGACCTTTTTGTTGAAGTGCTACAGGAACCGAAAAATTCAAGAAGGCCTATTCACCCCCCCTCTAGGCCTACATTCAATTGGTATCAGAGCAGGTTCTTCAAGAAAGAGTGCAACCACTCGAAGAGATCATGTCGGACATGAAGGAAGTCCAGAAAATCAACAACCAGGAAGAAATGAACAATGACAAGCACCAAAAGCTCGAAAGGTATCTCGAAGCCATTCAAGACTTCGATGATGATGATGAGGAGACATTGGAGCTGAAAGCACTACTCCGAAAGAAAGCACTTTCCAAAGGGAAAGCTAAAGTTGAAGAAAAGAAGAGGGGGAGTAGTCACACCGACTACTCCCGATATCCTTTTAATTATGACCGTTTAAATTCTAACAGCAGTCATTATCTATCTATTCCTCTCGGAAAAGCCCCACACTTCGATGGGAGTGATTACTCCATGTGGAGGCAAAACATGAAGATGCACTTGATTTCCCTTAACCCAAGTTTATGGCATATTGTGTGCACAGGAATAAACATCCCTGATGACGATGAAGAACTCACGCCAAGTCAAGAGCAAGCCATCCACAGGAATGCCCAAGCCGCAGCCGTTATCACCTCATCTCTGAGTAGAGATGAATTCACAAAGCTGGACGGATTGGAAATTGCCAAAGAAATCTGGGATACACTACAGACAGCACATGAAGGTGACCGGCATGTGCGGGAGGCAAAGATTGAAATGATTGAGGGCGAACTAGGAAGGTTCGCGATTGAGGAAGATGAATCTCCCCAGGACATGTACAACAGACTAAAGACTCTTGTGAACAAGGTTCGATCGTATGGTAGCAAAAAGTGGAATGACCACGAGGTTGTAAAGCTCATCCTTAGAGCCTTTATGCCTCGCAACGTCACACTCTGTTCTATGATCCGAGAAAGTCCTGGGTACAAGAAAATGACTCCGGATGAGCTGCTTGGCAAAATCATCAACTTTGAGATGATGGAGAAGCAAGCCAAGCACGTCAAAGAAATAGCTGACCTCACATCGGCCAAGAAGAAGGGAGTTGCCTTAAAATCCACACTCAAACCTCTATCCAAAGAAGCAAGAGAAGCTCAGTTTGAGGAGGACAGCGATGATGAAAGCAGCGAGCTGGACAAAGAAGATATGATTCTGTTCATGAAGAAATTCAAAAGAATTATGAAGAAAAGACAAGGAGCAAAATCGAGTGAAGGAAAATACAAGGAGAAGACAAAACCGAAGATGAGGCGGGCATGCTATAATTGTGGTGAGTACAATCACTTCATAGTTGATTGCCCATATGATGACAACAAGAAGAAGAGTAAAGAATCCAAGCCTCAACCGAAAAAGTTCTTCAAGAAGAAGAAACAAGCTGAACAAGCACACATCGGAAAGGAGTGGGACTCAAACGATGAGTCCTCATCGTCCGATGAAGAAGAAATGGCTAGCATAGCCATTGAAAGCATGCCCAAGAAACTCACACTCTTTCCCACGCTCGGTGCAAAGAAGGCAAATGGAACTTGCCTCATGGCTAAGGAAGGTAAACGCAAGGTAAACATCAAAACTCCTTCCTCGCATTCTTACTCAAGTGATGATGATCTAGATAGTGATGATGAAGATATGCTAATTGGTTTAGATAGAAAAACTGCTGCGAAAATGAAATTCTTACTTAACCAACTTATTGAGAAGGAAGAGCTAATTGATCGTCAAGAAGACATGATTATCTCCCAAAAGGAGAAGCATGTCGAACTTGACAATCTTCTAGTTCTTGAAAAGGAGAAAAATCACACACTAGAGATTGAGCTAGCTTCAAGCAAGAAAACTTGCTTGGAGTTAATCAACTCAAATGTTGCAATCAAGAATCAACTTGATGACCAAATCAAGGTCAACAAGATCCTTGAAGTGCAGGTTGAGTCACTCAAGCTTAGTGAACCTTCCTCCTCTTCAACCCTACCTTCTCAACCCACTTTAACTAATATCGCTCATGTTTGCAAATGTGATAAAACTAACACCAGGTTGAAGGAAAACCCTACCTCTACGAAGGACAAAAATCCTACCCAATGTGTAATATTTGACAAGGAGAGGATCAACTATGCACGTAGTGCATATTTGGTCCAAAGACCTCCAAATGTCAAGTATGGCATTGGTTACTCTTGTGATGGAAAGCAAAGAGCTGGAAATCATAAGAATAACAAGGGAAGGATCACCTTTGTGAAGGGAGTACCCTCACAACATGGTAACTCGAAAACTAAAAATCTGAACTCTCATGAAAATCGGACTAGTCCGGTTGTGATCCGGACAAGTCCGGTCATCCGGACAAGTCCGGTCACACAGACTAGTCCGACCCATAATCAACAGCAACTTCTGTTTAAAACATTTGATGCATCCTATGTTTTAATGAAAAATAATGTTGGTAAAGTGTATGCTTATTATGCTGGGCCGCGCCATGGGAACACAAAATCCCATGTGTGGGTGCCCAAATGTATTGTTACTAACCTCCAAGGACCCAAGCAAGCTTGGGTACCTAAAACCAAGGCGTAATTTGTTTTTGCAGGCCTACTCCTCCGGTGGATCCAAATGGGTGCTAGACAGTGGATGCACCAACCACATGACCGGAGAAAGGAGGATGTTTGTGGAGTATGAAGTGAACCAGGACCCAAACGAAGGCATCTACTTTGGGGATAACAATCAAGGGGGAGCCTCGATACAAGATCAATCACAAGAATATGAACATGATCAACAAATCAATGAGGACAACAACTCAGGGGGAGAAGAAGATGATCACCAACATGCAACCCCCCAAGTGCCACACCCAAGAGTACACCAATGCATTCAAAGGGATCATCCAATCGACAACATCATCGGCGACATCCAAAAAGGAGTAACCACTAGATCTCGTATAGCAAATTTTTGTGAACATTACTCGTTTGTCTCCTTTTTGGAACCCCGCAGGACTGAGGATGCATTAAAGGATCCGGACTGGGTGGTGGCAATGCAAGAAGAGTTGAACAATTTCAAGAGAAACGAGGTTTGGGAACTTGTGGAAAGACCCAATGCAAACATAGTCGGCACCAAGTGGGTCTTCCGCAACAAACAAGATGAACACGGGGTGGTGACAAGAAACAAGGCACGACTTGTGGCCAAAGGTTACTCACAAGTCGAAGGTTTGGATTTTGATGAGACCTTTGCTCCAGTAGCTAGGCTTGAATCAATTAGAATATTACTTGCATATGCTACTCACCATGATTTCAAGCTATACCAAATGGACGTAAAAAGCGCCTTCCTCAACGGACCGATCAAGGAAGAAGTGTACGTGGAGCAACCACCCGGATTTGAAGACGAAGAGTTCCCCGACCACGTGTATAAACTGCGTAAGGCTCTCTATGGCCTCAAACAAGCTCCTAGAGCTTGGTATGAGTGTCTTAGAGATTTTTTAATTGATAATGGCTTTCAAATTGGCAAAGTAGATTATACACTATTCACGAAAAATCTGAATAACGATCTTTTCATTTGCCAAATCTATGTTGATGATATAATTTTTGGATCAACTAATCAATCTTTCTGTGAAGAGTTTAGTAAAATTATGACAGACAGATTTGAAATGTCAATGATGGGAGAATTGAAGTACTTCTTGGGATTCCAAGTGCGGCAACAGAGGGAAGGAACATTCATAAGCCAAACCAAGTACACACAGGACATCCTCAAGAAGTTTGGCATGGACAAGGCAAAGCCCATTAAGACTCCCATGGCAACGAATGGTCACTTGGATCTCAATGAAGATGGACCGAGCGTCGACCAAAAGGTATATCGCTCCATGATTGGATCTCTACTTTACTTATGTGCATCTAGGCCAGATATTATGTTGAGTGTATGTTTGTGTGCAAGATTTCAAGCCAACCCTAAGGAATGTCATTTGACAGCCGTAAAGAAAATCCTAAGATATTTAGTTCATACACCCAACCTTGGTCTTTGGTACCCAAAAGGCTCAAAATTCAATCTCATTGGGTATTCCGATGCAGATTATGCCGGGTGCAAAGTTGATAGAAAAAGCACTTCTGGCACTTGCCAATTCCTAGGAAGATCTTTAGTTTCTTGGTCATCCAAGAAACAGAATTCCATTGCATTATCCACAGCCGAAGCGGAGTATGTTGCAGCCGGGAGTTGTTGTGCACAACTCCTTTGGATGCGACAAACTCTAAGGGATTACGGTTACAACATGAACCGTATTCCTCTTCTTTGCGACAATGAGAGTGCCATTAAAATAGCCCACAATCCAGTTGAGCACTCTAGAACTAAACACATTGACATAAGACACCATTTCTTGAGAGACCATTCCATGAAAGGAGATATATCCATCTCTCATGTCAACACCCAAAAACAATTGGCCGACATATTCACCAAGCCACTTGATGAAAAACGTTTTTGCGAACTCCGAAATGAGCTAAACATCCTTGATTCTCGGAGTGTGGCTTGAAAAGTTGCATACCTGTATGTTCGCTTCAAAATATTGATTGAATTGTGAAAATTTTTCCTCCCCATTTTTTCTCTCGAAAAACTATGTCAATTATTAGATCTTGATGAATTTTTGATCATAGTATGATTGTTGTTTGCTTACTGATCAAATTCATCAGGATTATTTGAATCGTTTTGCCTCTCTACCCTCAATTATTGGACCTTCAAATATATATGAATGGGCTATGCAATTCTCTCCTGGTGACCACGGACAAGTCCGTGGTTACCCGGACTAGTCCGCCATTGCAGACTAGTCCGCAGTGTGCCGGTTAGGCCGGACTAGTCCGACAGACCACGGACTAGTCCGATTTAGGTTTCTGGAGGACTTCGGACTAGTCCGGTCATGTCCGGACTTGTCCGATTTTTCGTGTCCATAACCCTAGCCGCCACCAAACCCTAATCTCTTCACCCCACACTCTCCTCCAAGCTTTCTCTCTCTTGCGCTCGAGCTCCCAAGGCGAATCTTTGATTCCTCCGTCGAAAAGCCTCAAACTTGGGCGGAGATTAAGCTTGAAGACTCGGGGATTGAAGTTAGCGGACAAGTCCGGCCTCCAACCCCCACATTTTCAAGCTTCCTTGGATTTCTTGGTAAATTTTCCTCAAACCCTAAGAAATCTCAAATTTCTTCATTGCTTATCGTTTGGCCTAGCATTCTTCACTAGTTGCATGTCCAGTTGATGTACTATGTGTATGCTAGACTAGCTATTTCATTAGGGATCAATTTTTATCCAGTTTGCTAGGTTTTTTGCAGATGAACACCGGACTAGTCCGGTCCAGGTACGGACAAGTCCGGTCCCCCGGACTAGTCCGTGCCTGAGCACCGGACAAGTCCGTTGTTTCTGAACCAAAACCTAATTCTTTGATTCCCTATTGCCTTCAATTGCCATCTTACCTCACCAATACCTTGTATAACTTGTCTTTTCTCTTGATCACTCATTCTCAGATCATGTCGAGCTCCGACAATGAAATCTCCGATTTCGAGGCCGAGTTGGACCACGAGGTGGCACCTCAGCCCTCGACGGGTCTTGGCAAGAAACGCCAAGAGAGACCCTCCGAGCCTGCTCCCTCACCTCCTCAGGTTCGGAGGAAGGTGTGTGTCAAGAAGGCCGCCTCCAAGGCTGCTCCTCCGTCAAGTGGCCCTCGCCAAGCTAAAGGGAAAGGCAAGGGGGTTGCCACAGGGCCTGTTGGGCCTCTAAAGCTGCATACTCCCAGAGAAGGGGTCCGGGACCCCAATGAGGAAAGATTCAATGGCAAGGGCAGCGATGTGGCCATGAAGCTGAGAAGTGTGGACTACTATGCAAGGCCCAAGCAAGCTGCTGATGGCAGATTCTGGTCAAATTTCCATGCTGACTTCTACAAGCTGGTCTACTTGCCAATGAAGACCCCGGTGGTGCGCAGTCAATGGATTGACTGGGCCCACCTTGAGAAGAGAAAATGTGCAGCTTTTGATGAAGTGATACAAGCTGCAGAGAGACATGGGCTGAAGGATTTGCTTGCCTTCAAATATAATTGGAATGATGAAGTGATTGCACAATTCTATGCAACGTGCCACTTCTCAGGTGAAGACGAAGAAAGTGTGACTTGGATGACTCATGGATCCAAGTATTCCATCACTCAAGAAGAGTTTGCCCGCCTGCTGCATCTTGACTCTGAGGGCGATGACCACCTCATTATCCACAACATTGGGGTCATTGAGAGGGATGGAATGCAGTTCATGTATGAGCCCTCCTCCAAGTTTGTCCCTCCCTCCACAAAGAACATGAAGCCTTTCTTTGTGGTCCTCAACAGAGTCCTCAGGAAGACGATTGCTCCCAAGTATGGTGATGCAGGGAGTGTGCAAGGCTACCTCCGGACCCTGATGAAGGTCATCAGCAAGAAAAGGCAATTTGATGTTGCAGACTATATCTGGAATGATATGGTCAATATCTCAAGTACCCCCAACCGATCCTGTGGCTATGCCCCTTACTTGATGTTCATGATTGAGAAGGTCACAGGAATCGAGTTTGTGAAGGATGTGGAGCACACTCCACTGAGGCCTCAGAAGCCTCAGTCCGTGAGTGTCCAGGCTGCTCCATCGCCGGCCTCAAGCCCCGAGGTGCCGGCAAGGCAAGGAGAAGCTGCTAGGGCTACTCCTCCCTCCAGGGAAGCCCCTCAGAAAGGATCCGCCAGTGGGATCCTCAAGTACTTGGCTGCAATCTTCTCCTCCTGCAAGAAAACTGAAGTGAAGCTTCACAAGCTAAATCAAAAGAGGAAGGAGGACATGAGATACATAAAAGCCAATGTGAAGCAGCTGAGTGAGAAGCTGGAGATCAATCCAATTGGATCTCCAGTACTTTCTGAAGATTCTGATCCAAACATCACCGAGCTGAGCCCCTTGACTCCTTCCGAGCTTGCCTATTTTGGCATTGGGGGCTCGAGCAGCTCCGCTCCTCCTCCTACCTCTCAACCTCGTCAAGCTAAAAGCGATGAAGATGATGAAGACGACGAGAGGACTGACAGCGAAGAGTGAAGCCCTAGGATCTTCCTCTCTCTCTCTTTTTGGTGTCTTGATGCCAAAGGGGGAGAGATTGAGGGGGAGTCTCTAGTCTAAGCTTTAGCTGAATAGGATGCGAGGAGAGAGCTCTCTATGTTTTTTAATTGTGATTGTATTTGCTTAACTCTCTTTTCATATCATGTTTGGTCCTGTGATGAATTGCTCAATTAATTTGCAAGTGTGTGATGAAATCTGAGCTTTTGCTCCTGAAGTGCCATATTCACTTGATATTAGTTGGTAAATGAAAATTCTGTCATTCTTAATGCAATCATGCTCTTAGTATGCATCCCACCATAAAGAATGCACATATGAATAATTATCTTGCTGCCTGATGCATTTTTGAGTCATATGTGCATACTTTATGAAAATATCATTTTATACCTCATTTTGTGAAATCTCAATTGGTTGTCATCAATCACCAAAAAGGGGGAGATTGAAAGTGCATCTAGGACTCCCTTGTGGGTTTTGGATGATTTATGACAAGCAATTGGGATCCTAATCCTTTTGTTGAGATGAATGCAGGAAAATGATGAAAAATGAGTAAAATGCCAAAAAGTGGGAAATTAAGAAGGAGAATGAATTTGAGCTCAAGAAGAAGAAATTAGTAGATTAGTATGTATGGAGTGTGTTAAGGAAACACACCCAAGAGCTCAATCTTACTTAATCACACACACACAATGCACAAAACCATACAGGACCGGACTAGTCCGATATCAACCGGACTAGTCCGATATCACATTCTGCACAAGATCGGACAAGTCCGGTCCCCACCGGACTAGTCCGATATCTTTCTGTTCCACTTCGGACTAGTCCTCCCCAGTGCGGACTAGTCCTCAACACAATGCACAAGTCACTAGATCGGACAAGTCCGGTCACCACCGGACTAGTCCGATTCCCTTTCTGATCCACTTCGGACAAGTCCGGTGACTACACGGACTAGTCCGATTTACACTCTGATCTAAATCGGACAAGTCCTCCAAGTGCGGACTTGTCATTCTAAACACTTAGGGTTTCACAGGTCCGGACAAGTCCGATGTCAACCGGACAAGTCCGAAGTTTTCCAGCAGCGAAATCGGACAAGTCCGTTTTTCAATCGGACTAGTCCGATATTCCTGGACACTTAGGGTTTGCCTCTGTGACACCCGGTTCCGAATATGAACCAAGCGTAACGCATATGTGTGCCCAGGATGTTCAACACACATACACGAATGATTCACAAATGATAAACAGAATTTAACCACGTCTTAACTAATAAATAAGTACTTTATTACAATAATCCAATAGTTCACGAATAATATAACTCTAAATAATTGCAGCGGGAAATAAACTAAACAGCATGACTCCAATCCACAGGCAATTGACGGCGGTACGCAACCTAGTACTCCTCGTGATCCTCAGGGTACTCCCAATTATCTCCAGTAGCTGTTGGGGGGGAATTGCAAGGGTGAGTACATGTCGTACTCAGCAAGTGTGGAAAGTATGACATGTGGCTAATTCAAATGACGACAATAATAATGGCTAAGTGCTGAAAAGTACAGTAAAACATTTGAAAAGCATTATACTATGTCTATGTGAAACAATCCCATCATAACCATCATTTAACAGAATATAAACAATATCCAATTATTGCCAACATTACCATTATCCATGTCCATAGTGC
The DNA here is from genome assembly GCA_036927565.1 of Tuctoria greenei. Taxonomy (NCBI): domain Eukaryota; kingdom Viridiplantae; phylum Streptophyta; class Magnoliopsida; order Poales; family Poaceae; genus Tuctoria; species Tuctoria greenei. The sequence continues at coordinate 9,678,568 of JAYESD010000008.1, forward strand.
ATAAACCATAACCATTACCAGACCATAACCAAACATAACCATTACCAAACCATAACCATCCCAAATCCCAATTCCAACTCTAATCATGTAGGTCATCCAGGCGCTCATAACCGGGAGCACGGCTATCATGATAGTTTTTAAACACTCTGCAGAGGTTGTACCACTTTACCCACATGTTTGTGATTTCATCACCTTTCAATGACTAAGAAACCTCCATTGTGCCATCTCACACTTCCGTAGGTGTGTGGCCAAGAGATCACAAAATAGCCTTTCAAAAGGGACTACTAGTATGTACGGCCCCACTAAGGTTTCACCGGCAGGCTTGAACCTCTATTCTCCCACCCACGGGTCCCCTCGTGTGCCATGCGGATCCCAGGGCAGTCCTCCTCGACTCCCATTCCCCGCGCCATCCAATGGTCCATACAATACTAGCAGCGCTCCTAATTATTCAGCTACGCCGCACCCATACTTGGCCTTGTGGTGGCACTGTTGACCTGACATATTCTCGCATGAACCGGTCCTTAGATCTAAGGCAAGCAAACCACCATAACGACCAACCCATCCACATAACCATGCTTGCTTAGATCACCCATCGTATTGACCAGTTCACATTAACCAGAATATCATGGATGCATAATTAAATGTGTAGTGTTGTTTACCATCCCAATTAATTAAGCGAAGCGATAAGGTAAAAACCCTTCCCGACTCTCTACCATAGTTCCGGGTGACAAGGGTGGTCAACAAAACTAGTAAACTTCCTGCCATAGGATTCCCATCAATTTGACACAAGCATGCAAGTTCGCAACCAAAACATTTAATTTTAAATAGGATCAATATGCTTCAAGGACACTTGCCTTGCTCCGGCGGATGGGGTTGCTCAAGCGCTTCGAAGTCTTGGTTTTGGAAATCCTCGTATGCAAGCTCTTGAGCACGTTCCTCTACGCGTGATCATACATACAAGAAAACATGTACAATTCAACATAATGCACACAAAATAATCAACATGCAATGACATGTATGCATGCACAATTTAATAATTAATTTACTACGGTCATTTATTAATTAGATGCGACTAGTTCATACGTGTTCATAAGGGTTTACGGGGATTTTAGGGTGGATTAATGCTGCTGAAAATAAAATCATGGTGCAACTAAATTTAATTTACGCCTACTAGATTCAATACGGTCGCAAAAATTCGCATCGGGAACGAACTCTACCGTAGATCTGACGGCGTGACGGTCGCGGAATAAATGCGAGGCGTAGACGAAATAGATGGTGCAGCAGTCCTTCGGCGGTACGACGGTGGCGGCGCGATGTCGGCGACGATCTCCGGTGAACGGCGGTGTCCTCCTCTTTTTCTCCCTCTTCTTCCCCTTCTTTTTCTCTTTTTTTTTTCTTCCCTGGGCGCCTCTGTTTTCTCTGTTCCCGTCGGCTGCTTCCGGCGGCTGGGTTTCTCCAGGCGGCGGCTTCTGGCGGCTGCTGGTTCGTGGGGGAAAAAGAGCCTAGGCCTGGGTCCTATTTATAGGGGCGGTGCTAGGGTACGGCACCGGTATCCGGCTCGGTTGGGAGTCACGCGGCACCGGGAAACGCGGCACAGGAGTCGGACGCGGAAGGGAGAGCGGGAGTTTCGGGAGTATCGGGCGCGCTTGCGAAAAAATCGCGGAGGCGGGGGCCGAATCGGACCGGGCGCTACGCGGGAAGGCCGGGGCTGGGCGCCTCGGGGCGGGCGCGCTTGGGCGGCACGCGGCCGGCTGGGCGCTCGGCGCCTCGCACGCCAGGCGGCGGGCGGGCCCCGCGGGGGCGTCGCGTCAGGGCGGGAGAGGACCGGGGGCGGGGCCCGGCGCTGGCAGCGCAGCGCGTGCTGCGCTCAGGCGGCGCGGCAGGGTGCCAGGCGGCGGTGGGGCCCCCGGGCGAGCGCGCGTGGGAGCGTGGCACCGGGGCGCGGTGCGGAGCGGGCCGGCTCGGCCGGCTGGCCGCTGGCCTGGCCGCCGGGCGGCTCCTTGTTTTTTTATATATATTATAATATATTTTATTACTTATATTTTATTTATTATTTTTTTTCTTTTTTTTCTACTTATTTATTATTTATATGTATACATTTATTTATTATATATAATTTATATATATATATATTTTTCTTTTTTATATATATTATTATTATTTTATATTTATTCCCTAATATATGTTTTACGCTATAATTATTGGTTTCTTTTCTTCCTTTGCCACACGTATTTGTATATGCATATGTTTTATTATTTTTCTTTTATTCTACTAGTGTTTAATGCATGACCATGTATGCAATGCATGATGCGAAAATTTAGGGTGTTACAAACCTACCCCCCTTAAAGTGAATCTCGCCCTCGGGATTCGATAGCGTGGAGAAAAGATGAGGGAATTCTGCCTTCAGGTCTTCTTCACGTTCCCATGTAGCTTCGGCTTCTGTATGGTGTTTCCATTGCACTTTGCACCAACGGATCCTCTTATTTCTCGTGACCCTTTCCTTCATATCCAAAATTTTGATAGGTTGCTCGACATAGGACAAATCCTCCTGAAGTTCTAACTCGTCCATCGGCACTTGTTCTTCCGATACCCTGAGACACTTCTTGAGTTGAGAGACGTGAAACACGTCGTGTACATCGGAGAGATACGTCGGCAGCTCAAGTCGATAAGCTACCTCTCCTCGCTTGTCCAGAATCTTGAATGGTCCGATGTAACGGGGTGCCAGTTTTCCTTTGACGTTAAACCGTCGTTGACCTCTGATAGGTGACACTTTGAGGTATACAAAATCTCCAACTTCAAAGGTCAGACTCCTTCGCCTATTATCAGCATAACCTTTCTGTCGAGACTGGGCAGCCTTTAAGTTTTCCCGTATTATTTGAACTTGCCTTTCAGCTTCTTGTAACACGTCTGGACCAAACACCTGATTCTCTCCGGTTTCATTCCAAAACAAGGGAGTCCTACATTTCCTTCCGTATAATGCTTCATAGGGTGACATTTTCAAACTTGCTTGGTAACTATTGTTGTACGAGAATTCAGCATACGGCAAACTTTTATCCCAACTTTTCCTGTGCTTTAAAGCACATGCTCTCAACATGTCTTCCAAAATTTGGTTGGTCCTCTCGGTTTGTCCATCTGTCTGAGGGTGATACGCCGAACTAAAGTTCAGCCTTGTTCCCATTGCTTCATGCAATTTCTGCCAAAATCTGGAGGTGAATTGAGAACCTCTATCCGAGACTATCTTCTTTGGAACTCCATGTCGGCACACAATATGCTCCATATACAATTCTGCTAGCTTTGCGGTGGTATATGTGGTCTTGACGGGGATGAAATGAGCTGATTTTGTCAATCGATCCACAATAACCCATATTGAATCATAGCCAGACTGAGTTCGCGGTAATCCAACTATAAAGTCCATACCAATCTCTTCCCACTTCCACTCCGGGATCTTCAATGGTTGTAACAATCCGGCTGACCTTTGATGTTCAGCTTTAACTCGTTGGCACACATCACAAAGTGCAACATATTCGGCTATGTCCTTTTTCATGCTGGCCCACCAATAACATGTCTTTAAGTCCTTGTACATCTTCGTACAGCCAGGATGAATTGAGTAAGGCGAGTCATGTGCCTCCTTCAATATTGTTTCTCGAATATGCCTGACATTAGGTACCACAATCCTCTTTCCAAGCCATAAGGTACCTTGTTCGTCCTCATCAAATCTGAATTCCTTTCCTTCTTGGGTCCTTTCCTTGATTTCTTGTATTTCCTTGTCCTTCGTCTGTCCTTCCCGTATTTCCTGCTCTAATGTTGGGTTGACTTCCATCGTTCCCAACTCATTTATGAATCCAAGGTTCAACCGTTCAAACTCCTTGCATAACTCGGATGGCAGCTCTCGAACTGTGAGTTGATGACTTACTCCTTTTCGGCTCAAAGCATCGGCCACTACGTTGGCCTTCCCTGGGTGATAGTTGATTCCCATGTCATAATCCTTGATGAGCTCCAACCATCGGCGTTGCCTCAGGTTCAGGTCCGTTTGCGTAAATATGTACTTGAGACTCTTGTGGTCCGTATAAATCTCACATCGGTGACCAAAAACATAGTGTCTCCATATCTTCAAGGCGTGTACCACGGCTGCGAGTTCAAGGTCGTGGGTAGGATAATTCAACTCATGTTTCTTTAGTTGCCTCGACGCATAAGCTACCACTTGGCCTTCTTGCATGAGCACACATCCTAATCCTTGTCTTGATGCATCACAGTATATATCAAAACTCTTGCTCACGTCCGGTAATACTAACACTGGCGCGGTTGTCAATCTTTTCTTTAACTCTTCAAAGCTATCCTGACAAGCTTGAGTCCATCGGAATGTCTTTCCCTTCATGAGTAATTCGGTCATAGGCTTGGCTATCTTGGAAAAATCCTTTATGAATCGGCGGTAATATCCAGCCATTCCAAGGAAACTCCGAATCTCCTTGACATTCTGTGGCGGTTCCCACTTAAGCACATCTCTCACCTTCCCTGGGTCAACTGATACTCCTCCTCCAGAGATAATATGGCCTAGGAAAGAAACTTCCCGTAACCAAAATTGACATTTACTGAACTTGGCGTACAATTGATGCTCCCTCAATTTCTGCAGCGTAAGCCTCAAGTGTTCCTCGTGTTCCTTCTCATCCTTCGAGTAGATCATAATATCATCGATGAACACTACAACGAACTTATCCAGATATTCCATGAAGACCTTATTCATGAGATACATAAAGTACGCAGGCGCGTTCGTTAATCCAAATGACATGACGGTGTACTCATAAGATCCATATCGTGTCCGAAATGCCGTCTTGGGTATGTCTGATGGTCTAATCTTCATTTGGAAGTATCCTGACCGCAAGTCGATCTTGGAGAAGATACAGGCACCCTTCATTTGGTCGAACAAATCCTCTATACGGGGCAGTGAGTACTTGTTCTTAATTGTCACTTCGTTGAGAGCCCTATAGTCCACACACATCCTCTGGGTTCCATCCTTCTTATCTACGAAGAGCACTGGGGCTCCCCACGGGGACGAGCTTGGGCGTATAAAACCCTTCTCTAGCTGCTCTTGAATTTGCTTCTTGAGCTCTGCTAATTCCTTAGGAGGCATCCTATACGGCCTCTTAGCTATAGGTGCAGTTCCGGGTATCAACTCAATGGCGAATTCTATGTCACGATCAGGTGGCATACCTGGCAACTCATCTGGAAACACGTCCGGGTACTCGCGAACGATCGGAATGCTTTCCAATGTCACTTCTTCCACGTGATTCAGCATCGCTTTTCCTCTTGCAGGTTGGGCTGCTTCAACTTCAATGCGTGTACCATGTTCACTTGTCAACTGCACAATCCTCTCGGCGCATTGAATGACTCCATTATACTTGCTCAACCAGTCCATTCCAAGTATTATGTCTATTCCTTGGGAGTCCAATACTATGAGGTTTGCGAGAAAGTCTACCCCCCTTATTTTAATGCTTACTTTCGGACATACTATATTTGTCCTCATCTCTCCGCCAGGAGAACTTACTAGCATAGTTTGCTTCATATGAGATATAGGCAAATTGTACTTGGCAACATACTTTGACGAGATGAATGAATGAGATGCTCCTGAATCAAATAAAACAGTCGCGGGGTTGGAGTTGGCGAGAAACATACCAATCACGACGTCATCAGCTTGCTGGGCTTCCTCAGTAGAGATATGATTCACATTGCCACGAGCAAAATTCTGCTGTCCACGGTTGCCTTGTGGTGCTCCTCCATTCGGTCGCGGGTGATTTGGCCTTGGTGCATTGTTCATAGGTCCATTGTTTCTCTTGGGGCATTGACTCGCAAAGTGTCCGGGTTCTCCACACGCATAGCATGTCTTACCACTCATAGCATTGGGGAAGTTTGGGCGCATCTGGTTTTGAGCATTTGCCGCCATGTTAGGACGTGGCGCAGGTGGAACAGGATTGCGAGGCGCTTGCATGGCGGGGCGTTGCTGCGGTGGCTGATTTGGGCGGGGCGGATAAGCAGTGCGGTATGCAGGAGCAGAGGGGTTGTATTGTGGTGCGGTAGGTGGTGCATAGCGGGGGCGAACATTGCTTCCTTGCTGCGGTCCATGATGTGACATCTTCCTCTTGTTGTCCTGCTCCATCTCACGAATCTTGTTCTCAACCACAATAGCCTTGTCAACCAGCTTTTGGAAGTTTGGATAATCAGTATTGAGCAACTGGACTTGAATTTCATTGTTGAGACCTCTCATAAACAGATACTGCTTCCTACTATCAGTTTTGATGTCTTCTGGGGCATATCTTGATAATTGAGTGAATTTGTTGAGATACTCACTCACACTCATCCTTCCTTGCCTGAGATTTTCAAAGTCTTGTCTCCTCAGTATCATAACTCCTTCAGGTACATAGTGGGAACAAAAACTTTGTTTAAACTCAGCCCAAGTGATTGTTTCCTGATTATCATGAGCGTTGCAAAGAGCTTCCCACCAGTCAGCGGCTGCTCCAACTAGTTGATGTGATGCAAAGAGAACCTTCTCCCTGTCAGTGCACTGGACAATAGCAAGTTTCTTCTCAACAGACTTCAGCCAATCGTCAGCTTCCATTGGGTCTGTGGCTTGTGCAAAGGTAGGCGGTCTGGTCCTCATGAACTCCCCCAAACGGTTGTGGTGTGGCGGGGGTGGCGGTGGAGGCAGGTGGGGCTGATTGTTGTTGCCAGCTTGCAGCTGTCCCATGGTCTGTATCATGGTCTGCATGAGCTGGTTCTGCATAGCTAACAGTTGTTCAATGTTGATAGCTCCATGAGCATGTCCCTGGTTGGTCTGAGGTACTTCATTGCGCTCCTCCTCATCGTTGGCATCCCTCTGGTTACGAGTTCTCACCATCTGTTGGCGAAAGAAAGGTGGGGATAGAAGGATTTAGAATTTGGAAAGAACGTCCCAACTATATGCATCAAGGTATGTGACACTAAATAATACTTTATTAATATAGACCTATATTAAGAGGATGTGGACAATTGCCGAAGCATCCCACAACTCTCTACTAAGCACACAAGCACTCAAACAAGCACCAAACAGAATTTACAAAGATCCTAACAGAAGTAATACAACTCAAGGCCACACAAGTATTTCTACATCGCTCTTATTTACTAATGGGGGTGTGCCTATCCTTGAGTCGTGGCATAGGTCGAGGACTAGTCGTCGTCGAGCGAGAACTCATCCGGGTCCTCATCGTCGTCGTCGTCGCCGCCGGGGTCCTCGGGGTCCTGTGGGTCCTGGGGTGGTGAGGCAGCAGGCGGCGGTGGTGCGGTAGACGCCACACTGGAAGGTTCCTCGTCAGAGGACTCCTCAGAGGATGACTCACGCTGACCGTTGCGACGGTCTGGAGAGTCCGGGGTCCACATCGGGGTGTCGGACGCGTAGTCGTCCGGGTCCTCGTCGGTGATCCGACGATACCTCCTGATTATCGCCTCGTGACGCTGGGCGAGGTCGCGTCCATCCTGGATCTCCTGCTGCGCCCTCTGAAGTCGGGCACTCAGCTGGGTCACGTCGCCAACAGTCTGACGAGACTGCGGGAGGTCCAGGGGTCCCTCCACGTGTCTGGAGACGAAGCGCGCAGTGCCACTGGGACGCTGCGGGACGAAGGCGTGAACCGTGTCCTCCAGACGGAAACGGCGGGCGTGGCTCCAGAAAGTGGCTGCTTCCCAGCTAGCATCCTGCTCTGCAGATCGGCGGGAGCTCCTCCAAGCGGGGCTGCTGTGGGTCTTCACCAACTCGTCACCGTAGTAGATATAAATTTTGCAGCTCCACTCCTTCCTGCCGGAGCGCTGCACTCCAGTGGTGTGGTAGGAGAGCGAGAGACTGTGGTGGCGGTAGCCAGCCTCACGGAGTAGGGCACGGAGACGGTGTCGCAGCTGTTCTGCGGCTCTGCCGTCAGAACGGATCACCACGGGGTGACGGGGGTCGACGGCCGGGGAGCGACTAGCCAACCTACGCGGGGGCACGAGTCCACCGGTCGACGTACGGGGGGTTGTCTTGGTGCGGGCCATCTACAAGAACCAAGAATACATTAGAAAAATAATGAAAAACAAATCTGAAAATTTCAGCAGCTAAACGGCGGACAAAGAGCGGTGCAGCGGTTCCAAAAGAACGAAAAATAAAGAGAAAAATTACAGCAACCAACACAATAATTTTACCCACACATAATGGCAGCAAAACACACTGTTTTCGCGAAAATTTATACAGCAAAACAACAGCACTTAATATTGCTCACTTCTGAAAATTTTTATCAAAAACGCAGCAGCGATCAATGCTTTTTGCGGCCGAAAATAAAGGAAACAAAACAGCAACAAAAATTTTCGAAAATAGCATATTAGAAGAGTGTTCCTAAGTGCGCTAGAGTGTCCATTCTACCTAGGCTTGCATCCTACGGTCAACCTGGCTCTGATACCAATTTGTGACACCCGGTTCCGAATATGAACCAAGCGTAACGCATATGTGTGCCCAGGATGTTCAACACACATACACGAATGATTCACAAATGATAAACAGAATTTAACCACGTCTTAACTAATAAATAAGTACTTTATTACAATAATCCAATAGTTCACGAATAATATAACTCTAAATAATTGCAGCGGGAAATAAACTAAACAGCATGACTCCAATCCACAGGCAATTGACGGCGGTACGCAACCTAGTACTCCTCGTGATCCTCAGGGTACTCCCAATTATCTCCAGTAGCTGTTGGGGGGGAATTGCAAGGGTGAGTACATGTCGTACTCAGCAAGTGTGGAAAGTATGACATGTGGCTAATTCAAATGACGACAATAATAATGGCTAAGTGCTGAAAAGTACAGTAAAACATTTGAAAAGCATTATACTATGTCTATGTGAAACAATCCCATCATAACCATCATTTAACAGAATATAAACAATATCCAATTATTGCCAACATTACCATTATCCATGTCCATAGTGCATAAACCATAACCATTACCAGACCATAACCAAACATAACCATTACCAAACCATAACCATCCCAAATCCCAATTCCAACTCTAATCATGTAGGTCATCCAGGCGCTCATAACCGGGAGCACGGCTATCATGATAGTTTTTAAACACTCTGCAGAGGTTGTACCACTTTACCCACATGTTTGTGATTTCATCACCTTTCGATGACTAAGAAACCTCCATTGTGCCATCTCACACTTCCGTAGGTGTGTGGCCAAGAGATCACAAAATAGCCTTTCAAAAGGGACTACTAGTATGTACGGCCCCACTAAGGTTTCACCGGCAGGCTTGAACCTCTATTCTCCCACCCACGGGTCCCCTCGTGTGCCATGCGGATCCCAGGGCAGTCCTCCTCGACTCCCATTCCCCGCGCCATCCAATGGTCCATACAATACTAGCAGCGCTCCTAATTATTCAGCTACGCCGCACCCATACTTGGCCTTGTGGTGGCACTGTTGACCTGGCATATTCTCGCATGAACCGGTCCTTAGATCTAAGGCAAGCAAACCACCATAATGACCAACCCATCCACATAACCATGCTTGCTTAGATCACCCATCGTATTGACCAGTTCACATTAACCAGAATATCATGGATGCATAATTAAATGTGTAGTGTTGTTTACCATCCCAATTAATTAAGCGAAGCGATAAGGTAAAAACCCTTCCCGACTCTCTACCATAGTTCCGGGTGACAAGGGTGGTCAACAAAACTAGTAAACTTCCTTCCATAGGATTCCCATCAATTTGACACAAGCATGCAAGTTCGCAACCAAAACATTTAATTTTAAATAGGATCAATATGCTTCAAGGACACTTGCCTTGCTCCGGCGGATGGGGTTGCTCAAGCGCTTCGAAGTCTTGGTTTTGGAAATCCTCGTATGCAACCTCTTGAGCACGTTCCTCTACGCGTGATCATACATACAAGAAAACATGTACAATTCAACATAATGCACACAAAATAATCAACATGCAATGACATGTATGCATGCACAATTTAATAATTAATTTACTACGGTCATTTATTAATTAGATGCGACTAGTTCAAACGTGTTCATAAGGGTTTACGGGGATTTTAGGGTGGATTAATGCTGCTGAAAATAAAATCATGGTGCAACTAAATTTAATTTACGCCTACTAGATTCAATACGGTCGCAAAAATTCGCATCGGGAACGAACTCTACCGTAGATCTGACGGCGTGACGGTCGCGGAATAAATGCGAGGCGTAGACGAAATAGATGGTGCAGCAGTCCTTCGGCGGTACGACGGCGGCGGCGCGATGTCGGCGACGATCTCCGGTGAACGGCGGTGTCCTCCTCTTTTTCTCCCTCTTCTTCCCCTTCTTTTTCTCTTTTTTTTTCTTCCCTGGGCGCCTCTGTTTTCTCTGTTCCCGTCGGCTGCTTCCGGCGGCTGGGTTTCTCCAGGCGGCGGCTTCTGGCGGCTGCTGGTTCGTGGGGGAAAAAGAGCCTAGGCCTGGGTCCTATTTATAGGGGCGGTGCTAGGGTACGGCACCGGTATCCGGCTCGGTTGGGAGTCACGCGGCACCGGGAAACGCGGCACGGGAGTCGGACGCGGAAGGGAGAGCGGGAGTTTCGGGAGTATCGGGCGCGCTTGCGGAAAAATCGCGGAGGCGGGGGCCGAATCGGACCGGGCGCTACGCGGGAAGGCCGGGGCTGGGCGCCTCGGGGCGGGCGCGCTTGGGCGGCACGCGGCCGGCTGGGCGCTCGGCGCCTCGCACGCCAGGCGGCGGGCGGGCCCCGCGGGGGCGTCGCGTCAGGGCGGGAGAGGACCGGGGGCGGGGCCCGGCGCTGGCAGCGCAGCGCGTGCTGCGCTCAGGCGGCGCGGCAGGGTGCCAGGCGGCGGTGGGGCCCCCGGGCGAGCGCGCGTGGGAGCGTGGCACCGGGGCGCGGTGCGGAGCGGGCCGGCTGGCCGCTGGCCTGGCCGCCGGGCGGCTCCTTGTTTTTTTTATATATATATTATAATATATTTTATTACTTATATTTTATTTATTATTTTTTTTTCTTTTTTTTCTACTTATTTATTATTTATATGTATACATTTATTTATTATATATAATTTATATATATATATTTTTCTTTTTTATATATATTATTATTATTTTATATTTATTCCCTAATATATGTTTTACGCTATAATTATTGGTTTCTTTTCTTCCTTTGCCACACGTATTTGTATATGCATATGTTTTATTATTTTTCTTTTATTCTACTAGTGTTTAATGCATGACCATGTATACAATGCATGATGCGAAAATTTAGGGTGTTACAGCCTCACACAGCACACCGGACTAGTCCGGTCTCCACCACGGACTAGTCCGATCTTTCTGAACCCTAACGGTAATTTATAGAAACCCCATATAAATAGAGGTGCACGGCCCACTTTTAACCTCTCTCGAACCCTAGCGCCGTCACACCTCCCAAGAGACTCAAAAACCATCTCTCTCCACGAAATTAAGTGAAAAATCGATCAATCCTTTGAAGATCACTTGTAGATCATTGGAGAGGCACTTTGCACACGATTGAGCTCTTGGTTTGAATCTCTAACACACTCTTGCATCTCAATTCGTATATTTCGAAGTGTGTTATTGGTGGTTTTAAAACTTGTAATCAAGGGAGCTCTCAACTTGTGAGATCGCCCCTTCAACTTGGTGATTTACCCCTGTGTGATTAGTGGAAGAGGATTGGCCTTCGTGGCGATCCGACGAGGGAAGGGTTGGTGAAGACCCGGTCCTTTTGTGGGCTCCTCAACGTGGACGTAGGCTGCCTTCGTGGTAACCGAACCACGGGATAAATCGTGTGTCTTGTTCGTTTGTGTTCATCATTCTAGTTGATCAACATTATCTAGGGTTTGATTCATTTTGTTGAATTGAAGTTAAATAGTTGAACAAGAATCATACTTACAATAAAGCTTAACATACAACTATTGAACTGTCATTAAAGTTTATATTTCCGCTGCAAACGACAACGAAACAATCAAATTGACCTAACTTGATCAACCTAGCCCGTGAAATCCGGACTAGTCCGCACTTTACCGGACTAGTCCGATATATCTGGATTTGACCTTTTTGTTGAAGTGCTACAGGAACCGAAAAATTCAAGAAGGCCTATTCACCCCCCCTCTAGGCCTACATTCACCCAGCCCGATAGCCAGACAAGTTCGGGTCCCTGACCGGACTAGTCCGGCCCTTGGGGACATAACCTCCTCAGGGAGCCCTCGACCTCTCCACTTCCATTCAAACACTCTCTCTCCAAAAATGCTCAAAAACCGCCTCCCAAACGGCTATTTTTGATTGCCGCCTACAAATATCGACTCCAATCCATGGATTGAAGTCCTAAGGTGCTTAGGAACCTTTCCCCAAGCATCAGAGGCCGATTCCTCACCCACATTTCATTGAATTGAAGATTTGAAGAGGTATTCTTGACCTAACCCATAAATCCTCGAAATTCAATTCTCTTGGGTCTATTGATAGAAACTTCTTCATAAATGTTGTTGTGCACATCAATGTGATCATATACCTCTATTTTTGTGGTAGGATCTGTAGTTTTTACAAAATTTCTCTCGATTAGGGTTCTTGCTGTGTGAACCGAACTAGTCCGGCCCCTGGGCGGACAAGTCCGACCTAGTGCGGACTAGTCCGGCCCTTGGGCGGACAAGTCCGGGTTACATAGTGAAAACTTTAACCTAGGTTAGTTTTGTGAATTCTACCTCTACCCCTTAACTTCCTTTGACTCATACACATTCCCTTGCTTCTCTTGTCAGCAACCATGTCGAATAATGATTATGTTCAACCTTCCGACTCCGAGACCGAAGCGGAGAAGCAAGCTCTTTATTGCCGGAGGCAATGAGAGGATCAAGAGATGGCTGCTGCATACTTTGCGTCACAGAGAGCAAAGAAGACGCAGCGCGAAGAGCACAATTCTGCAGCTGTCGAGGCAGCCTCAAAAAGGAAGCGACTTGTGACTTTGGGTGAACAAGCTAGAACCCAGGGGGTGAGAACCTCCAAAGATAAAGGCAAGGCCCCAGTCGATGCTGCACCCAAGAAGAGGGTGATAGTGTCCAAGAAGGCTGCAAGCAAGGTCAAGAAGGGCGCCTCTCAACCCATAGGCCCGTTGAGGATGTCTTCTCCTACACGAAACCCAAACCGTGCAGCTGCTTTCGACTCTAACATCTTCAAGGGGGCAGAGAAGGCACGCAAGCTCAGGAAGGTCAATGTCTATTAGCGAGACAGGATCACAGTGGATCCCCGTTTCTGGTGTGACTTCCACTGTGACTACTACCGGACGGTCCACATGACCAAGCAGACCCCTATCACAGATGCTGAGTGGATAGACTGGGATTACATGGCTCAGAAGGATCATCAAGCCTTCAATGTTGTGATTGAGGCCGTCGAGAGGCATGGTCTAAAGAAGCTCCTAGCCTTTCAGTTTGACTGGAATGTGGAAGTAATTGCTCAGTTCTACTCTACAGTCTACTTCCACACCAATGGGGACAGGAGGATTACCTGGATGACCCATGGAGAGCAATACTCCACCACCTACTGGGAGTTTGCTCAGTTGCTTGACTTGGAGGACCAACTGGATAATGAGATTATCATTTCAAATCTGAAGCCAGTTGATCGGGACACCCTAGAGTACATGTACCCAAGTCATACACAGTATGAGGCCGGGCACATCAGAAACATCAAGCCTTTCTATAGTGTCTCAACAGGGTCCTCAGGAAGACCATTGCCCCCAAGGATGGAGACACAGGGATAATTCAAGGGAATCTAAGGCACTTGATGGTGCTCATTGATGAATATGTCCACTTCAATGTGGTGGACTATATCTTTGATGAAATCTTCAACATCTCGCACACTCCTAACCGATCATGTGGATACGCTCCGTACATCATGTACATGATCGAGAAGATCTCCAGACTCACTTTCAAGAAAGACATCATTCACCGGAGGCTTCGACCTCAACTCCCTCCTCAAGAGCCGGCTGCTCCTAGGAGGAAGAATGTGGATCCTCCCGCTTCTTCCTCTTGCTTCGTGCCATCTTATCGACCACCTCCGACTCCGTCACAATGCGGGAGTGGATTCTTTAAATGCTTCAAATCTATTTTCTCCTCTTGCCGGAAGACGGAAATTCGACAACATCGCAGGAGCGTCGCAACGAGAAGTATCTCAAGGCGATGTGCGACAAGCTGGACATTCCTATGTCCCCGCCGAGGAGAGTGATGGTGAGATCACTTCTTTACCAGAGTTCACTGCCAAGGAGCTCGCTCAGTTTGGTGAAGATGGGACTTCCACTGCTGCCCCGACCGATGATGATGATGCAAATGTTGACCCGGAGGCCACAGAAAGCGATAGCGGGCGCCAAGGCGGCGATGATGACGACGACTCAGATGATGAGTAGACCTAAGGGCCCTTCCTCTATTTCTTTTCCTTTTTGGTGTCTTGATGCCAAAGGGGGAGGGAGATTAGTGGATGGGGCACTTAGATATAGGGGGAGAGATTGAGTGGGAGAGTTTGAGAGTATTTATGAGTCTCTATCTAGTTATTAGTGAGAGTGTATTTGATCTATCAAAGGCTTATGTTTTAAACTCTCATTTCAAGTTGTATTGCAAGATTTAATATATGTATTCATGTATCTTGCCTAAATTTGTGATGTGTTGCCTTATTTACATGTCTATCTTGCATAATCGTTGACTTATCACACTTTATGAACACATCACTTAGGCACCCCACCCCAACGTGTATATGTATGAGAACTCTCTCAACCTCTCTTACTCATTATGCATACATTGAGGGGGAGTCACTCATACAAATACATGTTATGAAAACAAATTATTATCCTTGTTGTCGAAGTCTTAATGTGTTGTCATCAATCACAAAAAGGGGGAGATTGAAAGTGCATCTAGGCATCCACGTGGTTTTTGGATGAATAATGATGACAATTAAGAGGCTAATGAGCTAAAGTGATCTTAAGCACAAGTACAAGGATTCAAATGTGATGAAAACACTCAAAAACGAAAAGGATGCAACAGGCGTCAAAGGCTCAAGAGTAGAAATTAGGCTTTCTATGGTGTTAAGCTGATATGAGCCGTGTCATGTGAGAAGGTGGATGTATCATGTGCAATGAGATCATTCTAGAGAGCTCAAAGTGGTGGTTTAGTGAAACACCTAAGTGAGAAGCAAAAAATGAGAGAAACCCTAGGACTAGTCTGACCGGGCAAACAAGTCCGTTTTGAGACGGACCAAACGTCTTTGGATAGAATCTGAGTGAATTTGGAGCTAAGTCCGAGAAGTCCGAACTTGTCCATTTTTTGACGGACCAAAGCTTTCTGGAATAGTTCAGACTTGTCCATTTGAGACTTAGTGAGATAGACCGAGAGAAACCCTAGAGGGCCAGACTAGTCTGCCCCTGTGGTCGGATTAGTCCGGGCCAACCCAGAAGAGTCCGTTTTGGGATGGACCAAACTGTTCTGTTCCACATCAGACTAGTCCGTTGTTGACCGGACTAGTCCGTTGTCTAGTGACCGTTTGAATTTGGAAATTTGGCAGGTGGTGTGATGATCGTCACGCAATGTGGCAGTTGTTGGGACCTGACTAGAGGTTAGTGGTCCCATAAGGACGTACTAGTCTGGGGTCAGAGGCCGGACTAGTCCGCCCTTCTGCTGAGGTCAGCAGAAGGGGCTCGGGACCCCTATAAAAAGGGGACCCCCGGGCTCATTTGAACAAGTCTTGAACCCTAGCACCGCCACAAGTAACCTAGAGCCTTCCAAACCCTTCTACTCGTCCTACTAACCCTTTAAGAGCAAATCTTGAAGAGATTAGGGTTTGGGGAGGAGAGTAAAGGAAGATCATCGCACTTTGGCTCTCGGTTTGATCTCTTGCACATTGTGTTGTGTTTTTGTGGCTTGTGTGAGTTGAGCTTCGTGTGCTCCTCATTGTATTGATTTGTGGGAGCCTCAAGTTGTGAGCAGCCCCATCAAACTTGGTGATTACCCATTAATATAGTGGAATCCAAGCCTGCCATCGTGGTGGCTTGGTGAGAGAAAGGTCAAGTGAGACTCGATCCTTGTGTGGACTTCTCAACGAGGATGTAGCCTTCTTTGTAGAGCTGAACCATGGGATAAATCTTGTGTCACTTGTCTTTTACTTTTCGTAATCACTAGTATTGCTATTAGGGTTCTTATTGCTCATATTGCTCTTCACTATGATCATTATTGTAAACTTGCAATCTAAGTGTTTAAACATCAGAATCTGAGCTTTAATAGTTTACCACATATTGTTTATCTCTTCGGTGAACTTTAATTCCACAAATAACTTGTTGAAACCAAGTTTTAGGGTTTTCACCCTATGCAGAGCGGACTAGTCCGACCCTGTGCAGACTAGTTCGGCCACAAGAATTTAATCTCGTTTGATTAAGTCATTTCAGGTATTATTTCCTATTCACCCCCTCTAGGCGACTTTCAGGGTCCACCATTTGAAATTGGCCACCGGGGCTGAGGCAACACTGAGGGCCACAACTTCTGTCACATAGCTGCATTGGATCCAAAAGGCAACATAGGATCAAGTCAATTTTAAAAGAAGAGACCGACATGTAGGCCCTAATGTCAGTTGTCTTCAACCTCCAGACACGGGCCCAAGCTAGCAGTGCCCTGGCAGCACGCGGATGTTCCCTGGCTAGATAGTGAGCCTTGGTGATGGGAGTTAGGGTAACACGGAGTGCGGTCTCCGGTGAAGCCGACGGGCAAGGTCTCAAAGTGTGGTGGCTACCAGAACACTCCCATCGGCGGCGGCGGCTACCTCGATGGCGGCAGGGGGGACAGCACCAAGGCCATAGATTGATGTCGGATTTTGACCCAAGAGCAGCCTAGGACGATGGGGAACACGAATCCTACCCCTAATTCCACTGAACACAGCTGTAGAGTACGAATCGGCGGTGACCTAACTCAAGTTGCGCGGTGGAGGGGGAAAACTCATATTTCGGCGTGGGCACTTAGCCAAACTCTAATATTCTTGCTCAGAAACTTCGCAAGGGACTCGAGAGTATAATTGATAATGGGGTTGGAGAATAATTAGCCGTAGAAAATGAATTTCTTGATGGATGACTTAGATTCTATGGGACGACCGACATGAAAACTCAGATTATGTTCACTAAAGCCATGGCGTGGCAAGGGACTTACATGGGAATGAAGAGGAGTTGTAGGCGCACTAGTTTTCTTCTCAAAGCTGGGCGTGAAGAGTTTTGCTTCAGCCTGGCGTCAGTGAGGCAGAGGCACCCGACGATGTCAATGTTGGACAGCGGCGAGAAAACTTCAAAACACAGAGAGTTTAGGCATGGAAACAAGAAACAAATTAGAGAAGGTAAGGAGGATTCTTGTGCCAACTTTTGCTGTTCACACCAGGTGAGGAGTCGGCTTGGAGCAAGAGTTTGAAGGCGGGAGCAACCGAGTGGCAAGTTCTGTTGTTTGGGAGAAGAACACAGAGAGCAGAGCCAAGTCTTCTCCACTACGTCAGGGAACAAAAGAAATGAGGGTAGAGCCGTAGAGGAGTGGTGTGCTGCAGCTGTACCATGCACCAAGCAAGCAGGTAGAAAGGAGGCTCTGTGGCATGCATGCTTGTGCGTAGCGGCTGGGCAAGAACCAGAGAAAAGAAGAGAAGATATGCTTTGTTTGGCACATTGAGAGTATGACAGGTGGGTCCCACTGCTATTCACCCCCATTCCTTCTCTGTTACTTAAATTCTACTACATAATTTGCTCCAAAAATTCTAGATTTTTGATGGGAGACCAAATCAAATTGTAGGACCCAAATATGAAATTCAATTCTTCATTTGATCAAGTTCCATTCAAATTCAAATTGGATTTTGAATTCAAATGCAATTCAATGTCCAACTTGAATTAAATAGCCAACGTGCTTCAAAAATTGTGTAACTTGGCAGGGGTGCTTCTTGAATTATGAGGAACTTATTGGGCAACTCAATTTCAAAATTTGACTAAGTTTGAACAGCAGCTACATTTGAATTTTCAAATCCCTCCTTTAGGGTTTTAAAGAATTTATTTTTTTCCTTTTTCATATTGTTTCTTTTACTCCTGATTTTCACATTGCATAGCTGTAGTGAATGGTTGAAAATTTAGGGCTTTTACACAGAGCATGGCTGCACCATGGTGAAGATCACATTGGTCAAGTCAGCAACCTTCTTCTTGTTTACTGCATCTTCCGGCGAGACGATGAAGCCAAAAACACATACCTCGTGATGGTACCCTTAAAGCCGGAGCGACATGTATCCTTCCATTGTGGATAGGATGCCAATGGTTTACCCCCCCTTTTCCCCCCAACCCTACATATATAGAGCCCCCATCATGAATCTGAAAGGGTAGGCGGAGGAGGATGGGCATGGATGCCGCCGAATACCCCCCCCTGCAAATCTTGGAGGAGAAGGGGCAACCGGCAAATTGGAGGCAGCCTACGCCTTGTAGACCCCTCATATGGGATGCAACGACAACGACGACCTCCCCACACCAACCACCCTGTGAATCTGGGCTGTGAGGAGATGCCACCAATCCCCCCTGAACCTGGAGGACGAAGAGAGTGTTGAATCTAGGCAGAGCCCCTCCCCCTCCCCTAATTTTTTTCATGTAGTTGTGATTATGTTGTGTGTGCGATAAAGACTTCTCAACAAGGTGCCATCCTCTCGGGGATTGGTAGCTTACGTCAAGTTGTATCTCATAGTTTTTGTGCGGTTTTTGATATGCTTCTGTTAATTTAAACTTTGTTTTTGAACTTGCACTCTGATGTAACTTAACCAACTACTTCTTTTATGTAATATTTTTGAAATCCTTGCATCACGTGCAATCCGGTGTCACAGCGCACGACACCACCTGAACACGATCCCGCCTTCGGGATTTTGGTCCTCACACATTTCACATAAGATCATCACGTTTCATAGTTCGGGATCAGCAGAAGAAATACAGTTTATGGATATGCCATACATGATAGGTAGCATATATACACACATCCCATCAATGAAGTAAAGGCAAAAAGTAGTAGGATAAAACATTGCTACTCCCATAGAATTAGCGGCAAACACTGGTAAAGCTAACTTAAACAGATGCAGGGTCTGCAAAAGAAACGATGTCACTAGCAATATTCTTAGCATCCATGGCGATGCCAGCCAATCCGCTCCTTGCAAAACCAGCAAAATAGACCCCATCTTCACCTTTCCAGTGATTCGGGTAACCTTTTCTTGGGAAATCCATCATCATTCAACATACGCTTGTTGTCCTATGCCATATAAAAACATGAATAAATACTTGTAATAAGAATAAAACAAGCAATGGCTATATTATGAAATGATCGAGGAAGTTGAAAGAAAGTTTCACCTTAAGCCAATTGTTTGCAGTGCTTTTGTAGCCAGTTGCAAACACAATGGCATCGAAGGAGCTCTCCTTCCCACCTTGGAATGTGACTTTGTTTCCATCTATCTTGGATATCCCCCTAAACACCTAGCAAAGACATAATAATTGTTACATGGTTGCTCAAATAAAAATATACATCGCTGGAAATAAGAAATAACTATATATAAGTGCATATACAATGATCTCAGTGGGGACATAGTATACTTACTTTAATAACCTCTTTTTTGATTAACTCTGCTGTCCCAACATCGATAACGGATGATCTGCCTGTTTTAGATTTGAGAAGGAGAGGGCCCATTTTTGGCCTCACAATACCATGGCTTGATAGGTCCCAAAAATGAGCTTGTCTTTCATAACTATAAGATGATCCACTATGGTAATTGGCATATATTTGACCAAATTCATCCCCATACGCATTGATTCTTTAGTCACTATGTGTACCTACACGCAATCAATTGACTATAAGATATCAAACAAAAATAGGAAGAAACTCTCCTTCACAATGGGAAGTGAAGCATGACTGAAAAAAATAGAAGAATCACGTATTTTCAAATTAATTCTTTCCTTTTGGCCCATTTCCGTTATCTAATCTCAGTGAAACTATTTTCAGTACCTAAACAAAGACACAAATCTCAAGCACAATGTATTATGGAGCTGGATATTCATGAAAAACAACTTACTTTAGTCGAATAACGAGCTACTAAGAATGAAAACAACCGACTTCAGTTCAAATGACGAGTGACAAAGAGTGAAAACAATGCACGTATATATTAGACATGAATAACATTTTCAATTAAAAAATAAACAATATATACCGGGCTCCGAACAACTATGGAGGTGTCAGCACTATGGCTTGCAAGATCGTAGGCAATTTCCATCCCTGAGTTGCCAGAACCAACCACAAGCACCTTTTGCCCCACATAGCTACGACCTGACTTGTACATGGAGGAATGAATGGCTTCTCCTGTGAAGCTTTGTAGCCCAGGGATGGTCGGAACCCTCCCAATTCCATTTTCACCAGTTTCCACGACTATATACCTTGCTGCATAGTGCATTTCTGCACCAGAAACCGTGTCTCATGCTGCAACGGCCCAGCGCTTGCTTCCCATGTCGTATGCTGCTGACTCGACTGTGTAGTGCAGAACCTAGGCTGAATATCAAGATGCTCTATGTAGCGGTCCAGGTATTGCAAGAACTCCTCCCTAGGGACATATGTTGGGGTTTGAGGCGGGTACGGCATGTACGGCAAGGCCCAAAATTCCTTGGCCAGGTGAAGCTTAACACGGTCATAGGTGCGCTTGCGCCACAGCGATGCGCTGCAGTCCTCTCGCTCAAGAATGAGGTAAGGGATTGAATGCCTACTGAGGCACGCTGCTGTTGCCAAGCCAGCCGGACCTGCACCGACGATCAGAACGACCAACTCCATTTGTGCGCGTAAGCACTGTAGCTGAGTGTGTGTATCAGGATGGTGGCTAATTTGTTGTTTGACAGTGTGCTAGGCAGTTGGCTTGGTATATAAAGGGATGTATTCGTACTGATAGAGTTATCTTCATGGTATCCTAGATATATCCATTTCATTGTAGTTATTAATTGTCTCTTGAATATTCAGGAAGTTGGTTCAAACTCTTGGCTTATCCAGGCGACGTACATGCATAATGCGAAGAACATAAATGAGTAGCATAAATGTAGTGGTACTTGTTAATTGTTCACGCTGCTGGTAGAGTATCTTCCTGGTATCATGGGTATATTCATTTGATTGTAGTTATTATTTGTCTCTAGAATATTCAGGAATGTGGTGCAAACTAATGGATTATCTGGTTAACTGCATAGTCCAGACATTTTGGTCCAAGTGTGTGTTGAGATACATGCATGACACTAAGAACTAAAATGAGTAGGGTAAATGTGATGATCGGTGTTCATTGTTCGCACTGGTAGTGTATCTTCGTGGTATCTTGGATATATTCAGTGTATCTTCATGGTATCTTGGATATATTCAATTGATTGTTGTTATTAATGGTCTCTAGAATGAATATTCATTTTATTGTTGCTATTAATGGTCTCTAGAATGTTCAGGAAGGTGGTTCAAACTAATGGATTATCTGGTTAACTGCATGTTCCAGTCTTTTTGGCCCGAGTGTGCATTCAGATACATGCATGACACGAAGAAATAAAATGAGTAGGGTAAATGTAGTGGTAGGTGTTTATTATTCGCGCTGGTAGTGTATCATTGTGGTATCTTGGATATATTCAATTACTGTTGTTATTAATTGTCTCTAGAATGCTCAGAAATACAAATCCTCTACAGTAAATGTACAACAATTACCACCACTAATACATGAGCCCAAGGGTCATCGGACCCATGTGTCAGTAGTAGTAACTGCAGTGCATTTGCCGCAGAGGATTCCAGTCCTGGTCCGAGGGGGGTGTTCGGATGCATGTATGACTCAAAGAACTAATTGAGTAGTCTAAATGCAATGCTGGTAGTTATTTGTTTGCACTGATCGAGTATCTTCTTGGTATCTTGGATATGTTCATTTGATATTAGTTATTAATTGTCTCTAGAATATTAATTGCTCACCTAGCATGGCATGGCGAACGTTACGACACTACAAGGATTCTGGCTTATTGCAGCATATTGTTGTGATAGGTCAAAAATAGTTACAGGAGGTAAATGTTGCAACGAATTAAATCATTGCGATACTTTTAAATAAATGTGGCTATAAGTGACGTGGCAATAACATATTGCAATGATTTGGCATATGCGATAATAGTTATGGTATTGCAACAATTTGAATATGCTTTCACAACAGTTAGTATAGTTATAAAAAATTTATGTTGCCACAATTGTAAATTGTTGCATTTCTAAATAATTGCCACAATCGGAATTTATGGGGTTAGGATCTTAATGCAACGATTGCGGATCTGCGGTAATAGGATGCAAATGCTACAATTCTAGGTTCGTGGTGATAGATTGCTATCAAAGTTTCCAGATTCGTGGCTATAGGTTCATAATGCAACGTTTAATGATTTGTGGCGATAGGTATTGTAATGCAACATTTTCAGAGTCGTGGTAATAGGTTCGTAATGCAACGTTTAATGATTTGTGATGATAGAGGTCTAATGCAAAGTTTTTTTGACCTGAGGCAATAGGTTTGTAATGAAACATTTTCTAAGTTATGGTAATAGGTTCAAAATACAACATTTAATGATTTATGGCGACAGAGGTCTCATGCAACATTTTTTGATTCGTGGCAATATGTTTCTAGTGCAACGTGTAATGAACTATGGTGATAGAGTGCTAATGCAATATTTTTTGATTCGTGGCAATAAGTTAGTAACACAATGCTTAATGATTTGTGGCAATAGATTTCTAAAGCAACATCTTTTAAATCCAGCTAATGCAATTCAATGTCCAACTTGAATTAAATAGCAAACGTGCTTCAAAAATTGTGTAACTTGGCAGGGGTGCTTCTTGAATTATGAGAAATTTATTGGGCAACTCAATTTCATAATTTGACTAAGTTTGAACAGGAGCTACATTTGAATTTTCAAATCCCTCCTTTAGGGTTTTAAAGAATTTAATTTTCCCTTTTTCATATTGTTTCTTTTACTCTCATTTTCACATTGCATAGCTGAAGTGAATGGTTGAAAATTTAGAGCTTTTACACGAAGCATGGCTGCACCATGGTGAAGATCACATTGGTCATGTCAGCAACCTTCTTCTTGTTTACTGCATCTTCCAGCGAGACGGTGAAGCCAAAAACACATACCTTGTAATGGTACTCTTAAGGCCAGAGCAACATGTATCCTTCCATTGTGGATCAGCTGCCAATGGTTTACCCCCCCAACCCCACATATATAGAGCCCCTATCATGAATCTGAAAGGGTAGGCGCATGAGGATGGGCATGGACGCCGCCGAATATAGCCGCCCCCCCCCCCCCCCCCACCCCTCGAGCAAAATACGGGATACAGGAATTTGCGGATGCAGAGCATCTGAAATCTTATGTGATAAGAAAGTTCCACAAAAATTAAAAGGAAAATTCTATAGGACGGTGATCAACCTGCAATGTTGTATAGAGCAGAATGTTATCCAACTACAAGGCAATATGTCCAACAAATGAGTGTTGCTGAGATGCGTATGCTACGGTAGATGTGCGGTCACACAAGAAGAGAGAAAATTAGGAACGAGATGATACGTGATAGGGTAGGGGTGGCACCGATTGAGGAGAAGCTAGTCCAACATCGCGTACGGTGGTTTGAGCATATCCAGCGGAGACCTCCAGAAGCACCAGTTAACAGTGGGATTATAAAGAGTAGAAAAAATTTTAGGAGAGGTAGAGGTCGACCAAGGTTGACATGGGAGGAGGCGGTGAAGCGAGACTTAAAGGAGTGGGACATACCGAGAGATTTGGCTCATGATAGGACTGTATGGAAATTAGCAATTCATGTGCCAGAATCTTAATTTATTCATATCTTGTTACTCTTCTTTCTTATTAATCCATTTCTAAAATAAATAAAATGTAGAATCTTATTTTATTTGTATTTTTTACTCTCATCTTATTTTCTATTACTTTTCTTCAAAAATTGTAAGGTTGCATTTCTAGCCGACTCCAACTTGTTTGGGAGAAAGGTTTGGTTTTTGTTGTTGTTGTTGTTGTTGTTGTAGAGAGCCCCCCCCCTCCCCCAAGCAAATCTGGTCGGAGAAGGGGTAGCCGACAAATGGGAGGCCGCCTACGCCTTGTAGACTCCTCAGATGGGCTGCAACGACGATGACGACCTCCCCACAGCAACCACCCTGCGAATCTGGGATGCGAGGAGATGCCACCAATCCCCCCTGAACCTGGAGGACAAAGAGAGTGTCGAATCTAGGCAGAGCCCCCCCCCCCTATTGTTTTTGTTTTTCATATAGTCTTGATTATCACTACTACAAAAAGCATTTTTACAGGCGCCTCAAATTTTCAAACACAAGCGGTCCTTAAAAATATGCGACTGTGATGACGAATGATATAATAACCGCCTGTGATGACAGAACAACACAGACGGATTTTAAAGAACAACCGTCTGGGTAAATACATGATCTTCACAGATGGTTCTTAATTAAGAACTGTCTATAATGCAATAACTTCACAGACGGATTTTAAGAAACAACCGTCTGCGTAAATACATGATCTTCACAGACGGATCTTAATTAAGAACCGTTTGTAATTCAATGAACTTCACAGACAGATTTTAAAAAACAACCGTCTGGGTAAATACATGATCTTTATAGGCGGTTCTTAATTAAGAAACGTCTATAATATAATGAACTTCATAGACGGATTTTAAAACAACCGCCTGGGTAAATACATGATCTTCGTTGACGGTTCTTAATTAATAACCGTCTGTAATGCAATGAACTTCATAGACAGTTCTTGGTTAACAACGACCTGAGAAGATCATGTATTTTAAGTGGCGGTCATTGTTTAAGAACCGTATGTAGTTGTTCAATTATCACAAGCGGTTTTCATTGAAATTACAGGGATGTAATCATTGCAATTATCACAACCGTATGTAGTCGTTGCAGGGAAAATTGTATCAGGAAAAAACACATATGAGCGGATACTAGTACTGTAATGCATTGTAGGAAATGCTCGATCACCAGTGAGGCTGGCTTAATTGTGATAATACACCATTAGAGGCTTTACAATTGTTCAAAGATAATTTCTTTACACACTGAACAAAAATCATGCTACATTCATTGTAGATCGACGATGAAGCTCCCATCGATCAATCTAAATTGTACCGTCCTGCTTGCTCCCGAACACGTCTCTTATATTCCGCTGGATCCTGAAAATATTGACATTATTTAAATTAACAAATGTCGAAGGAGGAATGAATAACCTACATTGGTCACTAAGTCAAAGTGTCATCTAACCTTGATAAGTAGATTATAGCAATCATTTTCAACATGAGGCACATTTGGCTGATGCAGCAAACGCTGAACTTCAAGTAGTATAGTTTTGATTGTAAAAGCACTGCACCACCCCTACGAAATATAATTTAAGCAATATAAGAAACCATTTCAAATAAGTTCGACAACAATTATAAGTAATAATTACATGAACAAAATAGGTCTATCTTACAGTCTCTTGATCAAGAATCCCAATGCAGAGTGCTCCCGAACGATGGACATTTGGGTGGAAGAACCCAATTGGAAAGGTGCATCTTGGAGGCACCAAGGGATAGTCCTCAGAGAAGGAGATTGTCAGGGGGTAGTAACCATCTTCCCATTCAGTCTGCAAAAGAAATTTATTAATAGGAGGACGATGGTTAAACTCATATTGTGCTTGTTCTTCATGACTTACCCCTTCTTTACCGGGGATGTTGCACTGCCACTTCAATAAATCTCCC
Source organism: Tuctoria greenei (assembly GCA_036927565.1). NCBI lineage: Eukaryota > Viridiplantae > Streptophyta > Magnoliopsida > Poales > Poaceae > Tuctoria > Tuctoria greenei. The sequence continues at coordinate 9,704,404 of JAYESD010000008.1, forward strand.
GATTCAGGCTTCGCAGAGAAACCCTACACGGAGAAATTGAAAATACCAAAAACAAACAAGACGGAAAAACAAACTACAGTTAAGTTCATCAGTCCATTACAGATACATATGTATATACAACCATGTGACCGGTGTGCCATATGTACATACATGGGGATGGTTCTTGCGCCACGCCAAGCGCTCCTCCTTCAATCGGCTACACGCCCGAGACATCATTATCTGAAAGACCAAACTTCCAAACTTCCAAATCATTGAGTCCAAACGCATATGTACACAAATGCAAAAGGACACAATCCATATACCAACATTGTTCTAAGTTGATTTCAGAAGATACAAATATATACAATATATATCATCTCGCATTGCTATATACATTTTTTCCAGCATTGACATCTTTTCGCATATAGGGTTTCAAATTCTTTTTAATGCTTCTCTCTACGCGCTTGATGTTTTCTGGTTCGGTGAAAAGGTACATCTCTTCATACTGATTATATTCCTCTTCATTATCTCCCACATTGTCAACCCCAACAATATTTTGCTTTCCAGAAACAACTACGTGCAACTTCTCAGTTTCTGGATCTTGAACATAAAAAACTTGTGCAACATTATCGGCAAGAACCCACAGGTCATCTTTGTAACCCACTTTATTCAAGTCTACTAGTGTCAGCCCGTAATTGTCCACTTTCAAACCATCAGGATGTTTGACCCATTGGCACTTAAATACGGGCATTACCATTCTTTCGCCATAATCGAGTTCCCATATTTCCTCTATGAACCCGAAATATGTGGTCTTCTGCCCTTGTGAATCATAAGCCTCAATACGAACACCACTATTTTGTGCAACACTCTTACCGTCTTTTTCTTTAGTGTAAAATGTGTAACCATTGATGTCATATGCTTGCCATGATGTTACCAAAGCAGATGGGCCACAAGCTAACTTCTTCATTGTTGCCTCTTCTATAGTGTTTCCGTATGATATATTTTTGTCCATTAACCATTCAGTGAAACATCTTTTGTGCTCTTTCATGATCCAGTCCTCTTTGCGGTCTTGGTTTTTATCACGAAGCTCAATTTGGTGTTCCTCGATGTACGGCTCAGCTATTGCGAGCTGTTGTAGTACACCAAAATGTGCACGGTGTACATTCTTGTAATCTTGAACAATAAAAGTTTTCTTACCCACTTTTCCTCTCCCACGTAGTCTACCCTCATGTACCGGTATAGGCACACCTATCGATTTTCCATCTTTAATGTAATCAGCGCAACCCTCAATCACTTCTTCAGTGGTGTATCCTTCCATAATTGAACCATCTGGGTGAGCACGGTTCCGCACATAACCTTTTAATACTCCTAAATATCTCTCCAACAAAAACATATGATGTAAATATAGTGGCCCCAATGCTTTTATCTGATCAACAAGATGTATAATTAGGTGTACTTGCATATCAAAAAAGGATGGTGGGAAACACATCTCAAGCTTGCACATTGTCTCGACGATGTATGTTTTCAGATAGTCTAAATCTTCATGTGCTATCACATTTTGCGATACTGCATTGAAGAAGTAACACAAACGTGTGATGACAACTTTTATATGCTCAGGTTTGATTACTCTTATTGCAATGGCAAGGAAAACTGTCATCATCATGTGACAGTCGTGAGAATTATAACCGAATAAAGACAAGTCTTTCATCGAGACTAGTTTGCGGATATTGGATGAGAAACTTGTGGGCACTTTGATCCCATGCAAGCATTCGCAAATTGCTTTTTTCTCTTCTAGCGTCAATTTGTAGCTGGCTGGGGGAAGGTAATGCTTCCCGTTCGCCTTTTCTACTGGATGAAGCTCTTGTCTCAAATCACGATTTACTAGGTCCATACGTGAATTTAATCCGTCCTTTGTTTTCCTCGGCATGTCCAGCAAGGTCCCAATGATGCTGTCAAATACATTCTTTGTAACGTGCATCAAATCAATACTATGGCAAAATTCCAGATTCTTCCAATACGGAAGATACTTGAAAAAAATTGATTGTTTCTTGAAAGCCATGTCAGTTGTATCATCCGAAGATGTACTTTTCTTTCTCTTAATTCCTTTACTCTTTTTTCCCTTACCGAAAGCAATATGAATGTTCTTGACCATTTCAAACACAAGTTTTCCACTGTAAGGTTTCGGTGCAGTATCTTTTTCGATTTTGTTATCAAATTGTTCTTTCATATTCCTATACTTGTGTGTATCTGTCAAGAACCGTCGATGTCTCATGTACACCGTCTTTCTGGATGAAGTGAGGTATAGAAATCCAGTTCTATCCACGCACCTAACGCAACCTTTTTTACCTTTCATTTGTCCCGATAATGTAAACAGTCCGGGATAATCATGCACGGTAACGAATATCATTGCTCTTGGCGTGAAATATTCCCGCTTGTACTCATCCCATGTACGTACCCCTTCATTCCACAATTTCGCCATATCTTCCATTAAAGGTTCCAAGAACACATCAATTTCGATGCCGGGTTGTTTTGGACCTTGGATAAGAACAGATAATAAGATATATTTCCTTTTGTGACACAACCACATCGGTAGGTTGTACATAGTTAAGACCACGGGCCATGTGCTGTGTATGCTCCTTTTTTCACCAAACGGATTCATTCCATCTGTACCGAAGGCAAACCTCACATTTCTGATTTCCTTCGCAAATTCTAGATACTGAATATCAAAATTTTTCCACTGCGTTGCATCACCAGGGTGTCGTATATGTTTTTCATTCTTCTTGCGTTGCTCGGAATGCCAACGCATAAGTTCAGCCTCCCTAGGGTTTGAGAACAAACGCTTCAAGCGATCAATTACCAGAAGGTACCACATCACCAATGCAGGAATTTTTCTCTTATTCTTCCCGTCTGCATCGCCAGAAGTATCGTCATCGTCACCTTTAGGACCAATAATAAACTTCTTATTCTTCCGAGTCTTTTTCATGTTGGTAACATACTGGTGATTGTAGTCCTTCTTGTATCTACTGACACCACAAATGGGGCATCTAGTTGCGAGCTCATGCTCTTTGCGATACATAATACAATGGTTCACACAAGCGTGTATTTTTGTCACACCTAGTGCCATCGGGCAAAGAAGTTTCTTCGCTTTATAAGTGCTTCTGGGCAGTTTATTTGGATTTGGAAGAATTTCTGCCAGAAGATTCAAAAGATCAGAGAAACTACAATCGGACCATCCGTGCGTTGCTTTCAACTTTAGTAGTTCTAAGACTGCACGCAATGTAGTAAACTCTTTATCACAACCATTTCATTCATCATATAAAAGCTCTGTCGCCGCATTCTGCAATGTCTCCATTTTACTTAATCCTTTGCTTGCTCCCATAGAAGTCAGTACATATGTTTCAATGTGACGCAACATCTCCTCACAATCAAACTCATCATCATCATCACCAGCTTGATTTTCACTACCATCATCGATATGAACATTATCATCATCTGAGCCTCTCTCATCATCTTTATCCACATCATGTGTATCTAACTCACCATGCTCTGTCCATATTGTGTAGTTATTTTTGAAACCTCTTTTCACCAAATGAGATTGGATTACTATAGTATCCGTCCAAGAAATCTTATTTTCGCAGTCGATACATGGACATAATATGTCATCTATCTTTTGCAACTTCGCATGTCTCTTGGATGCTTCAATAAAATTTGCAACATTACAAATGTACATAGGATCGGGTCTTGGCATGTTATACATCCACGCTGGACGGTCCATGCTGCAATAATAGAATTTTTGTCAGATTTACAAAATTTGGCTACAAATATTCTCTAAAGGTCTTCTATAAAATGAATTTACAGAGACATAACAAGTATGATTAGGGCGACTAATGTAGGAGACGGGCGACGTCTTGAGGCGGACGGAGTCCAAGGGGGAAACATGCCCAACAGCATGGGCTAGGTCTGGGTGGGATCCCATCCGTTATATCGGGAAACAGGCCCAGATGCATCTTATATATATTACAATAGCATCTGTTAATTAAACATCATATTCATGTCACATAATAGGTACAAAAAGGAAACAATCCATATAGTCCATACATCAATATACCAGAACATAATCCATACAGTCCTTACACATGTAAAAGGACAGAATCCATATACTAGAACACACAAAACTAACAGCTTATCAGCTAATGAAAATATACAAAGAAAAAGTAAGGAAACTACATTTACCTTGCAGAGGCGTCAGCACGGTGGGGAGGCGTCAGCACGGTGGGCCGGCTGGGTGGAGAAGTGGCGGTGCGGGGTTGAGCGGCGGCGCGGCAGTATGGGCTGGGCGGCGGAGCGGCGCAGGGGAAATTCAACAGCCTTGCGGCGTCGATATAAATTCTCCAGGGTTGCATTTTGACTGCGGTGAGGGGTCCTTATATAGACGTCGGTTTTTCACAGGCGGTTTTTAACTTTATCGCAGACGGGTTTTACTTACCAACCGTCTGAGAAGATGTTTATTAATTAAGAAGTAAATATCTTCACAGACTGTTGTTACTTAATAACCGCCTAATAAGATTTTTATCTCAGGCGGGTATTACTTAACAACCGTTTGAGATAATGCCAACTGAACAAAATATTTTTAAAACTTGTATATCTGACATTGTAATGTTTTGATAAATATCAAATTAATTTCTACTCACATATTATTCACATTTGTGTATCTCATAAAAAAAGATCATTCACTCAAAATTGTTGGTATGAACATATTTGTATAATTTATACATGTATGAATTTTTTTAATTTTTTTAAAAGCACTCCAACATGTCAAACTTCAAATTATCCACTAGTATTCATTGACACTTGATTTAAATATGTACAAAACACAAGAAATATGTACAAGAACGCTTGATTGAAATCCTAAAACTACACTACGGCCCCGCCTCCTCCATCCTCTCCGCCAACTTCTCAAACCAAGCCAAGCGGTCCTCCTCCGACTCGTCGTCGTCGTCGTCGTAGTCGTCACCATGGTGGTGGTCGCCGTCGTTGTCGCCGTCGTCGGAGGACGACTCGTCGCCGCCGTCGTCGGAGGACGACTCATCGTTATCATCGTCATCATCGTCGTCGTCGTCGAAGTCGTCCTCCTCCTCCTCCTCCTCCTCCTCCGGTGACGATGCAGCAGGAGAGTGGGTCGGCTGCTCCGGCTGAGCTGATTGCTCCGGCTGAGCCGATTGCTCCGGCTGTACCGGTGGCTCCGGCTGCACCGGCGGTGGAACGCGCTGGTCGTCATTCACCCTCTCGGGGGAGCTGCATCGTATCCGCTTGCAGGGTGGCTGCCTCGGCGGGCTAGGTGGCGGAAGGTTGGCCATGGCTGTGGTGGTTCGTCGGCGCCGGGCTAGGAGAGGTGGAACGATGGAAGAAGAAGGAGTGCAAAAGTTCTGTGCTTGTACATAACCGACGACGCACCTTATATATGGTCTGTGCGGAGTAGACGAGAGAGCGGTTCATTTCCCACACATTGAACTCTTTGCAGACCTCGTGCGGCGCACAATTAAACCACTGTGGAAGACGATCTTCAGAGATCCTTCCGTCGCACGCGTCCCTGCACCACGGCTTCTCATCTTCTCCGCAGACCTCGTGCGGCGTGTCAGTTAATTAACACTTCTCAGGCTGTTAATTAACATATTGTAGTTTCAAAAATATTTATCTCAGGCGGGTATTAATTACAAACCACCTGAGAAAATAGCATTTGTTGTATCTTTTTTATGTTCTGACCAATTTCAAAGGATTTATGAAGTGAAATTTAATGGTAACCCTTACTTATCAATAATAATACAAGAAATTGGATTTTTGCATTTTTAAAGGACCACATTTAATCAAGAACATTAATTCAGAAGAAGTAAAAATCTTCACAGGCGGTTGGTACTCACCAACCGTAAAAGAATATATTTATCTCAGACGGGTATTACTTACCAACCGCCTGAGACAATTCCCGATACTATTCTTCAGTTTCCTTATCCCTTGCTTCTTTTTTATTTAGATTCCAATATAAATACTCAAACATGTTTACATTCTGCAAGTTGTGTTCAAATTCGATGATTCTTTCTTCTACATTTGTATAAAATTAACATCTACCACCTGAACAAAATATTTTGTTCATTGCGCATTGAACTCTTTGCAGACCTCGTGCAGCGCACAATTAAACCACTGTGGAAGACGATCTTCAGAGATCCTTCCGTCGCACGCGTCCCTGCACCACGGCTTCTTAACTTCTCCGCAGACCTCGCGCGGCGTGTCAGTTAATTAGCATCTTCTCAGGCCGTTAATTAACATCTTGTAGTTTCAAAAATGTTTATCTCAGGCGGTTATTACTTAAAAACCACCTGAGATAATGGCCGATACTGTTCTTCAGCTTCATTATCCCTTGCTTCTTTTTTATTTAGATTCCAATATAAATACTCAAACATGTTTACATTCTGCAAATTGTGTTCAAATTCGATGATTCTTTCTTCTACATTTGTATAAAATTAACATCTACCAACTGAACAAAATATTTTGTTCATTGCGCATTGAACTCTTTGCAGACCTCGTGCGGTGCACAATTAAACCACTGTGGAAGACGATCTTCCGAGATCCTTCCGTCGCACGCGTCCCTGCACCACAGCTTCTTAACTTCTCCGCAGACCTCGTGCGACGCGTCAGTTAATTAACATCTTCTCAGGTGGTTGGTACTTACCAACCGCCTGAGAATATATTTATCTCGGGGACGGGTGTTACTTACCAACCGCCTGAGATAAGCCCATGGAGTTCCCCTTGCCGCACGATATTGCGGTCCTGATCGCGGGGTGGGTCGCCCCAACCTCCACCCATCCCATGGACGACCTCTCCAGTCTGCGCGCCACCTGCAAGGCCATGCACGCGGCATGCCGTGATCCCACTGTGGGCAGGCGCGTGGCGCTGGAGCGGGAGAGCAGCTGGGAGTGGTTCCAACGGCACGGGAACGGGAGCTATGACGCCCTCGTGGAGCGCCTGGTCAACGTGGGCAACCCTCATGCGTGCTACGTCACTGGGTTAGACCTCATCTTCAACTACGGCCACACGCAGGCGCAGCGGGGCACCTAGTTCCTTGCCCGGGCGGCCGCGAACGGCCACAAGGTGGCGGCCTACGTCCTCGCCATGCTCCGCTAGGACGCCGACCGCGGGGACCGCGACACCCTCGAGTATATCCGGCACGTCGAAGGCGAGGCCCATGTCGGCGACAACGCGGTCAGGTCCGTCGTGATGAAGAGGACCAACAAGGAGTGTTGCCGGTGTCGGAATCAAGCCATGCAGAGGCTCGACGTTTTAGTGAGCTGGAGGTTACTGCGTAGGCCTCCTCCCGGACCGCCGCCGGTGGCGCTGCCCGACATTGACGATGGCATTTGCCGCTGCCCAAGAGGGGGGAACCAGGGGCCTGCCCACTGCGGCAGGCGAGGGTGGTCCGAGACCGTCTTATGTACTGAGAACTATAGGATTGAGCACGAGTATGACCTGTTCTCCCATAACGTGTTGTACTCTATGGGTTATATTAATTAAGAAGTAAATATCTTCACAGGCGGTTGGTATTTAATAACCGTCAAAGAAGATATTTATCTCAGGTGGTTATTACTTAACAACCGCCTGAGATAATACACGATACTGTTCTTCAGTTTCCTTATCCCTTTTTTATTTAGATTCCAATATAAATACTCAAACATGTTTAGATTCTGCAAATTGTGTCCAAATTCGATGATTCTTTCTTCTACATTTGTGTAAAATTAACATCTACCACCTGAACAAAATATTATTAAAACTTGTATAGCTGACATTGTAATGTTTTGGTAAATATCAAATTAATTTCTACTCACATATTATTCACATTTGTGTATCTCATAAAAAAAAGTTCCTTCACTCAAAATTGTTGGTATGAACATATTTGTATAATTTATACATGTATGAATTTTTTTAATTTTTTTAAAAGCATTCCAACATGTCAAACTTCGAATTGTCCACCATTCTAACTAAATGCTCATATACATATGAGGCATTCATCAAATTATGAACACACATTGATTCAAAAAAAACTTAAAAAAATATGAAAAAATTCGTAGAGGTTGGTATGATGAGTAAAAATGTCCACTGAAAAAATAAATGAAAAAATCATTATATTCATCAAGATAAAAAAATGAAAAATAGCATTTGTAGTATGTTTTTTATGTTCTGACCAATTTCAAAGGATTTATGAAGTGAAATTTAATGGTAACCTTTACTTATCAATAATATTACAAGAAAGTTGATTTTTGCCTTTTAAAGGACCACATTTAATCAAGAATATTAATTAAGAAGAAGTAAATATCTTCACAGACGGTTGGTACTTACCACCCTGAAAATATATTTATCTCAGGCGGGTATTACTTAACAACCGCCTGAGATAATGCCCGATACTGTTCTTCAGTTTCCTTATCCCTTGCTTCTTTTTTACTTAGATTCCAATATAAATACTCAAACATGTTTAGATTCTCCAAATTGTGTCCAAATTCGATGATTCTTTCTTCTACATTTGTATAAAATTAAAATCTACCACCTGAACAAAATATTTTTAAAACTTGTATAGCTGACATTGTAATGTTTTGGTAAATATCAAATTAATTTCTACTCACATATTATTGACATTTGTGTATCTCATAAAAAAAAGTTCCTTCACTCAAAATTGTTGGTATGAACATATTTGTATAATTTATACATGTATGAATTTTTTTAATTTTTTTAAAAGCATTCCAACATGTCAAACTTCAAATTGTCCACCATTCTAACTAAATGCTCATATACATATGAGGCATTCATCAAATTATGAACACACATTGATTCAAAAGAACTTAAAAAAATATGAAAAAATTCGTAGAGGTTGGTATGATGAGTAAAAATGTCCACTGAAAAAATAAATGAAAAAAGCATTATATTCATCAAGATAGAAAAATGAAAAATAGCATTTGTTGTATGTTTTTTATGTTCTCACCAATTTCAAAGGATTTATGAAGTGAAATTTAATGGTAACCTTTACTTATCAATAATATTACAAGAAAGTGGATTTTTGCCTTTTAAAGGACCACATTTAATCAAGAATATTAATTAAGAAGAAGTAAATATCTTCACAGACGGTTGGTACTTACCAACCGCCTGAAAATATATTTATCTCAGGCAGGTATTACTTAACAACCGCCTGAGATAATGCCCGATACTGTTCTTCAGTTTCCTTATCCCTTGCTTCTTTTTTATTTAGATTCCAATATAAATACTCAAACATGTTTAGATTCTGCAAATTGTGTCCAAATTCGATGATTCTTTCTTCTACATTTGTATAAAATTAAAATCTACCACCTGAACAAAATATTATTAAAACTTGTATAGCTGACATTGTAATGTTTTGGTAAATATCAAATTAATTTCTACTCACATATTATTCACATTTGTGTATCTCATAAAAAAAAGTTCCTTCACTCAAAATTGTTGGTATGAACATATTTGTATAATTTATACATGTATGAATTTTTTTAATTTTTTTAAAAGCATTCCAACATGTCAAACTTCAAATTGTCCACCATTCTAACTAAATGCTCATATACATATGAGGCATTCATAAAATTATGAACAAACATTGATTCAAAAAAACTTAAAAAAATATGAAAAAATTCGTAGAGGTTGGTATGATGAGTAAAAATGTCCACTGAAAAAATAAATGAAAAAATCATTATATTCATCAAGATAGAAAAATGAAAAATAGCATTTGTAGTATGTTTTTTATGTTCTGACCAATTTCAAAGGATTTATGAAGTGAAATTTAATGGTAACCTTTACTTATCAATAATATTACAAGAAAGTGGATTTTTGCCTTTTAAAGGACCACATTTAATCAAGAATATTAATTAAGAAGAAGTAAATATCTTCACAGACGGTTGGTACTTACCAACCCCCTGAAAATATATTTATCTCAAGCGGGTATTACTTAACAACCGCCTGAGATAATGCCCGATACTGTTCTTCAGTTTCCTTATCCCTTGCTTCTTTTTTATTTAGATTCCAATATAAATACTCAAACATGTTTAGATTCTCCAAATTGTGTCCAAATTCGATGATTCTTTCTTCTACATTTGTATAAAATTAAAATCTACCACATGAACAAAATATTTTTAAAACTTGTATAGCTGACATTGTAATGTTTTGGTAAATATCAAATTAATTTCTACTCACATATTATTGACATTTGTGTATCTCATAAAAAAAAATTCCTTCACTCAAAATTGTTGGTATGAACATATTTGTATAATTTATACATGTATGAATTTTTTTAATTTTTTTAAAAGCATTCCAACATGTCAAACTTCAAATTGTCCACCATTCTAACTAAATGCTCATATACATATGAGGCATTCATCAAATTATGAACACACATTGATTCAAAAAAACTTAAAAAATATGAAAAAATTCATAGAGGTTGGTATGATGAGTAAAAATGTCCACTGAAAAAATAAATGAAAAAATCATTATATTCATCAAGATAGAAAAATGAAAAATAGCATTTGTTGTATGTTTTCTATGTTCTGACCAATTTCAAAGGATTTATGAAGTGAAATTTAATGGTAACCTTTACTTATCAATAATATTACAAGAAAGTGGATTTTTGCCTTTTAAAGGACCACATTTAATCAAGAATATTAATTAAGAAGAAGTAAATATCTTCACAGATGGTTGGTACTTACCAACCGCCTGAAAAAATATATATCTCAGGCGGGTATTTCTTACCAACCGACTGAGATAACCTTCTTCTCAGACGTGAAATTCTAATTAACGATGAACACACTACACATTCATTAATTCACACAGTTGAAGAACCCACAAGATACTCATTCATTAACAATATTCAATCACACATCTCACAAAAGAACACAGAAGATGCACAATATTTACACAAGAACACACAAGGTACACAAGTAATATTCAATCACACAGATGAACAAAGATAGATTTCATTCATTAACAATATTTACAAAACAGAAGCAACTAAAAACAACAAAAAGAAAAACTAATTAAATCCTACTCCTACTCCTCTTCCTCCTCCTCCTCCTCGTCCTCCGGCGGCGACTCCGGCACCGGTGCAACAGGAGATAGGGCCGGCTGCACCGGCTGCACCAGCTGCACTGGCGGTGCAACCCCGAGGTTGCTAGCCGTCGCCTTCACCAGCGTTCTACGGCCCTCGGGGCCAAGAACCTGGGCCATCATCGCGAACAGAATGTCGAGACGATCAGCCACCCCCGTGAGAGCGTAGAGGTAGTGGCCCATGGTACCCATTCCAGTATACTCTGGAAGGGTACCCAGCCCCAAGGCACTCATGGCGCGAGATGTATTTTTGTACGCCTCTCGCGCCATGAGGAGGCGCTGCTAGGTGTTAATCTTCTCGGGGGAGCTGCAACATAGTTTCTTGCAAGGTGGCTCCCTCGGAGGGCTTGGCGGCGGAAGGTCGGCCATAGTGGTGTTGGGTCGTCGGAGCGGAGGAAGACGAAGAAAACAAGAGGATTCAAAGTGAGCGATGCGCTTGTGAGCGATAGCGCGTCTTTAAGGCCACGCGGAGTGGAAGATGGAGCAGTTGGTTTACCGCGCATTGAAAGGTCGCGCCTTGGGGAAAAGAAAGGTCGCGCACGGTTGGTGAGGGGTCTTTATGTAGGCATTCATCAAATTATAATGAACACATATTAATTAAGAAGAAGTAAATATCTTCACAGGCCCATGTTTATCTCAGGCGGGTGTTACTAACCAACCGTCTGAGATAATTGTATCTTCTCAGGCGGTTGGTAAGTAAAATCCGACTGAGGTAACAATCTTCTTAGACGGTCGGTACTTAAAATCCGCCTGAGAAAATGTGAGTCTATATATACCCCTCGGCAGCATTGGAAAAACCTAACCCGGGCAAAACACTTAGACGCCGTTAGGCTGCCAAAATTTCGTTTGCTGCCAAGTGTTCGCCCTCATCACTTCCAGGTACACCGCCGAGCTTCGCCGTCACCGCCGAGCTTCGCCCTCCTCACTTCCAGGTACGCCGAGCGAAGCCATTGCCATCGCCGTCGAGCTTCAAGGTAAACCCTAAACCCTTTGACCTTCCATCCTCCTTCGACGTGCAGCCTCCCTCCCCGCCCTCGCTGCCGCCTTGCATATCCTTGGTTAGGGTTCGGGAATTAGAAAATGGTAGACATCCTTGGTTAGGGTTCGGTGGAATTCTAAAAACTGTCAAGTTCGGTGGCATCTTTGGTTAGGGTTCGGGGGGCAAGATTTATGTGGATGGTTACATCACGATAAATTGGTAGTTGGTTTTGTGTGTCTGAAACTGTGAAATCAGTAGCATTTCATCTTCTGGTAGTTTGCAGAGATAAAACTGTCAAGTTCGAATGAATAGGAGTTACTCCCTTCGTCGTGGATGGTTATATCACGATAAATTGGTAGTTGGTTCTGTGTGTCTGAAACTGTTCTGACACATTAGTGGTAAACATGATTCTAGACTCTAGTAACAGCAGTATATTCCCTATTTCTGTCATCGGCCTTGCATATGCCACATAATTCTCTATTAGGGGCAAGATTTAGCTATATTTGGTTAAGTTGACCAAATTTGGCTAATTTTGGCTAAGTTACATTAGATATAGTTATACTTTACTAATTTTGACTAAGTTATGCTATATTTAGCTATATTTGGCTACTTTTGCTTAGAGTTAGCTATGCTAGACTAAATTTGGCTAAGTTTGCTTTTATTTCTCTAAGTTTCATTTGAGCAATTGTAGCTAATCTGTGCTACCAAAGATGTCTGCACTTGTGGCTCCATCAGCTTCATTTGAGCAATTGTACCTAATCTGAGCTACCAAAGTTATGCTATATTTAGCTCTGAAGCCAAACAAGTTGCTGGCCAACTCATTTGTGATGCCAGGAGCATCCTCACGCCCATATCTAGGTACCACTAGGTGTGGCGATGGAGTCTGAGCATATGAAGACCTATATAACTTCAAAAATATGTTTTGGCTAAATTTACTTAATTGAGCCAAAATTGAGAAAATTTGTTTTAAATATGACCAAATTTAGCTAACTGAAGCATAATCAAGCATGTTTGACTATGCTGGGCAAGATTTAGCTATATTTGGTTAAGTTGAGCAAATTTGGCTAATTTTGGCTAAGTTACATTAGATATAGCTATACTTGACTAATTTTGACTAAGTTATGCCTTGGGTTGTTGGTGTAAAGTGAGCTTGCTAGTTGCTGCTGCTGCTATCAGTCTCTTCTAGGCACTGCATCTGCACAAGTACGCATCAGCATGTTGTTTTTCATTCAGTAGGTAGAAGAATCAGTGACAGGGAATAAGAGGAAACTTGAGAGCGGGGACGATAATGCCCTCTAAGCTAGGTAGGAGCTGTGCGGGGATTTGCTTTTTGTCCCTTGCTTGATCAGTTATAGGTCCGGAGCTAGGCGCCGCCTAGTAAACCTCAAGAACGTGGTCGCCACTCTGAATGAAGCTAGCCTATTTAGAATAAAAAGATAAAATTGCCATTGCAAGTGAGCAACTTTAACATGCTTGTCACCCTCGCTATGTATAGGAACCTTTTGGTCAGTCGTCTTAAACCCTAGAATGCGTTATCAAATCCTAGAATGCTTCCATCTTTTTCTTCATGCAACACTTCATGTAGAGTTAATATGCCATTTATTAGATTTTTTGTCTTATTAGATCTAGCATGGAAAGCCCTAAGAAGACTGGTCCTGATAGTAACAACAAAGAAGACAATATGGAGTTTACTGACTCCAGCAGTTCAGACTCCTATCACAGTCCTTCAGATCCTTTTACGAATATAAAAATTAAAAAGACTTCAGTGGATCTAGACCCGGAATATGATCCTGCCGACGAGGTATGGATCACGAATCTTAACTTTAGCAGTTCAAGTTAATGTTGGTTGTCAAGTATACGAAGTCTTATAATTTTTTTCTACCTAGATTAATCTCGAAGACAAAGAGGTGACATCGGCTCCTAAAACCGCAGAAGGTTCTCCAATGGATGAATCCTCAGCTTCACTCAGGCGGAAACAAGGGCAACGAGGTCCCAATAAGGGTGCATTGGACCGCATCATGTACATAACAAGGGTCGGTCCAGGTGGGCTTCCCCAAGAACCACTGGATTCAGTTACCAAGTACCGTAATGCATGCAGTTTTCTTGTTAGGGAGGTTGTGCCGATCACAACCGAGAATTGGAGGAAATTACCCGAGCAGACCAAGAATGAGTTGTGGGAAAAGATAAAGAAACAATTCAAGTTCCCGAAAGGCACAGAAGAAGCTATAAAGAAAGCAACAATGGTCTCTTGCGGCAAGAAGTTTCGATGCTGGAAGAGTGAAATGAATGCTTATGTTAAGGCCGATAAGGTCCCTAGCCCAAGGAAGATGGGAAAAATCACACAAGCTCAGTGGCAAGAGTTTTTTCGTCAAAAGAGCACACCTGATGCTAAAGCTCTAAGTGCAACTAGGTCAGAGCTTGCAAAAAAGAACAAATACCATCATCGCTTGGGGTCTGCTGGATATGCCCCCAAAGACCAGAAATGGAATAAGATATTAGACAAAATTCTTAGTAAGGGAAATCCTCACCCATTAGAAGTGTGCGATGAGCGAACTCAATGCTGGGTCTTTGCTCAGTCAGGTTTGACCAGCGAGGGCAAACTTGAAAAGCTTGACTCTCTGAATGAAGTAGAGGATAAAATGAAAGAAGTAATTGAAAAGCAACAGAAGGGTCTCTTCAAGCCGAAGAGGGAGAATGACCAACTTACCGCTATCTTAGGAAACCCTGAACACAACGGACGGGTTCGAGCGGTCTCTTCTCAAATGTCTTGGCTAGATGGTTTCCCTAAAGATAAAGACACATATAGAAGACGTGAGAAGTTTAAGAAAACACTTGATGAAACGATTGCTCAAAAGGTCAAAGAAAATATGCAAGAAATAATGGAACAACTTAGACAATCAGGACAATTAGTGGCACCGAGTACAAAAATGGTTCTGGTGCAAAAGGAGCAATTAGTATCTCCAACTGCCTACCCTAGCAGCGTTGGTTCCGTGCCAGGCTCAGGGTCAACCCATAAGTTCCCTGTCGATGATATTGCTAACGACAAATCTTGTCGTCTTCTTGTCCCGATAGGCAGAGCAGGGAAAAAAACCAAACAGGTTGCCACTGCTATGGCAAAGCCTGATCGTGACTTCAACGGGAATCCACTTCCGTTGTATTATTCTGTGGTGCAAGTTCTTCAGATCATTGATAATGATTATGAAGATTATGAAATAGACCACGTCACACCTGAGGGGATCGCAACTCTGGGGCAGGCTGTCAACCAATTAATCCTTTGGTACCGACGCGATATCGCGTTGGACGATGAGCCAATTTCTAGCCCCGTCGCATCTCCAAATACTGCAACCCCATCTTCTAAGGCGAAAGTGCATGAAGATCCACTCCCAGTCCGGGAAGATCCACTCCCCCTATGTCTCAGCAAGGATGATATCCAAGAGCAACAAGTTGGACAACAACTTCAAGCAGTACCAGAGCAAGCTGTTGCTAGTAAAGAGCAACTAGTTGAGCAACAGCTTGAAGTAGTACTAGAGCCAACTGCTGGGAGTAAAGAGCAATCAGTTGAACAACAGGTTCAACAACAAGCCAGTGTCCAACTTCCGACGACTACTCCTCGATCATCAGTGCCTATCAAAGTTAGCTCATATGAAATTAATAAATCTTCATCAGAAGTGTCAAAGTATTTAGAAGCTATGAAGGAAAATATTAGAAAATCGAGTGCATCTCGTTCTTCTCATGAGCCAGCATTAAAAGATATCAAGGAGTGGGAAGAAGACAGTGTCATGTATAATCGGCGGACGGCTTTAGTTAAACCAGGAGTTCCAATATACAAGCTTGAGGATGTTCCTCCTAAATTTGAGAATGGGAAGCCGTTCATGACATCCGTACAACTTAGCAAACAACCTGTCCAGCTCAGAAGAATGCATGAGTGGTACATCACTGTCAGCACAAAATTTGGTCTTAATTGCGTCACATTTTGTATTCCAAAAGAAGCATTCTAGAGCACTGGAGTAGATAAACAAGTCATTTTATTTGAAGAGCTGCTTTCCCTTTTCCATCGGGGCATGCTCGATATCAACCTGCTGCTCGTCTGGTGCTTGTAAGTGCTCTAATATTTTATATTTGCTTTTCTTACTACACGCATATGCATTTCATGAGACTATAACAATTTTGGACTTCTTCAATAGGATGCAATACATGGATAATGAAAAGTTGGCGCGCAAGACAGGTATCCTTGACCCTACTAGGATTGCAAAGTCGCTATTCGACGTCCAGGCGAATCGAGAATCAAGCCAGTACAAACACATAAAAAAAAAAGATTTTGAAAGAGCAATTGCAAAACTTAGGAAGGATAGAAAGACAGAAGTTGCAGCTTACATAGGACATGCGATGTTTAACTTTGTCAGAGACGGCAAGGACCTCGTAAAGGCTCCGTACCACTTCGAGTAAGTTCGACACATGACATTGAAATAGCAATTATTGGTAATTGTTAACACGTGTGTTTGTATGTTTGCAGTAATCACTACATAATGATCTTCATCAAGCCAACGCAGGGAATGACAACAGTCTTGGACTCGGCCGATTACCCACCAGATCGTTACAAAGATTTCCTTTCCATTTTGAAAAAGTACGTTTATTCAATAATTTTAATTTACACACATTTAGAATGTGTTGACAAGTTTTATATGACATTTCTTGTATTACAGCGCTTGGCAGTTTTACGCGGAGCTTGGCGATCAAAGACCTCCTAATACGAATGCATTGGACATTAAAACGTATTATGCTTGTCCGAAGCAGCCTGCTGGGAGTGTCTTATGCGGGTATTATGTATGCGAGCATCTTCGGACTGCCGGCGTATATAGAGTCAATCGTGAGGATGTAAGTTATCCTTAATGTCGATACCTTATTTTCTTACTTTTGTGTTTCATTTTCATTGTAACTAGCATAGTTTAATGCTTATATTCTCTGCTGTTCAATATTACCAGAAACATTATTTTCATATTTTGATTCCAACTTCAAAATTCAATTGCTCATAGTACAACTGCTCCAAAAATACCAACTAAATTCCTGTATACTCTCACTTTGATCTATACTTTGAGATTGTTCAAACCAACACATTCTAAACCTTGTTATGTGTTATATTGCAGCACAAGAAGAATTTGAATGAAGAATGGCCGGTTTGTAGAAGTATTCCTGATGGAGGAGCCGACAGGATTGCTTCGGAACTCTGTCAGTTCATTCGTCGCGAAATTTTGCATAAAAGGGGAAGTTCTTTGATAAGAATGGTTCAACAGCTGATGTGCCAGAACTTTGCGACTATGCCAATTTAAACAGTTTTTAGTGAAAACTTGTGAACTTTGAGATGAATTGTATCTGTAACTCGTACATATATATATTGTTTTAGTGAGATTGACTTCTGTGATGATAATATATTGACTTTTGTTCTGTGATGATATTGTTGTTTTTTGTTCTGTGATTATATTGAATTGACCTGGAAATTAGAAATAACAGCAGTAGTACTGCATAGGTTATACCTTATCACAGACGGTTATTAACCAACGGCTAGGCATGGCTGTGAAAAACAATTATCACAGGCGGCTAGATATAAGTAAAGAAACATCTGTGATAACCTAATTTTCACAGGCGGTGACTGTTATGGTAGAAACCGGCTGCGTTAAAGGGTCTTCACAGACGGCTGATATAGGTAAACTCCGTCTGTGATAACACAATTATCATTGACGGTTAGTTATGCTTCAATAACCGTCTGTGAAGACACATTATCATTGACGGTTAGTTATGCTTCAATACCCGTCTGTGAAAACACATTATCATAGACGGTTAGTTATGCTTCAAAATCCGCCTGTGAAGACACATTATCATAGACGGTTAGTTATGCTTCAAAACCCGCCTGTGAAGAAAAATTATCATTGGCGGTTAGTTATGCTTCAATACCCGTCTGTGAAGACTCATTATCATAGGCGGTTAGTTATGCTTCAATAACCATCTGTGATAAGACATTTATCACACGCGGTTATATATGTTGCATGACCCGTCTGTGATAAAGTATTTTCACAGGCGGCTAGCCTAAGTAAAAAACCACCTATGATAATGTGTCTTCACAGGCGGCTAGCCTAAGTGAAGAACCGCCTATGATAATGTGTCTTCACAGGTGGTTTCACTTCTCCGCCTGTGAAATTGCGGATTATCACAGACTCTTCGTTTCAGGCGGTTTTAAAAGCCGTCTGTGATAATAGGTTTGGAGCCGCCTGTGATGAGGCTTATTGTAGCAGTGTATGTTGTGTGTGCGTGAAGGACTGCTCAACAAGGAGCCATCCTCTCGGAGATTGGTAGCTTATGTCAAGTTGTATCTCACAGTTTTTGTGCGGGTTTTGTTACACTTCTGTGAATTTAAACTTTGTTTTTGAACTTGCACTCTGATGTAATTTAACCAAATACTTCTTTTATTTAATATTTTTGAAATCCTTGCATCATGTGTGATTCGGTGTCACCAGCGAACGACACCACCTGAACACGATCCCGCCTTCGGGATTCTGGTCCTCACACATTTCACATAAGACCATCACGTTTCATAGTTCAGAATCAGCAGAAGAAATACAGTTTATGGATATGCCATACATGATAGGTAGCATATATACATACATCCCATCAATGAAGTAAAGGCAAAGAGTAGTAGGATAAAACATTGCTACTCCCATAGAATAAGAGGCAAACACTGGTAAAGCTAACTTAAACAGATGCAGGGTCTGTAAAAGAAACGATGTCACTGGCAATATTCTTAGCATCCATGGCGATGCCAGCCAATCCGCTCCTTGCAAAACCAGCAAAATAGACCCCATCTTCACCTTTCCAGTGACTCGGGTAACCTTTCTTGGGAAATCCATCATCATTCAACATACGCTTGTTGTCCTGTGCCATATAAAAACATGAATAAATACTTGTAAGAAGAATAAAACAAGCAATGGCTATATTATTAAATGATCGAGGAAGTTGAAAGAAAGTTTCACCTTAAGTCAATTGTTTGCAGTGCTTTTGTAGACAGTTGCAAACACAATGGCATCGAAGGAGCTCTCTTCCCACCTTGGAATGTGACTTTGTTTCCATCTATCTTGGATACCCCCCTAAACACCTAGCAAAGGCATAATAATTGTTTCATGGTTGCTCAAATAAAAATATACATCGCTAGAAATAAGAAATAACTATATATAACTACGTATACAATGATTTCAGTGGGGACATAGTATACTTACTTTAATAACCTCTTTCTTGATTAACTCTGCTGTCCCAACATCGATAACAATGATCTGCCTGTTTTAGATTTGAGAAGGAGAGGGGCCATTTTTGGCCTCACAATACCATGGCTTGATAGGTCCCCAAAAATGAGCTTGTCTTTCATAACAATAAGATGATCCACTATGGTAATTGGCATATATTTGACCAAATTCATCCCCATATGCATTGTTTCTTTAGTCACTATGTGTACCTGCACGCAATCAATTGACTATAAAATATGAAACAAAAATAGGAAGAAACTCTCCTTCACAATGGGAAGTGAAGCATGACTGAGAAAAATAGAACAATCACGTATTTTTAAATTTATTCTTTTCTTTTGGCCCATTTCCATTCTCTAATCTCAGTGAAACTATTTTCAGTACCTAAACAAAGACACAAATCTCAAGCACAATGTATTATGGAGCTGGATATTCATGAAAAACAACTTACTTTAGTCGAATAACGAGCTACTAAGAATGAAAACAACTGACTTCAGTTCAAATGACGAGCGATAAAGAGTGAAAACAATGCACGCATATATTAGACATGAATAACATTTTCAATTTAAAAATAAACAATATATACCGGGCTCCGAACAACTATGGAGGTGTCAGCACTATGGCTTGCAAGATCGTAGGGAATTTCCATCCCTGAGTTGCCAGAACCAACCAAAAGCACCTTTTGCCCCACATAGCTACGACCTGATTTGTACATGGAGGAATGGATGGCTTCTCCTGTGAAGCTTTGTAGCCCAGGGATGGTCGGAACCCTCCCAATTCCATTTTCACCAGTTGCCACGACTTTATACCTTGCTGCATAGTGCATTTCTGCATCAGAAACCTAGTCTCGTGCTGCAATGGCCCAGCGCTTGCTTCCCATGTCGTATGCTGCTGACTCGTCGACTGTAGTGCAGAACCTAGGCTGAATATCAAAATGCTCTATGTAGCGGTCCAGGTATTGCAAGAACTCCTCCCTAGGGACATATGTCGGGGTTTGAGGCGGGTACGGCATGTACGGCAAGGCACAAAATTCCTTGGCCAGGTGAAGCTTAACACGGTCATAGGTGCGCTTGCGCCACAGCGATGCGCTGCAGTCCTCTCATTCAAGAATGAGGTAAGGGATTGAATGCCTACTGAGGCACGCTGCTGTTGCCAAGCCAGCCGGACCTGCACCAACGATCAGAACGAGCAACTCCATTTGTGCGCGTAAGCACTGTAGCTGAGTGTGTGTATCAGGATGGTGGCTGATTTGTTGTTTGACAGTGTGCTAGGCAGTCGGCTTGGTATATAAAGGGATGGGTTCGTACTGATAGAGTTATCTTCATGGTATCCTAGATATATCCATTTCATTGTAGTTATTAATTGTCTCTTGAATATTCAGGAAGGTGGTTCAAACTCTTGGCTCATCTGGTTAACTGCATGTTATAGGCCTTTTGGACCAGGGGTGTGTCCAAATACATGCACGAGGCGACGTACTTGCATAATGCGAAGAACTTAAATGAGTAGCATAAATGTAGTGGTAGCTATTAATTGTTCATGCTGCTGGTGGAGTATATTCCTGGTATCATGGGTATATTCATTTGATTGTAGTTATTATTTGTCTCTAGAATATTCAGGAATGTGGTGCAAACTAATGGATTATCTGGTTAACTGCATAGTCCAGACATTTTGGTCCAAGTGTGTGTTGAGATACATGCATGACACTAAGAACTAAAATGAGTAGGGTAAATGTGATGGTCGGTGTTTATTGTTCGCACTGGTAGTGTATCTTCGTGGTATCTTGGATATATTCATTTGATTGTTGTTATTAATGGTCTCTAGAATGAATATTTATTTTATTGTTGTTATTAATGGTCTCTAGAATGTTCAGGAAGGTGGTTCAAACTCATGGATTATCTGGTTAACTGCATGTTCCAGTCTTTTTGGTCCGAGTGTGCATTCAGATACATGCATGACGCGAAGAAATAAAATGAGTAGGGTAAATGTAGTGTTAGGTGTTTATTATTCGCACCGGTAGTGTATCATCGTGGTATCTTGGATATATTCAATTATTGTTGTTATTAATTGTCTCTAGAATGCTCAGAAATACAAATCCTCTACAGTAAATGTACAACAATTACCACCACTAATATATGAGCCCAAGGGTCATCGGACCCATGTGTCAGTGGCAGTAACTACAGTATAATTACTGCAGATGATTTCAGTCCTGGTCTGAGAGGGTGTTCGGATGCATGCATGACTCGAAGAACTAATTGAGTAATGTAAATGCAATGGTGGTAGTTATTTGTTTGCACTGATCGAGTATCATATTGGTATCTTGGATATGTTCATTTGATATTAGTTATTAATTCTCTCTAGAATATTCATTGCTCACCTACCATGACATGGCGAACTTTACGACACGACAAGGATTCCGACTTATTACAGCATATTATTGCGATAGGCCAAAAATCATTGCAGAAGGTAAATGTTGCAACGAATTAAATCATTACAATACTTTTTAATAAATGTGGCTATAAGTGGCGTGGTAATAACATATTGCAATGATTTGACACATGCGATAATAGTTATGGTATTGCAACAATTTGAATATGCTTTCACAACACTTAGTATAGTTATAAAGAATTTATGTTGCCAGAATTTTAAATTGTTGCATTTCTAAATAATTGTCACAATCGGAATTTATGGGGTTAGGATCTTAATGCAACGATTTCGGATCTGCGGTAATAGGATGCAAATGCTACAATTCTTGGTTCGTGGTGATAGATTGCTATCAATGTTTTCAGATTCGTGGCTACATGTTCATGGTGCAACGTTTAATGATTTGTGGCGATAGGTATTATAATGCAATATTTTCGGAGACGTGGCAATAGGTTCGTAATGCAACGTTTAATGATTTGTGATGATAGACGTCTAATGCAAAGTTTTCTGATCTGAGGCAACAGGTTTGTAATGTAACGTTTTCTAAGTTATGGTAATAGGTCCAAAATACAACATTTAATGATTTGTGACGACAGAGGTCTCATGCAACATTTTCTGATTTGTGGCAATATGTTTCTAATGCAACGTGTAATGAACTATGGTGATAGAGTGCTAATGCAATAGTTTTTGATTCGTGGCAATAATTTAGTAATGCAACGCTTAATGATTTGTGGCAATAGATTTCTAATGCAACATCTTTTAAATCTTAACAACATGATACAAATCCGATGTTGCATTATTTGTCATCATAGGGTGCTAATGCAACATTTACTGATTTGTGGTTATAGATTTCTACGCAACATTTCAAAATTTGTGGCAATGGAGAGAAATTGCAATTTTTTAATTTTCGTGGCAAAAGATTTCTAATGCAACATTGCAGTTGAGAAAATGCAACAATTTGCGAGCCGTGGCAATACATTTCTAATGCAGAGGTTTATAATTCGTGACAATATATTTTTTAATCCAACAATTTGTGATTCATGGCAATAGATTCCTACTGCAACATTTTACCATTCGTGGCAATAAATTTGTAATGCCACATTTGATAATTAGTAGCAATAGAACCCTAATGCAACACCAACCGATTCGTGGTGAAAAAAATAAGGAGTTCACACATGACACATCAAAAGTAAAATATGATACATTACGTATGTTGAGTTAACAATAAACATCCATCTAAGTAAAAGACTCATAGGTCTAAAGTAAAATATACAACGCATAGGGACTGAATAACAAGATATAGTTTGAAAAGTTATTGTAATTTTTGATATAGCCATGCATTACCCAACCTGAACGTGTGGCACTAAGCCGTATATATAGCCTGCAAATAAAATAAGAACGTATTAGTCTACACTCTGGAAGACCATTGAAACACAAAACAGAGAAAATATATTTAGAATCTATTTAGTGCTCGTGTCAAGAAAAACATCATCATAATGACACCATATATTCACACTCAGCTGTCTGATTTGTCCCTATATATCATAGCTTAGACACAATAAAATTTACAACTTATTTGACAATAAGAGAATATGTCACCCAAATAGCAGACCATCTTCTATTTATGTTTTACATTTGCATATTAAACATACTTTTCAATTTACTTGATAGGCACAACCAAAATGAAATTTATTTGGAACTACTGTGACTAAAGTGCATTCATCAGCATTCAACAAACACACAAATACCCTTGTAACCATATGCAAAGTGTGAGGACCGGGGTCCCGCCATTCCAAAAATCACATTGGGTGGTGCCGTGCGATGCTACACCCAACAACACACACGAAAATACATAATAACATACAAAGTTTTCATTTCATAATAAGATATTGTTTATAACATAGTGTACTACAGCGGTAGACACACAACGGAAGTACATACTCACACTCTTAACCTATCTAAGCACAAGAGAAGCCGTTCATGCCTGTGGGCGTTCTCCCTAGCAACACGGAGAAGAGATGGCAACAACATGGTGTCAAGTGAGCCATACACCTCGAAATGTCCGAGGTCTAACGGACAACCAAACAGCAGTAATATAAGCATACATGCGAAACCACATATATATAGGAACTGTGAGCACGATGGCTCAGCAAGACTTAACTGTCTCCACTAAACATGGAACTCTACATGCTTGAGACTTATAATATAGGAAAGTTGAGTTGGATAAAGGACTCGTCTAATAGTAAATCCTTATTTTCAGATTTTAAGTAGCATATTTTCATTCCATTGGCATAACACATCATGGACGACACAATCAAACATGGAAAGCTTCGTCTACGATGTTACATGCCCCAAGTTGCATAGGCCACAAACAAGTTAACTGTTTGGAGATGATAAATTTAATTGTGCTATTTCTAAGCCATACAAGTTGCATTACAATATCATAATATTCTCAATACCCTTTTTTTCTAGAATTAATTTGCTATTTTATAAATTATTTGGGCACTTATTCCATAATTTAGTAAATAAAAAAATTAATTCTAATAAGAATTCTTTATAAATATTTATATTAGTTTTATACATTTTATTATGAATTTTAGCAATTTTCCAGAATTATTTTACCATTCTATACATCGATTTAGAATTTACTGCATTAAAATAAATAACTCAAAATAATTTAATATTGTTTCTTTAAAACATAAATAATTTTAGAGAATGCCAAGGTCTGTTATGTAAAAACAGAGGCTCAAAACATTATTTTCATTTTATCCAGGGGCTTAAATGCAAGTTTACATATTTTCAGATTGCTGGCATAATTAACATCATGGACAGGAGTGTTTTCATAAGAATAGGGGCCTATTTTTAATTTTAACTCAAATAGTAGGGACTTAACTGCAAATCTCCATTCTCCTTGCTTTCTCTTATTTATTTTTCTAAAAGAAAAGGAATGAAATAGGTCTACGGGTCTGTGGACCGTGGTTGGGGTGGGCTGTCCATGTCCTCTATGGAAAGGGGCCATACCCTTCGGAGTTTCTAATCTTGGCCGTGGAAATTAGATCCGACGACCAGGGGATGAAGTGGACGGTCGACGGCGCCGGCAGTGAGCCAGGCAGCGGCGCCACATCGGACCCTCGTCGGAGAACCACCAGAATGGCGCTCTGATGGGCCAAAGTCGACGGGAATGGCGGTAAAATTGAGAGGAGGGGATGGGGAAGCTCACCGTGGGGTTGATCGGGGTCGGAGGCGGGCGAATAGGTATGTGCGATGGAGGAATGTTGCAGTTGGTCGTCGGTGTCGTCGAGGAGGCGGTCTGGGCGCATCGACTCCTTGTGTATGGGTCCTTCGGTGGAGGAGCGACGCCGGGGTGCTCGGAATTGTCTCGCTGGCAGCCGAATTGGCATCATTATGTGACGCGGCGAGCTTGGGTGGCAACAATGGCGACGGTCTAGGGTTTCGATGTAGGTGAGGAAGAGCGCGTGGGACCAATGATTAAATAGGGGAGTTGTCTGCAACGGTTGCTAGGGCGACGTGGGAGTGGGCGCGAGGCAAGGGGCGCGATTGGCGCGGCCTTGGGCGAATGGCGCAGGCGTGGTGTTGGGGCGCGGCGGTTGGAGGCGGCGGTTGCTGCTAGGGAGGGGAAGAAGATGACACGCGGGGCCTGCATGGAAGTGAGAGAGGGGGAGGGAATGGGGTCGCTCGTTGGGCTTGGGCTGCGGTAGCAAGATGGGCTGACAAGGGGAGTCTTGGCCCAGGTAAGTTGTTGTTTCTTTTTCGTTTTCTTTTTATTTTTCTTTTCTTTTCCCTTTTCACTTGTTTTCAGACAATCAAACAAAAATGCACAAAGATATACACTCTAATTATTTTCTTTGTTTTTGAAAAATACAGGTGTGACAAGTCTACCCCTTAAACGAAATCTCGCCCCGAGATTCTAAAATGTTGGAATGTAATGATCTATGTTTTAATAAATCGACAAGTTACCATTTTTTCAAGTAATTTATTTCTGGTTCCGTTTCTACTTTAGGTGTTAAACAATTTACTTTAAAACTTCCCAAAGTTCAAAACATCACACAAATACAAAAGTGCAAGACAATAAAATTGTTTTTAATAGTTTTATGAGAATATTCCTTTATCACACAAATGTGCAACTTATTATTACTATTTTTTCCTTAATGCATTTATTTATTGATTTATGGCGCCACCCTCTGCGCCACCAGTCGCCGTGGGCCGCTTCAGCGTCGATGTGAGCCGCTCGTCGTCTTCCTCCCATTTTCCTTCCTTCACGTTGCCTTTCAGCCTCACGTGAGAGAGAGAAGCCAGCAGCGCTCCGCGCTTGTCGTCGTCGCCGACCACTACCTTGCCGCTGTCGCTGCTCTAGTGCCGCCGTGCGTTCCTCGCCCGTGAGCGAGTTCAACCATGTTGAACTTGTCGATGTTGAGTAGCCCATACAACCAACAACAAGAAAATAGCAAGTGTGGTTAGGGTTAATTCTGTGAGACAGGGTGCCAGAAAACAGCCTTACCACGACCGAACTTACCCAACGCCGTCGCCATCTTTCTCACTGGTGCGTGCGCTCATTCTTGGTGTGAACACATTTCTGTTGAGTGAGAAGACATACGGCGCCCTTACCAGCAGATTGTACACAAAAGGAGCCCCGTCACTGACATTCAAGCCCAATCGACAACGACGACCTGTCGAGGTAAGTAAATCTGCCTTTTCTTACCCTTACTTTATTATTCATCTTAATTCTTGAAGCAGATTCAAAATACATTTGATTCCTCTCCTTCGTGCTGTGGACTCCAGCTTAATCAATAATCAAAAATTGATTAGTGGCTAAGAGTCTCTTGATATCAATGTTAGAATCAAAATCTAAATGAAAATCATTTAGCCACTTAGAATCAATTCGCTTTACAAGAGCCAAATCAAATCCGAACAAAATTACTGCTAATCACACTTGATTAGCATTTAAACACCGAGACTCCACCTTCTTTTGTTCCCTGTCTTGAAGATGTAGAAGCAATCAAGCCACATAGGCAAGGCTGTAGAGTAGGAGACCAATCCCCTTGTTTCTTCTTGCTGCTTGATCGGTTCTTAGTGTGATGGTTGTTAATTGATTGTCTTAACCCTTTCTCAATCCCATAACCATCTTCTTATACTATTTAGAGGGATACAAGAGGGGACATCCCACTTGTTAGGAATAGTTGTGTCCCCCGATCAGGGACACAACTATTCAGTGAGTTGTGTCATTTGAATTAAACACATGTCTAATTTCGAGTTCATAACTAAAAAATAAAATGACATTACTTGGTGCACTTGTGGCTTATTTGCTCATGTGCGTTTTTCTAATCTTGGATATTTTCAAAATGCTGATGAGAGGCAGATATATTGATAGCTCGTCCGTATTTAAATATATGCATTGACCAGTACCCTTAGTTTTTGTCCATTCAGACGCACATGTCCCACCTTTTTTCTGACAAAAAAAAAGAGGGTTACACCAAGTATTCTCCACTACGGCAGGGAACAATAGAAATGAGGGTAGAGGAGTGGTGTGCTGCAGTTGTACCGTGGACCAAGCAAGCAGGCAGGAGGCTCTGTGGCATGCATGCTTGTGCGTGGTGCCTGGGCAAGCAACAAAGCAAAGAAGAGAAGATATGCTTCGTTTTGCACATTGAGAGTATGACAAGTGGGTCCCACTGCTATTCAGCCCCATTCCTTCTCAGTTACTTAAATTCTACTACATAATTTGCTCCAAAAATTCTAGATTTTTGCTGGGTGACCAAATCAAGTTGTAGGACCCAAATCTAAAATTCAATTCTTCATTTGATCAAGTTCCATTGAAATTCTTCATTTGAATTTGAATTCAAATGCAATTCAATGTCAATTAAATAGAAAATGTGCTTCAAAAATTGTGTAACTTGGCAGGGGTGCTTCTTGAATCATGAGAAATTTATTGGGCAACTCAATTTCATAATTTGACTAAGTTTGAACAGGAGCTACATTTGAATTTTCAAATACCTCCTTTAGGGTTTTCAAGAATTTAATTTTTCCCTTTTTCATATTGTTTCTTTTACTCCTCACTTTCACATTGCATAGCTGAAGTGAATGGTTGAAAATTTAGAGCTTTTACACGAAGCATGGATACACCACGGTGAAGATCACATTGGTCATGTCAGCAACCTTCTTCTTGTTTACATCTTCCAGTGAGACGATGAAGCCAAAAACACATACCTTGTGATGGTACCCTTAAAGCCAGAGCAACATGTATCCTTCCATTGTGGATCAGCTGCCAATGGTTTACCCCCCAACCCCACTATCGAAGGTCGTAAACGACACTTCCCCCGGACCTACTTAGAGAGTAGCCTGCGGAGGTTCTTTGGATTCACGAGGGCTAGTCCCAGGAGATAGAACGCAGCAGGATGATGAACACAGAGGGTTTACGTGGTTCGGGCCGCCGGAGCGTAACACCCTACGTCCACGGGAGTGTTTGTGTATTGCCTTGCTTGAGCGTGTATGAGTCTTAGTCTAATTTGCTGATCCTTTGGGAAGGTCGTCTGCAGAGTCCTTTTATAGTTCAAGGGCCCTGCAGTCACAAGGTGGGCCCCAGGACCCGACAGGTGGTCCCGGGAAGAGCCAAATCCTATACAAGATCTAGGATTAATTGCTATCTACTTCCCTTTGTCAGGAGTGTCAATGCGCCGTCCCGCCGCGTCGTGCGCCAGGGCTACACATAGTCGGTGATGATGGCCGTGCACGTCCCGTCCGTCTTGTCCTCGCAGCCCATTCGTCCGTCTTGCGGCGTGGGTCTGTACCGGCTACTCAGACAAGACAGAACACTGGTGCCTTGACCTTCGCATGTGCGACTCATCTTGCCTGGGGAAGGCGCATGTACTTAATGCCAGTCTGAGCAGCGCACGCCTTCCTTTACTGCGGCTTCCTACCGCACTGAGTCGGCCGTCCGCCACGTGGTTGCGCCGGAGCCTGCCTCTGTGGGGAGTCGAGCACTTGACGGAACAGGCCACGTGGTGCATCTGGAGCCCACCCCTATGGAGGGGTGGAGGCTCAGCCCTACAAGCCACGTGGTAGTTCCGGTGCCTTTCCCTGCGGGGGCGCGGGCCTGGCCCCGAGGTCCCGATTGACCACGTGGCGGCTCCAGAGCCCGCCTCAGCGAGGAGGCGAAGGTCCAGTTCTGCCGGCCACGTGGCAGCTTGGAAGCCTCCCCCGGTGGAGAGGTAGGATCTCGTCCTTCCCTCCACGACGTGGCAGCCTCGGATTTAGCCTCTTAAGTAGAGGCAGAGTCCTTAGCGGTTTTCTCCCTGTGCGCGGGGGTACCCGGTCTGCGGGGTACCGACAGTGGCCCCCCGAGCCCACCTTGGGAGAGTTGTCGATACCGCAGGTGGGGTCTTCTTCCTTGTCTTCCCGCACAACTCTTTCGGTTCCACTTCAGGGCAGTTCCCCAGGCGACACGCCCCTGGCGTTGTGGCGACGTGTCCCCTTCTGGTAAGTGAAGGTGTTGAACAGGCTCGCGCGACATGACTTCTTCCTTCAATCGTGCTTTAACTGTGGTGGTTGCCAAGGTGGCTCCTGCACTTCTGCTGCTTTTGCCCTTTCGGAAACCGCCGAGTTACCTCCCGCATAGCTAGCCACCCGGCTCGCCTTCTTTGTCGAGCGACCCAGGCCCTCATGTCATTGCCTACGCGGGACCATTGCTCTTCTATTGAGGCTACAGTGATTCACACTTTTACGCCTGTTGGCCTGCAGAGGTGCATAAAAAGAGAACTTTCCCCCTAAGGGTCCTTTCTCCCGCCTCTGCACCCCTGCGCTCGTGCTTTTTACCTCAAGCCCAGTTCTTGTGTTCTAACTCCCGATCTACCCGTCCAGAGCCTCCTCCTTCAACCCTCATGGCGAGCATCTTGCCCAAGTCCAGGCTGTCCAGGCTCGCTGACCTGGCCCCCATGCGCCGGCTTCTCGGCTGGCATACTCCTGAGTGGGAGATGTGGCTCCGTCCCGAGAGGCTCCCGCTGAGCCTCTCCGCCGTGGAGATGGTTCTCTTTTCGTCGTACGTACTAGCCGGCTTCGTCCCGCCAGCATCCGCCTTCCTGGTCATGCTCCTGGAGACCTTCGGCCTCCAACTCCACCACCTCGCGCCGAACTCGATCGCCATGCTGGCGGTCTTCGCTCACCTCTGCGAGATGTTCGTGGGGGTGATGCCGTCGGTGAAGCTCTTCCGGTACTTTTTTGTACTGAGGGCCACTGGCAAGAGCTCGAAAGAGCACCTCGGCGCCTACTACTTCCAGCGCCGGACAAAGATCCCTACGAGGTACATTGCTTCCTTCAACTCAGCACGGTGGGAGCTGTGGCGTGAAGATTGGATGATCGCCAAGGCCGAGGCCCACGACCGGATGTGCCTCCCCACCGGGTTCCCCTACTCTGAGCGGTCATTCTGGGAGGAGCGCCCAGAGCTGGAGGAGGCGTTCAACCCGGTGCTGGAGAGGATCCTGATACTGGCGGACCACGGGCTGTCGTCTGCCATGGTGCTGAGGGACTTCATGTCCCGTCGCATAGCTCCGCTCCAGCACCGCGCCCGTCCGGCGTCGATGTTCACCGGCCTGTCGGACTGCACCCGGCTCGAGACCGACCCCGACTCCAACCTGGGCGAGCAGCAGCTGCTCGACATGCTGACCCAGGTCTGCCCCGACGACATCTCTCCTGAGGCACTGGCTCTTCCGTCGGCCTGCTGCCCCTTGTGCTCGGACTCCGAGCTGAGGAGGCAGCTGCTGAAGACGATGCCGACCCTCGACGAGTCTGGGCTGCCGCAGCGCCAGATCGGGGACCTGTTCTGGGGGGTCAACATCGCCGACGACGCTGAGGGAGGCGAGGATCCCTTAAGCGACGACAGTTCTTCAAGCGACGACTCCTCGAGCGGGCCCCAGCACCGTCCATGGGGTGGCGTCGTCGCCTCTGCCGACAAGGGGAAGGAGAAAGTGCCAGTTCCAGTGCCGGACCCGACCCCCAAGAAGCGTGCTCGGTCGCCGCCGCTGGCCCCTTCTGCCCCTCGTCAGGACTCCGGAGCCCTGCCGCGCTCGTCGTCAGGGGGCACCGATGGCGCCACTTTGCCGCCCGAGTCCTCCACGCGCAAGAGGGGGAGGCTCCTCAACGCCGACGGGACCCCAGCATTCCCTCTCCGTTCGGAGGGGCACCAGACCTCGGGGGTGCTGCCGACACCACCACCATAGGGACCCCAACACACTTAGCGGCCCCGGCCGTGGGTTCGGGGGGTCCGAACCCCCCCCCCCCCAACCCTTTTGGGAAGCGGTGGAACTTCAGCGTCCCCCGGTAAGCTTGCACAGATTTTACCTTGGGCGTTCTTTGCTGTGCGCCTACCTTGTCATTTTCTTATGATCTGAGTTTGCTTGATTTTAGCGCCACCACAGCTACTCCACCACCCGCGGGCACTTCTGCTGGGGGGTTTGCCGCTCCAGCCGGCTCGCGGGGATCTTCTGCAGCCTCGGGCCCTGTTCCGGTGCACAGGGCTGCTGCCGCCGGGGTGCCCTCGACCTCCGTGCCCAAGACCCCCGCAGCGGCTGCCAAAGCCCAGCCGCGCGTGCCGACGACCGCTACTGCGCCCGCCAATGAATCCGCATCCACCGGATACTCCGTGTCGGCCGATGCCGCCGCGCCCTCCGACACTGCTACGTCGGTTGGTGCCACCGCCCCAGGTGCTCCCACCGGGGAGGGGGCCCTGGTCCCCGTCTCCCCAGTGGTCCTCCAAATGGAGGACGACATTGAAGAAGTGGGGAGGCAGGGGCCCGCTGCTATGGTGGAGCCTCTCCCCCTGTCTGAGGTTATGGCCGTGGCCTACTCCGGCTTCCGGCAGGCCCAGGCGGCCCTCGCCCGGGAGAAAGGGCGGCTTGAGGACGAGGACGACCGGCTCCGGGAATGGGCGAGGACCCTGGAGGCCCAAACCCAGCTGGCGAAGAGCCGAGCAGCCCAGCGGGAGGCGGTTGTTCGGGAGGAGATGAAGGTCCTCGAGCAGGAGCGTGACCTCATCGCCCAGCTGGACGCTGTCACCCAGAAGCTGAAGGCAGATGCCGAGGCTATCCACGCTGAGGCCAGCTCCCACCTCCAGGCCTGCGAGGACCTTCAGCACCCGCTGTCCCTCCGAGAGGCTGCTCTAGCCGAACGGGAGCAGAAGCTGGCGGCAAAGTAGGCCGAGGTGGAGGCGATCTGCCGCGGGCTTATCCTCCAGTAGGAAGGGGCGAGAGTTCGCGCCACCGAGCTAGACCGCCGGGAAGCCGCAGTGGCTGAGGCGCAGCATGCCCAGTCCATTGAGCGCCAGGCCCTCCTGGACCGCGAGTTCAACGTCGCCCTCAAGGAGGGTGACTTGGACCACCGCGAGAAGGGGGTCGGTGAGCGCGAGAGGGCCCTGGCGGCCAAGGAGAAGCGGTTCCTGGATGGCGGCCCCTAGGCGTTGGCGGCTGCCCAGCAGGAGGTGGAGGAGCTCCGGGCGGCGCGCTCCACTGAGGCCCGGAAGGTCTGGGAGTTCCTTGGCGGTGCCGACTCGGCTCTGGTGCCGCTCGGCTTCAGCCCAGCGTGCGTGGGGGAGCCGGCGCAGGAGGTGAGCCAGGTGTTCCCGGCACTTGACTCCACCAGCACAAGGATGCATTCGCTGGGAGCCATCCTCGACAACCAGCTGGAGGCAGAGGGGAGGATGCTGGTGAAGGAGGTGGCAACGCACATTCTGTCCTTCTACCGGGGCTGGTAGCCCGACATATCTCTGCAGCCGGTCCTCGAGGGGCCCATCGCCGAGAGGGAAGAGGCCGCCAAGTCTGAAGTTTTGGATGCGGTGGCACTCATCGCCTCAAGGTTCCAGCGGAGCAGCTGAGGGCTCCCCGCGCGCTTGTTTAAGTTTTTCTCTTTCTACTTTTGTCTTGTGGTTGGTTGTGGCGACAAACTTTTTATTTGTGTAATAAAAAATCTGTCTGAGGTGCCTTTTATACTCAGCTTGTTTTTATTTCCAGCAATGTCTTATAGCTTCTTATTGTTCCTTAGCTTCCAGGACCTGCCGTCCCCCAAAGTATGGCCCCCTGACAGGCGTGGCTAGTTGTTATGGGCACACCTGTCATACACTTAGGACTTAGGGAGGACCGGTGCAGGGGGAGCCTAGGATGCATAGGTAGCATTGCCGTAGCTGAGTATGCAGGTACATCGACAACGGGCCCCCTGGGGGTGCCGCCGGAGCTTCATTCCGGCGGTGGCCACCATCTTTATTGAGAGGTCGACAGCGGGCCCCCTGGGGGTGCTGCCGAAGCTCCAGTCCGGCAGTGGCCACCATCTTCAGTGAGAGGTCAATAGCGGGCCCCCTGGGGGTGCCGCCGAAGCTCCAGTCCGGTGGTGCCCGCCATCTTCAGTGAGAGGTCGACAACGGGCCCCCTGGGGGTGCCACCGGAGCTCCAGTCCGGCGGTGCCCGCCATCTTCGGTGATAGGTCGACAGCGGGCCCCCTTGGGGTGCCGCTGGAGCTCCAGTCCAGCGGTTCCCACTGTCTTCGCAGGTACTCTGACGGTGGTTGCTGGAATAACTTCCTCAAAGACCTGTATATAGATCAAAAAAAGAAGTAATTCTGTCCGTTGGTTACTTCACTCCTACTCTTTTTGTAGTGTTGCTTGACTTACAATACTGGGCTGACTCGTGGGGCTTGGGTAATTCAGTGCATCTGCACCTAGGACTCATCGTCCATACTACTCAAGGGTGGTCCATCTGGTCCCCAGTACTTGGCTGCAGCGCTGGGGAGGCAGAGCGCACAGGCTTAGGGTACAGGACTAGGCTAAGCAGGCTGTGCCCCTGGACCTCCCGCTCGGCGTAAGCCTTTTCCGGGAGACCATCTGGAGACACAGGCCCCCGGGTATTGGAACATCCGAGGCCCCAGGCACATTGCAGGTACCTCAAGCAACCCCACTTGCAATCCAGACAGCAAGGCTCCCACTATTGCTAAAGCAGGGGAAAAATGACAGCGCTCATGATAGATCACGAGCTATGGCGGGCTTACAGCAACATCATAAAAATTAAAGATAATTTTTGAATTGACAAACCCTATACCAGGCAGGACAACATTCTTTCATTGTAGTTTCTCATAAGATGGAGCAGACTTTACAAGGGGAATAACCCGGCCTGGGTGTCAGATGAAGTCGAGTGCACCTACTTAGGGTTCTGGACCAGGCTAAGCGGAATGTGCACTCGGAGCCCCACCCCCCTAGCCTAAGTGCTGTCCTGAGACAATATGTAACTTTTACAATGAAATAACATTGCCCCAACCCTGGTCTCGGGGTAGAACTTACGGAGGTGCTCGATGTTCCATGGGTTGGGTAATCGCTCTCCATCCTTCGTAGCCAGGCGGACGCATCCTGGGCAGCAAACCTCTGTTACCCAGAAGGGACCCTCCCAGCTGAGGGAGAGTTTGTTAGACCCTTCCCGGGAGAGTTTTCGGCACAACACCAGGTCATCTACCTTTAGCTCCCTACTCCGCACGGTCCTCTGGTGGTAGCGCTGGAGCGCCTGCCTGTACCGTGCATTTCGGAGAGCCGCTCGCACTCGTCCCTCGTCGACGAGGTCCAGGTCTTCACGCCGGAGCTGGTCCTGCGCGGCTTCGTCGTACCTCTGGGCACGGGGGGAGCCCATGGTAATTTCTGCGGGGAGGATGGCCTCTGCCCCGTACACCAAGAAGAAAGGCGTTTCCCCCGTGGCCCGACTGGTTGATGTCCGGCTAGCCCACAGCGCACACGGAAGCTCATCCACCCAATTTGTACCATGCTTCTCAAATTGTGAGAATGTGCGAGTCTTGAGTCCCTTGAGGATCTCTACATTGGCCCTCTCGACCTGCCCATTGCTCTCTGGATGAGCAACGGATGCATAGCAGACTTGGATCCCTAGGTCCTCGCAGTATTCCTGGAACGCTGCACTTGTGAACTGGGTCCGGTTATCAGTGATGATTCTGTTCGGGACCCCGAACCGGCAGACGATCAACTTAATGAACTTTACTGCTGACTTCTTATTGATGGTGACAACTGGGGCAGCTTCCGGCCACTTGGTGAACTTATCTACGGCGACGTAGAGATGCCGAAATCCTCCGACGGCTCTGGGAAAGGGTCCCAGGATGTCCAACCCCCATACATCAAATGGCTATGAGGGAGGGATCATCTGCAGCGCCTGAGCTGGTGTGTGGATCTGCTTGGCATGGAACTGGCATGCCTTGCATCTCTTTACCATCTCGACGGCATCCTGGAGTGCTGTCAGGCAGTAAAAGCCATGCCGAAAGGCTTTACCGACCAGCGTGCGGGAGGACGCGTGGTTCCCACACTCGCCTCCATGGATCTTTGCGAGCAAGTCGCATCCCTCCTCCCGGGTAATGCATCGCAGTAGGATGTCATTGGCGCCACGCCGGTAGAGATCCCCTTCCACCAGCATGTACCTTTTAGCCATGCGAACAATCCTTTCTGCCAGGGCATGTTCTTCGGGAAGGATATTGTCTTTCAAGTAGTCCCGAACCTCCGAGATCCATGCATCGGGACTCGCTTGAGCCTCTGGATCTTGGGCGCCCGGTAGCTCGGAGCCCCCGGTGGTGCATACGATCCTTGGCGGACTCCATGGTAGCAGGGTCGCCGGGACTACCAGCTTCGAGGTGCTGGGTTCGCCCCCTTCACCCGGTTCAGCTGCCCGGGCGGTTGGTCGTGGTAACGTCCTTGCAGAGACTCCTTGAGGCACTGGGGCCCCTGTGGAGGCCTTCGTTGACTGGTCGTCTGCGACTGAGTTGTCGGCTCAGGGTACATGGCACAAGTCCAAGACTTCAAAGTCCTTTTCCAGCTTCCGGACGTGCAGCAAGTATGCTGCTAACTGAGGGTCGTTGCAGCTGCACTCTCCTTTGGCTTGCTTGATGATCAGCTGGGAATCACCTTTAGCCAGAAGCTGTCGGACATTGAGAGTCAGGGCAGTCTTTAGCCCAAAGATTAGGGCTTCATACTCTGCCATGTTGTTTGTCGCCTTGAAGTCGAGGCGCAGCATGAGCCTGGGGCACAGGGCCCACTGTAATCTGCCTCGAGGTTGCGCCGACGCTCCCTCTGGCGCTCGATGGTGACTCAACAGTCCTCTCCAGCCCTGCGGTGCTGCAGCCCGGTTCTCAGATCTGTTGTCGAGATCCTGGTCGAGCACGAGTCCGCCGTCCACCGATCGATTGTCGACGTCCGTGACAATGACACATGCATCAGCTGAGCATGTGTCTCCCTCGGTGGAAGCACGTTGAGCGCGGCGGTGACGAGGTGGTCGACGTCGGTGATCCACCGCTGAGCTGCTCCCTGAGGAGCATCCCCAGCAGGAGGGTTGTGGAGTAGCGCGCGCGCTGCCGCGAGCACACTCTCCGGGCTTGCAGCTGGCGGCGCCGTGATTGCTGTCACGGCCGGAGTACGCCGCGGAGTGGCATGTCGGCCTACAGCCGGCGAAGTGACAGCAGGGCGACGTGAAGGTCCTGACCTTCCTGCCCTAGAGCGGTAGCCTGCCCTAGAGCGAGATGACGCCTGATCCTCCGCCACTATCTGACGCCGTGACTGTGCCCCGGATGAACCTTTGTTGGATTGGTCATTCACCATTGTTGCTGGTGGAGATCTTGACGGGGAAAAAGCCCCCTACCTGGCGCGCCAAATGTCGAAGGTCGTAAACGACACTTCCTCCGGACCTGCTTAGAGAGCAGCCCACAGAGGTTCTTTGGATTCATGAGGGCTAGTCCCAGGAGATCGAACGCAACAGGATGATGAACACAGAGGGTTTACGTGGTTCGGGCCGCCGGAGCGTAACACCCTACGTCCACGGGAGTGTTTGTGTATTGCCTTGCTTGAGCGTGTATGAGTCTTAGTCTAATTTTCCGATCCTTTGGGAAGGTCGTCTGCAGAGTCCTTTTATAGTTCAAGGGCTCTGCAGTCACAAGGTGGGCCCCAGGACCCGACAGGTGGTCCCGGGAAGAGCCAAATCCTATACAAGATCTAGGATTAATTGCTATCTACTTCCCTTTGTCAGGGGTGTCAATGCGCCGTCCCGTCGCGTCGTGCGTTAGGGCTACACATAGTCGGTGATGATGGCCGTGCACGTCCCGTCCGTCTTGTCCTCGCGGCCCATTCGTCCGTCTTGTGGCGTGGGTCTGTACCGGCTACTCGGACAAGACATGACACTGGTGCCTTGACCTTCGCATGCGCGACTCAGCTTGCCTGGGGAAGGCGCGTGTACTTAATGCCTGTCTGAGCAGCGCACACCTTCCTTTACTGCGGCTTCCTACCTCACTGAGTCAGCCGTCCGCCACGTGGTTACGCCGGAGCCTGCCTCTGTGGAGAGTCGAGCACTTGACGGAACAGGCCACGTGGTGCATCTGGAGCCCACCCCTATGGAGGGGTGGAGGCTCAGCCCTGCAAGCCACATGGTAGTTCTGGTTCCTTTCCCTGTGGGGGCGCGGGCCTGGCCCCGAGGTCCCGATTGACCACGTGGCGGCTCCGGAGCCCGCCTCAGCGGGGAGGCGAGGGTCCAGTTCTGTCGGCCACGTGGTAGCTTTGGAGCCTCCCCCGGCGGAGAGGTAGGATGTGGTCCTTCCCTCCACGACGTGGCAGCCTCGGATTCAGCCTCTTTAGTAGAGGCAGAGTCCTTAGCGGTTTTCTCCCTGTGCGCGGTGGTACCCGGTCTGCGGGGTACCGACACCCACATATATAGAGCCCCTATCATGAATCTGAAAGGGTAGGTGCGTGAGGATGGGCATGGACGCCACCAAATAGTGCCCCCCCAAGCAAAATATGGGTTAAAGGAATTTGCGGATGCAGAGCATCTGAAATCTTATGTGATAAGGAAGTTCCACAAAAAATGAAAAGGAAATTCTATAGGACGATGATCAACCTGCGATGTTGTATGGAGCAGAATGTTGGCCAATTAAAAGGCAACATGTACAACAAATGAGAGTTGCTGAAATGCGTATGTTACAGTGGATGTGCGGTCACACAAGAAGAGACAAAATTAGGAACGAGGTGATATGTGATAGGCTAGGGGTGGCACCGATTGAGGAGAAGGTAGTCTAACATCGCCTACGGTGGTTTGAGCATATCCAGCGAAGACCTCCAGAAGCATCGGTTACAGTGGGATTATAAAGAGTAGAAAATTTTTTAGAAGAGGTAGAGGTTGACCAAGGTTGACATGGCAGGAGGCAGTGAAATGAGACTTAAAGGAGTGGGACATACCTAGAGATTTGGCTCATGATAGGACTGCATAGAAATTAGCAATTCATTTGCCAGAATCTTAATTTATTCATATTTTGTTACTCTTATCTTCTTTCTTATTAATCCATTTATAAAATAAATAAAATGTAGAATATTATTTATTTGTATTTTTTACTGTCATCTTATTTTCTATTACTTTTCTTCAAAAATTATTGGGTTGCATTTCTAGCCGACACCAACTTGTTTGAGACAAAGGCTTGTTTTTTGTTGTTGTTGTTGTTGTTGTTGTAGAGAGCCTCCCCTCCCCCCCCCCCCAAAATCTGGGCGGAGAAGGGGCAGCCGGTCAATGGGAGGCGGCCTACGCCTTGTAGACCCCTCAGATGGGCTGCAACGACAATGAAGACCTCCCCAACCCAATCACCCTGCGAATCTGGGATGCGAGGAGATGTCACCAATCCCCTCCAGAATCTGGAGGGCGAAGAGAGTGTCGAATCTAGGCAGATCGCCCCTCCCCTAATGTTTTTCATGTAGTCGCGATTATGTTGTGTGTGCGTGACGGACTGCTCAACAAGGTGCCATCCTCTCGGGGATTGGTAGCTTACGTCAAGTTGTATCTCACAGTTTTTGTGCGATTTTTGTTACGCTTCTATTAATTTAAACTTTGTTTTTGAACTTGCACTCTGATGTAACTTAACCAAATACTTCTTTTATGTAATATTTTTGAAATCCTTGCATCATGTGCAATCCGGTGTCACAGCCCACGACACCACCTAAACACAATCCCGCCTTCGGGATTCTGGTCCTCACACATTTCGCATAAGACCATCACGTTTTATAGTTCGGGATCAGCAGAAGAAACACAGTTTATGGATATGCCATACACGATAGGTAGCATATATACGTACATCCCATCAATGAAGTAAAGGCAATGAGTAGTAGGATAAAAAATTGCTACTCCTGTAGAATAAGCGGCAAATACTGGTAAAGCTAACTTAAACAGATGCAGGGTCTGCAAAAGAAACGATGTCACTGGCAATATTCTTAGCATCCATGGCGATGCCAGCCAATCCTCTCCTTGCAAAACCAGCAAAATAGACCCCATCTTCACCTTTCCAGTGATTCGGGTAACCTTTCTTGGGAAATCCATCATCATTCAACATACGCTTGTTGTCCTGTGCCATATAAAAACATGAATAAATACTTGTAAGAATAATAAAACAAGCAATGGCTACATTACAAAGTGATCGAGGAAGCTTAAAGAAAGTTTCACCTTAAGCCAATTGTTTGCAGTGCTTTTGTAGCCAGTTGCAAACACAATGGCATCGAAGGAGCTCTCCTTCCCACCTTGGAATGTGACTTTGTTTCCATCTATCTTGGATACCCCCCTAAACACCTAGCAAAGACATAATAATTGTTACATGGTTGCTCAAATAAAAAATATACATCACTAGAAATAAGAAATAACTATATATAACTACATATACAATGATTTCAGTGGGGACATAGTATACTTACTTTAATAACCTCTTTCTTGATTAACTCTGCTGTCCCAACATCGATAACAGATGATCTACCTGTTTTAGATTTGAGAAGGAGAGGGCCCATTTTTGGCCTCACAATACCATGGCTTGATAGGTCTCCAAAAATGAGATTGTCTTTCATCACAATAAGATGATCCACTATGGTAATTGGCATATATTTGACCAAATTCATCCCCATACGCATTGATTCTTTAGTCACTATGTGTACCTGCACGCAATCAATTGACTATAAGATATCAAACAAAAATAGGAAGAAACTCTCCTTCACAATGGGAAGTGAAGCATGACTGAAAAAATAGAAGAATCACGTATTTTCAAATTAATTCTTTCCTTTTGGCACATTTCCGTTATCTAATCTCAGTGAAACTATTTTCAGTACCTAAACAAAGACACAAATCTCAAGCACAATGTATTATGGAGCTGGATATTCATGAAAAACAACTTACTTTAGTCGAATAACGAGCTACTAAGAATGAAAACAACTGACTTCAGTTCAAATGACGAGCGATAAAGAGTGAAAACAATGCACATATATACTAGACATGAATAACATTTTCAATTTTAAAATAAACAATATATACCGGGCTCCGAACAACTATGGAGGTGTCGGCACTATGGCTTGCAAGATCGTAGGCAATTTCCATCCCTGAGTTGCCAGAACCAACCACAAGCACCTTTTGCCCCACATAGCTACAACCTGACTTGTACATGGAGGAATGGATGGCTTCTCCTGTGAAGCTTTGTAGCCCAGGGATGGTCGGAACCCTCCCAATTCCATTTTCACCAGTTGCCACGACTATATACCTTGCTGCATAGTGCATTTCTGCACCAGAAAC
This sequence comes from Tuctoria greenei, assembly GCA_036927565.1. Taxonomy (NCBI): domain Eukaryota; kingdom Viridiplantae; phylum Streptophyta; class Magnoliopsida; order Poales; family Poaceae; genus Tuctoria; species Tuctoria greenei. The sequence goes on from JAYESD010000008.1 coordinate 9,744,840, forward strand.
CGTGTCTCGTGCTGCAACGGCCCAGCGCTTGCTTCCCATGTCGTATGCTGCTGACTCGACTGTAGTGCAGAACCTAGGCTGAATATCAAAATGCTCTATGTAGCGGTCCAGGTATTGCAAGAACTCCTCCCTAGGGACATATGTTGGGGTTTGAGGCGGGTATGGCATGTACGGCAAGGCGCAAAATTCCTTGGCCAGGTGAAGCTTAACACGGTCATAGGTGCGTTTGCGCCACAGCGATGCGCTGCAGTCCTCTCGCTCAAGAATGAGGTAAGGGATTGAATGCCTACTGAGGCACGCTGCTGTTGCCAAGCCAGCCGGACCTGCACCGACGATCAGAACGACCAACTCCATTTGTGCGCGTAAGCACTGTAGCTGAGTGTGTGTATCAGGATGGTGGCTGATTTGTTGTTTGACAGTGTGCTAGACAATCGGCTTGGTATATAAAGGGATGGATTCGTACTGATAGAGGTATCTTCATGGTATCCTAGATATATCCATTTAATTGTAGTTATTAATTATCTCTTGAATATTCAGGAAGGTGGTTCAAACTCTTGGCTTATCGAGGCGACGTACATGCATAATGCGAAGAACTTAAATGAGTAGCATAAATGTAGTGGTAGCTATTAATTGTTCATGCTGCTGGTGGAGTATATTCCTGGTATCATGGGTATATTCATTTGATTGTAGTTATTATTTGTCTCTAGAATATTCAGGAATGTGGTGCAAACTAATGGATTATCTGGTTAACTGCATAGTCCAAACATTTTGGTCCAAGTGTGTGTTGAGATACATGCATGACACTAAGAACTAAAATGAGTAGGGTAAATGTGATGGTCGGTGTTCATTGTTCGCACTGGTAGTGTATCTTTGTGGTATCTTTGATATATTCAGTGTATCTTCATGGTATCTTGGATATATTCATTTGATTGTTGTTATTAATGGTCTCTAGAATGAATATTCATTTTATTGTTGCTATAAATGGTCTCTAGAATGTTCAGAAAGGTGGTTCAAACTAATGGATTATCTGGTTAACTGCATGTTCCAGTCTTTTTGGTCCGAGAGTGTGCATTCAGATACATGCATGACACGAAGAAATAAAATGAGTAGGGTAAATGTAGTGGTAGGTGTTTATTATTCGCACTGGTAGTGTATCATCGTGGTATCTTGGATATATTCAATTATTGTTGTTATTAATTGTCTCTAGAATGCTCAGAAATACAAATCCTCTACAGTAAATGTACAACAATTACCACCACTAATACATGAGCCCAAGGGTCATCGGACCCTTGTGTCAGTAGCAGTAACTGCAATGCATTTACCGCAGAGGATTCCAGTCCTGGTCCGAGGGGGTGTTCGGATGCATGTATGACTCAAAGAACTAATTGAGTAGTGTAAATGCAATGCTGGTGGTTATTTGTTTGCACTGATCGAGTATCTTCTTGGTATCTTGGATATGTTCATTTGATATTAGTTATTAATTGTCTCTAGAATATTAATTGCTCACCTAGCATGGCATGGCGAACATTACAACACTACAAGGATTCTGGCTTATTGCAGCATATTGTTGTGATAGGTCAAAAATCGTTACAGGAGGTAAATGTTGCAACGAATTAAATCATTGCGATACTTTTAAATAAATGTGGCTATAAGTGGCTTGGAAATAACATATTGCAATGATTTGGCATATGCGATAACAGTTATGGTATTGCAACAATTTGAATATGCTTTCACAACAGTTAGTATAGTTATAAAAAATTTATGTTGCCACAATTGTAAATTGTTGCATTTCTAAATAATTGCCACAATCGGAATTTATGGGGTTAGGATCTTAATGCAACGATTGCGGATCTGCGGTAATAGGATGCAAATGCTTTCTTGGTTCGTGGTGATAGATTGCTATCAAAGTTTCCATATTCGTGGCTATAGGTTCATAATGCAACGTTTAATGATTTGTGGCGATAAGTATTGTAATGCAACATTTTCAGAGTCGTGGCAATAGGTTCGTAATGCAACATTTAATGATTTGTGACGATAGAGGTCTAATGCAAAGTTTTCTTACCTGAGGCAATAGGTTTGTAATGCAACATTTTCTAAGTTATGGTAATAGGTTCAAAATACAACATTTAATGATTTATGGCGACAGAGGTCTTGTCAGTACCCTCCATACCGGATACCCCTTGGGATCGCAAAGATCACAAGGAAACTCCATCTACCAGATTTGAAGACCTCCGAAGGCCCCACATGGCAGGCGTAGACGGACCTGCTTCCCCGACATGGTTAGTCCCAGGGCCGCCACGTGTTTCACAAGACTGGAGCTATCACCCACACACGGGAAGCTCCGGTCAGAATACCAATATGGCACCCCTGGACTTAACCCCAGACAGAGGGAAGCTCCAGTACTGACACGTGTCCAATAGCACCGGACCTACCCGTCCATGACGGTGAGCTCCAGAGCTGCCACGTGGCAACCGCCGGACCTTCAACTTCAACTATGAGGCCGGTGGACCCCCCAACGGCTCCGGACCTTCAAGGATCAATCAAAAACTTTAAGACCCGATTAAGTGTCATTAATGCCATATTAATGACACACGATCGGATGGTCCTTAATACTGGTAACAGCACTGTTAAGGCCCGTTACCAGGCTATTAAGGATAATTAATTCCATTTATTGTGTATCAAGCATGTGTAACTGCCGGGGCCACCTGTCGGGCCAGGCTAGCATTGTAACGACCAGTCCTTGTACTATAAAAGGACTAGTCGATGACACAAGGGATGGTTCCAGACCACTACGGTTGGAGACCATGACTGAACACCCTGAGCTAGACGAGCTTCTTCTTCTGGAGCTTCTTCTAGACTCACGTGCTTAATACATCACCAACACACCCCGTGGAGTAGGATATTACGCTCAAGCGGTCCGAACCATGTAAATCCCTGTGTACACGTGTGTTTCACCTTCTTGAATCTCTGCGCACCCATTACCGAACTACAACTCCTCGATCTACCAGAGGTAGTGTTGGGAGATCTGTCGGTTCCAAACACCGACAGTTGGCGCGCCAGGTGGGGGCGCCCGAGATTTCGAGTATGGTGGACTCAGCTGCTATATCATCCAAAGGCAACCCTGCCGTTCAACCTGTTGGAGGCAATCCCTCCAACATGCAGCAACCAGCAGATGTCGTGGCTCCAGCAGGAGTCATGCCTCCACCACCACTGCCTGCACCAGCACGTCAAGCTGAGCAGTGTGACGGTGCATTGGCGTCAGTCACTGCATCGACAAACAACAACAACTCTGAATACGCGCTTCATGCAGCGCGTGCTCTCCTCCAACGTCCACCACCTCCAGGTGCATCCCAGGGTGCAATGGAGCAGTGGAGGGCTCATGTGGAGCATCTGGTTGCAACAGCAGCCGACCACATCAACAACCAAGGTCCTCCTCCTTCGGGGCGGGCCCCATCGCAGTGCCGGACCATGTCTGGCAGACTTGATCCGCATGCTTCCCAGAATAGGAGGCGTGCTGCATCACAACAAGTTACATCGCTACCCTCCGTGGCGCGACGTACTCATACGGTAACCAGAATGTCAACTCATGACCTCCGGGCGGAGCTTGATCGCCGTTACCATCAACAGGACAGTCGTGTCCATATCGAGTGCACTTGCGAAAGGCGAGAGGCTCGAGACAGCCCTACTCCCAAGGGAGTAGGAGGAGGCTGTTCAGCACTGTCCATGCATCTGCGCATGGTCAGATGGCCACAAAAATTCCGACCTCATCTCCCGAAGAAATTTGATGGGACAGTTAACCCTGCCGAGTTTCTCTAAATTTACACCACCGCAATCCTTGCGGCCAGAGGTAACGAGGCCGTAATGGCCAACTACTTCCCAATGGCTTTTACTGGGACCGCCAGGTCCAGGATCATGAGCCTTTCTCACAACTCTATTAATAGTTGGGAGAGATTGTGCCAACAGTTCACCGCCAATTTTGGGAGTTCATACACCCGACCAGGCACCAGACTGGACCTTTTTGCAGTTGTGCAGAAGGTGGAAGAATCCCTATTGTCGGCGGATGGAGTCGGCAGATCTCCCTATACTACTAAAGTGATAGGGGAGTTTGATGTTCGGTGTGGGCGCGCGGAGATTCAAGAAGGTGAATAGGAGTTTGACACAGGAGACACAAGAATTTACATGGTTCGGGCCGCCTGAGCGTAATACCCTACTCCACGGGTGTGTTGGTGTTGTATTAGCAGTAAGAGCTTGCCACGAATGTATGGGGTGCGTATGACCGTCCATGAACGTCCCCGCGTGTATCGTCGGCCTGTCCTTTTATAGTACAAGGACAGGCCTTTACAAGTTAGCCTGGCCCGACATGTGGCCCCGGCGGTTACTAGTATTGATACACGCTTAATTGCTCTTAATGATCCTATAACGGGCTTTAACAGCACCATTACTGGTGTTAAGATCGTCCGTTTAAGTGTCATTAATATGGCATTAATGACACTTAATCGGGTCTTGAAGTCCTTGGCTCTCCTTTGAAGATCCGGAGCCGTTACAAGGTCTTCCGGAGGTTAGAAGCTGAAGGTCCGACGATTGAACATGTGGCAGCTCCGGAGCTTGCTGTGGGAAGCAGGTAGCTCCGGGGCTACCCGACACGTGTCAGGTCCGGAGCTTCTCTCGGTCTGGGGTTAAGTCCGGAGGTGCCGTTTCGGTACGTGGCCCGGAGCTTCCCCCTTGTGGGCGGTAGCTCCGGTTTGGCTGTACACGTGGCGACCCAGGGATTAACCATGTTGGAGAAGCGGGTCTGGTTATGTCTGACATGTGGGCCTCCGAGGGTCTTCAAACCAAGTAGAAGACTTTCCTTTGAGATCTTTGTAACCTCAAGGGGTGTACGGTTTCTAGGGTACCGACAGTGGCCCCCTGGACCTACCTCCGAGGAAGATCACTGGGGTGAAGTCATTTCGTCGGAGGTGGGTCCATCCTCGCGACTCTTGAACTGAGTCTTCAAGGGTCTTCGAAGGTGCCGTTAGCAGGGATTTACAGTTAGATCCCGCCGCGTGGCGCACCTCGTGCGGCAGATGAGATCTTTGACATGCGGATCTCACGCAATTGAAGGTCGCCGGTTCCCGATACGAAAACCGTATCGGTTCCGCGTGCCTTGTCAGGCCGCTTCCTTTGGGTTTCCTGCCTCGTGATGACAACCATTCGCCTGGGTAAGAGCCTCGACTTGATCGTCGGGGTGGTCCCGGGCCCTCTTGTCATCGGCTGGGTTGAATTCTTGAGTGGTATCTTCGACTTCCCTGCGGTTTCCATCCAAGCGTTGCGAGGGCTTACTTAAGAAGGAAAGCGCGCACCGTCGGGAGTTCTTTACGCCTCTCATCTGATCTTGCGCTCAAACTCCCAACTCGTGCTTCGCTCCTCTTCTCTTGCCTAGCTGTGCCGCGATGGAGTTGGGTCTGTGCGAGAGTCGCTTGAAGACCGACGGCGATTTGAAGAAGGTCCGGGCCCTCATGGGGTGGTCCTCGGACTTCTTCAACCGCTTGGTCCGTGCCGGCGGAGAGCTCCCCTTCGAGAAGGAGCGCACCGGTGAAATGGTGTACTTTTCTTCGTACGCCATGGTGGGGTTGGTCCCACCTTTTTCTTCCTTTTTCTTGATGCTGCTAGACTTCTATGGTTTGCAACTATACCACCTTGGCCCTCACTCCATTCTCCTCGTGTCTATCTTTGTCCACTTCTATGAGATGTGGGTGGGCATCCCCCCCTGCATCGAACTCTTCCGGACCTTCTTCACCGTCCACACCACCGGCCGGAGCAATGAGTACCTTGGCTTCTACTACTTCGTGAAGCGCAAGAAGTGCCCATTCAAGTACCTCCGGTCGTTTCCTTCCGGGAAGTGGAATGACTGGAAGAAAGATTGGATAGTCGTCAGGGTGGAGGAGCACGAGAGGTTGGAGCTGCCCGACGGTCTGCCCAGCATCGACACGACGATCTGGAGTGAAGCTCCGGTGCTGGCGGAAGCTTTCAACCCCGCCTTGACCAGGATCCGCCAATGCGTGGAGGGAGGATTGACTCCTCAGGCAGTATTTTGCAATTTCCTGGTCAACAGGTGGGCGCCGCTGAAGAGGAGGGAGAAGCTCGCTTGGGCCCTCAACAGCGTGATGGACGAGGACCGGTTTGAGACCGGGTTGAAGTCCAACATGGTGGGGAAAACCTTGGAGTTCCACCTCAAGAAATTCCAGCACGGCATCGACGTCGACGGTGATGACTTGAATCCACCGTCGGCCTTTCTCCCCCTAAACGTGGAAGTGGAGTTCAGCAGGGAGCTCCGGTGGAAGATGCCCGCACTTGATGACCTTGGTGTCGTCGAGAGAAGATCAACCACCCGGGTGGTGATCCCTGGAATGCCCGAAGATGGCTCCGTCCCTGCCCCACAGCCGAGGGTCGAGGTCGTCGGCAAGGGCAAGGAGCTGGCGGATGAGCCGGAGAGGCGGAAGAGGAAGCTGCAACATGCCGATGGAAGGTCCGTCAGGCCCTCTACTTCCGCCTTGGTTCCTTCTCCCCGGAGGGAAAGATCTTCTACCACCGTGGCGACTGTCCCCGTGGTGGGGTCCTTCTGGAACAATATTGTTCCTGCAGTGGGATCCTCCCGGAGCGCGTCTGTTCCCGTGGTGGGATCCTCCTGGGGTGCTAGCTCCGGGCGCACAACTCCGGCACCTGGGACGGTGGGAGCCTCCAGGTCCGGGGGTTCTTCCCGATCGAGGAGAGCCTCGACCCGGGAAACGCCCGTGGCTGCGACAAGTTCCGGGGGGCCTTCTGGAGATTCTATGCCGACCATGGCCAGCCCGAAACGTCCAAGAAAAAGGTTCCGCGCAAGCTGGTGCGGAAGCCTTCCAAGGTAATTTTTAATCTTTACCTTGGTTAACTATTTAATTGTAGCAACTGTTTGTTAATTTTCTTTGTTCATCATCTGCAGCGTCCCCAAGAAGGGGAGTGAGGCTCCACCCTCAGCCATAGTGTCTGAGGTCGTGGGAGCTTCAGCTCCTGTCCCGATGCCGCCCCAAGTGGTGGTTGAGGCTGCGACAGCTCCGGGGCCGGCTGTCGTGGTCATGGACCTCAACTCGTCCCCAGAAGCTCCCGTGGTAGCGCCGGACCACGGGAGTGAAGACACACCAGCGGCACCTGTCCCGGAGGTTGAAGCTTCGGGTCCTGGTGCTGCAGTGATGGAAGCTCCGGCTGTTGAGCCGGAGGAAGTCGTAGTCCCAGCCTCGGAGCCGGAAAGTGTCGAAGCCCCGGCGGTTGAGCCGGAGGTGACTAAAGCCCCGACATGCGAGCTGGAGGTCGAGGTAGTTCCGGTAGTTGAGCCGGCTACCTCCGAAGCACCGGCCGCTGAGCCGGTTATTGTTGGAGCTCCGGTCACAGGGCCGGTTGAAGATGAGGATCTTCCGGCGCCTGAACCGGTGGTTGAAGAGGTGATGGAGCTCGAGCCTCCCTCGGAAGAGGTGCCCAGACCGGAGCCAGTAGCAGCTCCTGCTCCGGAAGCGATGACGTCGGAGGTACCTGCGGTAGAGCTGGAGTGCCCAAGCGAAGTCGCTGGCCCCCTGCCCGAGGGGGTGAACGAAGACTTGGCAGCGGGACCTTCTTCGATGGCGACTGAGGTCATCCCGGAGGACGGCCCTAGTGCCTTGGAAGCTCAAGGGTCCACTCTTGTGGAGTGGGACCCCATTTTTGTAACTGAAAACCCGCTGGAACCAGTGGAGGAGACCCCAGCAGGTCCGGAGCCCATCCCGCTGTCGATGTCTATCGACAACGCCTGTTCCAGTCTGCGTCAAGTCCAACTGGCCTTCTTCCACAACAGCAAGGCTCTTGAAGAGGAGCGCCAAACCCTTAGGCGGTGGCGTAACCGGCTCTACTTCGAGACCAAGCTGGCGCAGTCGAGGCTAGCGGATGACAAGGAGTGGATCAAGCGGGAGAAGATCCGCCTGGAGTACTGGGGCAAGTTGCTGGATGACAGGGAGAGCATGACTCGGGCCCTCGACGCTCAATCTCAGGAGATTTACAATCAGGCCAAAGCAGCCAACAGTGCGGCCGAGGAACGCCATGAAAGGCTGGAGTTCATTAACAATGCACTCATCAAGCGCCGAGAGGCACTTGAAGAGAGGGAGAAACAACTCGAGAATGAAGAGCAGAAACTCCTTGAGCTGCGGGATGATGTCCTGAGGAGGGAAGAGGAGCTCGCCGAGAAAGTAGCTCTGGCTAACAAGGGCCTCGAGGAGCGCACCAAGAAATTGGAAGAGCACTGCCAAGAGGAAGAGGAGAAGACCTGGGTGCGAGGGCAGGAACTCTACGAATATGAGTGTGCCCTTGTTGCCCGGGAGAAGAAAGTGCAGGCTAGGGAGAAGGACCTGATTGACCGCCAGAACAAGATCCACCTCCGGGAGGAGGAGCCCGGAAGACTCGAGAGGCGGGTTGCTGAAAAGATTCAGCAAAACGCCAAAGAAGTTGAGCGCCTCGCCCGTGAGAATTCCGAACTGACGGCGGCCAGGAGATCCCTGGAAGAGATGAAGAGATTAAGGACTGCGGACTCCCTACAGATTTGGGAGTTCCTGGGCAAGGCCAACGATGCGCTGACGCCGATGGGTTTCAGCCCCGTGCGCCCGGATGATCCGGAGCCGGAGCCGGACCTTGCGCTGCAGGCGTTGAGCGCAGCAGGTAGCAAGCTCTCCAAGGTGGGCGATGTCATCGCAGACCAACTGGAGGTTGAGGGGCAATCCCTGGCGAAGAACGTCGCAGAGTATGTGCTGACGTGTTATACCAGCCGGAACTCCCAATTTCCTCTGGACCCGGTGCTTGAAGGCCCCGTCGAAGGAGAAGGCGAAGCTACCCGAGCCAGTGTATCGGAGGTCACCCAGAAGGTCGCCCAGTTCTTCCATAGGGTCTAGGACCATCTCTGTAGTTCTCACTTGTATTTTCTCTTCTTCTTCCTCAATTTTGTAATCCCTTGTCTTCAGATGTAATCTCCTGTCTCCATATAAATGAAATCCCCAAATTTTTGCGAATTTCACTTTTTGTCTTCAACACTTTTATCTTCACTGGGCCCCCTGGTAGATGTACACAATTTGATTGTGAACATATACCAAAAGGATATTGTGTTTTGTTGAAGACTCATTTGCTCCGAACTTGTAGAATTTAGGTTCGAAGTCTTCGATAGTGAAGGCCCCCTGAGGTTGTCGGAGTTTAGAGGCTCCGGCATTGTCCATCGCTGGAGCTTGATAGCTCCGGCAATAGCCTCTATCAACACGCAGAGCATCGATAGTTGGTCCTCCGGGGTGTCGGAGCTTAGTAGCTCCGGCAGTGACCTTTGCCAACACTTAGTTTGTTGGCAGCAGACTCCATTTACGGGGTCTTCTCACCATCTTACATTCAACGTCGACGGCTGGCCCCCTTAGGGGAGTCGGAGCTTAGTTAGCTCCGTCTTTTCTCCATCAACGTAGACTTTATTTTTCCTACACACTTAAGTCAAGAAAAATAGTAAAATTCGTTCCTTGTCTATAATTTCGTTGCGGCTTACGATTCTCAAGAAGACTTTAAGTTGAACGCGATTTTGAATACAACCGGACGCATTGTCTTTTTTTCTAGATTCAACTGTTCATGGACCCGCCTTACTTCGGCCTGCCGGGGTGTAGGTAGAGTGGCGTACTTAGGGTGCTTGACCAGGCTAAGTCGATAGCACACTCCAACCCTAGATTCGCTTGGCGGCTTTCAGGCGAGTTGGCCATGAACGATATTTGAATCCAAAAGAACTGACAATACAACTCGAATCGTATATAAACCAGTCGAACTAAAATTTCTTAAGAATTGCACGTCTTTGTTATAGACAAGAAAGAGAAAAATAAAAATGTTGAGCCTGTACAAAATAAATGCACGTGGAGTCTATTTCACATGAAGATGTCTTTCATTATAGGTCCGGGGTACAGGGAAAACAAGTACACTCTTACGGTACGGAACCAGGCTAAGTGTGTTTCATTTCTCGTTTGACCCAGAGTAGTTAGCCGCACTTTTAGTCCTGAGACTGTGACAAGTGTTGCATGAGCTTTGCGGACCTTTCGGGAAAGGTCCAGCTGCTCTCCCAGAGGAACTACCCGACTTTGTACAATGACTCTATAACATACACCCCAAGTTACTCAAGACTCACCTTCGTGGTATTAAGTGTAGAACTTACGGAGGTGCTCAATGTTCCAAGGATTTGGGAGAGGTGTCCCATCCTCGGTTGCCAAGTGAACGCTTCCGGGACGGGATACTTTAATCACTCGGAAGGGCCCCTCCCAGTTGGGGGGGTAGTTTGTTTAACCCTTCTCTGGATAGTATTCTCCGTAGCACCATATCCCCTTCCTCGAGCTGTTGGTTGTGTACATGCCGCTGGTGATAACGCCGTAGAGCTTGACGATATCGGGCATTCCAAACAGCTTCTTGGCACCTTCTCTCCTCAAGGAGGTCTAGGTCTTCACGCCGGAGCTGGTCCTGCGCGGCTTCGTCGAAGGTCCGGACCCGGAGTGAACCCAAGGTGATTTCCGGAGGAAGGATTGCTTCAGCTCCGTACACCAGGAAGAAGGGTGTCTCTCCAGTTGACCAGTTTTGAGATGTCCTGTTGGCCCATAAAGTAGGCGGAAGCTCTTCGATCCAGTTGGCTCCATGTTTTTTCAAGCGCTCATAGGTGCGCGTTTTGAGTCCCTTAAGGATTTCTGCATTTGCTCTCTCGGCTTGACCATTGCTGGCTGGATGAGCTATGGAGGCGTAGCAAACTTGTATGCCGAGGTCTTCGCAATATCCTTGGAATGCTGAGCTTGTGAATTGAGTCCCATTATCAGTGATGATTTTGTTTGGGACTACAAATCTGCTTACAATGGATTGCAGAAAGTTGATAGCAGATTGCTTGTTGATTGTCACAACTGGAGTCGCTTCCGGCCACTTGGTGAACTTGTCAATGGCGACGTATAGGAACTTGTAACCTCCGACGGCTCTTGGGAAAGGTCCCAAGATGTCCATCCCCCACACAGCGAAGGGCCATGTAGGAGGTATCATTGGTAATGGCTGAGCTGGTGTATGAATTTGCTTTGCATGAAATTGGCATGCTTCACATTTCTTCACTAGCTCAGTGGCATCCTGGAGCGCTGTAGGCCAGTAGAAGCCATGACGAAAGGCTTTTCCGACCAGCGTGCGGGAAGATGCGTGGTTCCCACACTCGCCTCCATGGATTTCTACGAGAAGTTCGCAGCCTTCTTCCCTTGTGATGCACCGCATTAGGATGTCATTGGCACCGCGCCGGTAGAGATCCCCTTCTACCAGCGTGTATCTTTTAGCCAATCTGACTACCCGGTCAGCGGATACATCATTGTCAGGAAGGATGTTGTCTTTCAAGTAGCTCCAGATCTCCGAGATCCATGCATCGGAACTGGCTTGAGCTTTTGAGTCTTGCGTGCTGGGTTGCTCGGAGCTCCCGGCAGCACCTACGACCCTTGATGGCTGCCATGGTAACAGGGCCATCGGGACCATCAGCTTCGGGATGCTGATCTCGCCCCCTTCGCTCAGTTCGGCAGGCTGAGCTGTTGGCTTTGACAACCTCCGGACAAAGATTCCGTCAGGAGCCGGAGCTCCGGTTGACGCTTTGGTCGAGAGTTCGTCAGCTTCAGCGTTATGGGCACGTTGAACATGGTGGAGGTCTAGGACTTCAAAGTCCTTCTGAAGCCTCTGGACTTCAAGGAGGTAAGCAGCTAGCTGGAGATTATTGCAGGAGCATTCACCCTTCACCTGTTTGATGATGAGCTGTGAATCTCCTTTGACCAGCAGTTGCTTGACACCATATGATAGTGCCACCTTTAGCCCGTAGATGAGTGCTTCATACTCTGCCATGTTGTTGGTTGCCTTGAAGTCAAGGTGTACCATGTATTTTACCTTCTCCCAGTCGGTGCAAGGAGAAGGATTCCAGCTCTGGCCCCCTGCTTCTGCATGGAGCCGTCGAAGTAGAGGGTCCAGTGAGGCTCAGTGAAGGTTGGAGCTTGATGCTCCGTCTTCTGCTCACTCGGGCCCCCAGGGTTTGATGGAGAGGGAGTCCATTCTGCCACAAAATCTGCCAACGCTTGACTCTTGACTGCTTGTCTTGAAATAAATTCAAGATCAAATTCAGCCAATTCCGCTGCCCACTTTGCAATATTCCCAGTTGAATTGGGATTATGCATGATTGCTCGAAGTGGATAGGAGGTCACCACCGAGACTTTGTGAGCTTGGAACTAATGTCGAAGCTTCCTAGAGGCAATAAGAACTGCATAGAGAAGCTTATGCACCTCTAGGTATCGAGTCTTGGCATCATGTAATACCTCACTGATGAAGTATACCGGGCGTTGAATGGTGCGGACCCTCCCGGAGGGGTCCGGAGCTTCCTCTTCATTGATCTGGACCCTCTCGGAGGGGTCCAGATTCTCTTCGGGGACCTCCGGGTTCTGGGTGGAGGAACCCGGAGCTTCTTCAGAAATGACCTGGACCCTCCCGGAGGGGTCTAGGTCTCCTGAAGCTTGCTGTGGGAAGCAGGTAGCTCCGGGGTTGCCATGTGTTCAATCGTCGGACCTTCAGCTTCTAACCTCCGGAAGACCTTGTAACGGCTCCGGATCTTCAAAGGAGAGCCAAGGACTTCAAGACCCGATTAAGTGTCATTAATGCCATATTAATGACACTTAAATGGATGATCTTAACACCAGTAACGGTGCTGTTAAAGCCCGTTACAGGATCATTAATAGCAATTAAGCGTGTATCAATACTAGTAACCGCCGGGGCCACATGTCGGGCCAGGCTAACTTGTAACGGTCTGTCCTTGTACTATAAAAGGACAGTCCGACGATACACGCGGGGACGTTCACGGACGGTCATACGCACCCCATACATTCGTGGCAAGCTCTTACTACTAATACAACACCAACACACCCGTGGAGTAGGGTATTACACTAAGGCGGCCCGAACCACGTAAATTCTTGTGTCTCTTGTGTCAAACTCCTATTCACCTTCTTGAATCTCCGTGCGCCCACACCGAACATCAAACTCCCCTATCACTTTAGTAGTGTAGGGAGATCTGCCGGCTCTATACCCGACACGTGTCAGGTCTGGAGCTTCTCTCGGTCTAGGGTTAAGTCCGGAGGTGCCGTTTCTGTACGTGGCCCGGAGCTTCCCCCTTGTGGGTGGTAGCTCCGGTTTGGCTGTACACGTGGCGACCCAGGAATTAACCATGTTGAAGAAGCGGGTCCGGTTATGTCTGACATGTGGGCCTCCGAGGGTCTTCAAACCAAGTAGAAGACTTTCCTTTGAGATCTTTGTAACCTCAAGGGGTGTACAGTTTCTAGGGTACCGACACCTGTGCTCATTCATCCAGAGGTTCTCCCAGGTACGAAACACCACTCCTTCTATCTCTAGCGCTTCTGTCATCGTGGCCTTTAGACAGGGCGTACGGGATAAGAAGTTGATGGAAAAGCTGGCGGTCAAGGAGATCACCAGCGTCACGGAGCTCTTCAGCTTGGCAGACAAGTGTGCCAAAGCTGCGGAGGACCGTGAAATGCACTCCAAACCACCTCCGGAGGATGGCAAAAAATCCTCCAAAGGCGAAGCCACTTCCTCCGGGAGTGGCAAAAAGAAGAAAAAGCCCAACAACAAGAAGAAGCCGTCGGCCGGCACATCCGCTGTTGCAGCTGCAGCAGCTCCGGGTGGCCGGGGGCCACGCCCCGAGAAACGACCACAGCCGTCCTCTAAAGACGGTGGCAACTCCAAAATGTGGTGTCCTATCCACAAGTTGAACGACCACAACTTGGAGGACTGCTGGGAGGTCCAAAACCTTGCCGAGCGCTACAACAAGTGTCGGGAAGAAGTTCCTTTCCGACAGAGGGAAGGAAAACAGAAGGTCGATGAAGCTCCGGTTGAAGAGGAGTTAGGCTTCCAGGACCCCAAAAAGGTCCTGAAGGCTGTTTACACCTCCGTTGACGATGACTCCGACGTCTCTGACAATGAGCGTCGGAAGATCATGAACACCATCTTTGGTGGTTCGTGGGACATCACCTCCCGCCGTGTCCTCAAAACCATGCTGCGGTACATGGCCTCAGTAGCTCCTACAGCCAGGGCGGAGCCTCATCGAAAGTGGATGGACACTACCCTCACTTTTGTTGCTTCGGACTGCCCTCAGAACATGTCGAAGCTAGCCAACTACTTTTGATGGTATCACCTACCATAAACAACATTCAACTCCACCATGTAATGGTGGATGGAGGTTCGGGGCCGAACCTCATAAGCTTTGAAGCTTTTGTTAAGCTTCAACTCCGACCTTCGGACCTTCGCCCCTCCCAACCTTTCTCTGGAGTAGGTCCGGGGGCCATAACACCACTCGGTGCCATTACTCTCCCCGTGACCTTCGGGACTCGGGAGAATTATCGCACTGAGAAGTTGATCTTTGATGTCGCTCGGATCAACTTGCCTTTCAACACCATTCTGGACAGGCCCGCCTTGTACAAATTCATGGATGCTGCTCATTATGGCTACCTGGTGTTGAAGATGCCGACACCAGTTGGCGTTCTCCGGATCTGTGGAGACCATACTGCCGGAGTGACTGCTCTAGAGGAACTTCATGCACTTGCTACAACGCAAGAGGAAGAATCCAGGCAGGAGCAAGCTCCGAAACCCCCGAGGATTCGTCAACGAGGCTCAACCTCCGCACCTCACATGCAACCAAGCAGCGACATCGACATCCTCGTCAAAGTCGTCCAAATCGGTTCCGATGCCGCTCATACCACCCGTATATCAGGAGGTCTGAATGACAAATAGGAACTCGCGCTCATCACTTTCCTCCGGGCTAATGTCGACGTGTTTGCCTGACAACTGTCACAAATGCCTGGGATCCATAGGGAAGTGATCGAGCATAATCTAAAGATCTATCCCGATGCTCGGCCTGTACATCAGAAGCCTCAGAAGCAATCCATAGAGCGACAGAACTTCATACGACAAGAAGTGAAGAAGTTGCTCGAGGCTGGATTCATCCGAGAAGTCTTCCATCCAAAATGGCTGGCAAACCCAGTCGTTGTACCCAAGGCCAGTGGGAAGCTTCGGATGTGTATCGACTACACAACACTAAATAAGGCATGCCCAAAAGATCCATTCCCACTACCTAGAATAGATCAGATAGTGGATTCCACCTCCGGGTGTGAATTACTGTGTTTCCTAGACGCATATTCTGGGTACCATCAAATCAGAATGTCTAAGGAAGATGAAGAACATACTTCTTTTATCACAGTAGATGGATTGTACTGTTATACTGCCATGCCATTTGGTCTCAAGAATGCAACTTCAACATTTGTACGAGCTATGTACAAAACCTTTGGAGAGCTCATCAAAGACGTAGTGGAAGTGTATGTTGATGACATCGTCGTCAAGATCAAGGACAAGGAGTCACTCCTTGACACCTTACAAGCTGTCTTCGACAAGCTACGGGTCACCCACACGAAGATGAACCCACACAAGTGCGTTTTTGGGTTTAGCTCCGGAAAGCTTCTCGGTTTCCTGGTAAACCACCAGGGCATAGAGGAAAATCCGGTGAAGATTAAGGCTATTGAGGAGATGCGGCCACCAGCTCGCATCAAAGATGTCCAGACACTGACTGGATGTCTAGCCGCCCTCAGTCGGTTCATCTCAAGACTAGCAGAACGGGCGCTACCCTTCTTCAAGCTATTGAGGAAGGCCGGACCATTTCAACGGTCTGAAGAAGCAGAAAAGGCGTTCCAAGAGCTAAAGCAGCTCCTCACCACTTTACTAACCTTGGTAGCTCCGAACCCTGGTGAGCCCTTACTGCTTTACATTTCGGCAACCGTCGAGGTTGTTAGCATGGTCCTGGTCGCGGAGAGACCAGAACCATCACAAGCTCAGGAATCCAGACCCCTCCGAGAGGGTCCGGAAGTTCCTGAAGGTGAGTCTGGGTCCCAGCCCACAGACTTGGATCAATAGGGAGTTATCCCAGAAGACTTGGACCCCTCCGGGAGGGTCCGGGTCACTCCAATAAAAACTCCGGGTTCCTCTAGCAGGGACCTGGAGGTCCCCGAAGCAGGTCCGGACCCCTCTGAGAGGGTACGGGTCAATGTGGAGGAAGCTCTGGTCCCCTCCGGGAGGGTCCGGACAGTCCAACGCCCAGTGTACTTCATCAGCGAAGTACTACATGATGCCAAGACTTGATACTTAGAGGTGCACAAGCTTCTCTACGCAGTTCTCATAGCCTCCAGGAAGCTTCGCCATTACTTCCAAGCTCACAAGATCTTAGTGGTGACCTCTTACCCACTACGTGCGATCTTGCATAATCCCAACTCTACTGGGAAAATTGCAAAGTGGGCAGCAGAATTGGCCAAAATCGATCTTGAATTTGTCCCAAGGCAAGCGATCCAGAGTCAAGCATTGGAAGATTTTGTGGTGGAATGGACCCCCTCTCCATCAACCCTTGGGGGCCCCAGTAAGCAGAAGTCGGAACTCAAGGCTCCGGTCTTCACCGAACCTCACTAGACCCTCTACTTCGATGGCTCCATGCAAAAGCAGGGGGCCGGAGCTGGAGTCCTTCTCCTCGCTCCAACCAGGGAGAATGTAAAGTACATGGTTCACCTTGACTTCAAGGCGACCAACAACATGGCGGAGTATGAAGCACTCATCTATGGACTAAAGGTGGCACTATCATATGGTGTCAAGCAGCTGTTGGTCAAGGGAGATTCGCAGCTCATCATTAAACAGGTGAAGGGTGAATGCTCCTGTAACAATTCCCAACTAGCTTCTTATCTCCTTGAAGTCCAGAGGCTTCAGAAGGACTTTGAGGTCCTGGATCTCCGCCATGTCCAGCGTGTCCATAACGCTAAAGCTGACGAACTCTCGACGAAAGCGTCAACTGGAGCTCCGGCTCCTGACAGATCCTTCGTCTGGAAGTTGTCAAAACCCACAGCTCAGCCTGCCGAACTGAGCGAAGGGGGCGAGATAAGCACCCCGAAGCTGGCGGTCCCGATGGCCCTGTTACCATGGCAGCCATCAAGGGTCGTAGGTGTTGCCGGAAGCTCCGAGCAACCCAGCATGCAAGACTCAAACGCTCAAGCAAGCTCCGATGCATGGATTTCAGAGATCCGGAGCTACTTGAAAGACAACATCCTTCCTGACGATGATGTATCTGCTGACCGGATAGTCAGATTGGCTAAAAGATACACGTTGGTAGAAGGGGATCTCTACCGGCGCGGTGCCAACGGCGTCCTAATGCGGTGCATCACAAGGGAAGAAGGCTGCAAGCTCCTCGCAGAAATCCATGGAGGTGAGTGTGGGAACCATGCGTCTTCCCGCACGCTGGTCGGTAAAGCCTTCCGGCATGGCTTCTACTGGCCTACAGTGCTCCAGGATGCAACTGAGCTGGTGAAGAAATGCAAAGCATGCCAATTCCATGCAAAGCAAATTCATACACCGGCTCAACCTCTACAAATGATACCTCCTACATGGCCTTTCGCTATGTGGGGGTGGACATCTTGTGACCTTTCCCAAGAGCCGTTGGAGGTTACAAGTTCCTGTATGTTGCCATCGACAAGTTCACCAAATGGCCGGAAGCAACTCCAGTTGTGACAATCAACAAGCAATCAGCTATCAACTTCTTACAGTCCATTGTATGCAGATTTGGAGTCCCGAACAAAATCATAACAGATAATGGGACCCAATTCACAAGCTCTGCTTTTCAAGGATACTGCGAAGACCTCGACATCCAAGTCAGCTATGCCTTCGTAGATCATCCGGCAAGCAATGGCCAAGCCGAGAGGGCAAATGTAGAAATCCTGAAAGGACTCAAGACGCGCACATATGAGCGCCTAATAAAGCATGGAGCCAACTGGATTGAAGAGCTTCCACCCACTCTATGGGCCAACAGGACAACTCTAAACCGGTCAACTGGAGAGACACCCTTCTTCCTGGTGTACGGAGCTGAAGCAGTCCTTCCTCCGAAAATCACTTTGGGGTTGCTTCGGATCCGGACCTCCGACGAAGCCACGCAGGACCAGCTCCGCCGTGAAGACCTTGACCTCCTTGAAGAGGGAAGATGCCGAGTAGCTGTTCGGAATGCCCGATACCGCCAAGCTCTTCGGCGCTATCACCAACGGCATGTTCACAGCCGACGGCTTGAGGAAGGTGATCTGGTGCTATGGAGAATACAATCCAGAGAAGGGTTAAACAAACTCTCCCCCAGCTGGGAGGGACCCTTCCAAGTGATCAAAGTATCCCGTCCCGGATGCGTTCGCTTGGCAACCGAGGATGGGACACCCCTCCCAAATCCTTGGAACATTGAGCACCTCCATAAGTTCTACGCTTAGTATCACGGAGGTGAGTCTGTAATTACATGTGGTGTATGTTATAGAGTCATTGTACAGAGTCAGGTAGCTCCTCTGGGAGGGCGGCCGGACCTACCCTGCTAGGTCCGCAATGACCATGCAACACTTGTCACAGTCTCATAACTAAAAGTGTAGCTAGCTACCTTGCGTCAAACGAGAAACAAAACACACTTAGCCTGGTTCCGTACCCTAAGAGTGTACTTGTTTCCCCTGTAGCCCGAATCTATAATGAAAGACATCATTGTGTGAAAACAGACTCCACGTGCATTTACTTTGTACAGGCTCAATATTTTTTATTTTTCTCTTTCTTGTCTATAACAAAGTTGTGCAGTTCTTAAGAAACTTTAGCTTGACCAGTTCATGTACAATTTGAGTTGCATTGTCTATCCTTCTGGGTTCAAGCATTGTTGATGGCCTACTTGTCTGAATGCCGCCAAGCCAATCTAGGGCCGGAGTGTGCTATTGACTTAGCCTGGTCCTGTACCCTAAGTACACCACTCTACCTACACCTCGACAGGCTGAAGTAAGGCAAGTCCGGAAATGATCGGAACTGAAGGGAGCAAGACAGTGCTCTTGATTGTATTTAGGATTGTGTTCGACCTAAAAATTTCTTGGGAATAGTAAGCCGCAATGAAGTTATAGATAGGAAATAGATTTTTCTATTTTTCTTGACTTCAGTGTGCAGGAAAAATAAATAAGATATGACATCCTCTAGGCAGTTTGTGCTCTATGTTCAAACATTGACATCGAGCATCTCTGGAGCTACTCAGTTCCGGTAAAGCTAGGAGGCAAGTCGTCAACATGAAGATGGTGGAAAGACTCTAAAGTGGAGTTTGATGTTGGCACAACACGTGTTGACAGAGGTCACTGCCGGAGCTGCCAAGGCTCCGACACCCCAGAGGACTAACCATCGATGCTCTGGAGCTACTAAGCTCCAACGATGGTCAATGCCGGAGCCACTAAGCTCTGACAGCCTCAAGGGGCCTACACTATCGAAGACTTCGGACCTACATTCTACAAGTTCGAAGCACGCAAGTCTTCAACAACTGTTACATCCTTTTGGTACATGTTCACAATAAAATTGTGTACATCTACCAGGAGGCCAAGCGAGACAAAGGTGTTGAAGACAAAAAATGAAATTCGAATTCACAAAAATTTGGATTTCATTCATCTGGAGACAAGAGATTACAAAATTGGAGAAGAAGAACAGAGAGTACAAGCGGGAGCTACAGGGAGATGATCCTAGACCCTATGGAAGAACTGGGCGACCTTCTGGGCCACCTCCGACACGTTGGCTCGGGCGGCTTCACCCTCTCCTTTTATGGGACCTTCAAGCACCAGGTCCAAAGGGAATTGAGGTACCGGATGATGTAGCACATTAGCACATACTCTGGGAAGTTCTTCGCCAGGGACTGGCCCTCCGTTTCCAATTGGTCCGCGATGACATCACCCACCTTGAAGAGCTTGTTGCCTGCTGAACCTAGCGCCTCCAATGCCTGGTACAGCTCCGGCTCTGGATCATCCGGACGCACGGGACTGAAGCCCATTGGCGTCAGCGCGTCGTTGGCCTTGCCCAGGAAGTCCCAAACTTGTTGGGACTCCGCAGCCCTTGCACCACGCATCTCCGCCAAGGATCTTTTGGCCGCCGCCAGCTCCGAGCTCTCCCGAGCAAGACGCTCCACCTCTTTGGCATTATGCTGAATCGTTTTAGCAACTTGCCTTTCGAGCTTGTTGAGCTCTTCCTCCCGGAGGTGGATCTCGTTCCGGCGGTTGACCATATATCTCTCCCGGCCCCGCACTTTCTTCTCCCAGGCAGCGATGGCATTCTCCTGCTTGTAGAGTTCCTGAACTCGCTCCCAGGCCTTCTCCTCCTCCTCCTTGCAACGCTCATCCAATTTCTTGGTGCGTTCTTCAAGGCTCTTGTCAGCCAGAGCTGTCTTTTGGAGAAGCTCCTCCTCCCGCTTCATGAGGTCGTCTCGCAACTCCAGGAATTTCTACTCTTCATCTTCGAGTCGTCTTTCCCGTGCTTCAAGAGCCTCCCGACGCTTGATGAGACTATCGTGGATGGCGGTGAGCCTTTCCTGGCGATCATCCACCATGCTATTTGTAGCCTTGGCATGCTCATAGATGGCCTGGGACTGGTTGTCGAGGGTTCGCGTCATGCTTTCCCTCTCATCCAACAACTTTCCCCAGTACTCCAGGCGGACCTTCTCCCTTTGCACCCACTCCTTGTCGTCGGCCAGCCTCGACTGCGCCAGCTTGGTCTCGAAATGGATTCGGTTGTGCCACCTCCTAAGGGTTTGGTGCTCCTCCTCAAGGGCCTTGCTATCGTGGTAGAAGGCCAACTGCACCTGGCGAAGACTGGAGCAGGCGTTGTCGATAGACAACGATAGGGGGATCGGGTCCGGACCTGCTGGGGTCCTCTCCGCTGGCTCTAGCGGATCTTCAGCAATAAAAATTGGGTCCCACTCTACGAGAGCGGTACCCTGAGCTTCCACGGCACTAGGGCCATCCTCCGGGATAGCATCAGTCGCCGCTGAGGAAGTGCTTGCAACAGAAGTTCCGACCTCCGGAATTGGTTCCGAAGGCCCAGCCACCAGGTCATCAACAGCTGGCCCCTCCGGCGGGGGGCCAGCAGCTTCGTCATGGCACCTTGGATCAACAGAGGGAACATCTGGGATCACCACTTCCGGAGCGGGTGGTGAAGGTTCGGTCAGAGCATAAACCACTTCTGGCTCCAGCGCAGGCACTTCCTCCGCCTCAGGCTCAGGTGCTGGTGCTTCAGCCATCATGGGCTCTGGCGCTGGCGCTTCGACCGCCATAGGCTCAAGCGCCGACACCTCCGCAGCAACTGGCTCGGATGCTGGAACCTCTTCAACAGTCGGCTCCACAGCCGGAACTTCTGCAGCAACCGGCTCTGCTGCCGGATCTTCCTCGAAGACCGACTCAAGTGTCGGAGCTTCATCAACACCCGGCTCTACTGCCGGGACTTCTTCAGCCACCGGCTCGACTACCGGGGCTTCAACAACATCCAACTCTAGGGCCGGAATCGCAGCTTCCTCCGGCTCTACGGCCGGAGCGTCCAACATCCCAACATCCAAGCCCTAAGCTTCAACCTCCGAGGCTGGCGCTCCTGGTACATCTTCAGTCCCGTGGTCCAGCACTACCACGGGAGCTTCTGGGGATGAGTCGTCCAAAACCATGACAGCCGGCGCTGGGACTGCTGCAACCTCAACCACCTCTTGGGGTGGCGCTGAAATCAAAGCCAGAGCTTCAACCTGCACAGCTTCAACTGCTGCTGCAGGGACCGGAGCTTCAACCCTTTTCTTGGGCACACTGTGAATGAAAGACGAAGAGACTCAAAATACAGTTAACAATAAAACAACTGACTGAGGTAAAAAATCAAAAATTACCTCGGAAGGCTTCCGCACCAGTTCCTGCGGAACCTCTTCTCCGAACGCTCTGGACTGGCCCTGGCCGACACTGGCGTGGTAGTCCTGGAGGGCCCCCTGAGCTTGCTGCTGCTGTCAGCGTTGCTCTGGTCGAGGCCCCCCTCGACCGGGAAGGACCTCCGGACCCAGAGCCCTCAGCTGGCCCTGGAACCGGAGTCACCTGGCCGGAGCTAGCACCCCGGGAAGATGCCGCAACTGGAGTAGACGCCACCGTTGTAGACCTTCCCCTCCGGGGAGAAGGAGACGCCGTAGAAGAAGTATGCCTAGCCCTTCTGTCGGCATGCTTCCTCTTACGGCTCGAGGGCTCGGCCAATTCCTTGCCCTTGCTGACGACTTCAGTTCTTGGCTTAGGGGCGGGAACGGAGCCACCTTCCGGAGCTTCGGAGATCACTGACCCGGTGGTCGAGCGCCTCTCAATAACACCAAGGTCATCAAGCACCGGCATCGTCCGCCGGAGCTCCCTACTGAATTCTGTCACCATGTTCAGTGGAAGGAAAGCTGGCGGCGGATTCAAGTCGTCGCCCTCGACGTCGATGTTGTGCTGGAATTTCTTCAGGTGGAACTCCAAAGTTGCACCCTCCATGTTGGACTTCAAACCGGTCTCGATCCGGTCGTTGTCCAGCACGCTGTTGAGGGCCCAATACAACTTCTCCCTCCTCTTTAATGGAGCCCACCTGTTGGTCAGGAAGTTGCAAAACACCGCCTGGGGAGTCACCCCTCCTTCCACACACAGGCGGATCCTGGTCAGAGCAGGATCGAAGGCATCCGACAGCACCGGAGCTTCACTCCAAACTGCAGTGTCAATGTTGGGGAGGCCTTCCGGCAGCTCCAGCTTCTCGTGTTACTCCACCCTGATCACAATCCAATCCTTCTTCCAATCGTCCCACTTCCTAGAAGGGAACAACCGCAAGTATTCGGACGGGCACTTCTTGCGTTTCGTAAAATAGTAGAAGCCAAGGTACTAGTCACTCTGGCATGTGGTTTGGACAGTGAAGAAGGTGCAAAAAAGCTCAATGCACGGGGGAATGCCCACCCACATTTCGCAGAAATGGACAAAGGTGGACACCAACAGAATGGAGTGGGGGCCAAGGTGATACAGCTGCAGACCATAGAAGTCTAGAAGCATCAAGAAGAAAGAGGAGAAAGGTGGGATCAGTCCCACCATGGCGTACGCGGAAAAGTACACCATGTCGCCGGCGTGTTCCTTCTCGAACGGAAGCTTTCCGGCGCGGACCAAGTGGTTGAAGAAGTCAAGGGACCATCCCATAAGGGCTCGGACCTTCTTCAAATCGTCATCGGTCTTTAGTCGGCTCTGGCGGAGACCCAACTCCATCGCGGCACAGCGAGGCAAGAGAGGAAAGGCAAGCAAAAGTTTGGAAGGTTTGAGCGCAAGATCGATTAAAAGGCGTAAAGAACCCCAAACGGTGCGTGCTTTCCTTCTTAAGTAAGCCCCAACAACGCCTGGATGGAAACTGCAGAGGAGCCGACGATACCAGTCAAAGATTTCACCCCGCCAATGACAAGGAGGCCCGAGGTCACCTCGACGATCAAGTCGAGGTTCTTACCCCAGGCGAATAGTTGTCATCATGAAAGGCGGGAAACCCGAAGTCGGCGGTCTGACAGGGCGCGCGGAACCGATACGATTTTCGTATCGGGAACCGGCGACCTTCAATTGCGTGAGGTCCGCACGTTGAGATCTCAGCTGCCACCTCCAAGATACGCCACGCGGTGGAAGTTTAACTGCGAACTACCGCCAACGGCACAACCAAAGACCCTTGAAGATACGGCTCAGAAACCGAAGAATGGACCGACCTCCGGCGAAATGACCTCATCCAAAAAGTCTCTCCCGGAGGTGAGTCCAGGGGGCCACTGTCGGTACCCTCCGTACTAGATACCCCTTGGGATCGCAAAGATCACAAGAAAACTCCATCTACCAGATTTGAAGACCTCCGAAGGCCCCACATGTTAGGCGTAGCCGGACCTGCTTCCCTGACATGGTTAGTCCCAAGGCCGCCACGTGTATCACAAGACCGGAGCTATCACCCACACACGGGAAGCTCTGGTCAGAATACCAATATGGCACCCCTGGACCTAATCCCACACAGAGGGAAGCTCCGGTACTGAGACGTGTCCAATAGCACCGGACCTACCCGTCCACAACGGTAAGCTCCGGAGCTGCCACGTGGCAACCGCCGAACCTTCAACTTCAACTATCAGGCCGATGGACCCACCAACGGCTCCGGACCTTCAAGGATCAATCAAAAACTTCAAGACCCGATTAAGTGTCATTAATGTCATATTAATGGCACACGATCGGATGGTCCTTAATACTGGTAATGGCACTGTTAAGGCCCGTTACCAGGCTATTAAGGATAATTAATTCCATTTATTGTGTACCAAGCATGTGTAACCGCCGGGGCCACCTGTCGGGCCAGGCTAGCATTGTAACGACCAGTCCTTGTACTATAAAAGGACTGGTCGACGATACACAAGGGATGGTTCCAGACCACTACGATTGGAGACCACGACTGAACACCCTGAGCTAGACGAGCTTCTTCTTCTGGAGCTTCTTCTAGACTCACGTGCTTAATACATCACCAACACACCCCGTGGAGTAGGATATTACGCTCAGGCGACCCGAACCACGTAAATCCTTGTGTACACGTGTCTTTCACCTTCTTGAATCTCTATGCGCCCATTACCGAACTACAACTCCTCGATCTACCAGAGGTAGTGTTAGGAGATCTGTTGGTTCCAAACACCGACATGTCTCATGCAACATTTTCTGATTCGTGGCAATATGTTTCTAGTGCAACGTGTAATGAACTATGGTGATAGAGTGCTAATGCAATATTTTTTGATTCGTGGCAATAAGTTAGTAACACAATGCTTAATGATTTGTGGCAATAGATTTCTAAAGCAACATCTTTTAAATTGTAGCAACATGTTACAAATGAAATGTTGCATTATTTGTCGTCATAGGGTGCTAATGCAACATTTACTGATTCGTGGTTATAGATTTCTGGCGATGGAGAGAAATTGCAATATTTTAATTTTCGTGGCAAAAGATTTCTAATGCAACGTTGCAGTTGAGAAAATGCAACAATTTGCGATCTGTGGCAATACATTTCTAATGCAGAGTTTTATAATTCATGACAATATTTTTGTAATCCAACAATTTGTGATTCATGGCAATAGATTCCTACTGCAACATTTTACCATTCGTGGCGATAAATTCGTATTGCCACGTTTGATAATTAGTGGCAATAGAACCCTAATGCAACACCTACCGATTCATGGTGAAAAAAATAAGGAGTTCACACATGACACATCAAAAGTGAAATATGATACATTACGTGTGTTGAGTTAACAATAAACATCCATCTAGTAAAAGACTCATAGGTCTCAAGTAAAATATACAACGCATAGGGACTGAATAACAAGATATAGTTTGAAAAGTTATTGTAATTTTTGATATAGCCATGCATTACCCAACCTGAACGTGTGGCACTGAGCCGGATATATAGTCTACATATAAAATAAGACCGTATTAGTCGACACTCTAGAAGATCATCGAAACACAAAACAGAGAAAATATATTTAGAATCTATTTAGTGCTCGTGTCAAGAAAAACATCATCATAATGACACCATATATTCACACCCAGCTGTTTGATTTGTCTTTATATATCATAGCTTAGGCACAATAAAATTTACAACTTATTTGACAATAAGAGAATATGTCACCCAAAGAGCAGATCATATTCTATTTATGTTTTACATTTGCATATGAAACATACTTTTCAATTTACTTGACAGACACAACCAAAATGAAATTTATTTGGAACTACTGTGACTAAAGTGCATTCATCAGCATTCAACAAACACACGAATACCCTTGTAACACTATGCAAAGTGTGAGGACCAGGGTCCCAACATTCCAGAAATCACATTGGATGATGTCGTGCGATGCTACACCCAACAACACACATGAAAATTCATAATAACATACAAAGTTTTCATTTCATAATAAGATATTATTTATAGCATAGTGTACTACAGCGGTACACACGCAACGGAAGTACATACTCACACTCATAACCTATCTAAGCACAAGAGAAGCCGTTCATGCCCGTGGGCGCTTCTCACTTGCAACACGAAGAAGAGATGGCAGCGGCGTGGTGTCACGTGAGCCATACACCTCAAAAAGTCTGAGGTCTCATGGACAACCAGAATAGCGATAATATAAGCATACATGCCAAACCACATATATATATATATATATATATATATATATATATATATATATATATATATATATATATATATATATATATATATATATATATATATATATATATATATATATATATATATAGCAACTGTGAGCGCGATGGCTCAACAATACTTAACTGTCTCCACTAAACATGGAACTCTACATACTTGAGACTTATAATATAGGAAAGTTGAGTTGCATAAAGGACTCGTCTAATAGTAAATCCTTATTTTCAGATTTTAAGTAGCATATTTGCATTCTACTGGCATGACACATCATGAACGACACAATGAAATAATTAAAGCTTCGTCTACGATGTTACCTGCCCCAAGTTGCATAGGGCACAAACAAGTTACCTGTTTGGGATGATAAATTTAATTGTACAACTTCTACGCCATACAAGTTGCATTAAAATATCATAATATTCTCAATACCTTTTTTTCTAGAATAATTTGCTACTTTATAAATTATTTGGGCACTTATTCCATAATTTTGGAAATATAATAACTAATTCTAATAAAAATTATTTATAAAATAATTAATATTAGTTTTATACATTTTATTATGAATTTTTAGCAATTTTCCAGAATTATTTTGCTATTCTATACATTGATTTTGGAATTTACTACATTAAATAAATAACTCTAATTAATTTAATATTTTTTCTGAAAAACATAAATAATTTTAGAGAATGCCAAGGTCTTTTCTATAAAAACAGATGCTCAAAACATTATTTTCATTTTATCCAGGGGCTTAAATGCAAGTTTATGTATTTTCAAATTGCTGACATAATTAACATCATGGCCAGGGGTGTTTCAATAAGAATAGGGGCCTATTTTAAATTTTAACTCAAACAGTAGGGATTTAACTGCAAATATCCCTTTTCCTTGCTTACTCTTATTTATTTTTCTAAAGGAAAAGGTATGGAATAGGTCTACGGGTCTGTGGACCATGGTTGGGGTGGGCGGTCCATGTCCTCCATGGAAAGGGGCCATACCCCTTCGGGGTTTCTAATCTTGGCTGTGGAAATTAGATCCGACAGCCACGGGATGAAGCGGACAGTCGACGGTGCCAGCAGTGAGCCAGGCGGCGGTGCCACGCCGGACCCTCGCCGGAGAACCGCCAGAATTGTGCTCCAATGGGCCAAGGTCGATGGGAATGGCGGTAAAATTGAGAGGAGGGGATGGGAAAGCTCACCGTGGGGTTGATCAGGGTCGGAGGCGGGCGGAGAGGTGTGCGCGATGGAGGAAAGCAGCGGTTGGCCGTCAGTGCCGTTGAGGAGGCAGTCCGGGCGCAACGATTCCTTGTGTATGGGTCCTTCAATGGAGGAGCGACGTCGGGGTGCTCGGAATCATCTCGCTGGCGGTCGAATTGGCATCATTATGCGGCGCAACAAGCTCGGGTGGCAATAGTGGCGGCAGTCTAGGGTTTCAATGTAGGGGAGGAAGAGGGAGCACGTGGGACCGATGATTAAATAGGGGAGTTGTCTGCAGCGGTTGCTAGGGCGACGTGGGAGTGAGTGTGGGGCAAGGGGCGCGATTGGCGCGGCCTAGGGCGAATAGTGCGGGCATGGTGTTGGGGCGCAGCGGTTGGAGGCGGCGGTTGCTGCTGGGGAGGGGAAGAAGATGACACGCGGGGCCTGCATGGAAGTGAGAGAGGGGGAGGGAATGAGGTCACTGAGTGGGCTTGGGCTGCAGTAGCAAGATGGGCTGGTATGGGGAGTCTTGGCCCAGGTAAGTTGTTATTTCCTTTTCCTTTTCCTTTTCTTTTCTTTTCTATTTTCACTTGTCTTCATATTCAAATTCTAGCGATTTCTACTCCTTTGAATTCAAACAATCAAACAAAAATGCACAAACATACACACTCTAATTATTTTCTTTGTTTTTGAAAAATACGGGTGTGACAAGTCTACCCCCTAAACGGAATTTCGCCCCGAGATTCTAAAATGTTGGAATGTAATGATCTATGTTTTAATAAATCGACAAGTTACCATTCTTTTCCAAGTAATTTACTTCTGGTTTCGTTTCTACTTCAGGTGTTAAACAATTTGCTTTAAAACTTCCCAAAGTTCAAAATGTCACACAAATACAAAAGTGCAAGACGATGAAATTGTTTTTAATAGTATTAAAAGAATATTCCATTATCACACAAATGTGCAACTTATTATTACTATTTTGTTTCCCTTAATGCATTTATTTATTGATTTATGGCGCCACCCTCTGCGCCACCGATCGCCGTGGGCCGCTTCAGCGTAGACGTGAGCCGCTCGTCGTCTTCCTCCCATTTCCCTTCCTTCACATTGCCTTTTAGCCTCGTGTGAGAGAGATAAGCCGGCAGCGCTCTGCGCTTGTCGTCGTCGCCAGCCACTACCTTGCTGCCGACGCTGCTCTAGTGCTGCCGTGCGTTCCTCGCCGGCGAGCGAGTTCAACCATGTTGAACTTGTCGACGTTGAGTAGCGCATACAACCGACAACAAGAAAAGAGCAAGTGCGATTAGAGTTAACTCTGTGAGACGGGGTGCCAGAAAACAGCCTTACATGACCAAACTTACCCGAAACCGTCGCCATCTTTCTCACCGGTGCGCACACTCAACCTTGGTGTGAACGCGTTGCTGTTGAGTGAGAAGACATATGGCGCCCTTACCAGCAGATTGTACCCAAAAGGAGCGCCGCCGCTGACATTCAAGCCCAATCGACAACGATGACCTCTCGAGGTAAGTAAATTTGCCTTTTCTTACCCTTACTTTCTTATTCATCTTAATTCTTGAAGCAGAATCAAAATACATTTGATTCCTCTCCTTCGTGCTATGGAATCCAACTGAATCAATAAACAGAAATTGATTAGTGGCTAAGAGGCTCTTGATATCAATGTTAGAATCAAAATCTAAATGAAAATCATTTAGCCACTTAGAATCAATTCGGTTTACAAGAGCCAAATCAAATCCGAACAACATTAGTGCTAATCACACTTGATTAGCATTTAAACACCAAGACTCCACCTTATTTTGTACCCTGTCTTGAAGATGTAGAAGCAATCAAGCCACAGAGGCGAGGCTGTAGAGTAGGAGACCAATCCTCTTGTTTCTTCTTGCTGCTTGATCGGTTCTTAGTGTGATGGTTGTTAATTGATTGTCTTAACCCTTTCTCAATCCTATAACCATCTTCTTATACAATCTAGAGGGATACAAGAGGGGACCTCCCACCTGTTGGGAATAGTTGTGTCCCCTGATTAGGGACACAACTATTCAATAAGTTGTGTCATTTGAATTAGACACATATCTAATTTTGAGTTCATAACTAAAAGATAAAAATGGCATTACTTGGTGCACTTGTGGCTGATTTGCTCATGTGCGTTTTTCTAATCTTGGATATTTTCAAAATGCTGATGAGAGGCAGATATATTGATAGCTCCTCCATATTCAAATATATGCATTGACCAGTACCCTTAGTTTTTGTCCATTCAGACGCACATGTCCCACCTTTTTTCTGACAAGAAAAAGAGGGTTACACCAAATCTTCTCCACTACGGCAGGGAACAATAGAAATGAGGGTAGAGGAGTGGTGTGCTGCAGCTGTACCGTGGACCAAGCAAGCAGGCAGGCAGGAGGCTGTGTGGCATGCATGCTTGTGCGTAGCGCCTGGGCAAGCAATAGAGAAAAGAAGAGAAGATAATGCTTTGTTTTTCCACATTGAGAGTATGACAGGTTGGTCCCACTGCTATTCAGCCCCATTCCTTGTCAGTTACTTAAATTCTACTACATAAATTTGCTCCAAAAATTCTAGATTTTTGTTGGGAGACCAAATCAAGTTGTAGGACCCAAATCTGAAATTCAATTCTTCATTTGATCAAGTTCCATTCAAATTCAAATTTGAATTCAAATGCAATTCAATGTCCAACTTGAATTAAATAGCAAACGTGCTTCAAAAAATGTGTAACTTGGCAGGGGTGCTTCTTGCATTATGAGAAATTTATTGGGCAACTCAATTTCATAATTTGACTAAGTTTGAACAGAAGCTACATTTGAATTTTCAAATCCCTCCTTTAGGGTTTTAAAGAATTTAATTTTTCCCTTTTTCATATTGTTTCTTTTACTCTCATTTTCACATTGCATAGCTGAAGTGAATGGTTGAAATTTTAGAGCTTTTACACGAAGCATGGCTGCACCATGGTGAAGATCACAATGGTCATGTCAGCAACCTTCTTCTTGTTTACTGCATCTTCCAGCGAGACGATGAAGCCAAAAACACATACCTTGTAATGGTACTCTTAAAGCCAGAGCAACATGTATCCTTCCGTTGTGGATCAGCTGCCAATAGTTTACCCCCCAACCCCACATATATAGAGCCCCTATCATGAATCTGAAAGGGTAAGCGCATGAGGATGGGCATGGACGCCGCCGAATAGAGCCCCCCACCCCCCACCCCTCGAGCAAAATATGGGATAAAGGAATTTGCGGATGCAGAGCATCTGGAATCTTATGTGATAAGAAAGTTCCACAAAAATTAAAAGAAAAATTCTATAGGACGGTGATGAACCTGCGATGTTGTATAGAGCAGAATGTTAGCCAACTACAAGGCAATATGTCCAACAAATGAGTGTTGTTGAGATGCGTATGCTACGGTGGATGTGCAGTCACACAAGAAGAGAGAAAATTAGGAACGAGGTGATACGTGATAGGGTAGGAGTGGCACCGATTGAGGAGAAGCTAGTCCAACATCGCGTACGGTGGTTTGAGCATATCTAGCGGAGACCTCCAGAAGCACCGGTTAAAAGTGGGATTATAAAGAGTAGAAAAAATTTTAAGAGAGGTAGAGGTCGACCAAGGTTGACATGGGAGGAGGCGGTGAAACGAGACTTAAAGGAGTGGAACATACCTAGAGATTTGGCTCATGATAAGACTTTATGGAAATTAGCAATTCATGTGCCAGAATCTTAATTTATTCATATTTTGTTACTCTTATCTTCTTTCTTATTAATCCATTTCTAAAATAAATAAAATGTAGAATCTTATTTTATTTGTATTTTTTACTCTCATCTTATTTTCTATTACTTTTCTTCTAAAATTGTTAGGTTGCATTTCTAGCCAACCCCAACTTGTTTGGGAGAAAGGCTTGGTTTTTGTTGTTGTTGTTGTTGTTGTTGTAGAGAGCCCCCCCCTCCCCCCCAAGAAAATCTGGTCGGAGAAGGGGCAGCCGGCAAATGGGAGGCCGCCTACGCCTTGTAGACTCCTCAGATGGGCTGCAACGATGATGACGACCTCCCCACAGCAGCCACCCTGCGAATCTGGGATGCAAGGAGATGCCACCAATCCCCCCTGAACCTGGAGGACGAAGAGAGTGTTGAATCTAGGCAGAGCCCCCCCCCTCCCCTAATGTTTTTCATGTAGTCGTGATTATGTTGTGTGTGCGTGAAGGACTGCTCAACAAGGCGCCATCCTCTCGGAGATTGGTAGCTTACGTCAAGTTGTATCTCATAGTTTTTGTGCGGGTTTTGTTACACTTCTGTTAATTTAAACTTTGTTTTTGAACTTGCACTCTGATGTAATTTAACCAAATACTTCTTTATGTAATATTTTTGAAATCCTTGCATCATGTGCGATTCGGTGTCACCAGCAAACGACACCACCTGAACACGATCCCGCCTTCGGGATTCTGGTCCTCACACATTTCACATAAGACCATCACATTTCATAGTTCGGAATCAGCAGAAGAAATACAGTTTATGGATATGCCATACATGATAGGTAGCATATATACATACATCCCATCAATGAAGTAAAGGCAAAGAGTAGTAGGATAAAACGTTGCTACTCCCATAGAATAAGCGGCAAACACTGGTAAAGCTAACTTAAACAGATGCAGGGTCTATAAAAGAAACGATGTCACTGGCAATATTCTTAGCATCTATTGCGATGCCAGCCAATCCGCTCCTTGCAAAACCAGCAAAATAGACCCCATCTTCACCTTTTCAGTGACTCGGGTAACCTTTCTTGGGAAATCCATCATCATTCAACATACGCTTGTTGTCCGGTGCCATATAAAAACATGAATAAATACTTGTAAGAAGAATAAAACAAGCAATGGCTATATTAGGAAATGATCGAGGAAGTTGAAAGAAAGTTTCACCTTAAGCCAATTGTTTGCAGTGCTTTTGTAGCCAGTTGCAAACACAATGGCATCGAAGGAGCTCTCCTTCCCACCTTGGAATGTGACTTTGTTTCCATCTATCTTGGATACCCCCCTAAACACCTAGCAAAGACATAATAATTGTTACATGGTTGCTCAAATAAAAATATACATCGCTAGAAATAAGAAATAACTATATATAACTACGTATACAATGATTTCAGTGGGGACATAGTATACTTACTTTAATAACCTCTTTCTTGATTAACTCTGCTGTCCCAACATCGATAACAGATGACCTGCCTGTTTTAGATTTGAGAAGGAGGGGGCCCATTTTTGGCCTCACAATACCATGGCTTGATAGGTCCCCAAAAATGAGCTTGTCTTCCATAACAATAAGATGATCCACTATGGTAATTGGCATATATTTGACCAAATTCATCCCCATACGCATTGATTCTTTAGTCACTATGTGTACCTGCACTCAATCAATTGACTATAAAATATGAAACAAAAATAGGAAGAAACTCTCCTTCACAATGGGAAGTGAAGCATGACTGAGAAAAATAGAAGAATCACGTATTTTTAAATTTATTCTTTCCTTTTGGCCCATTTCTGTTCTCTAATCTCAGTGAAACTATTTTCAGTACCTAAACAAAGACACAAATCTCAAGCACAATGTATTATGGAGCTGGATATTCATGAAAAACAACTTACTTTAGTCGAATAACGAGCTACTAAGAATGAAAACAACTGACTTCAGTTCAAATGACGAGCGATAAAGAGTGAAAACAATGCAAGTATATATTAGACATGAATAACATTTTCAATTTAAAAATAAACAATATATACCGGGCTCCGAACAACTATGGAGGTGTCAGCACTATGGCTTGCAAGATCGTAGGCAATTTCCATCCCTGAGTTGCCAGAACCAACCACAAGCACCTTTTGACCCACATATCTACGACCTGATTTGTACATGGAGGAATGGATGGCTTCTCCTGTGAAGCTTTGTAGCCCAGGGATGGTCGGAACCCTCCCAATTCCATTTTCACCAGTTGCCACGACTATATACCTTGCTGCATAGTGCATTTCTTCACCAGAAACCGTGTCTCGTGCTGCAACGGCCCAGCGCTTGCTTTCCATGTCGTACGCTGCTGACTCGACTGTAGTGCAGAACCTAGGCTGAATATCAAAATGCTCTATGTAGCGGTCCAGGTATTGCAAGAACTCCTCCCTAGGGACATATGTCGGGGTTTGAGGCGGGTACGGCATGTACGGCAAGGCGCAAAATTCCTTGGCCACGTGAAGCTTAACACGGTCATAGGTGCGCTTGCGCCACAACGATGCGCTGCAGTCCTCTCGCTCAAGAATGAGGTAAGGGATTGAATGCCTACTGAGGCACGCTGCTCTTGCCAAGCCAGCCGGACCTGCACCGACGATCAGAACGACCAACTCCATTTGTGCGCGTAAGCACTGTAGTTGAGTGTGTGTATCAGGATGATGGCTGATTTGTTGTTTGACAGTGTGCTCGGCAGTTGGCTTGGTATATAAAGGGATGGGTTCGTACTGATAGAGTTATCTTCATGGTATCCTAGATATATCCATTTCATTGTAGTTATTAATTGTCTCTTGAATATTCAGGAAGGTGGTTCAAACTCTTGGCTTATCTGGTTAACTGCATGTTATAGGCCTTTTGGACCGGGGGTGTGTCCAAATACATGCACGAGGCGACGTACATGCACAATGCGAAGAACTTAAATGAGTAGCATAAATGTAGTGGTAGCTATTAATTGTTCACGCTGCTGGTGGAGTATCTTCCTGGTATCATGGGTATATTTATTTGATGGTAGTTATTATTTGTCTCTAGAATATTCAGGAATGTGGTGCAAACTAATGGA
Organism: Tuctoria greenei; assembly: GCA_036927565.1. Classification (NCBI taxonomy): domain Eukaryota; kingdom Viridiplantae; phylum Streptophyta; class Magnoliopsida; order Poales; family Poaceae; genus Tuctoria; species Tuctoria greenei. The sequence goes on from JAYESD010000008.1 coordinate 9,778,990, forward strand.
TTATCTGGTTAACTGCATAGTCCAGACATTTTGGTCCAAGTGTGTGTTGAGATACATGCATGACACTAAGAACTAAAATGAGTAGGGTAAATGTGATGGTCGGTGTTCATTGTTCGCACTGGTAGTGTATCTTCGTGGTATCTTGGATATATTCATTTGATTGTTGTTATTAATGGTCTCTAGAATGAATATTCATTTTATTGTTGTTATTAATGGTCTCTAGAATGTTCAGGAAGGTGGTTCAAACTCATGGATTATCTGGTTAACTGCATGCTCCAGTCTTTTTGGTCCGAGTGTGCATTCAGATACATGCATGACGCGAAGAAATAAAATGAGTAGGGTAAATGTAGTGTTAGGTGTTTATTATTCGCACTGGTAGTATATCATCGTGGTATCTTGGATTTATTCAATTATAGTTGTTATTAATTGTCTCTAGAATGCTCAGAAATACAAATCCTCTACATTAAATGTACAACAATTACCACCACTAATACATGAGCCCAAGGGTCATCGGACCCATGAGTCAGTGGCAGTAACTACAGTATAATTATCGCAGATGATTTTAGTCCTGGTCTGAGAGGGTGTTCGGATGCATGCATGACTCAAAGAACTAATTGAGTAGTGTAAATGCAATGGTGGTAGTTATTTGTTTGCACTGATCGAGTATCTTCTTGGTATCTTGGATATGTTCATTTGATATTAGTTATTAATTCTCTCTAGAATATTCATTGCTCACCTACCATGACATGGCGAACTTTACGACACTACAAGGATTCCGACTTATTACAGCATATTATTGCGATAGGCCAAAAATTGTTGCAGAAGGTAAATGTTGCAACGAATTAAATCATTGCGATACTTTTTAATAAATGTGGCTATAAGTGGCGTGGTAATAACATATTGCAATGATTTGACATATGCGATAATAGTTATGGTATTGCAACAATTTGAATATGCTTTCACAACACTTAGTATAGTTATAAACAATTTATGTTGCCAGAATTTTAAATTGTTGCATTTCTAAATAATTGTCACAATCAGAATTTATGGGGTTAGGATCTTAATGCAACGATTGCGGATCTGCGGTAATAGGATGCAAATGCTACAATTCTTGGTTCGTGGTGATAGATTGCTATCAATGTTTTTAGATTCGTGGCTACAGGTTCATGATGCAACGTTTAATGATTTGTGGCGATAGGTATTATAATGCAATATTTTCGGAGTCGTGGCAATAGGTTCGTAATGCAACGTTTAATGATTTGTGATGATAGACGTCTAATGCAAAGTTTTCTGATCTGAGGCAACAGGTTTGTAATGCAACGTTTTCTAAGTTGTGGTAATAGGTCCAAAATACAACATTTAATGATTTGTGACGACAGAGGTCTCATGCAACATTTTCTGATTCGTGGCAATATGTTTCTAATGCAACGTGTAATGAACTATGGTGATAGAGTGCTAATGCAATAATTTTTTATTCATGGCAATAATTTAGTAACGCAATGCTTAATGATTTGTGGCAATAGATTTCTAATGCAACATCTTTTAAATCGTAACAACATGATATGAATCCGATGTTGCATTATTTGTCATCATAGGGTGCTAATGCAACATTTACTGATTCGTGGTTATAGATTTCTACGCAACATTTCAAAATTTGTGGCGATGGAGAGAAATTTCAATATTTTAATTTCCGTGGCAAAAGATTTCTAATGCAATGTTGCAGTTGAGAAAATGCAACAATTTGCGAGCCGTGGCAATACATTTCTAATCCAGAGTTTTATAATTCGTGACAATATTTTTGTAATCCAACAATTTGTGATTCATGGCAATAGATTCCTACTGCAACATTTTACCATTCGTGGCAATAAATTTGTAATGCCACATTTGATAATTAGTGGCAAGAGAACCCTAATGCAACACCTACCGATTCATGGTGAAAAAATAAGGAGTTCACACATGACACATCAAAAGTAAAATATGATACATTATGTATGTTGAGTTAACAATAAACATCCATCTAAGTAAAAGACTCATAGGTCTAAAGCAAAATATACAACACATAGGGACTGAATAACAAGATATAGTTTGAAAAGTTATTGTAATTTTTGATATAGCCATGCATTACCCAACCTGAACGTGTGGCCCTAAGCCATATATATAGCCTGCAAATAAAATAAGACTGTATTAGTCTACACTCTGGAAGACCATCAAAACACAAAACATAGAAAATATATTTAGAATCTATTTAGTGCTCGTGTCAAGAAAAACATCATCATAATGACACCATATATTCACACTCAACTGTCTGATTTGTCTCTATATATCATAGCTTAGACACAATAAAATTTACAACTTATTTGACAATAAGAGAATATGTCACCCAAAGAGCAGATCATCTTCTATTTATGTTTTACATTTGCATATGAAACATACTTTTCAATTTACTTGACAGGCACAACCAAAATGTAATTTTTTTGGAACTACTGTGACTAAAGTGCATTCATCAGCATTCAACAAACACACAAATACCCTTGTAACCCTATGCAAAGTGTGAGGACCAGGGTTCCAACATTCCAGAAATCACATTGGGTGGTGCCATGCGATGCTACACCCAACAACACACACGAAAATACATAATAACATACAAAGTTTTCATTTTCATAATAAGATATTGTTTATAACATAGTGTACTACAGCAGTAGACACACAATGGAAGTACATACTCACACTCTTAACCTATCTAAGCACAAGAGAAGCCGTTCATGCCTGTGGGCGCTTCTCACTAGCAACACGAAGAAGAGATGGCAACGGCATGGTGTCAAGTGAGCCATACACCTCGAAAAGTCTGAGGTCTCACAGACAACCAAACAGCAGTAATATAAGCATACATGCAAAACCACATATATATAGGAACTGTGAGCACGATGGCTCAGCAAGACTTAACTGTCTCCACTAAACATGGAACTCTACATGCTTGAGACTTATAATATAGGAAAGTTGAGTTGGATAAAGGACTTGTCTAATAGTAAATCCTTATTTTCAGATTTTCAGTAGCATATTTTCATTCCATTGGCATAGCACATCATGGACGACACAATCAAACATGAAAAGCTTCGTCTACGATGTTACATGCCCCAAGTTGCATAGGCCGCAGACAAGTTAACTGTTTGGAGATGATAAATTTAATTGTGCTACTTCTAAGCCATACAAGTTGCATTACAATATCATAATATTCTTAATACCCTTTTTTCTATAATTAATTTGCTATTTTATAAATTATTTGGGCACTTATTCCATAATTTAGTAAATAAAAAAATTAATTCTAATAAGAATTCTTTATAAATAATTATATTAGTTTTATACATGTTATTATGAATTTTAGCAATTTTTCAGAATTATTTTGCCATTCTATACATCGATTTGGAATTTACTGCATTAAAATAAATAACTCAAATTAATTTAATATTGTTTCTTTAAAACATAAATAATTTTAGAGAATGCCAAGGTCTTTTATGTAAAAACAGAGGCTCAAAACATTATTTTCATTTTATCCAGGGGCTTAAATGCAAGTTTACATATTTTCAGAATGCTGACATATTAACATCATGGACAGGAGTGTTTTCATAAGAATAGGGGCCTATTTTTAATTTTAACTCAAACGGTAGGGACTTAATTGCAAATCTCCATTTTCCTTGCTTACTCTTATTTATTTTTCTAAAAGAAAAGGTATGGAATAGGTCTACGGGTCTATGGACCGTGGCTGGGGTGGGCGGTCCATGTCCTCTATGGAAAGGGGCCATACCCCTTCGGAGTTTCTAATCTTGGCCGTGGAAATTAGATCCGACGACCAGGGGATGAAGTGGACGGTCGACGGCGCCGGCAGTGAGCCAGGCGGCGGCGCCACATCGGACCCTCATCGGAGAACCGCCAGAATGGCGCTCTGATGGGCCAAAGTCGACGGGAATGGCGGTAAAATTGAGAGGAGGGGATGGGGAAGCTCACCGTGGGGTTGATCGGGGTCGGAGGCGAGCGGAGAGGTGTGCGCGACGGAGGAATGCGGTGGTTGGCTGTTGGTGCCATCGAGGAGGCGGTCTGGGCGCAGCGACTCCTTGTGTATGGGTCCTTCGGTGGAGGAGCGACGCCGGGGTGCTCGGAATTGTCTCGCTGGTAGCCGAATTGGCGTCATTATGTGGCGCGGCGAGGTTGGGTGGCAACAATGGCGACAGTCTAGGGTTTCGATGTAGGTGAAGAAGAGTTCGTGGGACCGATGATTAAATAGGGGAGTTGTCTGCAACGGTTGCTAGGGCGACGTGGGAGCGGGCGCGGGGCAAGGGGCGCAATTGGCGCGGCCTAGGACGAATGGCGTGGGCGTGGTGTTGGGGCGCGGCGGTTGGAGGCGGCGGTTGCTGCTAGGGAGGGGAAGAAGATGACACGCGGGGCCTGCATGGAAGTGAGAGAGGGGGAGGGAATGAGGTCGCTCATTGGGCTTGGGCTGCGGTAGCAAGATGGGCTGACAAGGGGAGTCTTGGCCCAGGTAAGTTGTTATTTCTTTTTCTTTTCTCTTTTCACTTGTTTTCAGATTCAAATTCTAGCAATTTCTACTCCTTTGAATTCAAACAATCAAACAAAAATGCACAAACATATACACTCTAATTATTTTCTTTGTTTTTGAAAAATACGGGTGTGACAAGTCTACCCCTTAAACGAAATCTCCCCCGAGATTCTAAAATGTTGGAATGTAATGATCTATGTTTTAATAAATCGACAAGTTACCATTTTTTCAAGTAATTTATTTCTGGTTCTGTTTCTACTTTAGGTGTTAAACAATTTACTTTAAAACTTCCCAAAGTTCAAAACATCACACAAATACAAAAGTGCAAGACAATGAAATTGTTTTTAATAGTTTTATGAGAATATTCCTTTATCACACAAAGGTGCAACTTATTATTACTATTTTTTCCTTAATGCATTAATTTATTGATTTATGGCGCCGCCCTCTGTGCCACCAGTCGTCGTGGGCTGCTTCAGCGTTGATGTGAGCTGCTCGTCGTCTTCCTCCCATTTTCCTTCCTTCACGTTGCCTTTCAGCCTCACGTGAGAGAGAGAAGCCAGCAGCGCTCCGCGCTTGTCGTCGTTGCCGACCACTACCTTGCCGCTGCCGCTGCTCTAGTGCCGCCATGCGTTCCTCGCCGGCGAGCGAGTTCAACCATGTTGAACTTGTCGACGTTGAGTAGCCCATACAACCGACAACAAGAAAATATCAAGTGCGGTTAGGGTTAATTCTGTGAGACAGGGTGCCAGAAAACAGCCTTACCACGACCAGACTTACCTAACGCCGTCGCCATCTTTCTCGCTGGTGCGCGTGCTCAACCTTGGTGTGAACGCGTTGTTGTTGAGTGAGAAGACATACGGCGCCCTTACCAGCAGATTGTACACAAAAGGAGCGCCGTCGCTGACATTCAAGCCCAATCGACAACGACGACCTGTCGAGGTAAGTAAATCTGCCTTTTCTTACCCTTACTTTCTTATTCATCTTAATTCTTAAAGCAGAATCAAAATACATTTGATTCCTCTCCTTCGTGCCATGGAATCCAGCTTAATCAATAATCAGAAATTGATTAGTGGCTAAGAGTCTCTTGATATCAATGTTAGAATCAAAATCTAAATGAAAACATTTAGCCACTTAGAATCAATTCGCTTTACAAGAGCCAAATCAAATCTGAACAACATTAGTGCTAATCACACTTGATTAGCATTTAAACACCGAGACTCCACCTTATTTTGTTCCCTGTCTTGAAGATGTAGAAGCAATCAAGCCACAGAGGCAAGGCTGTAGAGTAGGAGACCAATCCCCTTGTTTCTTCTTGCTGCTTGATCGGTTCTTAGTGTGATGGTTGTTAATTGATTGTCTTAACCCTTTCTCAATCCCATAACCATTTTCTTATACTATTTAGAGGGATACAAGAGGGGACATCCCACCTGTTAGGAATAGTTATGTCCCCCGATCAGGGACACAACTATTCAGTGAGGTGTGTCATTTGAATTAAACACATGTCTAATTTTGAGTTCACAACTAAAAGATAAAATGGCATTACTTGGTGCACTTGTGGCTTATTTGCTCATGTGCGTTTTTCTAATCTTGGATATTTTCAAAATGCTGATGAGAGGCAGATATATTGATAGCTCGTCCGTATTTAAATATATGCATTGACCAGTACCCTTAGTTTTTGTCCATTCAGACACACATGTCCCACCTTTTTCTGACAAGAAAAAGAGGGTTACACCAAGTCTTCTCCACTACGGCAGGGAACAATAGAAATGAGGGTAGAGGAGTGGTGTGCTGCAGTTGTACCGTGGACCAAGCAAGCAGGCAGGAGGCTCTGTGGCATGCATGCTTGTGCGTGGTGCCTGGGCAAGCAACAAAGAAAAGAAGAGAAGATATGCTTTGTTTTGCACATTGAGAGTATGACAAGTGGGTCCCACTGCTATTCAGCCCCATTCCTTCTCAGTTACTTAAATTCTACTACATAATTTGCTCCAAAAATTCTAGATTTTTGATGGGTGACCAAATCAAATTGTAGGACCCAAATCTCAAATTCAATTCTTCATTTGATCAAGTTCCATTCAAATTCAAATTTGAATTCAAATGCAATTCAATGTCAATTAAATAGCAAATGTGCTTCAAAAATTGTTTAACTTGGCAGGGGTGCTTCTTGAATCATGAGAAATTTATTGGGCAACTCAATTTCATAATTTGACTAAGTTTGAACAGGAGCTACATTTGAATTTTCAAATCCCTCCTTTAGAGTTTTAAAGAATTTAATTTTTCCCTTTTTTATATTGTTTCTTTTACTCCTCACTTTCACATTGCATAGCTGTCACACCCGGTTTTATTAGAAATAAAACCAGCTGCAAAATACATATATGCCAGGATCAGTTTCACCATACATGTATGACAAAAAGTGATAAACAGTTCTATATCGCATGCAAACAACATTTATACCTTGAAAAGTGTTTTGAAACAGCAGCGGAAGAGGAAAAACTCTAGGGCGACCACAGGCAAATCGAATGGCAGCAACGCGACCTATGCACCGTCTTCACTTGTCACTGTCTTCATTAGATCTTCTCTTCACTGAGCAGCATATCAAAAGTACAACGAAGCAAGTGTGAGTACCATCCCGTGGTACTCCGCAAGTATGGGAAATAAATGACATGAAGGTCAATCAAAAAGGAAAGGCTAATAATGGTTTAAGCACTATGCATTAAACCTATCCTTAGCTTTCATTAGCACCTACATCTAGGTGTATATTCCCAATCATTATAGAATAACAATAATAATGAATCAATACCAACATCATTCCCAAACCATCATCTCAACCATCGTCTAATTATGAATTGGACACCAAGCCGCTCTTGTCCGTGAGCACGGCTGTCATGACAGTTTTACCAAATCTCTGCAGAGAGTGTACCCTTTCCCCACAAGCAGTGATTTCATCCCCTGTTGCCAGGTGGACTAAGTGAACCTCCCTGATGCCAGTGGCGGCCAACCACATTACACACTTCCTTTGGTGTGAGGCCAGGAGATCACAACATGGTCTTTACAAAGGTACTCCCGACTAGTGCTAGCCCTCTAAGGTTTCCACCACTGAGGCATTCCCGGAGTAACCCTCCGCCTCAGAGCCCCCTCTTGAGCCTTGCGGTTCCCAGAGCAGTACCCCTGCATCATTCCCCGTACTATCCAACTACTAGCATTTCATCGGGAGAAACCTAATTAATTGACCAAGCCGCCCCATATCAGTCTTGTGGTGGTACTATAGAGCTTAGTGGCTTCCTCTATAAACCGGTCCTTAGAATTCGACGGTGTCAAACCCAATCCTGAGTCTTGTGCAAACTACACCATACCAAACCATCCAACCGCCAGATTCATACCAATTACTTTATCATTTCCAATGTAGCATAATGATCATAATTAATAATATAATCATGTGTCCAGATTTCCATCCCAACTACTAAGCATGGCTAAGCGTGATTGAAATACCCAAAACCACCCAATTCAACCCGGGCGACAAGGAATTATATGGAACGGTAAATAAAATAGGATTCACATTAATTAAGCATGCAACTAGCTATAATTCCTAAAATTGGTACAAGATGGTCAAGGACACTTGCCTTTCATTATTTTGCTGCTCAGTCTTCTTGATTGAACTCTTGGTCTTCATCTTCGTGTTGCGTCTTGATCGTAACATGAACGTGTGCAAACTACCGTTGAAAGAGAGAAATAAAAGAAATCAATAACAATACAACATACATACAAACACATGTGATGAAGCCTACCACGTTGTTATTTTACGTCGGAACGAGAGTTAACGCACTAAAGCAACTTAAATCAGATTTATCAGTGATTAAGAACATTATATTAAATCATATAACTTAAATAGTGTATTTCAATAATTATTAAGGTGACAAATACATCTACTGCCTGTTACATATTTAATTATTATTTACATGTAAATTAGATAATTATTTGGATCGGACCATTTTGCATATTTTATTTATAATGGTTTGCATTAGTTTTATTGAACTCTAAATGTTGAAATATATTTTATATGCTAACATTACACTTACTGCACACTATAGTAGTTAATACATATCATTACATGTGTTAGAACGTTATTTAATAATCTACATAGATGTAAATATAAATACAACAATATGTTAGGGGGCTAGAGTATTATTTCTATGAGTTCCAGAGATTAAAATGCTATTCCTAGTAGTTCCAGAGACTATCAAATAAAGATCACTTAATTTAGAGTATGTTCAAGGGCTAAACTGTAAAGTACAGGGGCTATCTTATAATTTCATTAAAACCTACAGGGGCATATCTGCTATATTACCAAGGGGTAAGTTGTTGGGTAATCCGGACAGTGGGATTTTATTTAGACGACTCAGATTTTATTTAGCTGAAGGTGTACACGTGTCTCATTGTGGAGCGTTGGATTTTATTTGGGTGGCTTCGATTTTATTTAAATGAAAAGGTACGCCATCTTTTAATTCCGGGCATTGATGCGTGATCTAATGCCTCGAGGCGGTTCGCGACCAGAGCCTATCGCCGATGGCGTAGATTATCGCAGTGCGCCACGGGCACGACGCGGAGCTCGCCGAAGAACGTGAGTCTGAGGCTGAACACACTATACTCTGACACTAAATAACATAAAACGACGGACGGGTATGCTAGCACTCACCTAGCCCTGTTTTAGAGCCACAACGGCGCGCATAGAGGTTCGCAACGCGGAGAAGAGCGTTGGGCGTCGTCCAGATGTCGTCGCGGTGGAGATCTATCGTGTCCTTGTCCCGTGCGCATTCTGGTGCCAGACGAGTGCTATGGGAGGGTCAGCGATTGGAGAATACGAGTGGGAACATCGGAACGATGTGAATAGAGACAGCTCTTACCGGATCTCACCGAAGTTTGGGTTCCCGGCAGGGAATCGCGACGATGACGGCCATACTGCGTCCCTGGCGACCTTGTGAATCGAGACGACACGTACACGTGGGCAATCGGCGACAGGTGAGGGGAAATCACGCAGCGACGACAGCGTCCCGAAAGGAGGCGCATGGTCGTGATAGCAGATTGGGATTTTTGGAAGACACCATGCTGGAAGGGGCAGAGAGGGTTACGGGCGTCGGTTTATGGATGGGACGCTCTGCTTTGGAAGGAAACTGACGGGGAAGGCGAGATTCACGGTGTGGCCTCTTGATTGCTCGGATGGGCGCGTGCGGCGCGAGTCTGGCGCGACTGCACCTTGCGGGTGCGTGCGCGGAGCGGTGCGGGCGTGAGGCAGGGGTGCGAGCGTAGCAGGGGAGGCGGCACCGTGCGAGCCGCTGGGGGCGGTTGCTAGGTTCCCGCAAGGGAGGCAACGGTTGCTGGTGTGCCGCTGGGCCTTAGGCCACGACTGGGATTTGGCCAAGCGGAGGGAAAAGAAAAGGAGGAGAGAGAGATGGCTGGGGAGGTTTAGATCTATTAGGAATTTTATATATATTTAGGGTGTTACAATAGCTGAAGTGAATGGTTGAAAATTTAGAGCTTTTACACGAAGCATGGATGCACCACGGTGAAGATCACATTAGTCATGTCAGCAACCTTCTTCTTGTTTACATCTTCCAGCGAGACGATGAAGCCAAAAACACATACCTTGTGATGGTACCCTTAAAGCCAGAGCAACATGTATCCTTCCATTGTGGATCAGCTGCCAATGGTTTACCCCCCAACCCCACATATATAGAGCCCCTATCATGAATCTGAAAGGGTAGGCGCGTGAGGATGGGCATGGACGCCACCAAATAGTGCCCCCCCAAGCAAAATATGGGATAAAGGAATTTGCGGATGCAGAGCATCTGAAATCTTATGTGATAAGAAAGTTCCACAAAAATTGAATAGAAAATTCTATAGGACGATGATCAACCTGCGATGTTGTATGGAGCAGAATGTTGGCCAACTAAAAGGCAACATGTCCAACAAATGAGAGTTGCTGAAATGTGTATGTTACGGTGGATGTGCGGTCACACAAGAAGAGACAAAATTAGGAATGAGGTGATACGTGATAGGGTAGGGGTGGCACCGATTGAGGAGAAGGTAGTCCAACATCGCCTACGGTGGTTTGAGCATATCCAGCGGAGACCTCCAGAAGCATCGGTTAACAGTGAGATTATAAGAGTAGAAAAAATTTTAGAAGAGGTAGAGGTCGACCAAGGTTTACATGGCAGGAGCGCGGTGAAACGAGACTTAAAGGAGTGGGACATACCTAGAGATTTGGCTCATGATAGGACTGCATAGAAATTAGCAATTCATTTGCCAGAATCTTAATTTATTTGTATTTTGTTACTCTTATCTTCTTTCTTATTAATCCATTTCTAAAATAAATAAAATGTAGAATATTATTTATTTGTATTTTTTTACTGTCATCTTATTTTCTATTACTTTTCTTCAAAAATTATTGGGTTGCATTTCTAGCCGACACCAACTTGTTTGAGACAAAGGCTTGGTTTTTGTTGTTTTTGTTGTTGTAGAGAGCCTCCCCACCCCCCACCCCCCACCCCAAATCTGGGCGGAGAAGGGGCAGACGGTCAATGGGAGGCGGCCTACGCCTTGTAGACCCCTCAGATGGGCTGCAACGACAATGAAGACCTCCCCACACCAATCACCCTGCGAATCTGGGATGCGAGGAGATGGCACCAATCCCCTCCGGAATCTGGAGGGCGAAGAGAGTGTCGAATCTAAGCAGAGCCCCCCCCCCCTCCCCTAATGTTTTTCATGTAGTTGCGATTATGTTGTGTGTGCGTGAAGGACTGCTCAACAAGGTGCCATCCTCTCGGGGATTGGTAGCTTACGTCAAGTTGTATCTCACAGTTTTTGTGCGGTTTTTGTTACGCTTCTGTTAATTTAAACTTTGTTTTTCAACTTGCACTCTGATGTAACTTAACCAAATACTTCTTTTATGTAATATTTTTTAAATCCTTGCATCATGTGCGATCTGGTGTCACAGCGCACGACACCACCTAAACACGATCCCGCCTTCGGGATTATGGTCCTCACACATTTCACATAAGACCATCACGTTTTATAGTTCGGGATCAGCAGAAGAAATACAGTTTATGGATATGCCATACACGATAGGTAGCATATATACGTACATCCCACCAATGAAGTAAAGGCAATGAGTAGTAGGATAAAAAATTGCTACTCCTGTAGAATAAGCGGCAAACACTGGTAAAGCTAACTTAAACAGATGCAGGGTCTGCAAAAGAAACGATGTCACTGGCAGTATTCTTAGCATCCATGGCGATGCCAGCCAATCCTCTCCTTGCAAAACCAGCAAAATAGACCCCATCTTCACCTTTCCAGTGATTCGGGTAACCTTTCTTGGGAAATCCATCATCATTCAACATACGCTTGTTGTCCTGTGCCATATAAAAACATGAATAAATACTTGTAAGAATAATAAAACAAGCAATGGCTACATTACGAAGTGATCGAGGAAGCTGAAAGAAAGTTTCACCTTAAGCCAATTGTTTGCAGTGCTTTTGTAGCCAGTTGCAAACACAATGGAATCGAAGGAGCTCTCCTTCCCACCTTGGAATGTGATTTTGTTTCCATCTATCTTGGATACCCCCTAAACACCTAGCAAAGACATAATAATTGTTACATGGTTGCTCAAATAAAGAATATACATAACTAGAAATAAGAAATAACTATATATAACTACGTATACAATGATTTCAGTGGGGACATAGTATACTTACTTTAATAACCTCTTTCTTGATTAACTCTGCTGTCCCAACATCGATAACAGATGATCTGCCTGTTTTATATTTGAGAAGGAGAGGGCCCTTTTTTGGCCTCACAATACCATGGCTTGATAGGTCCCTAAAAATGAGATTGTCTTTCATCACAATATGATGATCCACTATGGTAATTGGCATATATTTGACCAAATTCATCCCCATACGCATTGATTCTTTAGTCACTATGTGTACCTGCACGCAATCAATTGACTATAAGATATCAAACAAAAATAGGAAGAAACTCTCCTTCACAATGGGAAGTGAAGCATGACTGAAAAATGAATGTAGGCCTAGAGGGGGGGGTGAATAGGCCCTTTTGAATTTTCTTGGTTCCTGTAACACTCAACAACAGAGTCAATACCAGAGATATCGGACTAGTCCGGTAAAGTGCGGACTAGTCCGGTTTTCACGGGCTAAGTTGATCAAGTTTAAACAATTTGATTGATTCGTTAATGTTTGCAGCGGAAATATAAACTTGAATGACAGGTTAATAGTTGTATGTTCAATTCTATTACAATTAAGGCTCTTGATCAACAATTTAACTCAAATTGAACAAAGTGAATCAAACTCTAGATTAAGTTGATCAATTAAAATGAAGAACGCAAAAGGACAAGACACACGATTTATCCCGTGGTTCGGCTACCACGAAGGCAACCTACGTCCACGTTGAGGAGCCCACAAAAGGACCGAGTCTTCTCCAACCCTTTCCTCGTCGGATCGCCACGAAGGCCAATCCTCTTCCACTAATCACAAAGGGTAAATAACCAAGTTGAAGGGGCGTTCTCACACGTTGAGAGCTCCCTTGATTACAACTTACAAAGCCACCAATAACACACTCGAAAATTACAAATTGAAACGCAAGAGTGTGTTAGAGAATCAAACCAAGAGCTCCATGATGTGTGCCAAGTGTCTCTCCAATGATCTAGAAGTGATCTTCAATAGATTGATCGATTTTTCACTCAACTTCGTGGAGAGA